>JALMGA010000001.1:253393379-255793379 GCA_023333525.1 Aspidoscelis tigris stejnegeri
CCGCCCAGCCCGCCGCCGCGCCACGCCGCACTCCAGCAGCCCCGAGCTGCGGCTCAGCCTCGACTGCGCCTCCTCCATCCAAGCGCGCAGGGAAAAGTGGCGCAGGAAGAGGCATTGGGCTGGGTTTAAGGTAGTCCAGTTTGCAGGCGGCGAGGCTCCTCCCAGGTCCTAGCGCGCAACGTGGCCTGCCTGCCTGCCTGCCTGCCTGAGCAGCCTCCCCAGTCTGCTGCAATCGAGCCGCACCGACAGCACCGCGTTCCGCCGCCGCTTCGTTGCAAAGCAGCCCGCGCGGCTCGAGCGAGAGCGCGGCTCTTCGCCTTCCCCTTTGCTGCTCTGCGGCACGGAGCGACGGCTCGGGGAGCGGCAGATGGCGAGGGGAGGCGAGCGGGAAGCCGGCGGGCGAGGAGGGACCCGAATCGGACACTTGGAGCGGGAAGGGTGTCGATCAGGGCAAGGAAAGCAAGGATGGAGGAAAGCGGAGGAGGAGGAGAGCAGCCCCAGCGGCAGGTCTCTTCGCGGATGGCGGCGCTGCACCGGATCCAAGCCGAGTGCGGCGGCGCGCGGGTTTAAGGAGCAGCTCCGAAGCCAGGGCGCTCCAGGGCTTCTACTTAAGGGGGGGGGGGCGAGAGACAATAAGCGAACTGGACCTGCTGAGCGATCCTACGCATTTTGGCTCAGGCGCAGGCAGAGGGGGCTACAGGGGCTAATACGCACGCGGGGGCAACCCTGCGTAACGTGCGAACCGAGTGTCGAGTTTGGGCGTCGCCAGGGTTGCGCGGGGGCGCACTTACCTGAGTATGCGCAACTTCCCCGTCTGCAGGAGGGGTGGGCGGGACTCAAAATGAAAGGGGAGCGAGTCTTTCTTGCTTTGATTTTGACCCCCAAAATTTGACAGGCAGGTGAAAAAAAAAACCACGGAGGAAATCGGTTCAAGGGACAGGTGGGATAATTTTACGCCACACATCGGTTCTGTTCACTGCTGGTGCAACTTCAGTCCGGAGGAAAGCTGCAGTTCTGGGCTTGCCACAATGTTGGCATGCCGTAACTGGGAGGAAGGCAACTGGACAATAATAATAATAATAATAATAATAATAATAATAATAATAATAATAATAATAATAATAATAATAATAATAATAATAATAATAATAATAATAATAATAATAATAATCCTGGTGCCGATTTCCCACAAAATGCAAGAACCTCGAGCCCTTCATTCCATAGCAATCCTGTCCCGGTACCGAACATGCAAGGCGGTGGGACAAGCGGCGATTAGCCTCACCCGCACTGCTAACTCGCCTGTTGCAAGCAGGCATGGGCGCCACGTGTTGCTCCTTTAAATATGGGTGGATTTGTTTTTTTGGCAGGTTCTGTGCAAAAAGAAAAAGAAAAAAAGGCACTGCTGAGAGATGATAGTATGTTGTTTTTGAATGGTTCATTTGTTTTGCGTTTAGTTCCTGCCTTTTTCCAGAAGAGCAGAAGTGAGTTTCCTCTGTCTATTTAACTGCTAAATAAAAATTGGGATTGTGAGGGACATATTGTAAATAAAGCTGCTTCCGCACGCCATGCAAGATTGGTCACGGCCTGGATCTGGGCCAAGACTGGCATACACATCATGGGCCATCTGCATTACAGTAACCCAGCCTGGCACAGATTCAGTGGATGGGAACAAAATGGACAACTTCCAAAGTTACTGGCTGGGATTTGGGATTATTTTTGCCAGGCACCAAGAAATAGTCCATTCCAGTGAGCATTTCTGGGAGCTAGATCTCTGTACCCATGGGGGATACATGGGAGACCACTTTGAAGCAAACTCCCATGGAGCTGGTTCCAGTGACCGCTTTTTTTTTTTCACCAGGGCCCGTTCCACAGGAGGCACAGACTCTTGGTGAAAAGGTGGGCAGCAGTGTGGATGCTGTATTCCGTGGACACAGCCCTGGAGTCCAGTATGGCTCCTGCCCAAGTGTCCTAGATACCCACTTGTGCCTACAGGAGAACTTGGTGCACCTGAAACACTAAAAAAGAATTGAGGATATGTCCATCAGATGTCATTCTAAACATGCCAACTTTTAAGGTATCGCAAGATGTTCCAACTAGGAATATGCACAAATATTCATAAGCATTCAAAATCCAATCGAATGTGACATTCAAACTTGAATAGAATGTCCCAAAATTCAAATGTAAACATTCAGATAAAATTCCAGACCTATTTGTTCGAATTATCCGGACATTCGTATGTGTATGGGTTCGTACACGGTGTGTACTTGGAAGATCTGCATCTTTCCCACGTCTGTAAGTATTTGTACAGATCCGTATAGGACAAAAACGGGTTGCGTATGGGATAACTACGGGATGTATACAGACATGTACGAATGTGGGGAATGTGTGTACGTGCACATATGAATGTTGTCGACATTCGTATGTGCAGCTTCGAATCAAAAATTCAGATGAATAGATTCAAATTTGGTAAATACGAATTGAATCTTGTTAAATTTGAATTTAAAAGATTCAAGTCAAATCGGATTTTCAGGGATTTGATTCAATTCAAACAGAATGTCAAAAAACACTCGTGCATATCTCTAGTTCCAACATCCCATCAATAAAGCCAGAAGTGGCCATGGTGGAACAGTGCAGTTTTGGTCAAGTCTGGAAGTACCCAAATAGGCATAAAACCATGACTGTCTGTTTGTAAAAAAAAAAGATGCCTATACAGATTATGAAGATAAATACACTCACACCTACATGAAGTACACACTACCTTTTAATATAGCAAGTCATTTGAAATATAAGCCCTTTCTGCACTGAGTGTTATTCCAGATTGTATCCTGGAATAAGGACCTTCCATCTGCATGCCCATGGAAACGTCAGTGGGGCCCACCCTTGTCTACACCAACATTTGGATGGCAGGTCCCTGTTCTTAGATGTAATCCAGAATAAAGCCCAGTGCCAGTGCAAAAAGTGTAATTAAGCTACTAGTGCTGCTGCATAGAGGAAGGACATCTTTCCATTTGTTCATCTCTGTAACGTTGATTCAATTGAGGGTTGTTCATGAAAATTTGCAAAAATGTAATATCTTGCATAGGAAGTATAGCATCCCTACAGAAAGCTAGCAAATTCCCTAAAACAATTTATATATTGCATAGTTTCAAAGAACGGGCAATTGGAAGACAATCTTGTAAGGCTAGCACTTAATATTAAAACAGGTGTCATGCTTATTCGCTATTTGTTGAAGCACAGGTGTAAAGTACTGTACACACATACATTTATTCAGAAGAAACCTATTCAGAACACGTTGAGGCTTAGATCATAGAATCATAGAATGGTAGAGTTGGAGGGGACCTCCTGGGTCATCGAGTCCAACCCTCTGCTCAAGGCAGGATCTCCTAAACCATCTCAGACAGATGGCTGTCCAGTCTCTGCTTGAAGACCTCCATCGAAGGGGAACCAACCACCTCCCGTGGCAGCCTGTTCCACTGGTTGATCACTCTTACTGTTAGAAATTTTTTCCTAACATCTAAACTAAATCTTTTCCCCTGCAGTTTCACCCCATTGTTTCTAGTCCTTCCTTGAGAGAGTGAGAACAGGGCTGAACCCTCTGCCTTGTGACAACCCTTGAGGTATTTGTAGACAGCTATCATGTCTCCTCTCAGTCTTCTTTTTGTTAGACTAAACATTCCTAGTTCCTTAAGCCGTTCCTCATAGGACATGGTTTGCAGACCGTTCACCATCTTGGTAGCTCTCCTTTGAACCTGCTCCAGCTTGTCAGTGTCTTTTTTAAACTGGGGTGACCAGAACTGGACACAGTACTCCAGATGAGGTCTGACCAAGGTAGAGTAGAGGGGGATAATAACTTCACGTGATCTGGACTCTATGCTTCTCCTAATACACCCCAGGATTGCGTTTGCCTTTTTTGCAGCTGCCTCGCACTGTTGACTCATGTTCATTTGATGATCTACCAGGACACCCAAGTCTTTTTCACATGTGCTGCTGCTCAGCCGAATTCCTCCCATTGTATATGTGTTTTTTTCATTTTTCTTGCCCAGGTGCAGAACCTTGCATTTTTCTTTGTTAAATACCATTTTATTAGCTGCAGCCCATTGTTCGAGTTTCTCTAAATCTTTTTGAATCCTCTCTCTCTCTTCTCTGGTGTTTGCAATCCCCCCTAGCTTTGTGTCATCAGCAAATTTGATCAGTTTCCCTTCAACTCCCTCATCCAGATCGTTTATAAAAACATTAAACATAACTGGGCCCAGGACAGAACCTTGTGGTACTCCACTTGACACTTCCTTCCATTTGGATGTGCAGCCATTTAAAGCCACTCTTTGAGTACGATTACTAAGCCAGTTTTGAACCCACCTTATAGTTGCCTTGTCAAACCCATATTTGATCAATTTTTCAATGAGTATCGCATGAGATACTTTGTGATTTAAGAGGCAAGGAATCTGGCCATGGGATTGCCTTACTATCTAAAATGCCTTGTTTGCCATTCATTTAAATCAGATTGTGATTTAACTGATTCTGTTCCTTATTGAATGGAGGGATTGAAGACCTCAATTACCCGTTTCATGCTTCAAGTCAAAGGGAACAAGTAAAAAGTGCTCACTTTGCAGCATTACGGAGGAAAGAAACAAATTTGAAGACTCCAGCCCTTTTCTCCAGGGTGACTTTATTAAGTAATGGGACTGCGAGATACTTTCCAAGATACTTTCTGCAGTGCCTGGAATAATATATTATGGCCGGTCAACGTGAGTGCAATGAATGACAATTGATTTGTAACCAAACTGTGGTCAACATCTTGGAAACAAGGAATAACTATGATATGGAGGTAGCTGTAGCTCAGTAGTGGAGCAAATTGTCTGAAAAGCAGAAGATTGCCGATTCAATCCCCAGCCTTTCCCTGGAAGTAGGCAATGGCAAACCACTTCTGTATCTCTGGCCAAGAAAACTGCATAGAGGGGGTCATAGGAGGTGCTTATGAAGTCAATCGGGAGTCAGCCACAACTCGGTATCCAGTAACAACACAGGATTACTGTGTTTCCCCAAAAATAAGACAAGGTCTTATATTAATTTTTGCTCCTAAAGATGCAGTAGGGCTTATTTTCAGGGGATGTTTTATATGATACTTATATAGGGCTTATATTTTGAGCATCTTGAAAAATCATGCTAGGGCTTAATTTCAGGGTAGGCCTTATTTTCAGAGAAACAGTATTATAATCTGTAGTATCAATACTGATTTGTGCCCTTGAGAGGGTCATACCAAAGGATCTGGAAAAACACCTTATGTTAGAAACTTGACAGAACTTCCATTCATCAGTTGCAAAAGACCCAGAACTGCTCATGCTTTACAAAGTGCCTTTTCGCATTTTTCACCAGCGCTGTCCCAAACTTATCTTGAACATATCTTGCAGCAGGGTAAGTGAGAATGCAGCCATTTGGCAATCAGGCGACATGGCTGTAACTGAACTGCCCCATCCGCACACAGCCTTTGCCCAGAGGTAAGTGTGAAGGCTGCATCTGGGGCTATACTAGGAGCACATCAGCATTATCAAAGATGGGAGATGGCCGCACATCTGGGGCTACGGATGTTCTGAGCCAAAGCGTCCCTGGGTCATCCCCATCTTCAAAGTGGGAAAAGGCCCAAAGATACTTCAGATCATTAAAAGCAGGGCTTGAGATTGAAATATGTCAAACCCCAGTAGTCCATGACTAGCATAGTAATACAGTGGTACCTTGACATACGAGTTTAATTCGTTCCGTAACCTTGCTCTTATGTCAAATCGCTCGTATCTCAAAGCAATTTTCCCATTAATCCATTCCAGCTCCCAAAACACCACCTCAGTTGTTTTTGTTATGTACTGTACTGTATTTACATACTCGTATCTCAAATCTTGCTCTCATCTCAAAGCAAAATATCACTCGCTCGGCGGCTTGTATCTCAAAACACTTGTATGTCAGGGCACTTGTATGTCGAGGTACCACTGTACAGTAACAGAAACAATATAATGTATAAATCAAAGACTATGCCTCAGGTACCGTTTTCCTTCAAATGATGAGTATAGGAAATGCAGAAGGCAACTGAATCATCACCTATATAGCTGGCAGCGTCTTCTGACTTCACTTGCAAAAATGTGTTGACGGTTCTGCAGAAGTCCAGGCAATTCCTGTTCATCCAGTCAGAGGCTTTAAACAGATTTCAGGTGAGGAAAAAACTGCAGCTCCAGGTCCTGATACGGTCCATTTCATTTTCACAGAAAAGGAGGAAGTCAGGGCAGGTTATCACCCTAATCCCTTAGTTGTTCTCTCTGTGTTCTGCTGTACCTATGAAAAGAACCGGCTCTTTCAAAGGAAATCCCCATATCCAGCAACTTTTAAGAAGTGACTACGGATAGTCATCTGCCAAGATGTTCAGCTCCATTTTCCTGCCTCCAGGCAGTGGATTAGATGATGATCCCTGTGGTTGTTTTCTATGCTTGCTTTCACCTGCACAATAACAATGAGGATTAACCAATGCTATCAGAGTCCTGTTGCAGATTCACCTCTCTGCTGCATTGCTCATGGATTCTGCATGTAAGCAAGGAGTCCACAGTGTCATCCGTGCAGGAATTCAGCGCAAAGTCTGGGTCTACACGCAGGAGAATGTCACCCAAAAGTAGTGCAGCTTGATGCTAGACATTTTGAGTGTCACACTGTTAAGTCCAGAATTTAACGCAGGAAACTAGAGATATGCAAAGTTTGATTCATGTTTGCAGATGTTTGCATCAAACCAAATAGGCAGTCGTTTGAACATCCAGAAAACACAAACCATTCAATCAAACAGTTCATGTTTGTTGTGCTTTTGCACTTGAGAAGGGCTTTTTTAAATGGGAAAAAGTATAGTTTTTGTTTTCAAATGAGTTTGGACTCCAACACAAACAATCCTTTTGTTTGATTAAATTGTTTGCAGTTGAGCCAAGCAAACAGCAAACCAAACACACAGTTTTATTCACACACATCCCTAAGGGAAACCTGAAAGTTTTATACATGAAGACTTTAAAACTGGACTAGTCCAGACCCAGGGGGTATGAGATTTAAACCTTTTGTCAGTGCACACAGGCTAGAACCCTAACGGACTCAGAGTTATATTCTCCTTCCATCTATTCTTTGGGTATACCAATCTAATATTATTTGTACTAGTATGTCCTGTGGACACTTATGGATACTAGAGTGTGGCAGGTTTTCTAATCCACTTTTCCTCCAGTGGAGAAAATGCAAATTATTCTTATTACCACCATACCCATGCAGAAGCCCTGGAGATGTTTGGATCTGGGTCCCCATCGGCTCCAGCCCAAACTGTCTATGAACAAGGATAATGAAAACTGTAATCCAAAAGTGTGGTGGATGGGTGAAGTATCAAGGCAGTTCAAGAGCTGAGCTGCCCTAGCAATCCGGTGCAAGAAATACAAAGCAAACAATGTTATCTTGATACCTCAGACAGAAAATCCCACAAGCCCCTTTTCCTAGGAGCGAACAACAATGGTAAACAATGAACTTCCTCTCCTTTCACAATACTTAGATCGTCTGGCTTGAGGTGTCTCCTTCATCCTGCCTGATGCCTGGGTTGGGACTGATTTTCTGGAGTCTGATGTTACTTACTTAGTAGTAAGATCTTTGTGGTTTTGACTATGTAGAATAGATGGGAGAAATTCCATGCAGTACAGCTAGGGGTTTGAATTAATTTTGATGTAAGCAGTTTAACACACACTACGGATGGGCACGAATGTTCTAAACATTCAAATTCAATCGAACGTGGACATTCAAACTCAAATAGAATGTCTATACATTCAAATTTAAACACTCAGACCAATTTTGAATGTTCCAAAACATTCGTTCAAATGATTTGAAACATTTAAATGTACAGATACATATGTGCAGATACGAATGTATGCATACGTATCTGTATGCATTTGCGTACCAAATGCATACAGATACATATGATACATACAAATGTTGTCAGCATCCGTATCTTCAGATACGAATGTTGTCAACATCTGTATCTTCAGATTCAGATCTAACATTCAGACGAGACTCAGTGCAGCACTGTTCCAGACCAGAGGGTAGGGGAGGGGGTGTTGCTGTAGTCCACCGGACGTCCATTCCCCTCACCAGACGACCAATTCGCACTGTAACAGGGGTTGAGGGCCTGTTTATGCTGTTGGGCCAGAGAGACAGGATAGGGATGCTGCTGGTGTACCGTTCACCCCACTGCCCAGCATCCTCCCTATCTGAGCTGGCTGAGGTGGTCTCGGATGTGGTGTTGGAAGCCTCTGCCACGGTGGTGTTGGGGGATTTCAACGTCCACGCCGAGGCTACGCTCAGTGGACCAGCTCAGATCTTCATGTCCTCCATGACAACCATGGGGCTGTCTCAACTTGTATCTGGTCCGACTCATATAGCAGGTCACACCCTTGATTTGGTTTTTGCCTCAGAGCGGACTGGTGAGTATCCGTTGATAGGAGGGCTGACTGTCAACCCGTTGTCATGGACGGATCACTCGCTGGTGAGTTTTGGACTTAAAATGGCAGCTCCCATCTGTGGGGTGGGACCTATTGAAATGGTCCGCCCCCGGAGACTTATGGAATCCGAGCGATTCCTGAATGCTCTGGGGGATTTTCCGGTTGGCATGACTGGCGCTCCTGTCGAAGCCCTGGTTTCTCTCTGGAATCAGGAGATGAGCAGGGCTATTGACACGATCGCTCCCAAGTGCCCTCGGCATGCTTGTGGAGCCCGAAAAGCTCCTTGGTACTCCATGGAGCTGCGGGCTATGAAACAGGAAGGTCGACGGCTAGAGCGCAGGTGGCGTAAATCCGGCTGTGAATCTGACCGAACACAGGTTAGAGCACACTATTGTGCCTACCATGTGGCGGTGACGGCGGCGAAAAAGAATTTTTTCTCCGCCACCATTGCGTCCTCGAGTAGCCGTCCAGCAGAGCTTTTCAGAGTAGTGAATGGCCTCATAAAACCAAGCTCAAAGAAGCATGAGCCAGGGCCAAGCAATATCTGCTGTGACAAATTTGCAAAGCACTTCGAGGACAAAGTCGCCCAGATTCGTAGGGGATTGGATGTCACAATTGGATAGAGTCCAGATGAGGCATCCAGAGAACTGTCTGGTCCTGTTTGGTTGGATCAGTTTCAATTGTTGCAGCCTGAGGATGTGGACAAGTTACTTGCGGGGGTGCGGCCGACGACGTGCTCTCTAGATCCCTGCCCCTCATGGCTGATAAAGACTAGCCGACAAGGTATGACCGGGTGGATCCAGGAGGTAGTGAACGCCTCTCTGAGGGATGGGGTGGTTCCACTGGCCCTGAAACAGGCTGTGGTTCACCCCCTCCTGAAGAGAGCCTCCCTGGATCCAGAAGATCTAAACAACTATCGCCCGGTAGCTAACATACCTTTCTTAGGCAAGGTTCTGGAGAGGGCTGTCGCTGTTCAACTGCAAGCATGCTTGGAAGAAGCTGATTATCTAGACCCATTTCAATCTGGCTTCAGGCCCGGTTATGGCACAGAAACCGCCTTGGTCGCCCTGGTTGATGACCTTATCCGGGAGAGAGACAGGGGGAACGCTACCCTGTTGGTTCTCCTGGACCTCTCAGCGGCTTTTGATACCATTGACCATGGTATCCTTTTGGAGAGACTACGGAGTTTAGGAGTGAGAGGCAATGCGTGGCACTGGTTCTGCTCCTATCTCCGGGATAGATCTCAGATAGTGACTGTGGGAGACACTGTTTCGACACCCTGGGAACTCACTTGTGGGGTTCCTCAGGGGTCGATCTTATCTCCCATGCTATTTAACATCTATATGAAGCCGTTGGGAGAGGTCATCCGGAGATTTGGAGTGAGGTGTCATCAGTATGCAGATGATACCCAGCTCTATCTCTCTGTACCATCTGAATCAGGAGAGGCAGTTGAAGTGCTTGACAGGTGTCTGGAGGCAGTAATGGGCTGGATGAGGGTGAATAAATTGAAACTGAATCCAGACAAGACAGAGGTGCTGTGTGTCACAGGGTCTCGGGTCCGGGTAGTTGGGAGATACCCTGTCCTTGATGGGGTTGCAATGCCCTGGAAGGGACAGGTGCGTAACTTGGGGGTACTCCTGGACTCTGCGCTAACACTTGAAGCTCAGGTGGAGGCCGTGGCCAGGAGTGCCTACTCCCAACTACGGCTAGTCCGTCAACTGAAGCCACTTCTGGATAGAGACGACTTGGCCACAGTTATCCATGCTCTGGTAACCTCTAGATTGGACTACTGTAATGCGCTCTACATGGGGCTGCCCTTGAAGACGGTTCGGAAGTTGCAGCTAGTGCAAAACGCAGCCGCGAGAGTGCTGACCGGAACATCTAGCCGGATGCACATCACGCCGGTCTTAAAAGAATTGCACTGGCTGCCAATTCACTACCGAGCCCAATTCAAGGTTTTGACTTTGACTTATAAGGCCTTAAATGACTTGGGCCCCAAATATCTAAAGGAACGCCTTCTCCCATATCGACCTGCCCGTGCCTTAAGATCAAGTGGCGAGGCCCTCCTGGTTGTCCCACCACCTTCAACAGTGAGGTTGGTGGGCGCCCGGGAGAGAGCCTTTTCTGTGATGGCCCCCAGACTGTGGAATAGCCTCCCCCTTGAGGTGCGTCAGGCCCCTTCCTTATATATATTTAGGAGGGCAGTAAAGACGCACCTCTTTGCCCTGGCCTTTGGCTAAGTTGTTAATGTTCCCTCCCTCAGTACAGACATTATTATTTTAAACATGTTGTATATTGTTTTATATGTATGGAAATTTTTAATGTCTTTTAATGTGTATTCGGTTTTAATTTGTTGTTTTAAAGTTGTAACCCGCCCAGAGACCTTCGGGTATGGGGCGGGATATAAATGTAAATAAATAAATAAATAATAAATAAATAATAATGTATTCTATTCGAATCGGATTTTGTTGCATTCGGATTCTAAACATTCAAATCAAATAGAATGTTTTGACATTCTAATCAAATCAAATTCGAAGGCAAACACATTGAACTCCACAGTCTTACAGGGCACCACCTTGTGGTATACACACACACTATACAGGCACTGCAGATGGATTCCCCCAGGGTCTGCATTCTTCTGCCTTAATATTGGATAGCCTTAATACAAGCTTCCCTCTCACTAGGACTTATAGAAGCAGAGGAGTTCCAGACTGGAGGGAAAGGGGATATTGCTCTGTTCTCCCATATCTATTTTTTCACCTTACTTTTTATGTCAAGGTAAGTTAATGAACTGGAATCAACCAAGGGCCACTTCACGCTTGGCTCACGGGCAAGGCTGGGGACACTCCATTCACCCTTCTCGCTGCTTCCAGTGTCCTGAAGCACCTGGGAACATTCCTGATCCCCTCTGCACCAACCCTGAAGCTCAGGTTTGGAAACAATGCAAGGGAGCTCCAAAGTTCCCAAGGTCTAGGGGACCCATTGGGGCAGGGCACCTTGTTGCACCAATGAATGGGTCCCAGTGTATGCTGCCTAAAGTTCTCCACGGTCAGGCACACCAGCCCCTAGAATGCTGGTAGACTTCAAAAAAGTGATCTACCAGCAGACTGGACCAAGCCACAATTTTGGGCCTCTTAGTCCAATCTATGTTCTGTCCTGTACAGGTGGAGTGTACTAACAAGGGGTGGGGTCTCCCTTATATCCAACCAGTGTGTGGAAAGGAAAAGAGGCTCCTAGTATACTTGGCGGTCCACTATACTGGCCAGTGGGGAATTGCCCTGTGTTTCAGCCAGCTGACAATAAGTTGTTAAGTGACTTAGCAGCAGCTGGATGTGACTCTGAAAAGAGAAAAGTTGTTTTAAGGCGACAAACAGGACTCCAGTACAGCACATGTGCTTTTAAAAGGCAGCTGGCAGGAATGAAGAAGCTAAAGAACCAGGAGTGGATGGAATGAAGGAAGCAAGGATAAGGAGACCTTCATACTTTGCTCCCCATCCTGGGAACAAAGCAGGAATTTGCCCACCTATATACTAGGAATTCACACTTGTGAATGCTTAGTACACATGATCCCTCCCTCCACGCATCCAGACATTCAGCCAAGTGCAGATGGTGTCCAGGCGCCTCCATCTTCGTCCCCCAAAGTCGACACCAGCACACGTGTGCCAGTGCCATCACTGGGGTAACTGTGACATACCATTGTGCTTGTGTGGTGTGTCACATGAGGTGGAAATGGCCAGCACAGTGTAAGTGGGTCTTCCTGGAGCCTTACTGGCTCCAACACAGGTAAAGATCAGTGTGGGCATGATGCACTTAAATGTGCACCACGTATAGTTGTCTCGTGGTGCACTCCTGCATTGGAGGAGCCATTTCTGATTTGGAAATGGTTCCTCAAAGCATGGATGCTCCATCTTGGAGTTCACCATGAGGCGACTACCAAGCCAAGTCCAGAAAGGCCCAGGATTAGAGAGGACAGAGAGGTAACCATGGCCAGCTCAAGATCAACATATGGCAAGGTTTGCAGCACCTCTCCTTATTCCTGGTAGCAAAATTAGCAGTGCCACTATTTCTATTTCTTCATTCTCGCGACACTTGAAATTGGCTGCTTGCACTGCCTGCTGCACACTACCTAAGGACAGAGCCAGCTCTGTGGGAAGTCCTGGGTCATTGCATTTCTGGAGATGTTAAGGCCTTTGACGAAGACTGTTCGGCTGCATCCACAGACAGTTAAACATAATGATTCAAAAACAGCTTAGAAGTGGTTGTGTCCACATGCTACTGCCTTAATTTACATCAAAGGATAGAAAATACACTTCCAAAATTCATTGTCTTACCGTCAATGTGGATTGGAGGTGGGATGGAGACATTAATGTCCACATACTTCCACATCTAAGCTGCAGCTATGGACCACTGTCATCACACTGTGCTCTTTGAAGGTTCCTCCAGACAGCAAAAGGAAATTGCAGGATCTTCTTTAAATCTTGCAGTTGCTTTTCACGGCCATTGCCAGATAGCAGCAATCCCAGAATAATCCCTCTCTCTTACCTCGTCTGCAGGCTGTTCACATTATCATGACAGTTTGGCAAGTGTCTCTTTGTCGTCCCCCCACCTCTTACTAGCATCTGGATGGTTTTGAATAACAACAGTAATGCAAAGAACCTACAGATGGGACTAATATTATGAGAAATCAGGTGCCGTTGCTGGATTTCCCATAATAGTGATATTAAGGATTTTTAAAACTAACCCAGGACTATTCTGAGAATGCCATGGCTATGTGTGGCATTCCCATTATAGTCCCAAGAGAACTGCAGGTTTTTAATCTATGTAGGCACAGATTAAATAATTGGTGACAATCCATGAGCAGAAAATAAGGATGTAGTTTGTCATTGCTTTCTTCTTGCAATGGGTTTCAACTACTCAACCTAGCTTACAACACCTGGTGGCACTCCTGGTGGCCTCCCATCCAAGGACTTAACCAGCCCCAATCTTGCATTGCCTTTTGAGACCAAGCCAGGTCACTTAGGTGCTGCCACCTGCCGGGATGAGTCAGTTAAAAAAAAATCACCAAATAGATGGCTAGGGAAAAAAATGTGAAAAAATTATAAATTGTTGCCTGCATAAAAACTCTACTGGGGATGTCTTTGAATCTGTAATACATGCAAAATCGATCTAGCTGTTTTTCTGAGACCAGCCAAGTCATCCCATAATTAAGAAAGCTCTCCAGTACTGTCTGTTTCTGCTCTGCATTCATGTACATTCAGAACTCTACAAATGCTAAGCAGGTTCAGTTCAACAGAATGTCTGAAATAACTTTAAGAAAGGATTAGATAAATTCATGGAGGTCAGGTATATCAATGGCTAGTAGAATGGATGCCTAAGTAATGCCTCCAGGTCAGAGAGAAAATCAGAAGTCTAGAGTGGGTGAAGATTTTGCCGTTATCTTCTGCTTGAGATGCCCAGAGGCAATTGGTGGGCCATAGTGTGAGACAGGATGCTGGGTTAGATGGACTGTGGACTGATCCAGGAGGAACTCCTTTTATGTTTTTATGTTCTTAGGTCACCAAGGAGCAGAAAAACAGTTAATTCAAAATCACCATAGAATTTTTGAGAAGCACATCAAATAAAGACAAGCAATATTCCACCACCACCACCATCCGAAATCCACAAATGAAAATCTCTTGCCTTGGTCTCTGATGTTTTCATTACTCATGAATTTCAAACTCCTATTGCAAGCTGTCATTAATCATCCATGAGTAGGCGGTGTTCCAGCCAAATCTCACACAGAATTTACACTTGCTATATAACATAAAATCTTTTCTTTCTTCTTTTTCCCCATCCCACAAATGTCTTGAGTTGTGGTCTTTTTAATTACTCCTGCAAGCCCTCTTGAGTTTTACCCTGGAAGCAAAAGTGTCCTATTCTATTAAAGATTGCCTTTCCTCAGACAGTTAGTGTAGCAATTCCTTTTTTCTGAATAAGAGTAGCTTTTAAAAGTTGGATTTCTCACAACAGGTCATCAGAATTTAATTATCACCCTCAGTCTGTGTCTGACCAAAAGTGAGTCATCCAATTTGACTCTGAACTGAGGCAATTGGTTCCTCATAACTATATTTCACCATCCCATGAACTTTGTGTGCCTGTACCACTTGAATGGGAGATGGCATGTTTCAGTCATCCTTACATAAATGCAGCTTACATTGTGGTAACAGAGTTTAATATATAGCATAGCATTATGGAAAAGCAATATATAAAGGTGTCTCTTTACAGGATAAAAAAGTGCACCAAAATGCATAATCAGACTGGAGATCATGTAAAGAAAAATGTAGAAGAATACCACTTTACAAGCAAGAAAACAGTTAACAATGCTGTGCTTTTAGACCACATACAGTTATTCTTCTCTAGTAGCATCTTTGGTTGCCTCCAGACATCAAATATAAAGCCAAAGTCCTAACAACCAGATCTAAAATTCCAGAGTAAAATCTTTGCAGGATCTGGATAGCAAGGGAATACATACTTACCTCAAGTCTTGTGAAAGACTAGAATAGTGTAATCGGGTAAGCATATGGTAAATTGTCTTATTTTAATTGAAAAAAATATTGCTATTAACAATTTCACTATGTAACATTGTAGAAACAGTTGTACAGCTACTGAAGAAGACTTTGTGCCAAAACGCATCGGACTGGAACACTACTTTATTTATTTATTTATTTATTTATTTATTTATTTATTTATTTATTTATTTATTTATTTATTTATTTATTTATTTATTTACATTTCTATCCCGCCCCATATATTTATTCCAGGATTTGAGCATAGAACTGTCCAGTAGCTGTATAGTGGCACATCTATGGACCAAACACAAACACAACAGTATTGCAACCCACACTGAACTTCAACTTGCCAAGGAGACATTGTACACCAGCGGGTTCAACTTACAAGGATAAGTCTCTCTATCTTAGACTTTACAATTCTTGCTTTTAGAATATTAAGGATGTGGTTTAGATTACATTGCTTTTTAATATATTTTATATGAAGCGCTTTTTATTTTGTCATTCACCTTTGGAGTATTACATTGATTAAATTGTCCTTATTACCTTGCTATCCAGATCCTGCAGCAGCTTTTACTTTGCCTCCAGACGTCTCCAGAAAATTGCACTTTTTAATGATATTCTGGAATAAAGTTCCACTAAAATGATTGTTTGTTGCCAGACAACAGAGCTGGACAACACAGCGAGGAAAACCCCTACTTCCACACTAGTGTCACCTACACATCTAGATAGTTTAATTAATGCATAATACCCAAAGGTGTGCATGTACTTAGCCACACACACAGTGTCCATTTTGCCTCAGATTCGACCATCCCCATGCATAGGGGGAACATTTTATTCACCAAGGGTCATGTTGCTGAGCTTCCAGACAGGTAGGCTTTCACACAGTCCCAGGAAAACCCAGACTGAGTATTGGGTTTTCCAGAAATAGGAACAAACATGATTTTACTCCATATACCAGGGCTAGGCTGGCCTTGCCAGAGATACATGTGGCAATCTCAACATAGCCATGACATAATCATGCTGTTTAACCTCTGTCTGGACACAGCCTTTATTTTTTATTTTCTTTCTATGGGTGCATTCCCACTTGACTTTTTTTAGTCCTGGTTGGATCATTTTAATCCAGATACAGGGCTGAGTGCACATTCTGGGCTGTTCCCATTTGCCTGGCAGTAAACCAGGCTGAACCCAAATATTGCCGTTCCCACTCACCGCCCAAATCCTCAGCATGGAGAAACAGGACCTTTAAATCTCTGCCCCCCCCCTAGTGTATACCCTCTAAGTCTGCCCTGGTCAATCAGCTGAGCAGAAGAGCAGACACACATAGGGCAATCACACTTTCCCTTTCACACCCTCCCTTTCAAATTGGAGATTCCTGGTAACACTACCTCAATTTATGTTACCAGCAGCAAGTTTGCGCTAAAGCAGAGGAGCAATGAGCAGACAGCGGAAAGCAATTGGAGACTATAAAAGACAGCGCACACAGAGGGGAAGATACGAGAGGCTATTCCCTCCCTCATCTGCCATTCTTGTCTTGCTACAAGGTAATCTCTTGAGGCTGGTGACTTATTTCCTTGCTACAATTGTATCTTTTGAGGCTGGCTGGTGCAATAGTGTTCAGAGCAAGCGTGGGGATGGGAGGGGGGATACCTTTGCAGCTGTGAAATCCCATGCACATCTGGGGCAGGCATTGGCCAGAAGGAGATCTCCGCCCCAAATAATCCAGGAACGTTCCCATTTGGGGGGCAAGTGGGCTCGGTTCCAAAAGGGGGGGAAAGTCCAGTTTTCCTCAGGACTTTTTTTCTCTGGATTTTCACAAAATAATCCTCATAAAATCTGGGAATAAAAAATTGAATGGGAATGCTGGATACTGAATTCGGATTCTATTTGGATTTATAGAAAATTAAATGGGAACTCTGGATACCGACTTAAGATTCAATTCAGATTTAAACATGTATGGGAACGCACCCTAGGTGTACAAAATTCCCTCTAGGTGTACAAAGTTGGCTTATCAATTAGGCAAGAACTAGACACAGACAGGAAAGAAGCAACCGAGTGAGAGGATGTGATGAGAAGGAATTTTTAGTGGTCTGGAAACCATGTCCTACAAAGAACAGTTGAAGGATCTAGAAATGTTTAGCCTGCAGAAGACTGAGAGGAGACACAATAGCTCTCTTCAAGTATCTGAAGGGCTGTCACAGTGCAAAGGGATTGTCCCTATTCTCTCTTATGGGGGTCCTGTCAGAAATTTGAGGATGAATTACTAATACGTCACATTTTTCTGTAAATAGATTAAAAATTTTGAGGGGGACAAAAAATTGAGGGTGCTCCCTCCCCCACAGCTATGGATCTTGAGATATACCTAAACTGATGGCTAATGAAGTTTTGTGAAGGTCCTTGATTTTATTTTGGATTTTTTCCTCCACAGACATTTCTGTAACCAACTAAATAACATCTTTAGTGTACTGAAGATGTTACTTAGGCTGCGATCAACTTAACAAAAAGAGCACCTCAGAAGCGCCTGAGAGAAAGTAATGTACAGCCTTCAGGCTCTCATCCCATCTCTGATTCAATTCCTCTAACCTAGAATGTTCATGAGAGGAGGGAAGGACAGACTGGCATGTGCTCAATCCCACCTTAGAACTGTCTCTAAAGCACCTGAGAATCAGAGATGCTTCCCACCACCACCATATGTGATCACAGCCCTAACTGGGTAGCAAAACATCTACAGACGGAAAATTCGTTTGACCTCCCAGCATTTCCTTTTATATCCCAGGGCAGATTACAAACAATTAAAACATGTAAAAACAAACTTAAAAACCAAATATACAAATATAATTGACAGGATAAAATTATAATGCCCACAAGGGGAGAATAGACTTCTCTTTTACAAAGGGCTTGGCCAAGAAGCACATTTTCACTGGTATGATAACATAGCTGTTTTTAATGAGGAACTGCTTTGAGATAATTTTATTAATGGGAAGCAGAACAGGAGTATTTTAAAATAATAAATAAATGAATAATTGGGAGAACTGCATTTGTAGAGCTTTCCATCTTTACATCTTCACACTAAAACATCTGGAACCTCATCATCTGGAACAACAACATGAGCTACAGGTCTACATATATCTTAGGGCCTGTTTGCACTTAGCCTTCCAGAGAGGTTTTGGACATTCCAGGGGCATCTAGGAGCATCCAACAGCAGTTCCAATCTTCCAAAGGTATGTAGAAGTCAAAATTTCACCAGGAGCTGCTGATGAGCTCCTGGATACAGCACTTGCACTCTCGCCTGGGTGCAAACACTGTGTGTCAATGAGGCTATCTGGCTGCATAATTGCACAGTGCATTGCAATTGCTGTGGCAGCATCTCAGTGTGTGCCATGGCAATTCAGCTGGGTGGGAACTGACCATCCACACTTCAAGTACCAGTAGTCAGATTCAGGATTGCCCCAGCACTTGAGATTAGGGGTGTGCACAAATGCAATTTTTCACATTTGACTCCAATTGAATATTCAAATATATGGACATCTGAACCGATACAAATACATTTGTATGTCCAAATTTTTCAGAATAATGAATATTTCAAATATTTGTGCATATCCCTACTTGAGATGCAATGGCATCCCCTTTGCCCAGTCTGAACTTCAGTAGAATGGTATTGTTATACCATTCCACAAAATTAGGTGTGAATAGGCCCTTGAAATATAAGGCCCAAATATACTTGTTTGCTTCTTGTTTGATACCATCTAGTTGTACCTGACTCTGGCCCTGTTCCCATTACAAGCTTAAAACGGTTTTCCTAAACTGAAATAAAAGAATGGGATGCAAACACGAATTTGCCTGATCCCATTACTTTCAACTTTAATCGTGTTCGATCCCGATTCTGAGAGTGCTTGAAAACGTCATTTGGGAAAGTGTATCTTTTTCTCCCCCCTCCCCCCGACGAGCATCCTGAGATGAGGCGAGATGGCAGCAGCGACAGGAACCAAGTGAGGGTCAGCCGCCGCCACGCGGTCTCTCGTTCTCCCTCCCTCCTTCCAGCAGCGGTGGCGATGGGGACCAAGCGAGGATCAGCCACCGCCGCTGCACGGTCTCTCATTCCCCCACCGCTGCCTCCACCGCTTTGGCACTTGCCTGCCCCTGACCCCCCTCCCTCACAGACATGTGCACGCCCGCGCAAGGAGAGGCACCTGCCCATTGCCAGTCATGGTGCCCACCCCCTCTCTCTGATTGGGGTTCCTCCTGCCACAAAATTTTTGACGTGACAAGGGCAGGGAGTTCCTAGAGTGCTACTGGGGGAGGGAAGCCCTAAACACGCATTCTCATCCCACTACAACAGTACCATTCCCACAGTAAGAAATGTATACCATTTCAAATGCAAGAACCAGAACGAGACCTGTTGAAATGAGTGTTGTTATTTACAATGCTTTGGGGCGATTTAACACGCGAAAAGCGTGTTATCCCAACCTGACATGGGGACTGTGAGGATCGAAACTGTTTCAAAACTGTTTAAAGCTTGTAATGGGAACGGCCTCTCTTATTCTTTTAGATTGACTGGTCTTAAGGTGGCAGACTTTTCATAGGTCTGCCAGTGAGGTATCCATTGCTACTGTAATTGAGTCTGTCGACATACTACCTGGCCATTCTTTTCTGCCTTCTACTTTTCCAAGCATCACCATGTTTTCCAAGGAGTTTGGTCCTCTCATTATGTACCCAAGGTATGATAGTTTAAGCCTTGACATTCATTCTTCTAATTATGGATGGGCACGAAAGTACTTTCGTTTGAAAGTTTAAGGTGGTTAGAGGTCCAGGCTTTTTGTGGCCTCCTCACATTCCTGTCTTTTTTCAGCTGGCTAGTCACCTCTCCACCCTGCCTTAGCGAGGACTGAGTGAACAAGGAAACCCACACCCTGTCCAGGCTTGGGGGGGGGTGTGAGAAGTAGAATGGCAGGGAGGGAGGGAGGGAGGGAGGGAGGATGAACCTTGTCAGAGCGATGGAGGGGTGTGGCAGAGGGTCACAGTGGGAGTAATCGTGGGATACTTCCCTCCCTGCCTCCAGCACTAAACACCATGATGTTAATCATTCTGAGCTTTGGGTTCCAGTGAGACATCAAGACACTTAAAAAGAAACTTCTCTAAATCTTTCACTGCTGAACTTCCCAGTGCCAAGATCCCACATACTTCCTGCATGCTAGACCCTTTATTATGAAAAGTCATCAACTGTTTCCGGGGCTTCACATTCTAGTTGAAAACTGGTAGTTGGTCCTGTTGACATTATCTTCATCTTCTTAAGATGAAGGCTTAAACCCATCTTCTCACTCTCTTCGACTCTAGTGAAAGATTGAAGCTACGTTAAATTTCTCAATGTAGTATTGTTAATTGTGTAGCTTTTTCTATGATCAGTATAAGAACTTTGAATTATGTATTACCCTCAGGGGAGGGGGGAGGGGGACTCAAAGCAATTGAAAAAAAACCAATTTTTTTTTTAAAAAGACTCTAGTAAAACTTTTGGTTGCTGTGCCTCAAAGACTGTGCTGTGTCCCTTTGAATGCAGGTTCCTTTCCGCTATTGACTTGCATAAGGAGGTCAATTTAAGCCAATGAAATTGTCCAGTAGGTTGGTTAGCCCAGTGTAAGTCAGCCGAGGTTTTTGCCCACGTTCTCCAACCTCCAGATTTACAATGAAGTCAACAGCTTGATTTACTTGGTTTCTATTTACACACAGTTTCTCTTGAATGTAAATTAAAGTAAGCCTGAAGATGGCCTTTCCATTGTCCGACATATTTCTCTGTTTACACTCACTATAAACAAGCAAGCCAAAGTGTGGCGCTTTAAAGTTGCATTGATTTCAGCACAAGACAATTAAGTGAGTGTTCTACTTTCCCTTTGAACTCACTCATTATTAACTTTGGCTGGATCGTGACTTCTGTTACCCTTAACTTCTGGAACGTACAAAACTCGTCAGTACGGGCTTTTCAAAAAAATGATGGCCAGCTGGTTGATTTTCTTCGCTAAAAAATTCTATGACACATGCTGTATTGTTGGAGAACGACAGCACAACTAATTTACCAGCAATACGAAAATAGCTAGGGTCGCCTTGACAATAATAGCTATAGAGGATACAGCATATTTCTATTTAGAGACATTTGGGCCTCACTGACTGACTGACAGAGGTATCAAAATTCTCAAGGTTCTTCTACGGCAGATCCAAGCTGGCACATATATAGCTTAACACATGCTATTTACTTCAAAAGTGTAAAAATGGCATCTTTTTAATAGGGTATAAATGCAGCCTTAGCCAATGATTCAGTGTGGTCCAGGACAGAGCAAATCAAATCATGTTGGATACAAAGCTGTTCTTTAGGAAGATGATGTGAGATCTCTCAGGAATTATGGGAAATTGAGTGCATTTCCCTTTGTTTGAAATATCCGTGGTTTTCTGGTGGTACCTGGAACATATCTCTCCCCCCACCCCCGGACACCAAGGTCCAACCGTATTTAGATAGTTTAGAGTAAAGCAAATCCAGAGACATTTTATTCCAGATTATCCGTCCTTTATTCCAGAGTATCCAAATAGTGCAAATTTAGTATGGATTGTCTGGATGAAGTTCAAGTCAACTCAGGCCCTTTCTGCACTGGCTCTAAAAACGCATTTAGAGCCAGAATGGGGAAGAATTAAGACCCAGCTTCCACATAGGGAACCCAATTAGGACCCTTTGCGGAAGCCGCTTCCGCATTTTGGCATGCAGGTTTCTTAAACTGGTTTTGCCGCCAAAATCCTACCCTAATGGAAGACCTAAAAAATTAGGTCTTAATCCAGCTCTTCCCCTCAAACCGTTTCGGAAGCAGTACGCTTCCACAAACGGCCAGGGAAGAGCCGGATTCCCAAAGAGCTATCCCAAAGTTGTTCAGGGGAGGAAGTGTTCGCATGCCTCCTTCCCTGACAGGTTCAGGACCCACCTCTGGCTGCCCCTATTGGGCAGGCCAGTCACATACCTTCCCCAGTTCCTGTGGTTTCTAGGGGATGGGATTGGGTCCCCTGGAGCTTGCAGGGACCCCCCCTGGGCACCCCATTCGGCTGTAGTGCGAAAAGGCCTCAGATTAACAAGGAAGTGCAGAATGGGCCAGAGCTATCTAGATGCATGCAAAGCCAAAGATATTCTTCATTGCATAACTGTAGCTAATATGTTGACATACCTCTAACAAATGCTTACTGCATTGGGAAGACATCCTGAGATGTATTTGAGCTTTATACTTAAAGACTTTTGTACAGAAAGAAAATATAATCATTCAGGGGATAGTATTTTTACCCCACTGCTGAAATTAAAGATGGTGTCCTGAAGAAGATCATCCAGTGTTTTGGTTCTGAGCAGCAATCTGATTAGAAGATCAAACATATTGTTTCTTGTTATATGCTTCAGGTTACAATTTCTCAGGTATTGGTTTTTGACATGCAATAGGTATATTTGATATACACATATATTGTTAGATAACATCATTGTTGTTGTTTTTGAGATAAATATCTTCAGTTTCTTGTTCCCCATTAAGCAACAATGAATCTGTATTTGTGTAGGTGTTTTATGTAGCATGTTCCTAGATTTCATAATTATGCAGGTAAATTTTGAAGTAGAAGAATGTTGCCTGTTCCTGTTATTCATTCATTCATTTCTAAATATTTATATTGCACCCTCAGGGTAGGTCACAACACTCAGTGAACATATGCATAAAATAATAAAAATATATGAGACATAATTAAAATATAATCCTCCCACTCTAGCAGGCAGCATTAGGAAGGAGGTGAACATCACAGGCCTAGGTGAAAAGGCATATTTTAACCAGCCACTGAAAAACCATGTAACATTACTCCTGACATACCCTGCTAGAAGACTGTTCCAGAGCCTGGGGACTGCCACAGAAACAGTCATCTCATGTGTCCAACCCATCAAGCCTCCTGAGAACAGTGGAACTACAGGAAGAATCTTTCCCTGTGATCTTCAGGTATTTGGGGTGCAGAAGGTCCAGAAAACTCAGGAAAACTCTGTTGTAAAGTCTCACTTGGCTGCTTAAGTAAGACATGATGAACAGCTGATTTTACCCTCAGAGGCCATCTATCCATACCTCTCTAGTGCCAGACAATTCAAAGTCAAGGTACTTTGATTAAGAATGGTGGTGGTGGGCCCTGGAGATTATACGGATACTAAATAAAAGAAGGCATCTACTCTTATACCCCAAAATGTAATCTCAAAGTATAGGACCAGATATTTGGTAGAAAGATACAGGCATCCCAGGACAAGTAAACAAAGTGCAATGATTAAATCAACAATTTAAGTTGGGTACCCACATCAGCATATTAATCTTGCAGGGATAATGTTAGCCAAAGTAGTGTTCTTGTGTTGCAAGCTGAGGAGAGGGGTGACTAAACTCATCATGTCCTCTAGTAGCCAAGATTGATAGTCACTTGCTTCTTTTGATCCGTATCCCTGTTTACTTTATTCACCTGTCTTACTTATGCACTTGAGGGCACAGTGGAAGCAGAAAAGTAACTTTTCCTAATTACCACTACAACATGGTGAGCGAATCAATGTGTCCTGGCAAATTCATGTTTGGTTTTATGCTGCTCGTTCGCTGGCTGTCAACCCTCCTGTTTCATTGCATGCAATGTCCTGCAATAAAAAACTATAAAATCTAGTAGCTAGCTGCTGATTAACGCCTGCCTTAACTTTCCTGTTCTAATTGCTCACTCTCCCCTTAGTTTCTATCCTCTCCCCCTCCTCCATAGTGAATGCTCCAAACAACATTTGTATTGTATATGTAATTTGCATAATTTATTCTGATTTGTAGAATTTGATAAACTTGTAGAATTGAGCTTTGTTGGTTAAAAATGTTGAGGAATTTGACTTGTGCGTAACCTGCCCACTCTGTATGCACCAAATGTGCAGTGCAAAGTAGAAATGAATCCATGTGTGTATATCCTTGATTTGGAAAACATGAATTTTACTTTAAAAGAGAAGAATCTCGGAGACCTCAGCTTTCTACATATTCACATGGAACAGTGATATTACACGTTGCTATAGGAGATAGTGGGAAATGCAAGTGTATGAGATTCCCTTGAAAGTGGATTATACAACATAAGGCCATTTCTCTTTATTTTCAAGGGTTTCGGTGTAGAAAAACTTGATGAATAGGAAACATCATAATTAACAAAGGGTGCAGAAACCAGAAGTTTCAAGTCCCCGATTAAAAAATGCATGGGAAAATTCCACCTTCTGAGGCTAACTTGTAAATGAGAAAGTTGTGTAACCTGTAGGCATCAAAACCCTATTGGGGGGGGGGGGGTCCACTAGCACTAAGTACCCATTAAGTACCTCATTAGGGACTCATTAAGGATGCATTAGGCTCAGAGCAGGAACACTCCATTTCCATTGCAGACCCCATTAGAGCCATATTTTATCCAAATTAAGCCACATTTGTCTCCACCAGTTCTAGGGAAATCGGGATTGAATAGGTCCTTCAGGACCTATAATCTGGATTTCCTGTAGACCCCATGAAAGGGGTCTACAATGGGGTCTTCAGGCATCAAATCCAGATTATACTGAGCATGTTTCCACCGCGATCGGGCAATGCGGTCTGGGGGGGGCTCCAGAGGGGGCACATCCATGGGGGGGGGTGCCCCGAAACCCAAAGATCTGAAGCTTGTGCATAATCTCTGAAGCTGGCTCCGAAGCTGACTCCGAAGAATAGCACAGGCTTTGAAGAGGACCCCACGCGAGAGTAATGCCAATCCTATGGACCTTTGTCAAAGGCTCCAGAGAATCTTCAAAGTTTGCGGCAGATTGCTCCGGAGAATCTCCAGAGCTTATGACAAAGCTCCAGAGCTTCTCTGGAGCCACTCTGGAGAATCTTTGAAGAATCTCCAGAGCGTCTACAGAGATTGCACCCCATGTCCCCCCAAAAACCTGGGATGACAGGCAGTCCCCAAATGGGTTGATCCAGATTCACCACATGGGTGTTCTGGCGTTTCCACTGTGGGCAGGCTAGCACCCATTGCTATTGGGTGCTGCACCGCCCGTAGGGATGCATCGGATACCTCCCTTAATCCAGTTCTACTAGATCCCGATCATCTTAGATCTGGATTAAGGGAGGTCAGTGGAAAAAAACCTATGCAGTCAGCCCTTGTATAACACGTGTACGTTTTATCTCAGGACTCAGCATGTTAATTTTACATTTCTATTCCACCCTATACTATGGAGTCTCAAGGTACGATATAGCAATTAAAATCCTTTTTAAAAAATTAAAAACAAGTAAAACTAGTGCAGTACACAGAAGAGAAGAGTCATTGGTAAAGAGCTGCATCTTCACCAACCTCCTGAATGTACAGAGGGAGGGTGCTTGATACACCTCAGAAGAGAGGACATTTCACAAGCTGGGGCTATCACAGAAAAGGACCTTCCAGGGTCCCTACGCTTTTGGCTTCTGATGGTAGTGACACTGCCAATGAGTGTTTCCAGCAGATCTTAATTCAAATGCAGGTCTATTTTTGAGGAGATGCTCCTTTAGAGATTTGAAATTCAGATCATTTGGGGTTTATAATCTTTAACATGTTGGTTCCACAACTCTTGAGCAGTTTTGAATAGATGGAGAATTATATTAATCCTATGTCTGCACTATGGATAAATGTCTGCACAAATTAGTAAATTCTGTTTTGTATAATTTGTCAGAATTGTACCCTTTGGATACAAGCCACTGAACTGTGCACGTTCCACTGAAGGAAATGGAAAATGCGAAAAACTGTAAGGAAGAATCTTTTATATTATTATTTTTTAAAGCTGTTCTACAATATACCACCCATAAAGGGAGAGAAATGGATTGTCCTTTAGGCTACAAATAAAACAAGTCAAGATTAGTAAAGCTAATTTTATCTCTTAAAAAGCAGAAGTATTTATTAGAGACTCTGAAACCTTAAAATACAATGTGAGTAATATAATTTGATGTAATTATAATGTTACGAAACTAGGAGATGCAATTTAAGCTTAAGAAACCATTAATTCTCTACAGCTTTGCTCCCTCTATAAGTAAAGTGGAGGATGAGGACATGGTGGACAAAGGAACAGATGGATGCATGTAGAGATGGGGAACAGAAGTTTCTAGTATATTCTATAGCCCCAGAGACATTGTCCATATGATGGCACATGTGTAGAACTAAGGAGGCAAAAGGTGAGAAGCGAGGCTGGTCCAGATCTTGTTGTGACACCAGTGCGACTCCAGTATCACAACATCTTTGATAATATTTGGAACTACCAGGGCACAAGCACACTCACATGTGCCTCTGGGCTATAAAGGTGAAATTGCCATGCACTACTGCCTCAGCAGGAAGCATGCTCAAGCTTGTGTCATCTCTGGATCATAATTTGTTAAGGAGGTGTGATACTGGAGTCATACTGGTGTCAAAACATAGTGTGGATCCAGCCTAAATTAATTTTAATGGGACCTCTACTGTTTGTACCTTTGTGGTCATAAGAACAAATTCAGTGTGGTAGGACAATTCTAAATTCTCTGGCAGTGGCAGCAGTAATTCCACAGTAAGCATTAGGGTTATGCACGAATGCAATTTGCAGGATTCAATTCGATTCGAATTCCCAAAAATTCAATTCTATTTGAATCTTTAAAATTCAAATTTATCCGAATGTTATCCGAATTAAGCAAATTCAAATCTATTTGTTTGGATTTTCAATTCAAATGTGCACTTATGAATGTCAACAACATTCATATATGCCCATACACATCTTTACGCATCCTGTAGGCATCTCTATGCATCCTGCTTTCATCCCGTATGCAACCCGTTTCATCCTGTACGGATCCGTACGAATGCATATGGATGCGGGGAAATGCGTATGTGCAAGTATGCACCATGTACACATACGAATGTCTGAATAATTTGAACGAATAGATTCAAAATTGTGTTTTAATATGTTATATTGTTTAATACTGTCTTAAGGGGGGGGAGGGATAAGGTGTTTTTAATTGTTATATTTTACATTTTACTGTTGTTAACCGCCCGGATTGGTTTGCCATAGGGCGGTATATAAATAAATATTATTATTATTATTATTATAAAATTTCAAAATTCATTCAAATGTTTAAATTTGAATGTATAGACATTTGATTCAAATTTCGAATTTGGATATTCGTGCACATATGTAGTAAGCATATGAAAAACCTTGTTCCAACTCTCTTTGCTCAAAAACAAGAGGGAGAGAAAATGCACTGAAATTACATTGCTGGTTTTCAAGCCCATTTATCCTTGTGGTATCAACAATTCAGCCCTGGCCTCAAAGGGGTTTGGATAAGACAGATTGTTCACCTTCAGTGACCTGCCCCAGTAATCATTTGTGACAGCAATGGCTGCAAAAGGAGTTAAGGACCATCATGCCAATAGTACTGCTGGGACATTAATGTTGAGATTAATACGGTTCTCCTTTGATTTCAGATCTGTGCTACACAAACCCTGTCCAGTCCAGCAGATCTAAGGTTTGATGACTATGTCATGCAGATGATGCCAAAAACTGTACAAGGAAGTAGCACTAAATACCATGTAATTTCTGAACACAGTTTCATTTTGTAGCCCTTGCAATTGGGCTTGTTTTGGAGGTGCAAGACAGCTTGGAAGCACTCCTGTGTTGCCGAGGAGCCTACAGTTACCACATTCTTAGGAAGGGGCTCATGTAGTCTGTCTCTCACCTGGGAGTGCTGGAGCTCACCCCCCCTCCCTGTGGGTGCCAGTACTTCCAAAAAGGAGCAGACTGAGCTGATCCTACTCCCCCTCTAAAAATGCAGATCCCCAGAAGGTTTCAAGTGTTGGTTTGAGCAATATTTGAAGCAGTTTTCACAGCTTTAGGACAATGAAGTTTAATGAGTCCATAGTTGTTGCAGTTTGGCACCACTGAGCCGATTCGCACTTGGCTTTATTCTGGAATATATTCCGGATTAGTAGCCTGCTGTTCTCATGCTAGTGTAAGCTACAGCAGGCCACAGGGGAGAGCTGCCAGACTCTGCACTAGCATGCAGGCAACAGTTCCCTATCCTGAGATATATTCCAGAATATCGTCAAGTGTGTACAGGACTGAGTTCTTGGTAACTGCACGGATACCTCTGTTCAGACTTCTGGGAAAAATACAGAAACATTTTGCCAATCCTTTCTTTCAGGACAAAGAACTGATCTCTGGTGCTCTACAGTTGAGCTATGGCCAATCTCACTGAATATATGTTACCCAGCTCTGTGCAGGGTTGGTTTGGATTGCATCAACACAGCCTCAAAGGCCATATTTTAGGTGGCCTAGGTGTGGGGCAGGCAAAATCTTTTACTCCTTTTCAACCCTTGAGCCTCCCCAACCTGCTGCAAGACTTGGGCAGGGGAAACTACACCAGAGTGGCTCTCATCTCTGGAGTTGCCTGCTTGACCTTATCTAGGGTGCAATTAGATGTGGCTTTTTCAACCGTGCAGCCACAGCTGTATCACTAGGCCAACTACAGTGTCGTACCATAAGAGGGTATGAATGCTGCTGACTCGAAGCTCACTAGCTGCTCCCAGTCAAGCCATGAAAGGCTAGTGAAGACCGAGGATGGCTTTGGGAGCTCTGGGATAGTAGGGCCGCATCCCCATTACAAGCTTATTTCGGTTTCAATAGGGTTTCAATCCTTGCAGATCCCACATCAGTTTGGCTTAACATACTTTCTGCATGTTAAATTGCCCCAAAGCATTGTAAATGTTAACCCTCATTTCAACAGGTCTCACTCCAGTTTGTGCACTTGATACGTGTTACATTTTTTACTGTGGGGACCGTACTGTTTTAAGGGATGAGAATCCATGTTTAGGGTTTCCCTCCCCCAATAGCTTGCTTCCAAAGATAGTGATTTCAGTGTAAAAATCCACCCTTTACAGCAGCCGCTACACTGTAGCAATCCAGGCACTTCACACCTGATAACAATGTAGCAATTTTGCGCAATTCTAGCTCTTTGGAGTTCTGACCTTTAGGAAGGGAAAATAAAGCAGCTGCAGGTTTTGGGAGATGTGTGAAAGTTTAAAGCAAGGGGGCTTGAGTTGCCGCTGCTGCTGTGTGCCCTGGGCAATGGGGAGAGGAGGGGAAAGAATCGCTGGCTGCCCACTGCCGTTTTTCCCCCATCCAGGCAAGTGGCAGCCACCCAGCTAGGCTCCCTGAAGGGGTCCCTTATGGGTGGCATGTTCATGCCAGGAGGAAGAGGGCAGGGCATCCCCAAAAAGCGGCTTTTACAAAGTAGCCACTTGAGTCCCCCCTTGAGTCACCTACGCCATGTACGATCCAACGCGGTTGAGTTGAAAGTAATGGGATCAGGCAAATTCATGTTTGCATCCAGTTCTATTATTTCGGTTTAGGGAAACTGGATTAAGCTTAAAATGGGGGTGCAGCCTAGCAGTAGCATGGCGTGGCATGTGAACAGGCCTCCCCCACCTCCTCACAGAAGTAAGCGCAAACAGGCCCTTTGATAATACTTTTTGCCTTTTGATTCTGCCTTTTGTCTGAAGAGAACCTTATTATTCTGCTGTCCATTTCCCCCCTCCGAACTTCCCTATAAGGCAGGCTAAGTTGAGAGCCAGTGATTGGTCCAAAGTTGTCCAAGGGGCTTTCACGACGGATTTGTTTCCAGCATCTAGTCTCGCAGTTTAGCCAACATATGGTATTATGGCTGTTCTAGACTCAGTTGCAAAAGCAATTTTGAGAGCAAACATTGGTTGTCCAGATACGTTTTTAATTAATGGCTCAGCGTGCCCTAAAGCTGTGTTTTCTTTTCTTCCCAAATTGTCATTCCTTCTTTTCTTGGATCATATCACTGTGCAAACTGAACAGGCCTCAAATCATTATGGTAGTAGCAGGGAGAAATGTCAATTCTAACTTTCAAAACTATTTTAAAAACCATTCAGGCTCACCTCCCTCTCTTGCAGCTGCAAAAACTTCCCCGGCCAAAAACAACATAAAATGTTTGATTAATTGAGATGTCCATGTGCAATAAAGTCAAGGAATACCCCTGTATCTGGGTGATATAAAACCTTGTTCTTATCTTCAATCTAACTCTTTATTCTCAGAAAGCTTTCAACTTTATTCATCGCTGACCCTCCACAGAGATGACACCAGCAAAGAAGGACTATTGGGTGCAATTAGTATTAGATCAATCACAAACAGCAGTAGTTTACTTTGTTAAAAGAGATTGGGGCAACGTGCTCTGCTGAAGGTTTGAAATAAGTGGATTTTACATTCTTAGGTCTGCATATTCAAAGCTATGACTTTCCCAGTAGTCATGAATGAGAAGACTCATGTTCTTGCTAGTAGAAGCACAATGCATTGGTAGTACACAGTGAAAAGCTTCAAGTTTGCTGTTCCTGTGCCACTAGTCCTGGCTGTGAAAAAATTGTAGCCAGAGAAATGTAATCCCACAGCTTTAATGTGTGTGTGTGTTTTTTCCTGGAACTGTTTTCACAAATTCATTATATGGCTCCAAATCAACACAGTGGCCCCTGCAAAACACAAGGCAGCTGTGCACTTTACGAAGGTGGCAGTGTGGGAGAAAGCACTACTGGAGTGCTTTTTCATGCTCTGCCATTGAAATACTCTTAAGAGAACTAATGATGGTCTGTTTGCTTGCTCAGTGGACTCCACAAGGCACCATCATGGCATTATGCAGAGCCTACCACAAATGACATGCTGGTTTGATCCTGGCTTTTCATTTGATTCAGGCTTGCCTCTGCTTTGGTAGAGCAGCTACTTTGTATAATTATCTGGCTTGACAGTGGTGCAATAAAATATTTTAATTTCTACAAAAAGATTATGGCATTGTTTTCGGGGTTATAATTACCATTGAGCAAATCTGGCTTTTTTGTCAGTGGCTGACAAGCAAAGGAGGGAGTCTTTGGAGAATTTGGCTGCCTGCTGAGTTGGTGCTTATTTCTTAATGCACTTTGTGCGTGTTTCTAGTCTCATTTTGTGTGGTGAGGGTATCTTACTTTCAGTCAAAGGCCTTTTCTGCACTGGGGCCTTATTCCAGAGTGTATTCCTGGATAGGAGCTTGCTATTTGCATGCCCGTGCAGACTGGAGCATTGGAATGATAGGCTCCTATTCTGTAATATAATCTAGAATAAGGGCCAGTGCAGAACGGACCAAACTATCTCACTGGTGGTTTCAGTTCTCTCTGTTCTTTGTTTGTCTTAAATAATATGTGAGTTCCACACCCGCCCACCCCATATTAAGCACTGATGCATCCACCGTCAACAGATCTGGTCTGTTTTGAAGGGAGCTATATGCATGTACTGGCATTCACTGATAGACAGTTCCTTGCCACAGATCTCAAATGCATAGGCAGTGTAGGAATGGCTGATGGGTGCGGTCCATCCCTACACATTCCCAGAATGCTTTGGAGAGGGAATCCCTTCACACATTCCTTCTATTCTGGGTGATGGTTGAATCTGAAGCTCCGTAAGTTTCCACAAGATCTCAATTGTAGGCTTTGAGCCTAACATCCAAAGACTTCCACTATATGAGTTCCACGGAAATGAGTGGGGCTTGTTTCCAGACAAAAGTGACTTGCTTGTGGTCCAAGGGAATTATAGCGACACTCACACTGTTCATTTGCAAATACCACTTCAAGGTTCATTATAGCAGTTAAAATCCCGGCATTTTCCAGATCCTTTTTAGATGCAACCACCTGCACCAAATAACAGCTGTTAGGAGAGGCCTGGAATCTCCAAAGCAAAACTTTGTATTAAAGACAAAACTGTACTATAATCCTCCTTCCTAAATTTGGTGTAATCTTCTATTTCTGAAGAGATGTACGTAGTGCCTCTGATGATAGGATCATCCTCACGTGCAACTGGCAGTAGAGGAACAAATTTGCCTCTTTATAGATCTATGGTGAGGCCACATTTGGAATATTGTGTGCAGTTCTGGTCACCACACCTCGAAAAGGATATTGTGGAACTAGAAAAGGTGCAGAAAAGGGCAATCAGAATGTTTAAGAGACTGGAACACCTCCCTTACAAAATCAGACTGCAATGTCTAGCATTTAAAAGGAGACCTTATTGAAGTATATAAAATTATGCACGGTATAGACAAGGTAAATAGAGAAAATTTATTTTCTCTTGTCACACAACTCTAGAACCAGGTGGCATTCTATGAAGCTGATGGGTAGGAGAGTCAGATCAGACAAGGGGAAGTATGGAATTTGCTGCCGGAAGAGATGGTGACAGCTACCAGCCTAGATGGATTTAAGGAAGGGTTAGACAGATTTATGGATGACAGATGTATCAATGGCTACTAGAATGGATGCCTAAGTACATTTTTCAGGCTGGGGGAACAAGCAGGATACTTCTAAGGCCATCTGCTAGGATTTGAGAGCAGGAGAAGTTTTGCCATGGTCTCTGCTTGAGACGCCCATGGGCAATTGGTGGGCCTCTGTGTGAGACAGGATGCTGGACTAGAAGGGCTATGGCATAGCAGCCATAGATCTTCTTGAACCATCAGCTTCTTGTGAACTGAACTGCGGTTTGATAACTGAAAGGGAAATTTGCAATCAAAGCTTTTCCTATTCATGTTCTCCCCTGCGTACCCATCTCTGGGCTGCCAATGGCTAATGTCTCTACATTATTTCCTGTTTGTATGACCCTTAAATGTGTGTGTGTGTGGGGGGGAAGGGTAGGCTATAGATTTTTAAATTTGGTTTGCAGGAGTCGACTGACTGACTAACAGAAAACAACAACAACCCTGCATCTTGAAGAAGTAAATTCTGCAATTAAGGGACCCCTACAGAAACCATAGGGAAATACCAGCTCTTTAAGGAATCCTGGCTGGCATTTTTCCACAGCAAATGCCACCCGATTACTACAAACTGCTTCGACACAGCTCTCTGTGGCCAGCCACTTTTGTATTATTACATCTGCATGTGCAGTGAACTCCTGGGAAATTCAGTTCAGCACAATAATAACAGAAGAACATAAGTGGAGGAGCCCTGCTAATCCAGCATCTTGTCTCACTCAGTGGCCCACCAATTGCTTCTGGGTATCTCAAGCAGAAGACAAACGTAAAACCTGCACCTGCTCTCAAATCCTTGCAAATGGTCTTGAGAGGCATCTTCCCTGCCTCTCCAACCTGGGGGTAGTCCCTAGGCATCCATTTTAGTAGCCATTGATACACCTGTCCCCCAGGAGATTATCTATATGGATATAAGAGAGGAGCATGACCCAGAAGAGTGTGTCCCAGACATCTGCTAGCAACATGCCAGGAAATTAAAGATAGCACAGGATTTCCCACATGTCAGTAGCATCTCAACTTGGCATCAGAATTGTCTGCCAGTCTCACGAAGATGCCAGCAAGTTGTCAGCCTTTTTAGCATGTCTGGAGTCCATACGAATTTCTGTTTCTTTTCAGTTACACTAGTATTTGCCATTAAACACACTATGTTGAGGACTGCAGAAAAGAGATTTCTTAAGTTATCAGTGGGGATTACCAGATGTTCTGCATCTGCAGCCGCAAGCACATCTAAGAAGAAATGACTACTAATCTCTATATCATACAAAGCATTTTGGTGGCTGAAGATTCACCCAATCCATCCTAAGCCTTACAAATAAAAGGGTTACTTGCTCATTGTTTCAGATACAAAGAAATGACTGTTTCTGTGCAGAATGAATAATCCTGCACTGGACTGGGCCAAATGAAGCTATCAAGCCCACGATGGACTGGGCAATGCCCAGGACCTTCCACATTGTGGGTGGCCCAATTTCAGAGGCAGGGAATGAAATTTCCCAATGTCCATAGCTGCTGGCTGAGGCTGTTTTGGTCAGGAGCCCAGAAGCAGTGCACCTCTGGGGTTGTTTCTGTGTGCCTGGTGAAACGGTGCTGTTCACACATGAGTGGCTGGCTGAGGATACCAGCCTGGAATGCTGTGGCTTTCTTCCAAACAGCCCATAGTTACAGTAGGCTATGGTGCCATTTTCATGCCTAGCCTTATTATTAATTTATTAATTATATTTCTATCTCACTCTATTGCCAAACATCTCAGGGCAGGCTACAATAATATCACAATAAAAACAGATTAAACATTTGACTAAAACAATGGCAATGCCAGTATAAGGAGAGGATAATGCTTTGTCCTATCAATGCAGATGCAGCATTCTACCATGATGCATGGCCTCTTGATAGACCAGCCTGCAGTGTGGGCTAGGCATTCCAGTGGGTTAGGCGAGGCTGATCTACCAGTCCCATGCAGACAAGATGAAGGAATACGGGGTGCAGCCAGCAGAGAAGAGACTTCAGTATTGCACATTAATGAAGCAATATTCAATGATGCTTACTGTGTAAAAAGATATATGCAGTTTTCACCTGCCAAATGCTAACAGTTGCAAGGTCTCTGTTAAGTGTGTATAGTATAATGTATTCTTACATGCCTTCAAAACACTAGGAGTATAATTAATTATCACTACTTAATTCAAGATATGAGCTACCAATTAGTATATGCACCACAAGAAATGTGTGGGAGCAGCCACAGGCATTTTTGGCATCCCTGAGTTAGGCTTCTTTCTTATCTATCTTAGAATATACCCTACAGATATAAATTACATGAAACCACATCAGCACTTAACAACAAGGCAGTGAACTCAGCTGATTGATAAAGGGATTATTGCTCCTGTACTTAAGCCATGACACTTGAAATCACATAATCACCTCATTCCCACAGACCGAAACAATTCTCATTCTCACCCTGAGGATGAACCAGCATTCTCTATGGATTTATGCCAGTCCCTAGAAGCGATAAGGCATCATTATGTCATAGGATATGCATGCTGCACATGGAACTGTAGCAGTAAATCAAGGATTATACTAAAAATGGCAAGCTTTGCTTGGAATCTCATATACTGAAAATTGTCTGAACAAGAGATCCTTTGGTAGACAACTTGGTACCATGCAAATACGGGAGAGAGGTATTGGCAGACTTGACAGAGATCCAAGGTTTGTATAAGTGTAAGTAGACACAGATAGGCAATAGACCTTAAGGGAGGAAGGAAATCCAGTGGAGTTTAGTGAGGATGAGGCTTGTTCAGTTTCTGTGGAATGCCAGATAAGCATGATAGAGGAAAGCATTGGAATGGCATGGAAAGACCTAGCAAAAAGATAGCATCTCTGGGATGCCTCTGAAGTGGACATACAGAAGGCTTTGAGGTAGAATTGTTCACGCAACGATGTGCTCCTGTCCTCCAATGAACATTCTATGCTGCTAGATGTAGATTAGAGAAGGCTTGGGAATACGACGGCCACACAATGTTTCTTTGAGGTACCTCTGAGGTGCCCTTTTGTTATATCTGAACACAGCCTTGGTCACATGTTTCTGTCCTGGCATCTCTCCAGAAGCAGGTCATAGGAAACTAGTTCTATTTCTGCAAAGAAAACTGCCTGAATATGTTCATTTAAAGTCATTAGGAGTTAAATCCTACAGTACTCTTAGAAAAGATCATTCTAAATGGCAGCATACCTCACTCAGGAAGTGCTGGGAACAGAAACCCTTGCTAGTTCTCTGGCCTCAAAGGTGAGAGGCTTAGTGCCATCATGCCCTGTACCCCACTCCCTCGCAAACATCTTCCTTGGCTGCGAAGTTTATAGCATGGCCCTATTTTGAGACACCTAGAAAACAGTCCCAGAAGCTGGCCATTTTCAGTGTACCACTAAACAGGGCCAGGGGCTGAATATCTCTGAGGGCACTTGGTGCCATCAGACACTCATGCTGGCAACCAATCTTTATGGTGGCAGAGGTGTTCTTTCCACTCTGTGGAAGGTACACATTCAGGGATGTTTGCCATCCCTCAGGGGCATGCTGCTTGTCTGGGCACACTGTTGGCATGCAGATGCCAACCACTTGGACTCTATGTAGATGCAGACTCCGTCACCTGTTGTTTAAGCCAATACATATGATTTTATTGCATTTTGAAAACTGCCTTGGAGGTCTATGGGTGTTTTTCCACTGTTACTAAAAGTACCCATTAAGTACCCATTAATGGGTACGTAATGCCATTTTTGTACCCATTAATGGGTACTTAATGGGTACTTCTAGTGACAGTGGAAAAACACCCTATATTAGGGATGTGCATGAATATTTGTAACAATTGTCATACATCTGAATTCGGACATTCGTACACGTTAGAACATTCGTCCATTAACATTTGTACAAATATGAATGTTCCGGACATTCATACGAATAGTTTGGACATTTGTTAAACTGCGGAGATGGGAAAGCGGCCGTGCCAGTCACATCTGTGACGATATGTGTTGGTTCATATCGGATACATATTCATTCGTATGAGATGCATATCGGATATTCACATTCGAAGGGGATCTATTAAAATGAATACAGATTTTCTAACATTCGATTCATTACAAATCAAATGCCAAAAAAAACCATTTGTGCACATCCCTAGTCTATATGTTCCTACGTCACTTTTCATCTTATTTTCCCTTCCTTATCCCTTCCTAAAGCCCCCCCCCCCCGAAGACTGAATTATATTATTCAAGAGAGAGATAGCATTAACATTTGGGTAATCAAGTAATTCATTATGTTCTTTGCAGCTATAATATTTATTGCCCATGCATTATTTCCTGATGTGATTTCTGAAAGACATTGTAAATGTGTTGGTTTATCCAGACCTCTTCTCCAAGGCAACTTATATTAGCGGACATATTTTAATTTGCATGTTAAAAATAATATAGAGAAGCATTTCATAATTTGTTGCTGCTGTTGGCACCACTAAGTCATTGCTGAGTCCTGGTTGAGTCTGTGGGCAGTTTAGTCTAGTGGTTAGGGAGCCACTAGATTAGGGAGCTACCAGGTTTGATTCTGCGCTCCTCCATGAAGTCTGCTGGGTGACCTTGGGCTAGTCTCTGTTATCTCCGGAGCTCTCACAGCCCCACCTACCTCAGAGGGTATCTGTTTTGGGGAGAAGAACAGAAACCGCTTGTCAACTGCTTTGAGTCCCTTTAAATGGGTGAGAGAAGCAGGGTAGAAAAGCTAACTCTCCTCCTCCTTCTTCCTTCTCTATTTATATTTATTTATTTATTATTTGTATTTCTTTCCCTCCGTATACCTAAAGGTCTCAGGGCAATAACAACAATTAAAAGCAACATATTAAAACAATAACAGTATATATTAAAACAAGTGTCTGCAAGTGCAAAGGAAAAGTGTATCCCCATTTAACCAAAGGCCAGGGCAAAGTACAGTGTACAGTGAAGGTGACAGATGCACCTCAAGGGGGAGACTATTCCACAGCCTAGGGGCCATCACTGAGAAGGCCCTCTCCCAGGTGCCCACACCCTTTGCTGCTGAGGGTGGTGGTACAACCAGGAGAGCCTCCCTTACGGATCTTAAGGCCCGGGCAGGTCGATATGGGAGTAAGTGTTCCTTCAGACACGTTTCTGAAGCAGCTTTCCTTACACACAGGTGATTCTCTCTTCTTTCCCATTCAAAATAGAAAATAGTCACTGAAGCTTACAACTTCAGAAATGTGTTATATTCTGTGGAAACGGCCCTTTCCTGAAATATGCTGCTGCTTCTAACCTTGTATCTTCACACTCCTAGTCCTAGAGCAGTGATGGTGAACCTATGACACGCGTGTCACGGGTGACATGCCTAGCCCTTTTGGGTGACACACAATGTCACCCTGGTACCTGGGCATGTTGTTGCTGTTCAGTATCTTGAAGGCCGCAGGCTGCTTCTGGCTTGTGGCCTACAAGATACCGGGAGCACAGAGGCACTGCCTGTGCCAGGCATAGGAGGCATGATGGAGTCACGTCATTGCACTGCCAGGTCATGCACAGTGCGTCTGTGCTCCCGGCAGCTAGAGGAATGAAGACCTGTGTGTGGCAGTGATGGCTTTACTCACAATTTTCCCCTCTATGTACTTTTGTGAGACCTTATTCTCAGCCTTAAATAATATTAAAACCAATAAAAGAAACTGACTGACCGATGAAGTTAGTAGCGCTTGCTTGGGCTTGAAGTGTACGAAATGCCAACCTTCAATTGAAGATTTGGCAAATGAAATTCAGCAACAGAAAAGCCACTAATGTAAAGAATTATTTGATTTTGCTTTCAACTAGAGCTACAAATATCACAAAATTATGGATATTTCTGGACGTGACACGGCACCTGAGTTAAGCTAGGTTTTATTGTGAATTTTGCCACACCGAGCTCAAAAGGTTCGCCATCACTGTCCTAGTGCATTTTTGATCTGTTCATCAACTCTTTCCTACTCGTTTACTATTATTATTACTTTTCCTAAGCCAAAAACACTGTGGAGCTACAGCACATGTATTTGTGTTTGTAATTGTAACAGAATCCTTTCCAGAGCTAGCAAAATTCTAGAATACAATTGTTATACCATTTTATGTGCAAACTCCAACTTCTAATGGACTATGAAAAAGCAGGATTTCAGCTGAGCCAAACTTTAGTGCATAACGAATATACAGCTATAAAAGCAAAATGGGGGTTTTGTTATTATTTTGTCGTTGCTCCTGTTTGCTCCTTGTTAGAAACACATGGGGACTTATAAGTCCCTCCAGCCTACCACCTACAGGCATTCTGGCTGTGGCCACACACTTAAGGTTTAACCCAGCTTCAGAACACTTTCGGAGTGAGGGAAAGTGACGACCTGTTTTTCTTTTACTGTTCAATAACTCAGAAAATTCACCTTTTCTGAGTCTTGAGTATATACGAAGCGGAGGAAAACATCGCAGTTCTATAGAAGAAGGCTTCGTAAGAGCGAGACCTGTAAACAAGCACGGCACACACTCGACCCGGAAGCCGGGCCCGCGTGTCAGTCTCAGCTTCTGGAGTTTATCGTCAGCGCGCGAGACGAAACGGAGGCGTCCCCCTGGCGCTCTCCGGCCCTTACTTCCTGGAAAATGGCGGCGGCCTGGAGAGCGGCTCTGACAGGGGCGGCGCGGGGCTGCTGGCGGCGCGGGGTGGCTGCGCTGAGCCCCGTCGCGATCCAGGCCGGGCGCGGGCGCGGCCGTTGGCTCTCCACGGTCGCTCTGCTCGGAGGCGGCAGCGCCTTAGTGGGCTGTTACAGAGGCTGGAGAGGGCAGGAGGGCGCCGGCTTCATGACAGTCCTAGCTCAGGTAGGAGACGCGCTCCCGCTGCCTGGCCGCCCGCGGCGCTTTCTCCTTTGGTCTTTCTCTGACTGGGTGCAGCACGGGCGGAGGGAGTCGCTGCCGCCCCATTGTCATCCCACTGGTGGAGATTACGCGAAGGAGGGGGCTAGTGAAACAGCATCATCGCGCCGGCAGCAGTTCGGTCACTTGTGATCTGTCTGGCAAGAAATGACTCAGGAGCTGTTTGGCTGGGAATCATGTGTCATCTTTATTAGGTTTGTCGCCTATTTGATGTGGCAACTGGTGTTGCAGTAAACGACTGTATTTCACTTTGAGGCAGTTTAAGAATTCAACATGTGCTATATCATCATTACTAAAATAATTGCTACTGTTAGGAACCCAAGGGAACTGGCAAAGGGATCCATGTTTTGTTTGCCTACATTTATAATAGGATATCCATCCTCCCTTCCATCCCTCCCTCCCTCCCTCCCTCCCTCCAAACCCAGGGTGTCAAAGCATAAGACAAAAGCTGATGAAATAAGAACCAAGTACAGAGACAGAGGGTGGTTTTCCACTGTCACTAGAAGTACCCATTAAGTACCCATTAATGGGTACTAAATGGCATTTGTGTACCCATTAATGGGTACTTAATGGGTACTTCTAGTGACAGTGGAAAAACGCCCAGAATCACAGATTACAGAAGCAACTCGTCCTTCAGTGTAGGCTTTTAGTATCCGTTTTTTGATTTGTTTAGTTTAAATTCATCAGAGTTTGATGCATCTCATTGCCAGAGGAAGGATGTGGATACAAGCCGATATGTGAGGGCATGTTGACACAATCTGTGACAGGCAACCCCTATCTACATACATATACAGAAAATAACAAAAACATCAGCCCTCATTGGCAGCAGCTGTTTCTGAAATAGCAAATGTTTCAATAGGACAATTGATAGTATATGTTCTTACTTTTCTTATTATTTTCAGTTGGTAAGGTTCCCAAAAGAAATGCAGTCTGGCATAATTTTAAAAAGTGCTTTTAGTAAAGTTGTACCTGTTTAGTTTGATTCTTGCCAACTAAGAGCAGCTACAGTTTCCTAAAAAATAGTAATTACAACTTAATGGAAAAGGAAAACTTGTATCTGGGGCAAGTAAACTCAAAATGCTATAGGATTCCATCTCCCATCAGTTCAGGCAGAATAGACAGGATGGCTGAAAATGAAGGCTGGTCCTTCTATATTCAGTTAAAATCCATTCAATTGAGCGGGGGCTATTTCTGGAGACATACATTTAGAATTGTACATTGTGAACCTTCATTAGATGAAACTAAAGTTTAGTGGCTAACTGAATATATTATGTGTAGACTTTGAGTGAAGCGTGGATTCTTATAACAGCTCAATCCCAGTAGCACAAAGCTGCAATGTAAATAACTGTAGGTGTTATGAATTTGTGTTGCCTGAATGGCCTTTATCAGTGTTTTAACTTTATAAAATCTTACTGTTCTTTATCTTATATGAACAGTACAGTATAGGATGGCATATAATACAACTGAATTTTTATTTGAAAAAAGCTGCTTAAAATATTTTTGGGGTAGTGAAATAGGAGACCTTTTACCTCTCCTAGTGTACTCGGAGAATCCCTGGATCTAAATTTGGAGTATTATGTCTATTTCTGGGAACACGGTAATGGAGCTCATCTTAACTGGGCTAAGGATAATAGGAAATCTTGGGTTTGAACTTTAAGCATAGAATGGCTAGAAGATGCCTAGGTGCATCTTTCAGGCTGGCGGGGGGGCGGGGGGAGACCGGGGCGCTTCTAAGGCCATTTGCTGGGATTCTAGAGCAGGAATAGGTTTGTCCTTGTCTCTGCTTGAGATGCCTATGAGCATTTGGTGGGCCACTGTGTGCGACAGGATGCTGGACTAGATGGGCTGTGGCCTGATCCAGCAGGGCTTCTCTTATGTTCTTATGTTGGATTTTCGAAAGCTCCCGTTTTCTTCCTTTCCCAGCTGCTGTGTTATGTGGGGGGGGGGGGGGAATAACTAAATTAGGGCTCTTGTAAGAGTTCTTGATAAAACGCACACAAGATGTTTTGTTTTCTTAAGATGCAGTAACATAACATTGTTTCTTTGTTGTTGCCCTTCAGAACTATTTTTTAACAATTTAGCTGTTTTTCAAATTAAATTTTAAAGTATGCTGAACAATTTCAGTAACTCTTTTCACTTTGAAGCTTTCTTGCATTAGAAATTAGATTAAAAGTGGTAAACCAGACTTTGGCTGTGCTCAAAATAAACCTTTTTCTTCTGTATGGACTCTGCCTAACAATTAACACAGTCATTTTCCTGTGTTGCCGAATGTCAGACATAGTGATACTCCATACCTGTTTATCTTTAGCACTGTATTTCCAATCTCAGAGTCATAGCAACGTACTGCATAAGATTTTGAGATGGGACACTTCTGTCAAACATCTGTTGGTAACTTTGACTTAATGTTTATTTTCAGATAGCTTGCAATCCTTTGTATTAACATGCCACTACAGAATATGCTCATTTCGTTAACCATGTTGGGCTCAAAATGCCGTGCCTTTATGGATTTACTTTTGTGATCTTACACTTGAAATAGTGCAAGTTCTTCATTGTTGTGATTTGTTTCTGGATTTAAAGTTTGTATATAAACTTCAATATCTAATTCCAATTAGTGCTTCATAATTTCTTCCACATTTATTGTCTGGATATGAAAAGCTTGAGATGTTGCAAGTGCTTGGCGTGTCTGATCTATAAAGCTATCTGAGCAAAACCTTTGCTTTAAAAAATAGAAAATCTAAAGATCTTCGCATGTTACTCAAAGAAATAATTGTAGAAAATTGGTAACTTGTTGGAGTGTAAGCATGAGCCCAGGTACACTGACTGGAGGTGCTTTAGAATTTTGCCACCCGTTGAATTAGTTATCCTATGTTGATTTGCGTTGCAAAAGCGAAACAGATGGTCTTATTTTGTGCCAGATTATTCCAATTACTTTTAGTTGCTGCTGCAAACAGGTGCTGCTAACAACTATTGTGGATATTGGGGCCACCAAAGACTTAACTGCATAAATCATTGGAATGGATCTCAATGGATATTGGCTGTTTTGTGACAGTGGCTATGCCATTTCCAGCCCAAACAGGCTATAAATGCTCCCACGGCCACTGGGAAGTACAGGATTGCACCTTACCCAACTGTTGGAACAGTAATTCTCTTTTGTCTTGAAGAAAGAATGGAATGCGTAATTGATTGTATTAAGAGCCCAATTACATGTAAATGATGATACATATCAAAACAGTTTCACCGTATAGTGACTTTGCAGCTGATGTGCATTAGGTACCTGTTATATCATATTTGCTAAGTGCTTTTTTGCATCTGGAATGTGTGATGAGTTGTAAAGTGCATTTGCTTCTTTGATGGGACCATCTTTCGCTGTAGTAGAGGCAGGGCCAGACTGTGTAAGGTGGGTGAGTGAACATGTCCTAACAAGTAGAAGAAGAAGAGTTGGCTTTTGTACTCCACTTTTCTCACCCATTTAAGGGGACTCAAAGCAGCTGACAGAGCTTTCCATTCTTGTCCCCACAGCAGAACACCCTGTGAGGTAGGTGGGGCTGTGAGAGCTCAGAAGAGAGCTGTGACTCACCCAAGGTCACCCAGCTGGCTTCATGGGGGAGGGCAGAATCAAACTCGGTATTCCCAGATAAGAGTCTGGTTCCCTAACCACTAGACCAAACTGGCTACTTTCAATCAATCTGGATTAGTGTTTAGTGTGCAGGTTTTCTCTCTCTCTCTGAATTTGTATTTAAATGCTACAGTGGATGTAATAATTTCTTTTGCATTTCAGTGGATTCTGCATATCCCTATGCAGCACTTATGCACTCAAGTGAATAACCTTTTTCTAAAAAGCTGAGAAAACAGCACCTGGTTGGTCTATGCAAGCTGCCAATTGCTGCATTTTGTAGGAAATGTTTTCCAATGGATGGAATGTACTTCCAGTGCATTCAGTGAGATTTCCCTTCCTGCAGGACCGATAGACAAGTGCACCAAATGTGCAGTTACTACTAACTGTATAGACTCCCTAAGCACATTTTTCAAGTAGATTGCCTTTAAGAAGTAATCTAAACTGCATACTAAGCCACCATCTTAGTCCTTGAGGATTCAAAGAAAGGGCCATTTGGTGGCTGGTACCTAAGGGAATGCTTTTTGAAAGTGCATTTCTGGCATTTAATGTGGATTAGAAATACTAGCATGCAAATGCTACCACCTCAAAGCTCAGCCTTTTTTTAAAAAAACCACATGTGGATGCAGCTGAAGTATCTTCAAGTTGTAACCCAGAGCAGCTTTACTTCTAGTCGGCCATCTCTTCAGTGTTTAATGGTCCCTTTATTGCGCATGGGGTGATCTCTTCTGTAGTCTCCTCTGTTCCGTCAGGGAAGAAACATCTTGTTAATAATATCATATCTTAAAAATGGTGTTAAAAGCCTTCCTCAAATATTGCTGAGTAGCAGCTTCTGTCATGCCAGTTTGGTCTAGTGGTTAAGGAGCCGGACTCTTAGCTGGGAATACTGGGTTTGATTCCTTCATCCTCTATGAAGCCAGTTGGGTGACCTTGGGCTTGTCAAAGCTCTCTTCTGATCACTCACAGCCCCACTTACCTCACAGGGTATTCTGTTGTGGGGTAGGGGTGTGCACAAATGCAGTTTTCAGCATTCAATTTGAATATTCAAATGTCCAAATTTCTACGAATAGAGAAAAAAGAATTTGAAAAATTTGAACTGATTAGAATATTCTATATTCTAATCAGTTCATATGAATATTGAATACGTATTTGATGATACGAATGTCGTACACATTGTCTCTCTCATCTGTCTTTATATATTGATATTTTTTTCCAAAGAAGCAGATTAACAAACATTGCAATTTCATGATATTTCCAGTTCACATAAGAACATAAGAGAGGCCCTGCTGGATCAGGCCACAGCCCTTCTAGTCCAGCATCCTGTCGCACACAGTGGCCCGCCAAATGCTCATGGACATCTCAAACAGAGACAAGGACAAACCTTTCCTGCTCTTGAATCCCAACAAATGGCATTAGAAGCGTCCTGCTTCCGCCCGCCTCACCCCACCCCCAGCCTGAAAGATGTACCTAGACATTCATTATAGTAGCCATTGATACATCTGTCATCCATAAATTTGTCTAAACCTACCTTGAAGCGATCTAGACTGGTAGCTGTCACCACCTCTTCCAGCAGCACATTCCATAAACCGATGACCCTTTGGGTGAAGAAATACTTCCCCTTGTCGGATCCAACTCTCCTACCCATCAGCTTCATAGAGTGCTCCCTGGTTCTCTATCCATCTTTTCTATACCATGCATAATTTTATATACTTCAATCAGGTCCCCTCTTAAACGCCGTCTCTCCAGACTGAAGAGGCCTAGACGTCGCAGCCTGATTTCGTAAGCGAGGTGTTCTGGACCCTTAATCATTCTGGTTGCCCTTTTCTGCACCTTCTCTAGTTCCACAATATTCTTTTTAAGGTGTGGTGACCAGAATTGTACACAATATTCCAAATGTGGCCTCACCATAGATTTATAAAGAGGCAAAATGACACTTGCTGAGTTATTTTCTATTCCCTTCCTAATTATTCCCAGCATTGAATTAGCTTTTTTCACTGCGGCTGCGCACTGGGTTGACACCTTCATTGAACTGTCCACCAAAACTCCGAGATCCCTTTCCTGGTGTGTTGTTCACACAATTCTTTTTTCAGCAGTATGGTTGTCCCCAGTTAACATAATTCATTTCCTTAACATAATTCATTTTGTTAATAGCTTTTCAGAATGATGCCCTGTAATAATCTTCATTGCTAAAGTTTATTTCTTAAGACAATCCTCTACAATTTGAAGAATGACTGGGTTTTGCAATACAGTAGCCTCTCAAAACACATTAATTTTATGTGTTCCTCACTTCAGGGTTACTGTAGTCATAGGGCATAATAAACTACTGTATTCCAAGGACAGATCGCTGGTATATTTGGCTCTTCTGCCGCTGTGTAAGATACGGAGGACGGAAGAAGTGAATTAAAGGGCCAGTTTCCATCTCTGCTGTTTTAGTATTGGACTGAAAATGGCAGATTTGTGGGTCATCACCTAAGTGGCATGAATAGAAAGCTTGTTCTTGAGCAACCATTCATGCTGCAGAAGAGAGGCTTTCAGAGTCCCATAGGTACATAAGAGGAACCCTGCTGGATCAGTCCACAGCTCATCTTTCTCACCCAGTAACCCACCAATGCTTCTGGGCATTCTCAGGCAGAAGATAAAGGCAAAACCGCATCTGCTTTTGAATACCTACTGATGGCCTTTATAGGCACCCTGCCTGTCTCCAAACTGGAGGCTGCCAACTTAGCTGTGGATCCTGCAATTCTCACCCCTGATGTGATTCAAATCATGGTCATGCAGATGCAGCCAATAAGAGTTCCTTGCACTCAAGTATTTAGTTTAAACATCTTCATATCCAGTTCAATAATAAGAATAAGAATAAGAAAAGAGGTGGCTTTTCTACCCCGCTTTTCTCACCCATTTAACGGGACTCAAAGCTTTCTGTTCTTCTCCCCACATCAGAACACCTTGTGAGGTAGGTGGGGCTGCGAGAGCTCAGAAGAGAGCTGTGACTAGCCCAGGGTCACCCAGCGGGCTTCATGGGGGAGGGCAGAATAAAACCTGGTATTCCCAGATAAAATTCCAGCCCCCTAACCACTAGACCAAACTGGGAACAATATTCTGTTATTCTAAGCTTTTGTGTGCAAACCTGGAAAAAAATAGTCCCACATAACTGTTGTCAGCATGCTTTGCATCTATAATTATAAACTTTTCTAAAGTCATTTTTTTGTATACATTAAAATCCAATCTATAAGCTGAAAGTGTCATATTAATTGTACATTAGAGCATATTAAGGAAGTTGACTTCAAGTATCAGATATTCCTGAAAACATTTAAATGAATAACTGGAACATTAAGTATAACATGAGCATCATTCTCTGCATTAGTTACATACAGACATTGTCATGCTGAGTGACCAAAACGGTCAGCAATACAGCAAGTATGGCATCTGTAAGGCCATAATGTTATGTTTAAATTTAGAAATGGATTTTACTTAAGGGTGTGCACTTGTTTCACAACACAGTATCACTTACAGCATTTTGAATGCAAGTTAAAAATATCTTGAAGCTTTAGCTTTGAACATAATATACTTGTGCACCCATTCTTTGTGCTAATGTTTCAGTTAGGTTCCTGGAAAATGGACGGTACAACGTAATCTGTCCTGTTGCTTTGTTAAGAGTTTTCAATGTGAGATTAATCATAGGTGTTTCCAGACTTAACCACACCCACAGGTTGGAGGTGTGATGTGTCCACAGGACATTGACACTGGCAAAGGATGCCTGTCACATTCTAGTTTCATTTCTTCATTTCTGGCAACAGACTTAATATTTTTAATTTCAATAAGTGTAGTTTGTCAGTTCAGATCTGTGGGAGAAACCCTCCTGGTGGTGGCATCTCTATCAGCAGTTAAAAGCACAGGGACACAGGACAGACCATTCTCTGCATTGATCCAGAAATTATGGCATGATCTTCTTTCTGAGGTGTATCTCCCTTCATCACAGAATATGTTCAGATATCTGCGAAAGAAAATCCCTTCATCGTAGCCTTTGCCTGGTTTTGTTGAAACCTGTCCCATGATCTTAGGGTATAGGTGAGATAGAAAAACAAGCAAACAAACAAATAAATAAATAAATAAACCTTTTCCATGCAGGTAGAATACTACCAGAAATACTGGATTAGATTGCTGGACTATTTCTGAAATGAGTACCGATGCCTCTTATTTTTTGTATGGCCAGCATTGTAATCCTACCATTGTGGATTCTCTTTGACCACGCATTCACGGTTGATACAGTATTGTGCCATATATGTATGTGCCAAAGAAGGAAAGTTGAAGGAAAGTCTTAAGTGATAAGAAGCTAGATCTATAATGTTAACTCTTGTGTGTTTCTTTACTTTAGAGGCGGGAGGAGAAGCTGTAATTATTAATTTTAAGCTATTTCAAATTTAAACTTTATTGCATAATGGAAAGAGTTTATCTTCAAGAAATGGTAGCCTCTGTTTGTATTCCATTCCAAATCCAACTCACATAATATTATGAGAACATGAATTGCAGATTTATCTGATCAGATCCCCTTTAGAGGAAAAGCTCAGTTCCTTTGCATGGGAAGGAGCTACTTAGCTATAGTTGGGGAGAAATGGTAAAAAGGGAATAATGATTTGACATGTACCTCGTTCACCAAATCCTGAACACCACTAAATATCAAGTCCTGTTACAGTTTCTTAAAGTGTCTCATATCAGTCTAAAAGAAAGAGAAAGAGAAAAGCCCTGTGATTAGGCATGAATGTTATGCATGGGAAGGGCATAGGCAGGAATTTGGTTCTTCAGAGCCAGAGGGATGTGGTGAGCTTTGTGCAAGTGTTTGTTTGCATTGTTTCAGTAGGGGTGGGAAAATGGAGATTGAAGATCTTACCTTCACCCACCTGAACTGCATCCTGATGCATTATGCAAGAGGACATGGTATGGATGGGTTTATTGCTGTGCTGTTGTATTTCCATTGTCCAACTGAAAGCCCATTCTTCATGCCTATGCCCTATTCTGGCCAGATTTTTTGTTTCATTTTTGTTTTATAGGGGGGTTGGTTGCTTTTGGTGATGGATAGGACCACAGTATCATTTTTATGATTCTCATAGCAACTGGCAGTTGGAGAAAAGTATTTTCTTTTCCAGGAAAAAGACCATTAAAGTCCCTATAGCTCCTTGTCCTGTGATTCTGAACATCAACTATCTTTTCCTCTGCTTCATCCTTCTACACAAGCCAGTGCAAAGCGCATTCTGTATTCTAGCACCGGTGTAAAACTGCACTACTATCCAATGTCCATAGACCGAGCTTTCATCTGGAAGGAATAATTTAATAAAGTAGACCACAGAACTTTATGAAGTGCAGCTTTGCCCAGGCTGAATTGTTTTGTAAGCTGTTGGGCTTTTAATAAAAAACTATTCTTTCATTTTACATGTGATACTTCCTGTTTTTATACCATCTTGAGTTTTTTGTACTTTCGAAATATACCTTTTTTCTCTATTTTTTCCCAAATTAGCACAGTTGCGTTGTTGAATGCCTCCCTCGTTATAACCCCATAAAAGCCCTGAGATCTTCTGAAGAAGTCCTACTGCAGGTCCTGTGAAATACTGAATGCCATTTTATGGTGGCCCACAGCACGGCCTTCTCCACGGTAGCACCTTTCCTATGGAATGCCCTCCTTTCTACTACTTGTGGTAACCACACTTAACAAATAGAAGAGATTAGTTCCATTGAGTTTTTTCTCTGCCCCTACAGCCTGCTGCCAACCAGAGGCAGCCATTATACTCAACAAACTACATGATGGAGACTCCCTGTCAAACCCCAAAGACTGTCAAATGTCAGACTTTGTAAAGCAAAGCAAAATAACCCTCAAGTTTTAAACTACTTGTAAAGTCATAACAATAATTATGTGGTTAGAGAGTTGGATTCTTATCTGGTAGTTTCCCAGTTCAAGTCTGCTCTCCTCCATGAAGCCAGCTGGGTGACCTTGGGCTAGTCAGAGCTCCCTTTCTGAGCATACTCACAGCCCCACCTACCTCATAGTGTGTCTGTTGCGCGTAGAAGAACAGAAGGTTTGTCAGCTGCTTTGAGTTCCCTTAAGGGTGAGAAAAGTGGGGTTTAAAAAGCAACTCTTCTTTTTTTAACAGGTTAAGAAGAAAACAGTGGCAATATGTAATAGGCAAGATATGTGTTAGTTTTTATTATTGTAACCCAACCTGAGACCTTGAAGTATAGGGCAAAATATAAGAACTAACTAACTAACTAACTGGCAAACAAACTTTTAGGTGCATATTAAAGATGTATCTCTTTACCCAGACATTTCCAGGACTTTTTCCTCTTAACATTTCTACAGTGCTGGTTTTTAAATCGTCATCAAGTTTATACATGGCAAGAGGAACATTCTCTAATCACTGTAATCACTTTCTTGAATGTTCACAATAAGTCCTGATTAATACTTCCCAGTGCCTGTACCATAACTTTATTTTTTGCAAAACACAGGCCCATATGTTTCCATTTGGGCCCTCTCAGGGAAAATCCTATACAGTGACACTTTGAAGCACTTTATGGCTTATTTAATGCATTTTATTGGTTGAATGCAAACAAGTTAACATTGCAACAGACCTGAAGTATGGGCTACATTTTTCACTGTGGTTCATAATTACTATTCTCTTCTAACACCTGAAAGCAAATTTGAAGTTTAACACTTGTGAAGTACACAAATGAAACTGTCTGATCTTGGTCGCTATATGTATAAACTTGAACTGTAAAAGTAATATTCATTAACGATTACATCATAAACCATCTAATTTCTCTTACAGTAATGAGTTGGCTTGAGACATGTAAGGCACTAAAACATGCAAGCTTTGTAGAAATCAGAATGGTTAACACTATTTTAAATACTGTGGGAATATTTTGCATATTTGCTTCAGCAGGAAAGTTGAAATTATAGGATTAATTGTTCTCTTGAGCAAAGGGAAGGACTGTATCCTAGTGGTTGAGTGCATTTTTTTTTTAATATAAAAAGTCTCAGGTTGAATCCTTCATGTCTGGAAAGATAGAACCCAACTTGGCATGCTTCATATATTCCGCATCTCCCATTCACCCCAGCCAACACAATTAGAATAGCTGAGGCTTTAGGGAATTATAGTCCAAAATATCTGGCCTGTACCAGATTAGCAATGGCTGCTTAGAGAGGTGTTTTCTGTTAATCCTTGATGGACTAAGACCCCATACAGATGGCGTGAATGAGGTTGCCTCACTTATTATAGGCAATCCTACCATAGGCATACCATACTATTGCTGGTTGCATGTTTTCCAGCAATAAGATTTTTTTAGACTAGCTAGTTACCTTCTGGGTGGAACCACCGTCGTCGCTCCGTCTAGCACACATGTGTGGTAGTTCCACCAGTGGACCACACTGCGCGATGGTGGAGATATGCATATCCGGGAATTTGGCGGTGGCCGAATTGACCAGGTTGCTTCCTGTCTAGCAAGTTTTTATGATGCAGAATCGTGGTGGAGCAGTACCCTGCATTATTGCTTCCTACCGTGATACCTGGCTACCATCTGGAGGTAGACTGACTTGCTATAAAAAATTCCTAGTATTCCATTGGTTGCACGTATTTGTGCACCACTCTGGGGGCAGGATGAAAGTCAGTTTAAAAATGAATGAATTAATAAATATTTTCAATTACTTGGAATAAAGGCTATCTTGCTAAGTGCCTGTACATTGTGTCTGTCATTTATGTTTCATGCCTTCATTCAACCAACGATATAAGCAAACACTACAGGGTGTGTTAATGCACAGTGCAAACATACTCTGAAGACTTTTACACTGGCTGTAAAGGCAGCTACTTATACCTGAATATCAAGGAGAGAAAAGGCCCCACCAAAAGGGGGAGTTAGCGTGCGGGTTGCGTTTGTCCCCCCAACAGCGGCTGGGTGTTTTCCTTGAACAGGAAGTGATATAGTTTATGCCCATTGTGATACTCAGCATTGTCCTTCAATAAAGAAAAGAAAAATCACCATATTTGTGGCTTGGTGCAGTACTTTTAAAATCATTTAATGTTTGCTTTGAGCCAGTACCCACCAGTGCAAAAGTACTTATACAGAGGGAAGGTATCATTAATGATACTAAGTCCAGAAATTCTTCGGAGCTTTCTAAAATCCAGAAATGTCAGAACATAGTCCCAGCTTCTCTGGAGCATATGATGTAGTATACTTTACACGGCAATGAAAGATTCTACTGACAAGTAGATTCAAACAAAATTACTGGAACAGATCAAAATGAAGGTGGCATGGCTAATAAAATAATAGCAGTCTTGAGGCCTGTAATTCCTCCTTAGATTAGATACATGATATTTTGCTGGCACTGAGTTCAAACGCCTATTCCCATACTATTAGTAATTTGACTTCAGTCATGCACAGGCTTGTTGACAGCTATTTACTAGAAATCTCCTGTAAAGTTGGAAAGGTAGTCCAGGTATCCTGCTGTGCAGCAATAAAGATATTGGCATACCAGCTGCAATGCTATTTTTAGCTCAAACTTTAAGTTTATGATGGCATTGTATATTAGTAATAAGCGCAGTAAAATTTCAAAGTAGTGGAAACCTGAACATATTTTGGTTTTATACTCTTTTGTTCCTCCATTTTTGGGTGTTGGAGAAATTCAGGATAGTTTGTTTGGCACCCATTGAGATGAAGGTATTTAGTGGATAATGTTTCAGAGCTTACATTTCTGGATTATCCTTTTATTTATTTAAAATATTCACATTTGCTGGGGGTTTTGTCATTTTACATACTCAGTTCCAAAATATTACAATGTAAGTAGAATCTAAATCTAAATGAGTAGTGAAACAGAATGAATATTAATTTCTACAAAAAAAAAACCACCCTCTATAATGTTACAGTGAATATCTTCAGTGGTCTCAGCTAATTTAACCCATTTTGAGTGTGCTGTTGAAAATTATAGCTGAAAGATTGGTTGGGAGTGGGGAGCTTGTCTTATAATATAGAATTCCTCAAAGAGAAATCAGTATTAACATACCATTAGTACAAATGAAGAACAAAATCTGAAAACTTAACAAAGGTAACCTAAAATCACTGAAAATTCCAGCCTTTTGGCTCCCAGTCTTGTATTCCATTGTTTTATGTAAAACTGTTATTTTGCCTATACGTAGGATGAGAATACAGAATAAATGCTATTTAAGCTGCACTAGAGAATGCCCAGATTCAGAATATCTGTTACTTGCAAACGTACTGAAGACCAGGTGGGTGTTACTATGTTCCATTGGATTTACATCCAGCTATATCCATTCACGGGTGCCATTTTAAGTAGCTAGGAAGCTCAGCTTCTGCTGCATGTCTGTAAAATGGATTCAGAATGCTTCTGTAGTTGTCTGTCTATGCTACCTTCTGTAGAAAACAAGCTGCCTTTCTTTCTCACAGCTTTGGAGGCTATACTTTGATTTCCTTTGATTTTATTTTAAATAGCATGTATTTATTATCTGTTTATGCATATATGTATGTGTGTATACATACATACATACATACATACATCAACTTTATGTAGCAACTTTCAAACATCAACAATGACAAACTACAAACATACCTATACCCTATATAGGCTGCATGTAAATTTCAGCCGCCATGTATAATCAGTTGCAAGATAATTCCGTATTATAGTTGACCAATCCAACAGAAGAATATGAGCTAATTCTTGGCATGTAACACTGACAAAAGCCTGCAAAATGTCTAAAATTAAACTGTCCATTATGCCTCCATTGAAATCTGCATTAATTACATACATAGTCATGTTTATGAAAATAATACTAACAATAAGAATATAATTTCAAAGTGCTGTACTAATGTATTTAATACAACAGTAGGTTAAATTATAGTGTATTTTAAGACTTCTCTGCCAAGGGCAATAAACTTAACAACATAGTTATTAAAACCTTTGTATGAAACATCATAAGAACAATGCAGACTAAACCATTCTTGCATCCGAAAAGCTGGAATGCAAAGAAGTTTTTATTCTTTATTGCCTGAAGTAAAAACTCTGTGGAAACAGATAAGTGATGACAAACCTTTGATGTTAATAAACCCAAATGGAAGTCAAAAATCAAAGTGTGTAAACGGCTAGGTTATAAAAAGAGAGATGACAGAGTTATACCCTGTAATTAGGTGTAATTTGTGCTTTTGGCACAGCTATTTGTCCTGTATGAATGAGAGGCTGTCTTACATTTTCTTTGCTTGTATAATAGAATTACAGTACTGACACATCTACTTAAACATGTTCAGGGTTTTCCCCCCAAAGTATCTGACAACAGAACTTCCCCCCTCCCGTCTTTGAGATGCCTGACTTGCAGATATATAGCTTTAAATGTAGGAAAACCCAAGCAAAAGCTTTACTTGGTGCATATATTTAACAGGATAAAATAGCAGCAACCATTTGGTCTGGGGGTGGGGATGGTAGTGAATACAGGAAACCACATTTTGTCTTTCTGGCACAAGTTGTAACCACAGAGGTACTATGAGTTGTCCACACAGACAGGAAAACAATTGAACAATCCAATTAAATAATTTTGTGACCTTTCATGTTTAAGAGCTGCGTTAATACTGTCTGATCAGGGTTTCAAAGTGGCTACATACTGTACTAATAATAACTTAATTGTGCTGCTGTGCTACCAGTCTTTATTCCAGTATAAGTATAACACGTGGAATATTCTCATACTGGGCTCACACCAGGAAAGGACTGAAAATGCTACAGATAATATAACTTTGGTAAAACTTGTACCAGGTATGAGACAGCATTTTAAACTGTACCGTCTTTAAATCACCAGGCAATATTTATTGTATTTATTTGCGTTTTTATCCTTCCCTATATCCGGAGGTCTTAGAGCAAGCAGGTTAAGCAATAAAAACAAAAATATAAAATGAACACACTAAAAACAATTATAGGGGCTGAAAGCAAGGTGGAGAAGCTATTTCCTCAGCCAAAGGCCAGGATGAATAAGTGCCTCTTCACTGATCTCCTGGACGTATAAAGTGAGTTGAAGCACTTCAGGGGCGAAGGCTATCTTGGGTCCCCACCTCCTTAAGTACTGAAGATGGTGATACAACCATGAGGGCTTCCCCTGCAGATCTTAAGACACAGGCGGCTCAGTATGGGAGAAAATGTTCCTTTAGATATTTGGAACCCCAGCCTTTTAGAGCATTATAGGTTAAGGTTAACACTTTGAATTGAGTTCACTAGCAAATTAGCAGTCGGCGAAGCTCTTTGAAGACCCGTGTGATGCGTGTCTGGCCAGCTGTTCCAGTCAGCGATTTCGCTGCTGCATTCTGCACCAGCTGCAGCTTCTGAACCATCTTCGAGGGAAGCCCCATGTAGAGCGCATTGTAGTAGTCCAATCTTGAAGATGGTCATGGCCTGTAGTTCTAGAAAGAAACATATAGAGTGACACGCTTAAGTTACAACAGAGATGCTGACTCTGTGTGTGTGTGTGTTTACAAACTCAACAGTAGCACTTGATTACTCAGTGATAGTAGATTTCTTCTCACTGATATTGTTCAAGCAGAAACTGCATGGCCATCTATTGGAGATGTTTTGATTTGGATCCCTGTGCATAGTAGTATGGCTGAATTAGGCATCCTAAATGGCCCCTTCACATTCTTATCAGCTTGTGGCTCAATTAAGAATTGGTGTACATCGTTTAACTCCTGCCACTTCTCTTCTCCTGTAGTAGGAACAGGATTAAAAGAGGAGAGCCTTGGCTTCTGGTAGTTGGCCATCCTTAAATGTTGTGATTGGCTTATGAAATATGGCTTGTTAAAGAATTAAAAACCACTTTTCCTGCTTTGGAAGAAATGGGAAGCCAGGGCCACCAGCTGTTTTATCCCACTTTGTCCAGAAGAGAAGCAAAGTAAGACCAATTAAGCAGCATGAACTTACGTGCTGTTGTTGATATGTATTAAAATATAGTAAAATGTCATGGTTTAATGAATGCAGAGTTTATTATTATTCACCTGCATTGCCCCTGCAATATTTGTTTGGAGCATTCTCTCGTTGTGTAAAAATATGCTTATTACATGCCCGTGGTTTTAAATGTTTTCCATTTTCCGCTTTGAATTCAGACATCTGATCTGCAACATGTGTGTCTAGTTTGAGACCGGGGAACACATTAACAGGTTCTTTCCCCCCTGTTTTTAGCATCAGAAAATCTTGGGAACTACTAAACTTAGAAAGAAACTTAGACATTTGTTAGCTAAGTAAGGACTCCTTATTTTGGAGAATTTTATCTTGAAAGGTTTCCTTGTGTTATGTGTAACTGGAACTTCTGAAGATACAAGATTTAAGAAGTGGTACCATCCTCAACTGTTCTTTGATACATGTGTCCATTTCACAGTCTCAGATACAAAGTCATGCCCTTTTTTGTTACATTTCTTTGGTTTAAAATGACTAAAGTGCAGTTTTAAAATTATTAATTGTATTAATTAGAAGAACCTATATAAGTTCCTGCCAGATGCATGAAAATATTGGCAGGTGGTCAAAGGGGGCCTTTGTCAACAAACAGTTCTGTCCTATTCCTTGGTTGTTCCAGCTCAAGGTACATGTAAGATTTCCTGTGCTTTGCTGGAAAAGCTGGCATACTCCCAGTTTGTCCTTTTATTTGTTCAGCCCTTTCCAGTGCAGGCCCACCTCAGTTTGCCATATTCCCAACTGTGAAAAGCGGCATGTGCCAGAAAACGTTACAAAGCACTGCTGCCATCCCACTTTTGGATCTGGCAGTCTTGACAGTTTCCTGGGAGGCTGAAACAGAAAATGTCAGTTTTTAAAAAATAAATAAAAATTGTAATTTCCCTTTAATGTGTATTTCTCACCCTGAGGTTCATATGAGGCACAGAACAAGAAGCCATTGACACCAAGGAGATTCCATTGGAAATACTTCAGACCATCATTTTAATTTTTGAAACTACAATTTTGATTTATAGACTACCTTGAATTCCTTAGGATAAGTGGGGATGTCCTCATTTCTCTTGAGGGTACAAAGGCTCATGATTCATTACTAAATAAATTAGTATTTCCCACAGATAATCTTTTAGTCTTAATACCAGAGCCTTCATAGCAACATAAATCCTGTATTCCTTTCTGTGTGAAGGCACTGATATAATAATTTCCACTATCCATATTCCAAAGAACAAGAAGAACAGACAGTGTTTGCCCTATTCTGGCAGACAGAAGGGACTCTCGAGGGTATGGGTTCTACCATCTTTACTGCTAGGTTAGCCGCTGAGCTCTTAAGTAAGAAGCTTCTCAACAAAATTCCTGGGCTCAAAACAATTGAAGGTTTTTCCCATTTCAGGGAATTGATGATGTCAGTGAAACAAATCTGTTTCTGAAGTGAGGCTTAAACTCCACTTCTGTGCTAAGTACCAAAGCTGACGATTTAATTCTTTGATAATTTAATTTATTTGTATTCCACCTTTCTTTCTTCATGAAACAGTGTGACATGGGTCCTCACCAAACTCACATCTGCTCAGTTTCAACAAGGAAACTATTGGATTGTACCTATGGAATTGGCGTGGTATGATTAAATCCTAATCTAGTGATCTAACAATATTATACAATTCAGTGTGGGGCTTCAAGATACTTTTGGAAGCTAACAACACTTCCAAGCGACTGAACGTGGCTATTGGTATAAGAACCATATGGTTTTCTTTTTAAAAATAATTTCTCAGTGAATAACTGAAGGATGAAAATAATGTACTGCGTGCCGTGTACATAGTATGCTGAATTTAATTGCAAGTGATTTAGTTTGTTTAAACACTTTAATGCTGTCTGTTAATATATTCATACAAGCATCATTTGAACTGCATCGAATTCAGATCCTGTTTGGTGTAAGACTCAGAAATGTGCTTGGAATACACCCTTAAGAAATCAAGCTTAATTTCCTTACTTCAAATAATTTTTTATCAGTTTTCTGAGTTCAAACTTGATTGGCAAACAGCAGTTGGTGTTTGGAATTCCAGAACACCATTTGTGGGTATCTGTAGATTTAAAAATAACACATTCTTTTAAAAATATCTAGTAGCTAGCTTATTCCTTGCAACCTTTGTTTTACAGATGGCTTTGGAAACTATGCTGCATTTAAAATCTGAGCATGGATTTAGAACAGCTTTGAAACTGTTCTTACTGGGGAAGCATAGAAATAGTGTGACATGACTGCTTAAGCTCTAGCTGGGCTAAGGATTCATTTTACATAATCCTGTCTTTTTTTGAAAAATGTTCTGAAAGCAGTTACAAGATAATTCTTCATCTATTAAGTTAGAAGAGAAGAAGTAACATGTATCAGATGGCATTTAAAAGTTAAACTTTGCTTTTTTAAAAAATACTTTTGTTCTAGGGTTTGTGATAGATAACCAAGTTTATTATTCTGTATACAAAAGTAAGTGGATAAAAGTGGTATGAATCCAAAATCCAACTGTAAATGTCTTGGGATTCTGTAAGACCAAAGGAGAAATTGCACAGGTGATGCTCTTCTGTGAAATATATTACATTTCAAAGGTTGGATGAGTTGTATGGCAAGGGATGTAAGCAATAATGCATTGTTTCATATTTTGTTGCTATCGACTAATGGAGAAGCATATTCACTTTTTAAAAAGTGGTGTCAGAAAACATAATTATTTATAATTATTTCAAAATAATACTACGTCAGGTTCTTCTGGCTTTTCTTTTAAGCTGCCTTAATAAGCTAACAAAGCTGAGGCTTATATTCAGACAAATGATGCCCAAGTACCACCTCCAGGCTAGGGAGATAGGCAGGGTGCTTCTAAAGGCCGTTTGCAGGAATTTGAGAGCAGGTGAAGGTTTTGCCTCAGATGTCTGCTTGAGATGCCCATGAAGAGTTGGTGGGCCACTGTGTGAGTAGTTAATGGGCCACTGTGTGAGACAGGGTCCTGGACTAGATGGGCTGTGGCTCAATCCTGCAGGGCTCCTCCTAGATTCTTAGGTTCTTATGATGTGATACCCAGGGTTCGGTCTGTACACAGAGCAGCTTCTTGTATCAGTTCCATGAAAATCAGACTCATAAGGAATAGAGAGATGAACCCGTAATATGTAAGAAGCATTTACTACATCTAATCAATCAATATTTGACCAAAAATATCTATATAAAGTCGATGATACTATGATGTTGGATATGTGCATGACTTTTTAAGAGAAAGTCTACATTTTTTTGCAGTTTTTTTTTAAGTTTCAAAAGTTTTTCCATTAGTCTTGGAGTAGGTTAGAGTACTTCCTTAAAATGGCATCTCCAGGCATTTAAAGAGAAATAAATGTACAAATCAAACATTTCCAGAATAAAGTCAGAGAGCAGAACTACAAGAAAGAGTTAATATCTCATAAATGCAACGGAAAGGAAGAGGTTTAACCAAGCCAAATAGAGCAGTACATAAAACTCTTAAGTGTTGTATTTTAGAGCTAACCCAGTGTGGGTCTCAGTGAACATAATTGTGCTAGTGAAAGTGCCACAGAGAATTGCCTAAGAAAAATGTAAACATTTCTTCAGGTATGTTTGCACAAAGAGACATAGAACATTACTCAGTCATCTTGCTGAGTGGTAGGTGCAAGGTTTTGAATACGTGGAAATAAACCTATCCTTTCTACAATCTTGCTGCCATTGTTCTAAATACTGTTTGCCCCTGTTGATTCAATAAAATGAGACCCTTCTGTGCCTTCCACTTGCTTAGCTAGCTGCTTCTTTCTTGGTCCCCAACCGATTTTAGGCAAAGTAGACATGTGCAAAACATTTCAGACTAGAACACTTTTATTGTAAAAAGAACCTATTTGATTTTTCAAGCTCAGAACAAATTGTTCCTTCAGTGGGGTTTTATGTCAGGCTCAGCATAAGAGTTCCATTTGACTGAAAAACTTTGAATCTTCAGTTTGTTTTAATCGACATTTTCTAGGATTTAAAAAGGAGTTGTTGGATTGATTTGCAACAACTTTTTCCCATTGGCTACAGGACATTTAGATGCCATTAGCTGGAAGAACCAGAGCGGGGCGTTCAAATCCACCACACGTTTCAAAATTACTAAAAATCAAAGGTCTTCCTGGTCCCTCAGATGTACTACTAAAGCGCACCTCTGTGAAACAGTTGGGTGACCTGATGATTTCTAGGAATTTTAAAAGTTTTATCAAAATGACTAATTCTTATAGGCATTTTGGAAAACTTTAAAAATTCCTTGAAAACTGTCTGTGGCAGTTACTTGTTAACTTTAAACAAGTTTTATAATGCTGGGTAAATCATTTCAGGAACTGGTTAACTAGCATTTCTTCCTTTCCACTCTACTATTCTTTTGGGCACATTTTGGGTACATGGGAGTGGTGTGGGACAGTGGAGAGGAAGAAGTGGTCCATTACACTTGTACACGGGCCCAGTTGAATATAGTCTTCTTTCTTCTTTCTTTCTTTTTCTTTTAGGAAAAAAAATGGGGAATTTTCTTTTCCTACGAGCCTCCTAAATTTTCTTAAGTATCTAGGCGTTTCCACATTTACCTTTCGTGGCCTGGACCAGCAGGACCAAGCCAGGTTGCAGCAATTCCTGTACCTAGATTGCTCCTAGCATCCTAGAACAAGCCATGTACATTTGGGCAGCTGCTGCACCAGCCCCAAAGACAGTGCGATCTCCGTTCTCCATTGGCTAAGAATGAGGCCCCAATGGGATCCATATCAACAGTACAATTTTGGGTGCTACCAAAAAGGGTCCCCCACTAAGTTGACTCATGGAGGTGTGCATCCTTCTACACACCTCCTGGGCCAGTTTACTCACATGCAGGACAGCAGTAAACCTTTTAAAAATGAACTGTCAAAATGGCCGTCCAGACTAGGCTGCATTCTGTTCAGTGTGGATGGAGCAGTTTAGCAGGGGGCGGGACCTTTATGGTTTGCTCCAAAGTGTGGAAGAGAGAAGCTCAGAAGCAGGCCATACAGCTCACAGGACTGGATATCAGCACAGTGCAGAAAGGCCCTCTCAGTGAGATAATCACAGCGAGATACTCAAGCTAGCTGCATTTATGATTAGATAGTTCTCTTTCTGCACATCAGGTCACAGACTTTAATATAGAAAATTATATTTTGTATAAAACTTAAGTTTTCTTGATTTTGTGAACATGCCACACTTTTTTTAAATTGAGTGCTTTGGTTACAAGACTCATCTTTTGTGTAATGGAAGATAGCAGAAATAACAGTCCGTAGTTGTTACCTTCTGGTTGCTAATGACTATGTAGAGTAAGTGGAGTTCACTACATATACTTAACACTGCCTTTGAAGTCTGAGAAATCACTAAAGGGTCTTGTTTGAAAAACAAATGTCTTGCCATATGTGTTGGAACAATGAAATGACCGTCGCTTGAAAGCTGCTACGTTGCTGTAGGGTATTGAAACAGATACTGCTCAGAAAACTGGATGAAGAGAGAGCTCAATTGCTTTATTCTTCACAGAAATTTTGTCTTTGGTGAACCAGCTGTGTGGGCTTGCATAGTTTGCTTCTGTTCTTCTGAATGACTTGCTAAAATACAGTAAATGAACTAAAGGAGTTAAGGACATTTAGACATTTTTCTCACATGTTCATTGCAATATTGGTGGGAAATCAACCTTGTATAAAAAATACATGGAGGGACCTTCCGGTTTAAATATATTCCCCTAAAATTCATCATGAACTGAGATCTTCACATGAAAACTTGTATGGTGCAATTAAACTTGTTTTGCAGAACCATGCTTTTTTAAATCAGTTTTTTATTATAATTTTATTGTGAACCGCCCTGAGACCTTTGGGTATAGGGTGGAATAGAAATATAAGTAATAAAATAAATCAACAAGATGTGAGGACAGCAAAGTACAAATTAAGCATCATCAAGATGGTTCCCCACCTTGAAACCTTAGCTTTATGAGTCAAAATGGCTAGAATGACTCCTTTTAAAAAAAAACACAAACCCTAGCAACTTCAAGAAGAGGTGAAAATGAGCCTTCTCTGTAATTTTGGGCTTATCATTCTCTATAGCAGATTTCTGTTCTTGTTTTTTTTTAAAAAAAATCCTGAATGCATAAATTCCAAGGTCCAGACTTATCCTTGCTTGTATGTTTAGCATTACCTTCATCTGTGTCCCTGGAAATGATTGCTAAAGAAGATCAGTGGTAAACCTTTTTTTTATGTAGACACCCGGAGTCTCACACTAGGTGATGTGCCTAAGCATTTCTTCCTGTAGCCATCAGAAGTACAACCCAGGTCAGTGCACCTGGGGGTGGCATGTTAACATGACCTTCAGCTTTCAAATCATGAGGAGCAGAGAAAAGGTACATCTGACGAGAGAGTTAGGAAAGACAATTGAGCATAGTATCTGGCTGAAGTGGATCATGTGGAAGAAAAGCTTGGTGTAGGTTCTTAAATCTACATTCTGTTTTTAATCGGTTGGTTTAACAGTTGTTACCCGCCCAGAGTAAGTAAGTAATGTAAGTAAGTAAGTAATGGGAAACCCTGTTGTAGGCTGAGAATTAATGGAGAATATTAATAGGACATATTCAGTAGGGATATGCACGAATTCAATTTTTAGGTTTCAATTTGATTTGAATATTTAAAATTCGAATATATTCAGATTTGATTTGAATCAAATACATTCAAATCTATTTGTATGAATTTTCAATTTGTATTTGAAGATATGAATGTTAACAACATTTGAATGTGTCCGCACACATTTGTATGCATCCTGTTTTTATCCCGTATGCATCCCATTTTCGTCCCATATGTATCCGTACAAATGCGTACAGATACAAATAAGATGCGTACAGCATACGTATCCATACACATTCAAATGTCGGAATAATTCATACAAATGATTCAAATGATTTAAAAACTTCGTTTGAATGTTACATTCAAATTTAGAGACATTTGATTTGAATTTGAATGTCTGAATTTGATTGAATTTCAAATGTTTCAAATATTCATGCACATCCATAATATTCAGTTGACCAGAGACCATCCAGTTAGACACGAGATGAAGGTCTGCTAGACCATGAATAGTTATAAATGGGAATGAATAAAGGCCCAGGAGGAAATAGAAGTGAGGTATATTGAAAAACCATATTATAATCAGGGCTTTTAAATCTGAAGGTTACAGAACCTACTTCCAAGGCAGTTTTCCCTTGGAGCAGGCTACAAAGTGAGGTTGGTGCCAGAGGACACTTAAAACCTAGTTCTGTGTGGAGAGGCTGTTCCCTGGGAGATGCGGCCTCTTGATAAATTATTCCCTCGTGCAGAGGTTTATTCCTTGAGCCAGCAACCCAGTGCAGACACAGTTATTGTGACATTCCAAGGATATTGCAAGTAATGCTAAATTTTAATTCAGAAATAGAAATCTAATCCACTCTTTCAAAAATATTTTAGACCAGACTGACCATAACATTTCAGAAGCACCCAAGTTTTGCCTTAGTTATGCCTTGCTAACTACTGTGTATGCATTCGGAGCACTGTATTGGAAAAAAGATAGAAAATGTGGGAACATGACTTCCCTTTCTTATCCCTGATATTTATTGGGGATCCGTTGGCTGTTACAAAGTATGAAAACATCTATCTGTGGAGGCACAAAAATTGTTAATGTGCAGGATATTAAACTCTTCCCATTACTCAGATTATAAATTACCCAGGTTTTCTTAATTGTTAGACAGCAGCTTTCTCATTAATACTTTGGGTACAATTACAAGTGGGGGGGTTAGGTTCACATTCTTTTTTAAAAACATGATACTCACTGTGCATGTTATTTTCCCTGTCTTCATTTTCAACGGAAACCCATATTAAATGTGGGCAGTTGCTGTTTACAGTAAAGCCAAACATCTTGTTGCAAATTCAGGCTTTCTTTGGAGGCTGGCAGCAAGTGTGCAAATGATTGATGACCCTGCAGGATTGGTCCCCTCTGATCTGCTGATTGATTCACACTAGGGATGTCCACAAAATTTTTTTGACATTCTCTTCAAATTGAATCGAATACAGTACTCAGAAATCCAATCCAATTCAATCTGTTAAATTTGAATTTAACAAGATGCAATTCGTTTTTACCAAATTCAAATCTTTTGTTCAAATTTTTTATTTGAATTTGCACAAGTGAATGTCGACAACATTTGTATGTGCCCATATGCATCTTCCCCACATCTGTACGCATCCCCATCCATATGCATCCCGTAGTTATCCTGTATGGAACCCATTTTCATCTCGTATGCATCTGTACAAATGCGGGAAAGATGCGGATCTTCAAGTACAGATCGTGTGCAAACCTGTACACATATGAACTTCTGGATAATTCAGACAAATAGATTCAAAATTTGAAATTCAATTTGAATGTTTACATTCGAAGTTTGGGACATTCTTTTCGAGTCTGAATGTAGAAATTTGGCACATTCGATTGAATTTTGAATGCCTGCGAATATTCGTGCACATCCCTAATTCGCACAGCCTTAAAAGCAGTAGCATATTCCTTACCAATCAACATTTTCAGTCCTTCCCCCTTAGCGTGGTGGGATTGGGTGTGTGTATGTGGGTTCTCTTAAATCGGATTTTTGGATCCTTGTATGTTGGGAGGAATGGAGAGCGAACTCCCAGAGAAATGGATTGAAGAACCCAGATTCATTAATTCACAAAATAAAATCTGAAACAATGACAAGGAGATAAAGAGAAGACAGAGTTGTCAGAGTAAAACCAAAGAATATCAGAATACTCACTTTCCTTCCTCCCCTTTTATTTGCTCACAGCATAAAGGCCACTGCACATCCTTCTTGTATTTTTGCTAAAGTTCAGCCATACTTGCTTGCTTGCATTCCTCCTGGACGCGGTGTTTCCTTTAGTTCCCACATAGATTCAGGAATAGATAGCCAGGCTGTAGGAACTGTTATTGCAGTAAGGGTACTGCAAAAAAGGCCTTGAGCCATGGTGGGGGCTGTGGGAAAGCATCTTGAGAGCCTGGATAATATACCCTTTCTTATCCAGCATCCTCTGTCTTTTGTTATTGATATTAAGTGGAGGAACTTGCTATAAACCAGCTCTTATCTTATTATTGGTTTTCTTGACCCTGAGTGGCAATTCTGGCATTCAGAGACTTAAACAATGGGTGTTTTTCCACTGTCACTAAATGTACCCATTAAGTACACATTAATGGGTACGTAATGGCATTTTTGTACCCATTAATGGGTACTTCTAGTGACAGTGGAAAAACACCCAATGTACTGCAAACTAGTTACAATATTTTCAAACCTTCCTGGCATGCTTAGTATGGCAGGAGATGACAGGAGAAGAAGGGCCTGCGTGGGGACGGGATGCTGTTTCCTCAGCCAAAGGCCTCTTTGCAGGATTTACTATGTTGTTTGTTTTTATCTTAAATTGTAAAGTGCTATGTATTCTTATGGCACTATGTAAAGAAATGGTTCAGTGGTCCAACTGGGTTTTTTCTGCTTCTTTATTTTTAAGGCAGGCTTTGCCCACCTCCTCAGAAGATATAGAAAGATTGTGGATTGTAAGCCACTCCCTGTGTCAAATATATGCCACAGGGGGGAAAAAAACCTGTTGGGTTTATGCCAAACCACTCTTTTTGTGGCACTGAATATCCTCAAACAACTTTGAATTTCATGCACAAATGTGGGTCACCACTCTGAAAATCCAAGACCCTCCTGTTGCTTTTACAACCTGTGGAAACTCCCTTTGGCTGCATCCCCAAAAGACTTATTTGCCTCTCTGGGTTCCCTCTGCCGTCACTCTATTCAAGTGGACTTTAAAAGTGCTGTGCACTTCCGGAATAAGCGTCCGCGTCAGGCTCAGTAAAACGCGCATTTTAAATGCAACTTCCGTCCCCACAGAAGCATGTTTTCTTTGTCCGCATCTTTTTCTCCCCGCCCCCTCTCTTGTTGATAGGGTGCTGGCGGGAACGGGGAGGGACTGCGCTCTGCGCGGCCACAACCAGAAAGAAACCCCTGACAAGGAAAAATAGCCATCGGTTCTTTATTCGTCTCCTAGATCTCCACCCCCCGAAATGGCTTCCCACCCCGGCAAAGGCAGCGGCTGCAGCCATCGGCCACACAATCTCTCTCAAGACTTCACTCTCAACACTTTCCCTCTGACTGTCAAAATCCACTCCGTACAGCAGCCGTTACACTGTAGCAATAATCCACCCACTTCACACCTGATAGCAATTGCAACAATGTTGCAATTCTGTGCTATTCTGGCTCTTTAAAAGTTCTGAGCTTTAGAAAGGGAAGGGAAGCTGCTGCTGTTCTGGGAGATGTGTGAATGTGGTACTGCTGTGTGTGCAGGCGGCAATCCCCGCCCCTTTTGCCATGGAGCGTCCCCAAGGTAAATGCTGTGAGGAAAACCCACAACTTCCAAAAAGAGCGCTGAAACTCTTCTTTAAAGGGCACTTTTTTGTCTTGGGTTTTCCTCCTTTTGTAGCGCTGGAAGCTCGTTGAAAAGCCTGGTATGGGGGCACTCAGAGGCAAAAGACTTTAAATTGCTTGGGGACAGGGCCTTTGTGCTTTTGCTTCACCAAAAGTATATTGTGAGCCAGTGTTACCTCACTTCTTTGTCATACTATTATCCTTTGAATTGTTTTACTTCCTAAGCAAGAAGCAGGGATCACTGTTATGCATTTCGATAATACAACTCATGAATTTATATTAAACAACCTATAGAACCTCAGCTGCCAAACTGGGGTAGAGGGGGCAACATGCTTCCCTAAGAGGGAGATTTATAATGAGGTGATAATGAGGTGAAAACTTTTTAGAAATATAAAATATGGCTTAAAAGTCATTAAAGAGATATGATAGTGGCATAGTTGATGGTGAAACAGCAATAATAGAAGTAAATTACAAAAACTGTATGTAATATAATATACTACAAAATAAAATACATACAGATAATAGTATAAATATGGAATATGAAGTCTTGCTTGCAGTGGAAATAGAACTGGAAATACTGTATTTATATGCACCTATATAGCTCTGCAGTACCGTCTTTAACTTAAGTTAGGGGAATCCTAAGCCTGTTTTAAATGAATTATGATACTTCAAAAAAATTATTTTGTATTGGTACTCGAAGCACAAATTCAAGTATAATCCATTACAATGTATTTCAATATTTTATGCTTTTCTACCCTCCCTTCTCCCCTATAGGTCCACATCCCATTATTTCTTCTATTTCCTTTAGGAGTTCTCTTATTTTCTCCAATTTGACTTCCTTCTCCTTGATCTCTATACTATATTGTAACCATTTGTCCTATTTACTTCTTCACCCTGTTCCTTTTCTAACTTAATTTTTTTACCCCTAATCATATCAAATCTGAATATTTCCCAAATTTTGCATCTCTCCTTTGTCCATTTATCTTTCCATCCATAAACTACAATAGCAATTTCTGAAGTAGATCTTCTAAAGGCCATTTGCAGGGAGTCAAGAGTGGGTGATAGTTTTGCCTTCATCTTGTACTTGAGAATTCGCAGAAGCAGTTGGTGGGCCACTGCATGAGACAGAATGCTGGACTAGATGGTCTGTGGCCTGATCCAGCAGGGTTCCTCTTACGTTCTTATAATACAAGGTGACTATTTTTCACTGAAAATGTTCTGATGAGAAATAGTTATATTAATATCTTATAATCTGAAGGGAAAATCAACTGCTTACTTTTACAAGAATAAACTGAGAGTTCTTGATAACTCTTCAAATAAATTGAACTTGCTAGTACTTGGATCTCTCCCCGCACCCTTTAAGAAAGATACAGCCTTAACTTAGGTGAAGCTTGACAACTTCACGTAATGGGAGAAGGGGAAGGTATTGGCTTGGCTCAGGCCTTGGTAAAAATGACCACAGACCTTCAATGAAATGTTGCCACTTCATTTGTAGAGTTGGCCAGTGGTAAAGGAAATGATAGCACAGTGAAATAATTCCAGTACTCTGGGACTGCGAAGATATCTGGTTTGCTGGGGAGGTGGTAGTGAGAAAATGAGGGGAAACCATCTGAGTTTGCCAAAATAACTTGTGATTATGCCATCGCCTGGACAGCTCATAATTTGTTCAAGCTACGATATTGCTAAAACAAGCTGTCGATTCACCATGTATGCAAACATAGCCTTTTATTCCATTGCTTCACTCAAGGCTAACCATTTTTGTTCAATAATGGCCATTTCAGGAATCCAACAGAAATAACTATATGTGAGGGTGCCCTTGAGAGCAGACCTCTTGGTATTACCTTGAAGATTAAACCGATTAAACTAGCGTTTGGACAAGATAAAGAGGACAAGGGGAAGTAATTCTTACAGTAAGAGCAGTTCAAGAACTGGAACTCAGGCTTGTGCAAAACTGCAACTCATAAAAATAAGCTATTCAGAGAAACTGTTAGGGATCTCATCCGACAACCTTGGGCTCTCAGTAGCACCTGCAACTGCTCAAGATTAAGTAGGTCCCACGTAAAGGTTGAAGGGAACTCTGATATTTGGGAAGTGCGTCTGCCACCATTATCCCCCCTTCCATGGACAGGGCTGCATATGTTCAGAGACAAGATCACTCTGTGGGTACAAAGAATCTCAGCACACATACTTGTGTCCTAAGTACTTGAAGGACCACCTTCTTCTGGCTGGTAATGCTCACCCCACAAGGTCAACATAACAAGTCCTACTCTGTGTGGAAGAATGGCTGGAAATCACATGGGATAGGGCTTTCTCAGAAGCTACTTGCCCTTCCTTTGTTGTCAAGGTCATAGTGCTTTCGGAAGAATTTGAAAATTTATTTCTTCTGCAAGACCTGTTACTGGATGTGGTCTGAACACATGTATTGTGTGGGGAAATTAACCTAGTCTAGCCACAAACCAAAAGGGGAAGTTCAGCACTTCCTGGTTTTTAAAACAATAAATCAGCATGTGCTTCCATTAGAATCAAGTAGGCAGCAAGCAAGATATGCTCCAGAGACAGTTTCTTCAATAAAGTTATTAAGAAAGGAGCAGCAAAAAGAAAAAAGAAAATAGCAATTTCAGGCAGGGTGTTGCACATAGTGCTGTCAAATATATGAAAAATACAGACAGAAAGGAATCCCACAGTGACATCAGCACAAGGCTGACCAAAGATGGGCATTACCTCAGCACAGGAAATTATCAATAAAGGCCAATCTGAAGCAAACTTTTGGTAATCAAGTGGCCTTTTTACACCTTCACTTCGTGGGGAGAGCTACACAGGAGAGGCAAGGATGGGAGAGAGTTCCGTCATCTGCATTTGTGGACACCGCCTCTCCCCCTAACCTCACTGGTGCTTCTCTGAGTGCTGGTGAGGTGTGAATTGCTGATAGCAGCAATGATTTGCAGAATCATGCCAACAGCACCAACAAACTTGCATGGAGCCAAAGCCACAGTGACAGGGTAATGCAGCGCTAACTACACATGTGTCACCCCTTCCCTGGCTTCCATCGAACCTCTCCCAGCAGGGAAAGATGTGGAGTTGTGTGTAGATGTAGAGCACTAGAAACATTGGTATGAAGCTTCAAGGAAGTAAATACAGATTAGATTTTAGTAAAAACGTCCTGACAGTGAGGGCGATCAGTCAGTGGAATAGGTTGCTATGGGAGGTAGTGAGCTCTCCTTCACACAGTTGCGAAGTAGAAGCTGGACCTACATCTGTTTGGGATGGTTTAGGAAATTTTGCATTGAGTAGGGGTTTGGACTCGATGACCCTGGAGGTCCCTTCCAACTTTTATTATTCTGTGATCTACACACTCCCGGAGTACTTATGCATGCATACAGTCACCCCTGGAACAGTAATTGTTCCAGGAAATGCAGATGCTGCATGCAGCAGTGCTCCCAGAGTTCTCTTCACAGGTAAATACAAATTTGCTCAAAGTGAAGCAGAAGGAAGAGAGAAGATAGCCTATCCTAGAAACATCCTACTCTGGTACCTATCCAGGAGCTGCAGGTTCTCACCCTCACCAACATGAAGGGGACTTGAGAGCAAAGTACAGAAAATAGGGATGAAGTTCGAGTGGGAAAACTTTACTTCCAGAGCCACAGCAATGGAGTTTCGTACAACTTCAGGACAGCAGACTCATGGAGCTGTGCTTTCAGCCAGAATTAGCAAATCAGCATGGAGCAATTCTGCATGGAGCAATTCTGCCAATCAGCAGAATTGGCAAGAGAACAGCAAAGGTAGTGGGCTGGATCAGGCAGCTTCTTCAGCAGCCACAGGATACTGGATCAGCAGTGACAAGCACATGGAAAACAGGAGCTGGAGATCAAGTGGCAGAGATTAAAGTGACAGAAACCATTGGGGTGATGAGAACCATATAGTTGGTGGATAGAATAGTTGAGGTGGCAGGGAACCGTACAGTTGTAGCGGCAGAGGACCATACGGTACTATTGCTGGTTTACTGTTCTTATACATCACTAATCTGGGGGCGTAGATTCTGTCCCTAAAGTCCAGCCCAGGGGGTGGGAATGAGGAGCCAATGACAGATCTGAGTGGTAATGTTAAACAAAGAAAGGGTGCAACCCAGAAGTGGGGGCTGAAGGTTCCGTTCAGGTGAATGGAGAAAGGATGGGCTAGGTGAACAATAGAGAGAAAACGTGACTAGAGGGGATTCCTGTTGCATCATATCCGAACTGATGATCTGGCTTCACTGCAAACAACATTCTAATCAAGTAGGACAAAAGAGTTAATTAGAACTTGTTTAATCCTACTTTCACATTCTTGAGAGGAGATCTCGCCAGATATCTACTTTAAATAAAAAGTTGGCCTCTGTTGCAGTATAGCTCCACTTTTCTACTTTGTTTGGTATAGAATTCTCTGAACAGTGACCAAGCTGAGATGATGGGATTTTCCTTCTACCTCGGCCAATCTTTGTAAATGTAGATTTAATCAGCTGCTTGCTTCCTGAAACAACTATTTTGCAATCTTTTCCTTTACGGCCAAAACAGAGGTTTGTTTTAAAAAGTATATTTTATATCTTTTAATATGGCCTAGTAGAAAATCTCATATTTCATAATCATAATTCTGTACATCTAGATACCAATAATAGTATGCCAGTCATAACTTCATATATGGTCTGGAGGTTTCTTGGCAGAGACCTGCCTTGACTTGGCACAGCACTCAAAAGTGAAGGATTCTGGGAAGCACATAACTGAATGCCTTTCTCTACTTCATAGTGTTGTTGTTTTTAACTGGACCTATTTTACTGAATTTGTGATATTTGTTCTAATTGGTTTTTGTACTTGTCTTTTGCTGTGAGCTGCTCCAAAGCCTATGGGCAATGGGATGGGTATAAATCAAATAAATAAATAAATTGGACCTATAGAGATTTGTGATTTTTTTCCGTACATGACCTTAAGGCTTTATAGCATGCCAGAGAAAGTATACCACTTTATACAAATTATAATTGTGCATACATTGCCTATATTTTCCATGCAAGAAAATCTAATAACTGCTGAGACTTTAATCATTATAGAAGAGGAGCTGCATCCTGATTTTTCTTCTTAATTGCAGGATTTGGTTTGTTCTTCAAAAGAGCATGGAGCCAGCATGCTTTGGGCCTCTGAAGATTTTGAAGTTATGTTGCGTGGCTTAAAGCTGATATTAAAATGTTTAAGGTTGACTTAATGATGATTGTCTCTGTCGCTAATTTTATGATGTCTATTTTTGTCAGAAAAATATGTGCTGTGTGTGACCCTAAACTGGTTAAGTAAAAGCCTTTAAGACCGAAGATCCCATACCACAGTATAAATAACTATATAGGTGCCAACGGCAAATGAGGAAAAAATAACACGTCTGACTCCAAACTTCTGTGATTCAATTGCATTGCATTTGAAAAATAACTCTGAGAGAAAAGAGGCTGAATTGAGCTTATCTCTTAATTTTAAATTTTGGAAAACAGTTTTAGGAGCCAAAGCACCTAAAATCTTGAAGCTTGCAATAAAATTGCTGTATTTTTAAATAGTCAAATGTACAGGGAAAAAAAGCAACAAACAATCAAGGCCATTGCTTAGAGATGTAAATCAATATAATATATCAATAATTTGTCCTAGTGGTGGCTGGGGTACAAAATTGTGATTTATTTGCAAAATAAAATGAAGTGGAGAAATTGCTCTAAGTTTCTTTTTGGTGAGAAAAGAATAGCATTGTAGACTAACTTTTTTGAAGTTGCTAACAACTTCTGCTAAAATACTTTTTAAGGCTATAAAGTAGCAGAATAACAGGTGCTTGGGCTTTTATTCCCCTCTACTTATGGAAAATAATTGTGCCATTGCTTTACTGTTTTTGTGAAGCCAGCTGAATAGAAGAATGCTAAAGCTATGATGGAAAATGCAACTCGCTGTATTTTAATATCCATGTCTCTGCTTACATACCATATTTTCTGTTGGAGCAATGTGATGGTTGCACGGTGCGGCACAGAATTTTATGTTGAAAAATGAATAGAGAGTGTTTTCTGTAAGTAGATTATCCACTAAATTTGTAACATACAAATTTGTGGTAGAAATTTGAATGGAATCCATACTTGGGTTTATCAAGGCTATATCTGCCCAGAGTTTATCTTTTTAAAAAAGTGCCTCAAAAGCTGTTTAGAGTTGATAGCATCTATGCGTTAATGCCTTAATCCATGTGAAAGGCCATAAAATCCACTACTGTACTACTTTTGAGCTGCTTTTTAAAATGTGTACAGATGCACACTTTCGTGTTGGATTGAGGAATACCAGTCTACTGTCAGAAACCTTCCACCAGCAGAATGGCCCAGCTCTCAAACAAGTTCTTCGATTTTTGCCAGATAATCTTGTAAAATCAGGGTCATGTGTAATTGCATAGGTATGTTGTGAGGTGATTATGCAAATAATGGACTTTGGGGCAAGTTAGAACACTTACAGGAAATAAAAATTCGATCCAGAATGACATAAGCTATCTTATCCTACAGTATTCTTCTTTCCTAACTTAATCCCAGCTATTGAAACAATATAAATGTATTACAGATTTTATTTTAGTTCATTTAAGAGTGCTGAAAGGAAAGATATGTACAGGTTTTAAATTTTTGAAAAGTGTATGCCTGACATGAGGCTGGCTTGCTAGTTTCATTAGGTGGTACTACATTATCAGTAAGTATCTTGAAGGTCTGTAAGGAAGAGCTGGTTTGACCACACTACCTTGTTCTCCCACCGTAACTTCTAATTGTTCTGAAACTAAACTTGACAATTACACTTGTAAATCATGTTTCATCTACATACCTTATTGAAATAGGAAAAAACTAATTCTTTTGAAAAGCATGGTATTAAAGCTGACGTGTAACCTAACAAAGAAGACTTCTGAACTACCTGACAAAAGGGAACACTTGTAGCTTTACTGTAAAGCAATCAGGATTCATCAGACACTGTTTTAGCACTTACCTTTAGTACCCCAGGACAGGGCAGGTGCCCTGTTCTGGGATGCGCAACCCATCCCATGCTGGGCAGGTTGCTGCTGGAGCAAAACCAGGATGCCCACATCTTGGACAGCTTGTTCTATCCTAGCCCCAGGCCCTAATTCTGAAAGCTGGGGCCAGCCCTCAGAGCCAGTGTCCTGGCCTTTGAAGTTTCCAGGAGGATGCTTTTTTGGTGACACATCACTTTCAGCAGCACTTCCTGGGGTGTGACCAAAAAAGGGTCAAACTTGATAGAGTACCATTTTGGATGCCCTCTCCTGCTCTGTAGTCCAACAAATCCCAGCAAATGGCCTTAGAGGCATCCTGCCTGTCCTCCCAACCTGAAAGTTATACTTAGGCATCCGTTCTAGTAGCCATTGATACATCCATCATCCATAATTTGTCTTCCTCTTCTACTAGAGAGCATTCCAGGGAGTGGGGTCTGTGTTGTTCTACAATACCAGATAGAAGCCAGACCCTTTAGAACCCTCCCTGGACTGTAGTAGGGGTAAACGTGGGAAGGGCCAGAGACTATAATTGGGTAGCCTTCCTTTTTGTTTGTAGTTGGTGGCATTGAAGGCTTTATGGGCTTTTAATATGATGGGGCAGCAACTCATTATGTTTTATTTTAATTATTTATTTTATTTAAGAATGTATATCCTGCCCTTCACCCAAAGGTCCCAGGGCAGGTCAGAACAATAAAAATATAAAATGAACCACCTTAGATTTCTTGAAGAGAGCAAATGGCCTTGGGTTTCTTGAAGAAACAGGATTAATAAATACTAAAACAGAAATTTAAAAAGTTGATAGGATACTTGACTTTTGAATATTCATTGCATTGGATTTGAAAAGAAATGGAAATACTGTAGTCAGGTAACAGACCTAACAGCTGGCAAATGCAGCTGATGTGGAAAAATGTTAAACAATTTGTCTGGGACCAGAAACCAAAGGAAATACACCGTGTGCTTAAATGGAACAGTCATTCAGCACCTAAAAAGGATTTAAAGAAATCTTTGATGGAACAAAAATAATTGGGACCAAGCAGCCAGTGCACAGCTGCAAAGAAGTTACTAGGTTGAACTTGCAGGTGGAAGGAATGCTAAACAAGAGGTGATATGGTTACTGCTCTGCAACTTCACCTGAAGTGCTCCATAGGTCAGGCAAGGAAGGTGTTACTGCTGAGTTAAATAACAGAATTGGTGAAAATTAGGAGGAAAGACTTGGAACAAAAGATAATTCTGTAAAGGGTGTTAACAGTTGTAAAACAACTGGAAGTTCTTTTCTGTATTGCTTGTTGGCGTGTTCTTGTGAAAACTCCAGGGCTACTTCTAATAGAACCTCTTTAGATCCAACATATTCTTGAAGCTTGTACCATTATGTAAACTGATGAAAGCCTAATGCCTTGATGTGTGTGTGTGATGATATATAAATATAAACTCTGCTCTTATCTATCTTGGAAGCTAAGCAGGGGTGGGCTAGGTCAGTATATTATTGAAAAGGAGACTTGCATACATAGAGAAGTTAAAAAATCACTCCCTGTTCTAAAGGAAGGCAAATCACTCCCATGAAATTAAGAAAAACATGTAGCTTTTACCATGGAATCACCAGAAGCTCAGCTCTGGTCTCTTCTGCTGGCTTAAACTTCTCCGGGATGTCAAATAATTATTTTTCTCACCATGCACAGATATTAACACATTGGGTTTGGAATTTCTGACAGTTCCACATTTAAATGCATGAGTAAAACAAAAAGATAATGCCTTGTCTAAGTGAGGTAAATTTTTCAGTTTATAGCAAACCGGGGGAGCTGCCAGATAATGATAAAAAAGTGACAAGTGGCCAGATCCAATAAACAGGCCCAAGAATAAGTTGTTGCACTGTTAACCTATTCCCCCTATTGCACCAACTTAAAGATGAGTGTAAGATGTCCCTCATTTACCAGGAAAAGCTGGTGTTTTCCCACTGCCCCGCATTTGCTTGCCTCATGCCAGCACAGCACCAGCATGACTGATTGTCTTTGCAGCCATAAAGAGTGGTACGTGCTTGGAAAATGGCACAAAATGCTACCCATGGTGCCAACTGCTTTTTGGAAACAGTTGACATTTCCCCTCATCCTCTAGAGGGCTAGTAGGTACTAAGCTGGTTTGTGAAACCAGACATGGTGCATTTGTAGAGCCTTTTATGACCTTCCCTCACAAACCTCCCCTTTCTTCAGCTCCAGCCTGCAACCTGCTCTTCGTAACCCTCCTTATTTGGAACCTACAGACAGTCCTATATTAAGAGCTCTGGATGTGCAGGCCCATTAAGACCCCAAACTAAGAATTATAGAATCAAGGAGTGGGAAATGTTCTACCAGTGATGTTCTCACACAGATTAATCTGGTTTAAAACGAGTATGGAAATCACTTAATGTCAGTTGTGACTTAAAACAGAAAAACATCTATAATCATTTGGTGAACTGTTCAGTATTTTGAAATCAAGCACAAGAAACTTTGAGTCCTAGCATCTTGTACTGTATTTATATTGGTCAGATGTAGTATAATCTTTATATTCTTGTCCCTTTAATAGATATTCAGCCTACTGTTGTATTAAATAAGACAGAACTTGCATTATCTGAATAAACTCATTCTTTTGAAAGGAAATAGACAAAGAAGGGCATCTATCTGTCTCCAAGCCTGTGACATTTTAAATATGCCATTACTTATTCTTGATATTCATCACTTTTAAACCTTATAAATACTTTTTTTTAAAGGAGCATGACGGTTTTCTAGAAAACTGTCAAAGACCGACGAAAGAATTCTATTTTTTTAAAAGTCACTTGACACCCTTATAGCAATTAATGAGGAAAGAGGGAAAGTGCAGTAATGTTTGCAGGTTTTGTTTTATTTCCAACAGGTGCCGTTCTATTCAGCAAAGTCTTTCAAAGCTTGTTCAAATCCTTCTTGGATTACTGCTGCTTTTCCCTTATTAATTTCGTGGCTACCTTTCTTTTTTTGCCAACCCTAAAGAGGCTGCAGTTTGTCGCCACATTTCAGCTTTTGCCAAGTGTGTGAAGAAAAGGGAATATTTAGCAAAAAACAGCAGCCTTCACAGTGATGCTGTTAAATGTGACTAAATAGCCTTTTATAAAAACCCTCAGCCTCTTTTATTTTCTACAGTACTTATTTTGACATTACTGAATCATCCTATGACCCCATGTGCTGCTTTGGTCCTCATTTCCGTATTGCTTTGGCTGAATGGGACATTCTCAACTGCTGTTAGGGATTGTTCAAGTGATCTGAAAGTGGCACCACACTTGTGAAGGAACTGAATGAGTTTATATAGAGCAATGTTTAGTGCCTGCAAACAATTAAAATACCCTTCTGTACAAGCCACATGTAGCAGATTATGAGAGGAAAGATTCAGCACAGGCATTCTTTTAGGCAGCTAACACCATGCATGTTGTAGGATTCAACACATTATTCCCGGGAGATACCCTGGTAGACCTGATTGAAGGGTGGGAATGCACACATTTTGCCCATCATTCATCTTGCATATTGCATCATAAGGATAACTGATGACAACCTAATGAAAGGTTTGTGGTACTGTACATGAAAGATTGCTAGGGCCTTTCTGTACTGGGCCTCATTCTGGATTATTTACTGGAATTATTTACCTACCATCCACATGCTGGGCCCTACCTTAGTCTGCACAAGCATACAGGTAAGAGATCCCTATTCCAGGATATAATCCGGAATAAGGCCCAGGGCAGAAAGAGCCCTCATGGGCTTACATTGATTTGTAGAGGTTTCAGTACTGAAATGTTGCATATCTACTATTATGAATTTGCCTTCTCTGGATGATTATTCGCTGAACAGTCTTGTCAGATCAGAAAGTGTACCAGGGGACTCCTTGTTGCAGTCTAAGGGAGGCTCTACTAACCAGTTCAGAATTGCCTTCTGTGTTTGTGTCTAATCTCCTGCATTACCTGGGGCTGAGAAGACTTCACTGAGACTACTTTTTCTTCACAAAAAAACAGAGCAAAACATTCTTTATAGTAATAACTAAAAATACTACCACCATTTATAAATAAATAGTTTGACAGCTTTTGAAAAATGTAGGCATACCTGAAGTCTTGGGATGTTTGGATACATTTATTGAGCAAAAGGAGATGGCACCAATTTATGTGTAACTTGACTCAACCTGTTTCATGCATAGCTTTATCCTTCTTCAAATAAACATTATTATACAGAAACTATTTTGAGAAAAAAAATACCTAGATGGGAATAGTGTTGAAAACCTTTAGCAGGAGGTGAAAAGGATTGCTTTGCTTTGAATTCTGGACCTCCCAAGTAAGTTTAATGGAGGACGTACTATCAGTCAGCTTCCAAGAATACAGGAGCTTCTGATAAGAATGACTTCAGTGGTAGAACTGGAGGCCTGGAAAAGGGAAACCTGCACATTCTTTCTTTAAAATGGTCCATTATAATGGATTCAAATTTAACCCATTCTGTCTAAAGGGGCACTAAAGGCATGTAAAAATTTCCCTTTGCAAAATGTGTAATTTCTGAGATGTTTTGACTCCTTCCATTTTTGTTTTAGAATTTCATTAAAATGAGGTTTGATAAAAAAAACACAGTATGCCCGAATACTCTGAGGAACTGATCTGATCATTATTTATATCCCGCTTTCCCATTGGAATTTGCAGGGAAATGCATGTTTTTGTATAATATAGTGCAGAAAACTACAAAATGGACACAATGAAAGCAGCCAACTTAAAATGAAAACCTAGGTCTGCAGTGTGAAAGAATAAACTGAAAAACTGAACGCAATCACCAAACATACAGGAGCAGGGAGATCTTCACCAAACATCCAGGGATGAGGGACTTGTTCACACACTGACATCTTGTGGAGCAAATGACGCACAGCTGCAGTAAATCCTCCCTGGGGGCCTGCATTTCTCAGCAGCAGATTTGTGAAAACTACCCACAATGTTGGTCACTGTTTCCAGATCAAACCCCCCAGCAGCTTCTAAAAGCAGAGCTAGTGGACGGCAGTCTTATGGTACCTCTCTAAATCATCAAGGTAGCAACATATGAGATGATGAGACACATGCTGTATGAATGGAGTTAAGATAAGCAGAAAGCTAAGTTTCAGCAGGTTCTGCACGTTTTTGTTTAGCAGATAAAAAGTTGTATGTGTGCATGCAAACATGCATGCATGCGTGCGTGCACACATGCACACTTTCCAGGATGCTTTGAGTCGAAATTAAAAATGAATAATTGAGATCTAAAGGTTTTAAAACCATAAAGGGGCAAACACTGTAGGTTGTAGTAGATTTCTACTTGAGATATACTCACTGAAATTAAGGAAGTTAAAAGTTCATCATAACAAATTTAAGACCATTGATGTCAGAAGGTCTTCTAAAGCTTTGGGACAAATATAAAGCTGTTCTTGCTTCACATCCTAGAAAAATTGCACTTGCTGATGCTGGACATGCCCTTCTGCAAGATCCAACAAACCTGTACTTATGTTAATGTGGCATAAATGATTTATGATAGTCCTGGATAAGAATTATGGTCCTGCTGAAGAGTAGAATTATGCCTATATTTCTTAGTCCCAGGAAAATAGATCAGAGGAAAGAGCCTACCATGAGCAGCCCCTAGAATTCACTGTTTCGCCTTTTACCTAGGACTTGTGTTGGCAGTAACTGAATTCTAAAGGAAGGCATTGATATCATAAAAGAAGACAAAAGGTACACTTCATATCAAAGGGACATAGGCTGCTTTTTAATTGAGAAGACTGTGTGTCACCCTTTGAGGGTAAAAATGCAACTGCATATTGATGGAGGGGAGAACACTTTCCCTTTCTATTGGATTTGGAAGTTTGTAGAGCTAAAACATGAAAGATAAAACCATGAAGAGGTTAACAGAAATCAGTGAGATGCCTATAAAATTTTTATACAGTACATTCTTAAAATAAAGAAAGTTGCAACTGAAATATTTCTGACATTTTAAGTAATTTAACATTCCTTTAGCCTGTTTTATTCTATAATTTGATCATATTTCCCCCCAGTACAGACACTTATTTTAAACATATTGTGTATTGTTTTAAGAGTTGTTGAATTTTTAAAGTCTTTTAATGTATATTCTGTTTTTATCTGTTCTTTTAAGGTTGTTACCCGCCCTGAGACCTTTGGGTATGGGGCGGGATAGAAATGTAAATAAATAAATAAATAGGTCTTATATTGTACACCAGGAAACTACTGAGTGATAATGTGGATGCAACAATTCTGCTTTTAGAAGTGTTGTTGTTGTTGTTTCTTTTTATATTCTGCATTGTGAATGCCTGGGTAAAGAGGTGTGTCCTCAGTAGCACCTAAAAGCTGTAATTGTAGACCCCATAAGAATATCAAACAAGACAGAAGATAGACGAAGGAGCAACAGCAAGGTGAAGGAGCAGAATATACCACAGAATCCATCATCTCCCAGGTGTTTGTCCCTTCAAGCTGCCTCTACAAAAATTATGGCTGATCTTAAAATGTCAAAAATCCTTATAGTTCTGGATGCAAGTATAGATCTTTGTAAATAAATGAGTGGAAGCAGTGATTATTATAGTGTTATTTTGAAGCAGTTCAGGGCAATAACTTGAAGGGTGGAGTATAAATGCACAGTTTGTTAATCATTTGGTTTGTGGCTTGTTAAAACTTGTGTGTCTTCTTGGCTTTGTGTTTAGCTTCTCTAACACCCCACCCCCTTCAATTTACAGTTTGTGAAAAATCTGACCCAAGACAAAGCTTGGATATAAAAAGAAAAACAAAACGAGAAACCCAAAGCTATATCAAGCTTTTAGCACCCAGGACATAGAGTCACATACATATTAATTCATAATGCATTGGGGCAGAAAACTATTATACGGTAATTGGAAATATCTTCTCTACAGAATAGGGATGTGCACGAATATTCAAAATATTTGCTGTTTGTACAAATTTGTACATTCATATATAAACCAAATGTCCAGACATTCAAATTTCTGAATTTGAACTAATATGAAAATCCTGAGTTATTCATACAAATAATTCGGACATTCATATCTGTACAGGCACATATGCATCCTGTAAGTATCTGTACGGATATTTATGGGATGAAAACAGGATATGTACGGGATGCATATCATTGGATATGTATCAAATATTCAAATGAATACATATGAATGTATTTGTATTGAATCAAATATCTGGACATTTGTTTTTCCTTATTCGGACAAATTCAGATTTTTGAATATTCAATTTGTTACAAATCAAATGTTGAAAATTGCGTTCATGCACACCCCTACTACAGAGTGATTTCCCTACGCATGACCTTCTGTCTCTTGCATCCACAGTGATAGGTATTCTGTTTGTAGTCAGTGATACTTTAAAAATTACATTCTAAAAGTGTTGTACAAAGACTGTAGCCACCTATCTGGAGACAGTTGTGCCTTATTGTACAGGTAAGTATGCTGTTTCACTGGTATGGGATTTTAAGCCAGTTAGTGTATAGGTGTTGCATGTCACTGCTTGCTGGCCAAGGGAGAGTTGTAAGCTAAAACAGAAGGTGTTTTATCACAAGCAGCTTCCACAAACTAAGTAAACAAAATCAAAACACAACAATATTCAGATACACACTCTTATAGTAGAAATCAGGAATATCTAAGCCGGGGGTCAAAAGTAGAGAAAGCAGAAATACAGGGTGATAATTAGCACTTTTGCTCTCAGAAACAAGCAGGCAGCGTTAACCTATTTGAAAGCTAACAGCTCACGTCCCCTATCTTTCTCAGACCAGTATAACTTTGAGTTCCCAAAGCAATTAGCAGTTCCCAGCAATCCTGTCAGCAACCTATGCAGAGATTAACCACAGCACAATCGAAAAGCAGCACCTGTGGTGAAAGCTAGAAAGAAGACTGGGTCTGTGAAAGGGACAAAGATGGCAGCGCAGTGGTCAAGTTGTCAGTGATTAGCTTCTGAAGCTACTCTGCCCTTTCTCAGCCAGTCTCATGTTTGAATAAGTACATATTGCCTATGGCATTCTTCCAAGTGGGGCTGGTCAAGGCTGTGGCCATGGATAATATCGTCAGGACAGGGTGGGGTCAAGACTGTCAGGCTCTGGCAGCAGTTCTGTTGCAGGTTTGGCTTCCTCCTCCTCACATCCACAGAGCTATCTCCGCATGTCAGGGTAGATTGTAGTAATAGAATTTCATATTGTTAAAGTTGGAGGGAAACAGCTGAATAAAAGTCCACGTATTGCACTAATTTGGTTCCTTGAATATTGCTACTGGATTCTGTATATTGCATCACATCTTTCTTTTTATAATAGACTGTGTATGTGGCTATTTTAGCATATTATTGGTTTGGCGTTCCTAGACCCATGTTTTCCCTGGGAGTGGAATTGTTGTTGTTCAGTCATTAAGTTTTGATAGACCCTTCATGACCTCATGGACCTTAGAATGCCAGGTCCTTCTGTCTTCAGTTGTCTTCTGCTGTCTGCCAAAGTTTGCCCAAGCTCATGTCCATTGCTTCCATGACACCATCTATCCATCTCCTTTTGCCTTCAGTCATTCCCAGCGTAAGGTTTTGTTTTATTTCCACAGGGCCTGTATTCTCATTATGTGGCCAAAGTATTTTGAGTTTCAGGTTCAATATTTGGCCTTACAATGAACAATGATTTCCTTTAGTATTGACTGACTTGATCTCCCTGCAGTCCAAGGGACTCCCAAAGATCTTCTCCAGCACTACAGTTCAAATATCATTATAACTAAATACATTTTGTATTACAGATAAAAGAACAGTTTATAGTTAATACTTAACTGGAAAAACCTGCCAAAATAAAAATGCCTTTTCCAGCAAATAGGAATCAGACATAGGAACTAGTTTCTGCTCTTAAAGAGACAGCCAAATGTCTTTTGTGATCAACTCCTACAGAATGCGAGGCATATAAAAGGGGTCTTAGGAAGTTGGTAGGATGATACTGAGAGAGATGTTTGTCAAAAATCTCAAAATCCCCAACTTTTGTATAAAATTTCTTGCATTCACAGTATTCATTTAATTATGTTCTCTGTTTCCAGGTGCACGTATGATTTTTTTTTTAGTACAATAAATTGAAATGCATACCTTAGGGAATCTGGGTCAACGTATTTACAGAAACAAACAAAGAAGAATGGTACCCCAAACTTTCTCTGGTCAGAAACCAATAGAATGGTAGTTAGATAAGAACTTTTACACACAGTTTCATTCAACAGAAATTTTAAAGCAGTGATTTAGGGGTGTGCAATGTGGAGAGGGGTTCAGGTCCCATCGAACCCACCCATACCACCTGCAAATGTTCATCCACATAGGACACCTTAGAGTATAAGGCAGGATGTAAATGGGAACAAATAAATGTATAGAGCATTTGTTGGCACCAAACCTTAGCTTATGTGGAGGTTTCAGCACTGATTTAAATCTTATACTCCACTGAATCCTACAGTGGTATCTCATTTCAGAACTTGGTAGCTATTTAAATATAGTCCTAACTATTCCTATTATGAGGTCTGGAACCCACTAATTTCTTTTCTGAATAGTCTCGCATACAGCTGAAATAATTTTTTAATATATTGTCCTTTATTTGTATTTTAATTGAAACGGTAATTATAGCTGCCTTAGACCTTATAAACAATTATTGTATAGTATTCTTTTTTCTTTGTTAATGTATTTTAAGATACAAGTTATAGAAAGGCATTGCTGTCATTGCTGTGTAATATGAAGCATAGAATAAAGCAATTTTAATATATAAATGTAGTCCTGACTGTATTGGTAAACATGGCAAACAAATCTATCCTTCCAACAAAGATGAAGGGAGATCTGTGAGAACCTCCTAATATCACCTAGGGCAGTTTTCTCATTCTGTAAAATGTAATGTTAGCCCTTAAGACAAACAGCTTTAATCACATTTAGCAGAAGGAACATCCAACTGTGCCTGAAACTAGCTTACTCAATTTGCTTTTGAGATTTGACTGAAGAAAAACTTATGGTTAGATGTATTTATGTAGTGTTTGTCGTAAATTCAGAGAGTTTGTTTGTTTTTAGCAGTTGTCAGGATTAGAAAGTGGTCTGGAACTACCAGAAGTTACTGGAAAAATTAGCATGAGAGTATAGCTAAGGATTAGATAGTAAATGAAAAATATGAATGAATCATTTTGAAAAATAGGAAAATCTAGAGATAAAACTAATATCATCAACAACAAGGATTTAAAATTAATTTAGCATGGATTATAAAATGGATCCCTATATATGCATGAAACATACTTTCCAAAGCTACACAAAAACATATTGTTATATATATATAAAACGATAAAAGAAGCCCTGCTAGATCAGGCCACAATTTTTCTAGTCCAGCATCTTCTTTCTCACAGTGGCCCACCAATTGCTTCTGGGCATTCTGAAGCAGAAGGCAAAGGAAAAACCTTCACCTGCTCTCCACAACTTGCAAGTGGCCTTTAGAGGCATCCTGCCTATCTCTCAGTCCTGAAGGTGGTACCTAAGCATCCATTTTAGTTGCTACTGATACATCTGTGATCCATGAATTTATCTATTCATTTCTTAAAGCAATACAGACTGGTTACTGTCACCACTTCTTCTGGTAGTAAATTCCATAGACTGATGACCCTCTGGGTGAAAAAAACATTTCCCCTTGTCACTCCTAACTCTCCTGGCCATCAGCTTCATAGAGTGCCCCCTGGTACTAGTGTTGTAGGATAGAGAAATTAATTTTTCTTCATGTGCCTTTTCCATACCATGATTTATTATTAGCTAGCAAAGCACTTAGCACATTATTTGTAGTATGTGTTAAGATCTGGAAGAAACATACGTGCAAAGCCTTTTTATTGTCTTGCTTTGCTAGAACTGAATGACCTATGATTAAGAACTATTGTTCCCCTGTGTGATAAATTAAATAAGCTTAACAGATTGTGGGGAGTGGGGAAGAGCATTGTGTACAATATATGTTGTTATAGGCTGCCTCAGGCCAGATTTCCTACGTAGTCCAAAATGAGGAAAGCCATTGTCTTTTTTTATATAGAAATTAAATTAACCTGAAAAGATTTATAGCTTAAATTAAGAATCAAGTTACAGAGAAATAGGTTGCCTTGAAACTTGTTACTCTGCAAACCCAGGATTGTGTTTTTTTTTAATAATGCTGGGATATAAATTACTTCCTTGCAACTTATCGGTAACCACGTCAATGGATGAGGAAGAGATACTTACGTCAGTGGAGACTTCTTTGAAGTCATTCAGGTCTAATTCACCCTTAACTATTAGTGATCTACCATTTACATTTCCAGTTAACAGTGGAGGTCTAGAAGAAAACCACAGAAACTGCTACATCCTGAATTAAGGCTGAAACCTCATCCTTCATGAGTTTAGTTGATGGCTTGCCATTATGGAGCATATGATATGAAGAAACTCTCATACTGGACGCAATAAAACAAAGCTTTTGACAGGAATGCTGCCCTTCGCACAAAATTTTTATCATAGGTATATTAAAAATCTGTTCAACTTTAATTGTAGTAAAGTAGTAAAGTCTGTTCAGTCATAATTATCCTATAGATCAGTGGTTCTCAACCTGGGGGTCGGGACCCCTTTGGGGGTCGAACTACCCTTTCAGAGGGGTCGCCACAAGTCTCCCACCACCCTTCCCTCCCACCTCCCAACTGCTCCGCCCCTGTGGTTGGGGGTCTCCACAACATGAGGAACTCCATTAAGGGGTCGCGGCATTAGGAAGGTTGAGAACCACTGCTATAGATGTTGTTAAATGGCCTAATAATCTTTTGTTTTGTTTTGTTTCCACTCTTTTACACCAACCAATTTTTGTGGCAAATTGTTAGGGGAACTTTTGTGAATCAGCGTGATTGATATGTACTGTTGATATTTTTTCAACTTCTAGATGTTTTAACAAAATTTAATGCAGGAAAGATAGATTCAAAGTACAAAGATCAATTGATTCATCCATCACATCTACACCAAAAATTGTAGATACCGAAATTAAAAGCCAGTATGAGTGCTTATTCAAAACTGGCATAGAAAGTGGCAAAGAAAATACATCAATTCGTGGTCCTCCAGATATTGATGAACTACTTTCTTTCCTTGCCATTATCCCTGCTAGCTAGATAACCAAGAATGTTGCATACTGTTGTTTAGTTATTTTAAAACATTTATGTGTAACAATACCTCTGCTCTACAGTGATTGCCTATTTGCCCTTGGCATAAGCTGCTGTTCAAATTTATCATGTTTCTTTTTTAAAATACTTGAGGTTTTGGGGTTTTTTTACAAAATATTTAAGTACTTTTAGGAACAGAATCAAAGTTGCTCACACAAAATAAACATTTCCTATAAATTTCCTAATTAATAAAAGCCTTTAAGAACCCAGGGCCACAATCCTATCAGACTCTGATGAACAGGGACATATTTCCAGAGAATATTTTTTTTTTTACTAAAAATTATAGGAAGAATGACCGGGGGGTCCGGGGATTAGTACAAAATGTACTGGACTTTTTTGATGGCCTTGTCCGCTTTTTAAAAGAAACTAATTTCATATTTAACTGCCCAGAATCAGTTTACAGCTTTGGTAAATTCCTTTATAAGTCTTCAGTAAACTAGAAGACAGTTTGTACTATTTTGTTCCTACTTCCATTTTCTTGCTACCCAGATGACTTCAGATAGCAAGAAGTAATCTTGTACACAGATAAATTAGGGATGGGGGGAAAATATCATAATCTTCAAAATCATGCAAATCGAAAAACCTTCCCCCATGTGCACCCAAATGAATATGTCCGTCTTTGTCGAAGCTTCATAGAAGCTTCAGTGTGGCCAAGTCTCTTCCCCAACTCACATGCCCCATGGCCAGGCCTCCTTACCTTTAAATCTACAAAGTGCATGTGGGCCTACATAGTGTGTGTGTTGAGTCACGGAGCCAGAGCTGCCCCACTGCAAATGGCAGCCTCTAAGTCCATCCCAGGACCCCATTGGCCCAGTTTACCTGAGGAAGCGGGCTCTTATTCACAGTGCAAGACTGGATTGAAGGCACAATTAAAGGGCTCCAGTGTTAATCCAGATTTGAAGGCCTGAAGACCCAATTAAATCTGGAATCCAAAGGCACTTGTGCAGACGTGTTCCAAATGGGGTCTTGTGTATGGAAGGTATGTAGAGGATCCATACCCAATGCGCTCCTGTCGGGTTCCTAATGGGGTCTTCAGGGCCTGTGCAGAAACAACCTATGAGAAGACTGCTGGTCTAGATCAGCTATGGAGCTGATCCAATTGGACAGTTATTACATTATGTACTTTTCTACCTATATCAGAGAAAGGAGATATTAGAGAATGGAGTGAACCATTACAGTGATGCATAATACAAATTTGCTTAAGAGTTCCCACACATACATGCAAAATGGAGCTATATATGGGCAAAGGAATACCAAACAAGAAAGCTGGCTGTAGAAAGAGATGTGTGATCACGCAGTTCACATACAGTGAATGAAGACAAATGCAAAGAAATAGGGGAAAGGGGTTTGCCTTTGTTTCATTGATAGCAAGAAGACTTTTGATGTGTAGATGTCACCAAAATTTGAAGCTTGTTAAGGCTAATCAGCATGCCAGTATACCTGAAGATTTCAATTTGGAAAGACAGAATGGTTTAGAGTTTAGAAGTGAGCAAGCAAAGGTAGATATCCCCAATACATTTAATTTGTGGAGTGGATATGTAATGAGAATGGTGAGATTATAACAATTGACTGAAATTCAGATTGAAGTGCAAAATATCACCAGTGGGAAATGTACTCTATTAATCAAAAGTACAGAAGACTTAAAAGAACTGAATAGACAAGAAAAATATTAAGACGACAAACATTATGCTAGCATGTTTGCTCAATCAGCAGTTGATAAGGTACTAGAGGTGGTAGACATTTTTCCCCTTGGATACTAGAATATAGTATTAGGAGATCCTGCCTTGAGCAGGGGGTTGGACTCGATGACCCAGGAGGTCCCCTCCCCTACCATTCTATGATTCTATGATTCTATATAAAGATAAACAGTACGAAGAAAAATTAAGGAGAGCAATATTAAAGAATAAAGCAATGCTGGGCTTGGAAGAGGACATTCACTAACAATATTGGTCAAACTGTTAAAGCAGTGATTCTTTCTACAGTGATGCTCAGTTCTAAAAACTAGACATTGAGGAAGAGCTAGACAATGAAGATAGACACAAATATAAGTGGCCTGCACTATAAACAAGAAATTAAGAATAAAATGTGTTTCCACCTAAGTAAGGCTACCCAAATGCTATAGGCATTAAAAATGCAAACTTTTCAGGTCTTAGATCTCTACCTCACAAATTACTTTCACTTCTTTTTTATGTATTTTAATTGTTGCAACCCAACTTGAAGATATGTGTAAGTACAGTCAAACTGCAGTTTGTGAAGGATTTTTGTTTTCAGAAAACAGTTCACAAACTGAACACACATTAAGATATTAATAGGGATAAATGTAAATCCAGGAGGGAGAGGAACTCACTCAGCTGAAGAGGGTGCAGTCAAGGCCTTCATTTGGGTCTTTGGGGCTTGGGGAGGGCCAGAGGAGGGTGATCTGTTGGCAGGTAGTTTGCTGTGACAGGATATCACCAGAATGTTGGGCATGTTACAAAAAAAGTGTAGTAATTATGGGTGAATTTGCAGTTACATATAGAGAGAACTTGGGGAAACTCCTAGATATTTCATCCACACTGCAGAAAGCTGCTTCTTTACTAGATACAGCTCTACAGATGCAGGAGTTCCCTCACGTGTATAGTAATAAATCCATTTTAACTGCTATACCTCTGTACCAGTGGCAGGGCTGAGAAAACCCTGCATGTTCCTATCCACACTATGCTCTATGCTGCCTGGTTGCCACAGCAACAGTACCACGCAGGTGTGATAGTGGCCGTTGCTGCAGCTCCATGATCACCTCCATACATGGAGGCAGTTTGCACCTCTCCATTGAGTAGGGAAGGGCTGGCGAGGTTTGGGATAGATTTGGCGTCCTGAAGTGCAGACACTGGACCTATCCCCCATCTTCACTTCCTTGGGACGTTTTCCCATGGAAGTGAAAATGCAGAAGGGCCGTTTGTCAGTAACTATGTGCTTCCTGCTGGGATTGTGATGAATCTGTTCAAGCAGAGGCAAATTAAGGAACAGGTACCTGGCTCAGAGTGAGAACCTTAAAGACGGTGCCTCACCTGTTGCCTATGCCAACCAGTTGCCCCTTCTTTAGATTGACTTCTGCTTAAGCAGCTTCATCTCTCGGCCCCAGCAGCAGGCAGAATAGCCATTGACAGCTTTCCCATGCTTTTTCTAACATCCAGCCACTACCATCACAACTACCAGTCCACAAACCACACTACTTTGCCCTCCCAGATCTCAAACATCCAAATGAAGAAGCAGGCTCAGCAACAGGCCGCAGCTGTGCTCCTTCTACAGCCCAATAGCCTGGAGGAATCAGAACTCAAAACATGCAAGAGTGAAGAAAGAATGCTTAAGTCAAAATGGGTCAGAGTGCCATCAGGTGCATAACAGTGAAAAAGTTCAGGAGGAAACAACTTAAATGAAAGTTTAACAGTAATAAACTACGTCATGAAAAAGGTTGAAATCCCTTATAGATTTTTGTTTCTGGCTACAGAAAAAACTGACACAAATATGTTTTACATACAAATAGTCGTGCATTGTCCCCATAAAATTGTGTTTAATCAAACTCCCTTAGAAAACCAATAGCTTTGTAGTCCTCGGGACATGTGTACACTCATCTTTTAGCCTAAAATGTTTTGTGAAGTTGCGAACATTCCCTCCTGAACAGGTGTGTTGTCCCAATGTTTATAGTTGTTATCACAAATTAACTTTTAAAAAAGCTGTAAAATACCTGCCATAAATTGAATAGCTAGGATCTTTTAAAGCACATCATTCAGTCTTATTCTCTCATCTAAGGTTTCATTCCTTTGCTGTGTTAGATAAGCACTTAAGTATTTTACTAAACTTCTGAAATATCAGTAAGACTCTATGCCTTTTGGGGGTGGGGAGGGAGAAGATATCTCCAAAAACAGTGGGAAAACTAAGCTATGTCTATTTTTCCTGTACCTTTTACTGTCACATTACTCATCAAAAACAAGTAGCAATTTACAAGAATTTTGCTTCAGAATACTGCCATAAATGTCAGCTATAAATTCCTTGTGACAAATGAAATGTGATAATGCTTCAAGGGTAATGGTGTCTGGAAAGCTATACAAGTATTCTAGGAGGCTCCAAAACTCTTCAGCCTGCACTCTGCTCTGTGGTATTGAGGCCAATTTTTTTTTTAAAAAAAAATCTAACTACTACATCAGTTTCTAAGCATAGCTGAGGAATGTATAAACCTCCAAAAATCTTTTTTTCCTTCTGCAGTATCTATTTTGCAGCCCCGATATAGGCTCCTGTAAGAATGCAGCAGAGTGTGCTGAAGCCCCAAGTCAAAGCTGTTTCTGTAGTTGCAAAGAGAACCAAATTTCAGTCATTTGCTGTATTTATCCATGTCATCATGTTTACATTCTCCCTATAGTGTTGAACCATTAGCAATACTTTCTGATTAATGAGCAAAACAAATTAGTTACAGAGAGAATCCACCAAAGACTAACAACCTCTATCAGGAGTGCAGAGATGGAATTAGTGTCAGCAATAGCCACATAAATTAAAAGTAAACAATACTTTTGTTTCTTTGTCCTTGTCCCTTGGAGTTCACTCCAAGCACACCACACTGTTATACCAGACTTGAACTTCCTAACATGACCCCTTCCTTGAATATCCCAAGAATTTTTCCTTGCAGTTAGGATGTTCTTGCACTGATTCCTCCTTTGAGAGGGTGTCAACTAACCAAGCCAAGAAAAGCATGGAGGAGCTTATTACAGTTGCCAGCATCTTTGCTGGCACCTTTATTTATTTATATTTATATATTTATATCCCGCCCCATACCCAAGGGTCTCTGGGCGGCTCACAACATTTAAAACATACATATCAAAACTGTATAAAATACTAAAACCAGTACAAAGTTTAAAAGTCACTTTGTACCAAGCCACTTCACACTGGCACTTGATAGTTTAGCTGGTTCAGTGTATGCCATACCAATACTAGCATCAAACCAGCTGAACTTATTTCCTTTCTGCTTTCTCCAGCATGGAATGCTACTGAACCCTCCCAGACCTTTTCAGGTAGGGTGTTAACATGCTACCAAACCAAACCATGCACATCACTTTCATTAACCTCTGAAAATGGACCTTTCTATGACTGTTGCTTTGAGCCTGAATTTGATCTAACTCTAACATAAGGATTAACTCACATGTTACTTATCAAATCACCTTCCTTCTGTCATAAATGTGAGGTATTTGTATATAATCACATTCACATAACGGCCTCATAGGCTTATACTCCTCTTCCTATAATTAGCTAGTAGACCTCTTGGGAATTAATGGAGTCATGCTCAATCTTAGGACATTTGGATGCAGACAGAACAGAAAGAAATCTCAAAGCGGAGAAGAGTGTTAAATGTATATTTAATTCTCCACACAGCTTTCTGCCGTTATTATTCAATGACAGCATGAAAGTTGTATGAATGAGTAACCCTCAACCCTGGGAACAGGTTTGAGGCCTCTGGAAAGCCAGATCTACTTCTAGAAAAACAGAAATGCCCTCTAACCAAGTCTTTTCTACCGCTTTTACATTCAAAATATGGTTGAACAGAATTCTAATAAGAACATAAAAAGAGCCCTGCTGCATTAGACTGAAGGCTTACCTAGTTCAGTGATCAGTCAAACACCTCTGAGAAATGCCCAAGAAGGGGCAGAGCTCAGCAGTACTCTTGCAGTCATATGTGCTAGCAACTGGCATTCAGACTAGAAGTATTAACTACTGGAAGTAATGATTCATGAAGAGGATCAAATCTAACCCAACCTTGACATCTGTTCATCTGTCAGACATATGTTTTGAGCTAGGAAGGTGTACCCCAAAGGAGGGGTTGCCTTTGGGAAGAATTTGGAGGGTGGGCGCTTAAAAATTCTGATGAGAAGGAGAAGGTGCCTTTTTGATGGAATTACACTTCAAGCCATTTGCCCTAGAGATACTTTCATTTTGACTGAAGACACACATTAGATCATTATCAAATCCAGGTTCCTCATCTTTATCTTCTTCCCCTGCACCCAGTTATCAAAGGATGGACCTAAATGTCCTAACAAAATACAGTGGTACCTCGACATACAAGTGCCCTGACATACAAGTGTTTCGAGATACAAGCCGCCGAGCGAGTAATATTTTGCTTTGAGATGAGAGCAAGATTTGAGATACGAGTATGTAAATACAGTACAGTACATAACAAAAACAACTGAGGTGGTGTTTTGGGAGCTGGAATGGATTAATGGGAAAATTGCTTTGAGATACGAGCGATTTGACATAAGAGCAAGGTTACGGAACGAATTAAACTCGTATGTCAAGGTACCAATGTACCTTTTTTCATATCAACCTGCCTATGCTTCAAGAGGAGCCCCTACTGGTTGTACCACCACCCTCAGGAGCACAAGGAGTGAGCACCTAGGATAGGCTAGGAAGCTAGGATCGTTTCTACCATGAGGTGCATCAGGCACCTTCACATATATATAAATAGATGGAAGGATAAAAGGAAATGGATTATAACAAATTGAAGGAAATATGTAATTAATCAATTTAAGTTTGACTTGTTCAGGTATGAGATATATGGTTATGCAGGAGTCAACTACAGTATATGAAAAATCAAGTAGTTTAATACAGTATGTATGTGAATAGACAAGATGCAGAAGAGACCATGAGAAAAGAAATAAGGCAGGTATTAAAGAGGGGTGGGGGAAGGTGTGTATGTGTGAATATAAAATAGAATATATTAGTTTATTTCCAAAGCACTGTACATGTACTCAGCGCTGTACAGGAAATACATAATATTGTACAATGAAAGATTAAATGTTTGGAATAGAAGAATGTATATAAAGAATAATAATAATTTTTTTAAAGCCATGGCCTTTGGTAAATAAGGAAACAGTTTCTCCTCCTCACTTTCAAGCACTGCTATTGTTTTGGTATATTCATTTTATATTTCAGTTCTTAATGTTGTAACCTTCTGTGAGATCTTCATGTATAAGGTGGGATAAAAATGCAGATGGATGGATGGATGATAGGTGTTATGGCACTTGAAAGTAATGGTTGTTCATATTTATGGTACACTGATGTGTAGTATAATGCAACTCTTGAAACCTGAGGATTTTCTTCAAGGTGTACCAACACATAAATAGCTGATAAACACATACAAATTTCACCATTTTGTTGCAAGCTGGAAAGCATTTCATCAAAGAAGGTGGTGGGGGCTATATGAAGATTGTTTAATTTATTTTTGCCCTTTATTTTTCACTTGCGTCAGTCTTGTTGATAAAGAACAAATTTTAGTGGTCCACTTATACAAATTTGAGGCGTGTGGTCTGACAATTACAGCTTTCAATTTTGGCTCTACTGGACTTGCATTTTTGCTGCTCCTAAAATCTATATCTTCACATGACTCAGTGTTTAAAGCTTGAAATGCTGTTTGAGATTTGCAGCTGTAAAACAGGATTAACTCTGATTTTATTATTTCTTCTCTCAAATCCACTTAGCAGGATAAAAACTCTCTGGATATAAACAGTCCTGATCTTTTAGGTTAGAGGCTCAGATCTGAGTGCACTGTTCTTGGCACTCAATTCAGTTAGTAACTAAAAGCAGTAAATAAATGGCCAGTGATAATAAAATAATTATAAATGGTTATATAATTTTTATTTTCTTTGTCGTGTGTCTTTAAAGTGAGAACGAGAAAATCCAGACTGCATTCTATCTCCATAGCATTAAATAGCCTTTCCGATGATCTCAACTCCCTCTGTTCACGGTGGCTTCTTCCAATAGGTAGATTTGAGGGGAGGAGGAGAAGGAACCTAGCTAGTCCTAAGGAAAGTAAGCTAGAATGGGGGAAGCCAAAGATGCTCCATAGCAGTCAAGCGGAAAGAGGTCCCTTCTGCTTGGATCAAGCAGACACTGGAAGGAAGACAGGAGATGGCAGGGTAAAGAGAGGCAGTATATCTTCAAGCAACAAAATTGGGGTCTTGATAGGAAGCTGCATGCAAATCAGTGGAGAGAAAACCTTTACTATCCCGTAATTAAAAGAAGGCTTGGCTTTTATACCCTGCTTTTTTTCACCCTTTTAAGGGGACTCAAATTGGTTGATAAACCTTCTGCTCTGCTCCCCACCACTGACACCCTGTGAACATAAGAACATAAGAGAAGCCTTGCTGGATCAGGCCATAGCCCATCTAGTCCAGCATCCTGCCGCACACAGTGCCCTGCCAAATGCTCATGGGCATCTCAAGCAGAGACAAGGACAAACCTTTGCCTGCTCTAGAATCCCAGCAAATGGCCTTAGAAGAGCCCCGCTTCCCCCCTCCCCCAGCCTGAAAGATGCACCTAGGCATTCATTCTAGTAGCCATTGATACATCTGTCGTCCATAAATTTGAGATAGGTAGGGCTGTGAGAGCTCAGAAATAGAGCCATAACTTGCCCAAAGTCACCTAGTTGGCTTTGTGTAGGAGTGCAGACTCGAACTGGGAGACTGCCAGATAAGAACCTGACATGATAGCCACAAGACCAAACTGGTAGAACATGTCTTTAGGTAGAACATATTTTGAGGAAGACACATTAAAAGCTACAAGGATTGCACTTGCTAATGTATTTCAGAGGGGAGCTGAGCAGGGTTTACAGATCATTCCAGTGTCTGAATCGTCTGTTTTTTATTTTTAATCAGTATTTTTAAATGAAGTTTTAAAATTGGGTTTATACTTTTATATTTCCCTGCCCCCCTCTTTTTGTAAGCTAACTTACATCTTTTGACAGAAATCCAAGGGTACAACTTTAATACATAAATACGGAGTGAGAATAGATAGGGAAGGACCAGAGATAGAGGAGAGCCTATACAGGCTTTTCACTCAGAATCTAGTTGTTCATTGGCTTTTCTCAGTGGTCAGAACATCATCAAGCAAGAACATTTTAAGAACACCTGCTTAAAATTTCTGATTTTTAAACATTGTTTGAGGAGGAGGAGATTGGTGGAGCCATGTAACTACATACAGTACTTAAGTCAGCCATTTCCCTTGAGTGAGTTGATAGGAGATTCTCATCTCTTTTGAAATAGCCATTGCTGTCTTGAAAACAGTACTTTTCTCTTCTCTGGGTTCTAAAAACCCAAGTGTGGCTGGAATGTCTTTAAAAAGGACTAGGAATGGGAAAGTCTCCCTTAAATGTAGCCTTTTGATTAAGTGGGTAAATTTCAGGCAAATTGCCAAACTGAGGATAGTTTATTTAGGCTTGCGTCCCCATTGAAGGCCTCTTCTGTGGAGAGATTACAAGATCTGGACCTCAAAGGGATCTTTTGGAGGGCTGCTAAAACCTGAATAATCTCTTTTCTCCATGGCTGAGTGTGTGTATGTTTGTGTGTATTTCCTTGGGTTTAATGGATCTGTGAATTACTTACAAGTGGAACCTCAAAGCAGGGAACTTCCCTTGCTCTCACTGTCATTGCCATTATAGGGCGCTTCCTGGGTGGGCCCACAATGTGCAATGGTGTACATGCGCATGATGTTGGCATGCATGTGCAAGAGTGCATCGAGGTTCTCTGTGCATGTGTGATGACATTGCACATGTGCATGGGTAGTGTGCTAAGGAGTCTATAATGGTGGTGACAACGATACCAGAAAAGGGTTTTGCACTTCTATTCATTAGTAAAGTAACTGATTATAGCCAGGACCAGGCAGTCCTAGAACTCTAAATCCTGTTTGCTATAATCAAACACATGGTCTGTGTGACGATGTTGTTGGGGCAAGTATGTATAGGTAGTGGCTGGTATTGAATGAGTAGTTATGACAGCAAGAGAGGGACAGAGCTCACTAGCCCAAGAGAAAGTAGTGGGTGAGTTAGCCCACGCAGTAGCCAATCAGAGAGGGTCCTGGCTTACCAGGCGAGCATAAAAGGCTGTGACAGCAGAAGTTGTTCTTTTTTTCTTGTTTTGGTGGATTTTTCAGGAGGGAATAGTCATATACCTTTGGGAAAGGTGGGAAGGACAGGATAAGAACCGGGTTCTTTGGGCTGTCAGGCAGGGCAGAATAGAATCCTGAGAGAAGGAGTAGAAGTAGGAAGTAGTATTTATTTGAAAATGAACTGAATGATTATGTTTCAAGTCTCATGTGTGACAAAAAAAGCTTTCATTTTGTTTAAAGAACACCGGATTGGCTGTTGTTCAGATTCATAGAGGCGAGGAGAGTGAAAGGGCTCTGCCCCTTTAAGAAGTGAAAGTGTCAATAGGGGAAAGTGCCACGCTTGGCAGTAGTTGAAACTGAAGCCTGCTGAAAGGGAAGGCAATAACGAAGGTGCATGCCATAGCTGGGGGTGGATTTTCAGGTGCCAGGAAGAGGTTTGGGAGATTTATAAATAGTGGAAAGAGTCTCTGAGCACATGTGCCGAGCTTTGAGGCGATCTAACCCTGGTTAGGGTCGTCACAGTCTGTACATCTCTTTATTCTCAACCCAATCTGCCTAGAAGTGCCTGTGCAGTTAAAATGACATCCCCTAGTCAGGATTTGTGGGAAATCATGCAAGATTTCCCAGCAGTCATGGGAAATCTCACGAAATTTCCTGACACTGCAAATATCCATGGTTTCCTGTATCTGCAGTGGATTTTGGAACCTATCCCTCACAGAGACAGGGGCAGGCCTGTATAATAACATTTGTGGTTTGAGAGTGGGTGTGGGTGTGCATATGTGTCTGTCTTGAATGTGGAGGGAAAGAGAGAAAGACTAACTTGCCTACAGCTTTTAAGAAGATCCTTAGGGCATGGTCACACCTTCACTTTCAACCTTCTTCAGTCCATCTTCAGGTCTGACTGCTCCCATTTCATTTCCATGTTTTATTTGTGGACTATTCATCCTCCATTTGGGATTTTCTAAGTGAAAAGTCCACAAATAAAATGGATGGACTGAAGAAGGTTGAAAGTGAAGGTGTGATCACAGCCTTAGTTTCGAGAAAAAAATGCCTGTGCAAATGGAGACAAATGACACCTGGTAAAGTAACTAATAAACTTTTCTTTTGTCTCTTTGTAGAAGCAGGAAAATGTGGATGAAGAGATGGCAGAAAAGCTCTCTATTCGGAAAAAACGTTTTATGCAGTTTGCTTCTTTGGAATATGAAGGAGAATATTACATGACTCCAAGAGATTTCCTCTTCTCAGTGATGTTTGACAAACCGGGACGTAAGTCCTTCTTTTACTATAAGTTTAAATTCTGCTTCTGATTATTGTTTTTTGATACAGCCAAAATACCTATTTTCCATTTTAGTTGAAGAAATTCAAAGTCGTAACATTATACAGTATGTGCATTATTTTAAAATGAGGACAACTTGAATTGCGCTAAATACACATTATACATTATGAAGTACATTTTATTTTCTCAACCACTGGTATTGTGGGTCATTCTTTAGCTTAGGCCTATCATTCTAGGGTTAGGTTAGCGTAGCATAGAGTTAGACAAATTAATGGAGAATAAGTATATCAATGGCTACTAGAGTTGATGCCTATGTAGTACCAAGTTTGCAGAAATAGGCAGGATGCCTGTAAAGGCCATTTTTAGGGATCTGTGAGCAGGTGAAGATTTTGCCTTTGACTTCAGCTTGAGATGTCCTTAAGCAACTGGTGACCCACTGTGTGAGACAGGATGCTGGTCTGGATGGGCTGTGGCCTGATCCAGCAGGGCTCCTCTTATATTCATTCTTCCCAATCTACGCTACCAGCAAAATAGAACGGGATTGTTGGCTGTTGGTGCTGTCACTGAATACCAGATTGGAACATAAATAAGACACCAGTCATTTACAGATTAATCATGGATGAGAGGGGCCACCTACTGTGCAACTTCTGGGATCTGAGCAGATGAGCTGAACCACTCAGGGCTCTGCCCTCATGCATTCTCGGTCGAGCACCAGATCAGATTAAGGGTCAGAGGCTGTTGCTCTGTAGCTTCTGTGTCCTACACTTGTCTTGGATGTACTGTTGAATGGTGTCCCACAGCAGTAATGTTTGGAGACTTAATTGTTTATACTGAGGTGCACTAGCCTGTATAGCCTCCATAACAACTATTGAGTTATCTCAGAACATCATGGTCTCTGTGTATCCATCAGGATGTACCCTGCATCTGATCTTTGTCATGGAGTGGATTAGTGGAGATCAAGAAGAGGCTTGCCATCAGCCTGTTATCATGAAGGGATCTCTCTCTGCTGAGATTTGTAGTGACACAAACACAAACTATACCTTCTGACAGGGATGGGCATCCATCGCACTGATCTGTTGTTGTTGACATATGGAATGTGACATATTCCTGGGACACTCTGGTCTTGTTTTGGAATCCTGAGAAGTAATCATCTGTCAACACAGTTACTCCCAAGTGCCCCTTTCAATCCTGTAGAACCCCACAGACCACCTTGGCTATCAAGGGAACTGGTGGTAGTGATCCACAAAGGCCAGTGGTTAGGCTCAGGTGGCACATATCATTATGTGAATTCAGTCAAACATATTAGGACATTATTATGCCTGTCACATGGCAGTGATAGCACCATTGCATCCTCTAGTGGCCACCTAGATTTTTCAAGTAATGAATGGATTACTTTCCAAATAAACACAATTTTGCAAGATCTACACAGAAAGCCAGTTTGTTTCCTTCAGTATGGACCTATATAAATGTTAGGATTGGGAAGAAAGATTGCTGACAGAACTACTACCAAAGAAACATCAGCGCATAATAATTCCTTCTTAGTAATAGCCCCCCCTCCCCAAATGTGGGACAGTTTCTTTTCTGAGGTATAGACAATATCATTGTTGTGTGTCTTCTAGCACCTAGCTGTTGTGCAAGAAGTTAGATTTACTGCTTATGATTGATTTTGATTTTGTTTTTTACTCATCCAGTTTGAGCTGAGATCTGATGTGGGAGGTATGCAATATCTGATGCTTTACCCCAACATCTGCTAGACAAATGAGATGGAAAGTAAATTCCTGTGGATCTGATTTAAAAAAAAACACCTAAGGAGGTCAAACCTGTTCAGCACTTGGATCTGAGACCACCAGGAAATTCTGGAGTTGTATTCTAGGATGGAAAGATGAAAAGCCATACAGTAGAACACAGTGGCAAACCACTCCTATGTTTTTTGCTGAGAAAACTACTATACACAGCTGCATCCATGTAGCAGAGCACTACTTTAAAGGCATCTTCAATTTTTTTGTACAGCTGATTTCCTACCTTAATAATAACATATGTAAATCTTTACTGAGGAAAATAATTGTCACAATTTGTTGTTGCATTATACTGTAATTTTGTCAGTATTCATTGATCATAGTGATTTTGCTTGCTGAGAAAGTTTTTCCTTCCAAATATCTTTTGGCACTTCTAAACCCGTTCTAGACACATGGAAAAATGTGTGTGACCTATGTGCAGGAGTGTACTGGTTTAATTCCATTAGCTTTGTAATTCCAATAATTCAATGCAGATGCCAAGCTTATTTGGAACATTAGTGTAGAGGGGTGATAGATGGCAGAAATGCCTATTGTTAGGCCCTTCACAGCAAAGGACCACACCTGCCTGCCGCAAAATAAAACTAAAATAGCTTCTCTTGGTAAGTACGTAATTGTCAACCAAGTCTAATTCTCTCGGCCAGTGGAAAATAATTTTTGAATGTATCAGTATCTTTACTTGCAAGATTAAAATGGCCTGTTGCCAGTAACAAGATGTGCCTGTACCTGGTTGGTGCTTTATGGTTTCACTGAATATTGTTTAGATGCCACATAATGGAATCTCCAAGAAAGGTGTGGACATTTTGAAAAGCATTCCGTTTATTTCCTGAGCCAAAGTTCCATTGCAAGCTTGGAAGATCTGAGCCTTGAAGTAGTTTCCATTCTTTCATGCTCATAACAATAAAACTTCAAAATTGCATTTTAAAGCATGAAGGATTACATTTTATTGCACTAAATAAAGTGATGAAACTCTGCCTTCACTTCATTTCAGTTAAAGTACACAGAGTAAAAATGATAAAACTTCTGAAGTTTTCACAGAATGTATTTGGTGTTTATCCCCAGAAACATTCCAAGATTGTAAGTTGATTCCCCATAAGAAGGCGATAGAATTCTGCAATAAAGTGGCAAGCCATCTGTATTTAGGAGCTGCAAATTAAATGTACCAACTAGAGACAGGGTGCAAGAAACTTTTTCTCTCTCTTGCACATGAGCTAAAAATATTTTATTTAACAGGCCCGAAAACTTTAAATTTATGCATTCTGACTGCTTTTTGATCACTTGTGCTTTAAGAGTTTTTTCTCTATATATGTTTATAAATCCTAATAGGCTTTTACAGCAAGCAATTTTAAAGCGTTCTTCTAGCACCCACAATCTTTCACGTAATGGATTCTGCCTTTCATTTTGCCTTTTTGCTACAAATCTTACTGGTTTTCACAGGCTGCTTGTAACTCTTGTCTGTTTGTATTCAGAGAACCCTATAAACAATTAAGAAGTTTGAAATATTAATGCTTCACTGAATATTATAAAGATCTTCAAATGATTTATGCTTTTAAGAACTGATGCCCCACAACGTTGTAAATTTGTTAATGGGGATTCTGATTTTAGAAACGATATTGAATTGGACCAACTTGCTACATTGCTCTGCAGAACTTCATAAATATAAATGGAAAATCTGTACCTCAACATCTTATCCAACCTTCCCAGTAGTTACATCATAAACATGTGTATTCCAGTCTTCAATAGTCCAGCAACTTCAGCCATTTTGAACTTGGCTAGGCCTCATGGGAGCTGTAATTTGAGGCATCTAGATCCAAACAGCTGTCCTACCTTCTGGAGTCTGGTGTGGTCAACAAACCAAATGAAGCTGGAAACCAAGGAATGAGGAGCAAGTTTGCTTCTTAAGTGACTGGAGACATCATCAGCAGAGGGCTGGGCTGGGCTGACTTCCCCCGCTTCTGCCATTAGTCCACAGATAGGAGTGTTTCTAGGGCACACACCTTTCCCCCTCTAAGTGGATAGTTACTATTTGTTGGTGGGGCAGTTAAGGTGTAGTATTTGAGGTCAGTGTTGCAAATGGATGTGAAACTTTTGTGAATGAACAAGCTGACCTCCTTTAACCCAGACACTATGGAGAAAGCAATTCTATTATGTGATGCCAGGCTATGAGTAGTTTACCTCAACAACCATCTGATGTAGCAGTGAAATCAAAGGGGGCAAAGTCAGGAGCAAACTGAATTGCAAGAGCATAAAATGTATCCATGCTACCTGTGTCAAACAGGAGCCAAAAATAAATAATCTATAGCTAGAAGGTCAGTTGGCACAGGGAAGCAGGGAAAATCAGAGATCTAGAGAGGACAGGATTGGGTGGAATAGCACATCTAACATCACAAGAATAACCTCATTATTGAAGCAAAGTCCAAGGCCATTTCCGCATGGGCCCTGAAGGACCCCATTAAGCAACGGATAAGTACGCATTTGGTATGGATTTGCTACATACCTTCCCACTGATGATCCCATTTGGAACACATCCACGTGAGCATTGCAGAGTTCTGGATTCAGTAGGCTCTTAAATCTGGATTAGTGGTAGAGCTGTTTAAACAGGTCTTCAATCCCATCTTGCACCATGAAGACTGGATTCCCGGGTGTGCTTCTGCATGTATGCTGGGCCAGTGGGGTCCAGGGGCGGGCCTGGAGGCTGCCATTTGCAGCGGGGCAGCTCCAGCTCCACCCCTCCATATGCAGTTGGTATCCGACTCCATAGTTGCTACACAGCCAACTACACAACCGTGTCTCTCTGCCACACCTTCCATAAACAAAAGTAACCCCTGATTGACAGTTGCACAGGCCAATCACGCCAGGCTGCACGGGCCAATCACGGGCCTAATTGGGGCCTTGAGATGCATGCCACAGCATCCTCACAACAGCCCTTTTAGCATCTATTACCGTCGGGTGCTAAACACCCCACATGGATGCGTGGGGTCTCTGTATTGATTCAGAACTCGATGAACCAAATTGAATGAGGACCAGATCTCAAAGTTCCAGATCTCCATAATCCAGATTAACTGCAGTTTAAGTGTGGAAATGGTCCAAGAGCAGTCAGGAAACCTTTTTTAGTACATCAGTTCCTCCCTATTTGCAAGCTAAGGTTCCTAGAAGACTTCATGAATTCCAAATTTACAAAATTAAATCATTGTGCCTATAGCAAAATAGGGGTTAATGAAGTTACATCTTAAAACTTCAGAAGAATACTGTGGGTAGATGTAGCTTGTTCCTAATGCTGGATTCACGTGCAGGTGAGTGAGTGAGTGAATTCACCACAAAGCCAGCTCAGGGATGGTTCATATCAAATGTCAGAAAATACACCCAAAGTGCATTAGAGGTGGGTGGGAGTAGTAGTGCTACATACTACTACCTTAAAGATGCTTTTTAAAAATGCATGTCACAGCCCGAGCTCTGACACTGTTGGTAGTTCTGACTTGTATCACTGCTTACCTTGGTCAGCTGTAAATTTTGCCACTGTCTATGAGTACCTGAGACTTCTAGAAGCCACCTTGGACTACCTGATAGTAAAACGTGTGTGTTGGTACCTTGCACTGAAACTGTCGGTTGACAACTGGCTGCAGCTCCATTTGGTGGCCCTGGGATTCTGGATTCTTCTTTTACCCCTAAGACATTCTGTGATATTGTGGTAGCCTTTTTGTTAAAATCCTGCCATCTGCTGTCTTCTACTTGTGTTGGTTCTAGAAAGAACAAGTACTGCTACATAAGAAGAGTTATATTGATTAAAAGGATAAGGGATACCTAAAGGTTTTGAGCAGGCTGTTCCTATTAGTGGTGAACGTTGTGCTTTCCTGAGCATTGTGGGAATTAGAAGATTTTGAGACTAGGTTTTTGTTCTGTTTCATATTACTTCCATTTTACTCATAAAAAGTTTGAAAATATGCCACAGAACATGATCAAAGTTTTGACTTGGGGATGATTGAGTGATTTTTTTTTTTTACAGGTAAATCTTTAGCCAAGAAACTGACAAAAAAGGTAAGCAAAGTCCTCCTGCTATTTTCCAAGACAATGCTTGTTCTTTCTGCTGCTTGTTTTAATGGATTCCTCTTTCACAACTAACTTCACATTTATTTTGTTTGTTCAAAGGAGGTAGATTCTGCGCTAGGAAATGTTGCAAAAGCTAAACCAGGGCCAACCTTTTTTAGAGACCTTGGAGACAAAGGTAATGTTTTAAATCACATGCTGCATTTTCTTTTCAAGCCTTTCATTTCTTCAGACCAAAGTTTACTGGGAAGGGAAATCCTGGATTTCCACACTGCAAGGGATTGAATCATTCCTTAGAATTATCTAGCTCCTTAGAAAAGCAGGAATTCTCTCATTCCTTGTAATCAAGCTCCTTAGAAGTCCACTTTGAGAAGAACATCCGAGTGAATTGCTGGGCCTGCAACCCAGGGCTCAAATTTCAGGGCTCGATTCTCCACTCTGTCCTGAAAGCCTATTGACAGGCGTGTGTGAGTCACAGCCTCTCAGCCTAGCCTGTTTCAGAGGGTTGTTGGTTTAAAATGGAGGTGGGTAGAATGGTAGACACTACTGTGGACACTTTGTAAGAAAGATGAGATATAAATAGACCTGAATGAAGAGCTCGATTTGACATCTTTGGCCAATGAATCATGACTTACATGCACTGCTTTTATATACATAAAGGACAGTCTTTGCAAGAGGGACAGACTTATGAAATCCAGTTGGGAAATACCTTTCAGAAACAGTAGCCTCCATTGACAGGTAAGACAGTGTATCAGAGGAAGTCATTCCCAGACCGTGTTTCTCACCCACCTTTTTGTTGTTTGACATTTTCACTCCATTCCACTACCCCTGTGCTTTTACATTAGAAGTATAAAACCTACCTTGCAGACTAAGATACAGAAAATTATATAGCACTATATGTCCAGTTCTAAGAAGGCTTTGGCTCCAGCCCCCCCCCCCCCATATTTTTCCTGGAATGACTCAATTCTGGAAACCTATAAAGTACTGGCATTGAAAGGGCTTCTGCTGAATATAGTGGACTGCCTAGATACTGTCCCCAGGTTGGAGAGATAGCTGTGGGCTTCTAAAGCCCATTGGCAGTGGAGAGCAGATGAAGGTTTTGCCCTTGTCTTCTGCTTGAGATGCCCATGAGCAATTGGTGAGCCACTGGGTGTGACAGGATGCTGGGTTAGATGCACTAAGGGATGTTAAAATGTGATACTTTGCATCCATTTACTTTTGAAGTAACAGTGTTTTTCTGTTGGGTTCAACCCCTACAGGCGACTCCATTCAACTCTCCTGCCTTCAGTTAATTACAAAAGATTAAAATAAAAGCCCCTACAAGCAGTTATATAGCGGACTTGGTACATTTAATTTGCAGTTTTTCAGACTGCAAACCAAAGCTGTTTTAAGAACAGAATGTAAGAACTGCTCTCCTAAAGCAGACCTGTGGCCCATTTAAGCCTGAAAGCGTATTTTCCTAGTAGCAACCAGTTACCTATCGAGGTCAACAATGTCTGCTCGCAAGCCTCCCAGCAGCTGGTCTTCAGAGGCACACTTCCTCTTATGTTTGCCTCCCAGCCATCAGATCTAATGACCCTGCCTTCCATGGCCAGCGCCACATCTTGTACCCTGAGCCTTCCAAGATTCAGTTTCTTTGGGTAATCCCTTGTCCTGCTATTTAGTGGGAGGGGAGAAAAGGGGTACAGGATTTTATAAACCAAGTTCATGTCCCCTTTCACTCATCTGCTTTCTAGACTAAAGAGCCCTAAGCATTTCTGCCTTTTTTTGTGAGAGGTTCTTGAACCACTTTACCATTTTAATTGATTTCCTTTTAACTTTTTTCATTTGTTTTAGTTTTAAAAGAAACAGAATAATCATAACTATTAGCAGTTAGACCATCACCTGAGTAATCTTGAAAGGTTATATCAAACCTCAGATATATGAGCCTAGCTTTTCCAGAATCAAGGGAAGGGGGGCAGAGTAATGAATCGCATGCACACATAAAAAAATAATAATAATTGGCACTAGCCAATAGGAAAAAAAAGAAGTATGTTGTAGCTCAGATAATTTACAGAAAAAAACAAGTAAATAAAAAGCATACTGTGTCTTCCAAAATTATTTCTTTCCTTTTTTTGGAAAACTAAATGGAAGATTTAAAACAATTACAATGATATTAATTTAAAAAGATTGTAGAGATCTTAAACCATGCAAAGGATTTGTCTGCAAGAGTAGAAGTAGAAAAAAAGAGGAAAACTGTGGATATATGAAACACTGAGAAATCTCCCATAATTCCCATGAAATCGCAGATTTCCAACTGCCTCAAACCTCCAGGCACCATTCAGGGCAGGGAGAGGCTAGTCCTGTTGACTGCAGATAACTGGGGTTTCACTTACCAGACCAGCAGATATCCGATAACATATACAGCATGCCTGGATATAGAAAAACCTATTATAAGTTCTAACAAAATATAAGTTAATTTGATTTTGATTTATCTGTGGTACAAGTAACAGCAAAGAAGGAATATCCATAAATGTCTCTTTAGTCTTTAAAGAACATCAGTTTACCTAAATATTTATTCACAAGTATACACCTTTATAGCTGCCTGGTCCAGTGATGACCAGTGTGGGCGAGCACAGCTGGAAGATCGTCCCCTTGCTGAAGACATTACATGAGCTGCCTTTGGCATCTGTGTGACGCTACCTTGCCTCTCTGAGGGCCTTTTCATACTTCACTCAGTAGTCAAGATGGGAGCTCCCGGACAGTGTATCCTCACCTCACGGAACTGTTTCTCAATGGGAAACAGCTGTGCATGTCCTAGAGCATCCACTAAGCAGTATAAGTTTGGAGGACTTGTTCATTGCTTCCATGACACCTATCATCCTCTGCTGCCCCTTCTCCTTTTGCCTTCAATCTTTCCCAGCCTCAGGGTCATTTCCAGTGCTTACTTTTACAGTGTCTTATAAGTTGTGTAAATCTGTGATACTTGTCTCAGCATATCATTTCCATTTAGCCCTTGATAACCTACAGTTATTGCCATGATATACTCCACTCTATAGAGCATAAGAACATAACAGGAGCCCTGCTGGATCAGGCCACAGCCCATCTAGTCCACTATCCTGTCCCACACAGTGACCCACCAATTGCTCAAGCAGAAGACAAAGGCAAACCTTCACCTGCTCTCAGATCCCAGCAAATGGCCTTAGAGGCATCCTGCTCCCTCCACCACCACCTGAATGATGTACCTAGGCATGCATTCTAGTAGTCATTGATACATCTTTCATCCATAAATTTGTCTAACCCTTTCTTAAAGCCATCTAGGCTGGTTGCTGTTACCACCTCTTCGGGCAACAAATTCCATAAACAGATGGCCCTCTCGGTGAAGAAATACTTCCCCTTGTCTGATCCGACTCTCCTACCCATCAGCTTCATAGAGTGCCCCCTGGTTCTTGTGTTGTGTGATAGAGAAAATAATTCTTCTCTATCCACCTTTTCTATACCGTGCATAATTTTATATACTTCAGTCAGGTCCCCTCTTAAACGCTGAAGAAGCCTAGACGTTGCATTCTGGTTTTGTAAGGGAGGTGTTCCAGCCCTTTAATCATTTTTATTTCCCTTTTCTGTACCTTTTCCAATTACACAATATCATTTTTGAGGTGCAGTGATCAGAATTGTACACAATATTCCAAATGTGGCCTCATCATAGATTTATAAAGAGACAAAATGACACTTGCTGACTCATTTTTTATTCCCTTCCAAATTATTTCAAGCACTGAATTACAGGTAGTTTTTTTGCAGATGTTACACCTTCATTGAACTGTCCATCAGAATCCCAAGATCCCTTTCCTGGTGTGTTGCAGACAGCTCAGCCCCCATCAGTTTATGGTCATAATTAGGATTCTTGGCCCCAATGTGCATTACTTTGCACTTACTAAGATTAAAGCACATTTGCCACTTGGTTGCCTGCTCAACCAGTGCCAAGAGATCCCTCTGGAATTATTTGCAATCTGTTTTTAGCAACATTTGTAAGATAGTTTTTGCATGGAACTGCATGGTTTCCTGCCAGTTTGACCTTTTTTTTCAGCACCTGTGAAACAGATTAGTCTTCATCACCACCCTCAGCAGAATCCTTCACTCATCTAATTCTGCAGTTTCACTATTTAACATTATGACTTATTTTAAACACAGGAGGTTCCTATTTCTGAACAATCAGATCCATAATTCAAGCTGCCTTTTTTTCCCCTCCCATACTTCTCTTCAAACGTGTCTGTTCACTGGATTTTGCTTTGAATACACTTGTGCCTCCTAGTGGAATGGCTTCCTGTTTTATTGTTCTCTGTAAGTTTTGTACTTGGCAGTTACTGTATTTAATGAAATCACTTATTTCATTAGTGATGAAAAGGGGGTTTACCTTATTTTGAACATTTCGGCCCTCTCAGCTGCAAAAGTTGGGAAATAATTGGACTCAGAAAGTGGTGCCATTCCCTTATACTGCAACATCAACATTATGCCACATGAAAGTTCTGTTATTTTAATCTCACTCATGTGGCTATGTGATTTCTTTAAAAAAAATCTGTTAGCCATTTTGGAATTGTTTTATATGTTTTAAAGATAAATTTAATTTAACATTTGGATGAAATTTTATGTCAGGTCTGTGGTACAGCCAAGTGAAAAATGAGATAATCTATCATGGATCATTTATTCTGCAATAAAAACATGCTTTGAATCAGCCGGATGTGTATTGAAATTGTTATGATCAGAGCCACAGGCAGGATGAGGAAAATGAAATACAAGGTTTTTGAAATAATTACTGCACTGAGAAAATAATATTAGCACACCTTTTTGTGTGTCTTTATTTGGACAATGGCTTCTTGCGCATTGGCCTTTCACGTTGTAAACGGCAAGGAAACCTCTCTTTGAAGTAGAAGGTGGTATGTGTTTCATTGAGGAGATGAATTCAGAGCACCAGAGCCTTGTAAAAGCTGCTTATCTGCTTACTGTGTAGCACCTGTTCCATATGAGATGGTTGTCTTTAGCTACTAATCAAAACCCTTAAACCCAGTGACGCACTGCTAGCCGAATACTGTATTTCCTCCTAATGGCTAGGATGGAGGCTGTCTGCCTCTTAAACTGGAATTTGGGCATATTTCCAAATCTGAGCTTAGCAGTGGCCAAATGGCAATTGACTCTCACTTGCAGTTCTGTGAAATGGGACTAATTGTGAGATGAGTTGTAATGAGGCGAGGGAAGGCATTGCTGTCAGGCTTATGGTATGATAAGTATGGCATTACAAAGCTGGCTAGCATTTGAAAATAGAATTAAAGGCTTTGAAGTGAAGCCGTGCATTTTAAACATTACATTGGATTCATCTCACAGCAGTTGTCTAACATTTACTATTATTTGAGAGCCCACGTTCCTGCAGTAATTTCCCAGAAGACTGGGCGAAATATCCTTGCAGTCAGTTGCATGAATTATGGGCCTGGAAGCATTGCATGGGCATTGTGGGAGGAATGCTTAGGAAATAGCTTGGATTTACAGGGCTTGTGTGTTTGCACAGCCGATTGCAGCCTTATCTTTGGTCTTTCTGAACCATGTTTTGTTCCACAATGGAGAATAAACCAATTCAGAGGGGTTAAAGGTAGGGCTCCACTTGAAGCATTGTTCTTCCACTGTATGGTTCCAATAGTAAAGCCACCACAAGTACACAGCAGTCCAGTACAGATGAGCAAACACTCCATGGCTGGGTTGTCTTCTTGGAACAGCTGAACCACCAAAACAAAGGAAAAGCATCTTGGCACAACGTCAGGAGAAAGTGCACCAAGCTTCAGTTGCTCTGAAGACCCAAATTGCTCTGAATCAGAGTGGTTTGAGGGGTTTGGTTCCAAACCAGTGCACATGCTTAAGACTATAATTACAGAAATATTTTCCCCATGAAAAGCACCATCATATTTCTGCCATCATCACTTTCTTCTGTTCTGCAGAATGGTATTTAGTCCATGTATTAAAAGTCACCTGTGTTTTGTATTTTCCAGTTTCCCAAAGCACTAATAGCAAAGTGATGCCTCAGATTTCATTTTTTAAAGCTATATTCTTTATATACTTCCATCTTCAGATGGTTTGTTGTTTTCTTGACACTGCCATATCTTTGTGTTAGTAAAAGCTCTTCGTCTAAATCAGTTTTCTAGAAGGAAATGCTGGAATTTTGCTTCAAAACAAGGGGGGAAATTCACTTTCCTCTTACAGAAAGGACATGCTCAGGATTTGTTGTCTTTTTTAAGTGAAGCGTCTTCTTGGCTACAGGCCCAGCAAGCCTATCAGTGCAATCGAGGCGCTTGGCAGCTTTGTGATGCCATTTTCCCCTTGAGACTTTGAGAAAATCTGGTCTTCACTTTTTTAACATTGCCAAGGGATGAAATACTTTGATCCTTCGGAGTAACGTTAGCGAAGCTCTCCTCCCAGGTACTAAATATGACAAAGCACACTTAATTTATTCATTCTTCGTATAAACACTGAATATTTTCTGTAAAAATCCAAAGATTTAGTGCAGACCTTTTATTAATGCCAAGTAAACCCAAGTCTTTTAATGAGACTTCAACATGACAGGGAGTGTTGAATAAGAAGTTCATGGCCAGAGCACGAGAACTAAGAACAGAAAAACTTGACCTGTCTGATAAATAAAGGCTACTGCTTTCTCTAGCTAAAGTGAAGAAATTTTGCAAGTGAAATTGGTTTGTGTAAGCTTTATCAAGTGTGCCAATTCTAAATTTTACAGTGTTCATATTTTTGTTTCATTTTGCTTTGCTTCAGGATTGATCTCCTACACAGAGTACCTGTTTTTGCTGACAATACTCATAAGTAAGTATGCTGATGAATATATGCTGTCATTATTAAAGAAAATAATTTTCTCCTTGGTTAGCAGATATGGAACAACACAATGGCTGGAGTTGAGGTTCACATATTTAGCCTTCCAGATTGTTGGACTACAGATTCTACCATCCACATTCATTATGGCCAAAGTCAAAGAATGATGGGAGCTGTAATTTAACAACATCTTGAAGCCCAAGATTGGGAACCACTTGGCTAGAGTGTAGAACTAAAACTAGGTTCAAATCCCCTGTAAAGCTCACTGGCTGACTTTGGACCAGTCACTGTCTTTCAGTCTAGCCCTCTCCAGAGGATTGTTGTGAAGGTGATGGAGAAGAGAGTTGTGTCCTCCTTGTCTTCTGGATCCAAGTAACCTCGGTTTTGAAGAAATACTTCATTAGAAGAGCAATGGGTGACATAATTCCCACTTCTTCCTTTTCCTGAAATGGAGTTAGAATAGATAGGGGTATCTCTTCTCTTAAAACAGTGGAGAAAGTGCCAAAGATCTACTTCAAGAACATGGTAGAATTTCATTTTACTTCTAAATTCATGTTGACTTCCAACCTCTATCTCTATTTTTGTGTGTTTTGATTACAGTGTGTGTGTGGTGTGTGTGTGTGTGTGTGTGTGTGTGTGCTGCTGCTACTACTACTACTACAAATTTTTATGTACAACCAACATGAAATATTTTGCCTCTAATTCAGTAGGAAAAGTGAGGGTCTTCCTAAATGCAAAACTCAGTAGAAAAAGTGAGGCTCTTCCCAGATGCAAAAATGTTGCAATGTTTTGTTATGAGAAAATGATAGACTCATAGAGGCTTCTTTATTGACCCATGTCCAGGCCTTTTATACTTGCTACACACAGTTTCTTCTGGACAATGGAAAAGTACACTCAGGAAGCCCATATATGGTTACAGGGAGAGAACTGGACTGAACCAGATAGAACAGCCCAAATGCAAGGATGGTGCTACATAGGAAGTGCCATATATGGTGTCTTAGATTAGTGAACCAAGGAACCAACCAGAAGCCCATTCTTAGGGCAAGTTATACATGTGGACCGCCCATGTCACCTACGTAATCTACCCTTGGATGCTGTATATTGTTTTCATTAACAGTACATGTTATGACTTCTTGAGGCCTTCTCTGAGAGAGAGAGATGGCAAGAGTCATTCCGCCCTAGAATGCAACCTTTGTCCTACTTGCTTCTTACTTTAGCTGAAATGGGCAAAATTGCACCCCACATAAAAATGCTCCCCATCCTACTGAACCATATTATACCACCAAATTATGATTTCTTTACAGGAGAGTTGTCATGTTTGTTGATCTGTTGCAACATAGACTTATCTCATACGGATAAGGATTCACATCCTCAGATGCAGCCAAAAAAATGGACTCCAACCTGTCAAGTGAGACAGAATTCCTTTACCATCAGATTTCTTTAAATAAAGAAGAAATTGCATGCCTGAGAGAGAAATTAAAATGCTTAGGGTTCCTGTGTAGGAAATGAGGTAGATGAAAGGGGGGGGGAAGTCTGGATATTTCAGTGTTCACTTGTATGTGTTATGCATAATGAACTAATGTAATAATAATCCAAGATAGGAGCAGCATCCAAGGCCCTTTCTGCACTGTGTTTGATTCTGGATTAAATCCTAGAATAGGGACCTGCCATCTACAGACTACAGCAGACTGCAGGTGGGACCTGCCATAGTCTGCACCAGCATGTGGATGGCAGACCCCTACCCCAAGATAGAATCTGGAATAAGGGCCAGTGCAGAAAGAGCCCAAGTTACCTTTGGACAAAAGTTTGTCCAAGCTGCATAAAGGCCCCCAGTCTAGTGAACCACAATACCTTCCTTGTCATCACCTTGCGCTCAGTGTCTCAGAAGCTTTGTAAATCATAAAGAGTGCCCTATTTCCTGTGACTAGTGCCCCATCTAGTCCAGCAGCCCACTCCCACAGTAGCAACCAGTTGTCAATGGAAGCCAACAAGCAGTCCATGAGGTCTGATCCAACAACTGCCTTTCAGAGACATACAGTCTCCCATGTCAGCAAATGTCACACAGCCATTAAGGCTAGTGTCCATTGATAGCTCTGTCCTTCCTGAAGTGATCCAAATCTTCTCTAAAGCCTTCTCAGCTGGTGGTAGAAAATTCTCAAGTTTCACTTTGTGTGGAGAAAAAATCTTTGTGTTCTAACAGTCTCAAGACTTCGCTTCATTCAGTGATCCTAGTTTTGTCATTTCAGGAAGAGGACAAAACCCCTTTTCTGCTCCATCAAATGTAAGATGTGATATAAGAACATAAGAAAGGCCCTGCTGGATCAGGCCACAGCCCATCTAGTCCAGCATCCCATCGCATAGAGTGGCCCACCAAATGCTCATGGGCATCTCAAGCAAAGACAAGGACAAACCTATTCCTGCTACAGAATCCAAGCAAATGGCCTTAGAAGTGCCCCGCTTCCCCCCCTCCAGCCTGAAAGATGTACCTAGGCATTCATTCTAGTAGCCATTGATACATCTGTCATCCGTAAATTTTGTCTAACCCTACCTTAAAGCCATCTAGACTGGTAGCTGTCACCACCTCTTCCAGTAGCACATTCCATAAGCCGATGACGCTCTGGGTGAAGAAATACTTCCCCCTGTCAGACCTTACTCTCCTACCCATCAGCTTCATAGAGTGCCCCCTAGTTCTAGTATTGTGTGACAGAGAAAAGAAATTTTCTCTATCTACCTTTTCTATACAATGCATAATTTTATATACTTCAATCAGGTCCCGTCTTAAACACCTTGTCTCCAGACTGAAGAGGCCTCGATGTTGCAGCCTGGTTTCATAAGGTGTTCCAGCCCCTTAATCATTCTGATTGCCCTTCTTTGCACCTTCTCTAGTTCCACAATATCCTTTTTGAGATGTGGTGACCAGAATTGTACACAATATTCCAAATGTGACCTCACCATATCTCATGAACGTTGCTTCCAAGAGCAATGTTTGCAATGTGAGAAGTGTATGGTGATATCAAAAGACTGGAAGTGGAGCCTGCCTTCCCATTATACATTTTTTTAAGGGTGTGGGGACTATCTGCATCTCTGCCAGCTTCATTTTATGTTAAGAAGAAGAAGGAGGAGGAGAGTTGGCTTTTCCCACCCATTTAAGGGGACTCAAAGTGGCTGACAAAGCTTTTCTATTCCTCTCCCCACAACAGAACACCCTGTGAGGTAGTTGGGGCTGTGAGAGCTCAGAAGAGAGCTGTGACTAATCCAAGATCACCCAGCTGGATTTGTGGAAGAGGACAGAATCAAACCTGGTATTCCCACTCCCTAACAAGACCAAACTGGCTCATTAAGATTGCAAGATGGGTTTGGGTCCAGGGACCAGAATAGTTATAGCTAATAGTAGTTCAGACCCTAAGACCTCAATTCTGCATTAATCCACATGAAATTTAAATTCACTGAACATAGTGGATGATGTTGTACATTAACTAACTCTGAGCCAAAACATGCACAAAGGAGAGCAGAATCATGCTGTGAGCTCTGCTCAGTGTAGTGGGCCACTGAGCGTGTTTTTATTTTTTCATTTATTGCTGGTGGCCAGTGAACCTGTTCAATGAATGGCTGAATCTCAAGTTTAAAGTCTGTGGTTTCCCCCTAACAGATAAAAAGTAATAAGATGCAGGAAATGCTTGGTTTAGCTCTCATCTTTTTGATTTAAAAATATGTGAAGACTTCAGCTGAAACCTGAAGAGCCACTGCTAGTTAGAACAGACATTAGATTGACTTGCTGACAGGCCACTTCCTATCTTCCAGAAGAAACACAGTTCCTGCCATCTGTCTTTCCAGTGATTTACCCATTGATAGGCCCATGTGGTGATGACCCTGATGGCAATAACGTTGCTCCAAAGCTTATGAATCAGGCTTCGCCTGTGCATTGTAATTTATCAGCTTGTGTGGCAGCCTTCATCTAACTAGTGGCCTCCAGCTGAGCTGGACTTCCCCAGTCAAAACAGCAGTTGGGTACTAGGTTTGTGAAGGAGCGTACCAACTCAAGAGTATTTGCTTGATGACAAAACACATTGAGTTCTATTTATGAATCTTGCTTCAGTCAGGAAATCAGGACTGTGAGACGGAAGTAGTGTCTGATGAAGCTAAAGCTTTTCTAATTTGAAATAGTAGTAGTAGATACTCCTTCAGGCTATAATTTATAATTTAGGCTCAGAGCTTGTAGTTTTAATTACTCTTGAGTCATGTTTTGAAGGTGAGCTGAACAGCTATAAAAGCACAGGGTAATGTTTTTGTTGGCTTTTGCAAAATGAAAGCTGAGGTTCTGGAGAATCACTGAGTGGCCAGGTCAAAATGTAGGAGAATTATGCAACCATATAAACATGTTTTACAAGGGTCTCTGTTAAGTGTCATGATAAAGCCAATACTCAGAAGAAATATAGTCTCTCTCTCTCTCTTAATTGTATTGACCTTGCAGCCTGCTACATCTTATATTAAGGAAGGAGTGGAAGTTCTCACAGTACATTGTCATGGGCCTCTCTTTCAGAAAAAAGGCCCATATTTTTGTGTGACTAGAAAATTTCGCTTGGAGTTGAAGACCTGAAGCCATGGGTTTGCCGTTCCAATATTAAATGAATAAATACTTTTTTTAAAAAAAGTTCCAATGTTCTGTCTTCTAAACCTGCTAATTGAGACAAGAACCAGGTCTTGTTCTTGCATGGTCCTTTCCCCTTCCTTTCCTGCTCAGATGAGATGATCTTGCAAGACTGTCATTTTCTAAAGAAAAGGCTAACCTTTTGCTCAGGTAAATGTGGGTCATCCCATTTCACCTGTTCCCTTCTTTCAGATCAAGAGAATGGCTGAGAAGATTGTACACAGTGAAGGCCTACCTAGTATCCTGGAGACCAGGAAATATCTTGAAGCCTTTTAATTTTTCTGTTGGCTTCTATAAGATAAAGATTCCTTTGAGTCAAGCTCAGTTCCAAGCTCTGAAACGCATTGAGTCGTACTACAGAAGTGGTTTACCTTCGCCATCCTTCAAATACATGCTGAGATTGAGTCTAGGGCATTTTGCATGCAGAAGCACAGCCTTGCTGCTTGCTTTGTAAGACATGTGCCTATCCCTGAGCAGGAAACCATGCCGAAGTATTCCACTGCAATAGCTGTTTAGATTGCTCTTTCATCAGTGATACATTTGAGCTGCATATATGTTAAACAGAAGGCAGAAATAAGGCTGCAAACCTATCATGTGTTTCTTTTTCCTGTTTATGGTAAGGATATGCACAGTTTTTTTTCATGTTCCCTTTACATTGCAGCGAATGTGAAGGAAATTCACATTCATGTACTTCAAATATGGTAGGATTCAAATCTGCTGCAAATGCTTTTTGAATGCTCTTCAAATCTGCTTCGAATCTCTAACACCAGTCACACCTTCAAATCCATGCTTTATCTGCTTTGAATCTGCTTTGAATTCGCTCTGACTGGGCAGTCGTTTTGCCACCTTTGCAAATATAAAGTTTTGAACCAATGCACATGGGTCCAAATGTCAATCTTTGAATGTAGCCAGTATTCTATTCGAATGGGAATGCTTGGATTTGTACAAATTTGTACAAATTGCAAACCTGGCCATATTTGTGTACCTCCCTAGTTTATGGATTGGAATAATATTCGAATAAAAATAGTAGTAGTATGTTGGAAGAAAAAAAATCAGTGGGTTATTTGCAAGGCAAGAGCATCTTTCACAATGTTAAATTAGGCTGTCGTTTTCTCTTAAAATCAGTTCTAAGTTTCCTGTCCTAATGAACCTGAAGTTACTTGATAAACAAGAGTTCATCTGGAATGTTGCTGGGGCATCTGTTGCGACATGGTTGATGCTGAGATACTGAATGAGAAGGAAACACAGTGCCATCAAAGCCAACCCTTTCCCATTCTTTTTCAAAAGATTGAATGATATTATTTCCGTGGTATTTCACATTGACTGAACATCAAAAACAAAGGAGCCTCTGTCTGTGAGCAAAAATCCTTTGCTCCTATTGTGTTAAGTTATCATATCCATCACTTTGAAAGCAAATGTCAACAGGTGCTAGTATCTCCATCTGCATCTACCAGGTTTCCCATTTCAGTTCATTCAGGATACTTCATAGTCCTGAAGTATGTATATGTGAAAACTTAGTTTATTAGAAGCTAATAGGTTATTCAAAGCAGCTGTCATGGTAGCTTTCCTGCCCCCTCCCATGGAGTCATCACAATGTTAAGTGGATTTTTAAGCCATTCTCTCATCTAGATAACCAACACCATTTAAAGTAATGTTAAAAAGCTGAGAACAAAACCTATTCCCTTTTGCTTCGTGTTGTTAAGAATGTCTTTTGAAAAGTGATTGATAAAATGAGAGCCCACATTTTTAATACAAACCTGGAAACTTTCAGTAATGTGGTTTGGCTTCTGGGACACCATTGCTTAGATTAGTAGGCCAGCCTTTCCTTCCACATCGCTATGTGCATGAATGGTTTTGGGGGCATTTGGTTCGTAATGAATTGAATGTTAGAAAATTTGTATTTGTTCGAATAGATCCCCTTTGAATGTGGTAGGATTCTATTTGAATGCATTTGTACAAATTCGTACAAATATCCAATTCAAACAGATATGTATCTGATACGTATCTGATATGAATGTGTACATATTGGTTACGTATCCAGTACATATCCAATACCTATCCCCAGTTTAACGAATGTCCAAACTATTTGTATGAATGTTCTGAAATATCTGTATTCATACAAATGTTAATGTACGGATGTTGTAACATTCAATTTGTGTATCAATGTCCAAATTCATTCAAATTCTTACAAATAATTAGTGTTCTGAATATTTGTGCACATCCCTACTACTGACTGGGTTTTCCCGCAACAACAATTTATATTGATTGAGTGTCATCTCTATTGTGTTGTTTTGTTATTGGTAGACTAGGGGTGTTTTGTCACTAGAAGTACCCATTAATGCAGTGATGGCCAACCTATGACACGCGTGTCACAGGTGACACGCCAAGCCCTTTTGGGTGACACACATGATCACCCTGGCACCTGGGCATGTAGTGCTTGCTTGTTCTTGAAGTGTATGAAATACCAACTTTCAATTGAAGATTTAGCAAATGTAAGAATTATTTGATTTTGCTTTTAATAAAATACATATATCAAAAATATAACTTTTTTACTAGAGCTACAAATATCACAAAATTATAGATATTTCTAGATGTGACACAGCACCCGAGTCAAGCTAGGTTTTCTTGCGAATTTTGACACACCAAGCTCAAAAGGTTAGCCATCACTGCATTAATGGGTACGTAATGGCATTTTTGTACCCATTAATGGGTACTTAATGGGTACTTCTAGTGACAGTGGAAAAACACCCTAGGACCCTTTCTGCAGGATGGAGACAGAGGGAGTACTACTCTGTTGGTTCTCCTGGATCTCGCAGCAGCTTTTGATACCATTGACCACAGCATCCTTTTGGAAAGGCTACAGAATTTAGGAGTTGGAGGCAGTACACTCCACTAGTTCTCCTCCTATCTCTGTGGCCAATCTCAAAGAATGATAACAAGGGATTCTGACTCAACACCCCGGGAATTCACTTGTGGGGTTCCTCGGGTCAATTTTATCTCCTATGCTTTTTAATATCTATATGAAACCGCTGGGAGAGGTCATCAGGAGATTTGGTGTGAGGTGCCATCAATATACAGATGACACCCAGCTCTATCTCGCTATGCCTTCTGAATCAGAAGGGGTGGTTAACTTTGACTTATAAGGCCCTAAATGACTGTGGCCCAAATATCTAAAAGAACGCCTTCTCTCATATCAACCTGCCTGTGCCTTAAGGTCCGGAGGGGAGGCCTTCCTGGTTGTCCAACCACCCTTGGTTGTAAAAAGGGTGGGCACCTGGGCGTGGGCCTTCTCAGTGATGGCCCCTAGGTTATGGAATAGTCTCCCCCTGGAGGTGCATCAGGCTCCTTCGCTGTATATGTTTAGGAAGGCAGTGAAGATGCACCTCTTTGCCCTGGCCTTTGGTAAAATGGGAATATACTGTCTTTTCCCACTTTACAGATACTGTAACTGTTTTAATATATACTGTTGCTGTTTTAATATATGTGTGATTTTAAATGTTGTTACCTACCCTGAGACCTTCTGGTATAGGATGGGATATAAATACAAATAATAAATCAATAAATAAATTGTTCTGAGCAAAACTAGTTTATCTTCCTGTGCAATAAAATATTAGCTTTATCATCTATTACAAAAAATTATCCTCCAAAAGACAAGCTGCCCTGAATTCGTTTTGGAAAAAAGTGAAGTTAAAAGGAAAATTGACAGTTCGGTTTTCTTGCCACTTTCTCCTCTATGTATCTACATTTCTCAATTAGAAAAGGATTAAAGCATTCCACATCTGGAGGGGACCCTTAACTACTGGGTATGTGATTTTGTGAAAAGATTGATTTGTTCCTCTATTTCATCTCAATCCCAAAATTTCTACATCTTGAAGTATTAGTATTTTGAAAAGGCTAATTTTTTCTCCAGCCCCCATTTCTCCAAGAACGTCCTACTTTAACTTCCACCAACAGCAATTATGAGTGTTTGAAACTCACAGAGTTATTGTCTGTGTAATTAAATGCAAGTGTGTTGAGATTTTCTTTGAACCTCACTTATTTTATAAATACATACCACTAGAGTTGCATCATATCAGATAAGAGTGTCATCTTGTGAGCTGTGTGAGCAGCTTTAGCTCCTATGTATTACGTGGGGCTACTTTCTTATCAGCATGTTGCAACAGATGGTATGCATCACTTCAGAATAAATCATTCTGCCTTTATTCTCCTATAATGTTATAGACTGCATACATATTACTGACTCAAGAATACTTGGTAAAATGTTTAGAATGAAACATTCCCCTGGAAAGAAGTCAGTGGTCCTGTTCAGTTATTATAGGTATCTTCTCCACAGTTATTAGCAGGCTGTGACAATATTGTTTGTGAAGTATTTGTTAATCAGTCAGGCACATTTAGTTAGCTGTTCCAAAATCCATGTTCTTGAAAGTCTTTTAGTCTGATTTCTTAGAGAAATGGGACTGTTTGCCACAAGCCCTCCATTATTCTTTATAAGGTCTTTAATGACAGTTATAAGATTTTGCAAGTACAAAGTTTAAAGAACTGTAAAATTTTAAACGGTCTCAAGTAAAAGCTTGTTTATGAACATGTTTTTGCGGTTGATATTTCTTTGTGTAGCACAATTAAAAACATTTTATAAAGCTTCCTAATATCCTGTTGTTGTTGCTCAGATAAGACATTTCACACGGTGCATCATTTTTATGGGTAATATAATAAAGCAATATAAAAAAAGAAATCAATATGATAATGAAAGGACAATGAAAATGCTTGGTGTGGGAAGAGAAGCAGGGAAAAGACTTCATCCGCTCACAGAAGGAGGGCCTGGGTAAAGGGGGCTGGCCTTCCGTGAGTGCTGAAAGATGCGATTGTAGACACCTCCTAGATCTCCTTGGGGAGAATAAGACAGAAGGTTGGTGCCACCACAGGGAAGACCAAACTGAAGGTAATGTTAAAGTAGCAATAACTAATGACTCATAGGCTACGTTCTGACTGGGCAAAATGTTTTAAGCTGGACTTTTTGATCAGTGCCGAGGGCTCCTTGCAGCCATCCCAACTGCATTGGGGAGCCATTTCCCCCACACACACACCGTTCCCCCATCGTTCATCGCCATCCCGCTGCTTGCCTTCCCCACTGTTTCCAACAGATAGAGGAAAGGGACGAGGGAAACGCCAGGAAATGACGAAAGACGGAGAAACGGGTTGGGGGAAGGGGCAGGAGGAGAAGAAAGACGGGCCAAGAGAAAAGAAAGAAATGGGGTGTGGTGGGGAAGGGGCAGGAGTCTGACAGACATGGAATGGGTGGGGTGGGGTAGGCAAATGGTGGGGGGTACAGAATGCGGCAGAGGTGGTAAATGGCTTGGGGTGGTGGTGGAAGAGATTGGCGTGGCTGTGTTCTCATTACATAAATATTCAGATTTTAACAGGATTCTGCAGTGAGTCCTGTTAAAATCCGAGTAGGGATTCCCCAGATTATCTGACATATAGTCTGCATAAATGGGGAATCCCATCCAAAATGTCAGGACGGGGGGCCCTCTAGCCCGGACAAGATGGCCAGTGGAAATGTAGCCATAATGTTCTTAGATTCTCTTAATGATCTTACAGCTCTATAATACTGCAGGTAATCAGTAAGGTAAATGATCCCATTTGTATGTTAACGATGGAACTCGGTCTCTCCTCGTAGTTACTTGTGACCCATTGCAGCTGCTTCAGCAGCAGTATTATGTATGCAAGAACAAGTGCCCTACTCAGCAACCAGGCTGCTACATTTTACACCAGCTTTTAAAGTGAGTGGAAGGTCAGTCTTACACAAAATGCATTATAGCATTATTTTATAGTACAGCTGACAATGGGTGCTTCTAGCCAGAAAGGTCACTTGGGTTGCCAGCAGCAATAATACCCCTAGGAGCATCCTAAAAGCTTGTCCCTCTTCCTTCAGAAAGGATGCAATCCTATCTAAGTAGTCAAATTCCTCAGTTCCTAAATTCAGGAACCACCCACCCAGAAGGTCACCATCTTGTTTTTAAGTTCTCAGTACAGTATTCTTCCACGAGGTGGTCTAGAAATGGTTTCGGAATACTTTATCATATGCTTATATAGAGCTCATTATGGATCTTATGTCTTTATACAATGCTGGAAGCATCTGCCTATTTAACAGGGAAGTAGAATAGTGAGCAGTATTATCTTACATGTAAAATATTTCTGAATAATCCTGTATGCTATGATTAATTGCAGAGCCACAGAGTGGATTTCATATTGCTTTTAAAATGTTGGATACAGATGGTGATGAACAAGTCGAGAAAAAGGAATTCTTTAAGGTATGAATATCAATATTTTACAGATTTCGGGATTTTACAGATGGAAATATCAGGTAGCTACCAAAAAATAGGGCAGCAGATGAAGAACACCCCTTCCTCATTGGCTTTGTTCAAGACTTTGCTCGAACAACTTGAGGAAATTACAAACTTTTGCAATTTTATCTTCCTGTTCAGATTCTGAGTTAAGAACATTATTTTAACTGTAAACAAGATATATTTTTTTCGCTTGTATCCAGGTAGCAGTTGAACACATGACAACCTGGTCCAGTGCTTTAGAGTCACAAGTTGTATTTCATTTAAAAGTTCTCTGCGTTCCAATCTCCTTACGTGTATGTGCAGAACAGACATCTTTCAAAATACACTATTAAAATCCATTACTAAAAAAAAATTCCATTGCTGAAATGGAAAATAAAGATTTATTTAACTTTTCATTATAATATCATACACATATTCTTGAATTTGACATCATATACCCAGCCTTCAGTTAATTTGAGTAGCAGAAAACATGTTCTGCTATTGAGGCTATCTGGAAGGAAGTTTAAGCTGTTTCAGCTTCATTGAAGGAGGAGGAAGAGGAGGAGGAGGGATTGCTTCTTGTTGTAAACAGAAAAAAATGGCGTTCCCAAGTTCTGAAGAAGATCAGAACTTGGAAAAACAGTTCTTGCCTACTAGCATGTCACTGCCACTTGGCAAATGACTGTTTTTCCATAGCTATAAAGACCACACATCTTTCCAATTCTGCTGTATAGTATTCTTTTTCCTTTTACACAACACTAGAACCAGGTAATGAGCAGGAGAATTAGGGCTGATAAGAGGAAGTATTCTGTCCACCCAGAGTCCTTGTTCTATGGAATTTACTACCAGAAGAAGTGGTGATAGAAACCAGCCTGGAATGCTTTAAGAAATGATTAGATAAATTCATGGAGGACAGGTGTACTAGAATCGTAGCCTAGGTACACTCCTAGGTTGGATAGACAGGCAGGATGCCGGTCAAGGCCATTTGCTGGGACTCAGGAGGAAATGAAGGTTTTGCCTTTGTCTTCTGCTTAAGATGCCCAGACCAGGATGTTGCACTAGATGGATTGTAGCCCAGTCTGGCAAGGCTCCTCTTACGTTCTTATTATTAAAACAGAGGGAAAAAATCCCTATTGTAGTTTGTTTTTTAAATAAACAGGGCAGATCTAACAAAACATGGAACACTATAAAACTGCAATCCTTGTGCACACCAGTATCTCTATGGGCAATTGCATAGAGGGGAATGGCAAAGTGAAGGGTGACTCTGGAGTGCTGGGCGTGGAGGGCATTTCCGATATTAGCCACATCTACGCCAACATATGCTGATCCCGTTGCAATACACACCTTGGAAGAGGCCATACAATTTTTGCCTTTGCAATCTTTTGCAGTCTTTTGATCCAGCATCCTTGCATCCACAGAAAATTTCTCATAAAATACATCCCTGTTTTACACCTCCTAACCTGTTTTGTCTTGGGAGTGTGCAAGCAAAATGTTGCATTCCCTATCTGCCAAAATTATGTCCAGTGCTGTCCCAAGGAGTCAAAATGAAGGTTAAAATAATAAACAAGAGGCTTTGGGAACAATTCTCAGTCTCATTATTCAAAAAGGGAAATATTGGCTACTTTTCCTGCAGTAGTAAGCTCCATTTTAAAAGCACCTCTCATAGGCAACTCCAAATCTTCTGTTTGCTTGCTTTATACAGTACTGTTGCAGTAAATAATAAGTCCCTTGTTCTTTTATTTTTGCTGTCCATTTGAGGACTGATGCTCACATCTCTGAAAGGTAGGTGAGCCTTCCTGTGTGCTGTGCTAAATCTTTTGCTACAACAAGCCTGGGCTCCAAAGGGATTTGTGTGTTGCACAAAGAGAAGTTACTGCCAAAAGCCTGCTTCATGGTTCGCTAGAAATTTATAGGAAGCAACAAATTGAGGGTTTTTTGTTGGAGACCCTTTTTTGGATCTCAGCTTATTGAAGTATAATGTAATTTAGAACTGTTAGGTCAAAGTCCATGCTCTTGAGAATGATTTAATTCACAATGGGAGAGAGAAAGAAGAATTGGCTCCTATACCCTGCTTTTCTCACCCTTAAGAAGACTGACAAAACTTCTCCTCCCTACAACAGATGCCCTGTGAGGTAGGGAGGGCTTTGAGGAGCTCAGAATGGGAGCTGTGACTAGCCCAAGACCACCCAGCTGGTTCCATGTAGGAGTGTGGAATCAAGCCAGGAGACTAGCAGATAAACAGCCAACACTCTAAGCACAAGAGCAAACTGGCTCACAGGAGAGAGCATCTTCATTTTAAAGTGTCTTTTGAGCATGCAAGTATTTTTCAGTAATGCCAGTAAAACTACCATGTTGATTGCAGCTCAGGGAGTTTTTCCACTAGCACTAAGTACCCATTAGGGACCCATTAAGGACTCATTAGGCTCAGAGCAGGAAGACCCCATTTCCACTGCAGACCCCATTAGAACCACATTTGTTTCCACCAGTTCTAGGGAGATCCAGATTGAATGGGTCTTTCAGGACCTATAATACGGATTTCCTGTAGACCCCGTGAAAGGGGTCTACAATGGGATCTTCAGGCATCAAATCCAGATTATACGGAGCAACTTTCCATTGCAATAGGGCAGTGGGGGCTAGGGAGGCTATGGAGGGGAGGGACACCCATGGGCAGGTGCCCCGAAACCCAAAGCTCCAAAGCCTGTGCACAATCTCCGAAGCCGGCTCCAGAGAAAAACACAGGCTCCAAAGAGGACACCACGTGAGAGCAATGCCAGTCCTATGGACTTTTGTCAAAGGATTAGTTGAAGGACCCATTCCTTAGATCCAGATCATCTCAGATCCGGATTAAGGGAGGTCAGTGGGGGGAAAAAACCTCAGTTTCACATGCCCCTGTTAGCAGCTGTATTCAAGAATCTCATGCAAAATTCTTTGCCATTTTTTAACCAGAGGTGTTCAGGATTGAGGCTGAGACATTCTGCATGGGCAAAGATAAAAAGAAAAGATAAGTGGAAAAGATAAAATGGGGAGAAGTAGCTTACCTGAAGCGAAATGAGTTTTGGATCAGGAGCTTTCAGGGCCGTGATCACACCTGACTGAAATAGTCCGTCCCATTAAGAAACTGAACTGAAGCCATCCTAATCCTGTTCACACCCTGTCCCTGATCATCAGTCCTTGGATCGTCCTCAGCTTAGGCTGCTATGCTCATACCTTTTATGTTGTCTCCCTGAGTCTCCTTTATGCAAATCTTTAGTTCTTCACCCCTCTGACTTCATCAACACCACCTGCGTTCCAATAGGATGAAGTTCAGTAGTGGCAACAGGGCATTTTTGGAGTTGTGTAGTGCCGATGGCAAACTCAGTGCTGACACAGCATACTGTTGGGATAAGGGGACTGTGCCCTCAAACAGATGCACCTGAGGCATATCCCAACCAGCATGCCCCTCCACCTCTGCAGCCCTTCCCATCGAAAAATGAGAGGCTGTAATCTGCCATTTTCCCTTTAGCCACTAAATGACTTTCACTTCTCAGTTTTCACTTCCCAGTTCTACTTTCTACTGAAACAAAACATTGTTTCCCTTGCACACTGCTGAGGGAAAATGGAAGATACATTGTCCGTTGAATTGTAGAATTGATACTCTTCCTCCACTCTTCTCTCACTCCCCCTCCCATCTTTCCCTCATAATATTTGTTGATCCACAGAATTTTGCCTCTGATGTTCTGTGCAAGTATTTTATCTCCTTTGGCTTTTTCTGAAGGACGGTTCTTAACTCGAAGTGTTTTCTCTGTAGGAACTCTGGTAGTCTGTGAAGTATTGAGAAAGCCTCTTATCTGGAAATAAGTATTTTGGTATGAAAAACAAGACAATAATTTTTTTTAAAGTGTCACTTTTGTTTTAGCTTCAGAAAATAATTGGGAAGCAAGATGATTGGAAAACTTCAGGAGATGAAGTAATACCTCAGGTAGGTTTGGGGAGGATATGATTTTCTTTCTAACAGATTGTTCAGGCGCTACACAGGCAATAATGCCTGATTTATTTTTTACTGCAGGAATTTTAGTTTTGTTTTGGAGTGTCCACATGTTTTATTTTAATAGTTGGTGGTGTCTTCAAATTTTTATTTTTTAATTTGCTCACATATCATATTCATATCATGTTCATATCATACAGTGTTTAGGTTAACTAAGAGTTTACCCAGGCATTCCCAGTTTAAATGAATATATCTCCACGGTTTTTATGTCTAATTGTTTTAATTGCTTTTAAATGTATTTTGATTTTTTTTAACCACTTTGAAAAGCAGTGTAATAAACAAACAGTGGCTCTTTTTTTATTTAGTAAGAAGTGGTGTGGGCAATGGCACACAGAAAGAGTGTTAACTTGAACTGAAAATGTGTCTTATGGGCAAAGCATGTAACACGCCGAACTAATGCAACTTGAGGATAATACTGAAAGCTGAATAACCATTAGTATTTAATCTTATGAATAGATTGCTGTCTTTCATCTTACCTCTTCAACTGAATAAAAGACACAGAGGCTATTTAGATGTCATAAGGAAAGCAGTGTTGAAATCCATGTCGCTTAGTGTGGTGCTGTGTTCAAAGAAATGCTGCTTAGGCTAAGTGGTGAAAGAAATACATAATGCAGAAATCCTGTACTTTGTGTTGTTTTTAGCCTTTGGAAGAGTGAAATATCTGAATACATGAAATGTATTCTTTGTCTTTCTGCAGGCCTTTTTTTTCTTTTTCTTTTTGAAGGGGAGGGGGATCCACATTCAGAATTTTTCAGTCTTTCATGGGAAACAAAAGCTGCCATCCAATTTTGCCTGTTTGTAAGGAGAACTGACTTGGTTACCTTTCCTCCCTTGCAGACCCCTGGGAAATGTAGGGTTGGGGGATCCGCCAGAGGAGATCAGTAATTTGCAAAGAAGACAAGAAAAATCTTGTTCTACAAGTAAAAGCTTACCCCCACAAAATTCAAAATATCATTAATAGGGACAGATTTCATGTGACATCTGACTCCTTACATCATAAATACGTTGCTTCATTTCATTTCATTTTATTTTGCTTATTTACTAGCTGAATATCTGGCTTCTCTTGCTGGGTTTTGTATAATTTTGTTCAAGCAAACCGTACAGTCTTTGTTTTGGGCTTTCATTGTCACATTCACCCAAATTAAAACTAACGCTAGCAAATATTTAGTACTAACGTGTGTATGCTTTTTACAGGGGCCCGAACTAGAGGATTCAGATGCAAATACCATGTTGCTGGTCCACTTTTTTGGCAGCGGAGGAAAAGAAAAACTCCGTTATGATGAATTTCACAGGTAGTGGTTGTAAATATTATTATTGAATATTCGTCATCCCATGGCATAATAAAGTTGACTAGTCTGCCAGACAGAGGAAAAGAAATCTTGTTCTGTTTTGGTATGGCTATCAAGTATGTTGTTTATTGATTTATCTCACTGTGTTTCACAGGGAACCCAGGTGGCTTTCCCATGCTTGGCATGTTGTGAGATTCACAACACCCAAATGGCTGTTTATAAACATAGCAGGAAGCTATGCCCACACCTGGAACTGTGACACTATTTAGAGTAAATTAATATTAATTCTGATGAAAGGTTGCAACAAATGAAGCTTTTTAGTCTATGAAGAAGGCAAGTGAGGGGGCAGACTGGATAAATTTACATTTTTCTCTACTTCCCCCCACTAAAATACTAGAGATCACTGGATGAAACTGAATCTTGGAAATAATATCCATTTTCAGTATCATCATCATCACTTTATTTGTATAAGGTCTTTCTGCAGTATGCTCTAGGCCAGGGGTTCTTAACCTTTTTTATTCCACAGACCTCTTTGCCAGTCAGGTGAAACCATGGACCACTTATCAGAATGTAGTAGCAGATAGTTTATAACACTCAACGAATGGCTTGTCAACCTATTAAATTCAACTTATTATGTTTATTTTTTAAAAATAATTTTTTTCGGTTCAAGCTCATGGACCCCTAGTTAAGAACTCTTGTTCTAGGCCATTTACAATTAATAAAATACAAACAGAACATTAAACAAAATACAAATAAATTATTTTTTAAAAATACAAAATACATATAACTATATATCTAAGAAGAAAAAATATTCAAATATGCACATATGTTTCTTGCATAGAATCATAGAGTTGGAAGGGACCTCTAGGGTCATCAAGTCCAACCCCCTGCTCAGTGCAGGATTTCCTAACCATCCCAGACAGATGAAAAGGTGTGAGCAGTCATATCTGAAGGTGGACCGAAGAAGGTTTAAAGTGAAGGTGCGGCCATGGCCCAAGTCATCTGCTGGGAGACCAGAGCAAGTTGGTGTGCTCCTGCCCCATTTGTGGATGTCCTTATGCAACTTGTTGGTTCTATGAGGATAAGCTGCTGGACTAGATGACCACTGTTCTGTTTAGCAGAGCTCTTTTTAGTGTTCTTACATTCTGTGTTCTAGTGCTTATCTCTGTTGCAAAATCTCACTTTGAATGATAATGAAGCCTGAATGCAATAAAACCTTGTAATAAAATAGAAAAGAATCATACCATTCACCTGGTCTCTTCTGCTCTTAAGATCTGGGGAGGCAGGCTGTCTGCAAATTCCTTATTCATGCAAGATCTGGGCTCTTGCCAGCTTTGTGTGGCTTACTCCCAGGAATGATTCCTTCATCTAAGCTTATATTTTAAAATGTTTACTGCTTACGCATAGCAATTTTTGAAGCTTTTTGTTCCATTTTGCTTTCCTTTTTTTTTACATGAAATCATTACAATGTTCTGTTTCTTACTTTACATTGTTCCAAATTGTATGTTTATTTCCTGATTTATATATTCTTCTTTGAACTCTGTTCTGCACTTACCTGCTATACATCCAGATCAGTGGGTGCAAAATAACTGGGTCCACTGATCCAGATTGTAGAGAAGCATGGGCCAAATAGTTGGTCTGATTTATATCTTGCTGCAGCTGTGAAGCTCAAACATGCCTCCAAAGGCTAGGAATGAAAGTGAGCTATGGCACAGCACTAAAAAGCAATCCCCAGTAGTCCTGGAACACAGAGGATAGTTTTTTAAACCTTCACTCCTTTCCACCGTCACGACGCCCCCTGCATTCTGATAGGATAAAAGTTCTGTAACTAAGCAGCATGTAATCACCCTTTGGGCGGAAGGGAAGGCAAATTCATGCAGGATCCATCCACTGTAGTACGGTTAAGTTCTCTTTAGTTCTCTTCCTCAATCACAACCCAAAAATGAAAATAGATAAGCACTCTGTAATGGCTCAAGACCTGTAAAAATCAGGAAAGTATGACTAAAGGGAGGAAAGTCCACAGATAAAATGGATTGGACTAAAAGTATGTGAGCAGTGGATTGCAAAGATGGACTAAATAAGGATTAAATTGAAAGTATGACCACAGACTAAGTCAGTGGTGCCACAGAGACCACATTATGTTATTGCAAGGTTCTGGGGAACATTTCATTTAGCTGACAGTAAGAGCAAAAGTGTGTGTTAAAATAATAAACAAGGCTATGAGCAGATGATCACTTTAGAGATCCGAATTAAATGAAATTTATTTCTGTTAAGGCTAAGGGGAATAGACTCAAAATACTGCACTTCTCAGACTGACCCCTTTCATGAAATCAGTTTTCCCAAGGAGGAATTGGTGCAATTGGCAGATATCAGGTTTAGGGATCTCCAGAAATATTTGAAACGTTCAAAATTCAATCAAATTTGTTCTAATTTCGACATTCGAATTCAAATCAAATGTCTGTAAATTCGAATTTAAACATTCAAACAAATTTTGAATTTTCAGATCTATTTGTTTGAATTATTCAGATAGTCATATGTCTACAGGTACGTACACAATGTGTTCTTGCATGTACGCATCTTTCCCGCATCCATACACATTTGTACTCGTCCATACGGGGTGAAAATGGGTTGCATAGGGGATAAATACGGCATACTGGCATTTACAGATTCGTCACGATGCGTACAGGCAGAAACAAATGTCAACATTTGTAAGTGCGGATTCAAATAAAAAGATTTGAATTTGCTTAATTCAAATCGGATGTGGGTAAATTCAAAAATATTTGAATCAAATTGAATTTTTAGGTATTCGATTCGAATTGAATCAAATCCTGAAAATTGCATTTGCACACACCCCTGATCAGGCTCCTGTCTATCCTTGGTAAGAATGCCCGCTGGTTAGAACGCTCCGTGAATTAATTCAAGAAGAAATTTGCAAAACTTAGGTATCCTGCTCTTTTCACAACTGACTTGAATTTAGTTCTTTGGGGCAACCAACAAAAGAAATTAAACACGAACAATTAAGGATGTTCCAAACTGCAGGTTGTTGAACCTAAACACCAGTTAGAGACCAGGGACAATCAAGAGCCTATAATGGTGGCAGCAGCAGTATGAGTGAAAACTGTGCTGAGTTACCCTTTCAGGATAGCCATTTTACAAAGGAATGTGCATCACTGTGATTTATTTCCCAAATAATTTATTACTTTCTAGAATTTTTATTTTGCAACCAAGAGCATTCAATATCGTTTGCAGGGGTGTGCCATGCCGGTCAAGGGCTCTCAGGTGCTTTGCCAACCAGTCCTGGCTCTCTTCACCAGTGTTCCTTTACTGTCAAGAACAGACAATGTGGGGAACTTAGGGGTTCTCATTCCATCAAATTTGGAAACCCTTAACTGCATGTTACATCCTGCCAGGGAAATGCAGAAATTTGAAATGGTTTTAATTCAGTTCAGTTTTTTATTTCACTTTTCTGCAGTGGAGCAGTAGGACCACCTCCATGACCTCTGCTATAAGCCAAAATAAAAAGAAGGACTCATACTAAGCATTTCCTTCCATTGATTCAGCTAACCTTCCTGCATATAAGTGTCTGAAGTTTGTTTATTTGTTTGTTTATTTATATCCCTCCCTATACCCTAAGGTCTCAGGGCAGGTAGCAGCATTTAAAAACAGACATATTTAAAATCGAACCATATATATAAAACAGTATAAAACAATAATGTCTGCGGTGGGGGGAAACTGTGCCACATTAGCCAGAGCAGAGAGGTACGTCTTCACCCCCTTCCTGAGTGTATACGGTGAAGGGGCCTGGCACACCTCGAAGGGGAGACTATTAACACTCCCTTTGGCTTAATGCAGCAGGGCCTGTTAACAAAGCAGAAGTGAGGGGCCTCTCTAAAAGGATGTTTGCATTTATAGTGTGAACTGGAATGTCTCAGGTAATTAGATAAAATCCTGCATTGACCCAGTGAGGCACAAAACTGATAATACTGTGTACCTACTAAATTCAGCAAATGTAGGTTAAAGACCTTTGCCTACCACACAGATAGAAGCCTGTAATCAAACTTGAACTCCCACATCTTGCTCTGAAAGCTGTGGGGGGAAATGTAGTGTCCAGTGCAGGTAATTTTTCAACAGTCAAATTTATTTTTCATGCACTTGGAATGTGTCTCCTTATCGCTACCCACATGTACCAATTCTGTCCACATTGTGACGTGACCGTAACATTTGTTTTAATGCACAGAAAGGTGACCGTAAGGATCTTTAAAAGACAGAGGGCTCTGCAGAGATATCACTTTTCATGGCATTGTGTTTGCGAGTAACTCAAGCACGTCATTTCTACAGTTCTGTTGTTCGAGAAAAATGTGATTTCTATCTGATGGCTTTTCACAACATTTTTTACCTCACATGGGAAGCCATTGTTGGTCTTCTGATCAAAGTGCCATGATGTTTTTACAAGAGATGACTGATGAGCCGAGCAGACATAGATCATTGTCAGAGGCGAGGGAATGATGGTTAAGGCTTTTATCATTTTCCAAGTTCTTGTTAGAAAAGCTTCCCATTGATCAGCGGAGTAGCTAGAGAAAGTAGGAGTGATTACGTTTGATTAGTCTGCTTTAAAACCTGTCACACAAGCTTAGATGTAGTTACCTGTGTAATTTACATTCCTTAAAACAGAACGGGAGAGAGATTCATTCATAAAGCTTAATGGTATTTAACAGTGTCAGTAGATTTTCTTTTTCAGAATACCATAATGAAGCATAGGTATTTTTTTAAAAAAATTCTTTTGCTTCTCAGATTTATGGTGTGTGCAATACTGAAGCTTAAGGCTGGTGTGCATTTTCCATCTACATCAGGGTACTCTTGTAAATCAAGACACGTGGCAAATCACTTCAAAGGAACTCTTTGTTGTTTGGATTGTGTATTTCTTCCTGTGCCATGCCATAACTAATCTCTTTTTTATTGTTTAAGGTAGCAAATTGTCTAATTTAGGTTCCAGCAGACTACAGCATTTATCAAAGTAACCTCATGTTATTCTAAATCATGAGACCTTGGCCCAGCTGAAGTTCCTGTTTGCATCCTAGCAGGGGAGTTGAAAAAGAACAAATGTGATATCTGTGAGGGTTGTACCTTAAAGCCTTTCCTTTCCATAAGAACATAAGAATGTAAGAGGAACAGCATCCTGACTCACACAGTGTCCCATCAATCGCTTCAAGCATTCTCCTGCAGAAGACAAAGGTAAAATCTTCCTCTAATGGCCATTTGCAAGGAATTGTGAACAGTTGAAGGTTTTGCCTTTGCCTTCTGTTTGGAGATGCCCAGAAGCAATTGATGGGTCACTATGTGAGACAGGATGTTGGACTAGATAGGCAGTGGCCAGATGCCACAGGGCTTCTCTGATGTTCTTATGCTATAAGGCTGTCTCCTAAAGATTCTGTTGGTAAACTCCTAGCATTAATCTATCTCTTTTTGAGCTCTTAATAAACATCTGGTTATTCATTGTTTCTTCCCATGAATTATTGCCAGGAAATGACAAAATGGGTCTTGGGCTTCTATGCTCTTTTCCTTGCTTGCTTCACCCTAAACATAGTTTCACTTACTTTTGGATTAATTCATATTTAATTCTCCGTGTGTGATTGCCTTATGAAAATGATTAATTGAAGTGTTTACAGAACTGCTATCGAAAACCCAGCTCTCATTAGTTGTCAATTACCTTGTGAACTGATTGACTTTACAATGAAACCTTGGAGATTTAGTCTTTCTGATCTATGGGTGTTTTTCCACCATGCTCCTTTAATCCGGATCTAAGAAGATCTGGATCTAAGGAATGGGTACTTCCCTTAATCTGGATGTAGTAGATCCGGATTAAGGGAAATACCCAATGTGTTTCCATGGGTGGTCTAGCACCCAATAGGAATGCGTGCTAGCCTGCCTGCTGTGGATACACTGGAACACCCATTTGCAAATCCGGATCTACCCACAAACAGTCTGCCTGTCACCCCAGCTCTTTGGGGAGCAGGGGGTGCAGTCTCCAAAGTTGCCTCTGGAGATTAGCAAAGGCTCCGAAGTCCAACTGAGGTCATTCTGAAGTCATTCCAAAGTTGCCTTTGGAGATTAGCACAGGCTCTGCAGAAAAACCCCTTCAGAGCCTTTGCTAATCTCCAAAGGCAACTTTGGAATGACTTCGGAGGGACTTTAGAGGGGTTTCGAAGTTTTGATTTTGGGGCATCCTCCATGGGTGCCCCCTCCCCTGAGCCTCCTCTAGACCCCATTGCCCAGTTGCAGTGGAAACAGGCTCCCTATAATCTGGATTTTATGGCTGAAGACCCCATTGTAGACTCCTTTAATGGGGTCAACATGAAACCCGGATATAGGTCCTGAAGGACCCATATGATCCAGATTTCCCTAGCTGTGGTGGGAACAGATGTGTCCCTAATGGGGTCCATAGTGGAAATGGGGTCATCTGGCTCTCAGCCAAATGAGTCCTTAATGGGTGCTAAAATGGGTACTTACTGCCAGTGGAAAAACACCTTATGAGTTCTAAGAAAATGGAGAGGGGCCCATCTAAAAAGCAAGAGTTCAGCTCAGAGATTTGGACACCAGAAATCAACTAGACGAAAATCAACTTCATCTTATTTATATACTGTTTGAGTACATGCTCTCCAAAATTACAGGGATTTCAGATCACTATGTAGTGATTTATAACTGAGATATGTTCTTAGTGACGAAGGAAACTGAGACTGGATAGATGCAGAGACCCACATTTATCCATATTTTGATATTTTGAAAGTGTGTTGGAAATCTTAACTCTACCCAAATAAATGAAAAAGCGAGGGAGTTCAAAATCTCGTATATTCCAAAGTTTCCATAATAATTATTATGAAAATGCCAAGGATAAGATGCTTAGGTGAAACTGTTGTTGTACTTTGTGATGACCTGAAGAACTGAGATGTCCTTAATTAGTTTTCCTACTTCTCAATTCTCTCCTCAACTTGGTAGTGTCAGAGGAAAATAAAAAATAAGTTTTTCATACAGACAGAAATTTCTTTTGTAGCATTCTTGAATATCTTTCATGTATTCAGAATCAAAAGAATGGATTTTAAAATGCTAGCCTGAAGAACTATTTTATAATTACTAAATTTTTGAGAAAGGGTTATCATCATTCTTTCATAAGACCATTCAAGTTATCAATCTTTGTTCTGTTTGTTTTTCAACTTTTAGAAAAGTTCATTTTGTTGCCATACAAGTTTTATTTCATGGTAACAGGGTTATACATAGCAGAGGGTTTTTTTCAGCTTTTTGTTGTGAACACGAAGTCATAAATGTTCATGGATTTAGAGAGTACCCTAGTGGTAGAACTGCCAAAAGATAATACTGTATTAAAAATGTGCATTCTGTAAAAAGAATGAGAGCTATGACATAAATGTTTATCTCATACACGGTGGTTCAGCAGCCATTGAAATCAGAACTTCATAGATCTCTGATACTGTGGTTTATATAATTTTGAGTATTTTCTGTTGAGCCCCAGTTCTCAAAAGTTGTTGCCTTTTAGATCACAATTTACATTATTCTACATGCCATCTCTTTAATAATACATTTTGTTACATGTTTCTAATATCTAAGACGTTTTAGCTGCATCAGTGCTCTAAGGTCGTGATGTGCAAAGCACCCTGTTTTTGTTGTGAATTCAACATTTGCACTCCAATAATGGCTTTCATGTGGAAACTAGCTGGTCATCTGTTGGAAATACTTTGGAACTACTCTGGGGGTTGGATGGAGTGATTCTAAGGCCTACACTAGCATGCGGAGCAGGCCCCTATTCTGAGACACAGAGCCTTTTCATACTTCAGTGGGATACCATCCTACTAAAGTTAGGTTCAGGGACGGTGGCCAGCATTTGCACTGTGAGCACCAGCATTATCCCCGCTTACCTACCAACCTTTGCAGTGTGGATGGTTCATCCTGGACTGTCCACATCACCATAACTATGGCCATGACAACATCTAGCCCTCCTGGCCATTGCTATGGCAGTTGTGACCCACCACATAACTGCATGGCGATGCCATACTGCCCCCATGTAGTGTTTGCACCAGAAAGGAGTGTGAACATTGTGTCTGGGAGCTTACTAGGAGCATACTAGACACTTCCTAGTATGCTACGTACTAGCAGCATACCAGCTGCTCCACATCTACAGATGGTCAGGAGGGCTTTGCGTGCCCTTCGCTGCTCTGGGATAGAGGCAATGCTGAAGCATAGGTATTGATTGCCCCAGAGTGTGCAAGACTATCCCAATCAGATAAGTGTGAAAAGCCCCATATTCCAAATTAAGGCCCAGTGCAGAAATACTGAAGGTACCTCCCAATTCATCTATGATTCCTTGATAGTATTTTTATATTTTTTTCCCAATGTTTCTATTAGATTTATGCAGGATTTACAAACAGAGGTCCAAGAAATGGAATTTATTCAGTTTTCCAAAGGTCTGGCCTATATGAGAAAAGAAGATTTTGTAGAGTGGTTGCTGTATTTCACTGAAGAAGAAGACAATGAAGTTTACTGGCAAAATCTGCAAGACAGAATCCAAGGAGGAGAGGTTGGTAGAGTACCTGATTAATTTTTTTCTTGAGCATACTTGAAGAACAGTCAGACCAACTGCTAAGTACAACCCAAAACTTGGATTTCATTTTTACAATCTGAGAAATCTTTTGAAATGATTATTATGTGCTGAAATATTCTTACAATCCTTTGGCTGATTTCAGTGTTGCAGTCTGACAAATCATTCTAGAAAATTACCTTCAGCTGAAATATGCCTGCAGTCTTTATAATTTTGACTGATTGGATTTCAGTGTTTTAATTCCACAAATGTGTGTATCCCATCCTTGTAATGAAGCAGCTGGTTTTTAATGAATCAAATCTTAATTGTATTTTATGGTTTTATCACACTGGTTTCATTCTAACCTCCCCTGAGACCTCAGGATATGGAGTGGGTTAGAAATACAAGTAAGTAAACAAGAACTATTCTATGCCGAAAAGTCTTAGCTAAGTATATTTTGATATTTCAGAGTATCAGTCTGGAGGAATTTAAAACTTTCTGTCAGTTTACCAACCGCTTGGAAGATTTTTCAATTGCCTTGAAAATGTTTACTGTTGCCAACCGTCCTGTTAAACAGGGTAAGAAATGTGCAGTTTTATAGATCAAAAGGTTACATAAAAGTTAAATAAAAGGAAGAAAATGTTTGCACACAGCTCACCAAAATGTATACAGTACTGTAAATGTTCATCAGATGGTGCTGCCTCTCCTTTCTTTAGAACAGCGGTTCTCAACCTTCCTAATGCCGCGACCCCTTAATGGAGTTCATGTTGTGGAGACCCCCAAACACGGGGGTGGAGCAGCTGGGAGGTGGGAGGGAAGGGTGGCGGGAGACTCATCGCAACCCCTCTGAAAGGGTAATTCGACCCCCAAAGGGGTCCCGACCCCCGGGTTGAGAACCACTGCTTTAGAACAATGTTGCACCTTTGCTCCTTGTTTTGACAAGCAGAAGATACCAGGTTACTATCTCCTGGCCATCAACAGAAGCAGTTTATGCTATGGAGCTCGGCTTGAGGGATAACTCATCACAAATCACTACAGCTGCCATTTTGGCAGCTGTAGGATGACTGTGTGCTCTCTTCTCCAGGTCTTGAATACAGACAGTAGTGAGTTGATTACATGTCCAATGAAGCTTAAAAACTAAAGCTTTTTCTGCAGTAAAGCCCAGTGCAGAAAGGGCCTAACATTAAAAAGTTGTACAAACTTTGGCCATAAACTATCTGCTGTAGGGCTTGATTTTTTAAAACAAAAGTTTTAGAAGGAATTCTTAGCAGAGGTGGTTATTTTAAATTTTTCACAGTTTTAATTTTTTTTATTATTATTGTTGTAAAGCATTGTTTTTACTTGCTGCCAGCATAATTCTTCAGTATAAAGGATGACTTGACTGGGGGGGAAGGGGAGGTAGTCCAAGGGGTCAAGGGGGGCTTAGAGCACACCAGCGTGAGGAAGGGAGGCGCCTAGCATGCTGGTCTGGTGTACCAACCAGTGCAGAATCAACCAAAGGTAATGCTCTTCTCTTATGGCCATAGTTTGATGATGCACAAATTTCTGTATACAGGATATATGAGAGATGTTTTTGAATAGTACATGGCCACTCCCTTCAAAACCAAAATAAAAAGAATTCTTCAAAGCAGTGCAATGTGAAACTAGCCTTTTGTAGGACTCGTTTAACAAGTTTCTGCAGTCCAAATGCACATCCAGTTGAAAAAGTGACTATTTTTAGCCAATCATGTGTTCTCTGTTGCTGTACAAAGACCAGCCATTATTCTTAAAAGCTGTTATTGTACTCTAAAACAGCTTTGGTAGGCTGCATGGATTTGTATTTTGATAGTTTCTTAGAACACACAGCTCAAATGGTGATTTTGCTCTTAGAAGGCGTCAGTTATTCCTCACTTTTGCAGTCTAGCTTCTCTTCTCAATCCTTTTTTAAATTGATCTGTAATCACATACAGTTTTCTAAACTTGTGAATAATAACGTAATATTGTGTTGTCTTTGTGTTAGCTGAGTTCAAGAGAGCCGTGAAAGCTGTAACAGGAAAGGAGCTCTCAGACAACGTTTTGGACATCATCTTCAAAATATTTGATTTAGATGGAGACAATTGCCTCAGCCATGCAGAGTTCCTTGGAGTTCTAAAGAACAGAACACATCGAGGTTTAAAGGTAATAAATTTGTCTTTTTTAAAAAATATGTCTTTTTACAATGTGTACTAAGAATTCTGGGATGAACATGAGAAGTTTCCTGGTACTGAACGTTCTGCCCATCTTTTACACCGTGGCCCCATACAGATGGGAAGGGAGGAGATAGTACCCTTATGGTAACACTATGATCAGGTTGCCACACTTATTTGTGGCAACCCCACCAGGGCTCCACTATATCTCCCCTATAAGGAGTTAAAAACTATTGCTGGCTAAGTTGTGGGTTTCCTAGCAATAGCATGCTTACTCAACTTCTGAATGGAGCTGCCATCATTGCTCCATCCGCTGTTTATATGTGGAGACCAAAACAGACAGCTGCACATGTGTGGTGATGGCAAAGCACTCCTCTGAGTATTCAGCACTAGCTGAATGCCTGGATGTGAATATCACTTTAAGCAGACAAGGACAGTGGTGAGCAAGGTGCTGTTAGGCTAGCAAGCATTGATGGCAAAGGGACAGGAATTCCACATGGTTGCTTGCAGGGGGCTATCCAGGCACTGTCTGAAGTCAGCCTGAAATACTCTGAAATATCAAAACATGAATGGCAGTATCAAGTTTTAAACAGCCATTTCTCCTGTTTCTACCTAGAGATGCTATGGGTCAAATTCAGGATGTTTTACGTAGCAAATATGCACTCTCTGACTAAGCCATGGACCTTCCCTAGCTAAGCAGTGTTGCTGCTTTTAATCTGCTAAGGAACTTCTAGATAACTGAGAAAATTTGCATACTACTACCTTAAGAGAATACAATAAAAAATGAAAAATAGAGAGTTTTGTTTAGTTTTGTTTTGTTTTCTTTCAGAAAACATTTATAGAAGTACACTAGCATATTAAGTTGTTTAATTCTGATCCAGATTCATTCCTTTCTACCTAATAAGCAATTTTATACATGGAGGTGTGTGTAGCCCATGGCAGATCACCTTTCCCCCTTTCTAGTGACTTCTACCTCTACTGGGCAGAGTTACAATTTAAAGACTGCCGTCACCTCCAGTCTCAAAGGCTTTATGACTGCTTTAACTGGTGTGGTAAAAACAGTGGTGTGGTAAAACAATGGTGTGGTAAAAACAGCTCAAGCATAGAGCAAACTAAGAAAGATAATAAACAATACATGTGAAGCAAAATACCAAATGTTTTACCTCACAAGTACCTCACCTTATCCTTATTGCTGCTGCTGTTCTTGTTGTTGTTGTTATATATTTTGTCCCAACAACCATACACACAGTTCAACAGTTAAAAAACTGCCTGGCTGATATTGAACCAAAGAAGCAATTTAAACAGATACATGAACTATGGACTCAGCTGTGAAATAGCTGTTTATATTCTCCCAAGTCAGTAGCTTATTTCAAAGTCTTTGATCTGCAATATCACAAAGCATTTGAAATTAATGTCAGCCAGTCCAGTGACTCCAAAATGACATCGTTTTCAGGCTTAGAAGTGCCCTTTGATCTAAAGAAAAGATTGCTTCTGAAAGAAATTTCCATGTCTGCCAAAAGGATCCTTTCTTTGGATGACTTTGCTTCTTGCATAGTTGTGAGGCCATATACTCTGGTGAGGCATAGTGCTGCCCTTGTCTGCCCCAGGGACATCCTGATCTCAGCATTGTGGCTTCTACAGGTCTCTAGCAAAAGTGCCTGAAACTTGCCTCAGCTATTGAGATCTCAAGGACAGGGACTTCTTCTTTTGGTTCCTCCTCTCTCAGAGGCACACAGACACACAGGAGAGCTTTTTTCGCTTCCTCTAGGTGCTGTCCTGCCCGGGAGGGTAGATATTGTGGGAGGGAGGGTGATATTTTAAATAGGTTTTCATGTAACTGTTGTGACTCCCCCTGAGACCTTTCAGTGAAAGTCAGGATATAAATTCTTAAATAAAATAAATAAAACATAAAAAGGCAAAAAGTTCAGTGTTTTTCCTAAGCCAGCTAGTATGTTCCTAAGAGTGATTTGAACCATTTGAACTCCAGCTCCAGTCCCCCCTGTTTTCTAGCACTTTTTTCATCTCATTCCAGCATCTTTTTAATTAGATAGGTCCATCTGCTTGGCTCCCACTCAGTTACACATGTTAAGAACCAATGAAGTTTTATCCACTGACCAATTGCATACTGCCTGAGAACCAATCGTATCTTTACTGTATAACCAGCCGTGTTAATATTTTGCCTTTCCCTCAAAAACTAGGACTGTACCTAACACTCACACCTGTATTTACATAATCTTGACCTTTAAATAGTAAATGTAACCATACAAACTATGATGGCCACTGATCCTTCCTCGATCCTCCCTAACAAACGCTGGTGCTCTATAGACTTATGAAGCCCACAGACCAGCTTTCAGTGGGGGGAAGGAATTGCAGCTGTGCTCATCCATGCTGACTACCATTGCTTACAGTACATTCATGTTGCCAGTAAAAAAAAAATCACAGTGTTTTCAATTTACAAATTAAATACTGATCGTACAACCTGGAGGCTTTACGGCATGAACCGTGGGCTACTCTTTCAGCGTGACGGCAAGACTGAGAAAGTCTTTGATGTCGTTAATCCTACGACTAAGATTAGAAATATGCAGATGGTACAGCAGTAAGGTGTGACGAACTCTGCTGGGAAAGATCACAATGTGCCCATCTGCTTCCCCTGTTTAACCCCGGAGACCATTCTTTACACCCTAGGCAGAAAAATAAACTGTACAACCTGTTCCATCTCAATATAAAACTAGCTTCATAATACCGTGTAACATCAGTTGCTAGAATAGAGGTTTCCAAACTTTTATCTTTCACTAAACCCTCTTGTTCCGCATTTCTCATGGGAGCAAATTTGCAGCTATTTGTAGTACTGTTCGTTTGTATTATACCCCTTATAATAAATCATCATCATCAAATTAATTTCAGTCTAAAAAGTCAAAAGATAATAAATAAAAACAAATAAAAATCATTTACAATGAGAGACAATAAAAACAAATTAAAAGATATATAATCAAGAATATGACCAGAGTATCTCTAGTCAAGGTCGCCCGATTGCAGGGTTTCATTTCCTAATTTCTCCCTCATTTTTATAGCTATGGCCAAAAACTTTGCAACCGCTAAGGTCATGTTGAGATTAGTATCAATTAGCAACAATCTGATGTATTCTGAATAGAGTCGCCCTGGATATGGGCTGAACTTGGGACTTATTAATTCTTGGCGGGCAGTGTTACAAAGTTTACAAAATAGGAGAATATATTCTACTGTTTCTATGGGTGTTTTTCCACCACGCTCCTTTAATCCAGATCTGAGAAGATCCGGATCTAAGGAATGGGTACTCCCCTTAATCTGTATGTAGTAGATCCGGATTAAGGGAAGTACCCAATAGCAATGGGTGCTTGCCTGCCTGCTGTGGAAACACCAGAGCACCCATTTGCAAATCTGGATCTACTCACAAGGGGTCTGCCTGTCACCCCAGGGGTTTTGGGGGACAGGGGGTGCAATCTCCGAAGTTGCCTTCGGAGATTAGCAAAGGCTCGGAAGACCTTCCGAAGTCATTCCAAAGTCATTCTGAAGTTGCCTTTGGAGATTAGCACAGGCTCCGCAGAAAAAACCTTCGGAGCCTTTGCTAATCTCCAAAGACAACTTCAGAATGACTTCAGAGGGACTTTGGAGCCTTTGCTAATCTCCAAAGGCAACTTCAGAATGACTTCGGCAGGACTTCAGAATTTTGATTTTGGGGCACCCCCCATGAGTGCCCCCTCCCCTGAACTTTCTCTAGACCCCATTGTCCAATTGCAGTGGAAACAGGCTCCCTATAATCTGGATTTTAGAGCTGAAGACCCCTTTAATGGGTTCTACACGAAATCTGGATTATAGGTCCTGAAGGACCCATATGATCCAGATTTCCCTAGCTGTGGTGGAAACAGATTTGTCCCTAATGGGGTCCGTAGTGGAAATGGGGCCATCCGGCTCTCAGCCAAATGGGTACTTACTGCCAGTGGAAAAACACCATTTTTGTATGAACAAGTTCTGAGGGTAATAGGGATATGTTGGTAGCTACCCTTCAATAGATTTGAGGGTAGAACATTTAATTGGACCTTTGCAAAGGCAATTCTGTATCATTTAATGTGTAAGATTTTTAGGTATAATGGCACATTTAGTCGGTAGCCATAATTTAGGCCCATATAGAAAGGGGAGAACTCCTTATAATGTATCATATTACATATTTATATTACATATAGTTTATTTGTGCTGTTCCTATTGTACGGGCCATGATGAATGAACTTGTAGCTATTTTACAGCTACAAGGAGGTTCTCAGCAAAACTTTGCATTAAAAGTGAAAACCCTCTCATGTCTTCCTGGAGGGCAGACCCACCAGTTTAGGAATCTGTTAAAATTACTTACTGCTAGATGAAATACCACATGACAAGGTCTGTGGCTATATTCTAAGTTCCCAAAATGTGTTTTATTGATGGCTGAAATAGTATTTCCACTACTATTATTCTACATTCTAACAGAAATGAGCTAGTTTCCAAAACAAGCAATATGTACGTGCTTTCATTTGTGGTGGTGGTGGGAGCTGGTCGAGAGAAGGATGGAAGTCTTGCCTTGCCAAATCTATCCCAGGCTGTTCTAGTGCTCAAGGGTTGCTATTGCTAAACCACTACTATAGCATGCTTCCTCAAAGCAACAAAAATGAAAGCAGCACATCTGCTTTTATTTGTTTTCATTGATTGATTTTCAATCATTTATTTTCCTCATTTTAACATTCTGAGAATGATTTGTGATTGCTTTTAAAAATAGTACCTTGAATGGGTTGGGAGCACAAAAATAAAGAAATTAAGTCATAAGTTTTGCCTGCATAAGGACGGTGTAAAATGGCCTAAACTGAGACATCTTTTGGGAGGCAAGGGTTCTTTATTCACCCTAAGCCAGGAAAGAAGGGTTCACTGTTTAAAATCCAGCCACAGCCCATCTAATCCAGCATCCTGATCATATAGTAGCTCACCAATTGTTCTGGGCATCTCAAGCATAAGACAAAGGCAAAACATGCCCTCAGCTCCCTGCAAATGGCTTTTAGATGCATCCTGCCCATCTCTCCAAGCTGGAGGCAGTATCTAGGCATCTACTCTAGTGACCATTGACCTCCATCAATGTTTCTAACCCATTCTTAAAGCTAACTAGGCTGATTGCTGTCACCACCTCTTCTGGTAGTAAATTCCATAGACCAATGACCCTCTGGGTAAAAAAATACTTCTCCTGCCCATCAGCTTCATAGAGTGCCCCAAGTTCTAGGGTTGTGCAATAGAGAAAGGAATTTTTCACATCATGCATGGTTGTATATACTTCAGTCTGGTCATCTCTCCTTTTAATATTGACAGCTAGGAAAAAGTAAAATTTCTGATATGCAGTATGATAATGACCTTTTTTTCTTAAACAGGTGCCCCAACAGCAAGGAGTCCAAGGTTATTGGAAATGTGTGAAAAGAGAGACTATTAAAGGAGCAAAAGAAGTGTGGAAACAAGCTGGAAAAAGTCCCTTTTAAACATATCCAGAATATAAATGTGTGGGCTTGCTTTATTTGCATCTTCCTGTTTACAAGCTACTATATGATGTAGTACAGTTGTAAATAATGTTTGTCTGAGACTAGAATGATTTCTGGCATTAATTACCTATGTTCCAATTCCAAGAATCACTGCAGCTCTCAGAACTAGATTTCTTAAAGTTGCTGCACTGGTCAGTGAATCTAAAATATAGTAGAGATTTCTTGTTTATCATATTCCACAGAGAAAGTCTCACTAAAATTAACGATCCCCAGTGCTCTTTTTCATTAGGGCTGAAACAAAAGGGGGTAATGTGCATAAGGTCTGGAATTGTGGAGTTAATTTTAAAACAACAATAATTTTGAAACTGCAGTCTTCAAATCACCCATTTCACTGACTTTCAAACAATTATAAGATTGCAAGCTTTAAATATCCAGCAGAGATTGCAGATGAAATGTACTCAGAAGCTATATATAGAACACAATAGTTTACAGACACTAAAATCTCTCTTTGGCCAGACAAGCATGCTTTTGATAGGACTATAGGTGTGCAGAGGTTGTTTTGCCCCTTCGCAAATTCCCCACAGAACTTGAGGTCTGCCTCTAATGCAGTCCTGCAAACAGGAAAGCAATACAGAGCTTGCTAAACAGAAACACCCAGGAAGCATTTCTTACCATTGCATCTACAACATGCATTTTAAAAAGTGGCTCAAATGCAAGTTATGCTTACAGCTTCCACGCCCTAGTGTTCCTGTCTCAATCTCTAATTCACATTAATGGCCACAAAATGCACTTTGGAAATACATTTTTCTGACCTTTTATGTGGATTACAGGTGGGGACACTAGAATGTGGCAGTTAATCGTCCTCTAAATCACTTTTAAGCTGCTTTTTATTTTTTACAGTGTGTGAATGCGGCCTTACATAAACCAGCTCAACCGCCTTAAACTATTTCATGTGGGGTCTGTGGGGCTTTAGCATTATCTTTTGCAAGTAAGAAACTTATGCAAGCACTTTATGCACCAAGCTCCACATGGCTTTAGAAGTAGAGCCCTGCTTTTATGCAGCCCTTCAGAAGGGGGTTGTGCCACCATCTGCACATGCCATCTATCAACAGCACCACTTGTATATGCATGTATTTTTTTTAATGTAATGTTTAGAAATGTAGTTTTATCAATTCTGTTTGGAGTTGGTCTTGCATCTGTTACTCCTAACTGGAAATGGGTCATTGTTTACGCCCACTAGAAGAACATAGTAGAAGAATAGAAACTGAAAAGTCAGTGCAAATAAGGATGAGTCAGAAAGGGAAAGATGAAATGAATTCTCTTTGGTAGCTCTAAAAAGATATGGCTTCTGGCAACCAATGTTAACATAACTTCTCCTGAGATAACTAGAGCCTGAAGCTATCAAGAGAAAAGTGTTTGAAAAATAGCGTGAAATAGAAAGTTGGGATGCTTAAGTACAAGTAACAAATAGGAATGTGCACAGGGGAAAAAAGCCGTTCATTTTGCTATAAAATCTAAACATCCAATATTTGTTTCGTCAACGGGTGTGTTAAATTGAACATCCAGACTTTCACATTTGCATATGAATATTCTCACAAAGTTTTTGCAACTTTTTCACAACCAAAACACAGCAAAATATGAATATTCAATCAAAGTTTTCATATTCACTTTCTTCTCACGATCGGAGTTTGGGGTGTTTCAACGTCCGGATTTTCAATTCGTTGCGAATATTCACAAATTTGGAATATTCCATCGAACTTGTGAATGCCATTTTGGACATCCCTAGTAACAAAATATGAAACGTCGGTCTAAAAGATAAACAACCACAGTTACAGGACTCATAGCTGCATCTTCTTTGCTACAGGCAGAGTCAGGACCAGGTCTTAGAGACCCTGGGCAGGCTGCAGCATCCTCACCCCCACTGCATCTTTGGCTGGAATATTTTGCTAGGTTGAGCAAAGCACTCCCAGCAGTCAGCTTCTCTATGTAAGCTGAGGAAGGACAAGCAGCAGAACTTACCCAAATACTGAGGAAAACTGCACTGAGTGAACTTCCAGGGTAGCTGCTACTCTTGTTGGATGTTGCTATGTATTGGGCCAAAAAAACATAAAACATGTGCCTTCACATTGCTGCCATTCAGGGAGTATTGGGCAGCCAGGCGATGTGGTTTTGTCGGCAAGATTGATGCCTGTCCCATCTCATGTACCTGCTTCATAAAGGCCCTCATGTCAAACTAGCTAAACCAGAGGTTTTTAATCTTTCCTTCAGGGTGGCCCCCCTTTACATAACTTTTGTTGCCACAGCCCCCTGCACGCCACCTCGCATCCTCTGCTCACCGAGCTCGCCTCACCCAACACCGCTGCTGGCTTACTGCAGACCTCCTTTGAGGCCTTCAGAGACTCTTGGGGGTCCCTGGACCCCAGGTTAAGAACCGCTGAGCTAAGCCATGAAATAAGGAAACAGAAATTGAAATCACCGTTTAGGAATTTAAGCCTTGCTTTAACTGCGGTAGCCATATGATTTATTATTGGATGCATGATGGGGGTAATAACGTAGTTTTGATTTCCCCTAAAATTCCAGGCGCTAAGACTGCATTAGTTTGCCTTGACCTCTGAAATTATTATTATGCATTGAAATCCCCTGTGGCTCATGCTCTATTCCTCAGAGCATCAACTTCAGATTTTATCTATGCCTTCAGGGATATTAACTTCCAAGAGGACAGCGAAGGCTATAAACTACAGTGACAGAGTGATGGCATGGTATTCAGATGCATACTTTGTGCTGCATGATAAATAAAGTTAAGTAAAGCCACTCTGTGGCTATGTGGTGGGATGTGTGGGTAAGAACAACACATTCCGAATAAAAAACATGGAAAACTCCAGTTACGTATTATCCAGTCCCGAGTCAAGAAAATTCACATAGCATGGAAGCTCAGTACTACTTCCAGAGTTAAGGTAGTGTGGAATTCAAAATGCTACTTCAAGATTCCTCTAGCACAACAAATGGTATTGTAAGACACAGTGAGATCTAGAAGAAGGGATCCAATTATAAGTCTGCTAGATAAATAAGCAAAGAGGGGGTTGTAACATCAGATCTGTGAGACTCAAAAGAGGTTCAACATTTGCTTTCTAAATATAGAGATATATGGCACGCAGTCACTCCTAGTACCTTTAATACTTAACTCTAACTAATGGTATATGTAATTTAGTACTGTACAACTGCTGATATACTGTACACACCTGGTAGCAAAAATTAGGATAGTTAGTTATTGTCCTTAGGGCAATTCTTCACTGGCTAGTATAACAGACCAGAAAGAATACTAGGAGCCTTCCTTCCACATACTGGTGTGAACTAAGGGAGGCCCCAGGTTGGGCCTTCTGTATATCACATCGCTATGCAGAAGGGAAGCTCCTAATACCCTTACTGGCCCAGTATCTAAGGCAGTGCCGAATCGCCCCTTACATGAACTACTCCCCCCCACCCCTACACAGAAAGAGAGAATTTTCTTGGTATCCATGTCAATGAAGAGAATAGAAAAATGCTTTATTGGAAAGCTTTTTGAAAGCCAACGTGTTTTGTAATCACTACAACATTCTAATATTTTGGTCACAGAAGTAGTATCACCTTGTATCAGAAATACATAAAATCTATATGTTCTGGATGTTTGAATGATACCAGAGAACCATACTGTTGATCCTTCCTGGATGGACTAGTCCATTTTTGTGCTCGCTCTTGTTTTTGCATAACAGCTGTTACTGTCCTTGGCAATTGCCATCTTGGCTACAGGTGCTGAGAATCCAGTAACATCAGAATCAGTAACTTCTCAAGGCACCACACTGGTTGTCTCATGGAAATAATTTTGCCTCACTTTAATTCAGCCCATATTTACTGAAGATCCTGTGCTAGCAATATCCGGGAAACAAGCAGACTATAAGGAACACCAGTTCTTTAATCACGTAGAGGAAATTAGTCCATTTGAACTCAAAGGGCAGTTCTGCACTGGCCAGTATACCAGACCAACAAGTTCTGCATACTGGTGCAGTTTGAGGGCGCCCCCAGGTGGGCTTGTTCACACTTGCCCGTATTCTGGATTATATCTCAGGATAGGGGTTTGTAGGCCTCACTGTAACTTGCATCAGCATGTGGACATGAGACACCTATTCTGGGATAGGGCACAGTATACAGAACAGGCCCCAGTATACAGAAGGGAGGCTTCTAGTATGCTTGTTGGTCTATACTCGCCAAACTAGAATTACCTAAATTCACATAAGAATAAGTAGCCATAGGACTGTGATACTGGTTTCATTATCTCATCCCAACACTCCAGGAGATTTTGTAGAACTGTAACAGCTGTTCATTTCAGGTGAACATCATTGATCAGAAGCTGCATGGATGAAAAAATAATCTGGCCAACATTAGTAGATGCAGCTTATACATTCTTGGGTGTACAATCCTTGTTTCTTAATGGGCTAGTTCAAACACATCTTATGCTGGGGATATCACTAGCAGTATCGAGACTGGAACACCAAATATCTTTGTAAGATACACCCTGTATATCCCCAAGACTTCGTTTACAATGTTGTGAAGTCAACAAATCCAGGGCTTCGGTGCAATTTACATTTGGTGTTATTTATAATTGTTAACAGCTTCAGACTCCTTATATTGTTTTGGTTTCTACCAATTTTTTTAAAAAAAAAAACCTTTATAATTATTTGATTTATTCATTTGCTAATAAAATTTTACTTTGGAATCACTGAATTCTCTCATTCTTGTCTCAAGCTCACTAGGGAAAAAACACATTCAGTGTTGAGCAGTTGTGCACCTGCTGATAGACCAGACCAGCAAGCATACTAGGAGGTATGGTCTAAGGAAGGCTCCAACCACATGTGATCTAGTATCAGGGAGCAGACTAGGAGACTCTTTTCTTCTGCTCACTGATGCAGTCTAAGGAAGGCCATGCCTGGAATTTCCCTTAGCCCAGTGGTTCTTAATCTGGGGTCCAGGGCCCACCGGAGGTCTGTGGTAGGCCAGCAGCAGTGTTGGGTGCGGCAGGCAGGATCAAGGGGGGGGGGGGCAGGGGTCCACAGCAACAAAGGTTATGTAAAGGGGGTCCATGGTGTAGAAAGGGTTAAGAACCACTGCCTTAGACCACACCAGCGTGCAGAAGGGAGGCTCCTAGTACACTTGCTGGCTTGGTATACCATATGTGAGGCAACCCTATCATAGTCCTGTCCAGCACACATGCTGAAACACATTCACACATGTGCCAACACACACCATCAGGTTATCCAATGCTGGCCCAGATGTGCATGTCAATAAAATGTGCAAAGACTAGACCAGTGATGGCCAACCTATGACACACGTGTCACAGGTGACACGCCAAGCCCTTTTGGGCGACACACATGGTCACCCTGGCACCTGGGCATGTAGTGCTTGCTTGTTCTTGGAGTGTACGAAATACCAACTTTCAACTGAATATTAGCAAATGAAATTCAGCAACAAAAGTCACTAATGTAAAGAATTATTTGGTTTTGCTTTTAATAAAATACATATATCAAAAATATAACTTTTTTACTAGAGCTACAAATATCACAAAATTATGGATATTTCTAGATGTGACACAGCACCCGAGTTAAGCTAGGTTTTCTTGCGAATTTTGACACACCGAGCTCAAAAGGTTCGCCATCACTGGACTAGACCGTCTACAATGCTGTCAGGGCTAGCAAGGAATAATGACAGGATCAGTATCCCATGTTACCCTTTGCTAGCAAGATATTTGGTCCCCACCTGAAGGTGGCCTTAGGTATGTCAACTGACCACAATACAGCTCAATAGTGAAATAATAAAGCCCAGAAATAAATGGGGAGAGAAACATTAGAAAAGCATAAGAGCAATTTTTCTCACTTGCATTTAAAAAGTCACCTGCTGGTGACAATACCATGCTCTAGGCCAAAAATGGAAAAACAGAAGATGCAACATTGAATTCAACAGCCCCTGAAGGAAAACACAGAATTTCTATGTTCCTTTTGATGCCTTTACAATGCAGTGGTGAACAACGTACTGTGAAATTCTAAACAGAAAAGATGTGTGAGAATTGCCATCCAGCTTCAGTGTAGATCCCACAATAAGAGAATGAAGGGGGCAATTTAGGAGTCTTAAGATTGATTTATTAGGCAAAACCAGCACCTTTTTCCAGTTGTTAACGTGGTTAAACTTCATCATTAGCCGCTGGCCCTGATAGCTGGCGCTGACAGAGGTTGGATCCAACAACTGGAGTACTGCAACCCATGCTGTGAGGCAAAGGAACTTTGCACATTGATCTTGGCACATTCCCGCAGCTTTGATTGAGAAAAACATACTACATACCAAATACAGCACAGTGGGGACTGCTTCAAAAAGGGCAAAAATCAATATGAGAGGGGCTCAGTATCTAGAGGTGAATTTGCTCTTTGCCTCCTGTCACTGGGAGGCAAAGCACTAGAATACTTGGGCGTCTACAGGTGCAAGTGCGCAAAGCATTCAAAACTTAGTTGGCACTTAACTACACGTGCCGGTTAAGCGGGAATGGCTGCCGTTTCAGCAGCTATCAGAGAGCCCCAGTGGCGACACCAGCAGGCCTGCATGGCGGCATGACTGGGATGATCTAGGAATGCAGCACAGAATTGCATCCATACCACTAGTCTCAGGCTTTCTCACATTCCGAAGAGTATAGGCGTGGAGTATTTTTGAGTGCTCCATGCCTATATGGGACAGGGGATGCTTCAGCACACACGGAGCCATTGCTGGTATGGGCATGGGCTCCGTGCAGTGCGGATGCTCCATGCCAAACCATCTCCTGCTCTTACCATGCATGTAAATGCAAAAAGGCTGTAGCTTAGAGGCCACACACAAAAATGGGGAACCATCTCTGTAACTCCTCAGTTTTCTGTCGCTAGGTGAAACGGAGGGGGAAACAGATTTTGGGTTGTATTTGGAAAGCGAAAGGTAAGAGGAGGAGACAAAAGGGAATGCTAATGTCGTTCACTCACATAAGCAAAGAACGTCACATAAAGTAAAAGATATATCTGGCCTTATGGGCTAGGGATTTTCTTGAAGAAGCTTGCAGGCTTCCTATAGCCGCTGGGGGTTGGAGTACAATCCTAGACCACAGCAAGAGCCCTACCTCACAGTTCTGGGGAACAATCACAACGGAGAGAGAACCTTTCTTCTGGGGGTGAAATGTGCGAGAACAGATCCAAAGTAAAGCTGAACTCAAGAGCAGGAGCTTAATTTTGGACACTGGACTGGAAGATTTAGTATCAGAACTTGTGGACAGGTGGTTATTTTTATTAGAAGCTTCATTCATCTTGTATTCTTAGCTGCTATGAGTACTTTAAATAAATGTGTGAGTTACAAATGTGTGGAAATAGTAATTAACTGATCATAATTCCACTTATTCTAACAACAAGGACCTTCTGATTCCTTGCAATGGATTTAACACAATTTATAATACATTACATATCTATATATCTATATATAGATATTTATAGATATCAGATAATATTTCAAAGAAAGGGCCTTTCTGCACTTGACTAACTAGTCAGCATAGGGTAAGCTTCCAGATGGAGCATTTAGGCCTAGTTTGGTCTAGTGATTGGGGAGCAGGTCTCTTATCTGGGAATACCAGGTTTGATTCAGCCCTCCTCCACAAAGCCAGCTGGGTGACCTTGGGTTAGTCACAGCTCTGAGCTTTCACAGCCCCACCTTCCTCACAGGGTGTTCTGTGAAAGTTTTGTCAGCCACTTTGAGTCCCCTTAAATGGGTGAGAAAAGCGGGGTAGAAAAGCCTTCTCCTCTTCTTCTTCTTCTTCTTCTTCTTCCTGCACTTGGCCTTATTCTGTAATATCTCTCGGGACAGTGGTCTGCTGGCCATAAGCTAATGCAGATTAAGGCAGGCCTCACTTCGGGTCTTCCATAGTCTGCACTAGCATGCAGATAGCAGGTACCTATTCTGGGATATGTTCCAGAATAAGGCCAAGTGCAGAAACGGTTTATTCCATGCAGGAGTTCAGCCCACATCAAAATACGCATGGTGCAGGTTGACTCTTCACCCCACATGTACTTATCTTGACTAGTGCCAGAGCTGGTGAGGCTCTGGCCAGACTATTTGCACATGTTCCGGCTTGGAAGACACAACGTGCACATGCCACAGTGACAACGGAGCAACCATGCATGCTGGTGTCGGCACCAGGGTTGCACAATGGCGGTGCTCGGACACCCATCCGCGCCTCCAGTAAGCGTCTGGTCGTGCTGGGAAGGATTCTCGTGGACTGGTGCAGATGCTTAGTCCACATGTGGAAACTTCCCTAAAGTTTAAAATATTGCTTTTAAAATCAGCTAAAAGCCAACCCCAAGGGAACCATTGGATGTGAACTCTGTAGATGCCTGTAGTGAAACATTAGAAAGATTTTTGGAAATACCCACAAATGTAAGAGGGAAAACTAGTGAAGCCTTGAAGCTGCCCATCACAAGTTTCCCCACTGGGGTACGAGGTATTGTGTGTGGACATTCCCAGTTCAAAATTCCTGACACCAATTAAATATGCTAATTTGACTTGGATCTATGTTATCTTTTTGCGTTTGCATAGCGTGATGATTTCTAATCAGCTTTTCTAAGAATAATATACAGCAGTGTTTCCATTTGGCAATGGAGGCCCTTAGGGCAGCAAGTATTCATTATTCTCTGTGATTAAACATTTGGGGTAAGGATCCTCTGGCCTCAGGATTTGGAAGGAATCTGAAAGTCATGGCATAAGAAACAACTCTGAAGCCCCCAGTTCATGCCCTGACCCCTTCTTTCCTCTCACAGTGTTTTGTCTATAGGCTGCAAGGCAACTAAAAGGACTCCAGCAACAGGGCACAGAAGCTCCACTGGCATTGCTGGTGTGGCTCCTCCAGAGGCCTTCCAGCCACAAGTACAGCCACCTCCAAAAGCACTTTTTCCAGGCTACGGGTGCGCTTGCCTGAAAATAAAGCTGAGAAGCAAAAAGTCACTTAAGTTCCCTTATCAGAAGCTGGACAGAAGAAGGAGGAGGAGGAGGAGGAGGAGGGTTGGCTTTTCTACCCCACTTTCCTCACCCATTTAAGGGCACTCATAGTGGCTGACAAACTTTCTGTTCTTCTCTCCACAACAGAATGATAAACGTTGAAACAAGGCTTTTCAGCAGCATTTTAGGCAAGTGTGAACAATGGAAAGACTGTAGTTTGCACAAAGAGCGTTCAACAAAAATGTGATCATGCAACATGGTTTGTGCAATTTGAAATGTGACATCACCCCAGGTAAGTGCAAAAGTCACCACATCTGAAAGAGACTCAAAAGAGTAGTTTTCCTTGGGAAAAAATAATGCTGCTAGCATTCCACAAGGTGGAGCCATTGCTTTTAAAATGGGGGAAATAATATCTCAAGCTTCACACATAATTTTTTTTATTCCCCAAAAGGTCCCTCTGAGGCAGCTTAGATATGGTTTGCAGATGGCACTGTGCTCCTTCCCTGTAAGTGCAGATTGTGTTCAGACACCACCATCTTTGTCCCCCAATATCAGTGCTGGCAGGGCAACCGTGATGCTTGTGGAGTGCATCACATGACACATCAGCGCACTTGTGTGGTGTGTCACACGATGTGGAAGCAGCCAGTACAGTGCAAGTGGGCCTGTCCAGAGCCTTACCGGCTCCAGCGTAGGTTAAAGTAAGTGCATGCGCACCATGCATGGTCATCTCACAGTGCGCTCCTTCATGGAAATAGCCATTTCAAGTTTAGAAATGGCTACTTGAAGTGTAGATGCTCCATCTTGGAGTCCACCCTGAGGCGACTACCAGGCCAAGTGTGAAAAAGCCGAAGGAGGCATTGGTGAAGGAAAACCAGCAGGCCTTCTGCAACAGTATGTCATACCTTGCAAACTTGTTAAGAATTCTTGGAGAGTGTCAAGTACATGGATAAAGGAGATCCAATTGACATTGTCTATTTGGACTTTCTGGTGGCTTTTGACAAATACTTGGAATATTGAGCACAATTCCGATCACCACACCTCAGAAAGGATGTGGTGGAAATGGAAAGGGGCTGAAAAAGTCAATCAGAATGACTTCCCTTGAGGCCTCTTCAGCCCTGAAATGTAACAGAGAGGCTGCATTCCCATGCAATAATAAGTCTGCTGAAAATCTTCTTTTGCCACGGAGCGGTCCCATGCACGGCTTTAATCCGGGTTTCCAGCGCCGCTAATGGGGAAAACCCGCTTTAAAAAAATACCTGTTTAAAGCAGTATTTTCTGGAAGACGCAGGTTTTCAGCGCAACATTTTATTTATTTATTTATTTATTTATTTATTTATTTATTTATTTATTTATTATTTACATTTATATCCCGCCCCATACCCGAAGGTCTCTGGGCGGGTTACAACTTTAAAACAACAAATTAAAACCGAATACACATTAAAAGACATTAAAAATTTCCATACATATAAAACAATATACAACATGTTTAAAATAATAATGTCTGTACTGAGGGAGGGAACATTAACAACTTAGCCAAAGGCCAGGGCAAAGAGGTGCGTCTTTACTGCCCTCCTAAATATATATAAGGAAGGGGCCTGACGCACCTCAAGGGGGAGGCTATTCCACAGTCTGGGGGCCATCACAGAAAAGGCTCTCTCCCGGGTGCCCACCAACCTCACTGTTGAAGGTGGTGGGACAACCAGGAGGGCCTCGCCACTTGATCTTAAGGCACGGGCAGGTCGATATGGGAGAAGGCGTTCCTTTAGATATTTGGGGCCCAAGTCATTTAAGGCCTTATAAGTCAAAGTCAAAACCTTGAATTGGGCTCGGTAGTGAATTGGCAGCCAGTGCAATTCTTTTAAGACCGGCGTGATGTGCATCCGGCTAGATGTTCCGGTCAGCACGCTCGCGGCTGCGTTTTGCACTAGCTGCAACTTCCGAACCGTCTTCAAGGGCAGCGCCATGTAGAGCGCATTACAGTAGTCCAATCTAGAGGTTACCAGAGCATGGATAACTGTGGCCAAGTCGTCTCTATCCAGAAGTGGCTTCAGTTGACGGACTAGCCGTAGTTGGGAGTACCCCCAAGTTACACACCTGTCCCTTCCAGGGCATTGCAACCCCATCAAGGACAGGGTATCTCCCAACTACCCGGACCCGAGACCCTGTGACACACAGCACCTCTGTCTTGTCTGGATTCAGTTTCAATTTATTCACCCTCATCCAGCCCATTACTGCCTCCAGACACCTGTCAAGCACTTCAACTGCCTCTCCTGATTCAGATGGTACAGAGAGATAGAGCTGGGTATCATCTGCATACTGATGACACCTCACTCCAAATCTCCGGATGACCTCTCCCAACGGCTTCATATAGATGTTAAATAGCATGGGAGATAAGATCGACCCCTGAGGAACCCCACAAGTGAGTTCCCAGGGTGTCGAAACAGTGTCTCCCACAGTCACTATCTGAGATCTATCCCGGAGATAGGAGCAGAACCAGTGCCACGCATTGCCTCTCACTCCTAAACTCCGTAGTCTCTCCAAAAGGATACCATGGTCAATGGTATCAAAAGCCGCTGAGAGGTCCAGGAGAACCAACAGGGTAGCGTTCCCCCTGTCTCTCTCCCGGATAAGGTCATCAACCAGGGCGACCAAGGCGGTTTCCGTGCCATAACCGGGCCTGAAGCCAGATTGAAATGGGTCTAAATAATCAGCTTCTTCCAAGCATGCTTGCAGTTGAACAGCGACAGCCCTCTCCAGAACCTTGCCTAAGAAAGGTATGTTAGCTACCGGGCGATAGTTGTTTAGATCTTCTGGATCCAGGGAGGCTCTCTTCAGGAGGGGGCGCACCACAGCCTGTTTCAGGGCCAGTGGAACCACCCCATCCCTCAGAGAGGCGTTCACTACCTCCTGGATCCACCCGGTCATACCTTGTCGGCTAGTCTTTATCAGCCATGAGGGGCAGGGATCTAGAGAGCACGTCGTCGGCCGTACCCCCGCAAGTAGCTTGTCCACATCCTCAGGCTGCAACAATTGAAACTGATCCAACCAAACAGGACCAGACAGTTCTCTGGATGCCTCATCTGGACTCTGTCCAATTGTGACATCCAATCCCCTACGAATCTGGGCGACTTTGTCCTCGAAGTGCTTTGCAAATTTGTCACAGCAGATATTGCTTGGCCCTGGCTCATACTTCTTTGAGCTTGGTTTTATGAGGCCATTCACTACTCTGAAAAGCTCTGCTGGACAGCTACTCGAGGACGCAATGGTGGCGGAGAAAAAATTCTTTTTCGCCGCCGTCACCGCCACATGGTAGGCACAATAGTGTGCTCTAACCTGTGTTCGGTCAGATTCACAGCCGGATTTACGCCACCTGCGCTCTAGCCGTCGACCTTCCTGTTTCATAGCCCGCAGCTCCATGGAGTACCAAGGAGCTTTTCGGGCTCCACAAGCATGCCGAGGGCACTTGGGAGCGATCGTGTCAATAGCCCTGCTCATCTCCTGATTCCAGAGAGAAACCAGGGCTTCGACAGGAACGCCAGTCATGCCAACCGGAAAATCCCGCAGAGCATTCAGGAATCGCTCGGATTCCATAAGTCTCCGGGGGCGGACCATTTCAATAGGTCCCACCCCACAGATGGGAGCTGCCATTTTAAGTCCAAAACTCACCAGCGAGTGATCCGTCCATGACAACGGGTTGACAGTCAGCCCTCCTATCAACGGATACTCACCAGTCCGCTCTGAGGCAAAAACCAAATCAAGGGTGTGACCTGCTATATGAGTCGGACCAGATACAAGTTGAGACAGCCCCATGGTTGTCATGGAGGACATGAAGATCTGAGCTGGTCCACTGAGCGTATGGGATCGCTCCGTGGCAAAAGGGGCGGGGATTCTCTCCCAGGTGAGAATTGCCAGCCGAAGAGATCATCTCTCTCTCTGTCTCTGTCTCTCTTTTGCCTGTCATCCAGCCAGCAATCTATGCAAACAATGATCTAGGCAGGCATTTTCTCTTTGCTGTTTCTCTTTCCAATCCCAAAGAGAAACAGCAAAGATACATTGTGATGAATTGCTTCCGCAAAAGTGAAAGTGTAAAAGAGCTGGCTGGGTGGAGATCTTGTAAAGAGTGCCGGCTGCAGTCTTCGCAAGCAGGGGAGATGAACAGAGAAGTTTTAAATTTTTATTTTGGTCTTTTTGAAGGAAAGGATTGCAGGATCGCTGGCTGGGGGGGAGGCGTTTCGGCAGCTGGAAATTCCTTCCGCCCGATCACTCAATGAAACAGCGAGGGGTGGGGAGAAAAAGATGCGGGTAAACAAAACACGCTTCCTTGGGAACGGTCCGCTCATTTTAAATGTGTGTTTTGCTTACCCCCTTGGGAACGCTTAAATCCAGATTGAACCCGCTTTTCTTTAATCCACTTCAGTAGAGGGGCAAATAATTATTTTTTCACATGTATTGCAGACATGGGGCCTGTTTACATTTGGCTTTATTCTGGAATAGAATCGTAGAATCATAGAGTTGGAAGGGACCTCCAGGGTCATCAAGTCCAACCCCCTGCTCAATGCAGGATTTCCTAAAACATCCCAGATAGATGTAGGTCCAACCCCTGCTTGAAGACCTCCAGTGAAGGAGAGCTAACCACCTCCCGTGGCAACCTATTCCATTAACTGATTGCCCTCACTGTCAGGAAGTTTTTCCTAATATCTAATCTGCACTGACTCCCTTGAAGTTTCATCCTGTTGTTTCTAGTCCTCCCATCTTGTGCAAGTGAAAATAGGGACAATTCCGCTGCACTGCAATCCTGGAATAGGGGCCTGCTGTCCACATGCTAGTGCAGGCTATAGGATGCCTCAAGTGAGGCCTGCCAGAGTCTGCATTAATATACAGACAGCAGGCTCCTATCCTGAGATATATTCCAGAATATGGCCAAGTGCAAACACCAAAAGCACTATCAGGAATGGACCTCAATGTTCAGGTCCAAGACTCCATGGCTAGCTACCACTGGGGAATAGAGCATCAGTTTGGTGCAACAGTTCTATGGGCTTTAGTGCTGGAGCACCCCTTTCATATGAAAGCCAAGTGATCCTCCAAGCACTCCTATTTCTAAGTTAGTCCAGCCATCTGCCACATGGTATGTGGAGCCAGGCTCAGGAAATAGTCTCAGAAATTAGCCTTTTGCAGTGCAGCATTAAAAATCTCAAGGCCTGCAACTTCAGGGGCCAGGGAGCTTTCATTCCCAGCCTCCAAAGTCAGGGCGGGACCAACAGCAATTGTGCAGATGGTTGCCAGTGCTGTTTCCACCATTCTGGCCTGAACGGCTTTATTTGGGCCAGAAGTGAGCCCATAAGAACCTAAGAACATAGGAGGAGCCCATCTAGTCCAGCATCTGGTCTCACGCAGTGTCTCACCAATTGCTTCTGGGCATCTCAAGCAGAAGACAAAGGCAAAACCTTTACTTGCTCTCCAATCTCTGCAAATGGGTTTTCAAAAGGTATATCTAGCCTGGAGGGCAAACCTAGGCGTGTTGCTTACTAATGTGAAGGATGTGGAAGCAGCCCATGTCACTACCTCACCACCTATATCTACAAGGACCATTAGCTTCAGATTCCAAAGCACATGAAAGATTTTCTTTGACGGTTGTAAGAATTAAAAGGATATGGGAGTTTATTTTTTAAAAGAAAAATCTGCAAAGTTTGGCAGTTATTAAGCTCCACTTCCCAGAAAGCCTTCTGAGCTATAATGCCTTTCAAAAGGAATAGCTTTTTCCCTTTGTGTTTTTATTTTTTTAATGTGGACATGGTACAAAAGTAAGTAGTAGTTGCAATAGTGACCAAAGGGTATAGCTAAGTCCTGGTCAGGACCCTCACTCCAGCCCAGAGGCCAATTCACACTTGACCTGCTAGTAGCCACTGAGGTAGCTTCTGGGAAGCACCGTCTGCACTTGTAGGAAGTGTTTCCACATCAGAAACAACTCCTGCTGTACCAGAAGCTACCTCAGTGGCTACTAGCAGTAGTGCATGAAATCACATCCACAACCTTACCTGTTCTTGCCGGTGGAGGAACCATTTGTACCTCTGCCTGTGCCAGGGATCACCTGAGGTGCCATGCAAGTGCACTGGCACCTCAGATGACTGGAAATGTGGCAGTGCATGTGCTGCACACCCCTTTTGTGGTGACAGCGTCAGCACAGTCACCCTGAGCTCTGCACAGATGGTGGCACCCAGATGTGCGTCCATACCCAGGTGAGTGTCCTGGCACATGAGGGATTGGTTTGTTGTGTGCTAGTGTTTCCTGGGAGTGGCTACAGAGCAGCTGTATGCCATGTGCTTTGAATGTGGAAGGTTCCAGATCTCCAGGTTGACAGGAAAACTGCACAGAAGAGCCTGTGATGTCACAGGCTGAGCTCAACTCAAAGGCGTCTTTATGTATTTATTGCAGTAAACTGATATTTTGGAAGAGCCTTTCAGCTAAAGTTCTTACTAGGAAATAAATGTCCATTAAATAAATGAGACTTGCTGTTGAGTGTTGGTGCTTATGAAAAAGATGTCAATATCTCTATTTTTAGCATCTTTGCAACAATTTGGACCTAATAGTAGACTAGATCTTGGCTAAGGTCTACTAAAATCAGTGTAAAAAGCTAGTAATGAGAATACAAAGCATCACCTATTCCAATGGAAATTAAGTGCTCATGCATGAAAGTCAAGGGATGCATCCCCATTACAACCTTATTTCGATTTCAAACCATTTTCAATCCTGGCAGACGCTACGTCAGTTTGGCTTAACACGCTTTCCACGTGTTAAATCACCCCAAAGTGTTGCAAATGTTAATCCTCATTTCAACAGGTCTCACTCCGGTTTGTGCGCTTGAAACGTTTTACATTTTTTTACTGTGGGGACCATACGGTGTTAAGGGATGAGAATCCATGTTTAGGGTTTCCCTCCCCCAATAGCTTGTTTCCAAAGATAGTGATTTCACTGAAAAATCCACCCCTCAAAACATCCACTATAAAAATCCACTCCTTAAAGCTACACTGTAGAGATCTACCCACTTCACACCTTATAACAATGTTGCAAATTTGTGCAATTCTAGCTCTTTGAAAGCTCTGACCTTTAGAAAGGGAAAAGAAAGTAAAGCAGCTGGAGGTTCTGTTTTAAAGAAGTTTTAATGTTGACATTCAGGACTAATGGCTGTTGTGGCCATAGGTCACATGCACCTGGCTACTACTATTAAAATAAACTGCTACACTATGCCCCAACACTAGAGGCCGGAGATGTGCCAGATCAGATTGGTATGAACTGGACTTACACTCAATCAGGAGGTTCACCTTTGGACTCCACACCGCTTATTGGGGTTGGGTCTTAAAATGAAAGAAACCAAGAAGGAATTCAATAGGCAGTTAGTTGGTCCAAGTCATCTCATATTGTGCCCCAGTTTCTCTCCCTTTCCCCAATCGTACCCCACCAAGCTCTGGACCACTCCATGACCAATGTCCCATGCTATACTGCTCCACAGTCACTGGCCATCTGGTCAAGAAAAAACCACTGACACTGTCTCCTCTCAGCCTACTTGGACTTCTGGAGTACCGCATCCCCGTTACAACCTTATTTCGGTTTCAAGCCGTTTTCAATCCTCACAGACCCCACGTCAGTTTGGCTTAACACACTTTCCGCGTGTTAAATCACCCCAAAGCGTTGTAAATGTTAATCCTCATTTCAACAGGTCTCACTCTGGTTCGTGCACTTGAAACGTTTTACATTTTTTAATGTGGGAACCCTTCCGTGTTAAGGGATGAGAGTTTCCCTCCCCCAATAGCTTGCTTCCAAAGCAAGCTGTAAAATCCACCCCTTAAAGCAGCAGCTGCTACACTGTAGCAATCCAAGCACTTCACACCTGATAACAATCTTGCAATTCTGAAAGTTCTGACCTTTAAAAAAGGGAAAAGAAAGAAAAGCAGCTGCAGGTTTGGGGAGATGTGTGAATGTTTAAGGAAAGGGGCTTGAGTTGCTGCTGCTGCTGCGTGCCCTGAGCAATGAGGAGAGGAGGGGAAAGAGTTGCTGGCTGTCTGCTGCCGTTTTTCTTCCATCCAGGCAAGCAGCAGCCACCCAGCCACCCAGCCAGGCTCCGTGAAGGGGTCCCTTATAGATGGCGCGTTCACATCAGGAGGAAGAGGACAGGGCAGCCCCGAAAAGTGGTTTTTAAAAAGTAGCCACTGAAGTCCTCCCTTGAGTCACATACGTCGTAGAATCCGGATTGAACGCGATTCTGGCTGAAAGTAATGGGATCAGGCAAATTCGTGTTTGCATCCGCTTCTGTTATTTCGGTTTAGGGAAACTGGATTAAGCTTCTAATGGGGATGCGGTCGAAGACTTACAAGCACTCCTAGAGAACCTAGCATGTCAACACACATACATCCACTTCCTGCGAAAGCCTCAAACATGACTGGTCAGTATAACTGTGAGTTCATGAGGACCAGACAAGATGCCACAGACCTAGTAAGGTGAATAGCGGGATGCCATCTGGGCCATGCTCAAAGATGCAGGGGGAGAGGCTGAGGTGCACTCAGGTCTCGGTGTGCTGCAATCCCACAAAAGACTGGAGTCCTGGGTGTAGTCCAGAAGGGGGTGTGGCACAGGATGATCCAGAGAGGCAGTGGATACAATGGGTGCAATTGAGGGGGTCACCAGCTGTTTCATGAACCCACCAGACAGTTCCAGGTTCTGGATTCAACAGTTCACCTCCTGGCTGGTCGAAACGCAATACAAGCTGTCCATAATATGCTTCAGAATACTGTACAGATTCATTTTTAGACATAGCCTTGACTTCATCACATATGGCTCCTTCAGCAATTGCTGCTTGCTCAGGATAAAGTAGCTGCTCTATATGCAGAGGAAGATGTCTGGACTCTGGCCAAAGGCAAGTATATTACTGTAGATAAACTCATACCAGCCCCAATGTCTATCAGCTACATTTGGCACAGGAAATCAGTGAAGTGAAGTACACCACTATGGGTCAGAATGAGTGGGTTCAGCTCAGTTAAAGAGCTAGGGCCTCAACTATATTTGAGCCCCTTTCCTCTGTATTTTAAAAGAAGGACTTGGGCTAGATTCACACTGTCCCTTTAAGGTGCCTTGAATGTGCAATGAGTTCACATGCAACGCAGAGGGAAAGTGCAGCGTCTGCAAAGAGGCCACATTCTTCTCTTGCTGTGATGCCTTAGGCGCCATTGTAGTCCTTTAGCACCAGAGTCCTTTTGGTCCTTTTGGCTAAATCTCAGGGTCCTTGCAGGGCTGTCCCTGATGCCACTACTGCCACCACTCAGGGGGACAGGGAAGCATTCTGTGCAACAGAACACACAACATGACCAACGGGGTGCCACTTCCTGTTTTTGATAGCTCCTGCCACCATCAGATTCAAAGCTGGGGATCCTGACAGGTCAATGCTGGGGACACTCCGGCTTTCAAAACAACAGGCAGGGCAGGTTGCCTGCCCCCTTCTTAAAATTATGGCCATCACACCTGGTGGTGAGGGGACCCTGCCTCACCCTCCCTGAGTCAACGCACAAGTGACAACCACACCCACATCTCTCTGTGCCAACTGAATCAGGATAGATGATTGAAGTGCTTGACTGGTGCCTGGAGGAGGTAATGGGCTGGATGAGAGGCAGTAAATTGAAGCTGAATCCAGACAAGATGGAGGTGCTGTGTGTCACCCTGTCCTTAATGGGTTGTAATGCCCTAGGAGGGACAGGTGCAAGATCTGAGGCTAATCTTGGACTCTGCAGTGGTGTTCGAAGCTCAGGTGGAGGCCATGGCCAAGAGTGCCTGTTCCCAACAACAGATGGCTTGACACTCAAGGCCAAACACAACAAAGAGTCTACAGCTTCTAAAAACAGAATTGACACAATATATAATGACATGATTCAGACAACGTAACATATCAATGTAAAAGTCCACATACTTTTGTAAAAATGCATATAAAACCTATAAATCATTTAATCCATATCAACTTGATCATGCTGTTGTCTTGGATCAATCATCTGTTCTCAAGGATCTGGATGAAACGATGCTGCCAGGTGCATTTTGACTGGTTATCAGGAATGCCTACTTCCGTATCAACCTGGCCCCACCTCAAAATCTGTTGGGGAGACCCTCCTGATTGTACTACTCCTCTCAACAGCACAAAAAGAGTGGGCATCTGAGATAGATGGCATTCTCAGTGGTGGCTCCCAAATTATGGAACAGTCTCCCCACTGAAGAGTGTCACCTTCACTTTACTTTTTCAGGAAAGCTGTGAAGAAACATCTCATCCCTGGCCTTTGACTACATGGGGATACAGCTTTTTCTCCCCTCTTTCAGACACTGTTATTGTTTTAATGTGTTTGTTTTTATATTTTGTTTTAATGCTTTAATTAGGCCCTGAGACCTTCAGGTATCAGGCGAGATAAAAATGCAAATAAGTAACAGAGAAATATATACATAAACAGAGAGGCTGATCTTGTATCACTGGGGGAAAGAGGGAAGGCCACCCTCCCGGAGTCAAGATTGGAGCCTCTTGGCTGGAGGGTGGAATGGAAAGGCAGCATTCCTAAACTTTGAAGCCAGGGGATGGCCTGAGGGTTTTCAGGCATTTCCTGGTTCCAGAGATTCCTCTACTCTATTGTGAGATCAAAGATGATCTTTGACCTGACAGTTGGGGGGGGGGGGGAGGTGGCATGCAAACATCATGCCTCCATGTTAAAGTGCAGATTGTGCCTTAATCACAAGCAATGTTCTTGATACAAATTCAACACAGATGGTGTGCTCTGAAGCCAGCCATGTTGTTCAAATCTGAAGTGAACAAACAGCCCAATTCAAGGCAAGGTACTAGAGAGGGCTGTCCCTGTTCAACTGCAGGCATGTTTGGAAGAAGCTGATTATCTAGACCCATTTCAATCTGGCTTCAGGCCCAGTCATAGCACAGTAACTGTCTTGGTCGCCCTAGTTGATGACCTACTCTGGGAGAGAGACAAGGGGAATGCCACTCTGTTGGTTCTCCTGGACCTCTCAGCGGCTTTTGATACCATTGACCATGGTATCCTCCTGGAAAGGCTACGGAGTTTAGGAGTTGGAGGCAATGCTTGGCACTGGTTCCGCTCTTATCTCCAAAGCCGATCCCAGATAGTGTCTGTGGGAGATGTGGATTCGACACCCTGGGAACTCAAATGTGGTGTTCCTCAGGGGTCAATCTTATCTCCCATGCTTTTTAACATCTACATGAAGCTGCTGGGAGAGGTCATCAGGAGTTTTGGAGTGAGGTGTCATCAGTATGCAGATGATACCCAGCTCTATCTCTCTGTACCATCTGAATCAGGAGAGGTGGTTGAAGTGCTTGACAGGTGTCTGGAGGCAGCAATGGGCTGGATGAGGGCCAATAAATTGAAGCTGAATCCAGACAAGACAGAGGTGCTGTGTGTCACAGGATCTCAGGGCCGTGTAGTTGGGAGATACCCTGTTCTCAATGGGGTTGTTATGCCCTGGAAGGGACAGGTGCATAATTTGCGGGTGCTCCTGGACCCCACACTAACACTGGAAGCTCAGGTGGAGGCTGTGGCCAGGACTGCCTACTCCCATCTACGGCTGGTGAGCCAACTGAAGCCTTTTTTGGATAGAGATGACTTGGCCACAGTTACCCATGCTCTGGTAACCTCTAGATTGGACTATTGTAATGCGCTCTACATGGGGCTGCCCTTGAAGACGGTCCGGAAGTTGCAGTTAGTGCAAAATGCAGCAGCTAGAGTGCTGACTGGTACAGCTAACTGGACACACATTACGCCAGTATTAAAAGAATTGCACTGGCTGCCAATTTACTACCGGGCCCAATTCAAGGTGTTAACTTTAACTTATAAGGCCCTAAATGACTTGGGCCCCAAATATCTAAAGGAACGCCTTCTCCCATGCCGACCTGCCCGTGCCTTAAGATCCAATAATGAGGCCCTCCTGGTTGTCCCGCCACCTTCAGTAACGAGGTTGGTGGGCACCCGGGAGAGAGCTTTTTCTGCAGTGGCCCCAAGATTGTGGAATGGCCTCCCCCTCGAGGTGCGCCATGCCCCCTCCTTGTATTTATTTAGGAGGGCCTTAAAGACATACCCGTTTGCCTCGGCCTTTGGTTAAGGATTTATTTTCCCTCCCCAGTTATAATGGCATCATTTTAATGCACTACGGAGTGCACAGTTTTAAATTTGTTGAATTTTAAGGTGTTTTTAAGTGTGCATCTTGTTTTATTTTTATTTCATTTTAATCTGTATCTGTTCTTAATTTGTATCTTATTCTGATCTATTTTAACCTGTTGTAACCCGCCCAGAGACCTTCGGGTATGGGCGGGATAGAAATGTAAATAAATAAATAATAAATAAATAAATAATAATGTGCTAGATCCTTACCAGCCTGGTATGGCATTGCCATATCATACCAGGTCAGCAAGTGCAAACATGCCCTAATTGTACACAGCCAGAAGGCTTTTAAATCTAGTTTCTAAAAATTACTGTCAGGCCCCAGCCACACAAGAATCCCATGAAGGGATTGTCTTGTCATTAAATTGCATGAGCTTTCTCTATCACAAAACTAGAACAAAGAAATTTCATACAAATTGAGAAATGCCAGCAGACCTAGTACCGTAGTAGGAATCGGGCACTTCTGTAAGCTTTCCACGAATTCCCCATGCCTCACTGTGACCACCATATGCAGTAGTAGTGTGGGTGAATGTTAAAAGAACACAGCTGGGTGCCTGCAGGAAGGATTTCACGTGTTGGGTCTCCTTTTTCAGTGACGTGACACACCTGCAGAAGAACGTAGTGTCCACCTGATGCACCAGGAGACAATGGAGCAGAATCTCACTCACCCCACAAATGAGGGATTTTATTGTATTTCCCTTTCAAGACCACTGTGGATAAGACATCAAATGGAGCTGAGGAGAACACTCTTCTAAATTTGGTAATAGTGATTTGTTTGAAATATCCAGCAGGCTGGTGTGGAAGATGAGAAGCTGTTAGAAATCAACGAGTTGTTCACTTGAGCTTCTGTATCTAATATGCTTTGTTTTAATGCAAGTAGTGCCTTCCCATGCCCTAGCATGATGAAAAGAGCCTCTTGAGAGAAACCATAACGACAGAGCTTTTGCTTAAGTCAGGATTTCAATTTAGAAGCTAGATCTGGGGATAGAAAAGATAGCTTTTGCCAGTAGCCAAGCATATGAATCCCGACACTGACTTCAAGTTTAAGCATTCTGAATTCACTCCAAATTGCAGCACTGAGCACAGACAGAGGAATTTGTGGGATCTTCCCATGAGTGTGAAAGAGAGAAATGTAAACATTCTATAGAATGTTAAGTTCATCACCCTTCACTTTACATCAGGTTTCTGTAACCTCATTCATGCTTTCCAAAATGTTCACAATTGGGGGGTTGTAAAGTGGAGGACGAAGACACGCATGCTGAGCAGTCTCTCCCATGTTAAACTCAAAGGCTCTCTCCTCTTTCCTACGTTCATTGCACAGACAGAGGAATGCCAGAAGGCTGCGGCTTCAACAGCTAGAAAAGGGAGGAAATAGCAGAGGCTAAAAAACACATGGAAAATCCCTCAGCCGTTCAGCACACCTCCTGAATGCTACAGGGTGGGCTGCCAACTTTTGGGGAGAGTGGGTTGAAAAAGCCTCGTGTTCTCAGCCTTCCCCAAGACTAGCGGATAATAAACCCTGTTCTTAAATAAAATAGAAACTGTGGGTGTTTTTCCACTTAGCACTAGAGTACCCATTAAGGACCCATTAAGGTCCTTAATGGGTACTCTAGTGCTAGTGGGGAAAAGCCCTTTGTCTGATACAGCCAAACAAAGCGTCTCTGAGGCAGCCTAAATAAAACAGGCTTCGAGGGAGGATTGTTTACACACCCGCCGGCCCCCTCCCCCTCTCGTGAACATCCCGTGCTGAAAAAATGTGGATTAGGGGAAGACTTGAGAAACCCAGTCCACACAGTCCTTTTCTGAGAAGGAGTTGGCTTTTCTACCCCGCTTGTCTCACCCATTTAAGGGGACTCAAAGTGGCTGACAAACCTTCTCCCCACAACCGAACACCCTGTGAGAGCTCAGAAGAGAGCTGTGACTAGCCCAAGGTCACCCAGCTGGCTTCGTAGAAGAAGAAGAGTTGGCTTTTCTACCCCGCTTGTCTCGCCCATTTAAGGGGACTCAAAGCGGCTGACAAACCTTCTTCTCCCCACAACCGAACACCCTGTGAGAGCTCAGAAGAGAGCTGTGACTAGCCCAAGGTCACCCAGCTGGCTTCGTAGAAGAAGAAGAGTTGGCTTTTCTACCCCGCTTGTCTCGCCCATTTAAGGCGACTCAAAGCGGCTGACAAAACTTTCTGCTTTTCTCCCCACACCAGACAACCTGTGAGGTGGGTGAGGCTGCGAAAGCTCGGAAGAGAGCTGTGACTAGCCCAAGGTCACACAGCCGGCTTCGTGGAGGAGTGCGGCATCAAACCCGGTATTCCCAGATAAGAATCCGGCTCCCTAAGCACTACACCGAACCGGCGCCTCTTTTGCTGCGCACGAATGGAAAAGTTGAGGCGCAGGCTGGGGCTGCGAGGAGTTTTAGTGCTACTTCGAGGGTATGTCGGTCGCGACTCCTTCGAGGATTAAAGTGGGTCCCTCCCGCTAGCAGGGCAGGCGACGCCGTTTGCTCTTCCTCTCTGACCCACCCGGCCAGTAGTGGCGGGGACTAGTCCTTAGGTTTCCAAAATGTAGGGGTTCCTCCTCCTTTCCCTGGTCGCGCCTAGCCGGGAGGAAGAAGGAAGGAAGGAAGGAAGGAAGAGCGCGGCGGAGGGAGCAGCTGGGGAGAAGGGGAAAGGCAGGCGGAGGGTAGTCCTGACAGACAAGGGCGCGCCGCCCGCCTTGGGACGTGACCTTGAGGACGTGGCCGCCGACACGAGAGTTGGGAGCCGAGGGGCTGTGGGTGCCCTTGGGCGACGGCGGGCCAAGGCGAGGCACCTGGACGCCGCTTAGTCCACCGTTGGGAGCCGGAGCTCTCAGCTCCGCATATCGCAGCAGCGGCATCTTTCCCTCGGGGGTGGGGGGCGGCCGCTCCCTTTCCTCTCAGGCACCCTCGTTCCCTCAGAAGCAGCCCGCGCCCGCTCCTTTCCGCGAGGGAAGGAAGGAAGGAAGAAAGCGCGCTCAGCCTCAAGGGTGGCCGCAGCAGCAGCGCGCAAGGAAGCCAAGCAGGCGAGCGAGCAAGCAAGCAAGCCCTGCCCCTTGGCGGGCGGGAGAGCAGGCAGGCAGGCGGGGGCGGGACGAGGAAGCTTCGCCGCAGCGCCGGCGGGCGGGCGAGCGAGCGAGCGACGAGGGAAGGAGAGACGGCCGGGAGCGGCGGCGGCGGCGCAGAATCCGCAGATGGCTCCTGCGGGCGGCGGCGGCGGCGGCGGCTCGACGGCGGGGAAGATGGCGCCGTCGCACGTCCTCAAGTGCTGCCAGAAGGTGCTGGCGTGGGTGCCCGTGGCCTTCATCGCCCTCGTCGTGGCCTGGTCCTATTACGCCTACGTGGTGGAGCTGTGCGTGTGTGAGTAAGAACGGGCGGGCGCGCGGGCGGCTGCTGCTGAGTTGGGAGATGCGAGCCGAGGCTGCCCGGGATGCCCCTGACGACGCCGGCGTATCGGGGACCGCAGGGTGTCCAGAACCCCCCCCCCCCTTCCTCGTTAGCCCTCAGCCGCTGCAGTGCTGCTGGGTTGATAAGAGCTTTGCAGCAGCAGCAGCAGCAGATTTCACTTTCCCTGCTCGTCCCTTTGCCTCGCGCGCGCTCCTTCCTGCTGGGCGGAGCAGCAGCAGCAGCAGCAGCAGCGAGCACCGTCCCCGGCAAGCAAGGACTCCTTGCATCCCCAAAGCAATCGAAGGCGCCGCCGCCACCTCCGCTGCTGCTGCTGCTAGACCTGTTGCCCCTGCCCTCCTCTTCCCCGCCTTGGCGCTTGGGTGCCGCATGCACGCAGCATCACACCTGGATGTAAGGCGTGGGCTTCCCTTCGCCCCGCGCTTCTCGTTGGGAATCTGCACCTGGGGGACCTTTGCCCGGAGCGCGAGCGCGCAGGGGGGAATCGTCCCTCTTGCAGCTGTCTGGTTTTAACGCGCGATGGAGCCTTCCCGGGGCGCTTAACAGTGCAAGCCCGATGGTGTTTTCAGAGCTGCTTCTTCCCTTCGCAGGCCACCTGGGTTTTTCCTTCTCCCTAAATCTTGCATTGCCTTGGGTGTGTGCTGCCTGATAGCTGGTGTGTGTCTTATCGGGAGGCAAAGCCTGCTGTTCAGTGACCACGGTCTGGCATCCATCATCTTCGGACGGGGTACTTCTTCTTCATTTCAAGCTGTTGCCCTGCCGCCTTTGATTCCTCTGAGATGCGAGAAAGGAGAAAGTGGCATTTCAGCTGGGAATAAAAGGTCCCTTTCGCAGTTCCCGCTGGGAGCTTTGCAGACAGAGAGGGCACTGCATCAGCACTCCTGCAGTAGTTTGGTGTGTGTTTTATGTTCAGTCTCCTTGAATGCTCAGTAGGTCCCTGGTGAAATAGGGGGTCTAGGAAGACATGGGGGAGAATTCCATAGAGAAGGTGAGAATCACGTGCGCTTTGGCTTTGCAAAGAAGATTAGAGAATTGCAGAAGCAGTGTGGAGCAAACAGGGGTTTGCAAAATAAACCTTTCCTGTGTATTAAGATGTTAGTGAGAGTGCAAACCTCTACTATAGGGAAAATGATGACATGTCTCCTGGATGAAAGTTTCTAGCCCACTTGAGCAACACTTGTTTGCTCAATTAGGGTAATTAAAAGCGATAAGAGGCTGGGAGTCTGAAAGCAATCTTCATGATTATTTGATGAATATGTTTTAATTAGCCATTGCTTTTGGCAGAACCAGGACTTGTTCAGACTATCCCAAAGCAAAGGAGTTAAGAGTATTTCAGTTATTCAGAAAAAAAGAGCAAATGAATCTTTACTTTGTTTCTTTCCTCCTTAGTCATTCTCCTTATTCAGTCCCATGTAGCCTGACATTTTGAGTGTTCCTTCCAAAGTGCCAAAAATAGTTCAACTGATGTTCTTTTATTGTTTATTATTTGCATTTGCATTGTTTGCAAACGGTGAAAAGGGTGTTGCGTAATATATATTGGAATAAGAATTCACACTTGACAGATATAAAAGATTTTTGACCTAATGGAGGAAATTCATTGGAAGAGTCTTACTGGCAGACACAAAGGTGGTGTGTTGATTCTTTTACACCTGCAGTGTCCCAGGTGGTTCCTGCAACACTCCAGAATAAATTCTAAGTGAGCTCAAGAAGTTGTATTTATTTTATAGTATTTGTATTCTCAGAGACTTCCGGGCTGGTAATAAATGACAGCATTCCGCCAGCATCCTCCAAGACTGGCAGACAGGCCTTTTTGAGCCTTTTGCCCCAAAATGCCAGCATTAAGGAGGCGCGGAGTTCTGCACTTCTTTCTGGGCATTAGCCTAAACTTTGCTGTACCAGATCCGGTGTGCCTTGCACTGGCACAGTGCCAGATGGTTCATTCAAGAACTAGCTGCAGGCGTGATGAAGGCAAACAAGAACTGGTGCGAAGCAGTAAGATCCTATATGATTGATAAAACACAGGTAGTGTGACTCTAGCTTCATCTGCACCGTTAGGGGAAACAGCAGTATTTTGCAGCATTGTTACACCTTCAGGTATCATAGGCCTATTATAGCAATCCATCTTGAAGTTCTGTGGTGTATAATTGGGATGCTTAATTTTGCCACTCCCTAACCTCAGGGTTTTGATCCAGATTTTCTAAATATGGTCTATGCACTTATAAGCCATGTATTCACTAAGCTGTGTGTGCTACTGCAAATTTCAGATTGCATATAGAGAGAAATGTTTGTGCATACAGAGTCAGGGCAAGCAAGCTTTCGGTATTCATGGACTGGATATTCCCTGATTTCATCAATTGAACAGAATGAGCATATGTTATGTGCTCTATGATAAAGTGGGGGTCCCTGATGTGGTGCTCTTAAAAGTTCTTTTTATGTTGCCCCAGCATGGAGGACAGATGTAGTATGGCAGCCGAGGAACCATTAGCATGCTATTTTGGTGCTGCAAATTGCTAATGGCCCAGTAACAGTTGTTCGGTCTTTCTCCTACCCTGCACTTGAAGTGCAGATGGGAGCATCCTGGAACAGTTTCAAGGAGGTGCTACACAATGCTTCTTCTTTTTTCTAAGGTAGCAAGGGTAGTTCATTCTCCCTCTGCAAAGATCAAGTTTCATTACGCCTCTGTCAATAAGAAAACAAGAGTCTTTGGTCCTTTCTGCACTTACCTGAGGTCCAAATCAAGGTGCTCTGGAGTTCGGGGGGGGGGAGGTTCCTGTCTGCACAGTAGGGTGGACCAAGGAGGAAATGCCCCTGCTGGTTCAGCTTCATCTGCACCAGGGATGGAACCTGGTCTGGATTAAGAGGCCTTGTTCCAGAACACAGGAAGCGTATATACAGCACGCCTCCATGTTTCAGGCCTGCTGGGAGAAGTGCTTTTCAGAACCACACCATGTTGCCCCACCAAAAAGCAACACCTCCCCAGGCTATAAAAATTCATGGTGGGTGGGTGTCTGAAGGTTCCCAAACTTCACAGCCATAGTGTAATTTAATGCAGATGACACTGATCTGACTGTTCCTCTTTATGGTCTGCATCAGTGGGCCTTGTTGTTCCAGATCCACTGATCTAGACTTAAGCCAGCTAAGTGCAGAAAAGACCTTTGTGCATGTTCTTTTTTCCTCTTGTTGTGGGGAGTATCTTGGAGAATGGAGTACAGTTGTTCACAAATGCAATTTTTGGCATTCAATTCATTACAAATCAAATGTCTGGACATTTGTATTTGTATGAATGTGCAATTTTGAATGTCTGGACATTCGAGTTGATAAAAATGCATTCATATGTATTCAAATATTCAGTACATGTGGATGCGTATCCAGTGATATGCATCCATACGCATCAGTATGCTTCCCGTATTCATCCTGTTTTCATCCTGTACATATCCGTAACGATGCATATGGGGTGTGCACAGATACGCACGGAATGCATACATATATGTACCATCAAGCGAATGTCCGAACTATTTGTTTGAATGTCCAAAACATTAGTATTCATATGAATACTAAAGTACGAATGTCTGGACATTAGATTCATTTACAAATGTCCAAATTAGAGCAAATTTTCATGAATAACAAATAGTATGAATATTCATGCACATCACTAGAATGGAGTAATCATAGAACAGTGATGGCCAACCTATGACACGCATGTCACAGGTGACACGCCAAGCCCTTTTGGGTGACACACATGGTCACCCTGGCACCTGGGCGTATAGTGCTTGCTTGTTCTTGAAGTGTATGAAATATCTTCAACTTTCAGTTGAAGATTTAGCAAACGAAATTCAGCAACAAAAGTCACTAATGTAAAGAATTATTTCTTTTTGCTATTAATAAAATACATATCTCAAAAATATAACTTTTTTACTAGAGTTACAAATATCACAAAATTATGGATATTTCTAGATGTGACACAGCACCCGAGTTAAGCTATGTTTCTTGCAAATTTTGACAAACCGAGCTCAAAAGGTTCGCCATCACTGTCATAGAATATGGTTCCCAAGATATGCCTACAAAATTCAAACTGCAGGCTTCATTACAACTTAAAGTATATTCCTTTGAACTTTTCATTGAAGCTTCACGTGATAATACAAGGCTCAGGATAAAGTTCCAAAAGTAGAAATATGCATTTCACAGCGATGTAGTCTTGTATAGGAGGCGAAGGCATTCTTTAGGGTGAAACACATGCTAATATGCATAATTTGCGTATCTTCCATTCATTCCATTCCATTCCATTTTTATTTGTATACCGCCTTTCTAAAATAAAAATTTGCCCAAGGCGGTTTACAGCAAAGAGCAAACATAAAATGCAAAGTAATAATCAAAACATAATAAAAATACATTATAAAAATGTATTCCATCTATATTCAGGCTAGGTTAAATTTTTGTTGACAAAATACGCAAACACTTGACTGGTACACATTCCAAAAATTCTTTACCTCTCAGTAAAAAAGGAAATTGAGATATCCACGAGTTTTGCACTGGTATTTGAATTCTTGCTGTTTTCCTTTGTGTGACACATCCTTTTATTTTACTAAGCTTTTGTTTGCTGTTGACATATAGGCTTGGCTGAAGTTTAATAACCTCAGAGCAGGAATGAGGTGTGTGCACAGAAACCTTCCTCCTTTTGTGTCTGCAGTTTCAATGCTGATTTCATAGTCCTTTAAATCATTATTCTCTGACTCCCAAGGCTGTTTACAAATCAAGATTTGAAAGCAGAATCCATTACTATGTATTATTTTTTCTGTTAAAACATGTATGAGTACAGTGTATTTCTTAAAACTGCATTGTATGCTTTTCTTCAGTTAAAGACATTTGTAGATAGTGCTTAGCAGTGCTAGAGAACCTGCACATTTTGTTTGCATTACAGGCCACAAACTTAGATTTGACTCCTGGTGACGGATGGCCAAATGCTCACAGTTGTTGTCGTTGTGGTTGTTTTAAAAAACTTGCCTTAAGTGCCATAATTATTAGAAGAAAACTTTAGTGGTTTCTTCAGGTTACACGTAGGAATAGGCTGGTTAACAGGAATTGCAACTTGTCACACTGGTTTCTGTTGGTCCTACCTTTGATTACAGTGGCCAGTGCACTGAACTGGCAAGTGTAGCAGAAGCCTCCTTTCCATGTGCTACTGGTGAAGGAGAAGGAGAAGGAGAAGGAGAAGGAGAAGGAGGAGGAGGAGGAGGAGAAGAAGAAGAAGAAGAAGAAGAAGAAGAAGAAGAAGAAGAAGAAGAAGAAGAAGAAGAAGAAGAAGAAGAAGAAGAAGAAGAAGAAGAAGAAGAAGAAGAAGAAGAAGAAGAAGAAGAAGAAGAGTTGGCTTTTCTATCCCACTTTTCTCACCTATTTAAGGGGCCTCAAAGTGGCTGACAAAGCTTCTATTCTTCTCCCCAGATCCTGTGAAGTGGGGGGGGGGCTGTGAAAGCTCAAAAGAGACCTGTGACTAACCCAAGGTCACCCAGCTGGCTTCATGGAGGAGTGCAGAATCAAACCCAGTATTCCCAAATAAGAATCCGGCTCCCAAACTGCTAGACCAAACTTGTCTTAAGTGCCCCAGATTTTGGTAGGTGTGATGACGAGCTAATACTTTTGTTGACAAAAAAACCCTCTTTAGACTGTAAACAGAGGCAGCAATAATGCCTAATAATAACAATTCACTGTGCTTTAGCAAAAGGAAAAGAAAAGCCACGTCTCAGCTTTTAAATATTTATGATCTATATTTTGCAAGTGAAGAAAACAATGAAAGGAAGGAAAAAACAGAGGCAGTAGGGGGTAAGTGTGATGAGCTGCTGTGATGTGTATGGCTGTATTCTTTTTATTTAAGGGTGAATACTTGGAACTAAGCCAAGGGCGTTTTAAAAAGTATGCTTTGTAAATAATAAAAATATGGAGGTGGTGTTTGAAAGCATTTCAAGCTGGCAATTTTGGACATACATAACTAATGTCAGATGTTCTTCATAGAGTGAGATTGCTGCAATAATTTTGCTTCTAGGGCTTGACTATGTTTTTATTCTTATAAAACTTATATCCCGCCCTTCACCGAATGGTCCCAGGGCTGGTTACAATGAGATTAAAACATATCAAATGGTAAAACATAATTAAAAATATAATCCACGCACCCACCCACCCCCTAAGAGGACAGCACCCTGAGGAAGCTAAACAGTAAAAGTCTGGGTAAAAAGATACATTTTCACCAGGTGCTGAAAAGTATACAATGTGGATGCCTGGCGAACCTCAAGAGGCTGCTCCAGAGTCCAGGGGGCGCAACAGAAAACGCCCTCTTGCAAATCCCTGTGCCTTGTACCTCTGAAATATAAGGAACAGCAAGAAGGCCCTCTCCTTGAGATCTCAGTGCCTGGGCAGGTCTATATGGGAGAAGATGCTCCTTCAGACACCCAGGGCCCAAGCCATTTAGGGCTTTATACATTAATATCAACACCTTGAATTGGGCTCGGTAGCAAATAGGCAACCAGTGCAGATCCTTTAAGACCAGCGTGATGTGAGTCTGGCCAGAGACTCCCGCCAGAAGTCAAGCTGCTGCATTCTGCACCAGTTCCAACTTCCAAACCGTTTTCCAGGGTAGCTCCATGGAGAGTGTACTAAAGTAGTCCAGTATGGAGGTTACCAGAGCGTGGATCACTGTGGCCAAATTATCCCGATCCAGGCTGGTGGACCAGATGGAGAAAATAGTAGGCACTCCTCGCAGTCACTGCCACTTGGGACTCAAATGACAGCGATGAATCCAGGAGCGCTCCCATGTCATGTCAGAAGTCAAATGAAAAGTTTCCTTATGACTTCTCCAGCTTTTTAGTTTAAAACCTCAAATGAAAATGCTTTCTTGAAGTAGGTTGCAGCAAGTAGGTTACAGGGCCAGGAGCAATTGCGAACAAGATTACCACATCCAGATTTGAAGGGACAGAAAGGAAGAATATGAAGGACCCTGATCTTGTCTTTAGGTAAGCTATGGGCTTCCTAAGAACAGAAACCGAATTTGTTTTCCCCCTTTAATCAGTCAGAATTGGTCAAACATAAAAAGAAAGGCCGCACTGTATGCTTACGTTTACAGTAACTCTGATGTACAGTGACCACTAATTATACACAGTTTTAATGTTTGCAAGCTTTGTGTATTTGTTTTGGTATCTATATCATACATAGTACGGCAGCACAGATCCTGCCATTTCCCCGCAGCTTTTCATAAGAACGTAAGGAGTGCCTCAATGGATCACACCCAAAGGTTGTCTGGTGCGGTAATTTGCTCTCTCAGTGGCAAACAACTTGCACAGGGAAGGGCACCAGCAGGACATGAGCACACAGTTTCCTCTGCTTTCCATCTCTCAGCAGCTGGCCTCTGGAGCCCACACATCCATGTATTCCTCTGTTTTTTTGAAACCAGTAAAAAAAACCCCACATCTTTGGGGAGTAAATTCCATAGTTTACCTACGTGATGTGTTTTCCTTTTAAAAAATCCTTTTGTCTACCTTGACTTGTTGGGATTCAATTTCACCATCCTTACAAAATCAGGCTGCAGCATCTAGGTCTCTTCAGAAGGCCTGGATCAGGCCACAGCCCATCTGGTGCAGCTTCCTGTCTCACACAGTGGCCCACTAATTGCCTCTGGGGCTTCCCAAGTAGAAGACAAAGGAAGAACCTTCATCTGGTCTCAAATCCCTGCATGTGCCCTTTAGAAGTAGCCTGCTTGTCTGGTGCTACATAGGAAACCGTTATGGTAGCCATTGATACACCTGTTCTCCATAAAGAGGTTTTCTCTAACTACCTTTTCCACACTGTGAATGATTTTAAATACTTCAGTTAGGCCCCCATGTAAACATTGTCTTTCAAAGCTGTCAGCTCTCTTTCTAGGCTGAAATAGTTAGCCTAGCAAACATGACCAGTTGTTTCCATGGCATTATGGATTTTCCTTGGAGAAAAAAATAAGCAAATAAAACTTTCTCTCATGTGCTTTCCTTTTCTTTCTGCCAGCGTCCTGATCTTCCTATCAGTAAAAAATATTGCATGTGACAAGCACCATGATACGCTTTTTCCATCCTATTTATCATAATGTATTAGACATCTTTAATTTATTGTGTTGTTTAAAAGTACTAGAGGTTGATTAATGGAGTGCTTTCTGCAGAAAAAGGATAGAAACAGAGTTTTCCTGAAACTGGATATGATTTGGAATATTAAATGCCTCATATTTGCCCTCACTTGGCCAGGAAATTGTTCCTCCACATAATGTAAAAATATACCTTTTTTAAGCTATTATTTTCTCTTTGACTGATAGAATGTACTGTATTTTTTGTCGTAGGAGAACCCTATTTTTCAGAATAATTTACCCTAATATCACTCTGTATACTCTTTCTATTTATCTTAAATATTCCTTAGCAACTATAGATGTCCTTACATGATACAGAACGTCTCTACTCTTATTTACTCAGGAAGAAATATTGTTGAAATCTTCATGAATGGGTATTGCTTCTTCAGTTGTCCAGTATTCAAATCCTGTGGGATTAATTTGGGTACTGCGAACACTTCAATGTGGCAGTTCCTGGCGATGGTGGACAGAGGGCTAGTCAAAGCAGCATTAGGAGCTTTAGTCAGCAACATGTTGGTTTCATATACTTTGGCCGCAGAATGAGAAGACAGGATTCTCTAGAAATGTCTCTGATGCTGGGAAAGATTGAATGAAAAGGGCAGAGGATGAGATGAATACAGTAGGTGTTGTTGTGGCAAAGAACATGAACTTGGGCATACTTGGAGAGACAGTGGAGGGCAGAGGGGCCTGTCATACTGGGTCCATAGGGTCATGGAAGAGTTAGCAATGTTGATCCTTTAGGAGGAAAGGTGCAAAATCAAAGTATCAGGAGCAAAGAGTGGTACATAAAATACAGGTGAAATGTTCTTTGTTATCAAGATCACATGACAGATTGCTGAATCAGAAGGTCTTAGGCAGGATGTGGCATACCAAAACCGTTGTATGCCTTCAGTGCTTCCTTCTGAGCAATTATCTCAAACATGCTCAAGAGAGCAGATAACAGGATCAGGGTATGTGTGATATCTTCTCCAGGAAAGCGCCCTTATTTCTTTGTTTGTTTATGGTGTTTATGTTTGTGGACTTCGCTATGTTATTTGAACAAAAGATGGCCACATTCCTAAAGATGTGCTTTATGGAGAGCTTGCCGTTGGTGCAAGACCCATTCTTCATCTCAAACATGTCTGCAAGTATGATGTGAAATCATGGGTGTTTTTCCACTGTCAGAAAGCACCCATTTTTGCACCCATTAAGGACCCACTTGGGTGTGAGCCAGATAACTCCATTTCTACCACGGCACCCATTTGGGACACATTTGTTTCCACCGGATCATATGGGTACATCTAAGCCTTTAATCCAGATTTTCTGTAGACCCCATTAATGGAGTCTACAATGGGGTCTTCAGCCAGAAAATCTAGATTAAAGGGAGCCTGTTTCCATGAGAAACAGGTAGTGGGGTCTAGAGGAGGCTAGCGGGAGGGGATGCACCATGGTGGGGAGCCCCAAAATCCCAGCTTTGAAGTGATATCGGAGTCATTTCAAAATCATTCCGAAATGACTCCGAAGTCACTCCGAAGAGATCGGCAAACACTTTGAAGAGGCTCCGGAGCTGTCAGTGCAGTCCGTTCGCTGTTAGCGCAGACCGCGCGGACTTCCCTCCGAAATCTCTCTGAAGCAGTCGGCAAAGACTTCAGAGTCTCACTGCCGGTCTCTCCAAAGATCAGCGCAGACTTTGGAGGTGCTCCGGAGCGATTCCCTGCTGACATCGTGGGCGCTCTGGGGCACTGACTTCGGAGACGTTCTGAAGGGACTCCGGAGTGGCTTCAAAGTCTGTGCCGGTCTCTTCAGACGGACTTCGAAGAGTGCACCCCCCTGACTCCCGAAACACCTGGGGTGACGGACAGACCCTTTGGGGGTCGATCCAGATTCCCCACATGGGTGCAAAGGAGTTTCCACGGCAGGGAGGTTAGCACCCATTGCTAATGGGTGCTAACCTCCTGTGGAAACATATTGGGTGCTTCCTTTAATCCAGATCTACTAGATCCGGATCTAAGGAATGGGTACATTGCTAATGGGTGCTACACCTCCTGTGGAAACACTTTGGGTGCTTCCCTTAATCCGGATCCACTAGATCCAGATTAAGGAATGTACCCATTCCTTAGATCCGGATCTTCTTAGATCTGGATCTAAGGAGCATGGTGGAAAAACACCCTATGTGTCATTGACCTAAAGATCTGAACATCAGTAGCAGTTGACTGTAGTATATGGGGACAGACAGTATGGATGGGAAAAAGATGAGACCTCTCCTGTGGTAGGAGAGGAAAGTTTGTAGGCAACAGAGAGTAACATCAGCTGAAATAGTGATAGGCCCAGTAATCATAGGTACGAACTACAGCAAGGCCTGTCACTCCAGGATTGTGTATAATAGGCAGTGTAAACCCTGAAGGAGATTAAACTATGAGGTAGTACCCCATAGTCTCTCAAAACAGGATGATGATAGTCAGGTAGGATATTTGTAGCCCACCTTTTCTTCAAAAGGCAGAGTACCCCATTCTCCTCCTTTCCATTTATCTTCATAATAGCCCCATGTAGTAGGTTAGTCTGGGAGGTAGGATCTGTCCCAAGGTCACCCATTGAGCTTTCATGGGCCAAATTAGGGTTCAAACCCAGAGGCTCTGAGGTCCCAACGTGGCTCTGTTAGCTGCCTTTTAAAGAGGTTAGGATGTGGTACTAAAAGATGTGCATTGTTTATATATTTAGTCATTTAGTCGTGTTTGACTGTGTATTATATACACTTGCTCTAATTGTATTATTTATTTGAAACAGCTGAAGGATAATGCTGTAAGGCATCATAACTGGATTGGCTTGCTATTTTGAGTGGGTCAGTGACACCTTCCCATTGAATGCTAAATTAAGAAAAATACCCAGCTACAAAATAAGCAAACTAACACCACCGTTCCTAGATCTGCCATCTACTGGTGGTGGTTCCCCCCCTGTTGAAAGGGATGAGTATTCCCTACCACCCCCACTACCAGATTTAGAGTGGGAAGCTACAAAAAGTCTGCCTCCAGACATGCAGATATTACCCACATATAGGGAATGCAAGACCTAACCTTGGCATCTCCAATATAGTGCCACTATATTAGGCTGAAAACTCATAATGCTGTTACAGGAAGCCCAGCAATGATTGCAGAAGCTATCTGTTGGCATGGGGACTCCCAGGAAGTAGCAAGCTTGTGAAAAATAAGAAAAGGAAGATGGCAGGCAGTTTGGTGGGTCCCAGAAGTCCCAATCATTGTCATTGCAGAAGCTGCCAACTTCTTCTTTAGATTCCACATTGCCTGTTGCCATCTGTAGCACAGTGGCAGTGTTTTAGGAATGTGCTAGTTATGCACAGAACACTGAATAGTAAGTAGCAGGGCTGTTTTATCACTACACACAGCCTTCAACTCCGACTCCTCAGTTTGTGGTATCACCTACTCCAACTTGTCTATTTGAAATAAGATTAACGCATTGGTGTGTCTTGTATGGCATGAAATACTGTAATTTCTATTATCTGAGAAATTCAATCAGTACAAGTCTACAGCAGTCATGTAGTAGGGCTGTTTAATTCAGACCTCAAGGGACAATACTTCTTCTAGATACCTTCACTGGTAATGACATCTTTCCAGGTTTCCACCGAGTCAACATTATTACTGACTCTGATTCCAATAACTGAATAGTTGCCTCCAGACTCCATGGCTCCAACTCCACAACTCTGCAGGTTAGTTTCCTGCTCCCTTTGAGAATGTGGATGGGATCAGACAGGGCTTTTGTTCAGTTGCCTACCACAGCTTTCCATACTTTCCTCATCCTTTGCATCCAAGTCTGGTGATGTCTTTCCTGACTAGCTGATTGGTCATTTCTGTGCCCAGCATTCTGGAACCATGATTTGGTTGATCATCTGTAGCAACTGTTTCCATGCTGTGATTGCTGCTTTTCCCACCTCTGTGTCTATGTAGCTTCCTGTCCAGTGTATATGGGTGTTTTTCCACGGTCACTTAGTACCCATTTTAGCACCCATTAAGGACCCATTTGGATGAGAGCTGGATGACCCCATTTCCACCAAGGCACCCATTAGGGACACATTTGTTTTCGCCGCGCCTCAGGAAATCCGGATCATATGGGTACTTTTTGAGCTTTAATCCGGATTTTCTGTAGACCCCATTAATAGGGTCTACAATGGGGTCTTCAGCCAGAAAATCCAGATTAAAGGGAGCCCTTTTCCATGTTAGTTTGGCAATGGGGTCAAGAGGAGACTAGGGGGAGGGGGCACCCTTTGGGGGGCAGCCCTAAAACCTAAGCTTTGAAATCATTTCAAAGTCATTTCGAAGTCACTTTGAAGTCTGTGCAAAACAGCTTCAGAGCGTCTTTGAAGTCTGTGCTGATCTTCAGCGTGAACTTCGAAGTCACTCTGAAGTGACTCCAAAGTCACTTCGAAGTCACTTCAAAGTTTACTCCGAAGATAGCACAGACTTCAAAGACACTCCAGAGCTATTTTGCACAGACTTCAAAGTGACTTTGGAGCCGCTTCAGAGATTGCACCCCCTGTCCCCACAAACAGGGAATGGGTAGATCCGGATTTCCAAATGTGTGCTCTGGTGTTTCCACAGCAGGGAGGCTAGCACCCATTGCTATTGGGTGCTAGACTACCCATGGAAACACATTGGGTACTTCCCTTAATCTGGATTTACTAGATCCAGATTAAGGAAAGTACCCATTCCCTAGATCCGGATCTTCTTAGATCCGGATTAAAGGAGCGCGGTGGTACCCGTTCGCAGAGGTAAAATGTCTGATATTCCAGAATCAAATTTGCCCAGAGAGTACTTCTTTAACTGCTTCTGACTGAACCCTGTGCTGTCCTCTTCAAACTAAGAAGGTGACCTTGTCTAGAACTTTGGGTCTGGAGTTTAATTCACAAGCCTGATCTAGGCCATCTCTGAAAAAAAGTTCAAAGGTGCTGCTCTAAGTTCGTGAGACTGTTAAATGATTAGAAAAGAAAATGCATAGAAGATACTTGAAAGGCAGAGGCAGGCAGGCTAAAGGAGCTGCATATGCCCTGAGAATTTGAAGAGGTGTGATTCTGCACTGTCTAGCAGAACAGGAAACATCTGGGGTTGATGTTAACAGGATGCTAAATCTAGTATCTCTTTTTATGTCTGATTCATTTCCCATTATTAGATTGCCATTCCCGTACTCTGTCATAATTATTAAGCAGGAGCTGTTAAGCAATACCTAACAGGCATTTCTTAACGGTCAAATGATCAAAACCGCTCTGATAATCTTATAATCTTAACCATGCTTGGAGAATTCATTTTAAGGGATTGAAAGCTTATTTCTCCAAGTATTTTATTTTCTTGAATTATATTACGTCCTTCAGCCAGAAGCCTCCCAAGGTAGAGAACTATCTGTTGGAAAGAATAGAAAATCCACACAAAAAATTGTCTTTCTCTTTGGTTCAAGTGAAGGGAAACAGATGAAGTCTATGCAGTCATTCTATCTGTTGGAAAGAATAGAAAATCCACACAAAAAATTGTCTTTCTCTTTGGTTCAAGTGAAGGGAAACAGATGAAGTCTATGCAGTCATTCTGTGTTCTGCGGAATCTTAACTCATGAAGAAAAGGGCCACCTTTAGTATTGGTGGCATTCGGTGCAGAAATATTTGTCCCTCCCAGATTTTTTATATTGAATTGTATGGTTTCCTAGCTACATTTTAAAAATGTAAATAGTACTAAAAAAAAATTATCATGCTTACACACACTATAGACCAGGATCTCTTGCTCATACCCTGTATTGCTGAAACACACAGATGCCACACAAGATGCTAATCCCTGAATACACACCTAAACAAGGGTTTTTGTCAAAGGGTAATGCTGAACACAAAGAATCTTTGCTTTGGAGATAACAGAAACTGCTTTCCTCAAAAGAGGTTTTAATTAGTCTTGGCTCCGTCTAATTCCTCTGCATTAAACGGAGCCTGATCTGGATTAGGGAGGCCCTAATCCGGATCACTGGTAGTCTTGTTTAATTGAGTAGTCCTGTTTAGACCCAGTAGTCTAGTGGCCCTGATCTGAAATAGGGAAAGCGCACAGAAGTGCTTTTCAGCAGGGTACCATAACTGAGTGCTTTTCATTCCTAGCCCTTGGAGTCACTGGCATGAGTGCAAAACTGCCGGTGCAAATGGTGGTGATCCAGGTCATGCTGTCTGGCAATCTGAAACACTGGGCCAGGCTAATCTGGACATACTGATCTGGATCTATTGCAGGTAAGTGCAGAAAGGGCCTATGTACTTCACTATTAAGATTTTCTTTCCTCTCACCTTACCTATGACATCAGGACCATAAAATCGGCTCATGGATAGGTTCATGAAGAGAAAGAACAGACAGCCATTAAAACTTAAAATCACTAAGTGAGCCAGTTTGGTCTAGTGGTTAGGGAGTCAGACTCTTATCTGGGAATACCAAGTTTGATTCTGCCCTCCCCCACGAAGCCAGCTGGGTGACCTTGGGCTAGTCACAGCTCTGAGCTCTCACAGCCCCACCAACCTTACAGGGTGTTCTGGTGTGGGGAGAAGAATAGAAGCTTTGTCAGCTGCTTTGAGTCCCCATAAACGGGTGAGAAAAGCGGGGTAGAAAAGCCAACTCTTCTTCTAAGGGAAGGCTCATAAAACCAAGGGTTTTGTATTTGAGGCAGAATATATTTCACATAATAAATTTGGTGAAATGTGAATTAGCTTGCTATAAATGAATGAAAGAAACCTGGAATGGTCACCTTCGGGTAATTTTGAATGCTCTTAATTCATTCCTAGAAACAATTAGTATGCTGGTTTCTTCAAATACTGTCAGAAGTGATTCAATCTCAGATACTCATGTGTAGCGTCCAGATAATTGAGAGCAGGTAAAAAAGATGCCAAGACTTTAATGAATCCTTGACTTGAATCCAGGTTGGACTCAGAAACTTCAAATGGTTTGAGTGTACAAATTTAATGAGAGTGCTCCCCCGCCCAAAAAAAGCCAAGATCTATATAAATAGCCTAGGGGAAAGTTCTGGGACCGCTTCCTTGCAAACACATCTTCTATTCTAACCTGATTAGAATGGCACAAACAGCGGTTTGTAGGCATCTGTTCATCTTTTGCCCTGATTTATGGTATCATCAATTTTTCAGCTGAAATACTGTTAACTGGTATTTCATCGTTGCTTCACTTGGAAGTGCTATACAGATCTTGGAACTTACAGGAGAAGTTCATGATGTCTGGCTTCTTTCTATTAAAGAAAAAAACAGGAAATCAATGTTCCTATCCGAATATTGCTTTTCTTAGTTCACAGGTCTTGCCTGGTGACAGCTGAGAATTAGTGCAAAGTCCTAGGGAGATGTTGTTATTGATCAAATATTTGTGTCTGACCTATTTCTGCACTGACAGTAGTGTAATTATTTACAGCTGGTCAACATTAAATATTTGCCATGGTGGTTTGGAATACAAAAATCAAACCAAGCGACAAGCGCTAAGATGGCAGAAGCACTCTTAAGAACACAAATAACTTTAAGCTTAGATTTTCACACATGACCAGGTTTGGAGATTTCTGCTGTAGCAACCGTTATGCCATGTATACTTCTCCATGGGCTGAGTAAGAAACAGTGCCACAGGCATCCCCTCCCAGTGTGAAAATTCGACAATTAACAGTGTCTGAGCCCAAGATCAGAAGACTGGCTGTATAACCACTAAATAAAATAATTCTGCTTTATAATGGGAGGGTAGATGGGTGTTTATTGGGGAAAACAAGAAACTAAATAAAACATATATCTTTGCTAAGAACCACATGGGAAGTTTTAACTTTTAACCCGCCCTGGGGCCTCTGGGTACAGGACAGGATAAAAATGCAAATAAATAAATAAATTCCTAGGGTTCCACTCCCAGCAGTTGAGAATAGAATGCTGGGAATGTTGTTCAGGAACCTTTGGGTAGCCACTGCCTTAGATTATGGTGGGGCCTGCTGTAGTCTGTGCCAGTATGTGAGTGGTGCCTCCTGTTCTGGAATATAATCTGAAGTAAGACCCAGTGCAGAAAGGGCCTGTACTTGGAAACATCTGGGGTCTGCAGCAAGATTGCTTGCATCTTAGTGGTCTTATAGGTCTTTAACAGAAGAGCTAGTATATTAAGTAATCTGGAGTCTAGTGATCTCTTGTGGCATTTGGAGCTACCCCTGGAATGGTCATGTGAGGATGTCTCACCAGGCCCATAGCTGGGGGGGGGGGCAGCCCCCAATTTTGCCCCCCCCTTCATTTTTTTAAATTTTTAGTCCACCAAATACAACAGCCTCCCCACAAATTTGTGACAGCCCCCTAACAACAACACACACACACGGGTGCCTCACCTGGTTGGCCATTTGGCCGTTTCTTTAGTATCAGTGCCATGAAGTGGGATTGGAAATGAACAGGAAGTCAGTACAGATCTTCTAGGACTACAATATCTGTAGCTGGCCAGAGATGCCTGTTATCAGTTGAACTGCTGTATTCTATATTAATTCAAGCTTCTACCCAGAAGTGCCTCAAATTTCATACGTTTAAAAACTTAAGTTTTACTTCACGATTTGCAGTGGCAGAAAAAGCAGCAAGCTTACATATTTGGCGACTTACCACCACCAAAAGGAACCTCAAAGGCATGTGAATATTGAGAGATGACTCTAAACCAGTGGTTCTCAACATGGGGGTCTCAACATGGGGGTTCTCAACCTTTGGGGGTCGAACTACCCTTTCAGAGGGGTCGTGACGAGTCTCCCACCACCCTTCCCTCTGACCTCCCAGCTGCTCTGCCCCTGTGGTTGGGGGTCTCCACAACATGAGGAACTCCATTAAGGGGTCGCGGCATTAGGAAGGTTGAGAACCACTGCTCTAAACTGAAAGTTACCTTGTTTCTGGCTGCCTCCATAAGAGGCAAGAGGCCATACAGAATATAATGATGATGGCATAGTTTCCTCTTGTGGTGGCCAACCAAACATGGACAGTAAATCCCAGCATAGATTTGCTTACCTTCCTTTCTAGTGAGTTGGATAGAAAGTTCCAGAAGCCCCACCACCACTACCCTCTTTCTGTTGTTTTCTGCATGCTTGGTTAGCTCAGGGAAGTTCGCAGCAGGGCAATTTCACATGCATCTTGCCGTATGTGAAGGGTGAGGCTATCACAGGTTGCCTGGCACTGCTGCTTGATTTCTCATGCCCAGCCTTGCAACGTGTTTTCTTTGTGTTGTATGGGGAAGGACACAGAAACATCTGGCAGTCCCAGTGTGGTGCCTGAGAGATGATGGGGTTTAACTCATGTCTGGAAACCACTCCATCATTGGCATACCTCTTTGTGGGGATCCTGTTCCTTTCCAAAGTTGAGGCTATATGGAATATGGTTCCTTAATCTTCTCTGATTTGAGTTTGGTTGCACTTTATTTGTCCACCGTTGAAGATCTTGCTGCCTACAAGCAACATTTAAATGGCTCGATGTACAGACTTCTCCAAACCATCCAGCAGTTTAATACTGGTGATAGGAATAAAATGCTGTCCAGTAGTGCCCATCCCATCTTTCCTTGGCTATGATTAAGGGCTGTGGGTGTCACGTGTAATCTGCGTCTGGGTTCCTATATCTAAGTAGTTGCCTTGAAAAGGAAATTCCAGTTTTGAGGTTTGTGTAGTCAAGTGCGGCAAGAGCTATCATTTTGATGCTGTTTTATTAGAATCATTTGACCACATTGTTATCATCTTTTATGGCATTTGTAAGTCCCTTTGAAGCACATGTAAAGTATCTATGAAACCTAACAGTGATCTGATTTGTTTTGGGAACCAAAAATATTATCTAGTTTTATTTATAAGTACTGCCTTTGAAGTATTTCTTTTAAACTTTTTGTACATCTATAAATATAAGTTGTTCTATTTCTTCAAAACCTTTTGATCAATTTTTAGCATCTTTTCTTTTGTAGCAAATATGAATTGAATTATTGTTGAATCCTTTTATAGAAGAGAAGAGGCCTTTTCATTACAGGCATTCTGCTTCACTGGTGCCTGTTTCTTATTTAAAAAGAAACTCATTTTTTCCTTCCAAATATTTTAGCTGACTTGTTTGGAAAAGATCTTCTCTTCTTCCTTCCTGTTGCAGTGAGGAACCTAGGGGCCTCCAGATGTGAATCCTAAACCCCACCAACCCTGTCCAGAACCCCTGGACTTCTTACCATAGCTGTAAAGTAGGAATAATTTGTAAAAAAAAAAAATCAATATAGTTGATGGTAGTGATGACAAGAGCTTGTTCTTGGTAAATAAAAATTGATATTAATGGAATAAATCCTTAATGGTACAGGATTTTATTTATTTATCATCTTGATAATGTACATATACACTCCTCTATAATCTTACATTTATTATCTATACAATTGCTCCTCTCTCTTCTCAGCAGTGGCCCCCAACCTTTTTTGCACCAAGGACCGGCTTCAAGCAAGACCATCTTTCTGTGGCCCGGCAGGGCGGGGTGGGGCAAGGGCAGGGCTTTGGAGGGGGTTGGAGTTTAGTGCATACATATCATTTATAATATCTCCTGGCAGAGAACATTATGTAGGGCGTGATGGGGCAGGGCAGCAGGCTGCATCCACCCCACATAGTGTGCTCTGATCCTCCGCAGAACAGAGCACACTGTCAGTGTTTAGTGCTGGTCTGGGTGGCGGCACAGCCTGGCAGAAAACTCCCAACGGCCCGGTCCTGGTCCACGGACCAGTGATTGGGGACCCCTGCCCCTCAGAATAGGGCCAGATAGTCTTTCAGAGTCCATTTATTTCCATGTTGGAGATTGAGTTCGCTATTCCTTGTCCAGCTGGGTTCCCCACTTTTTTGTTTAAAGTAGATCTTGACTTTCCTCCAGACTTGCACTGAGGATTATTTTACCAATCACCCCATATATTCCACTCTCCTTAACAGTACAGGTGCACTGAAATTCAAAACCAAACTCTCATTAAGACTACCTTCTAATTAGATTCAGTGCAGAATCTGGCTGCTCTGGAAAACAAACCAGGGCTTTTACAAATTTAATAGCTAAGAAGGAGGAGGAGGAGGAGAAGAAGAGTTCGCTTTTCTACCCCGCTTTTCTCATCCATTTAAGGGGACTCAAAGCAGCCGACAAGGCTTTCTATTCTTCTCCCTACAACAGAACACCCTGTGAGGCAGGTGGGGCTGTGACAGGTCAGAAGAGCGCGGTGACTAGCCCAAGGTCACCCAGCTGGCTTCATGGAGGAGGGCAGAATCAAACCCGGTATTCCCAGATAAGAGTCTATCTCCCTAACCACTAGACCAAACTGGCTCACTGTAGAGGGAAGACTAGTTGTAGCTCAGTACTGAAGTGGACTCCCTGAAGGCAGGGGGTTACAGGTTTTATTCCCATCCTCTCCCCAGAAGTTGGCAATGGAAAATCACTTCAGTATCTTTGGCTTTAAAAAAAACCAACTGCATAGAATTTGTCACGAAATCAGCCAGAAACCCCAAACACATGTAAGGTGGGTTTCAACAGGAATAGATTGTAATGCAGGCAACAGGTAGTGAAATTTTATCTACTTCCAGCTATTTTTTTTCAATTTGGCAATTCTAAATGAACCCAAGTCCACTTGGGTACAACTGGCTGTCAAAGGGCTGCTGCTCTTTTACATCAGCTTTTTGGCCCACAGAGGCCACACTGTGCTCCCAAGAAAGGTCTGGTCACAGACAAGTTCTCTTTTGGGTGGACCTCAGGCCTACCGTATCAGCATCTCAGTGTGGCTGTTTGTTGGGGGATGATTCATCGAAACAATAGGTGGAAGATTTAAATAACTCAGTGGTGACTGAAAGTAAGAAGAATCAAGTTGTATATTGTTGTTTGATCATTGTTAAATTAAAAGTAAAAAGAAAACCTATATATTTCTACTTCGGGCTGCACTGGGTGGGTGAAGCTCTGTATCTATTTTGCCATACAGAGTTCCTTTGTTCTTCATTAATGCTGGCCACATGATTTGTGGCTAGTTAGTTAGGTCAAAGTAAACCCTCCAGGTAACTATATGAACATATCCATGTAGACTTCATGGCATCACTGTGCTAATACTTTCTTTTTCGATTTGTTTTAACCTTTAACAGTAAACAACTGTAATGGGATATCCTTGTGTTCTGTCATCCAAGGACTGGCCAGATTTAACTTGGTTTAACATTTGGAAGTTAACCAGGCTTAGTTAGGTGCTGCTAACTACTGGTTTTTTTCCTTCATCAGAACAAATAGTAATCAGTAGTGGTGTGCGGTTGGAAAGAAACAAGTTTTTTAGACTTGGGGTGTTTTGCAACAGTCAAAAAGTACCCATTTTTGCACCCATTAAGGACCCATTTGGGTGTAAGCCGGACGATCCCATTTCTACCACGGCACCCATTTGGGACCCGATTGTTTCGACTGCCGTGGGGGAAATCTGGATCTAATGGGTACTTTTTGGCCTTTAATCCGGATTTTCTGTAGACCCCATTAATGGGATCTACAATGGGGTCTTCTCCCAGAAAAAAACAGATTAAAGGAAGCCTGTTTCCACTGGAAACAGGCAATGGGGTCTAAAGGTGGCTAGGGGGAGGGGATGTACCTATGGGGGGGGGAGCCCCGAAGTCCCAGCTTCGGAGTCATTTCGGAATCATTCCGAAGTGATACCAGAGTCCCTTTGAAACGATCGCCACGGACTTTGGTGAGGCTCCAGAGCTGTCAGTGCGGTCTGTTCGCTATTAGCGCAGACCACGCTGATTTCCCTCCAAAGTCCCTCTGAAGCGATCGGCAGAGACTTCGAAGTCTTGCCGCCGGTCTCTCCAAAGAGATCAGCGCAGACTTCAGAGGCACTCTGAAGGGACTCCGGAGTGGCTTCGAAGTCTGCGCTGATCTCTCCGAAGAGACTGGCGGCAAGATTCCAAAGTCCGCCGATTGCTTCAGAGGGACTCCAGGGTCTTGCTACCAGTTTCGCCGAAGAGATCAGCGCTGACTCTGGAGTCTTGTTGCCGATCTCTTTGGAGGGACTTCGGAGGGAAGTCAGCGCGGTCTACATTAATAGCACACGCTGACAGCTCCGGAGCCTCTCCGGAGTCCATGGCGATCGCTTGGAGGGACTTCGGAGTCATTTCGGAATGATTCCAAAATCACTCCGAAGCTGGGACTTGGGAGATCGCACCCCCCTGTCTCCAAAGACACGTGGGGTGACGGACCGACCCCTTGGGGGTCGATCCAGATTCCCCAGATGGGTGCAAAGGTGTTTCCACAGCAGGGCGGTTAGCACCCATTGCTAATGGGCGCTACACCTCCTGTGGAAACACATTGGGTGCTTCCCTTAATCCGGATCTACTAGATCCAGGATTAAGGAGTGTACCCATTCCTTAGATCTGGATCTTCTTAGATCCGGATCTAAGGGCTGCAGTGGAAAAACACCCTTGTACTGGTAAGCAATATCATAGGGCAATATTGTAGGCTACATTCCCACACATCAATTAAACCATCTAGAGTCCATCTTGAGACTCCTCCATTCTGACAGTTTTTACAGATTCCATGCTTCTTTGTGGACTAAACTATATGTGGATTAAATGAGCTCTCACTATGGTTCAGAGCGTTAGCCTGATGTATTAGGCAGAGTGGGAATGGAACCATACTGAAGTCTTTTAATATAATACAGAGTACTAAATTGATTTCTGACTGTTGCCAGTGGCCACTATTCTTGTGCATCCTTGTGTATAAGATTAAAGTTATTTTTAGTATGTTGAGTCTGCTTGTAGAAGGGGTAATCCTACTGTGCCGAACAAAAATAGTCCAAGGAACATGCTATCAATAGTAACTGAAGCCTGTCTGGAAAGTACTTTGTTAACTAAATTGTTAGTTGTGGAGCTGTTATCTCACAAACCCCTGCTTGGAGCCAGCATTAAGGAACAAGGCACAATCCACCATAAGTGAGCAGGCAGAAGAAGATGCAGCCTGTTTCATAGCATGTAGAACAGAAAATCGTAATATTTGATCAAAGCAGGAGACACATTTTCTCAGATCTCATTAGCACAGGCAAATCTGGGAAATTCCCTTCAGAGGTGGATACTGTAGACTTGATAATGTGAAGGAAAGAATCTCCCCAACATCCTACTGTGATTGCTTCTGCCATCTGGGAGGAAGATGGCAAAGTCTCACCGCTTCTCTTGCAGCCATCGTTAGCCAAACCAGTATTGCTTACTCGTATCTGCCCTATGTAGGACAAAGCTGCTGTGATCTTATCTCTGATTCTTGAAGTAGTTCAATATTTAATTGATGCAGGCATGTTGCAAATAATCTGATAAACTGTGCCCTCAAAGAGCTTTTTAACAAACACAGCTAGAACAGAATTAGCTTGCTGAATGGTAAGAGAAATACAGTTTTACAGACCTGAAAATGTAAGTGCTCTCACAGGGACTTTTGCGTCGACCCTTAATAAGCATTCAGCATCCGTGTAGGACATGTCAAGGCCCTATAGATCTGCATGTTAGTGCAGGTCTTGGGACCACTCACCCATGCTGGTTGATCTTTTATTAGACAGAGCATAGTCCGACCACAACCCAGAACACTGGTAGCCGTTTCAATTGGGTCTACCAATGAACCAGTGTGGTCCTGTGTAGAACCTCCAAGTGCCCCCTGAAAAGCACCCCCACAGGCCCAGAGGCTAAGAACTTTTATTCCTAGCCTCCAGAGGTGTGGGGTGGGGCAGCCACAAAAATAGTACAAACTTTGTGGTTGCAGCATGGGCTGCCCCTGCCTATGCCTTCCTGTGGTAAGAATCAGTGGGCCCACTTGCTGGGATTCGAGAGCAGATGGATTGCCCTTGTCTTCTGCTTGACATGCCCATGAGCCACTGTGTGGGACAGGATGCTGGACTAGATGGCCTGTGGCCTGATCTAGCGGGGCTCCTCTTATGTTCTTATCAAACAAGTTTAGTAAGATACCATCTTCTCTCAAACTTGCTAGATTTTGTGATTTTTCTTCAAGAAGAAGAAGAAAAAGAAGAGTTGGCTTTTCTACCCCACTTTTCTCACCCATTTATGGGGACTCAAAGTGGCTGACAAAGCTTTTCTATTCTTCTCCCCACAACAGAACACCCTGGGAGGTGGGTGGGGCTGTGAGAGCTCGGAAGAGAGCTGTGACTAGCCCAAGGACACCCAGCTGGCTTCATGGCGGAGGGCGGAATTGAACCTGGTATTCCCAGATAAGAGTCCGGCTCCCTAACCACTAGACCAAACTGTACTTGAACATAGTACTTGATTTTCTGATGGATTTTCTGCCAACCATTAACCATACAACATTTCTTTAAAACTCCTTATGTATTCTGTTCTGTGTTCCAGCTGTTGCAGTCTATGAAAAATTCTACCCCTTTGGGGGCGCCTATAAATGAATCCAGAACAAATGCTTCATTGACTCAGCAAAGACGTGATGAAAAATTTTCTATAACAAGCCAATTTGGTCTTGTGGTTAGAGTGTTGGGCCTTTACCTGGCAGTCTTCCAGTTTGATTCTGCACTCCTACACAAAGCCAGCCTGGGTGACCTTAGGCTAGTCACAGCTCTCTTTTTGAGCTCTCGCAGTCCCACCTACCTCTTCATGGGATATCTGAGGAATCATGGGGAATTGGATGCAAACAAATGCTGATTGAAATAACCATGGTAAGGCCTGAAATCTATCCCCTGCAGATATTAAGGGGCGGTCTGACTGCATCTATTTCCCTTGTGCGCCAGGGAGAGAGAGTTAGCTAGCCATGTTAAAAATGCTGGCATCTAGCCATACATGGATCAGGGCTGACACATAGTCCTAAGACTATGTCAAATATCTGTGGATGCAATTCCCTAAACAAACAAACAAACCCTAGAGCTCAGAGCTAAGAAAGAGTAGGAGTTTTGCACTTCCTTAAAATGTCCAGCACTTTTTTACTCTTTGCTTGCACAGGACATGGTTGGTAGTGTCACGGCCCTTCGTCCTTGCCCCAAGGCCACTCAAGTCTTTATTCACTTTGGTAGCGTGTGAATGCACCAAGTCTCGGGCTGGGCAAAGAGTCGTGTTCTCTCGGGGGGAAAAACAACCCCTCACGTCCCTTGAAAAAGAAATCAGGCAGGAACACCACAGAACTATTTTTATTGGTAAGTTTAATAAAAGTTAAAACACAGACAAACACAAAAGAGACATGGGACAAGCATTGACACGCCCAATTTAGATGGAGAGAAGCTAGGCAAAAGTTTGTTACTTATGCTCATTCTAGATCACTGGTTCTCAACCTGGGGGTCGGGACCCCTTTGGGGGTCAAATTACCCTTTCAGAGGGGTCGCAACGAGCCTCCCGCTGCCCTTCCCTCCCACCTCCCAGCTGCTCCGCCCCTGTGGTTGGGGGTCTCCATAACATGAGGAACTCCATTAAGGGATCGCAGCATTAGGAAGGTTGAGAACTGCTGTTCTAGATAGTCAGGTGATAGTAGTTAGCCAATAAGGTACATTCTGCAGCATGTGCTTTTGATATTGAAATTACGGTTTTAAAGTGCCATTTGAAATGGATAGTTCTGAGGTAAGTTTTGGAAGAATTATTGCCTGCTTTACTTAGATGTAAAACAGGTTCCATTGATTAAGGCAGTTAAAGATTCTTCATTGGTGATGGTTATCTAAATGAGAGATAGATGCCTGGTGTTCATGGTAGGTGTAAAGTTCCCAGGAATTAAAGGAACTCTGGCCTTTTCAAGTTCTTGGGAATTAAAGACTGAAGATCTCGTTCCCACCGGAAAAAGCTCCCACCTGTAAGATGGAGTTCTTAAACCACTTCAATTTCCAAAGTGGAGTAACTTTGGCTTGCACTCTCAATATCATGGATACAAATATATTCATGTGAATTTTTGATCCATATTTGCAAATACAAATATCTAAAACATTCGTATGCGCCCATATGGATCCCGTATTGCCACGATGCCCAGCGATCCAGAAAGTGCCTGCCCTCTCTGAGGAGTAGCTTGGCCCTGTTAGGATGCTGGGTTCATGCAACGGCCAAGTGAATACTACAGTGTGGACACAAAACACTGGTAGCAAGCGTTTCAACAGTAAACAAAAACAAGTTTATTATTATACACAAGCAATACTATAAAAGATAAAATAAGGTTCAGGTATTTGTTGGTTTAAATTTGCAAGTCTCTTAAAGCTAGGAGCTAACCCTTTCCTCTACAGGAAAATAGTTCGCCTTTTAAAAGACAAGCCTCCACACGTTCCTCTCCCTCTGACTTGCTTTGCCACAGCTCACGCCAAGCCAGTGTACCAGAACGTGGCCCTAGATGATCACAAGGCCCAGTCCGTCCTTGCTTGTCCAATCATCCAGCCTGGTCAGTTGCTAGTGAAGTCTCCCTCAGAGCTACAATCCACCCGATTGCCTCCTTCCGAAATCACTCAGCCCAAAAGACCACTGGTCAGCTACTGGTTCCAGCTCCCTCAGGATCAGCTCCTCTGTTCCCTTCAGCCTCAGTCCCAGCACGAAGACCCCTGGTCAACTACTGGTCTGGCTCCTTCAGGTTCAGCTCTTCTTCTCCTTTCAGCTCTTGTCCCAGCATGAAGACATCCTCTGCTGTACTCTGAGTTCCTTTATACTCATCCCCCTGACCCTGATTGGCTCTAACCGCAATAAAATGCTGCTGGAGACTCCTAACAGAGGTTGCTGTCCCTCCAGCCTGATTGGTGGGAACTCCTTCTCTAGCCCCTCCAGCACTCAGATCCCCGGACAGCTTTTCCCTCCAAAACCTTACTCCAGCCAATCACTGCAACAGGGCCCGCACAGAATTTCCCGCTCTTTTTGCAGCCCAAATCCCAGGGTTCGCAACAAACTTTGCAACAAGGCTGGCTATTGCAGCTTTGCAAGAAGCCTGCAAAGCCCAAAAGCAAAACAGTTTGCAGCCTGTACCCAGAAACCGTCACACGTATGCATCCCACTTTTATCCCATATGCATCCATACAAATGCGTACAGATGCGGGAACGATGTGTATATGCGAGTACACATTGTGTACATATCCGTACACAGACAAATGTCTGAATAATTCATATGAATGTTCTGAAAATTCAAAATTCTTTCAGATGTTTAAATTTGAATTTATAGACAATCAATTTGAATTCAAATGTCCAAATTCAAATGAATTCAATCAAATTTCAAATGTTTCGAATGTTCATGCACATACTTATGAGGGAGTCTAAAGTGACAAGCTCCCAGATGACTGACCTGGCGCAGTGGTAGTGCTGTCCATGCCAAGTCTGACGCCCTCCTTTTTTGTCAGTAGGGAAATGCCAGCATTTTATTTTTTAAGCGAGCATTTCTTCTCACCATTTGGAGATTCTCTGTTCTGGCTCATGTTCTGTTTTATGTTCTCTGCTCTGCTTCATGTTCTGCCTCCCAGGCTGCAGTCGCGCCCATTGTTCAAGACAGCTTCTAGCCATCTTCTCCCAGCCTTGCTCAGATTTTATTTTGCAGGGATCGTCCTGGGGGTCGGCTGTCCCTCCTCAAGCCACTTCTCTGGAGTCCACTTTTACAGAGGACTCAAGCCAGCCCATTTTCACTCCCCCTGTGTGAGCACAGAACCGGGCTAGAGGGGGCTGAACTGTGGTTCCAGCCTTCCCTCCTGCCCATTGCAACGCTCTCCACTTCTGCCACCATTCCTAGAATGGCCCCCTCCCATCCAGCCCCTTTGTTCCAGTAGCAAGTGTGCGGACTCTGTCCATCATTTTTTAAAAATAGAATTCTATTTTGTGCTAGACTGATAATGCACTTTTGCAAAGAACAGGAGAGTTTTAAAAATTAAATGGCTAGAAAAGCACTTTGGGGAGGGGGAACGCATGGAGCAAGAGAAGAAATGATACAATTCCAGGGAACAATGTAGCTTCTGTTTACCTTCACCAGCCTGCAAGGGAAACAAGGTTTAGTTGAAGTGAGAGGGGACTTTTCCTCAAAAGGAAAACTGGTTCAGCAGCTTGAGGGAAAACGGCAGCTTACAGCCTCTCCTTTTTCTACCAGAATGGCTGTGGAGGTGGACATGCATGCTGGCTGGGATATGCATCAGCTTCATCTGTTTGGGGGCACAATCCCCTCACCCCAACAGTACCCTGAGTTTGCCCTTAGCACTACATAACTCCAAGCACACCCCGTTGCCACTGTTGATTGACAGAATTTTATCCTATCAGAATGCAGGTGGTGTTGATAGAATCAGTAGGGGTGGAGAAAGTGTAAAGGAGACTCAGGGAGATAACAGAAAAGGTGTGAGCATAGCAGCCTGAATTGAGAACAATCTGAGGACTGATTATCAGGGACGAGTGTGGACAGGATTAAGACAGCTTCAGTTCAGTTTCTTAACAGGACTACTTAGATCAGCCTGGTGTGATGATGGCCCCAGTTGCTGTTTATTTCCTCTCAGGTTACATGCATTCAGAACGGTTCTATAAACTATCTTATTATCTTCTGTGCCACCTTAGTGACGTTCAGCTTTTCAAACAGGTGACAGATTTTCAGGGCAGACTTCTTGGTACTCCAAAGTAAGTTTTACTGTGCTCTGTTGCGTCTACTCCCAGGAGTGGGAAGATAGGATTGCAGTCTTTGTCACTTGGACGTAGCGTTCTTGTTATCCAACTAAATTTGATCACAAGGAAGAGTGCTGTTTTGCAGTTCAATTTACTTGTCATATTTTGCAAAATAAGTAATTTAGGTTTGTTGTGCTTTTAACCAGCTAAGTGAATTAAAATAGAGTTAGCTGGCCAGTTAGACAGTGATTTAAACTGTTGCTTTTGTGTTAGTTCAAATAAATAGTGTGAACTATGTTACTTAAAGAGACATCTGCCTTCTAGGACTTGTGTGTCCATGTATGACTTCAAATGACTTACCAATGACCTGCAAGAAATTGGTCACTCTATGTTCAATCTACTTCATATGAAGTGAAAAAGAACCAGTTTGGGGCTGCATCCGGACAGGTCCTGAAACCTGCGATTAGCCTGGCACTGTATTGGGATTGCTACATGTATCTGTGGGAATCCCTGAATAGCCCAAGATATACAGTCGAACCCTCGTATCTGTGGGGTATACGTTCTGGCTCCTCCCACGGATACGTGGAACCATGGATAATTGCAAACACTGCTGCCGGCTTCCAGAAAACGGCGGCAGTGGCAGCCAAAGCCACCTGCCTGCCTTGTTTTGGCCACCCGGGTAGAGCGGTGGGACCTTGCGGTGACTTTGCAGGGCCTTGTGGTGGCAGTGGCAGGGGGAGGGCCTTGTGGCAACCTGGCAGGACCTTATGCTGCCAGTAGCAGGGCCGTGTGGCAGCAGGGTCTTACAGCAAGATGGCGGGACCTTACGGTGGCGGGGCCTTGCAGCAGGGGTGACCTCAGCTTCCGGCACGTGGCCTAAATTTCCGGCACACCTCCAGTGGCAGCTGCCAACTGCAGCCAATGGCATGCAGCTGCAGCAGGGATCCATTGGGAGCTGGCAGCCGTGGCGTGGCAGGAAAGGTGGGGGGAAGCAGGGGGCTGATCGGTAACCGCGGATAACTAAAACCACGGTTACCAAATCCGCGGATACAAGGGTCCAACTGTATAGAGTTGAAATCCCAGAATATCACTATTGCAGAAAACAGAATGCCCAACCCGAGTTTTCCTGCATAGCAATATTGCTTACCTTGCCCAGTGCTTGTTCCCCTGGGCCAGAGGTGGGCAAACTCTGGCTCGGGAGCCACATGCGGCTCTTTGGCCCCTTGAGTGTGGCTCTTCCAGCTTAGGAGTACCCTAATTAAGTTAATAACAGTGTGCCTACCTATATAGGTTAAGTTTTAAAAATGTGGCTCACAAAAGAAATTTCTATCATTGTACTGTTGATATTTGGCTCTGTTGACTTATGAGTTTGCCGACCACTGCCCTGGGCTCTTCCTGTTGGATATGCCCACTGTGCAAACATAGGGACAAAATTGGGCTGAAAATCCAGCTTGCCCAAGCACGAGGGTGGGTGGTTGTGCACTTCTGGGTATTTCTCACCATTGAAGGGCTAGGGCTGAAGCTTGTCCTGCAATTTTGCCCAAGGACAGAGAGGGGCAATTGGAGGATATAAACAAGATCCCACATTTTCCTGTCGCCATCTGAAGGCAGCTATACATTTTGCAGCTCTTGGACCTGCAGCAGTTAAGCTTTGCAGCTTCCAGACATGGCAAATGTACTGGAATTTTTTTTTTGTCCTATGAGATCCACATTTTTCCAAAACTAATTAATTCTGAAATCACCCTGCATCCTATTTTTTACTCTTCTTTCCTAAATATGGTGTGAAATATGGTAGCTGATTCACTGTATTCCTGAATCCAGAGAGTAAGCCCAGCTGTGCATTTTGTTTAATATGAATAGACACAATAATTAAATGTCTGTGTCTTGCTCCCCCCTCCCCTAAACAGGGATTGGGATCCTGTCCCTGGTTATTCATGAGGTTTTCATTGCCTTCCTTTTCCAGTGGACAAACCAGGCCCCACAGCAAGGTGGAGTGACCCATTGTTACCAAATTTCATGGCATTATCTCAGATTCCCTTAAGTGTAGATATAAAAAAACAGGCCCAGAAATCCTTCAATAAAGCCAACAACAGTAACATGGGAGCTATAAAAACAATTCTGTGTGTTTTCACTTTTTTAAATTTTATTACAGCTTATATACTGTTCCTATTCAGGCCTAGGCATTCAATGACCTTGGTTTTCTTTCAATGCAGCAAACCATTGTTCCAGTTTTTGATCTGTAGTTTCGGTATTCCCACAATGGGCCCAGTTTAAGACAATTTGCATTATCTAAGATGCCCTACCCTCTTGTCTGTCCTCTTCCCCCACATATGCCCACATGTGTTCTTGATTTTTGATATAGCACAATCCTCCGAACTTCTCTAAGCTAGACATGTGTGTTCACATTTGCACATGCAGGGATCTTTTAACTGAGGTTTTGGTTTCATGGACACATAATTGATGAGCTGAATCCAAGAAAAAAAAAATGAGGAGGGAAGACTTTGAACCACTCTGACTTTTAGTAATAACAAAATAATAAATTTAGTAAACAAATGCAGAGTAATACAGTTAGTTACAAAAACAAAATATTGAAGGAAAAATGCAATATCTAAGCTTGGTCCATGGACATCTGACCGTCTTCTCCCATATGGATCTGCCTTTGTTTTGAGATCTCAAGGAGAGAGCCTTCTTATAGTTCCTCCACACTCAGAGGTTCAAGGGACAGGAACACGCCAGAGGGCCTTTTCTGTGGTGACCCCCAGACTCTAGGACAGCTTCCTTCTGGAGGGTTGCCAGGCACCTACCTTATATGTTTTCAGCGCCTGGTTAAAACATACCTCTTTTCTCAGGCTGTTGATGCATTGTTTCCTTTGGGTGTTGACCTGCCAGGGAACAATGGAAGGTTATATTTTACAGATGTTTTCACAATGTGTTATATATCTTTGGACCTTTTGGTGAAAAATGGGATATACATTTTTAAATAAAATAAATAAGCAGCAGTGTCTGAGGACTAAAAAAACATGTGTTTGACCGCAGGAATAGCTTATGTACCAGTAGCACAGCAGCAGTTTCATTTGAATGGTAAGGCAGAACAGTTTCTGGCAGGCACTGGCCAAAAGATAAGGGAAGCAAATAGACCTCAACAGATAAGGGGGGTAAAAGGAACAGAAGGCAGGCAATCTAGGACCCAGAGGGATCCTAAACTGAGCAGGTGTGCTCCAAGTGGGTCAGTGCTAAGCAGGCTTCTGACCACCTCCTTCCTGTGCTCTACAGTAGGAGGGGGGGTGCAGAGGAAAAATTTGAAAAGGGATTAATAAATTTTCTGCAGCTTCTGGTTCTCAGGATGATTAAAGCAACCAACTGAAGTGCTGGGACTCTTTCAGGTAGCACAGGAAAAACACAGCAAAGGAGAAAATAAAACTTGGTCCTGGCTTGACAGTGTTTTCAGCAGACCCTCTGGCTTTCCAAGGAAAGCAGTTGGTTCAGTAGAGATGGGTCTTGGAAGGTGAAATGAGCAGCAACAGACTGAAAGGAAAACAGACTTGGAGCGGGAGACGAGACCCTGAACTCCTGGATGTCAGTGTACTGTACTCCTGGACTGAGATGGGCCAGTGGTTTCACACTAGGCTCTTGGACACAGATGGACCATGGGGTGCATGCTGAGCTCCCAGACACAAATGGTCCAGTGGCTTCATAGTGGGTTCTTGGACACAGGGTAGTAGTTTCATGTTGGGCTTCTGGGCTCAGATGGGCCAGGGGCTTCACAGTGGGCACACATGGGCCAGTGGCTTCATGCTGGTCTCCTAGGCATGGATGGGCCGGAGGCTTCGTGCTGGGTGTCCGGACACAAGAGAGGGAATGTCTGGGAGACCTTCACAGCATCTACCTCGAGGTGAAGCTGCAACTAGGCTCCAGTTTGCTACACCTGATTGCTGGGATAGGACAAGGCCAGACAGCTATTCAGGCGGCAGAGGCCACCGAGGCAATGGCCTTGTGCTGCGGCAGAAGGATGGTAGCATAAGAACATAAGAACATAAGAGAAGCCTTGCTGGATCAGGCCACGGCCCATCTAGTCCAGCATCCTGTCTCACACGGGGGCCCCACCAAATGCTCACGGGCATCTCAAGCAGAGACAAGGACAAACCTTCTCCTGCTCTCGAGTCCCAGCAGATGGCCTTAGAAGCGCCCCAGTTCCCCCCACCCCCTCAGCCTGACCTAAGGGCACTTTGGGGGGTTATGGGGGGCAGTTACAGTTTTTTAAGTTTTTAAATTTTTTTTAGCTTGTAGTTGTTTAATTATCTTTTAATTGGTTTTAGGACAGGGCAACACTTTAGGATTTGTTAGAATTTGCCTTACCCCCCCCCCCCCCCAAAGCTGGCTGTGCTCTTTTCTTCTAGCTCTGGGTCACATGTAGGTAAAGAGAAGGGTATGGTATGAAAGATTCATCTCTCTCCAGTTGGACCACTCACCTTTGTGAGAGACAGTGTTGGTGGCCCAAATCTGTAGCTGTCTCCCAGGTGAGAGCCAGGAGGCTCTTTGGCCCTCTTGTTGTACCAGTTCTGACCGTTTGGGCAGTGCCTAGGTTATTCTGTCAGAGGGGGCGTGTTAGCTTCCTTGAATTATGTGCCTGGGTGAGAGAGGGAAGGAGTCCCATCTCGATGGTAACAGGCAGGGAGAGAGAGAGATGGAGATGGGAGGTAGGAGTCTTAGCCCTAATATGTCTACCTCCTGACCATCAGAATACAACCTCCCCACTAGTTTGATGGTGCTGTTGGTAAATGCTAGCTCAGTCCAAAACAAGTCATCCGTTGTCCATGACTTGATTGTGGATGAAAGGATAGACCTGGTATGTATTACAAGAGTCGGACCTGGTTAGGACTTGAATAGGACCACCAGGAAATTCCAGGTTGGTTGAGTAAACAGTAGTTGAAAAATAATCCCTATGAAGAGACAGCAGTGAAGGTCTTCCACAGCTGTTTAAAATAAGCTTTTGAAACAGTACAGGTATATTAATTTTTAAATTTCTTTTCTTTCTTTTCTAGTTACAATTACCTCAACTGCAGAAAAAGGTAGGAATATTGCTTTATCTATTTTTATTTTCCTTCTAGGAACTTGTTATAAATCTGAGATTTAGCGTCAGCCATACTAGATTATTAGGGTGGTCTTTTGTTAGATTTTGCAAATGTAAAAGGTGTTTTAAATATATCAGTGTTAGATTATGTTACATACTTCCCTTATTCTCCATTCCTGAATACCATTGTATAATCATGTCTGATCTTTCTTACTGATCTCTCCTTTTAATTAACCTTTTGGAATGCTACTTATAATTACAATTGTCTCAATCGTGACTACTGGGCAGACCAGCGGGCTCTAATCGTGAAGAAGGAGGTGTGCCATGCGGACAGGGGAACGTTTTCAGTTGCACACCAAATTGCACCACAAAATGCCATCCCTAGAGGCTCCCAAAGCTAGGAATTTTTGTACCTAGCTGTGATGCAGCAACTTGAGCTGAACAGGATTAGCACCATTGTGCAGATGGTGCTGAACCCACGTTCTACTCCATGGACAGGATCGGTGTACTGGGCTATTCCAGACCCACTGATCCTGACTGAAGACAGGTAAGTGCAGAAAGGGCCAGAGGCTCCTAGTACACTTGCTGATCTGGTCTACCAGCCAGTGCAGAATTGTAGAATATTTTCCCATAATCCCTACAAAATGGAATGAGTACTTTAACTAGGGTGCATCCACTTGCTAATGCCTTTAATCCACATTGAAAGCCATAAAATGCATTTCCAAAGTGCATTCTTCAGCCTTTAACATGGATTCAAAGTGGGGTGGAACACCAGCATCCACATGCTACTACTTATAAGCCACTATGGGGCTTCTGTTTAAAATATGCATGGATGTATCCTTAATTAATTAAACCTGCATAGTTTTCTAGGTGTTCTGTCTGATTCAGATTTTGGCTGTGCTTTCTGGGTAGTAATTAGAAGCTTTTCCAAAATTTGTGCCAGACTGTATTAAAGCTGTTCCTGATCATAAACGTATATTCTTATGTCTGTGATTAATCCTGCATTTACTACTACAACCACTAACAGTGCTGATAGTATTAACCATTCTGTGTTAGTCTTTGATTTCTCTCTTCTGGTTTAAAAACTAATTCCATATATTAAATCCTAATGCTGTGTCTCTACTTCTAAGGGAGGTGACTTCATTGAAGATGGGTAGGGGAGGCACCCTCATCCATGGCTTCTTTTGCATCTCCATTTCATAGCGTGGAGAGGGCATTTTCTGGAGTACCTCCATATAGGGCAGGGCAAAAACCACCGTGCATACAAACCCCTGGGAGGGTGATTGTGACAGCAAAAGGGGCCAGCATAATTCCCGTAAGCTGCTCACTGTTGCCACAGGCTGTAGGGTGACAGTGGGCAACTTCTCCAGACAAAGGGGGCATCTGCAAAAGGTAAGTGGAGACGTGGCGCAAATCTTTTGCCTGAAGTTTGTGCAAGGTGTATCTCACAATATGCTGCAACTATAGAATATATGTAATTATATATGCTTTATACGTAAATATGCTTTTATGTAATTAGCATTCTACATATGCCAAATTACTACCTTTAAAACAAGGTCTTCATAGTAATTCTCAAAATGGCCTTCCTTCTCTGGAAAATTGCTTTGTTAAGAGGCAGTGCAGGAAAAACTAAGATTGGCGGTAGTAGTTGTTGCTCTTGTGCAAAACTACACACCTAAATTCAGTGTGTTTAGGTCAGGTATTTAAAATGGTTGATACCAGGGGATATTTAATTGTCAACCTGAGATTAATGTGTTTGTGCTCTTAAATTTTCAGTCTTTATCAGCTTGGCAAAGTAGGTCAGTGTTTCCCCCCCACTTCGGTATGAGAATGTGACAGAAGAAGTAACATTAAATATTCAGCACAATGCGACAGTTCTCCCCCACCACACCCCACAGCCCGTGGCCCACCTTCGTTCTGAATGTGTTTTCTTTTGCCCTTCCTAAAACTCCTTGCTCAGTAGAATTCCCTGACCGACGGCATAGCAACTTGTGGATTTAGGATTCAACAGCAAGCCTTCTAATTAGTATTCTGTTATCTTCTTAATTTAGCTTAAATGCCTATTTAGGAAACCAGACTGGATTAGGCTGCCAGAGGGATAGTACAGCCAAAAAAAAGGCAACAGCTTACTGCACTTGGAAGTATTGAAAAATTGGTGGGAACTACTGAGAAGATCCTATGGTCATCTTAATTTTCAAATAGCCATAAGCAAGAAGGGGGTGCATAGAGATGAATGAGGAGTTGCATAGAGATGATGTTCCCATGCATACACCAGGACTAAAGTAAAAAAGCATACTTACTTTTTTATATTCTTTATAAATACAGTGGACTCTGTTTCCGGTTACTTGCAAGTCATGGATTATCATTTCAGGATTCAAACCAAACAATTGTTCAGTTTGTAACTCACGTGAGGTAGTGTAATTAAGTTTTTAAGAGACTATAAATAGAGACATTGCTTTAATATACTTTTATCAATATATAAAATACAATATATAATATATGCAGTGTTTTACATTATGTACAGTGTTTTAAATTTCGATAGCTGATTTCAGTTAAAGAAAACACTATTTTTATTGACAATATTAGAATCCCTTCCCACAATAATACTATAACGTGTTATCGTATTATAATGTGCTTTTTTCCAAACTGGCTTTCATAGCATGTCGTTTATTCTAACATAATATCTTTAACTTTTATTATTAAGATGGAGAAAATGGTTATTCTGTACCTCTAAATTTTGCAGTGTTCTTTTATTTTTTGCTGCTATTTCTGTACTCACTGAAATTTTATTGATGTTTTGCTTTTATTGCAGTTGTCTACCTTGTGATATTTCATCTGTCGTTTGTCATGTTTGTGTGGTCCTATTGGAAGACTATTTTTACATCTCCTGCCTCTCCTTCCAATGAGGTAAATGTTAATGTTAGCAAAGGGATGCCTTTCTTACCTGCAGGATTGTTTTGCGACAGGTGCTTGCTTTAAAGTATAATTCGGCTTGCTTTTATCATTTCTGTTGAAGAATAACGTTGCTTTTCTGTAAATGGAAGTTGTAGGATTATTTTCTAAAATCAACCTGTCATTGTGACCAACGTCAGTCATTCAAGCATTCCATATGTGGCAATACAGCAAGGCAGTGTTTATGTTGAAGCCTTTAGTCACTTGATTTCTCTGTCTGGTATTTTGGAATGGTGTTCAGACAAGCCAGACTGTTGTGCATATGTAGATATCCTTATTACAACAATCTCTCATTATGATCTTCTTCTTGTTCACATATACTCCAGCATGATTACAATCTCCCCAAAAAAGTCTCGAGAGAAAGCAAGTATGGGTGAATAACAGTTTGCTTAGGGAGGCACCAACTTTGAAAACTGCTGCTAAATTCACTGCTAAAAATGGCTGCTTGCCTCACTGCTCCCTATATGAGCTGACACTCACCTCTGTCTGACTGTTCTCAAGGTGGGAGAGGGTGCCCTGATTTTTTGGGACGCGTTAGAGAATCTGTGTTAGCATTTAGTTTCACTTTTGTGTCCAGCCTCCATTCCAAGTTGCAGAGGTAACAAGTATACAGTGGTTTACCTCCCCGTTGGATCATCACAGTAACTCTTTGGTGAGGCTAAGAGGAAATAACACTGTGTAATCAGAAAGATTCCAAATAGATGGGAAGATAACAGCAGGGTACCGCTTTCTGTTCTCTGCCCTAAAAAATCAGAGCCCTTCCACATAAGGAGTTCGTATATTGTGATCCAGGTAAATTATGCAGATGTTTGTGTTTGCTTAGTGAACATCACATTCTGCCCTGACTGAAAAGGGCAGCTACAACATTTCTGCATGCCCAGCTAGGATCTCATCTTAGCAGTATTTTTGCATAATATTATGTTGTATTTTGCATCATTTGCAATCAGTTTATTTGTATGCTACCTTTCCAAAGAAAACGGCTCGAAGTAATTTACAACACATTTTAAAAAAATAATTATTGCAGTACAAAGTTCATTACTAAATTAAACAAAAAATAAGGAATACCTGTAAAACAGAGAAAGAGAAACAAAGATATATTTATTCTGTGACACCTCAGGATTTCATTCAGCCTAGACCCAGATAGGTCTTTGACAGAGTATATTTGGATTGTAATAGTTTTTTTTAAATAGCATGATAATTGCTTTTAGATGATTTGTAAAACATGATTTCACTTATTTAATGCACGCCCAGAAGTTCATCACTCTATGGAAGTTACTGCCAGAAGAGGTGGTAACAGCAACCAGCCTAGATGGCTTTAAGGAAGAGTTAGACAAATTTATGGATGACGGATATATCAATGGCTACTAGAATGGATGCCTAAGTACATCTTTCAGGCTGAGGGGACAAGCAGGATGCCTCTAGGGCCATTTGCTAGGATTCGAGAGTAGGAGAAGGTTTGCCCTTGTCTCTCCTTGAGATGCCCATGGGCCACTGTGTGAGACAGGATGCTGGACTGGATGTGCTGTAGCCTTATCCAGCAGGGCTCCTCTTATGTTCTCTTATGTGATTTGGCCTCTGGGGAGTCAAATATCTATTCAGTCACTTTTGTATAACATGTTTTTCATAACATTTTGCTTTTGTAAAGTTGGCAGTGCAATCCAAGATATATGCTCAATGTCATTTGGCTTCTGCCATTGACTTATATGGATAGACAGCATCAACCTGTTACGACAACTGTCTTTATACCTGTGTCTGGCTCTGTTCCCACATGCACGCAGGATCTCAAAGTCTTAGTGTTTCATTTTCCTGGTAACTGTTTGGATTTAATTGCAAGGGAAGGGAAATTCTTGGCTGATCTTAATACAAAGTTTCTTTATTGAAATGTACAGAGCACACAGGAAATAATTTTATCACAGTCAAGTGGCAAAAATAGCAACAAGGAAACACTTTCACTTCAGGGCAAATTAGTCAAAACAGTAGGTGGCAGTTCGACTTGTAACTACTGGCAGAGATGCTTAGTTTAACATGTATCAAGGAGAAAGAATAATTGTGGCCATGACAGGGACACAGGGTTTCTTGTCAGCCAAGAAGCAAGAGCTGTCTCTAACTCCAGCTGAAAATAAAGCAAATATTTTCGCTGCCTCAGGCTTAGGGCCAAGCAGACGAGTGCTCAGTTAAACTAAGGAAGCAGAGAAGAGACATGCTATGTGGGGATTTTCTGGCCGATCATAATTTGGTTGCTAAACATGGGCAAGCAGAAATCCAATTGAAGATAAGGCTAAGTTTCAAAATGCTTTTGCTTCTAGGAAGAGTGGAGCATAAGAGCATAAGAACATAAGAACATAAGAGAAGCGTTGCTGGATCAGGCCACAGCCCATCTAGTCCAGCATCCTGCTGCACACAGTGGCCCACCAAATGCTCATCTCAAGCAGAGACAAGGACAAACCTTCTCCTGTTCTCGAGTCCCAGCAGATGGCCTTAGAAGCGCCCCGGTTCCTCTCAACCCCCCAGCCTGAAAGATGCACCTAGGCATTCGTTCTAGTAGCCATTGATACATCTGTCATCCATAAATTTGTCTAACCTTACCTTAAAGCCATCTAGACTGGTAGCTGTCACCACCTCTTCCGGCAGCACATTCCATAAGCCGATGACCCTCTGGGTGAAGAAATACTTCCCCCTGTCAGACCTGACTCTCCTACCTTTTCTATACCATGCATAATTTTATATACTTCAATCAGGTCACCTCTTAAACGCCGTCTCTCCAGACGGAAGAGGCCTAGACGTTGCAGCCTGGTTTCGTAAGGGAGGTGTTCCAGTCCCTTAATCATTCTGGTTGCCCTTCTCTGCACCTTCTCTAGTTCCAAAATATCCTTTTTGAGGTGTGGTGACCAGGATTGTACACAATATTCCAAATGTGGCCTCACCATAGATTTATAAAGAGGCAAAATGACACTTGCTGACTTATTTTCTATTCCCTTCCTAATTATTCCCAGCACTGAATTGCTGCGAGTCAGAGCCCTTCAGTTCAATGGACTTCTTCGTCATGATTTCCCTCATTCTAATCCTATTGCTGTTCCCTGCACACTCTCAGTTGTGCCTCCAAAATAAGTGGTGACCACGCAAAGCCACAATCTTCCTTTTCACTAAAGGAAGGTATAGGAGCAGGAAAGAAGGGAAGTAACTTTAAAGGCAAATTATTGAGAAAGAAATAAAAAAAATTAATCCCCATCATCGCCTCTCACCTTGTCCAGCATAAGCAGCACCCCTACCAATCAGTCTGCTTTTTGTCACAACTAGTCTCTAACTTCAGTAATACCCACCATTTCCCTCTCTATGTGCCCTTGAATAGCTTCCGTCTCCAGTACATCTTAGTCACCTCCATATATAAACATCTTACTGTTTCAGGAAATACCATCAGTTCAGGTAAAAAGAAAAACTTGGAAAGCAGAGGGAGAAAAGCATCTGACACAGTCCATTGGAAATTTTGTAAGATTTTGCATGGAGGTGTTTTTTTGAAGTCTTTGCACTCTAAGTGTGAACCATGCAATTTTTGCAGACTGCACCTTGCTCTGAATTGAAACTAAAACTATTTGCAACATTTACTTCTGAACTATTATGTGTAGAAACAAAATGTAAAATAAATACCAAAAACAATGACATACTAAAATAATAACTGAATGTGGGGAAGGGAAGATGTTTCGAGACAAAACATGTATCTGCCCCCTAAATCTATTTTTCTAGAAGTCTCAAACCTCCTTGTTATACATAAATAACCTGGACAATTTGTTATCTATGTTGCTTGCTATCTTGGTAAAGCGGTGTTTTGCAAACTATTAGTAAACAATAGTTTTCTTTTGTTTTCATGCCCATTAATTTTCTGAATTGTTTATGTACGGAATCCCTTAACATAATAGGTATCACCTAGAAGTTTCTAAAATACGGTATTTTAACAATGCTGTTTTGTCTTCTTCAGTTCTGTTTATCAAAATCTGATAAAGAGCAATATGAAAAAGAAGAGAGGCCAGAGTCCCAACAGGAAATTTTAAGAAGAGCTGCTAAAGACCTGCCTGTGTACACTACAACAACTTCAAGAGGTCAGCTGGTAAACAGTTGTATCAACCTTTCAAAATCTCTACACTGTTGCTGTTGAACTATCAGGTTTTTACTACAGCCCCTCTCCAGTCTTAGGCCTCGGGCTACAATTTTCTTTTCTTCATGCCTGAATTAGCACACTATGGGTACTTCTGGATGGCATGTGACCATTGAAAGGAGACCCAGCAATTGCCTCTTGCTGCCAGATGTAGGAGACACTTGTAGGCTTTTACCTCTGTTTGCGCTCCTTTTGTTATGATTCCTCTTGCGAGTACCTGGAAGCACCACCCCTCCCATTCACTTTGATTTCTTTGTGTGCTTGGCTGGCTTCCGGGTATTTGCACAAGGAATCTTAATGAGAGGAGCCAACAGACACAGGTAATCAAACACCGTTATAGGAAACTCAGCTTTCAAAAACATATTTCCCGTAATAGTTATAGTAAGGGATATTACCTTGATATCCTGGAGCTAGATTGGAAAGCCACAGTTATAAGCGGTATTCCCAGTATAGGCTCAGGAGAATTTCAGGGTTTAGCTCACCACTGGAAACATCCTACATTTTTTATTTTGTGACGAAATCATAATTTTCAGGCTTTGGATGAATCTGGATGAAAGGGAAATAATCAAGGGGGAGCCAGAGGGAGCGCTCAGGACCAGCTCTGGGCTTGACAGTGCTTGATTCAGCATTGTCTCGACAACCCCTCCTGAGTGATGCCTCACGAGACTGGCTTTAATGTTAACCCAAACATAGACAGATTTTCTAAAATACAGTCCACTCCCATTAATAGCAGGCTGTGACTATTAGCAGGCGGCTCCGTATTTGCTACACAGTTCCATGAGCTGGAGGTTAGCATTCCGTCTAAACAGGACTGTTTCATTTCTAAGCAAAATGTAATGTGACTCCCATGTTTGCTTTTTGCCTTGCGGATCATGGATTTTTTTTAACGCACCAAGAAATCAAAGTTGTGGGTTGTTAACTTGTGGAGCGATAGAGGCAAAGTGATGATATTCATTATAAATCATTATTTGCGATTTACCATGAATCACAAGACTTGCAAGAGAGTTGTACTCATGTGCAGCAAAAGAAGAAAATGAAAGCAGTGGGCTTTTTTGTATGCTGAATATTTCAGCCAAAGGCCAGTCTTCTGAACATATTACCTGGAGGTGCCTGGTGCACCTCAGGGGGAGATGTTTCCACCATCTGGGGACCACCACCAAGAAGGCCCTATACCCATTCAACTACAGAAGATAGTACAAGCAGGAGGGCCCCCCCCTTTAGATATTAAGGCACAGGCAGGCTCATATGGGAGAAGCCATCTCTTTAGATATTTGGTGCCCTATAGGTTAACACCCTGAATTGGGTTCAATAGTAAATTGGCAGCCAGTTCTTGGTTTAATAAGCCGGTATGAACCTTTCCTTTTTGAGTGCTGCTTCATTCCTCACTTCAGATGAGCATATACCCTTCAAACATAATCAGGAGGTGGAAAATGTTGTGCTTTTAACTTTGCTGTCTCCTTAAGAAGAGTCAGATACAGGCAACTGACAACCTGCATAGGGAGGCAGAGGAGAGAAGGTGCAGCTGGGAAGCAAACTTGCAACAAAACAGAATATTTTTGTGCAGGCTTTTTAATACGTTTAATATGTTGTTGGTTTTAATGTGTTCATTTTATATGTTGCAATCCGCCCTGAGACCCTTGGGTATAGGGCGGGATAAAAATGCAAATAAATAAATAAATCACATTGAAGATTGTGCAAGCAGGAAAACAAACATGGAAGCAGCAGTTAACTCCACCTACCTGTTGTGAACCAGGAAATATAGTTAATGGCTTCCAAAGAAGGCATGATCCAAGTCTACTCCCTTCCCCCATTAATGGTTTTTTTAGAGTTCTTTACAAAGTACAAATTTTAAAAAGACTGTCATGTGTTCCGTACATAATATTAAATATACACAGAAGTAGCAAGGCTAAATATTGTTTCTAATCCAGTCCAAGATTGTTTTACTAGGTAGATTTGTATGATGAATATTTTGTTCAGCATCCCATATTGGCTCCCAAATCATCGTTGTACCAGAGATTTAGTCCTGATATCTATATAATCTAGAAGTCTACTTTTTAAACTTACAAGGGGATTTTTGCAGGCATGCATCTGGCAGATTGTCACTTATAATTCTCATGCTTTCACATGTTATTCTTGAAGCATCTGCCACCTTTATGTTTTTTTATCAAGCTTATGTCCCACCTTTCCACTGAGGGTTCAGGGCAGATTTATTTACAAATAACCTCTGTGATTTTGATAAAGCAACCTGTTAACAGAATTCTCACTTCATTGTTTAATAATAAGCCTCTTAAATGCAATGACCTTTCTAGCATTTTGAGATAAGTTCCCTTTAGGAGAAATGGAGAAACTTACACATTCATATTTTAACACCTTAATTTTAAAATGTTTAATATAGCCATAAGATACTGTGACAGATGCCAACTTATCAAGCCTGATCGATGTCACCATTGTTCTGCCTGTGATCTGTAAGTATCTGGGAGCCCTAGGGTAAGAGGATCCTGTTTTGATTGATGTATCTTAGTGTTAAAAAAAGGGGGGAAAGATGCATCTTAGCGTTTTCTCTAACAAACAGATCTTGGGACATGAGACCACAGTTCTTCCAGACGAGACCACAGTTCTTCCAGACACAGGGTGTTTCTCCTGAGTAATCTACAAAATTGACCACCAGTAATATGGATCTCTGTATAATTATACCCTAAAGTCTCAGGTTGGGTAACAACAATTAAAACATATTTATTAAAAAATATAGAAAACTCTGTGCAGTTTTCTTAGCAGAGATGCAGAAGTGGTTTGCCATTGCCGCTTCCTGGGAGAGGCTGGGGCTCAAACCAGCAATTCTTTGTTTCCGAGGCAGTTTCCTCTTATCACCGAGCTACAGCCATTCCCTTTAAAATAAAAATTAAAAGCTGGTTAAACATCATGAACAAAACAAATTCAAGTTGCAATAATCAAATTAAATTAAAGCTAAGGGGCTACAAAAAGATCCATAAGCAAAGGACGTTAGAAAGTTACATAAAACAATATAACAAAAACTTGAAGGCATTGACAAAGGTATAAGCTGGGTCTCTGTAAAGCAATGTTCAGGTTGCTACCATCAAGAAAATACTGTTTCCTTTCCTTCCGTTGGTTTTCAGCCAGACTCCTGTGATGAAGAAGGCAATCTAATCCATCAACTTGTCAGACCTTCAGCCATTTAGTGTTTTAATAGTTCAGTCCATTATTGCATTTCAGTCCATTACTGATGCCATACACTGATTTAGCACTTTCGCTGCTTTACGTGAACTGGTTATTAACAAGAAATAGTGTTGTATGATCAGAATGTTACATCTGAAATGCAGCTGTAAGGACTAGGAAAGCCAAACACCAGCTGAAGGATGTGATTTTGCTCATGTCATTGGTACAAGGAAGACAAATTAAACATCCCCCATGGTTATGCCCTCTCTGGGTACATTTCATTTAAAAAAGGAGGAGAGATGATTAGCAGTTTTTTTGCATAGTGGATTTGTGTTCATAACTTAAGTGATCATGATATTCCCCTGCCACCTAAAGAAACTAAAAGTGAAGTAGTTGCTGAGTGGAGGGCTGTTTTAATACTTTAAATTCCATGTTTGCACAACAGGCAACATTAGATGCAATGCTCTAACCGGCTGAAACATACCTTACTCTTGGGTTGTAAACCATCTGTTTTAGAATATGCTGCAAAATCTTTGTATATTTATATTTTTATCCTGTGACTTAAATGAAACAAACTAATATTCAATATTTTGGGAATAATGAAAGTAAGTGAATGAAAGAGGACTTAGATCATCTCTGTATCCATTCCTGCATTCAAGCAGCCATGGTTCCCCTTTGTTATGAAACAATAATTTCATAACATTATGCTTGGCAATAGTCCTGGTCAGAACATTTTATAACTGTTCTGGAGTGTGTTTCTAAGGCTGCCTCCAGATGGTAAGAGGCAATGCAGGGTCTAAACAAGATCCCATGATTACCTCTTGCTGTATCCTGCCAGACAAGCAAAGCAAAGCCCTGCTTACCTGCTCATCTAGCAATCAGTATTAGTGATCAGCCCAAGAGGGACTTCTGGAAGCAAAACCATTCGCCTGCCCTCTTTTGTGGTTTTTCACAAGCTTGGTCTTCCATAGCTGATCATGGGCCATTCTCTTGGGCCAATCGTGAATGCTGCTCACCAGACATATAGGTAAGCAGGGGGATTACGGGAATCCAGTGACATTGTGGGGATTCCTGCAGTATCATTGCAACATATTTTATTTGGGTTGCAATCAAGAGGGACTTCTGGAAGAAAATGGGAGGCTGTTTTTGCAAGTACCTCCCTTAATCCAGATTCAGATATCCAGATCTTTGGTATTTGGTTCCTCATTGGAATCTGGTCTTGAACTTCTGCATCATGGTGAAGGCCCCATGCATCCACTTGGGCCGTCTAGCACCCAGTGGCAATGGGTGCTAAACAGGGCTGCCGTGCGGATGCCCTAGCACTCATCTCAAGGCTCCAATTAGGCCCGAGCAGGAAGGTCTGTTGATGACGCAGTGCAATTGGACAGCATAGCCATCAGTCAGCGGTCCATTCCTGTTACAATGGGTGTAGTGGAGAGATACGGCTTCGTAGTTGCCTACATAGCCATTACGAAGCTTGTTCTCAGCTTCATAGACAGCTACGAAGGACTCGCAGGCCTACGTAGCTGTGAATGGTGGGGCAGAGGCAGAGCTGCCCCACTGCAAATGGCAGCCTCTAAACCCACCTGTGGACCCTATTGCCCCAGTAGATGTGCGGATGCACAGCCCCTGGTATGGTCTTCACTGCGGAAGACTAGATTGAAGATGACATTAAAAGGGCTAATTCTGATTTAAGGGCCCAAAGATCCCATTAAATCTGGATTTTTCTGGCACTCATGGATACTGTGCGATCAGAATAGGTTCCTTAAGGAGTTCTGTATGAAGACGGTACGTAACAGATCTGTACCAGTTGAGTAGCTATTGTGTTCTAATAGGTTCCTAATGCGTCTTCTTTGCTAGTGCAAAAATAGCCAGAGATTAGCTTTTTAATAGAATCTATAAAATGATTGAAACTTTTTTCTTCCCCATTTAGGTGTGTACTGAAGATGGACCATCACTGTCCTTGGTATGCTTCTCTCTTCCCCCCCCCCCTCCATTTTTGACTTGGGGAAGAATAACCAATTGTGCATTGTATTGTCGCATCTTATTAGAAGTAAATCCAGTGATGCTTGTTTCCCGGAAAGTGAATTTCAGATTGTAGGCTGTAGCATTTGCTGCTTATAGTGCAAAAAGGACAACAGTACTGTCAGAAATCCTTTGGAGTGACTGTCTCTTCGTTTCTAACACTGGTGGAGGGTAATCCACTAATAATGTGGGTTTAAATTAGCTTAGGTTGATTTTTAAAGGAGGTTACATTCCCACCATACAAAAAAGGTGGTGATCCTTTCCTATTAAAAGTAAAGAATCTGAATTGCTTTAAGAAACGTGAACTGTAACATCTGGTAAGAAATCCTGTTGAGTACTATTATGCTGTAGAAAGATTAGAGCTTGAAATAAAGATGATAATTTGAAATGGGGAGAAGAATCTGCAACAGTATTGAAACAATTGCACACCGAATAATTTACAAATCGGGTTTAATGAGAAACCTTTCTAGCAAACATGTTTCAATAGTTAAAAGGGTTATTTTAAACAAAATCTTCATTCTTAGGCTGCCTCCGGATGCGAGATATATCTAGTTATGTTCTTGGCACCAAATGCCAGACATAATCAAGGCATTCCCGTATGTTGCTGCTTTAAGGGCCGAAAAACCCGTAATATCCTTATTAGAAGAAACCCAGCAATGAGCTATTTTTCATGGAATCATAGGGTTGGAAGGGACCTCCAGGGTCATCAAATCTCACCTCCTGCTCAATGCAGGATTCCCAAACCATCCCAGACAGAAGTCTGTCCAGCCTCTGACTGAAGACCTCCAGCGAAGGGGAGCACACTACCTCCCCTGGCAACCTATTCCATTGACTGCCTGCCCCTACTGTCAGGAATTTTTTTCTAATATCTAATCTGTATTGGCCATTGTTTTTAGTCTTCCCATCTTGTGCAAGTGAGAATAGGGACAATATTCCCATAATACCATTAGGGACTTTTTCCCGCAATAGCAGGGTCTGCTAATAGTCTTCAAAATCAACTCAGTTGAGGCTGCCAGAAGCCAGCCAAGCTCATGAAAAACAACAAAAGGAAATAGACGAGCACTTAACTGGCTTAGTCCCAAGCAAGTTGATTGTGAAAGTTGCTGACAGATATGACTGTAAGACCACAACTGCTCCTTCCTTCCGTGTGGCAGGGGGCAGACCTTGTTTAATCCCACATGGCCCCATTGCTGACTGGAGGCAGCCTAAGTGGTACATAGGTTCAGGTGACCTAAATCCGACTTTCCCCCTTCAAAGATTCATCTGGATTAGGGATGTGCACGAATATTCAAAACTTTGAAAATCCGATTCGAATCCAACAAATATCGATGTTCAAATTTGAATCGGATTTAAAGACATTTGAATTTTGATATTTGGGATACAGATATTCAAATGATTCAAGTGTATAGATTTATCAATTTGTGTTTGCGTGAAAATTATGCGTATTTGCTTATAATGCAGGATGAAAACGGGATGCATACAAGATAAAATAGGATGCATATGGAATGCGCACAGTTTCATATAACCGATACAAATGTTGTTGACATTCATATCTTTAAAAATGGATCTAACATTCAAACATACAAATTCGAGTAATGCGGATTTGAATAGGATTTTCGGAACTTCGGATTTTTAACATTCAAATTGAATTGAATTTTTGGATATTCAATTCGAATGCCAAAAAAATTTGTACACACGCCTAGTCTGGATCAGTATTAAAAAGAGGGTCTAGCAACACATAAAGAATAACAGAGAGAAGTTGTGAAATGAGCTTTCGTCGACTAAACCTGCTTCATGTGTCTGATAAAGTAGGCTTAGTCTACAAAAGCTCATGCCATAGCTTCCTCTTTCTGTTAATCTTTTAAGAGGCTACTTGCTTTAGAAAGAAGGAATGAATTTCATTTACAGTCACAGACCAAAATCAACATATAAAATACATTAAAAATTCCTTGTCATATTTCAAATCAACATATTAAAAATAGCTTAAAAAGAAAGTTTACCAGTGCAATAATAAAATGGTAGGATTTAAAACAATATAATGGAGAGATTTAGAATAGTATAAAAGTATACAATAATAGTATAATAGTATACAATGTTTCTAGTTTTCTGCAATCTTGTCTATTAGGTATAGTTGTTCTTGTTCTTAATTTAATTGCTGTCAGACAGAACTTAGTCACAGTCCATGTATTCTGGTTGTCTTGTAATATTTATTTATGTCCACCTGTTCAAGATCTTTTACAAATGTTCGATTCCACGAATTACATGGCTTTCCTCTTTTCCTGCCACCACCTGGTGGAACCCACATCACTGCCATTTGGGGGATTTTCTCACTGCCTGTCCATAGCATATGGTCCACAAATTGCAGTCATCTTTTGGTGATGATTTTATGCAAGCTGCAGATACCCCCCCTTTTTTTAAAAATACTTTCCCCTTCACTTACCGTACTTTGGATGGAAAATATATATACTGTATATAGATTAGATACTGTATTCATTTTGGATATCTTGAAAGGATACCCCTTCATGCTTTTTAATGTTTTTGAAGCAACGTTATTTAGCAAATTTTCCTTTCTTTTCCAGGGTGAATAATTGCGTGGGATTTTCAAACTACAAGTTTTTCCTCCTGTTTTTATTTTATTCCCTCCTATATTGTCTGTTTGTTGCTGCCACAGTACTACAGTATTTCATAAAGTTTTGGACAGTAAGTGCTTTTCTTTTGAGTCTTTTATTAAAACCTTCTGTAATGACCTGTGTATGTCTGTTAAAACATCATAGTTTCATTTTCGATATACCACAAACCATCATCAGTTTCAGCTACATGGAATAGAACTGAATTGATAAATGAATGCAATTAGTAAAATATAGTTATAGGTTTGCTACAGCTGGAAGACAATGTGCCTTATGTGCATGTTTTATGAGAGCACATTGAGTTTGTATATAACATTTATAACTCAAATGTCAACATTGCTCTCATCTAATACTGTGATCTTTACTAGTCTAATTAATATAGTCTTTTTCATGCTTACAAGGGCATGATGCAATTTGTAGTTCAGAATGTCTAGAGGCTATCAGGTAGAAGAAAGAGTAGAGTAAGACAATTAACTGTTACATCAGGTCTTGAATTTTTTTTACAAAAAACGTTTAGGCCAGATCCAGAAGGATTATTTTTAAGCTGCCGCATATTGTCTTGATGCTAAGAGGTGTCACAGCCATAGAATGTGACAGGTGTTCATATTAGCCAAATTACGAATGTCTGATTTCAGAAAACAATTTCTGCATGCAGACTTCATAGAAAGAAAAAGTAGGGTGGAATCTTTCAGTCCAGTAAAATCTGATTGTTCTGTCTTGCTTGTCATCGCAACATTTTTTCCAAATTAGTTAAGCACAGGAAGAAACAAACCTAGGCCCAGTTTAGGGAATGGTATCTTTGAAGAGCAACATGAAAAGACCTTGTGCCCCTGTCCTGTTTCCTTCTCAGTATGCCTCCGTGAACCAGAAAGCCTTCAGATAACAGTTTTTCAATTCACCTAAATCTGATATCAGGTCCAGAACAAATCAGGATCTTAAACCAAGTGCAGTTAATGGTCTCAAATCCTGTCTGGACCCAAACCCTACATATTGCAAATTTTGATCCAATAGGATGCTTTAATTAATTATTTCCTGTTGTACAGTTTACTGTGCTGTGCCAATGGAGAAGGGTTGTTACGCGTAGTTATAAAGCTCATATCTACCCTGATTTCTTGTTGACATGTGTATAGAACAAGCAACCCCAGTGATTTTGACTGAACATAATTGAAGGTGGATTTATACATCCAGCATTCTGGGCTTAGCACCCTTGCTAGTTGACATTTCCATCTGTGGTATTTTCATCCCTTTAACTTGGAAATGCACACCTAAGAACAGACATTAGTGTGGAAGAATAGAATATTGTTCCTTCGCTGCTTCTGTACATTAGGAATGAACTTGGGGTCACATTATCACCTTACAGCAACCTGCTGCAGATATCCAGGATTTCACCTTAAGTCTTATCGAGATGGAGATGGGAGTGAAACAGGTTTTGATAGTACCACACCAGAGTCCACACCTATAGCTTTGTTTCAGTTGCAGTAGGAATGGAGTAAAGATGGCAGTGCCGAATCGAATTGAGATTAACTATGTCCATTTTTTTCCGTGGGACACTGTAGAACATCTGCTTAAACTTCCCACTTGAAGTTAAGGGGGTTCAAATTCCAGTACCTTTGGTTGCCTTGTTTTACTTCTGATAATTTTGGAATGACTATATGGACCATATCAAAAAGAACTCAGCATTTCAATAACACCATAAAGTTAGAAATGTAAGATTATTCTGTGTGTTGGTATAAGACTGTTATATGATTTTGAAGTATAGTACTGGCTTGTTTGCACATTCTGTAGGTGGCTATCACTTTTCAGTGTCATCCCTTTCTCAATCTTCTTCTTTCAAGAGACGACAAGCTATTTGTAATGCTATGGTTCTCCAAGATCTGTTGAGTAGGTTTTTTCAGAGGTCTTTTCTGCAGTCTCTGTGCTCTAAGTGAAGCAGGCCCACTGGTTTAGACCTTGGAAAGTCATGGTCTGGAACTGGTCCAGACAAGTTTCTGGCAAGCTTCAAGGCCAGACTCTGAGGGATCCAAAGGGCTAGAAACTTTCATTCCTAGCCCTGGAGCCACTGGGAGCCACATTTTGGCAGTGTTCTTTGCTGCACCACTGAAGCAAGTCCCCCATGGCTCATGACCATGAAAAGTGCCTTCTGCATGCCTCTGTTGCATGAACCAGGGCTTGCTGGGCCACTGGGAGACTTGTTTTAATGCCTCTACCAATTATTACAATTAGGTGAACCAGCAGGGAACGAGACCTCAAAGATCTGCACTAATGTGTGGATTGATGAGACCCAGAGGAGGGTTTTAGGGCCCTTAATTCCAAATTAAGGGTAGGCTCAGAAGGGGCCTAAGACTGTAGAGCTAAAAAAAAAAATCTGTACAAAACAAAGAAACAGCTATGGGTTCCCATAATTCTCAAGCAGTTATGGACTGAGAACTAAATATTTTATTGTAAACTAAGATAGTCTTCAAATAATTCATTTTAAGGAAGCAAAGTATTATTAACAGTGGCCAGGGCTCCATTCTTTCAAAATTCTTTGATGTATAGCTAAATAATAAATGTCAAGTTCAACCTGGCATCTGTAGGAGTTTCAAAGAGTTTTCATGATTCAATAGATTGCTTCAAGCTACGTCTTCAAATACAGTAAATTAGAGAGAGCAATGTGTAAATCTTAGTTTTAATGGTGTCTTAGGTCCACACCATTAAAATCAATTACCCTTTATTGTGACCTCATTGTGCAAACCTGAGTTTCACTTCTACATGTTCATCCAGTGAATGCAAACTAAGGCCACTTGCCATTGAATGCTTTAACGCCTTGTGCACGCACAAACCATTAATTTTCTAACCACATTTTTACTGTTGCTGAACACCAGCCATGAAGGGATAAAGCGACTTAATAAATTGTCTTTATTTGCACAAAGCTTTGCCGCAGGAAATCAGCTGAAAATTGTCCAAAGGTAAAATGCAGTTTAAGCCGAAGTCTGTTCTAGTCTGCTTTTTTGTATATTCATTTTTAAAAAATATTTTGTTCAAAATTATAGTATCATGCTATTTTGTCATACTACTTACGTGTAAGTATGGGTTTTCATTTAATTAAAATGTGCTGTGGCAAGCATTAGGGGAAAATGGTGCAGAAAACCCTGGTGTTTAGGTTGACAGAACATTAAAATCTTGTTTATTCTGTATTGGGCCACGAATAAAGAATCAATTTACTTTTACTTGTCTATTTTAAAGGTCATCTTTTATGCGACAATTTTTTTTTATCTTTCGTAACAAGGCATTTTAACTATTGAGTGAGACTTCTTGTGTTTAAAAACTTAAACTGAAAAATGTACAGCCTTTTTTAATTATAAAAATCTGCTCAGAGTTGAAAAAACAAAAACTCTTTTCAAAGCCCCAAACAGTTCCATAAAACTTTGGTTTTCATATATTATTTTCCCGGATAAGAAACTGCTTTGATATAGTACTATATCTAGTCTCCTATAATTGTATCATCTATAAAGTGAAGAATTTGATAAACATTTGCAGCGTACATTCGTGGTCTGTTCTGTCCAATGTGGAATGAAATTACAGTCTGTAATGAATATGATTCGTAAGCCTTTTAAAGAGATTTTCTGTATGTACCCACACAGTCCTGGTTTTTTTAATGAATTGATATGGACTTTTAATATCTTTTTGTTTTACTATAATATATTAATATTGTGTGTTAGTGCTAAAAATATATATCGTGTATTACTGACCTTTATTTTGCCTGATATAATAAAAGTTCTATGATGGAAGAAAGTTGGGATATAAATACAGGAAGTAAATGCAAAATGCAATCTGTAACTTATGCGTTTTTCTGAATTATTTGTGCTCCAATACCCTTTCACCTTCATGAGCTGAAATCCAGGCAGCTATTGTGCCTTGTGTATCTTCTTCCAAACCTTTCCTCCCTCCTTTAACAGCCATTTATTGACAAAGAACTTCCTATCTCTGTGGGTTTTTTTTTGTTTGTTAGTTATGAAGGATGCAGTTGTTTAAGAACACTGTGCTGTTTGTTGCTTCAGCTGATAATTTAGCTGCTTACAAATTACAGTAATGCAACGGCTTTGTATACAAGGCTTCTGATGTGTTTAAACTTTATAGGAAAGAAAGGCGTCTCAGGCTAACTCCAAAACAGCAGGAGGGAACCTGAGATCTTAATTAAACAGGGACTATATTGAAAATGCCTCGGATAGGTCTGATATTCCCAATATAGTGCTGAAAAAATAGCACTTCTGCCTCAAAATCTAATCTTTACTTGGAACTTCATGTCTCCTAGTACCAAGAATCCTATTCCACTGGGGTCTTCCACAGATTGAAAACTAAACCTGAGAGCTTGTAAGCTTCCTCCATATTCCCCACCTCCAGTGGTTTATGTTGGGCCAGGGAAGAATTCATGCAAAAGTGATATTTGCCCTGTACTATTTACTATCTTACAGGATGCCTCCAAGTTCAGGCTGAAACCCATTATTTTTCTAGGACTGTATTGGGATGTAACTGTGGCATTCTCAGTACATTTCTGGACTGGTGAAATGATAACCTAGCTATTAGGGGAAATCTGACAGTCATTCCAGGTTTGCCATAATAGCAATGGTTACTTACATGTCTGCTGGTCTGTTTCCTTATTTCACTTGGAGCTACCTGGAAGCCAGACAGGCATGCAAAAATAACAAAGAGAAGTGGGTGGGCACTTGGGCCCTGTTTCCATTCATGCCTCTTAAAACCGTTTAAAAATGAAAAAAAAAGCAGTTCAAACACAGATTTTGGCAATCCCCACTTCAGTGGCTTTAAATCGCTTTAAATTACTATCAACCCCTCTGCTGTCCCCACCCAAAATGGTTCAGAATCGCATTAGGGAAAGGGAATCTTTTCTCCCTGCCCCTCTTGCCAGCCAGGGCCCCACACCCTCCTTGCCGTTTGGATCCTGCAGTGATGTGGCAGAGGGTGGGGAATTGCAGCTTCCCCCGCTCCTCTGCCCTCTGCTCGTGCTTTTGCAAAAGACGTCCTGCCAGTCCTGCACATATGCACGCACACACAAACACATACACACCTTCCTCCCCTTCACTCTCCTCCCTTCCACATTGACAAAAGCACCAGCTGGTATACACGTATACACACACACACACACATCCACATGTGCTGCCTGGCTGCACATACGTGCACTCAGTCACTGGTGGAGCATGGGGGAGGGGGAGGGTGCACACACAAAAACCCGAAAGCACTGACTGGTATACACATACACACCCATAAAGCACCGGTGCTTTTTCACTTTTCTGCAAATCCAGAGAAGTGAAAAAGGGGCAGCAGAGAGAGAGCTGCCTGGCTGCATGCGCGCACACGCAGTCACTGATGGGGCATGGGGAGGAGAGGTGCTTCTCCCCTTCCCAGGGCTCAGCAAGGCAAAAGACGTCCCTCCAGTGTGTGCTTCCGGGCAAGGAGAAAATGAGGGGGAAGTGAAAAATGAAACTTTGTTATTAGTGTCAAGAGTGGAGTGGGTGCATTGCTACATCTTATCAGGCTGAATTGTTACTTCTCTGATGAATATGGATCTGGCACTTTAACAAATCTGGCAAGAGGCTGGTCCCTGCACAGGAGGAAAGCCCACCCATTTGTTTCATGACATATTTGCCCAAATACTGCTCTAGCATTCCCAGGGCAATAAGGAAGAAGTGTTTTAACAAGAAAAATGGGGAAAAAAAACACCTGAAAAAACAGGTGTTTATTTATTCCGTTTTTTAGCCGAACAATCCTCAAAATACTCCTGAAACTGATTGGGAATGGGGATGAAGAGGATCCAAACCATTTGTAAACCACTTTATTCCATGAGTGGGAATTCACTCTTGGTGGCGTTCAGGTTTCTATAAGTAAAATGATAATGAAATGAACTGGCAGACACCCTGTAAGACCATGATTGCCTCTCGTGTCTGGTGGGATCAGGCAGAGGAAATTGCAGGATTTGGGGGAATTTTAGGGAATCTCACACCAACGTGTAGAAGAGGAGAGATCTGATTTTCCCTCGATGCTTTTTTGAGTGGCACTACTTTCAATAAGCACAATGTCTGCATTTCTATATTTTCATGACACCTGAATTAGAAGTTTCTTAGTTGCTATAATGAGTAGAGCAAGAAATTCATCTTGCTTTACAGACCTGGTCATAATGTAGAAAACTAAATGTTCAGTAAAATAACTGGCTAAAAAGAGATTAATACTGATCTTTTCTTTTGTTTCCAGAATGAACTGTTGGACACGCGTGCAAAATTTCACGTTCTCTTCCTTTTCTTTGTGGCTGCTATGTTCTTTATCAGCATACTATCCCTTTTTAGCTACCACTGTTGGCTGGTTGGCAAAAACAGATCAACAATAGGTTGGTAGAAGATAAGTTATTTTTCATAAAATTCCGTTCGTATATTCCCCTTCTTCCAAGTAGCACAGAGCAGCCTTACTTTAGTCTTGCAGTAGTTCTATGAGTAAGATTTTTCTGAAGCTGTACAACTAGTAAATGTTCACCTACTAAACTTTGTGCTAATATTGGTAAAGTAAATTTCCTTCCTTAATCCTGTAAAATTCTCTAATAAACATAGATAGGAACATAATCTTCAGTGTTGCTCTTTTAAAGTATTTGTGTTTTGCCTCAAACAAATCCCTTGGAGAGGTATCTAATAAGGTCTCTAAAGGCCATTTGCAGGTAGTCTAGAGCAGGTGAGGAGATGCTCAGAAGCAATTTGTGGACCACTGTGCAAGACAGAATGCTGGGTTAGATGTCCCGTGGCCTGGTCCATCAGGGCTTTTCTTAGGTTCTTTAGTTCTTATTCATATTCAAACAAGTTGATGGTTAAATGGCACTATCTTCTCATTAATTATTTTATATCTTTTTGAATTAGTGACATCTTTCTATTTTGCTAAGGCTTAATCTCATGTGTCATTTGTAGCAGTTCTGAGGCTGTTATGCCGTGTTCCAGGTTTCTTATTCTGAGAACCTAAGCTTTTGGATATAGCTGTGTTATCCATCTTCAGAGGATTTTGCTCTTGGATAAGCAAAGATGGATATCACAGCTGTATCCTAAAGCTTAGGTTCTCAGAAGAACACGGCATAACAGCCCAAAAACTGCTGCAAATGAGATTTAATCTGGCCCTAATCTCATGTGATCAAAATTAAGGGATACTGAGAGCCTTGAAATGTGCCTCCCTTTTTATGTACATTGCAGAAGCTTTCCGGGCGCCCATGTTTCGAAATGGACCAGACAAAAATGGCTTCTCGCTTGGATGCAGTAAAAACTTGAGAGAAGTATTTGGGGATGAAAAGAAGTACTGGTTGCTCCCCATTTTTACAAGGTATTTTGAAGTAAATATTGTTGATTTCAAAGATTCTTAATAAGATGGTGACACTGAGAAATCAGAAGATAATTGGTAATTATTTCACAGAATTAGCTCTAGATAATTTTAGATTGTTAATTTAGATATTTTCTGCATGAGGATTAGGTTTCAGTCAAAACCAACGTTAGGTGTCTTTTCTCCTTGGAGTTAAATGGGTCAAATATGATGTTTTTATAGTAAAAAAAGTTCCTGTAGTAATAATTCAAGAGTAGGTGAAGTTATATTACATTGCTCCAGACCTTGATCTTTTTTCATCTAGGAGTGTTTCCCAAACTTTTGATATATGTGTACTCCTTCTATAATTTTTGTAACGCTGAGTACCCCTCATAAAAAACATATGCTTTAATAAAAATCAAAATATATTTTTTCTTTTTTTGGTACATACACAAAATAAATGAAAGTTATTATCAAGAACATTTATTTGATTCGGTGTACGATGGCCCCAGTTCCCGTGTAAAAACTGCAATACGCGCCTATTTCTTTCCTTGTTCTGTGGGCGCAGCTAAGCACAGTGCAGTGAATATTCCCACGTGATCCCCACCAAATTCCGGTGCAACGCGTACCCCCACCAAACTCTTCCCGTACCCCTGGGGGTACGCGTACCACACTTTGGGAAACACTGATCTAGGACACACATCCCCAAAACAAGACAAAGATAATACCTGTACTTGAAACATGAGTAGAAACCACCTCCCAACAGAACCATGCACACGTAAAGAAGACAAATTATAAGCTTGGTGGATTTGGGAAGGGGTCACATATCTACTCTAGAGCATATATTTGGTATATGGCCATGGTCGCACCTTTTACTCGGATGGAGGCCGTCCTGGGTCCATATGGGTCACATATGAAAGTCTGTGTCCGTGTGGGTTTTTTTCTGCAGACTTTCCTTCCCTGATTGGAACTATCTATTATGCAGATTATCCCAGCACTGAGTCCAGTGGAATTGGGGGAAGGGAAAGAAATTGGACCCTCACCAGAGCAAGGAGGCCCCCATCCCTGCTCCCACCACCACTAGAAAATAGTAAGCTTTGGCGGAGCATCGGTGGCCTCCCCACAACCCCACACTGCTCTGATCCTCTTCCTGCACTCTGCCACTGCCTGCTGCTCTTACTACCACTGCAAAATCAACACAACATCCAGAAAGACCTCATAGCCACCTTTGAATCTTGGCTGAACTTGCAAATGCATAAATTTCAAAAACTGGAATCGTGTGAGTAAAAAGGGATGACTCATTGTTCCTGAAAATATCCACACATTGATCGCACCATGCCTAAACATTGCAAGGCAGAATCCTTTCTCACCCAGGTGTGCAAAATATGAAAAGTGCCACGATAACAAGTACTGTGGTCCTTTTACACTGGGTCTTATTCTGGAATATATCCCTGGATAGGGCCCTGCTGTCCGCATGTTAGTGCAGACTATGACAAGCCCTGGGTAGTCATAAGACCCTGGAGCAGACAAGGTCTCGTGGGTTACGACTAGTACAGAATACAGGAGCAAAGGTATTGGTGAAAGTTTTAGGCTGGACTGGAAGTTTTGTGTTAGCCCTGAACTATCTGGACTGGATTAAGAGGTTAACTTTGGTCTAAAATCTCACGAATGCCCTTCAAGGGATTGTGTGTGTAGTTGTAGCATCCATGCCTAAGTCCTGTGGCTGTTCAGATGCAGTTTTGAGGTAGTTTGCCTTTCCTGCTTGTATATGTACTTTCTGTTTTCAACATCATGTGAATTTTCCCTTACTTTGCAGCTTAGGAGATGGCTGTAACTTCCCAACCCGCCTGGTGATTATAGATCCAGAGCAGCTGCCTGTCTCAAGTCAAAGTGATCCTGTTAAAAGGTGTGGGCTGTTTCCACTCAGTGTTTAATTTTGTTTCAGCAATGTGCACCATTTCAGCAAAGCAAAAGAAAAAAGCTTCTTCTAGTCCATTCAGTAGGGAAAGACACAAGTGCAGATGAATGTGGATTATTCTTCCAGATGCTGTTTTCCCAGATTCACCCAGCTGCTCTTTTTTCTCCTTGTTTTGATCCATCTCGTCAGAGCCCTTATGTCATCCTTGTTAGTCCCCACTGATCATTTATTTTTCTTACTTCGTCCTTTCCTGCCTTCCTACGGTCACATCCCTTTCCTGTGTTTAAAGCATTTCCTCCAATACGCAGGCCCATAAAAAGCATTGTCCAGCTAAATCCAGACTGCCTCATCTAGGCAGGCAGGTGTACCGGAAGGAAGGGAGAGATGGAAAGGGAGGAACAACCCACAGATGCTGAGGCCCAGGGAATGGTGTTTACAAGGACTGGAATTTCATTCCTTTCTTCTCCTGGGGTTCTACAGCATGATACTATAGACTACCATCAACAGGGAGGCTGTTGGGCAGCAGGGTGGTCAGTATACCAACAGCATCCCCATTCACCCCGGTGCAAAGCAGAAGCCTTAGTAGCCTGCCCAAGTTTGGAGGTGGTTCCTAGTGAAGGAAATCGTGTTTTTAATCGTTGCCGTAACACCTCCTCACCGAGCCTCTAGCCTTGGCTGATGCTGAACTGAAAAATCTGGTGGGCAGGCCTGAGTTAGGTCTATCCCACCCTTCTCACCCATCCAGGATTCAGTAATACAGGTCAGGTCAGCTCGACCATCCACACTCATCTCATGGATGAGGGCAGTTGTGATATGAGTATTGTTGTGAACTCACCTGGCATTCAGCAGCAGAACCACCAAGCCACCAGATACTTGCAGGGGAGAGGAAGAATCACAGGAGGGGATAACACTTAACCACCTGGGCTCTTCTGTCTTAGGAAGATATTTTTGCCTCTTACTTCCTTCGCCTTTGATAACTGGTAATGGTGGAACTTTCATTCACCTCTCTTGCTCCACCCCAAACACGTTTCCCCACACACTTTGTACATGCTCACACAAGGGAAGATTTGAAACAGAACGAGCAACTGAGGCCACAAGCAGCTGTCCTTCTAATTGAGGCAGCTGCAAAGCGGCCAAATCCTGCAAAGAAGTGCCTCTTCCAGGTTAACAGTACCCAGCCAGGCAGGAGAGGCAGCTGGAGACCAGGGTGGACTAGGAGGACCCCATTAAACACCCCCAGGAGTGATGACACAGTTCTCCTTTTCTCCTCCTTTTTCTACTTCTGGACATGCAGCACTTCCTTCCCCTAGGTGGACATGAAGAGGGACCATAAAAAGACCACATTTCTGCCAGTAGAATCAGGATGAGTATGGAATGTAAGAGGAGCCCTGCTGGATCAGGCCGCAGCCCATCTAGTTCAGCATCCTGACTCACACAGTGGCACACCAGTTACTTATGGGCATCTCAGCAGAAGACAAAAGCAAAGCCCAACTGCACTCAGTTCCCTGTAGATGTCTTTTAGAAGCATCCAGCTTCTCTCTCTAACCTGGAGACAGAACCTAGGCCTTAGTTTTAGTAGCCATTGATAGATCTGTCCTACATGAATTTGTCTAAAGTATGTTAGATCAGGATTTAGCAAGCATATTAAGAGAGATTTATTCTTCGTAGAGTAAGAGCAAAAAACACGTAAGTTATCAAATGAACCAGCAACAGAAGGCTTGAAAGACATCTTTCTCAACTGTAAACACTTTGTTCTTGCTTAAGTAACATTTGTTATTCATCCAAAATGTTCTGTCTATTCCTCTTCTATTTCAGGGAAGTGTGTAAGAGCATAGCTTGAAACAGTGTCTGGGAGCTCTGTTGCCGTGATCAAGGCAAACTTTTACCATCTTTCCTCTAACTCAGTTTTCAAGAAATGGCACGGTCGCTGAGGAATGGCAGAGCAGCAGTTGGAGTGCCACATTTGACTGAATGGACTGGTGGTCCACTTACTACTCAGAAGCAGTTTTCCTGAGTTACTGGCCCTTGGGCACTGGGCTTTATTCCAGATTATATCCTAGGATAGGGATCTGCTATCCACACAATGATGCAGACTATGGGAGGCCCCATAGTTTGCACCAGCATGTGGATGGCAGTGCTTCTTCCAGAATATAATCCCGAATAAGGCTTCTGACTCCAGAAAAAACTCTTAGGCTGTGATCACACCTTCACTTTAAATTTTCTTCAGTCCATCTCCAGATCTGACTTCTCACGCCTTTTCATTCCTGTTCACTTTATTTGTGGACTTTCCACCCTCCATTTGGACTTTCCTGAATGGAAAAGAAAAGGTGTGAGCAGTCAGACCTGAAGGTGGACTGAAGAAAATTTAAAGCGAAGGTGTGATCATGGCCTCCAGGAAGACCAGCTGTGTCAGAGGAGAGAAGAGCTGCTTTGAATATGGCATTTGGTTTCCCAAAAAGCTCTTGCCTACCTTCAGCGACTCCCAGCCCTGTTAGTCCCTGCTGTGGTAGTGCTCAGCCTCTAATAGCAATTCTGCTTTGCAGTGTTGGCCCCACTCAGCCATTTCCTGCTAAGCCACTCAGCGAATCCCAAAACAGACTGCTGGCCAGTGAAAACCAATGGGCAGAAGCAAGTTTGGAGGATGAGAATGCTAAATCAGGTATGGATGGATTGCGGAGTTGGGTGGGTTTCATCAGTTTGTTAAAGAAAAATCTAGAGATAGCTAAAGATAAGACAAGAAATGGGGGAATTGGTTCTTCCCATGTCCCCATTCCATTCATGTAAACAGTACTGTGATGTCTCCCTTTTTTCCAGGTGTAAAAAAGCATATTATAGTTTCATTGGAGAGCTGATCTTGGTTTCAGTGGCCACCCCTGCTTGGGAGGGTGAGAAAAGGAGGTAAGTTTCAGAAATACAGCAGTGTCTACTCATGCCCTTGGGAAGGTCTGAAATAGCATTATTTTAGTTCCAAAAATCTTGAAGAAAAGGGGGACACTTGAGTAACCCTTAAAAGCAAACACTTGATGCATGAAAGATGTACAGAGAATGTCATGGTCTGTTGCTGGGCATAGAAGCCTGCATTTCAGCTGCCATGACTTTTTCTTCCCCCTGCAAGTCACACAAATATGTTGCCTGTCATCCTCATGTGTCTTTTATTTATCTGAACCTCACATCTGGTGAACATCTTGAAAAGATTGTGTACATGCTTAAAGGAGTTGCCTTTCGTCCTTTGTATCGTAGAGTAGCTCCATTCCGTTTTCTTATGTTTAGGAACTGTGATTGGGAGGGTATTAAATGAGTGGCAGTAGCTCAGTGGTAAACTGCCTGAAAAGCAGAGGGTCACTGGTTCAATTCCCATCTTTCCCCTGGAAATAGGGAATGGCAAACTACTTCTGTATATCTGTCAATAAAACTGTATAGAGATGTCCATGGAAATGCCTGTGCGGTCAGCCAGGAGTTGGCCATGACTCATTGGTATTATACATAGTTTAGATGCAGGATTATAAGCATGTAGGATGCATGACAACTACGCAGTCCACTGAAAAAATTGAAAACAGTAGACAGTTTCCAACAGGCTGTGGGGACAGTTGGAAATACAAGGGAACAGGAAAGTCTCAGACGGTTGCCAAACATTTCTAGAAACGTTCACTGAGCGGAAGCAACTTCTGTCAAGATAGAAATGTGTTTGCAGTGCAGCTGCTGGCTTGGCAAAATCAAATTGATTGAAGCTCTGTGGGTAGAAAGTTTCTCTCAGAAATCTGTTCAGGATGGGAGATTTCAGTACAAGCATGGTACTTCCTGCCTTTTAAATTAAAAGCTAGCCTGACGCTCTTAGAGCTATTCTCAACCCAGAGGTATGTAGTAATGGGGGTATCTTGACATGGAGGGTTCTTACTGTGTTCCATCACAGGAATGCCACCAAAGGGACTAGTAAGTCCCTCAAGTGGTGGCATTGGCAGCAGGGCTGAAGCCTCAAGGAGAGAGCAGTTTGAAGCAGTCTGGGAGCGCTTCAGACAGCTCTGCCAGTGAAGCGCTATAAGAGCACTTGGGCTGGCTTAGCAGGGGAAGAGCTTCCTGCAAATCGAATGGGCAGTGAGGGGGAAGTGCCATGCAGACAGTACACATTCGTAGCGCATTCAAAACACCATAAATGCACCATACAGATCCTGTCTGGGTGGCTGCATTGGTCCTATATGCATCATGTTTAGGGCAATTCCACACTGGCCAGTATTTTGTTTTGTTTGTTTACACGCACCCAAAGGTCTCAGGGTGGGTAACAAAATTTAAAGACAGATATATTAAAAGAGTAACAGTATATATTAAAACAATAGCAGTGTCTGGAAAGTGGGAAGAGAACGTGTATCCCCATTTAAACAAAGGTCAGGGCAAAGAGATGCATCTTCACTGCCTTCCTAAACGTGTACAGTGAAGGTGTTGACGCACCTCGAGGAGGAGACTATTCCATAGTCTAGGGGGCCATCACTGAGAAGGCCCTCTCCCAGGTGCCCACCCCTTTTACCACTGAAGGTGGTGGGACAACCAGGAGGGCCTCCCAGGAGATATACCAGACCAGGAAGCATACTAGGTGCCTCCCTTCTGCAACAGAACCACTGCATTTTACTTATTGTTATTTGCTTTCCAAATAGGGTTCTACAATACATTTGTGCTTGGATATTTCTTAATTTTGTATGGAAGACACTGATGTATCAATGGAACAGTGCCAGCATGTTAGCAGGACATGAAAAATGGACTACCTGACGATATCCAATGGATGCATACAAGCACTGTTGCAGAGCAGGAAGTATGATGCCTTAAGACTCTTGACATGCATTCTTTGCAACTTGGACACAAGCCACTATAAGGTGAAAACCTAAAATACCCGCAAGGGTATGCAAGACTCCAAAACTGCAGAAACTATGCATTCTGGCTGCACTGTGGTGAAGGGGACTAATTCTGCAAAGTTCATATGACAGGTATCATGCAAGTGTCAGTTTCTTGAAAAAAGTCTGTAGGCTCGGGGCAAGGAAGGGAATAGGTTTGCTAGAAAACCAGTGATACAATACAGTACAATTATCTTTGATCTGAAGCACTATCTTGGGGGCCTAGAAGCTTAATGCATTTTTCCTTTCTCCACTACTATATAATAACCAGTGGTCCTGGCAAACACTCAAGACCCAGGAGTGCTGTAGCACCTTGAATACTGAAACTGTTTCTTTTTTCTTCTTTTTGTTTTCTTAAGCTTGGCTTTCTTACAGTCTGCTATCCAGACAGTGTTTTCTATTTGCTTGTTTCAAAATTCAGCCTCACTGGCAACTTGGCAGTGAAAGAATTGTTTTTCTGTTTTTTGCTTTATTTTAAAGACACCCAATATTTTTTTTAAATGTATTTTACTAAGCCATATCAGGTATATGATTCAGTAGTGATTTCTTCCCATTGGCTAGTAGACATGATCTCCTGTATTTTTGTGACTTAATCACAACTTAGAAGTCCCTTCTGAATCCAGTCCAGAAAACACCAGCCTTTAAGAAGAGATCAAGGAAGAAAACCTGCATTGTATGATGCAAGGGTTTGTGTTTTTTAAACCAGAAATATTATTTTTAAAATGAAGGACAAATAATATACAAAAGAAAGTATTTAAATTCAATAATGTTTAAAACAATGGTGGAAATATCATCCTGTTGATCTGTTTAGTTCACATATAGTGATGGACATGGGGGTTTCTACTTCCAAATTTCCAGCTAATAACAATCCAAAAAAGAGACAGATGTGAAGTTACTAATTGTCCCGATGACGGATATATTCTAATTCCCAGTTGTAAAATTTACTGAAATATGATAAAAATGCACAGTCCTTCAAGCTTTTTTGGTATAAATTCTCATGTGTTTGATGCATATTAAAGGAATTATGCTAGATCTTCAATCAGAATCATTTTGCATTTTGTAAAATAGTTCCATATTTTTACAGATCCATTTGTCTTGGATTAATTTGTAAGATGAAGGACCAGCTAAAATATTTAGTTCAGGCTTTGTCATCACCGCAGTTCAGAACAGAATGTTTTTATTCCTGGCTACACTCATAGTTCTGAAATGCTAATGTGAACAAATTTTCCCCTAATCCAAAAAATGACATCTTACCCCAGTCCCATCTTTGCCCTTTAATTATCACTTGTGGTCAGGGTTCAAACTCCAGTGCAGACGACAAAAGCGCCTTGCCTATTTTCAAGTAAATGCAAGCTGCAGCAAATTGATCTCCTGATTAACAACTGATTAAAGGGGCAGAAATTGCTCTGCTCTTTCTTCTTGTACTCTCCAGAAGGGACCAGCTGAATTGTGAGAACAAAACCACAGACTTGGGAGTTATATTTATTAACAGCTACGCCTCTCTTATTTACATCCCAAATATATATGAGGGCATAAAATTCAGGATGTAAAACAGCAGGTTTGTCTTTGAAAAATGCATACTGGAATGAAAGTCCACCTGTACTTACGAAACCTAAGATGTTTGGCCATCTCTCATATTTGTGTAAGAGGAGCTCTGCTGGATTGAGCCACAGCCCATCCGGTCCAACATCCAGGCTCACACAGCAGCCCAGGTGCTTCTGGCCATCTCAAGCAGAAGACAAAAGCAAATCCTGCTCTCAAGTCCCTGCAAATGGCCACCCAGGCAACTTGCCTGTCCCTCCAACCTGGAGGCAGTACCTAGACCTGCATTCTAGTAGCCCTTGATAAACCTGTCCTCCATGAATTTGTCTAACCCTTTCTTAAAGCTATCTAGGCTGTTTGCTGTCACCACCTCTTTTGGTAGTAAATTTCATAGACCAATAATGCTCTGGGTGAAAAATATTTTCTCTTGTCAGCCCTAAGTCTCCTTGTTGGTCTAACTGCTGTTCTGCAGTTCTTGAATCATTTTGCAGACATACCAATGAGTAGTGAAACCATATACATACACTGTATTAGATCTGAAGTCTTGTTCAGTGCATCTTTTGATACGTACAGCATCTTACTGAGAAATTATACCAAAGAGAATGGTATAACACAAGTTTGTTACTGCACACTAAAAATGTGTTTACAATTTTAATTGTGAATGCCTTATGAAAAGGTTTTGCTGGTGATCAAGTCTAGTAAGTTAGAAATCAGTAATTCAACCTTGTGTTTCATCTCATTGTTCATGGAAAGAAGTTTCATAATTCTTCTAAATTGTCAAACAAGGAGAAGTCACTGGGGAATTTGATCTGGGGACGGCACAAGTTGGGATTCTAGTTTCAACCTGCATTTTTGTTTGTAGCAACCATTGCAGCTGCACTTATGGGCACACGTGTTATCTTGGTGAAATAGCACAACACGTATGGCATTTTATGATTGCCTGGTGTAACCTTTGGAATCAACTGTGCATATCATCCATCAGTGCCTGTTCCTCCACATTCCAAGTAATGAAGAGACGAATTCCTTTAACATGCTAAAATATGGAGGCTATGATGTTGACACATTTCTTAGGATGAGAAGACATGTTTTCATACCGTGCTGTTTTGGGATCAGACTGGTAATCCCACTTCAGGATCTTTCCTAAGTCACTCCAAAAGGCACCCTGAATTTCACGTTCAAATCCCTTTGCACAAGGTCATAACCTTTTTCCGTTTCAGATACTCCATCAATTGTGGTTTGGCTCCTGCCATGTGAAATGCCAACCATCTCAGAAACAAAGCGGGATGACCCAGCGGGTTTCCCGTGACCCTATTTTTTCAACTTCTCTTAGATCAGTAATGAACCTTCTGTCACATCTCAGCAGCTGCAGACTAGGCAGGAAGGGTTCCTTCACGTCCCTTTCAAACCATGATGGCTTTTCTTTGTAGGCATGCCTTCAAGCACAAAAGAATTGATGACAATTTTTTTCTTTGCTTTCCTAGATGACATCCTCCATAGACTTTTCTGTTAAAAATGTAAAACAGTGCTCTTCTGCACCAAAGTCTAGAAAAAAATTGTACTATATAGTATTCAAGTGTGGTGCTAATAACTTAAAATTTTTGTATGTCATTCTGAGAACATATTTATCTCTTCATATATATTCATGGTTGCCTCCAAAATTCCATCTCTGTCACTGTTGAATTGGATTCCACTGCGGTACACTATACCTTTCTGTGTTAAAGTTCTAAGTGACAAGTGTTTTTAAAAGCTAGGCTGCATTTGCGCACATTTAAAAAAGCTCGTAAGTGGCTTAGGGTGGTAGTGTGTGGGCACTAGTGTTCCCATCCCACCTCTGATCCACATTAAAAGGGAATGGACTTGCGAAGCACATTTTTGTTCTTCAGTATGAGTTCGAGGGACTAGCATGTGGCTCCTACCACCTCCAAATTGCTTTTGAGCCACCTATTGTAACTGTGTGTGGATGCAGACGTATTTGACAGTAAAACCTCTTTAAAAATCTACCCTGACAATTGGTTGGTCCTGTGAATGAAAGTTGGTCAAGAAGGTCCAAGCATCTTTTCATAAAATGATGCCAGCTAGAATAACCAGTGTGAAGTTAAATCATCAATACATCCTTTGCATCTGTGTTGTAAATTTCACTTAGTCTTAATACCAAGTACGTGCTTTCCAGTTACTTGACTCTTGTAAACTGTAGCATCTGAACACATTTACAAAATTACTGGAAAATGTTTTGGAAGCTCACCTAGTAGTGAGAGAAATGGCTTATACCTATCACATTAATAAAACCAGCAGTCTTCTGTTTTTCGGTACCAAAGAACTAGTGAACTGCATCATGTGCATAAGCTGGGTTATGTTGCAATGCCGAGACCAACCAAAGTTCTGTTAATTCCGGTTGAAAAGCAAGTTGCTTATGGTTGCAACCTCTTAACTCAGTCCAGAATGCATTTACTTGAAAGTTTTGATCTAGCAGAGGCAAAATTAACAGGTAGATAACTTAAGACTGCAGGTTGTGGCATGTAACACCACTGCCCACTGTGTCATTATTTCCCTCCAGTGTAAATTATGTGGCTGTAAGAGTGATGGGCAGCCTTAGTTCAAGGTGGCCAAAATCTGTGTGTTTACTATTGGGAATGTCAGATAACACTGCACTGTATTTATAACAAAGGTGTATGCAAGTATTTTACTTAAATGTAAGTTAACTTCATTATACTAAATAAGCTTGCAAGTATTCAAATTTAAATTAATAGGAAGTTATTTAAAGGATTTCAAAAATACAAATTCTTTTTTTGTTGCATACCAACTACTCCTATGCATTAATAAGACATTGCCATTAATGGTACTTCAAAGCACCTTTTAAAATTGACTTTTATAAATACACAATAATGCAGATCATGTTGCCTGTAATTTTTATGTTTTTAACTACACCTTGTAATTTTTTTCATATGTATGTTCCATTGCTGTGGTAATTTTTGATCATGTTTAATATTTTATATATCAAAATGCAGATGTCCATGTCTTAATTATACCTCCAATGAAAAAAGGCATCAACTAAGCCCTTCTTTGCCAAAGTGGTGATATCTTAATGGATTATGATGCACTGAATGCAAAAGAAGCAAAATAAAAACATTGCAAATGAGCTGCCTGGCTGTTAAATATGTTTCTTATCACTGGTTGTAGTAAAAGAAAAGTTCTACTTCACATGAGCATTACGCTTGAATCCTACCTACAATAAAACCCTAACCATTTGACCCGACAGTGGTTAGCATCCAAATTATTCCTGCTTTTCCTTGATTTCCTGCAATGTTTACATTGTTTTATCTTCAACAAAGCTATCCTTTTTTCCACTTATTGAACAAGCAAAGCACTTTTTTTAGATACTTAAAAGTTGCTACCCACAATTTAGACCTCATTAACATATTTATGGTACAAGCAATTTGCATTTTACTGTGACCATCGCCGAAAGAAAATGTAAGAAACTGGCCATTTAATGAGGGTGAGTTTCAAAATAGCAAAAATAAGCAGGTCGCTTATTCAAATCCAGGACTCTACAGGAATTTCAGGGAAATTTTTTTTAATGGTGATTAACTTAATACACGGATGTAAATCTTAGCCTGCTTGCCAAATCATCTATACTTGTAGATTATTCACTAAATTAGTACTTTATAGGGAAAATACCTATAAAAAGTAATTTAACAGTGGATGCATTAAGATGTTTTACTTAAAGAGAAGAGTCCTTAAATGGCAGAAACTTCATTGCTTACAGCACCTTTTTTAACCACCTTCAAGAGAGAAGTTCCTCCTTACAAACATTACTTATGCCTTAGAACAGTGATGGCGAACCTTTTGAGCTCGGTGTGTCAAAATTCGCAAGAAAACCTAGCTTAACTCGGGTGCTGTGTCACATCTAGAAATATCCATCATTTTGTGATATTTGTAGCTCTAGTAAAAAAGTTGTATTTTTGATACATGTATTTTACTAAAAGCAAAAACAAATAATTCTTTACATTAGTGACTTTTGTTGCTGAATCTTCAGTTGAAAGTTGGTATTTCGTACACTTCAAGAACAAGCAAGCACTACACGTCCAGGTGCCAGGGTGGCCATGTGTGTCACCCAAAAGGGCTTGGTGTGTCACTTGTGACACGCGTGTCATAGGTTGGCCATCACCGCCTTAGAACAAAGAGAAGACATGTAAATTACTAGAAGATGGCAAAACCTATTTGAGACTGACAGCTGAGTTTCAATGCATTTATTTAAAGGCTTTGCAAAACCTTTGTTAAACTCTGAAGATGCAGGAGTCCAAAATATGCAGCAGTCTCACTTGATGTCCACACTTGCCTTTAAAGAATCTCACCAAACTTTCAGCACATTAAGGTGGCTTAGGTGATCTGAAGCATATCTGTGTTCAGGAAAATTAGCTCTTTTTTCTGCAATGCGTGCTTTTAGGTAGTTCCATCGGCGCTCTTGATTATGGCGATATTCCTGCTCTTTTGTCATGTACGGCTGGCTCAGCCAATATTCATTTTCTGCTTCGATTTCCAACCTCCGAAGCATACCCTTCTTCATTACTTCAGTAACAAACCTTGGCCGTCTGTATTTACCAATCCACTGGCCACCAGAAATTCTGCTTCGAAGCAATGCTGTTGTCAGAAACATACCTTGAAGAGTAAAAGAAATTAATTCAACCACATTATTATTTAAACAAAAGGAACAAGTCGGTATTGTTTACAACTGAGGTCCTGGAATCTCACAGAAATGCAATGAAGTAAAAAATTATAAATATGCCCTTTTGATATTTACATGTATTTGAAAGAAATATACAAAAATGCTTATTCCACCACTCAAATCTCTGCAGAGTTTAGAGAACAGGGCCATTTCTGCATTTGGCCTTATTCTGGAATATATCTCAGGATAGCAGTCTGCTGGCCACAAGCTAATGCACACACACTACAGTAGGTCTTCACTTGGGACTTTCCACAGTGCAGACTAACATGGAGATAGCAGGTCCCTATTCTGGGATGTATTCCAGAATAAGTCCAAACTGCAGCTTTGACGCCTCATACTGAGCTCTGCACTCTCTTTTTGGCTTGGTATGGGTCTGAAGCAAAGTGGGCTGAACAAATCAGCACATATGCTGGCAGAGGAACATAAAGCTTGAAGTTTATTTTATTATATATCTGTCCTGCCCTGTACCGAAGGGCCTCAGAGTGGGTAACAACATTTAAAATATTAGAACAATACCTATATTGAAACAGTGTTGAAAGTGGGAATGGAAAGTGTATCCCCATTTAACCGAAGACCAGGGCAAAGAGGTGCCGGTTTGGTCTAGTGGTTAGGGAGCTGGACTCTTATCTAGGAATACTGGGTTTGATTCTGCACTCCTCCATGAAGCCAGCTGGATGACCTTGGGCAAGTCACAGCTCTCTTCTGAGCTATCGCAGCCCCACCTACCTCACAGGGAACCTCACAAGGTAGAAAAGTCAACTTCTTCACTGCTTTCCTAAAGGTATACAGTGAAGGTGTTAGACACACCTCAAAGGGGAGAGTATCCCATAGCCTAGGGGCCACCACCAAGCAGGCCCTCTCCCGGGTGCCCACCGCTTTTGCTGCTGAGGGTGGTGGGACCACCAGGAGATTTTCCTGGCTAGGAATGTCTTCCTGAGCCCGAAAGCAAACGACTCCCTTTGGCCTTTTGTACCATCAAACAAACTTTGAATCAGGCCGTGGAAGGCCAAACTGGCTTGACTTTCAGTACTGGTGAAGTCCCAGTCCTGGACTCACCTTCCCGAGGTGCAAAAGCAGCCGACTACGATTAGCGTTTAAATCTCCCCGCTGCAGGAGCGACGCAATCCGGGCCAGCGAAGGCCTCTCGGCTTCAGCCGCTTTATCCGGTCGCTGTGCGAAGAAAACAGACTCGTTCCGGGAAAGTCAGAATCCGGACACCAGGCAATGCAATTCGCATCAAGCTGGCTCGTGACGCTTCTGGAGCACCGACACGACCAAGACCTGCGCAACGAGGAGACCCACAAAATGAGCTTATTTACGCAGAGGGAGAGAGAAAGAGAGAGAGAGAGAGAGAGAGAACTTACGGTGCAGGAACTCACCGAACACCACACAGCCGGTACGCTGCAGGGCAAGCAAAATGGCGGACAAACGGCTTCTCTTCCCCTCGAACCCACGCTCCTCCTCGCCGTCGTCTCGCGAGAATTCAAACAAGGAACAGGGGAAACGAAGCCGAGGTGGAAAGGGGAGGGCGTGAGTTGGGTGTTTTGGAGCAGCCAATCAGCTGTTAGGTGCCGGAGATTCGAACCCGCAGGCGGGACGGGGAGGCGGCAGTCTCGCTGCTGCTGCTGCGGGAGCCTGACTGTCCGCTCTGGAAGACAGAGACTTGAGTGCTTCTGCCGGTGTTCTGCCAGCCGTTACTGGGAGGCAGCGCAAAAGGTAATGCCAAGGCAAGGGGAGCGATGGCCCTGGTCTAGGCAAACGGAGGGTTTTTTCCTCCCTTTCCTGCCAAGAGGGTGGGAATTGGACTCCGTGTTAGAAAAGACTGTATGAATGGAACATGGCCCTACTGGGTCATCAAGCCAGCGCCCTTCCAGTTCAGCACCCTGTCCCATAGCGTGGCCCAGCAATGGCTTCTGGACGCCTCAAATGCAAAACTTTCACCTTCCCTCCATGTAAATAGCCTTTAGAGGCGTCCTGTCTGCCTCTCGGTCTGAAGGAGGAAGTACCGAGGCTACTATGGTCTAGCCGGACTCCTATCTGGGAATACTGGGTTTGATTCCGCCCTCCTCCATGAAGCCAGCTGGGTGACCTTGGCCTAGTCACAGCTCTCTTCTGAGCTCTCACAATCGCACCTACCTCACAGTGTGTCTCTTGTGGGGAGAAGAATAGAAAGCTTGGTCAGCCGCTTTGAGTCCCCTTAAATGGGTGAGAAAAAGTGGTGTAGAAAAGCCAACTCTTCTTCCTCCATGAAGCCAGCTGGGTGACCTTGGGCTAGTCACAGCTCTCTTCTGAGTTCTCACAGCCCCACCTACCCCACAGGGTGTCCTTTGTGGGGAGAAGAATAGAAAGCTTTGTCAGCCGCTTTGAGTCCTCTTAAATGGGTGAGAAAAGCAAGGTAGAAAAGCCAGCTCTTCTTCTTTCTAGTAATCATTGCTACACCTGTTTGTCATGAATTTGTTTAATACTTTATTAAACCCATCCAGGGCCAGGCTGTTTGCTTTCTCTATCTCTTCTGGTGGTAAATTCCATAGACTGTGACTCGCTGGGTGAAAAAGTAATTCCCCTTCCCATTCCTATCTGCTTCATAAATTTCTAGCATTGTGTGATAGCAAAAACAATTTTGTATGCCTTTTAGGTCACATAAAAACCACTCATGGTGTGTAAAGGGGAAATAGAGAAAAGAATTTTTCTCTATTCCCCTTTTACACACTATGCATGATTTTACAGCATATCACCTAAAAATATATAGCTTGAGATATAGAATGTTTTGTGGTCTTTTTATCCCACCTTTCTTCCAAAGACCTCAAGAAAAGTCAACACATATCAGGGTTTTTTTTCCCACTGACCTCCCTTAATCCGGATCTAGGGAACGGGTCCTTCAATTAATCCGGATCTAGTAGATCCAGATTAAGGGAAGTAACCAATGCGTCCTCACAGGCGGTACAGCACCCAATAGCAATAGGTGCTAGCCTGCCCACAGTGGAAATGCCGGAGCACCCATGCGGTGAATCCGGATCGCCCCACATGGGGCCTCCCCATCACCCCGGGTTTTTGGGGGGACAGGGGGTGCAATCTCCGTAGATGCTCCAGAGATTCTTCAAAGATTCTCTGGAGCCTTTGACAAAGGTCCATAGGATTGGCACTGCTCTCACGTGGTGTCCTCTTTGGAGCCTGTGCTATTCTTCAGAGGCAGTTTCAGAGATTGTGCACAGGCTTCGGAGCTTTGGGTTTCGGGGCACCCGCCCATGGGTGCGCCCCCCTCCCGGAGCCCCCCCTAGACCCCATTGCCCGATCGCAGTGGAAACGTGCTCCATATAATCTAGATTTGATGCCTGAAGACCCCATCATAGACCCCTTTAAGGGGTCTACGGGAAATCCAGATTATAGGTCTTGAAGGACCCATTCAATCCGGATTTCCGTAGAACTGGTGGAAACAAATATGGCTCTAATTGGGTCTGCAGTGGAAATGGGGTATTCCTGCTCTGAGCCCAATGGGTCCCTAATGCTTTCTTAATGAGTACTCAGTGCTAGTGGAAAAAAACCCAAAGTCTAGTTTATCTTAAGACAACAGCCCTGTGAAGTAGGTTAAGCTACAAGGTAATAATTGGCCCAGGAGCACCCAGTGAGTTTTGATGGCTGACCAGATTCCTAAATCCTAATATGACATTTTGAATGGGACTCTGCTACCTGCCACTTATTACGAAGGCGTCGTAATAATAGTGGCTGCAGAGAGAAAAAAAGTATGACTATGGAAACTATGCATGTCCTAATTTGGAATAGCAAACAGTAATTCCTCACTGTCCATATAATATAGAAATAGATGGGAGTTCTGCAGTTCCTAGCACCACTATCCGTATCCTGGCATGGGTAGTATTGCTGTATCTCTGGGTGGAACCCAGCTGAGGAATTGGGTGGACATATTTATGATAGCTAAACCCTGTACCTTATTAGTTCTGCCTTTACTGCACAATACATTCTAAACTTGTCTCCTGCAGCATGTACCTCCACATGATGAGATTTGTACTTCAATATTACTGTATATATTCTAGGTCTCAAATCTATAAGAAGCTCCAAAAAACAACATACAGAATGTAGTATCAGATCATATTCTGCCTCCTGGATTATAATCAAAATGTAAAAGGAAAAATGGATGGGATTGCAACAACAAAAAGTAAACATTTGGGCAGAAGAGAAGGTGAAACCCTTCTGGGCAAATGGCTGGAATGTCTGTTTAGGCAATAATTAAAGGTTTGTGGCAGAACACAAATAGAAAGACAACATTGCCCTATGTAGCAAGCTGATAAAATGCAGTACAAAAGAAACTAAAATACTAGTTAAATACAGTTAACATTAAAATCAAGCAGGTCTGTATTATTCTTTATTCTTAAATTATTCTTTAGGGATGAGCCTCTCTGAGTACCACACCCCTGAAGAGGCATAAATAGAGAAAGTATATTATGCTGATCCTGCTTGGAAGTGTCTGCTGTGTTAACTAACGCTTGTGGGAGTTGTAGCCCAAAACATCTCCAGGTTGACAAATTCTCACTGACATGTTCTGTACCAGGCCATGACAAAGTTTTTGCCCCTTCTTGATTTCTTCTATTTTTGCATAATTGTCACGGTTAATTGTTTCATGGCTTCAAACAAAATTTGAGACAAAGACAAAGTACAGCTTTCCAAATGATCATTTGATTTATCGAAGGAGGTTCATAGTTCCCGCTGTTCCTTTCTACTGCAGCTGGTACTGTGGGTGGCTGCCCAAACAAGTAGGAAGTGCCAGGTAGTAGAATCCCATTCTAAGCCTTTGGCTTGAGGGGGGAACATGGGTGCAAACAAATTAATCGTGTGTGCATGCACATGTGGGCTTGTGCATGTACACCAATGCACACTGCAGGCCTGCACAACGGATGGACCATATAGTGCTGGCAATGCTAGAAACCGGCAGATGAGTTCTCCCGCTGTGGAGAGTTCCTTGCATGTTCGCAAGTGGAGCGGAATATAGCCAGAAGTGTTGGGGAAAGCACCTCTTTACCTTGCCCTTCGACTGAAGGAACAACATTCCCTCCTCACTTAGGCACTGTCACCCTTTTAACTAAGGCATTTTACCTATTTCTATGCTGATTTCATTGTGACCTGCCCTGGGACCTTTGGGTATAGGGCAGGGTAGACAGGCAGACAAGGTCAGTCCTTGGCTTCTAATCCCGGTTCGTATTTGACAAATGTGAGTTTAGGATATCCCTACGCCTGAAAGATGATTATCCAACCTCTCTTTGAAGACCTCCAGTGAAGGGGAGCGTGAGGTAACCTACTGCACTGACAGTCACTTTTTACTGTAAGGAAGTGCCTCCTAATATTTAGCCGTCCTTCCTTAAAGATTCATCCCATTGGTTCTAGTCCTGCTTTCTGAAACAAGTGAAGTAAAGTCTGATCCCTCAACAGTGTGGCAATCCTTCAGATATCTGACAAGAGTTGGCTTTTCTACCACACTTTTCTTAACTGGTTGACAAAGCTTTCTGTTCTTTTCCCCACATTTACTCTGTGAGGTAGATGGGGCTCTGAGAGCTTAGAAAGAGCTGTGACTAGCCCAAGGTCACCCAGCTGGCTTCATGGAAGAGTTTGGAATCAAACCTGGTGACTACGGGATATGAGTCCAACACTCTAACCACAAGACCAAGCGGCTATTCTGTCTCCCCTTAGTCTTCTCTTCTGCGGGCTTAGTTGGATTGTTAAGGTTTATTCTTACATATTTGTTCCACATGGAATGATGTGATTGTATGTTTTGTTAGTTAAGTTTGGTTTATTTTATCTGATGGCTTTATATTATAAATAACTGAGATAAACTACATGAAAAGTGATTGATACAGTCAAATATTAAGTTCATATTTTCTTGAACAGAAGAAGAGTTGGCTTTTCTACCCCGCTTTTCTCACCCATTTATGGGGACTCAAAGCGGCTGACAAAGCTTTTCTATTCTTCCACAACAGAACACCCTGTGAGGTAGGTGAGAGCTCAGAAGAGAGCTGTGACTAGCCCAAGGCCACCCAGCTGGCTTCACGGGGGAGGGCGGAATCGAACCTGGTATTCCCAGATAAGAGTCTGGCTCCCTAACCACTAGATCAAACTGGCTCACCAGCTGGGTTTTTTTCCCTGTAAGTTTAAGCAATGTAGAGAACAAGAGATTCTCCTTCCATGCAGGATTTCAGCATGGAGGTGTCAGGAGACTTCTTTAACAAACTACGAACGTTAGCAGTCACACTGGAGAAACAGGCAGAAGAGGTGAACAAGATTTTTCGTAATGATGGTACAGGTAAGAGAGCTGTAAGTAACTGTTTAACTTTTAAACCTAGTCCCGGCACTGCCATCTTGAAGATGTGTTCTGAGCTGTATCTCTATTAAGCAGTAAAAACACCTTGACCAGACAGGGAGTACTGGCAACTATCATTTGGAATTAATGCAGGTGCACTGATATTATGGACCAAAGATCTGTAACAATTTCTCAATAAATAGGGTTTGTTATAATGGATAGGAAATATGAATTCCATTTTTGGATTTGCTTATTTACTTGTTTCTGCATTTATTGTTGTGTTGGTACTGTTTTGCATTGTGGGGGGGAGTAGTAGTAAGACTACATGTAAGCTGTTTTAGTGTTCGTTAAACTTACGGGATACTTAGTAGAACCTTAAGTTCCATCTTAGTCAGTGGACCTTTGGATGCCAAATCATATTATGGAAGGTTCCTAGGATTGTGTGATACAAGGAAAGTTATATTTTAACAGCGACTTGAGAGCAAACTCATTAAAAATGTGTTATACAAGGAGAGTCCTCAGCTTCATAAAGGAAAATCATGTTATACAAAAAGTTAATGTAGAAGGAGGAAGCCATGGTTAGCTCTCATCACTACACGTGAAAAAATATACAACTTGTGGATGTTGAAATTGGCTTGTATCCCACTTGTTTTTAATTTGGTGAGGCCCTCCTGGTTGTCCCACCACCTTCAGTAGTGAGGCTGGTGGGCACCCGGGAGAGAGCCTTCTCTGTGATGGCCCCTAGACTATGGAATAGCCTCCCCCTCGAGGTGCGTCTTGCCCCTTCCTTATATATATTCAGGAGGGCGGTGAAGACGCACCTCTTTGCCCTGGCCTTTGGCTGAGTTGATTATATTTCCCACCCAGGCCACACACTATCATTTTAAACATAATGTGTATTGTTTTAAAGTTGTTGAATTTTTAAAGTCTTTTAATGTACATTCTGTTTTAATCTGTTGTCTGAAGGCTGTAACCCGCCCAGAGACCTTCAGGTATGGGGCGGGATATAAATGTAAATAATAAATAAAATAATAAATAAATTTCTGAAGCCAAACTATGTAGCATGGGCCTCATTTATGAAAGGATTTGTCCCTAATCGTTCTAAGTAGCCTTGTTTTTTAAATTGCATTTAAAAAAACACCTAGAGATGCATTAGGGTATTTAAAAAGTTGTGACATACAAATGGTTAAAAATTGGCAACAACCAGGATGAAGATGACTTGCAAGCTAAGCTATAGCTGTATGACACCAGCAATAAACAAACACAGATTAAGGTAATTTCCTAGAATTCCCCACCTGGAAGGAGATAAGCTTTTAGTGGTGCTTGCAAACATATCCATGAGCAACCAAGAAAAAATTAGCAATGCTGGGAATATGGGATCATTTATTTATTGAGCCTATGAGCTGTTCAGCTTTCAAGCAACTTACAAAAGAGGGTCAGATTCATTAAAACAGCCTGTTGTTGTTTAAAGAAGCCTAGTAGAACAAAATGACTGACACAAGAAATCAGAGACATCCATCTTGCTTATTTAAAGCACGACCTTCAGTTTGGCCGTATAATCAGGTTTCACCGGAATTACAGCGTTGCCAAAAGCTCTAAATAAGCAAGAAAATATGTTTACATCAAGGTTCATTGTTACCTTTATTACAAGAAGGATGGCTCTCTGTTTTGGGGTTTCTGCCATCAAGCTTTTCCTACTTTGGCAATATTATGTATTTTAGAATATTTAATACAGATAAGCACTTTTGTTGTTTCTTTAAATCTAGACGAATTTGAAGATGATTCACCAATAAGATACTTACATGAACTGTACTCTGATGTCAGGACACTAAAGGTATTTCTTATTTGCTCTTTTCTCCATCTCCGCATCCCTTAGTATATCTTATTTTGTCTCCTGTTAATTTCTCTGCTATATCTTTAATATGCCAGTGCCAATTCACTGGAAGTCCATACTTGTGATAGCAATCTAGAAACCAGCTCTTTCAAATGAAATATCATGGGGTGTTTTTCCACTGTCACTAAAAGTACCCGTTAAGTGCCCATTAATGGGTACGTAATGGCATTTTTGTACCCGTTAATGGGTACTTAATGGGTACTTCTAGTGACAGTGGAAAAACACCCATGAGTAGAGTGACATAGCAATAGCTGAACACAAAGTACCTTTAACTTTAAAGTTATGTGGCTGTAATGTTCTATGTATTTTTTTCAACTGAAGGGTGAAGCTGATCATATGCTTTCTAAGCGTTCCTCGGAAGGAGATGCTACCTATGACTTCATAAGAGCTACTAAGGTTTTGATGAAAAAAAATGCAGCAGATATTAAAGAAATTGAAGACTTGTTTCAGAAGTACGGTTACAAACCTGTTATTGACAAGGATACAGGTAACTTTTATTCTCCTATATGTCAGTTTATGAAAGTATTTCATACAAGTGTGTCACTGGTGCCGTTAGGCCTCCCGGAAGCTTCCCAGGGGCCTGGGGCAGGCAAAAATCGTGCAAAATCATGCATAATTTCCTGGGAATCATGGGAAATTGTGTGAAACTTCCTGGGAACCATGGGAAATTGTGTGAGATTTCCCAGTGCTTCGTTTATCCGCGGTTTCCCATAACCACAGTAGGAACTGGTACGTAACCACCGCGGATAGGGGGGCATACGTGTATACGGCTGCATTCTATCTACTTGTCCTACAAGTAGATACTATATTTTAAAGCATGGTTTAATATACCTTGAAATGATGTTCCTATTCTTCACTTGTGTTACTATCCCTGTGGTTCGCAAAATTCTTACCTCCTGTATTTTATTATATTATGGCTAGACAATACTTCTCAGCCAATGTTAATTGTAGTTCATGAGAGTTTGGCATTAGGATTTGAAGTGATTTATGAAAAGTGGCCACAGGGGAACCTTGTATTAACCACAGCAAAAGTCAGTAAAGATATAACATTATACTATTGTTACATTCATTAGAGGAACAGCAATATGGAATTTGTATTGGAGAAGGAAGCTTATGGGTCTGTCATGTTCCTGATCTCCAGTGCTCAGGAGAGCAAGAATTTGATATCATCTGTAAGCCATTTATGGTTCCTTGATGAAGAACAAATTCAGGGTGACCCAATGATTCCTCTCATTCCTCCTGCTCCACCTGTGCACCCCGACGTACTTTAGAGATCCCCCAACCTTCACAGCAGATTTTACATCAACAGCTCTGTAGAGCAAAGTAGAAGAAGGTACAATAGGAAATCTAAATGGGCTTATTGTCAGGAGCTCCATTTGATGTGAGCTAAGGTGTGACATCACTCCAGCCAGCTCAAGCTTGACTTGCCCATAGGCAATAAAGGGAGGCCCACAGCTTGAGTTCTTCAACCAGTGTGCAGATTAGTGGTACAGTCGGACCCCTGTATCCACTGATCCAGTAACCGTGGTTTCAGTTTCCTGCGGTGACCAGATCAGTCCCCACTCCAACCCACACAGGTGCCATTAAGCCTACCTTAAGCTCTTCCAATGCCTAGGACAGGCAGGAAATGGCCTGAAATGGTGTGCGGTTTCCCATGATGCCTTTAAAATCCCACGGGATTTCATAGGAATTATTGGAAATGGAGTGCATTTCCCAGCATTTGCTATTATCCTTGGTTTTACATTATCTGTGATAGGGCCTGGAACATATCCCCCATGGATACAGTGACCCAACTGTACTTGGTGGACAGAAGCTCCACCTGTACCTCAACCCTCATTCAGCTCAATTCAGGGATTGCCCATTGTTGCTCTGTGTTAGAACTGGATACCTGAGCATGAGAAGGAAGCTGGTTGGCCACCCCCTTTTGAGCCAGGGGCCTTATTCAGGAATATCTCCCAGAATAGGGACCTGCTATTTGCATGCCAGTGCAGACTATGGAAGGCCCCAAGTGAGGCCTGCCATAGTCTGCTTTAGCTTGTGACTAGCCTACCTCTGTCCTGAGATATATTCCAGAATAAGGCCAATCACAAAAAGCCCAGGTCAAGCAGACTCATCAGAGCTATGGGATGGGCATCTCTCACACAGATGAAGTTAGCTGGGGTTGTTTGATGTCGAACCAGCTCTTTACAAACATTTTCTCTTTATAAATGTTACCCGTTTTTCACACTGAGTAAAATGTCTTCTTAAAGTGGCACAGAATGAAGCTGAAATGAAACCCGAATCTAATCAAGAGGAGACCAAAAGTCTCAGTGAGCCAGCAAAATCATCTCGGGATCATAGTCCACTCCAAGTTCCACAGCTTTCAGATTTTGGGCTTTCAAGATATGCCGTCCCAAGTTCTTCTAGCATAATGCGCAACGTACCGAAGGAAGAAGCAAGGGTGGTTGGTCCTGATCATCCTTCACCTAAAGGGGAGCACTTTCATATCCATGGGCACAATCTGTATATTAATGATGAGACCACAAGTTTACCAGAAGACCAAACAATCTTTCTACTTCATAATGCAAAAAACACTAGGTAAATGAAACAATCTAGACATTTCATCTTCCATTTCTAAGGTAACTGATTTGTGGCGCTGCTACATCTAGCATATGCATTTAGTGCATGAAGGGTTAATGCCTGACAGGGCCTGTCATGGTCAGCACCAGTATGTGGATGGCAGGTCCCTATTCCAGAAGATAATCCAAAATAAGGCCAAATCCAGAAAGGGCCATTATGTACAAGGTGTATATTTTTTTAAGGGGCCGGAGAAACAGAAACGGGATGGAAAAGAAACGGTGAGGATAAAGGTGTTGAGTATAGGGAATATAGATTGTTTCAAAAGCACTTTTTATCAAAAATGGCTTCCATATTTTGGTTATTTTGACCATATAAGTAACCAAAAATAGATCCCAATCTTTTGCTAACTTGCTTCCTTCTCAGGATTTTGGACTGCAGTTCATCCACAGCTGTGAGAGTTGTGTTGACCACAATTAAATGGAAACTTATTCAAACTGTTAGGAGACATCAACTTGGCCAAGGCTACATTTCTATGTAGTTGAAAAAATTAACACAAACTTTTGAAGTTGCTGTGGCATAATTTGCTGTGTGTCAGATCTGAGCCCTAGTGACAGTATAGCAAAATAAATGGTCTCCGTTTTAACCTGTCTCTTGAAGTAGGCCCTAGCTCTTTCAAGGTAATTATAGGAGTCCCTTTGATCCGATTCATCCATCTTGTCTGTCGTCTTCCCCTTCTTTTTTCATTAACTTTGCCCTTTTTAGCTTACATCAAATGCCTGAAGTTTTTGAATTTCTTCTTGATGTTCATTGTCTCAAAGGCTTATCTGATCCAAGACTTGATTTGCTCTCCATGCGTTCCATGGTATTCTTAGTAACCATCTCCAGATCCATAATTCAAAGGCATCTATCTCCTTTATTGGGCTATTTCTCTACGTCCAGCTTTTACAAGTATACATTACATACATTATCATTCTTTTTTCAGTTTATTCTATTGAAATACACCTAAAAATAATACAGATTGTATTGCAGTGGTGCAGTAACTGAGCTACAGAAAAATACAGCACTCAGTTACTAACATACCAAGCTGAATAATTTATCAGCATTGGGCAAAGCATAAATCATAGGCCCTTGTTGCGCTTGTTGGTGATCCGGATTAAAGCCATGCATAGTATAGAAAAGGTGGATGGCGAAATATTATCTCTGTTACACAACACTAGAACCTGGGACAGCCGATGGATAGGAGAGTCAGATCAGACAAAGGGGAGTATTTCTACATCTGAGGGTCATTGATCTACAGACGTTGCTGCCAGAAGAGGTGGTAACAGCAACCAGCCTAGATAGTTTTAAGGAAGGGTTAGACAAATTCACAGATGACAGGTGTATAAATAGCTACTTGAATAGATGCCTAGGTACATCTTCCAGGCTGGGCCATTTGCAGGGATTCAACAGCAGGTGAAGGTTTTGCCGTTGTCTTTTGCTTGACATGCTCATAAGCAATTGGTGGGCCTGTGTATAAGAAGGGATGCTGGATTAGATGGGCTGTGGCCCAATCCAGCAGGGCTCCTCTTATGTAAGAATCTCCTTAGTCTGGATCACAGGCCTCCTGATCCACAAATTAATATGGGTCATGGACCGGCTTCGTCTGCACTGGATAGACGCAGATCCAGATTAAGGAAGCTCTTAATCTGAATTTGTTGTAGGCCTGTTTAGGTCTAGACGAAAGTTGACTCGTTTAATCTTAGGTGCACACTTTTTTTAAAAAAAGTATGCGTCTAATTTGAATATCCCTTGGGAAATCTTCCGTTCCTGTATTTGGTATGTGTTCAAATTTGCTGGATACTGTTCTTCGCAATGGCCAAGTACAGATACTAACCATAAAAAACATGAGGACGAGGCACCATTATGAGCTGATGAAGGATCTTCCCAGCTTGCTCTTTCTCCTCTGTTCCCCCTTAGAGAAGGTGGTGAAAGAGAAGACTCAGCTACAATTTGGCACTGAAACACAGCATTCAAGGTTTGGGTTTGGGGGAGCTTAAGCACAGAATGTCTTAGGGCAGGGGTAGGCAAACCACGGCTCGGGAGCCACATGTGGCTCTTTGCCTCCTTCAGTGTGGCTCTTCCAGCTTAGGAGTACCCTAATTAAGTCAATAACAATGTACCTACCTATATAGTTTAAGTTTTTAAAATTTGGCACTCAGAAGGAATTTCAATCCTTGTACTGTTGATATTTGTCTCTTTTGACTAATGAGTTTGTCAACCATGGCCTTAGGGTATTGAACTAGTCAGTGTTTCATCTAAGATCCTGTTTTTGTCTTCCTAAGGCAAGTTAATAAACCAGAAGGAGCCGTGGAATTAGTATCAAGTACCTTTGCCACACCTAAGCAAAAAAACACTTTGACTGGTAAGTCCTGGGTAAGGAGAACTGATACTTTAAATGTTCTGGCCTTCATAGAACTAAGAAAGAAAAGCATGCAAGGTTAGGAGAGTTAGGATAGCAAGGGTAAGTATTTTTCAGCCAGAGGTTCATAAGGTCTATGGAAGTTGCTGCCAAAAAAGGTGCTGACAGCAACCACGTGTATCAATGATTTCCTGGATTAGAGAGACAGGCAGGATGCCTTTAGAGGCCATTTGCAGGGGTTCCAAAGCAGGTGCAGGTTTTGCCTTTGTCTTCTGCTTAAGATGCCTATAAGCAATTAGTGGACCACTGTGTGATACAGGATGCCGGACTAGGTGGGCTGTGGCCTCATTCAGCAGGGCTCCTCTTAAAGGCAGTGGAGGCAGCAGAAAGGACACGGGGAAGGGAGAAAGCATAGATGTCCAAAACCACCCTTTATTCCTCCTTTTGGAGGAACCAAAAGGAGGAATAAAGGGTGAAAAGACCCTTCTGGAGGAAGGTGGAAGTATAATCTAAGTCTGCAGTTCTCAACCTGAGGGTCGCGACCACTTTGGGGGTCGAACTGCCCTTTCAGAGGGGTCGCGATGAGTCTTCCACCTTCTTGCCCCATCATCATCGAGCTGCCCAGCCCCCATGGTTGGGGGTCTCCACAACATGGGGAACTGCTTTAAGGGGTCACGGCATTAGGAAAGCTGAGGACCGCTGATCTAAGTGTTTCAAAACTTAAGGGGTTGGGGCAGGAAAGATCTAAACCAGTTAAAAATGGCAAAAATTAAGGGGAACAACTAGTGCAAAAATTGGGGGAGGTACCATTAGTTCTAGAAGATTCCATTAATTCACAGATTTAGTGAGTGCATGCATGAAAATAAGGTCTTGCAAATTTAATAGGATTCTCAAAACTGCTCTCATGTATTGAAAAACTATTTTGCACAAAAATGTTGTGTTTTCCAGATTTCGATTATACAGCTTCACCTGCTGTGCCCAGTTTCTGCACACCTGGCTTGAAAGTGCCACGCAGAAATGCCACTGCTTTACCCAAATCCCCAGAGGATCATCAGTCAGGAGGATCTAAGGATGGGATAGAAATGCCTCCATCAGAAACACAGTCTCTGAAAACAGAATCTGAAGTAAGCCCTAAACAACTTTTTGGCAGTATTACATGGACTGTTAATGGCTTATGTGGGTGCATGAGTGTGTAATGAATGCCATCACGCATGTACACACAAATAGTTTTACATGGGTCCATCAACTACATGACATGTGCTCTCTCCTTGCAAATATTAGGGCATACCAGCCAGTCCGCCAAAGAGATTTTTAAGCATGTGTGATGGACATTAGTGCACAAAATGATATTGCCAGCCTTTCTAACTTAAAATCACTAAAATGGCTAGCATGAATGAAATCTATTTTCCAACTTGAAAAATATTTAGTTTACAAAATGCTTCAGGAGTTAAAGCAACAATTTATGTATGCATGTTTTGAACTTATTGACTCCATGGTGAAGTTTGGGAGATACCATCAAGCACCTTATGAAGAAAGACTGTGTGTTTGTGGCACAGCAATGGTTGAAGATCTTTTTTGATATCTTGCTTACCTGTCCCTTATATTCTCCAATGAGAACAATTTGTTGGGCCTCCTTTTACAAAATGTGTCTCAACTTACTTTCTGCAGGGAGAAAATGTCCGGGGTGAGATATAGGGTAGCTTTTGTTTTCTGTTAAGGCTGTCCAATTTAGGAAATTATTCATTGAGTTGAATGGGGTGTCTTCTAAGGGTGATGGGGACAAATGATATTATTTTTATTTTTTGATTCAATTTCATCCTTTTACGCTTCGTACAGTCATAGGACTAATCAATAAAATTCATGATACTTACCATATAACTTTACTTAACAGCAAATAAATAACTTTCCAGATAACTTTGAGACTATTTACTTTAGCTGTTTGACTTCTTTTCTCCTTTTTAAACAGGTCTATATCAATATTGCTCCCAGCAGAGATTTAGTAGAAAGTACTGTTGAACCCATAATGCATCAGAAATGCCTGGAAGTCCCTCCTCCTCCTCCTCCTCCTATCCAATCAGACTACAGTAGCCTGCTGAGTTCACCACCTCCACCTCCTGCAATAACTGTGATTCCAGAGCAGATTTTCCAGGTTGGATAGTTAAAATTTTGATGCCAGCACTTAAACTAAATCCTTTCTTCTGCTCTTTGACATTGGAAACATTCAGTTTCTTTCCTTTGTTGCCTTAGATTTTATCAAAGAATATTCCAAAAGCTGAAACATCCAGATCATTGTTTAAGGACAGTAATGAAAATAAGGTTCCACAACCATCTCTTCTTCAAGTGCACGATAAGGAAAATAGGTGAGATTTTAACCGAGTTTTGTTTTGTAATTTCCCTTTTATGACAGTCTTCTTGGGGTTAACTCCTTGGGACTAGTAAGCTATGTAACAAACAGCAGTACCCTGTTTTGACCGTCTGTAATCCCACCAGTAAGAGCAAGCTACTGAGCACATCTTATGAAGACTCCCACCTCATATAATAGCTGCTATGTGGATTAGCAACTCTTGCCAATACAGTATTATTATTGTGTAGTTCCCACAGCAGAAAGGTGAGATTTAGTGAAGGACTAACTTCTGTTGGATCAATAACTTCCAGGTTTCTTGGAATCAAATGCAAATAAGGTTGACTTAACTGTTAGGAATGACTTTCTCCGAAGACCATCCAGAGCAGTCAGTAATAGGAATGGCCAGGGAATTTGATGCTGGATGCAAGAACATTCCCGTTCCTGTCTTAACAGCAGCAAGCAAGCAATTGCCCGCTTGGTACGTTCCAGGCCTTGTGTCCGGACACCACTGGCTAGAATTGGGTGACACCAAAAAGCGTTGCATTTGTGCTACTCCCAGACTGCTCCCAATGCTGTGGGACAGCTGATGAACAACTTTCAACCATAAGGCTTGGGACACCTTGGGGACAGCTCAACAGACTGCAGTGCGAACAACACGTTCCTGCGATCCGCCTGGAACTGTCCCCAGGTCCAAGGGTCCAAAGTGAGCTTCCTGTACACTGGATAGGAAAAGTGCATGACAGACTAATGTGTCTCAGCGCTTGCTCTTGGGAATGCTAGTACACGTTACACTAAGCCCCACACGCCCAGAGACTTACCTGTGTCTGGGCATGTGTCTGATTGCTGACAAGGTGCCACCATCTTGTGTGACTGCCCATGCACCAGTGTTGTAACATTTGCACTATTGCTGGTGTGAGGGGTCATCAGAGGTGCCGGACACGCATGCTGTCACTGATAGTCACTGATAGGGTAACATCTGGTAAGGCAGGAGGTGTTTCTAGGTTGTGAACACCTCCTGCAAGCGCAGATGCAGCTTACCAGATGTTACCCTATCGTGAACTACGGGGCCAAGTGCAAATTGGCCTTAGATGTTGAGTTTTCACTCATCAAAGATTATTCTTATAATCATGTTTGAAGTAAAATTAATTTCAGTGTTGTCATTGTTAGAGAATGATAGGATCAAGAGTGTAACTTATCTGCATCTTTAACTTATAATTGCAGGAAATTCTGGATGAACTGAACCAAGTCAGCATTTTTCTTTTTACTGGAACTGCCACATTCAAATTTGTTTGACAAAAGCTAGGCGTATTAAGAGAAACTGTAAGGAAAATATGGAAGATGATATCTATTTTACAGTTTAGCATGTTTTATTTTCTGCAAAATATTGTAGGAAGAATTCACATTTTATTTATATGTACCAGTCATTATTATTATTTCAGCTAGCCTACTGGAATACAAATTTTCTACTTATATTTATCTTAAATCACTGCCAATTTTTCAACTTTAAAAATGTTTCCCACTTCAGTGTCTTTGTGATACACACTTGAAGCATCAGTTAAAGAAAATGTGTTATATACTGTTCAACACAGAAGTTAAACAAGGCTTTTAAGTATGAACAGCTCACATTTATCAATAAATTACAGAACTGTATCTTTTACATTGAGTACCTCTTTATCTTCCACATTGGTCTTGAGATTAGTTAAAAGCAATAAAATATGAAATTATATTCTCATTTTATCATTCTTAACAAAGGTAATGTACTTAAAGGAAAGACATTAACAACAGTGGCAGTCTGGGAAACAGAATAAGGGTCTTTTTCTAGGAACTTGAATTGTGTAAGTGGCCTTTCCTGGCTATATCTGCATCATCAGGTTTTTATTGAATGAGTATCCTTTTCAGTGGCATGAAAGGAGTGTATCTTCACATTAGATACTAATTGGGCCTGAAGGCCTTCTCTCTAGCCTTCTGTTTCTTCATAAACAAAGGATGATCAAGATACTCTGTCCAAGGTTGTGATAAAGATCTGTTAATTCTGCCTAGTCAAGATGGTTGGCAGAATGCCCATTCAAAATTGCTTAAGACATCTGTAATTCTGAGGATATGATTAAAGCAAAGTCTCTGACCGCTTTTTCCGTCCTTTCTAGCCAGGTAGTAATACTAAGATGTTAAAATTCGCGTTCTATAAGCTGCTAAGTTTTCCTCTTCTTCTGTTTATGACTGTTCTGTGCAAATTACAGTAGAGGTCTCTTTTTAGTGCCTTATACTAGCTTAGCATTTAAGACTTATTTTGGCTCCGATTCCCATGTAGCTAAAAGGTTTGCCGGTGGGGGCACCCCAAAAAAAGTCAATGCACTTTTTTTCTTTGGGACCAAAATGTAAAATGCTCAAGGGCATACTTTGATATATACAGGATTTATAAATAGTCATTTCATATTTGCCAAAAGGGTACAAATACTTCTTTTGCAACTCATTTTTAATCTCTACTTCTGTAAGCAGTTTGTGATTTTTTAATGGGAAGAGGCAGAAAAATATTGTACCAATACTGTACTCAGAAATATGGAGGAAGCCACAAAACATCCACCTTAACTTGCCTTGATTATACAAGATCAAATCATTACAGTGAGGGTGTGCTGGTATAAGGGGCACTGAGCAATGACTGTCTCCACCACTCTTGTTTGTAGACTTGTTAATTTTTACCCTAGGTTTTTTTTTTCTAGTCCGAGCCCCCTACCCCAACTTGGGCTCTTCAGTACAGCACCACAATTGCAATTGTCCTTGATGAATGGCATCTGAGTCCCCAGCAGGACGGCTACACGGGTACCAGGGCCACTAATTGGACAGAGCTGAGGCTTTCAGCTTGGAAGGTAGGCTTGGCCCGGGGATCGTCTGAGGAGAGTGACCACAGCCCTTAGATCTGTGGCCCTGCAAGAAAGTCATGCCCACTTACACCCTGGCCCAAGGTAATACCAGAGGCCAGGATAGGAGACTTTCTGCCTTGAAGCATCCTTATTCCCCCTCCCCTAGCTTTCAGGGTTCTTTTTGAGGCTCAGGCAGTCCTACTTCAAGCAATCTCTCCCCAAGAAAACTTCCCACTCCCAGTTCTTAAGTGAGATTTGGTCAGGATCCCTGGGTGCTACATATCCCAGGGGTATTCCCTTGAGTTTTTTCTTCAGTTCCTTGTGGCTGAGTTTTGGGCTGCCCCATCTTCCATTCCAGCCAAGGGGGTGGCTATCCTTCAAAAGTTGGCCCACCTGCTGGCCAATTCAGGCTATTGAAGCTTGTCCTCCAGGAAGAAGTGGGGCAAGGAGTATACTCTTGTGTATAGTGCCTAAGAAAGGGGAGGTCTGTCTGACAGACCATTTTGGACTAAAATTTTGTTAATAAATCTTGAAAGGTTCAATTGTTGTCCTTGTCTAGCATAAGGGTGTCTCACAGGGTGATGTCTTTGCACATTTGGATCTTAAGGAAGCTTATTTCCATATAGGGACACACACACACCCTTGCCATAAAGTCCTGAGATTTACCTTAGGGGCTTTTCCCACTAGCACTAAGTACCTATTAAGTAGGGACCCAATAAGGACTCATTAGGCTTAGAGCGGGAAGACCCTGCTTCCATTGCAGTCCCCATTAGAACCTCATTTGTTTCCACCTGTACTAGGAAAATCCAAATTAAATAGGTCCTTCAGGACCTATAATCCAGATTTCCTGTAGACCCCATTAAAGGGGTCTACAATCTGGTCTTCAGCCATGAAATCCGGATTATATGGTACGCGTTCGCACGATCGGGCAGTGAGGTCTAGGGGTACCCACGGGTGTACCAAGATTTACTCCAAAACCTAACAAATAACAGAAAAACTGATCTTTTTTCTGTTATTTCAGGAACTTCATGACAATGGAAAAGCCTCAGGATCTGTTCTGCAACATATGGAGTTTTTTGTGATTTGCCTGTCTCCTAGAATAAATGCTACTAGTCTAATGATCTGTATGATGCAAATTAACTTTTTTGCTTGCTAGGTAACATTCTTTGCATCCTTTGGGAGGCCAGGACCCTGTTGCTGTTAGATGCCATCAAATAAAGTTTGAATTTTACTGACGGTATAGAAGTAAATTAATGTATTTTTCAGATTAGAGATCTTGTGGAAAACATCTAGTCTTTCCACTAAATGTGGACAATTTGAAGTAACGTTTTTGTAATGTACAAGAAAAGACAATCCTAGTAAGACATATGGAAGAGTTCATACTCAAGTCACATTTTCAGATTACCTCATCTGCTGCAATGTCTAGACAAAAGGGCAAAAAGGCAGACAAAAAGCAGTAAAACTTTAGCTTCTTTTCTTGGCAGATTGATTCTGCTGCCTTATGTTTTAGCTTTTGTTGCTGTTCCTTTCTACAAGGTCTTCAAAATTAAATTAAAAAGTACTCTGCTAGTTATGTTGCCTGCCACATTTAACAGCAGCATGAAACTACCTGGGAAACTGTAATATATCTTGCATACAAGGTTTTCAAAACTTCTGTGTTTTAATGTGGATGATTCAAGCACACTGATCCACTTAAGACATCTGCAAATTATCATACTTCAGGGTGTACATCACCCCACTGTCTTTGGCAGCAACCACAAAAATGGGACTGTTTAACCTTCTTCATTCACCAAATCATTTCCCGAATGTACAGCAGCCCTCATCAGCTGATGGAAGTGAGCTGAAAGAATTGGCCAAGAGGAATTTAATTCACATAAAACAACTAATCACAGGAATACGTACAAACTGCATGTGCATCAGACTGCTTTTTCCCTACATGCACAACTAAATACATTAGATTTTCTCACACTCCAAAATTTAAAGTGCAAATAGAGATGCTGAATGGTGACAAATATTTTGCTCTCTTTATGCAAGATGTGTATCTGCCCTATGCATTGTGGTTACTGAGATAACATTATCACCATCCATCATACTTGTATCTAAGAAAAATACAAACTCGTGTTTATGAAACATTTCTATTTTATTATAGATTCTTCATGTACATTAATGGCTGAGCATTCTGTAATTTCCAAAACCCCACAGCACTACTTGTCATGTTCCAACTGGACTATATACATCAGGGGAAAATAAACTGGTTCACCAGAGAGAAGTAGAGCGCGGGGGGGGGGGGGGGGGGATGGAAAATGCTTTCCTTAAAACAAAACAGTACAATTACGATATTCCAACAAACTCAAAAGGCTTTCTAGCATTTTGCTCTGCATGAGAAAAGAAAGGTCCTTTCTAAGCAACATTACTATACAAGTTAATGCAGCTTCTGGGTGAAAGCAGCGTATTAATAAGGCCTCATGCGACCCGATGGAGGTGGTGCCCGGTTTGGAGGAGTAATTGCTATGTCCAGGTAATCGCCGATCTGGAACTTCTGAGACTGCAGCGTCATGGAGTCATCTGTTCCCTTTCTTCCTGACATTGTACTGCCAATCTCCTTCACCCTGTAGAACAAAGAAAGGTACATTAACTATCTCAAGGAGACTAAACTAAAACATGAATCATGCCTAGTCTAATCATACAATGATTCTATCAAGCAGGAATGATCTATGCTGACAGCCGGTTCCTCCCTTCATGTAATGAGTTTCCATAGCTTTCACTTTTAGATCCTTTCTACCAGCTACTAGACTGAATCTGGGACGCTTTTAATAAGCAGCACATTATTTATTTATATTTCTACCCCACCCTATACTCTGAGGTCTCCCTAAAACCAATTAAAAACAAAAATTATCTGACTAAAACCATAGGGAACAGTGCCCAAAAGGGGAGAAAGTATACAAAGTTGCTGCCCCTAGTTACTTTAAAAAATTAGAATGAAAAGTATAGAAGATATAACCCATTCTAGCTGTATGCATTTTAAACTTGTATTAATTCAGAAAAAGTTTACAAGGTTGCAAACAACCCTAGAATGGCATTCTAAATAATTTCTGCAGCTTTTCTTGCATTACAAGTAACCTTAAGACTTCTTATGTTTAGCTGTTCTTTAAGAAGCAGTTGTTAATTGCATTTTACAGGTTTATCAAAGCTTGCTTAATTTTTCCACTAAGAAATACACAACTGGATAACAAGCCAATGTAACTTAATGCAAATAATCTCTGTTTCTTCTCCACTTTCAGTATATACAAGTCAATCTTCCTCTACGACTATAGCATTCTAAAGCTGAGAGAAAATTGAAAGATTTCAGAAATTTACTGAACAGAGATATTTTGAAATATACATATAAAAAGTAATTTCAATAATTAATATCTGCTGAAAATCTAATTGTATATAGATGAAGAAATGCATATTCCACAGATGTCGTCAGAAAGTAGAAGACCTATTGCATCAACACCAACCCTCACTCTCCCTTTGGCCTGGTGCCTCCTCCAACAGCGTTTGCAAAGCCTTTGGCTACAGCCTTCGAGTTGCATAGGCTGGAGGGACAGCAATATCCATGTACTTAGATGGGGGTTTGACCAAATACTTGTACACAGTCTTGCACTTTAACATGTCCAATTCTTTTCTGGAACAGTGTTTTCCCTTTTTCCAGGACTATGATATTTCATAACTATGAAAGATTCTGTTCCTCTGGATTAATGGATCACATTATATTGAAGGCTCTGAAATCAATTTGCAGCTGCCTACTGACAAAGAAAGAGCATAAAAATAACTGATTTTCAAGAACCCACAGCCTTCAAGGCTGTGGAAGTTCATGTCACTATGCATATGTGAGCATGAATACCCAGCAGATGGGCAAAACCTTCTGCCAAACTAGCATAAGTTGTTCCTAATTTTTGGGTAAGAATCTGCTCTTCATAGAGGCTAACCCACATTTACTGGGCTCCAAAGAGAGGCACTCCACTGAGGAAGGCCAAAATGCGGATAAGAGCATCACCCTAACACAGTGGTTCTCAACCTGGGGGTCGGGATCCCTTTGGGGGTCGAATTAACCTTTCAGAGGGGTCATGACGAGTCTCCTGCTGCTCTTCCCTCCCACCTCCAAGCTGCTCCAAGCTGTGGTTGGGGGGTCTCCACAACATGAGGAACTCCATTAAGGGGTCGCGGCATTAGGAAGGTTGAGAACCGCTGCTCTAACAGCATCTCCCCCTCCCTCACAGCTCTCAGAAACCAAGTGAACCAATGCCTCTCCCAGAAGCCAAGTAACAGCAGGCTACCCTGCACCAAAGGCAAACCCCGAAATGAATGTACAGGATGAAGAATATCATTACAACTTTAAACTTGGTACCAAAAAGTATATCCTGTTGACTTCACTAACTTACCTGTAGCCTGGCCTTTTAAGATCTGTAAAAACTATTGCAAAATTGAAATGTGTACCCTTCTTTCTTGCTTCTGGGTAGACCTCTTTCACTAAACTGGTCAGTTCTTTTAAAGTTGCATCCATCCTGAAAGAAACAAAAGCAGTAATTTAGGAAAATATAGTCATTACAGATTTTTACATTTAGTCATTTTGGATTTTCCCTTTGTCTTGATCCAAAAATCAGTTCACAGTAGGATTACAATGCATTGCAACTTGAAATCTCACTTTAACCCATTAAGGCAGCATCCAGGTTTGCTGTACCATAGGATTCTGTTCATACAGAAGTAGGCAGCGCTGCAAGAAAACTTATTCATATATTCCTGTGTACACTTGAATCACTTATCTCTGCCTCTGATTAGTTTGGCAGCTTTGGTCCCTACCGGATAGTAGTAACATAGCCACGATGACCTCCAAACAAGACTTTTATGATGCATTCTACAAGTACCCTTGAAGATGGTACAGAAGTTGAAATTAATGTGGAATGCAGCAGCTTGACTGCTAATGGAAATTTCTGACTGGATGCACATCATGCCAATCTTGAAAGATTTGCAGTAGTTGCCCATTAGTTGCAGTAGTTGCTGCTGGGCCCAATTCAAGCTGCTAATTCAAGCTGCTAAATTGGCTAATCCTAATGAATCCTAAATGGCTTGGACACTGAATAGCCAAAGTAGTGCTTTCTCCCACGTCTGCTCGTATAATATCATAATGAGAGGCTCTTTTTGTAATTCCACCACCCTCTGAGGTATGAGAGGCAATGTTATGTGAGAGAGACTTTTTTGTAGTGGCTCCCGGGCTCTGGAAGAGCCTACTGGAGGTATGTAAGACATCAATGCTATGTTGTTTTTGGTGCCTGGTTAAAATGTTATTCTTTACCCAAGGCTTTTATGTCTAGCTCCCTTTGAATGTCATCCTGCTACTGTGAGATAGTTATATTTTAAATAAGTTTTATAAGTATGTATGTTTTTGTTTTTATTAAATGTTGTAATCCACCCAGGGACTTTAGGGTGAAGGGCAGAACATAAAAATTTGAAATAGTAATCACCCATTTACTCTGAAGTAAGATATCCATTCTTACTTCTTAATTCTTCAATGCTGGGTACTTCTTGGATTTCAGGGCCTAATGAGGGCTTTAAAATGATGAGGTACTGGCTATTCAAGCTACTGATAGCATCTTGTAACACTGTACAAAATCTACCATCACCCAATTTCACATTTTACAGATGCATCACCTTCATCAAGTAATAAAAAACAAAATGATGCTCAATGGACATCCATGAGAATGCAAAAGCCTCTGGGTTTTTATTTCAATTAGGAGTATGCTAGCCAAATGGGAGAAGAGTCAGTGTGACACTGGTATGCCTGGTCAGCACCTTTGCCCTGTGGAATGGCTACACCTGCCCTGATTCTCTATGCCACATGACAGTTTGGGAAGAAATCCTTCCTTTTTTAGATTTTTAGCCGGGCATTTTTTAAGAAAGCAATTTCTTCTAACTGAATTCTTCTTTGATCTTTCTGAAAAGGCACTCCCTATATAGCTTTATCTCACTGGACAGTCGTGAGTGCTTAAAACATTACCCTAGAAGATACTTGTTCTCTGTGGAAGGCAGTGGGCTTTACTCATGGGTTAATGTGTTTGTCTCCTGCACAGACTTGTTAGCAATTCAGGGCCAAAATTTCTCCCCGGCATATGGGGAGCTTTCCAGTAGAGATACCTTCCTCAGTAACAGGCGGGTCACTTACACTAATACTGCCAGTTTCTGCCTCTTACATGTTACCTAACAGTACTTTACACAATGCATTACTGTACAATCTATTCTGCCTACACTACTTTGTTCCCAATGAAAAGGGGCAAAACTATTTTCTGCTAGATGTTGTTCTCCACACATCTAACAAATTAGGTTTATATGACATTATTCTGCTTCACCGCCTTTTTCTACTGAGACCTTATAATTCCAATTTAAATATTCCCTAAGTTTTAGTCATTAACTAAAATTAGATTTTTTTAAGAAAAATCTTAAAGATATGGTACTTAAATGTTGCAATCAATTTAATTTCCAAACTGCATTCTACAATTCAACAGCCATGCAAATTTTCTATATAAAGCAGACAGTCATACCTCCCACATGAAATAAACCAAGAGCAATAAACTGTTTCCTACCCACATATTATTTAATAATGGGACCTAATGTGGATTGTTACATGTAATAAAATTTTGCCTGGATTCATGTTTTCAATATATTTGCACTGTTCAACAGGATGCTCACATCCATTCAGCCCCACAGTCCTTGTATATTATTAACATAAATGTTGCTTTTTAAAAACTTCATTCCTTTCCTGAGTAATTCCTTTAATGATTGACAGTACCATTCTGTAAAAATTGATGTTCTGTTTTTCATGCAATTTTACAAGCATATCGCTTCTATCATAAAGCAAGGTAATGAAACAGCATCTACAGTGACATAAGTTTAAATATCCTCAGACGGTAGCTCCAATGTGTCTCCAAAAAAAATCCCTGCTCTAAAACTGGTGAGCAGTAAATGGGAAAGGTGTCATTCCTTGCCTCCAGTCAGGCTTTCTATTCTGCACCCAGCATAATGCAAGGAATGCAACCTTTTTCAAATATTGCACAGCTGTGCCTATCTGATCTGGAGGAAACAAACCATTTTTGTCCCTATTTTTCCACGATACTTTGAAGAATGCAGTTGATCTGAGAAACAAACACAAAATATCACTGCTGCTCACCATGTGTAGATCTGAAGCTCACTGGACGGTACATTTCCACGGGCAAACTCATCCATTCGATGATGCCTCCCATTGTTGGTGGTGAAGACCCTCAGCAACAGAGGGCAGGTCTGTAAAGCAAACCGCACACAACTCACTAATCTACAAAGCAGCCCAATTAACCTACATTAACTATTCTGCAATGGAGTCCTTCCAGTTTCATATTCCTCCCCATGCCACATTCTCACATCTCTCTGTCCATCCTTATATCCAAGAAGATTCTAGCCCCACAAATCTATGAAGCAGCAAATGCTGTTTGATGCACAACCGGAGAACCACATCTGACAGATATCAATTCAATCTTTTGATTCTGCAGAAGCATCTATCTCAGCTGAAGTTTTGTTTCACAGTTATGAACTGCATCTTCCAGTCTGAAACTGGAAGTAAGTTGTCTTTTGGTACAGGACTAAGGTTAGAAGAAGACCTGAATTGGTTAAGGACATAAACTGGAAATCAGCAAAGAAGAAAGTAGAAATGGTGGCTTGAAACAAACCATATTGTTCTAGAACTTTCTCCTTTTATTTCAAACGTTCTTACTGTAAAGGTGCTACTATTCTTGTTTCAGTAATCAAAACACCAGCAGGCTTCACCAGAGCAAAGTTAGTACAAATAAACTTTCTGTGTATCATCTGCAAAAAAAAGTTGTTTAGACTGAATTCCAGTAAACAGCTGGTCAACCAATGCCTCCTAGCTATCTTGGAATTATTCCAAATTCCCATGCTTTTATATTCTACATTATAATTATTTATACATTTTTGTTACTCAAAGACAAAGCCTACCCAAACATTAAATCCTGTTCCTTTTTAAAACATCTACCCATATTTAGCTCTGTTCTATTAATAAATTTATAATAAAATGCAGTAGTCTTGCTTTTACTTTAAAATTAAACTGGATACCAAACACTGAAACATACGCTTTAAAGTAATTACAAATGAATGAAGGCCAGATCCATTTAAAAAACTGACTGTTTTATGTTCTAACAAATCATTACTGTTTATTTTTGATATCATGTCTTCTCTGTGCCTTTAAGTTCATCCTTACCATTTGTTTAATATTTCAATACATTTTAAACTTAACTTTCTCTTCAATTTGAGACTGACCTAATCCTTATAGTTCCTATACATTTGTTCACTGACAGGAAGACAGAATGATATTTAAATTGGATTGCTATCCTGCCTTTCCCCCAAAGTTCTGAAGGTGGCACATATTCTCTTCCCCTCTGTTTTGTCCTCACAAGAACTCTATAAGGTAGGCTAGGCTTATTGGGTGACATTAGGTCAGTCACTGGTCTGGTGGATTCGAACGTAGGGGCTCCTAGTTAACAGAATGGTACTCTAGCCGTTATACTATGCTGGTTCTGTGTGCTTTAACAGAACCTTTAGAATGTAGGTAAGTATGGACAAGCAGTTGTCCCTGTACCAGGAATCCAATTACATAACCCTAGACCAGCCCCTCCCCAAATTGAGCCACTTCAGAAAACCATTTGCAACACCTCTAGATAACAGTACTGTATTAAAAAAGTTATTAACCATGCGTTGCTCTCAAAAGATCCATGGGCTGCCTATAATCATATATTTTAAGCACCTATGACAAAGACTTCATGCAGGCTTCCCCAAAGCATGAATGGTTTCCCACCTCCCACTGACTGTATTTAAATAGTTTTATGCCTATCCCTAGTGTTTCTTTTTTATGGAAAGCCAGGATGTGATAGTCAGAAACAAAGTAATTCACAGTGTAACAGTTTCTTACCTACATCTGCCCCTCTTAACAGCTATTTTGCACACAGTCCAACTTTGTAGAACAGCCTTTTCTGATTAAGGCTCCTATCCTAAATAGATCACGGAAAAGGGAGGGAAAGGCGTCTACTGAAAGCGCTTTTTATGGGGTGTAGAAATCTATTTAAAAAAAACCCAGACCGGAGGATTTTTAAAGGATACTTTAGCAAGCGTGTTTTTCTACAGCCTCTAATATAACACAGCTCAAAATTCTAATTTTTTTAAATTTCCATTTAATTTGAATATCGCCTTACTAAAGAGAAAAATATTCCCTAGGCAGTATATAAAACGCATATATTAGGTGTATAAATAAATATTTATATACAAATGTGTAAGGTATAACAAGTCAGGACTCTCCCATCTCTAAAATTCTCATTTTTACCGACCCAACTCTTTTTAAACGCTGCTTATTTGGGGGTTATTTGAGCGTACTTTTTACTATTGCTTTTTGCTTTTTTGGCTGTAACCCGCCCGGGATGAAAAAATATACAAACCAATCAATATCTGTAAAATATGGCAAAATCCTACACCTTTATCTTCTACGTTCAACTATCACTGTGAGACCGGCCTCCCATTTCCGAGCGAAGCGAACACGGAGATAACGTGTGAAACCTCCCCACCCCCGCTCACTTTCACGTGTCTTCTCTACCTTCTCACGGTCGATGGGCTTCTCCGGTTCCTTCTTAATTTCCTCCTGGGTAACGCGAGACTCCACCGCCATCTTGCTGCCTACCCAGGAGCGCGCTCAGTAAACCCAGATTAAAGAGGAAGTCCGACTGCCTTCCAAAAAAATAAATAAAAATAAAATAAAAGTACTCCGGATTTCCAGCCGCGAGGGCTCGTGGATCAATTCCGCCGCCAAAACGGCCTTCTCCCCTCAAGCTCACGAAGCTTCCTCAGCGTGCACCGCGTCAAGATGGCGGCGGGCTGCACGAAGGGGCAACGGACGGAGACGCTGTTAGGAGCTCTCGCGAGAGCGTAAACGCGAGAATTGGGAATGGTTTCCAAGGAGACGACGATGCCTCGTGCTTGTGCTGAGCTAAGGAAGGACACATACCTTGCCTTTAGAGCTGCCGGCCAGACTTCGGGTGATAGTAAAACACGAAGCCAGTTTGGTCTAGTGGTTAGGGAGCCGGGCTCTTATCTGGGAATACCGGGTTCCATTCCGGCCTCCCCCATGAAGCCAGCTGGGGGACCTTGGGCTAGTCACAGCTCTCTTCTGAGCTCTTACAGCCCAACCCACCTCACAGGGTGTCTGTTGTGGGGAGAAGAACAGAAGGTTTGTCAGCCGCTTTTGGTCCCCTTAAATGGGTGAGAAAAGCAGGGTGGGAAAGCCAACTCTTCCTTGCTATAATTTTAAAACCTTTGTGAAATTGTCTACTGTGGTGCTTTTAGAAAAGCCTTTAGAAGAAGATCAGTTGTGATTCAGAAATGACAACACTTAAGGTATTTACAAAACATATTTACTATTAAGAGCTTTTTTCATTTCCCCCCAAGATTTAAACTTAACACAAGAAAAAGGGTGGTGTGTATGTGTAGAAGTTTGCATATGTGTTGTAGGGCACACACGAAAAAACCTAAGTTATTGCTTCATTAAATAAATAAATATGGATTATATCCTCATGCTAGTGCAGTATTTTACAGCTATGGATTTGGAAAGCAAGTCAGCAGCGGTTGGAAAATTGACAATTATTGCTTTCCGTTTCCAAACCTGGTTTACGTAACATAGCGATTTCTACAAGCAGACAACTTTAGTAAAGAAATACCTTGATGTATAGCTAGATGGCACTCAAGTATATGTTCATACACAAAGTCAAAGAAACTATTAAATGACTGGTTTTGTCACTGAGGCCATGTCTTCAGGCAACCTTATCTCGGATTCAAAACGTTTTCAGTCCTCAGAGTCCGCACGGCAGTTTGGCTTAACACACTTTCTCCGTGTTAAACCACCCCAAAGCATGGTGAATCTCAATCCTGATTTCAACAGGTCTCACTCCGGACCTTGTGCTTGAAACTTTTACATTTTTTACTGTGGGGACCGTACTGTGTTAAGGGATGAGAATCCACGTTTAGGGTTTCTCTCACCCAATAGCTTGCTTCCAAAGATAGTGATTTCATTGAAAAAATCCACCCTCAAAACCCACTATAAAAATCCAGTCCTTAAAGCTACACTGTAGTGATCTAGCCACTTCACACCTTAATAACAAGCGCAATTCTAGCTCTTTGAAAGTTCTGACCTTTAAAAAAGGGAAAGGAAAGTAAAGCCCTAGAGGTTCTGTTTTAAAGGCTGTGGCTGTGAAGGGGGTTTGAGTTGCTGCTGCTGCTGCTGCTGCTGCTGTGTGCCCTGGGAAATGGGGAGAGGAGGGGAAAGAATGGCTGGCTGCCGGTGCCTGTTTTTCATCTATCCAGGCAAGCGGCAGCCACCCAGCCAGCCACCCAGCTAGGCTCCATGAAGAGGTCTGTTATGGGTGGCACGTCCATGCCAGGAGGAAAAGGGCAGGGCAGCCCTGCAAAGCGGCTTTTAAAAAGTAGCCACTTGAGTCCCCCCTTGAGTCACGTATGCCACGTACGATCCTCGGAATCCGGATCCAACGCAATTAAAAGTAATGGGAACAGGCAAATTCGCGTTTGCATCCGGTTCTATTTCGGTTTAGGGAAAGCGAAATAAGCTTGCTGTGGGGATTCCCCCTGAGATCCTAACAAAAGGAGCCCAGCTCCATCAGGCCACAGCCCATCTAGTCCAACATCCTGTCTCACACAGTGCTCCTCCTCCAATTGTTTCTGGGCATTCTCAAGCAGAAAATAAATAAATAAATAAACATTCACCTGCTCTTGACTCCCTGCAAATGGCCTTGAGAGGAATTCTACCTGTCTCTCCAACCTGGAAATAATACCAAGATATCAGTTGCTAGAACCCATTGATACACCTGTCCTTTGTGAATTTGCCTAACCCTTTCTGTGCTAAAAGTTTTGATTGCTATTTTTCTTCCAGATAAAGAGTATAAAACATTCTTATTCTTAAAAACCCTTTAGAATCATTGGTGAAAGTAGAAACTTTTATTATTTTACGATTTTTGTGGTACTATTCCTCACACTCATCTTCCCTTAGGAAGTGCATTTTGCGAGCAACAGTTCACTGTTCAGAACGCAAAAGGAATTTTAAAACTCTTTAAAATGCATTTTAGTAACAAATGCTTGTTTAAAAGGAGGAGGAGTCGGGTGGAGAGTACAGGAAATTAATTCCTCTTAGGGAATGAATCACTTGTGTGCTTGGCAGCTAAGTGCAAATTTAAAAGAATGCTGAGTTTGATAAGTTTCCATCAGAAAACAGAGCTGAAAAGGCACAGAAAGGACAAAATGGAAAGGGTACTTGATGGACATATGTGCAGTAGGCTAACGATAGCTGTGGTCACATTGAGGTTCAATCCAGCTTCAGTCCACTTTCAGAGCAAGAGGACACAGCAGCAAAGTGACAAGAATTTTCCTTCCACATTATCTGCCCCAAAGGTTAATTTTCTGAGTTATTTAATACTGAAAGAAAACAGCTTGCTGAGAACTAAACTGTGAGTATACTGTAATAATTTGATGAAAAGAGGAACGGAAGTGTTTCTGGAAAGCATTAGGGACATTGCTTTCTAAAGAAGATTGGGCTAACCTAGAGCCTTTTCACACTTTAGCTTCCCTGGGAAAATGTCCCAGGGAAGCGGAGTTGTGGAATGGTCTGGGCAGCCACACTTTGAGATGCCCATAGTATTTGCAACTTAGCTGGCACTTGCTTCTATTAGAGAGTAATTGCAGAGCATGGCAGCAGTGCCAGTGTGGTACCATTGCTGCAGCAGCTGGGTAACGTAGCATGCAACCATGCCTCCACCACCTAGCCACACACTCCATTTGTACCTCTTTCACCCAGAAGTGGTACAGATGGAGCATGCAGGGCTGTCCCTGCCCAGGCACTTATTTAATAGTAAAACAGTTACAACTGCTTTACCACTAAATGTGCAGGAGACACCTTAGCACATGTGGAGCTGCTTCTGGTATAGAAGCAGCTCTGCATAATGTGGATGCCCTGTGTAGAAGTGTCCCCTGAGGTAAGTTCAAATTAGCTTTTAGGCTGCTCAAACCTTGTGTTAGATGAACATTTCTACAAGCTCAGGGACATTTTAGTTGAAAAAAAAAATACAAGAAGCTGCTAAGAATGGACAACCCAAAAGCAATAATATATGTTCAGCACTTAAATCCCGGCAGCTGTGGATGATTTCACAAGATGAAAGTAAGTAAGAATAGATTTGGTGTTGAATGTTTGTCAGTGGTGGAGCAGCATTGTACAGATTGTTGGTTGATTGTTTACGGTTTAAGATGGCAGTGTTCAAATTTTTTATTATGAAAAGATACTTTAATAAAGTAGGTTTAATAAAAAAGGAAACTTGCCTGAAAATTTGTTTGTTTAAAATATTCATATACAACTACATCATCTGAATATGCACCAACTCCTAGTGTTACTTATTGGTATGTTCCACCAGACATACAATACAAAGCCCAGTTTAACTGTGCATGTAGCAAGGTACATATGATATTGCCTCATTGACAATTTCTAGAAGCCTTCCTATTTTTTTTTTCACACATTTGGCCAGCTAGGGAGGTTCCCAGCAAAGCAGTATTGTATACATGTGACCAGACATGTAGATAAGCAAAGCTATTATATTACAGGGAACATGGCATCACTGTTGGAGGGAAGGCAAGATGCCTCTAATGGCCATTTGTAGAAATTTAAGAGCAGGTGAAGGTTTTGCCTTTGTCTTCTGCTTGAGAATGCCTAGAAGAAATGTGTGGGTCACTGTGTGAGACAGAATGCTGGACTAGCTGGGCAGTGCCTTTTATTTCTTGCGATAGCAGTGCAACCAGCATTTTAAGAAGGCCAGAGAATGTCTGACAATCCCAAAGTTATGCCAGAAAGATTGTATGGTTTACTTGTCATCTGGAAGTCGCCTAACAGATCCCAAAGCTCTGTACAGTAAAAATCTAAAAGCAAGATTAAAAACCAACAAAGACATCCAACTGTTAAACAAAATTAAAACTAGATAGAGCAAGGAACAGATACTAATTCACACTGGGAACATGTGGGTGGGAAAAAAATCATTTTCATCAGATGCTTAAAGGATGTGATAGAATGTTCCTCAAGAACTTCCAAGGGGAGAGCTTTCCAGAGTGTGGGTGCCACCAGAGAAAAGGCCCTGCTGTGATACCTGGCAAGATGACATTCAGTAACCGGTGGTGCCCAAACATAAATCTGGTACCATCATGCTTTTGATAACAATTTGTGAACTGGACAGTATGGCCATATCTCCAGACTGCATTCTAAATGCCTTGGAGGTGCACCAAAGTCTACACCATCCCCACTGCACCTCCTGCAAAGGCACGTGACGGCACATGGAGGGACTTCAATTCCACTCCAAGGGACATGCAGTTCAGTGCTTGCGAAGCAACTCAGAAGCTGTTTCTTGTGCTTTAGAGTGGCCCTCACTGCAGAGAATATACAACACATTTGTTTGAGGACCAGCGTCAGAATTGTGGTCTTGGTAATAACAGTGAAAATGTCAAACTCCTTACCAGGGGTGCAAGGCAGTTCCCTCCAGGAGAAGTATCTTCCCAATGTCCTATGTGTGCTAAAGGTTGACCTTCCATTTCTCCATAGACTTCCAAACCCACTCAGTTTGTTTAAAAAGAAAAAGACTCTTCAAAACCCTTTATCTATCTTGACTACAAACAAAACTTTAATCCCTGACAGAAGAATGCAGATAACTGCAAACACATCTAGCTGCATACCCTGTCTTGACATCTATAAGCTTCAATAGGCAGTGGCATGCTAAAAATGGTATACTTGGACACTTCTTTCCTATTTGCAAAGCAGTGACGTCTAACTCCCTGCTCAGGCATTTACTTCTCTGCTTTGATCTTCCAATAGCAGACCTGCTGGAAAAGTCCACTCTGCACAGTATCAAAGCATAATGTCGAATCTACAGGGAGAAGGAATGTTCAGTCTAAAAAACTGCCTAGGAGATAAACCTTAAAACTTCCTGTAATAACTCAGAATGGCCTAATGTTTTTAATATGTCCATTTTATAATTTGTTTTTATTGCTGTAAACCATCCAGAGACTTTCAGGTATGGCATGGAATAGAAATGCAGTAAATAAATAGTTTCTTAAATGCAATAGCAAAGAAATGCAATAAGAAGGTGCTACACAGGTGATACCATAAAATTCCTACCACCCATATGGGCATATGATAAGATAAAGCAATTCTGGATGGAGCACAATAAAGAAGTAGACAAATATTTAAATATCAATTAATTATTTAATTAAATATCTTTAATTATCCTATTAATATATTTTCATTAATTATATCCATATCATCTTTCCATAATGTCCTAAGTACATTCACTAGTTTCCCAATAATAATGTATACATTTTCCCTTAAATGTCTTTCCTTAAAATTACTGACCTATTTACTTGCAATCAATTACTTATTCTGTTTGCTTTCTACATCTATTTCAAATTGTTAGGGTAGCTTTAAATGGAGCTAGCCGTTCTTTCTAATCTTCTTATCATAAATGAAATGTGAAATCAATGCAGACCATGAACCGGGTCCCCACCAATCTTTTCACAGTGCAAACTAACTCCTAGCATAAGCACTGTCCTACCATGGATACCCTCTGCCTCTGAAAAGTAATTTGGGCTGATATAGCCACTGCTTCAGAACACTTATCCACTGTTTTCATGGCACAAGTTCAGCAGTGGGAACAGACAGGAATCTCAGATCAGTTTGAAAAGGATAGATTTCCAGTCCTTAGTGGACTGATATCCAAAATGCCACTATTGCTTAGGCTGCCAAGTGCAGCAATGGTCAGTAGTATTTTGGAATTGAGATATAATTTGCTACTTCACTTCTTAAACTACCATACAATTGTCAAACAACAATGCTTTCCTCACGATGTCTGACTGAGCCATATTTGGAAAGGGGCTTCTTGGTGGGCCTTGGGCAGGGGATGACAAATGAGGAAGGCTATCGTTCACTGATATAGGATCTGCTTTCCATCCAGAAGCTCTCACATTTGGTCCCTAATATGCACCCAGGAATAGGGCAACCACTTACTTGCTCTTACTAGAAAACTCTGCATTGTGTCCGTGTAGTCATTAGAAGGTGAGTTTGATTTGAGGATGCCTTTACCTTTTGATTACCTTTTTGTGATTAAACATAAAGCTTTTTTTAAAAAAGGTAGATATGAGGGAACAGTAAGATTTCTTATGACTGATATCAAAAGCAATTGGATCAGTCAATTGTGAGGCTCAAAATACGTGCCCTTGGACAAAATGGCGGCCTTGGACAATAGGATAACAGGTGAAAGCTATATGTGGGGGATCATCACCAACTGCGAACCCTCATGTACATTTGGGGTTGCCTCAAAAATATCCTCAGCGTGGCTAGGTCCTCATCACAGGGTTCTGCTGATTTAATTGTAGGACTGAGGTGGGGGACATTTGTAATTCAGGCCTGCTGCTAATATTGGTAATGGCCACAGTTGTGGAACCTGCCTTGGTGTCGGCCTATGTGACTGAGACCCTGGCTGAGGTTCTGATGGGGGCCCACAAGGGCAAGGGGGGCAACCGGGGGTAGTTGGATGATGATATGGGGCTTCATGGGTGACAGGCCCATTGGATAAAAGAAAGCAGGGTTTCCAGAAGGAACAGGTCCTCTCAAAGTTGTCAGAGGCATCTGAGTGAAAGGGGCCACGGCTGGTGAGGCTGCTGGGACTGTGGGGACTGGAGATGTGGTACTCACCAGATCACTAGTTGTACTTGGAACTGCAGTAGGACTGATAGAGATGGGAACAGGTTGGTCCCCATATTCTTCATGGCCATAATCCGATTTTGGAACCCTGAAGGTTGTATATACCAACCTCAGGACACATGTGCCCAAAGGTTGCCTATTTGGTCATGGAATATTTCCACTGGGGCTGACAGTTCTTGACCACAAAAATCTTCCCTTTAATTTAAAAAACTGAGTTGAGCTTGAGTTCCACAGAATACATAGACATGTCAATGCATGGTTCTTAAGAATAGTAAAGAATTTTGCTATGCCTTTTTACAGGAAACACTGGGGGCTGAAATTGGGGCCTTTGCCTACAAAGGAGATGCACCATTACAGAAATGTATTTCTATTATATTTCTATTCTTCTAGAAGGTGCATATGTGAACCAAAACACTGACCTTGAAGGAACCACAGCCATTTCTTGTTTAGTTTTTATATTTCCCTGCAAATAAACGCTACATTGTTCCACGATTCTGTGCACACATTATTTCCTTTAAAATAATAATTGAAGAAGTAAGCTTCACTGATAGTGGCAGCTGACTGTAGGTCCATTAAAAAAAACACTTTTGCGGTCTTAGCTCTATCGCATCTTTGCAGTAAGCCTCCTTAAGCTTTAAAATACAAAAATATCTGATATTTTCCCACAACTCATTTGATCACCCAGGGCTTCCAAATAGCCCAAAAGAAATGCAAGAAATCAGGTCAACCCCACTAACCTTTGAAAGATAAAATGATAATGTACAACAACAAAAATAGACAGAAGGATCACACACACACCACCTTGATGTGTGCCCTAAAACCCCAATAGAGGAAACATGCTCTCAAGGAATTAGAGAGCAATGTTAAAATAATTGTCTTTATATATAAGCCAAAATTCGTTTTAAAAAACTCCTCGGAGAAACAGCTCTCACTCCTGTTTTTGCCGCTAGCCCTCTTTATTTTCCCCCCGTGGGGACGCTAACTCTATCTCTCCATTCCTTCTGAGTCAGGAGAGGCAGTACAGGTCCTCAATCACTGCCTGGAAACAGTAATGTGCTGGATGTGAATCAAGAAATTGAAACTGAATCCAGACAAGACCGAGGTACTGTGTGTCACTGGGTCCCGAGTCCATGAATTTAAGGGGTATCCAATTCTTAGTGGGGTTGTTTTGCCCCAGAAAATTCAGGTGTGTGACCTGGGAGTGCTCCTGGATTCATTCCTATTATCTGAGACTGTCAGGAGTGCCTACCATTTTCTCCATCTGGTCCACCAGCTTAAGCCTTACCTGGATCGGGATAATTTGGCCACAGTGATCCATGCTCCGGTAACCTGCAGATTAGACTCTTATAAGCTTAATCCAGTTTCCCTAAACCGAAATAACAGAACCGGATGCAAACACAAATTTGCCTGATCCCATTACTTTCAGCTAGAATCACGTTCAATCCGGATTCTGAGGATGTACGTGACTCAAGGGGGGACTCCAGTGGCTACTTTTAAAAAAATGCTTTTCGAGGCTGCCCTGTCCTCTTCCTCCTGGCGTGAACGCGCCACCCATAACAGACCTCTTCACGGAGCCTAGCTGGGTGGCTGCTGCTTGCCTGGATGGAGGAAAAACGGCAGCAGACAGCCAACAATTCTTTCCCCTCCTCTCCTCATTGCTCAGGGCATGCAGCAGCAGCAGCAACTCAAGCCCCCTTCGCCCATCACCGTCACAGCCTTTAAAACACACCTCTCCCCAAACGTGCAGCTGTTTTTCTTTCTTTTCCCTTTTTTAAAGGTCAGAACTTTCAAAATGGCAAGATCGTTATCAGGTGTGAAGTGCTTGGATTGCTACTGTGTAGCGGCTGGTGCTTTAAGGGGTGGATTTTACAGCTTGCTTTGGAAGCAAGCTATTGGGGGAGGAAAACTCTCATCACTTAACACGGAAGGGTTCCCACAGTAAAAAATGTAAAACGTTTCAAGCACACAAACCGGAGTGAGACCTGTTGAAATGAGGATTAACATTTACAATGCTTTGTGGCAGTTTAACACGCGGAAAGCGTGTTAAGCCAAACTGACGTGGGGTCTGCGAGGATTGAAAACGATTTGAAACCGAAATAAGGTTGTAATGGGGATGCAGCCTATGTGGGGCTACCGTTCAAAACGGTTTGGAAGTTGGAATTGGTGCAGAATGCAGCAGCTCGACTGCTGATGGGAGTTTTGGGGCAGACTCACATCACGCCATCTTAAAGGATCTGCACTGGTTACCTATTCACTACCGAGCCCAATTCAAGGTGTTGAAACTAATGTATTTTTAATTATGTTCTACTGTTCAATATGTTTTAATCTCATTGTAACCCACCCTGGGACCATTCGGTGAAGGGCGGGATATCAATTTTCTAAATTAATAAATTCAAAATACATAATCTTGCAACAATGCTGGATTAGGTGGGCTGTGACCTGATCCATCAAGGTGGTTCTTATGTTCTCAAGATACTGACCCAGAAACATTGTGGAAAAAGAAGATTTTGGCTCTTCAGCAGTGCAGCAAAGTCAATACTTGCAACCACCTCAAAAGAAGTTGTGGATCTCCTTAAAAAATTACATAGACAATCACCTTTGCCAGAAGGCCCACACCTAGACAATCCCACACCCTCACAAAGGCACCAGATAGAATAGCACACAATCTCAAATAATGGGAGTAAAAACTAATCTAGGAAACCAAGAGCTGATCCCTAAATTTTGTCAGTTCTTAGGTTGGATAAAAAGAGAGCTCAACAAACCTGAAGTAAAATATGGTAGAAAAGCCTATTGGCAGTGTAAATAAAGGACTGCAAGGAGATCAATTCAGTCAATACGAAAGGAAATCAACTCTTATAGTACGTTGCTGAAGTTCAAATACTTTGGCCACACAATGTAAAGAAAAGACACACTGGAAAAGATCCTGATTCTGGGAAAGATGGAAGGCAAAAGGAGAAGGGGATGGCAGAGGATGAGATGGATAGATTAGAGGCATGGCAGCAATGAACATGAACTTGGGCAGACTTCAGCTGTAGAGGAGGACAGAGGGGCTGGCATGCTGTGGTTCATGGGGTCACAAAGAGTTGGGCACAACTGAATGACTCAACAACAACAATAACGGCAATTCAATAATTTTCCTAGACGTTTCAAAAATATTTTTATTATCAAAACTTGCTTAAGATACATTGCAAGGTCACAAAAAAGTTTTTGATGGTGTTGGACTGTATTGCTGATACGTATTAATAAAATAAAATAAAAATTAGACACCATATTTTCCTTTGCCTGAAACTCAAAGGGAAAGACTAACCTTTCCCTTGTAAATATTCAGTTAACGAATTTTTCTTACAAATCTTAATTTCATAGAAATTGGTGAGTGACTAATACTTAGGAACTGACGGAATTCATTCCAAGACCAAGAGTTACGAAAGCATGCTTTGAGACGGCTTCCTTTCACATTATTACTCTGTCAAGCAGAGTCCTGACCTTTTAGGGATCACCCTCTTCAGGAATGGAGTTCATCCCACCTATATCCTGTCTCATGAGAGCAGAGACCTCCCCTTGAACATGCAGGATATTTTTTTGTTGCAGCAGAACTGTGACATTTGGCTTCTCTGTACAATGAAGAACAAATCAGTGAACCAAATTCAAATGACCATGAAAAAGCAGGGTCTCTTCATTTTACTAGTACTGTAGTATTTTTTGCTTATGCATAGCGTTTTTTAATTTGCCCCAGTTCACCGGACTGGCCTGCATTCAGGAACTGTGTGGTCTGGTCACTAGACACGTCTCTAGATGAACATTTCGAACCCAAGAGAAACTTCATTTTCAAAAGGCTCTTCTTGACTATGTCGAAAACAAGGCTTCTTTATCACAGTTTGCTTTTAGATTGCTTAGAAAGATAATTAGCTTTGATTATGACTTTTTTCTAAAGAGGAAAAAGGTTACATTGACATTTCCATGAACATTTATTTCAGTTTTTTTCCTACTTGCCATTAGGTTCAATCAAGTAGCAAATCTGATTAAATTAATGAATTTGACATACTAATTTTTTACCTATAAGGAGAGAACCATTTAGATTTTCTAACTTAGATGTGAAGTAACTTGAGTTGTCTCTGACCTTGTAGCAGCCATATTCATTTTGTCAATCAGTAGCCATCAGTAGGCATAATTCTAAACAAATTTTGTCCTCTCTATGCTAGATTCGTAGGGGATTAGATGTCACAATTGGACTTAGTCCAGGTGAGATGTCCGGAGAACTGTCTGGTCCAATTATTTTGGATCAGTTTCAATTATTGCGGCCTGAGGACGTGGACAAACTGCTTGCAGGGGTGCGGCCGATGACATGCTCTCTGGATCCCTGCCCTTCCAAGAACAAGAGCTGATTAAAGCTAGCTGACAACGTATGACCGGGTGGGTCCAAGAAGTGGTAAATGCCTCTCTGAGGGAGGGGGTGGCTCCATTGGCCCTTAAACAGGCTGTGGTATGCCCCCTCCTGAAGAAGGCCTCCCTGGATCCAGAAGATTTAAACAACTATTGCCCGGTAGCCAACATACCTTTCCTAGGCAAGGTTCTAGAGAGGGTTGTCGCTGTTCAGCTGCAGGCATGCTTGGAGGAAGCTGATTATCTAGACCCATTTCAATCTGGCTTCAGGCCCGGTGATTGCATGGAAATCACCTTGGTTGCCCTGGTTGATGATCTCCTCCGGGAGAAAGGCAGGGGGAATGCTACCCTGCTGGTTCTTCTGGACCTCTCAGCAGCTTTTGATACCATTGACCACGGTATCCTCCTGGAGAGGCTACGGAGTTTAGGAGTGGGAGGCAGTGCTTGGCTTTGGTTCCGTTTCTGTCTCCAGAGCCAATCTCAGATAGTGGTGATGGGAGAGACTGAGTCGACACCCTGGGAACTCACTTGTGGGGTTCCCCAGGGGTCAATCTTATCTCCCATGTTATTTAATATCTACATGAAGCCGCTGGGAGAGATCATCAGGAGATTTGGAGTGAGGTGTCATCAATATGCAGATGATACCCAGCTCTATCTCTCTGTGCCATCTGAATCAGGAGAGGTGGTAGAAGTGCTCAACAGGTGCCTGGAGGCTGTAATGGGCTGGATGAGGGCCAATAAATTGAAACTGAATCCAGACAAGACAGAGTTGCTGTGTGTTACAGGCTCCCGGGTAAAAGTAGTTGGGAGATACCCTGTCCTTGATGGGGTTGCAATACCTGGGAAGGGACAGGTGCGAAATTTGGGGGTATTCCTGGACTCTACGCTAACACTTGAAGCTCAGGTGGAGGCCGTGGCCAGGAGTGCCTACTCCCAACTACGGTTGGTGCGTCAACTGAAACCTTTTTTGGACAGAGATGACCTGGCCACAGTTATCCACTCTCTGGTCACCTCCAGGTTGGACTATTGTAACGCGCTCTACATGGGGCTTCCCTTGAAGACAGTTCGGAAGTTGCAGTTAGTGCAAAATGCAGCTGCCAGAGTGCTGACTGGAACAGCTAACCGGACACATATCACGCCGGTTCTAAAAGAACTGCACTGGCTGCCAATTCACTACCCAGCCCAATTCAAGGTGTTAACTTTGACTTATAAGGCCCTAAATGACTTGGGCCCCAGATATCTAAAGGAGCGCCTTCTCCCATATCAACCTGCCCGTATCTTAAGATCTGCAGGAGAGGCCCTCCTGGTTATCCCACCGCCTTCAGCAGTTAGGCGGGTGGGCATCCGGGAGAGGGCCTTCTCAGTAGTGGCCCCTAGGCTGTGGAATGGTCTCCCCTTGGAGGTGCGTCAGGCCCCTTCTCTGTTTATATTCAGGAAGGTGGTGAAGATGCACCTCTTCACTGAGGCATTTGGCTAAATGCTTTCTACTCTTCCCTCCTTGCAAACACCACTGTTTTTTAAACTGTTTTTCTATCGTTTTTATTCTTATTCTTATCATACTGGATTTTAATCCTTACACTGGTTTTAGTATAGTGTGATACAGTTTTAATATGTTTGTTTTTAAATGTTGTAAGCCGCCCAGAGACCCTCGGGTATGGGGCGGGATATAAATATAAATAAATAAATATTTTCTCAACTCCCTGCAAATGGCCTTTTGAGGCACCTTGCCTGTCTCTCCCACCTGGAGGTAGTACATAGGGATCACTGCTTGTAGCAATTGATACACCTGTCCTCCATTCATTAATATATTCTTTAAAGTATCCAGACCGCTTGCTGTTATATATATATATGCCACCACCAACCACAGGTGGTGCCCACTACCAGAAGGGGAGGTAACAGCAAGCAGTCCGGATATGTTATATATCACCAATTACAAAATGAAACACTTGCAAATGGAGAAGTTAACAACTCAGGGTGTGTCTCCATGGTCTCTTTTTGCTTCCCTCTTGTGTCAGATTTTAAAAATGCGGGTTGTAATTCGAAATAAAGCATCTCCATGTGGTTTGGGGCAACACAGATTTAAAACGTACTTTCCTGTCTCCATGCAAACCGCTTTTTGTGAGCCCGCATCTTTTTCTCCCCACCCCCACCCCCCGCCCGCTGCAGAGATGAAAGGCAAAAACTTCAATTGAACCTCCAGAACACAAAATCATCTCCCCCTCCGATGTGAAACAATGTGACAGTTCGCACCTCTGCTTGCATGCTGAAAGAGCTGAATACAGGCAGCTGATTGTTCTTCAGCAGGGATCAAAAATGCCTAAAAATTCAGTGGAATATGGGAGAAGATGTGGAGAAAACGTCTCCATGCTCCCAGGAAAAACCGCAGCTTCCAAAAAGTGCAGAGGTTGTCTTGTTTAAAGGGGGGGGGGGGGTTCTGCCACAGTTTTTCCTCCTTTGTGGCTCTGGAAGCCCAGAGTAAAGCTCTGCATGGAGGCACTCCAAGGCAAAAGAAGCTTTTTAACGGATTTTCTTTGCATGTAGATGCGGTCTCAGTGAACATCCAATTACTACACACACGCCACATACATTTACTTTCCCATCCTTCAGCCTGTGCCCTTCTGCTCTTGCCTCAGTTTTCCTTCTCATATAAATTGTAAATATTTTCAGCAGAGTTTATGCTACTGCTAGGCAGCGCACAACACTTTTTGCACTTAATGCCCATGAAATTCCATCCTATGGAAGTTAAGTTCAGAAATGGTGACTAGTGTTCGTATTGTGAGTGCTGGCCCATCTTAAACATAACCCAAGATTTACTTGGGTGCCATTTAAGTGCCAGGATGTTGCTATGGCAAAGAACAACACAGTGGACGACTGCTAAGCTGCAGCTGTGCTGCCCCAATCCCACACAGCATTCACACAAAAATGTTGTGGGAATGTTGCATCTGGGCTGTACTGAGAGGGCCTAGGTGTCCTCAGTAAAGCTGTGGAGCAGTTTTTACTGTTCCACAGCTAGCAACCATCACGGCCACTCTGGGCTGCTCTGGGACAGAGGCAGCACCATAGTGTGCATATGTTCCATCTCACAGTGTGCCTTGCTGTTCTGATTGCCACAGTGCTAACAGGCCCCACGTCAGCCTGGAATAGAAATCAAAGCATGAGCTTTGTGTGAGACTGAGGTTATAGATTTCCTTGCAGCCATGAAGGTCACCAGGTGTACCTAATTCAATTTATTTCTTACCCTACTTCACCTCGCAAGATCATTGCAAGGTCAAAGTACAATATCCCTAAAATATTTGGAGGATGCCAAGGGAACTACTAATGCAGCTTCGTACACAGTATTTTCAAACCCTGTTTTCTCATCCATATAGGAAAGCTTTGTATTTCCTTTATAACATATCTCTTCTATATAGAGGGATATTTGTCTTTCTTTCACTGTCTCCCTCCTTAGGGAATTAAGCAAAGAGGAACAAGTCAATTATGCTTCTCTTTTTGCACTCTCATGAGACAACCATGTGCTTTGACCATCTATCACTGCTAATATCATTTTTTGGGGGGGGGTGTTTGTAATTTTAACTGAGATGATTTTGAGTTATTCAAGGCAAGAATGTTCTACTTTTTTGTACACAAGTGTTTTAACTGGATAGCAAATGCAGACTGTTGTTTTCCACTATGTAACACATGTAAAAACATCTCTCTCTCTCTCTCATACACAGAGAAAGCGTACAAAAACCACAAAATGTTTAGGCAAAATGGTCACAACCCTGTGTCCAGTTCCTCAATTGTAATACGGTCACTCATTTTACTGCATGTTCCACTACCGTTTCAAAATGTGTTTTCTTGCATCTGCCCAACATTGCTGATTGCACTTGGCAGTTTCAAAGAACTACCAAGCTTGAGGATTTCAGGACTCGGGTTGTATGCCTGTAACAAAGGGATAGAGTAGACATTTACATTTTTTGTCAGCAGACCTATGATTCTTGAAAGGTACAACTCTGCCCTAACTTGCAAGCCACATTTCACCCACTGCGTCTCTGTAGGTTTGATGCTCCTTCCCTCACATCCTTAACAATGTGGTAACAGAAGAGTCAGGAGTGAAGAAAAACTAAGGCAAGGAAGTTCAGTTTACCCTTAAGGTCACAAGAAAAGCTGCCCTTTCTGGATAAGCAATCTTACTATTGTGTTGATAATAACATAGACCCCACCAGAAAGGGTATATAGAATGCAATTATGTCTGCTGCACTACAGTAGGATTGCCACATGTATCTGTGACAACCCTACCATAGCCCCATTAAACCCCACAATAACCTATTTCAGGCAAACCTGACTCTGGTCGCAGATTTTCCCAAAATAATGCCATAATGTACCTTGTGGATGGAGCCATCATCTTTACACTGGACTCTTTGCACGTGGGCGGGCTGAAAAATATAACTGCACACCCATGTTAGTGATAATAGCACACTTTCAGGTATTTCACACTGTCAAAATACCCAGATGTGTGTGTCACTATATCGTTCATAGATAGCTCCAGCCCCATGCTGTCTGTTCAACAAGCAATTATTCCAAAGTGGCATTTCTCCAGAATTATGCTTAACAGCACAATTTTCAGCCATCATCTAGAGCTAGCAATGCAGATTGAAATGTCTGCTCCTATATTGTAACAAACAGATTTTAATCATTGCACAAATAAAAGATCTTTTTAAACACTGGGCATGAGAGCACAGTGATGCATACTTTGTCACACCAGCATATGCTATAATTCTACAAACTTGTTATTGCTTTTAGTAGTGCTTAGAACAGTGATTCTCAACCTGGGGGTTGGGACCCCTTTGGGGGTCAAACGACCCTTTCAGAGGGGTCGCGACGAGTCTCCCACCGCCCTTCCCTCCCACCTCCTAGCTGCTCTGCCCCCATGGTTGGGGTTCCCCACAACATGAGGAAATCCATTAAGGAGTCGCGGCATTAGGAAGGTTGAGAACCGCTGGCTTAGAAGGAGAGGGACCATGGTTACATCCAGACAGGACAAATATTATGGCTTGCTATGGTAGAATCACCACACGTACTGAAGCTTGGAGGCTGAAACAGCAGACCACGCATGCACACAGGTGGTGGCGTGTCCACCCGGGAATTCATTGGTGGCCAAATGGCCTGGATTGCACACCACCAAAATGCACAAAGGCTGCCATCTGGAGAACGGTAGGTTGTAGGGGTGGAAGTGAATGGCTAGTCCCCACTCACCACTGGTGCTTTAAAGAGCAGTAAATACTGCATGGTGTCAATGGCTGTGTCCAGACAGGGCCTAAAACATGGAATTACCCCAGTACTTTAAGATTGCCACATGTATGTGTGGCAATCCCAACATAGATCCAGGATTTAGGGTCGAAATCCCAGCATATAGCTATTCTGGAAAAATCAACTCCCAACGCGGGTTCTTCCAAAAGAGCAATATGCCTTACCTGTCTGGGCACTTGCTCGTGGAATCCATTTTGTAGAAAATGCCTGCTAGACAATTGTGGGGCTGCCCCAAGGCTGAAAATGACCACTGTGCTAGTGAGGGGCCAGCACTTGCACAAAACTTCTAGGTATTTTGTGCCACTGAAATATCCTGAAGTACCCACTGTGCCATCACGGGAGCAAGTGCCCAGATAGGAAAAGATCCAGGCTTGTTCTGCAGTTTTCCCCTGCCATCTGGGGGCAGTTGGTGGGACTCAGAAGTAAGCACTTCCATGTTGGATCCAAGCTTATTCACTGCCCTCCAGAGACATCACGAAATTGCTGTTCAGCTGCTCTGGACACAGATTGATCTGGATACAGTAGGATGCCATCCCAACCCAAATGAAAAATGACCAGGCAAGTGATCTGAAAAACCTTGGCTAGCCAGAATAATGTTCTACCTACTGCTGGTCATGATATGTGTTGTTGTTTTTAACAAGATCCATTCCAAATTCCATCAACCACAGGCAGTATCTCTAAAATTAAAGAAATATGAAAGGTAGAGACCCAACAGTATCTGGAGGGTCAGAGTTTTCATATGCCTAATAATTTTTAGTGACAGCCTCTGCACAGAGTCAGAACGAATCTTCTGAGAGGCGCAAGCGTAGGCACACTGTTTACACAAAGTTTCCCTTCCACAAATCAGACTTTGAAGTTTCTGACTGATATCATCAAGCAGTGTGCAGGAAATGGCCATGGAAGTTGACCCTTCTCTGTCTTTTGCTTCATGGTCCCAGACACATGGTGACCCAGGGCATATCTGCCACGATTGTAAATCCTTATGGTAGAGCACAGGTGCCCAAGACTAGAAACTGCTTTGAATATTGTGCTATCCTGAGGCCAGTTTGCACTTGGCCCCGTAGTTTGCAATAGGTTAACATGTGGACAGATGCAGATGTAAACTAGTGGTGGTATACAAAATCGTGCACCACATGCAAACTAACCTTACCTGGAAGCTTACCTGTAGCGTCCAGCCGCTGAGCATTTGCACCATTTCTGATTCAAGGGGTCATCTGAGGTACCACACAAGCTCAATGGCACCTCAGATGACCCCAAACACAAATGTGCGTACACAGAGCATCAGCATTACCATAGCACTGATGCATGCACAGTTGCGCCGGGCACCACGATCAAGATGATGGTGCCCTGTCAGCAATCAGACACGCACCTGGACCAAGGTAAGTTTCTGGATGCCTGGGGTTTAGGCTGACATGTACTAGAATTCCCAAGTGTGAACACTAGTACACGTTAGTCTGTGTTGTACTTATCGGGTCCAACAGACAGGAAGCTAAATGCAGAAACACCCTTGCTCTATGAAAGGATCACCTCCAAGGGCAATTTCCATCCTTAGAAGTGAGTTATTAGCCTCAGGGGCATTCTGGCCTGCAGATGGCATACCTCTCAGGCTCCTGCAAGGTGCCTTCCCCCCTCTCCCCCCCCCCCGCGCCAATCAGACCAGTGTTATAGCCACTTTGGGTGTGCAAATGTGTGCTCACAGTCTTGATTGTCTTGTTTTTGCAAACATTTTTTGGTCCTGTGGGGAAACAGGATAAATGTTCCCTCCAAGTCTATATTCCCCAACCTGTATTTTATGAGTCATGAGAGCCCACTCAGAATCAAATTATAGCACACCCAGCAGAGACTGGAAAAGAAAAGGCCTATAAATGGAAAATAAAGCCAAATTTCCTGCAGAGCTTTTCAAACAAGGAAGTAAACATCTTTAAAATGAGCCAAAAAGAGTGAATTGTGTGGGAAGAAAGTTCAGAATGAAGATCTAAGTCTGTTGAGAAGAAATGCTGAAAGTCCTAAACAGCAGGCTGTAGTAAAATAATGATATTCAGATAATTCCAATATTTGAAGTTCAGAGAACTTATTGCTATTTTTCTTAGCTATTTTTCTTATACAGTACAGATATAGCAATCCGTGTTCCCTCCAGCCTTAGCATTTAGGGTACCTCTTTGGGCCATGGTCCCACCTTCACTTTAAACCTTCTTCACTCCCTCTTGGGGTCTGACTGCTAACACCTTTTCATTTCTCTTTGTTTGATTTGTGGATTTTCCAACCTTCGTTTGGACTTTTCTGAAACGAAAGTCCACAAATACAATGGATAGGAATGAATAGGTGTGAGCAGTCAGACTTGAAGATGGACTGAAGAAGGTTTAATGTAAAGGTGTGACCATGTCCTTGCTGATCTTGTCTGATCTCAGGGCAATTCTGCACTGGCTGATACAACAGACCACCAAACGTATTTATTTATTTATTTATTTATTTATTTATTTATTTATATTTATATCCCGCCCCATACCCTTGCACATGCTGGTGCAATGCTGGGTCAGGCCTGGTTGGTGCTTGGATGGATATGACCTGGGAATACCAGGTGCTGTAGGCTGGAATGGGAAGTCAGAAAAATACCCTGGAAGCAGGCAATGGCAAACCATTTCTGTACTGTCGCTAAGAAGTTAGTGTGCATGATTTGGAGGCAGCTTTACTGTCTTTCTCACATAAAGTCAGTTCCTATCTGTATAGCACTGATGAGACAAATGTTAGGAACAGAGACTGATAACATTTTTGCAGGCTTCCTCACGGTACATTTCTAAAGCAGCCTTCAACTGGTAAACAAGACGCCAAGCCTTGATCTATTCAGAGATCGTTCTGAAAATCTCACATTCTTTCCCTGAACACAGGATTAGATGACAATGGCCAAATACCTGTGGCTGATTTATGGTTAGCATTCCCAGGATTCCTTTTGTGCCTGTAGGAGCGCCTGTCTGCACACCTTCTTGATGTGTTTATCATTAACATTTTCAGACGCACTGACATGCGCTTCGTTACTGTCTTTTTTTCCCCTAAAGGATTTTTATGACAGGCAAATACTACAGTATCTGAAGTCAAACTTTGAATTTCAGCAACTTTATTAGCTGTCTCCAGACAGCAAGAGGAAAATATGAGAGCTTGTTTGCATCTCGCAATTGCCTCTTGCTGTCCTTGCTGAACTGCAGGGCAATATCACGGGACAAGTGCAGGCACTTAGATGTTTGTTCCCGCAATTCGGATGGTGCACTGGCCGTTTTCACCCTGGTTTTGGCTCTGTGCCTGTGCAGGGACCAAGTTTCCAGACAAGTAGACCATATTGCTAATCAGGGAAAATCTGCAGGAAGAGTTGGATTTTCCTGGAATAGGATACATGTGGCAATCCCAACATAACCACAAGATAATCCCATGGTTTATCCCCTGTATGGATAGTCTTTTCAGAAAGACAGCCCAGAACAGGGATGAAGAAATGGTAACTGAAGACAGTTTTGCACTACATCACTCATCATTCCTGGGCCAATCCAGGTGCAACAGGTAAACTGGAGTCAATGCAACAGGAATTGGAGGCCAAATCCCACATCCCTGTGCTAGGAATCAAAGTTTAGTTGGTGAATAGAGCAGAGATAGCACACATTAAGATCTTGAGATGATGGAGGAATGGAAAGGAATTGATTAGAGACGTGCTTTCATCTCTCTGAAACATGGTTTGATCCATTGCAGATCCTGAAGAATTGACAAGGAGACTTCCAATCAAAACATAAAAGGAGCCCTGCTGGATCAGGCCACAGCCCTCATAGTCCTTTTCTCACACAGTGGCCCACCAATTGCTTCTGGACATTCTCAAGCAGAAGACAAAAGCAAAACCTTCACCTGCTCTTGAATCCCTGAAAAACGGCCTTTAGAAACTTCTTGCCTGTCTCTCCAACCTCGAGGTGGTACTTAAGCATCAATTCTAGTAGCCGTAGACACAGCTGCCCTCCATGAATTTATCTAATCCTTTTTTAAAGCTATTCACTCTGGTCGCTATCACCACCTCTTGAGGTAATATATTCCATAGATCTGTCTATCAGCTTCATAAAATGCCCCAGGTTCTAGTGTTGTGCGACAAAGAAAATAAATTTTCTCTGTCAACCTTTTCCACACCATGTATGATTTTATATACTTCAGTTAGGTCATCTCTAATGTTGTCTCAATTTTGTAACAAAGGTGTTCCAACCGCTTGATCATTCTGGTTGTCCTTTTCTGCACCTTTTCCAGATCCACAATATCCTTTCTGAGTTGTGGTGACCAGAACTGTACACAATATCCAAATATGGCCTCACCATAAATTTTTAAAGAGGCAAAATGACATTTGTTGGCTTGATGACTGTTCCCTTCCTAATTACCTTTAGCAGTGAATTTGCTTTTTTCACTGCTGTTATGCACTGGGTTGACACCTTCATTTAGATATCCACCAGAACCCCAAACCCCTTTCCTGGTCTGTCACAGAAAGCTCAGCACCCATCAGTTTATAGGTGTAACTGAGATTCCTTGTCTCTGTCTGTGTTCACACCTAAATCCAGCTTCAGTCCACTTTCAGAGTGAGAGAACATATCACCAAAGGGACAAACTGATTTCTTTCTGCATTATTATGGCTGTACTCTTTGCTGCTGTGTTCTTCTGTTCTGAATGTGGACTGAAGCTGAAATAAAACTAAGGTGTGGACACAGCCCCACTGTGCAACACTTTGCATTTTCTAAGACTGAAGTGCATTTGTCACTTTGTTGCCTTCTCACCCAATGTCAGGAGGTCCATATGGAGCCCTTTACAATTATTTTCAGTTTTTATTACACTGAACAATTTAGTATCATAAACAAACTTTGCTATCTCATTACTTACACATACTTGCCCTCTTCCCCTCTGGTCCCAGTCCAGAGGTTGCCTCTGAGACTGCGTTTCAACTGGGCATTTAGTCCAGCTTGAATTTGGCTCAAGCCTCCTCCCCCTTCCTGACATTTTGCAAAGGATCCCCTACTTCTATAGAACAATTTTTTCTTTCTCACTGGTTGGCCCTGACTGCTACATCTTTGACTTCTGACGTCACCTGAATAAAACAGAGAAAAACATCTATTTCATGATAGGATACTGTTCCAATAAGAAGATAATTTCTTCTTTCCAGGTAAGTCCCGGGGCTAAATCTTCATGTTCAGAATATGAGCTGGATGGATTAAGTTCTTTGATGGATGTGATCATGGATGTGATCAATTCAGAGATGCAAGATCTGGTCAGCAGTGAGTCAACCGTGAAGACAGCCTTGTGACTGAACATGGCTGCTTTCTACATCAGTCCATCTGCAAAGACTTAGACACTAATATGATCACTGCATACCTATCTGTTCACTCATAGGGACCGATTTTCAAGCCTTATCACCAAAAGTCTGGTGCTAGTGTAACACAAAACAAAGTTTTCCTCCTGATCTGATTCTGAGCATTCTGGCATAAGGTTATCCTACACTTTGCAAACAGTCAAGAAATCCTATCATTTCTGTTGTATCATTGGGTATAGTGACAATTGGGAAGATAGGGTGGAATTCTTTTTAAAAAAACACCATTATCTACTTTGCTTGCGCAATCAAATGTCTGCACAGTCAATCAAACGTTTAAGTGAAATGGGGATCATTACTTTTTAAGCAGGCTATTTATTATGTTACAATAAATTACATTCCTGATTAATCCTAGTAATAGGCAGCTACTTTTAATATTAACATCAGCGTCTCCTACTTGAAAGATTTCATTGTCATCACAACTTCAAACTAGTACTCGGCTCCCTGTGGACAGTACTTCTGCCTCATATGAGTCTGGGGATGCTGCTCTTATGATCAGGCAATTAAATTCAATTATTTCTCAGTTACATAATAATAATCTAGTCCTACTTAAATTACCATGTGATTTTGGATACGCGTATCTAGCTCAGTCCTCTGTGGGTTTCAGATGAATTTCATAGAGTTTATTTCCAACTCAGTGAACTTCTCTGGTTATTATCTCCTCTGCAGTTCTAACTTTGAGCAGCCTTCTGCAGCCTAGTGCTTTCCAGAGGATAACTCCCATAATCCTCTGTTACCACAGAGTACAAGGGTGGAGGCAGAAAATATTTCTGAATGGAACTGTGCTCATCAGCGCAAAACATGCATCTCTATACCATCTACTTTCTTTGGCTTAGCTCATATCCAGTGTAAATAACATAAAGAACTAAATTAGAATCAGAAGCGGATAGGAAATGCAGCAGCGACAGAAGAGACAGATTTGATTCGAATGTTCAGAATCCAAATGCAACAAAAACCAATTTGAATCCAATACATTCAAATCTATTTGTTTGAATGTTAGATTCGAATCTGAAGATACAAATGTCGACAACATTCGTAAGTGTTATGCATATCTGTACGCATTTCGTACGCATCTCGTTTTCATTCCGTATTATAAGCGCAAATGCATATAGATACGTATAATATTCATACAAATACATATGTAATACATACTGTATGTATCTGTAATTTCGAATCATTTGAATCATTCAAACGAATGTTTTGGAACGTTTGAAATTTGTTCAAATGTTTAAATTCGAATGTGAAGACATTCTGTTCAAATTTGAATGACCACATTCGATCGAATTTCAAATGTTTAGAACATTTGTGCGCATCCCTAGAAGAGACATCCTTCTGACTGCTGCCGTTTTCCCCAGTGACCTATTTCGAGGTCGCTCTTCAACTATTAAAGTCAAATGACCTGGCAGGGTTTACAGATCAGGAGTGCAGAGAGGAATTGCTGGTTGACAGTGGGGCTAAAAGCATCTGCATTTGAAAGTGGCTAACAGAGTGATACATGCAGGAGGCCCATTCAGACAGGCAGAATTAAGCACCTGAGTTCTGCCATTGACCCCAATTTATGCTTGTAGTCCAGAACCTGCAACTGCAGTTTAATTAATGGAAATATGCAGATAGAATTGCTCATTACTACAATCCCCTCAGATGGTGCCCCCTATTACAATTTTTAGATGGTTGTTGAAAGCATCTTTGTTAACCCAGGCATTTCTGGCATTAATAGATAGCTGTTTCCATTTTGATATTCTGCCGTTTCTGTTTTTAGCCTTTTAAAAAATACATTAAGTACCTTAGTTGCAACGTTGATAGTTGCATAGAACAGGTATCTTACCTGGCGTTGCATGCTGTGACCTACAGGCGGTGGCAGACAAGTGCCACTGAGGCTTTGTACTGGTCTTTAACATCAAACAAAGCACAGAGCCGGGCATGAAGAGAAAAATGTCAGATGAGCAGCACAGTTTTGGAATGGCAGAGGGAAATCAGGTCAGATAAATAAATAAATATGAGATAACGGGGAGGACGGTTGCTTAACTGGTACAGCAAAGCTTTTGCATGCATAAAACTAACCAAAATCAGGAACATGTGGAGGCTATTGGACGTGATTGTACTAAAGTGAAATCTCAAGAACAAATAACTGCCACCAAAAACTGAAGTTGGAATGACAGAGTGGTTCAGAATAACAAAGGGCCAAGACAAATGCCACGGTCACACCTTCCCTTTAAACCTTCTTCAATCTGTCTTCAGGACCAACTGCTCAAATGTTTTTCTATCCACTTGATCTGTGGACTTTCCACTCAGGAATGTCCAAAAGGAAGGTGGAAAGTCCACAAATAACATGGATAGAAATGAAAAAGTGTATGCAATCAAACCAGAGTCCTTTCTGCACCAGCCCTTATTCCAGAGTTTATCTTGGGAGAGGGGTCTGTTGTCCATATGCTAATGCAGACTATGGAAGGCATCAGCTGGGATCTACCATAGTCTGCACTGCCATGCAGATAACAAATCCATGTTCTGAGATACGTTCCAGAATAAGGCCAAGTGCGGAAAGACCCCTGAAATTGGACTGGAGAAGGTGTGATGTCAAGGTGTGGCCACACAGCCAAAGATGCATATTGTCTCCCTAACTTTTAAACTTATGGAGCAAATATATCCTAAGAATGGAAGCAGAAATGGAAGAATGAAAGATGAAAGATGAAAGCAGCATTTACCAGGAACATACCTGGAGTATCCAGTGGCATGACTATCCGCACCTCTTCCGGTGTTCCTGGGTCACCTGAGGTACCTTGCATGTGTGTGGGTAGCTTGGTCAACTGCAGACACAACTGTGCATGCACAGAGCATCAATGTCGTCATGGCAATGGCACTGATGCACACATGAAGTTGTGGAGGGTGCTGGAGCCAAAATGGTGGCACCCAGAGGAGAATCAGCCCTGGGATCAAATCAGATGAGGGCAAAAACACTGTAACTTTCGGGCATTTGGAATGCCCGGATGTGCTTGCTGTCCCTTCCACACATGGACCTGTTTTGGCCTCCATGCATATGCACTGAATGGAGCTACAATGGTGGACTCTTGTCCACAAGGTATGTAGGCAGCCTAAAAAGTGCCATTGTTGGGAAACCCATGGCCAGTGTTGGGCTTTCCAGAAATAATAAAAACACCTTTTTAGAAAGGAAAAAGTGGGACTATGGTTCGGTTGCCTATAATACATGATGGTGCTACATTCCCTCTTCTGTGGATGCAGTCTATATGATAAGTGAAAAATAAAATAATATTTAAAAATGCTCACATTTGGTGTCCTTCCTAAACCCAACCTATTTGGAAAACACCATTGAGCAATCCTTCAATTTAAGCAATCACATTGTCATGTCTGAGAGTTAAGCGCTGCAGTAATTTAAAAAATGAGGCTGTGCTGCATTGCTTATCTCATCTAAATCTTATTTAAGATTTACAGGTATTTAATGGTTGCAAAATAAATAGCTTTACTACACAACATTCTTTCATCCCTAGACTTTTTTAAGAACTTGACAATTTTCTTGCTACTCCCTAAATTGGGATTTCCTTTCAACTTTGCCCCTTGGTAAATTCTTCTCACTGATATCACTGAAGCTGCAGATAAATTCTTATTAACTAACTACCAGTACACTTTAAATACCACACATAGGGCGTGTCCCCATAGGGGCTAAAATCCAGAGTGGATTTGGATTTGGCATTGGGGGTTCCCATTAAATCCCCCAGGACACTGAATCCAGTCTGGATTTTCCAGCCTTGTTCCCATGCCATTTTTCTTTCCTCGGATATTCCAGGGAAAATCTGGGGAAAGAAACTGACTCGGATTAAAGGGGGACAGCTGGCAGACAGGGTAATGAGTGAAGGTATGTGCTGAGGGGAAGCTGCCCTTTGGATGTGGTAGTGTTGGGCGGCAGGCAGGGACACTGGGGAGGGACTCCTTTTCCTGCCCCCAACAGGAAAGAGAGCTGGCGAGCGAACAAGCGAGCGAGTGTGTGCATGGCTGCCTTTCTTCATTTTCCCTCCCCCCCACCTGCCGCCCGACACTGCAACATCCGAGGGGCAGCCTTCCCTCTGCGCACCCCCCCTCGCTCACTTACCCAGCTGCCCTGGCCGCCGGCTGTCCTCCTTTGGTTGGGGACATTAGGAGGAGGAAGAGGAGGCCGGGAGCGGCGGCAGCAGCAACTCGCTGCACCATACTGTGCCGCTCACAGGTATGCTTGTTCATTGCATATGCGTACTGGGTATATAAATTAAATGAATAGGGTAACAATATGCGGTCCCTTTCACAGTTCTTTCCCAACCTTGAACCTTACACCTGTTCCACGTTCAGTTCTAACTGTTGCTTCTTGACCTACATGCAGGTTCCTCAGGAGACAGGGAAGGTGGTCAGGTACTCCTGTCTCTTTTAGGAACTTGAAACAATTTGTTGTGATCCACACAAAGGCTTTTGAATAGTCATTGAAGCAGAAGTAAATGTTCTTCTGGAACGCTCTTGCTTTTTCCACAATCCAATGAATATTAGCCATTTGATCTCTAATTCAGTTTCCTCTACCTCTTCAAAAACCTTTCTGGGAGTTCTCTGTTTGCATATTATTGAAGCCTAGCTTGCAGAGTCTTGAGTATAAACTTGTAAGCATGTGAAAAAAGAGCAGTATTGTTCAATAGTTCGAACATTTGTTGGTGATGCCCTTCAGAATTGCAGTGTACACTGGCTTTTTCCATTCCTGTGGCCTCTGCTGCATGTTGGGAATAGCATTTTATTTTAGGATTTTAAATAGTTCCGCTGGAATTTGATTACCCCCATCAGCATTGCCATTAGCAATACTTCCTAAGACCCATTCGACTTTCCTCCCCAGACCATCATAGTTAGGATCTTTCTTATATAGTTCTGTGTATTCTTGCCATCTCTCTTAATCTCTTTTACTTCTGTTCGATCCCTGCCATTTTTGTCTTTTATCATGCCCATTTTTGCATGAAATGTTCGTATCTCCAGTTTTTCTGAAGAGATCTTTCGTCATTCCAACTGCATTGTTTTCTTGTTTCTTTACATTGCTTAAATAAAAAGGCCTTATCTTTCCATTACATTCTCTAGAAATCTGATGCAGTTGGGTTTATCTTTCCCTTTCGTCTTTCCCTTTTATTTCCTTTCTTTCCTCAGCTATCTGTAAAGCCTCATCACACAGCTATTTTGCTTTCTTGCTCTTCTTTTTCTTCTAGATATTTTTTGTTGCTGCCTTCTGCAGAATGTCACAGACCTCTGTCCATAGTTCCTCAGGCACTCTTGTCGACCAGATCTAGTCCCTTAAATCTATCCATCACCTCCAATGCGTATTCATAAGGCACATTGTTTATCCATATAGTCTATTAATTTTCCCTATTTTTCTCATTTTAAGGCCCTTTCTGAACTGTGCCTTATTTCTGTTATATCCCCGAATAGGGACCTGTCATTTGCATGCTGGTGCAGACTATGGAAATCTCTGAGGCAACATCTTAGTTAGGCCAATTCACACTTGGCCTGCTGGTAGCTGCTGGGGTAGCTTCTGGCAAGCACCATCTGCACTTGCAGGAGACATTTCCACATCAGAAATGTCTCCTGCTATACCAGAAACTACCCCAGCGGCTACTAGCAGTGGTGCATGAAATCGTGCACCACAATTGTCCGCTAACTTACCTTTCCCAGCCAGTAGAGAGAGCATTCACACCTCTTCCAGTGCTAGGAGTCAGCTGACAGGCCAGGTAAGTGTCTTAGCGCTGGTTTGACATGTACTCATGTTTCCAAATGTGAATGCATGCCAGTGAGGATGTACTATTCCCATCCCAAGGACAGGAAGGGAAGCGCAGAAACGGCAAGAACTGAGGAGAAAGTCCAGGTGAGCATTGCAGAATCTGACTTCATGTTCACCACAGCGTGCAGCTCATTAGCTTGGTAACATGCAGGTTTAACAATAAATCTAACTGAGCTTAGGTTTTCTCCACAATAAAAAGGTTTTGTCTCTGATTGTGTGACAGGTGTTTAGTTCAGTTCCATGGGACTTGCAGAGCATTTGTGCCAGAGCACATTTCAACACAGGCATTTCTCCGAATGTAGCAAAGCCATTTTCATACGCTGAGTACGGTTTAAGTGGATCAGGAAAAAAGCCAATTCCAGGCATGTTTACTTAAAGAGTGTGCAGTATGATGTCCACATAGATTCCCAAACAAATCCCAGTGAGTTAAATAGAGCTTTACTGGCATCAGAGCTTTGCATGCCAGTAAAGTCCCAGGTTCAACTCCTGAAATTTTCAGGGAAAGTTGAGAAAGCCTGCTCCTCGTCTGGAACCATGACAAACCACTTCCGGCCTAAAACATTATTGACCTGGGAGGCCTGTTTCAGCCTACTTTGCTCCAGAGATTGCAGCTGTTAAGAAGAACCACCAAGAGCGGCTGTAGTTCAGTAGCAGAGCAAGCTTCCAGGAAAGCAGGGGGTGGCTGCCAGTTCAATCGTCAACCTCTCCCTGGACGTAGGCAATAGCAAACCACTTCTGTGCCTCTGCCAAGAAAACTGGACAGAGAGACCCATGCAGTCAACCAGAAGTCTGCCATGACTCAGTGATGCCCAACAACAACAAAGGAGAATTACTGCACAGCGACTTCAGTAGAGTGGAAGGTCTGCAGGGAAATAAAGAACAGTCCCTGAACCCATCACGTCACACAGACTGCAACCAGGGGTATTTTTCCACTGGCAGTAAGTACCCATTTTAGCACCCATTAAGGACCCATTTGGCTGGGAGCCGGATGATCCCATTTCCACTACGGACCCCATTAGGGACACATCTGTTTCGCTAGGGAAATCCGGATCATATGGGTCCTTCAGGACCTATAATCCAGATATTGTGTAGATCCCATTAAAGAGGTCTACAACGGGGTCTTCAGCCATAAAATCCAGATTATAGGGAGCCTGTTTCCACTGCAATTGGGCAATGGGGTCTATAAGAGGCTCAGGGGGGAGGGAACAACCATGGGGAGGGTGCCCCAAAATCAAAACTCCAAAGTTCCTCCGTAGTCATTCTGAAGTTGCCTTTGGAGATTAGCAAACGCTCCGAAGGGGGTTTTCTGCAGAGCCTTTGCTAATCTCCAAAGGCAACTTCAGAGATTGCACTCCCTGTCCCCCCAAACACCTGGGGTAGCAGGCAGACCCCTTGCGGGCAGATCTGGATTTGCAAATGGGTGCTCTGGTGTTTCCACAGCAGGCAGGTTAGCACCCATTGCTATTGGGTGCTAGACCACCCATGGAAACACATTGGGTACTTCCCTTAATCCAGATCTACTAGATCTGGAAGTACCCATTCCTTAGATCCAGATCTTCTTAGATCCAGATTAAAGGAGCGCGGTGGAATCAAATCCAAGTTCAGCAGCCAGACAGACACTCCCAAAGCCCCGCCCCTCTTCGCTTGCCATCCTGCCGCTACTGGTTGCAGAGCGCACTTAGGAATCAAATCCAAGTTCAGCAGCCAGCCAGGCGCTCCCAAAGCCCCGCCCCTCTTTGCTTGCTATCCTGCCGCTACAGCTCGCAATGCCTCCTCTCTGCCGGGTGGGGCCCACGTTAGAGCAGCAGCAGCAGCAGCAGCAGCAGGCCTTGCAAGCGGGGTTTGCTGCTGCCCCGTAGCAGCCTGTTGCCCCGCCCGCCCGCCGTCCCGTCCTCGAGCAGGCTCCGCCCGAGCCACGCTTGACGAGCAGCCCAGCAGCCAGAGCGCCGCCGCCGCTGCTGTCCGGCTGGAATGCGAACTAGGGGGAGGGCGATGGAGTGACGCCGGAGCGCGGCGGTCACGTGGCGCGAATGGAATGCTAACAATGTAGCGAATGTCCCAACCGTGCCCTGCCGCCGCCGCCGCCGCCGCATTCGGAATCCGGATCGAGCCCGAGAGGGAGAGAAGAATGGAGGGGAAGGAGCCGCGCGGCGGCAGGAGCAACCGAAGCAGCAGCAGCAGCAGGAGCCGCAGCCGGCGAGGCGGCCACGGGAGGCGAGCCGCGGGGGCTGCGCGGCGGCGCTGACTCTCGCCCCGCGCACCGCAAGGAAGGGGGCGGCGGCGGCGGCAGGCTGGGCAGGGAGTGCGGGAAACCCCGCTCGCTCGCTCGCTCGCTCGTCCTCGCGCGGACTGGAGAAGGTAAGGGGCTGGGCGAGGGGCTTCCCCGGCGCTGCAGCCCCCGCCCCGTCGTCGCCGTCTCCCCTGGCCAAGTGACGGCGGCGGGTGGCTCCTTCCCGGCCCCCCTCCGCACACACACACCCCTGGGCTCCGGACTGGAAGAACCGGCGGCGGTTCCCCGGAGGGAGCTTCGCCCTGCTCCGCCTGGGCGCGCGCGGCGTCCTTCCAGGAAAGCAAAAGCGCGACTTTTCCCCAAGCAGAAGGCGAATGTCGCTGCACGGGACCTTCTGGAAAAGCAGGCAGGGCTGTCGTGAAAGGCAACCGTTTCTTCTGCGGAGGGAAGGGAAGGGAAGGGAAGGCGCTCGAAGCCGAGGAAGGAAGGAGGAGGAGGAAGGCGCAAGTTCCTCAGGAGGGAGTGGTGGTGGCGGCGGCGGCGGTGCGGACAGGGCAGCTGCTCTTCGGCCAAGGAGAGGAAAGTGCCCACCCACTACTCCCCTGCCGCCGCCGCCTGTGTTCAGGCCATGGAGGCGGCGGTTGGCTAAGGCAGAAGGGAAGGAAGGAAGGAAGGAGGCAGCCGTGGCAGCGGCGGGGAGCATCCTGTGGCGGCTCCCAGTAGGGCGGGTCGGCGGCCGGAGACCCCCTGGGCCAAAATGGGCCCCCGGGAAAGGGGCTGACAGTGCGGCGGTCTCTGTGGCGACGACGGGCGCAGCCGTCGGCGGCTCCTCACGGACGGAGGGCTGCTGCGGTGCCCGCCTGCCACACGCCCGCCCGCCGGGAAGGAGAAGCCCGCTCGCCGGCCGCCGCCTGGCGGGTGAGGGACTTGTGGAGCTTGAGGCTGAGAGAAAGTGAAGCGGCTGGGAGGCAACGGAGGGCCCGAGAGACGCCGGTCCGTCTTATACTGCCGCCGTTGACTATCAAATGCAGGGCGGTAAAGGGGGGACACGGACGCTCTCGCCGCATTTGGCCGACACGCGTTCGAGCCTTCACACGGCTGTTGGGGGGGGAAGGAGGTGATGGCGCTTGCGAGTGGATGGTGTGCCAGGGATAGGAGGCGACATACACGTGCCGGGCCGGGGAGGTGGGAGGCGACGTACACGCGTGAGGTCGCCGCCCGCCTCTCGTGGAAAGCGCGCTTATGACAGACCAGACATGCGAGGAGGGTTTGGAGTGAGGGAAGGAGTTCTGTCGCCGGCGTCACTGTCCACACGTTACTCTTGATGGAGCTGCTCGTCGATATCGTGGGTCTTGGGGGGAAAGGGAAGCTGAGACGGGGGTGCGGTGGAAGTCGCCTCACCCGCATCCCCGCGGTTTGGGGGGGGGCATAATAGGGCTTCCTCCTCCTTATTCTAGTACCTCAAAATGCCCGAAAGGGGAGAATCCGTTTTCGGACTGGGGCGCACTTATGTCGCCTAAAGCCAGGCAAAGGCGGAGTGGGTGAGTTGACACTTTGAGGGGATCCTGTGCCCGAGGGGTCCTTCCATGGACACGCAGACCCCAGGGTGCGCTAGCAATGCTGCTGCCTCTCCGTCACCCGGGGAACAGACAGGGCGGACGGATGGAGCAGCCGAGAGACCTTCGGCTCTTTTCTCCTGTCAGCCAAAAGTTTCCCCGCCGCCACCGCCGCCTTCCAGCTTTCCCGAGGAGGCCTTGCTTGCTGCCAGGGTACACAGAAAGAGAAGAGGCTTGATGTCTGTCAGCGCCCCTGGGCTGAAATAGGAGCCGGGCAGGGGCCTCTGGCGGTCCCCTTCGGGCAGGACAGAACCAGGGCCTTGCCAACTCTTTCCTGTGGCCCTTGGAAGTCAAGGCGGAGAGGGGGGCGAGGGAAGTGCTGCCGTTGCCATGTGCAGTTGGGCCTCTCTAGTGGGGCACCGTAAGGACTCCGTGCCAGGGGCCGCCTCTACGTCCTGAGTGCCAAGCCTTCAGCGGCGAAAAGAGCTGCCACCCTACCCCCCCCATTTGACATTACAAGTTGGGCGTACGTGTCCCTCCCTCCCGGAGTCCCGCGCTGCTTTTGCAGTTGGAAAAGAAGCAGCAGAACTTAGTGGAGTCACTGCTTTCTCCACCCACATCCCTGCTTCTCTGTCAAGGAGGGACCTTCCCCGAAGGGATCCGCCGTAGAGGTGACAACTGCGTGACTAAAACGGGAAAACTGGTGGCTGTAGGAGGAGTGAATCAGGAAAAAGTGTTAGGAGTCTGCCCTTGCCCTGGCGAAGTTCTTTAGGGTTTGGGGTTTTTTTCCTGTTTCAACTGTTAATTGATCCCAGGGCTTAAACTACAGAATGTAGCAGTAAAATTGGGTACCGGAGTTCCCTTAGGTCAGGGATCGCGTCAGGGTTCGTAACCCCCCCCCCTTTGGATGCAGATGGTCACATAAGAAAGGCTGTGTTGATCTAGAATTACTTGCTATCATATGCTGCCTCTTTATTCTGTTTGTTGGCATGGAACACGGAACTTGCTTCTGTCCAAATCAAGTGATTCATGCAAGGATGGTGAGGTTTGTGCTGGCAGTTACCTGCATGATGACTCTCAGTCTTGGCCTCATTTTGGGGGCTGGAACAAAAGTTTCTTAACAAAAGTGCACCCTGGGAGGGGGGATTTTTGTGGCATGCTGCAAACAGCCAAATTCCATGTTGTTTCCAGAATCTGGCAGAATGGCACCAGGTTCTGACGATTGCTTAGGGTGGTCCAGCTGTCCTCATGGCAGATGGCTAGACTAGCACAGAGGTGGGAACACTCAAGAAACCTTTTAAAGCAATGTAGTGATGCTCCTCACTCCAGGAAGTGCAACAAACATAAGTCCCATGCAGCTAGAGCATGCCTTGGAGGTATGGCCTCCTGGGGACAGCTCTACTGAGTGGATCCTGTTTTCCCACATAGCAACTGGCCAAGTCTGTAAGGACCATGAGGCAGCTGCCATAGTGACCAGCTAGCCATCTGTGGAAAAGCAATAAGCAGGATGACATCATGTACAACATTGGTTTTGTGAAGACACTCCTCTGCTTTCTACTCCATATTCGTTGGCAGTGGAAGAGAAGTGGGGTCAGTATAGAATTTTCAGACATGAAATCAGTATCTAGCAAACATTCAGGGATCTTGTCTTGGAACCAGGTCTGGTGACAGAGCACAAGGGTGTTAAAAAGTATTGATAATTTGGTCCAATCTTTAGTCTGATGCAAATATGTTTTCAGATGATTGTTTCTATTTCTTTACCCCTTCACTTTTCCTTCCAAATGGTAATACATGATAAATCTTTTGTTGACTACGTTGTTGTTGGGACCATTGAGTGGGGGCCAATTCCTGGTTGACTGAGTAACCACCTCTATGCAGTTGCTATGGCAGAGATACAGACGTGGTTTTCCATTGCCTACTTTCAGTAAGAGGATGGGAATTATTAAACCCCATCTGATAGTTTTTATAAAAATGCTAGATTTGAGAGATGCTAATATTAAGAGTTATCTCAGATTAAACTTTTAAACTAGATTACAGATGGTTAGGTTTGTTTGCACATTTTTGCAACCTGTAATGCAAGTTCACCCCTTCTTGATGGAATATTATGCCCTAATTGTGTTAGGCTTTATGACAAAATGTTTTGTCTTTGCTGCATAAAGGTAGTACAACTGTTGAACCAGGAAGGAAAATTCAGAGTCGTTACTTGTTTCATAAAGTAGAGACCGTAAACTTTACTATGAGTTCAAAAGATCATGGAAGAAGATAATTTTTACACTCTTTCAATAATTTCTCATTGATAATATATTTTAAGGGTTTTTTTTCCACTGACCTCCCTTAATCTGGATCTTAGATGATCCAGATCTGAGGAATGGGTAATTCATATAATCCAGATCTAGTAGATCTGGATTAAGGGAGGTACCTGATGCATCCCCACAGGCGGTGGCAGCACCGAATAGCAATCGGTGATAGCCTGCCCACAGTGGAAACGCCGGAGCACCCATGTGGAGTGTCAGTAGACACTCCAGAGATTCTTCGAAGATTCTCTGGAGCAATCTGCCACAAACTTCAAAGATTCTCTGGAGCCTTTGACAAACGTCCATAGGATTGGCATTGCTCTCTCATGGGGTCCTTTTCGAAGCCTGTGCTATTCTTTGGAGCCAGCTTCAGAGATTGTGCACTGGCTTCGGAGCTTTGGATTTGGGGGCACCCCCCATGGGTATATGCCCCCTGGAGCACCCCTAGACCCCATTGCCCAATCGTAGTGGAAACGCTCTCCGTATAATCCGGATTTGATGCTTGAAGGCCCCATTGTAGATCCCTTTAATGGGGTCTACAGGAGATCTGGATTATAGGTCCTGAAGGACCCATTCAATCCAGATTTCCCTAGAACTGGTGGAAACAAATGTGGCTCTAATTGGGTCTGCAGTGGAAATGGGGTCTTCCTGCTGTGAGCCTAATGGGTCCTTAATAAGTCCCTAATGGGTACTGAATGGGTACTTAGTGCTAGTGGAAAAAAACCCTAAAAGAAAAACAGTTTGTCCATTTGAGACATCTGTACCCCCTGGATTGCAGAAACAAGGAGTTGATCTGGAAAAAAAGATATGTCTTCTGCAAAACTATTGTGGTTGTTACCAGGGGATTAAATAATGCTAAATCACTGCTTTATTGTTATTATTATTATTTAAATGCTCATGAAGTTCTGGCAATGAGGAACTCCTCACATACGCAATATACGTGTGCAGCTTCAGGGTTAACACTTTTCTCATATTGGTTGTGGCGCATTTCTTCATACATTTCTGGATTAGGTTTGAAGTATGTTTTTAATATACTGTATATTGATTGTAATTTGCTGAGACCTTTGGGTATAGGGTGGGTTAGAAAAATAAATAAATAAATAAATAAATAAATAAATAAATAAATAAATAAATAAATAAATAAATAAATAAATAAATAAATAAATAAATAAATAGTATGTGCACGCACAGGGTTGTGCTCAGCCAAATAGGATGTCTACAAACATGTGGGAATAGTTTGCATCCCGTGATGCTGCATTTTGTTTGCACATGTTGAGGTCATATTGGGACAACTGGGGTCTTGGGTTTCTGTTTCTTTTCAGTGCTCTCATGAGGACTGTGTAATTCTCTACTCACTCCATATGGGTAGTGCACAGGAGCAATTGGTGTCATGGGTAATTCATCTGACAAATTGCCTGTATTGCATAGTTGAGGGAGAGGAGAATGCCAGAAATTTGAAGCAGAAATGAAGTCATCAGTGTACATGTGTGCCTCACCTTTTAAACAAGGGAAGCGGACCAGACTGGAACCAGAGACTCACAGTTCTTTGTAATCCATATGGCAAGATTGCTGTTTATAGGTACCACCTTTGTGCAGCAACTCAGATCAGCAATATTTTATCTGCTTCAGTTACCAGTAGAGTCAATCCAGGCAGGCTGCAATAGATTTCCTGGATATATTCAAGCTTCAAAGAGACAAACCTAGGTGACTTTGATCTGTGGATCAGCTCCAAAAAGATTGTTTTGCCACAGGGGGTGAACCATTATTGGAGGGAATAGAGGGCCTGTTTGCATTTGCCACTTAGTGAGCTCCCAGGCTGTTCACTAGTCAGGCCCATTTGCACTGGGGAGCCACAGCAACTTATAAGAAGTTGCCAGAGGACCCCCTGCAGACATCCAGCGGTGGACTGCTCACCAGGAAGCTATGTCTGCACTCTCTTCAGGGTGCAGTGCAGTGAGTAGTGTGGCTGTGATGTTGTGCACAGCATCGATATCACCAGGGATGTTGGTTTGAGTATTGCCTTGGTGATCTGGTCAGCTTGTCAAAACTGAGCAAGTCCCTTACAAAATCAGAATGCAGTGTCTAGGCCTCTTAAGCCTTTAAAGACTGTGTTTCAGAGGGGACCTGACTGAGGTGTAGAAAAGGTGTAGAAAAGGTGGGTAGAGAAAAATTATCACACAATACTAGAACCAGGGCACACTGTATGAAGCTGGTAAGTAGGAGAGTCAGATCAGACAAGGGGAAGTATTTCTTTACTCAGAGGCTCATCAGTCTATAGAATTTGCTGCCAGAAGAGGTGGTAACAGCAACCAGCCTAGATGGCTTTAAGGGAGAGTTAGACAAATTCATGGATGACAGATAGTGGCTACTAGAATAGATGCCTAGGTACATCTTCCAAGTTGGGCAACAGGCCATTTGCTGGGATTTGAGAGCAGGTGAAGGTGCCCTTGTCTTCTGTTTAAGCAGTTGGTGGGCCACTGTGTAGGACAGGTAGCTGGACTAGATGGTCTGTGGCCTGATCCAGCAGGGCTCCTCTTACATTCTTATGTTCTTATTTTTGAAAGGGAGAGAAACCGCAGGTGAGAAGGCAGCAGCTGCACAAACTGTCGCTCCATCTAGCTCAGAGAATTCAATGATTTATCCAGGCAGGGCTTTGATGGCTGACCTGAATTATCCCCCCTTTAATGCCTACCCAAGAAGAAGGAAAATTAGTTTTAGGTTACTATATGGAAAGGAGGGCAGAGTTCCTGTAAAATGAAAAGTGAAACAGAAGAGGAAATTTCAGCAGGTGTTTCCTTATGGTGACCCTTGTGCAACTTCTGCCTAGCAAAATTTCTGTCAAAGGTGAACAACTAGAAGGATATATTGCTGACTATGTGTTGTACCCAGAGCAGAGGAACTGCAAGTTTGCCATTCCCATGCCCTAGATAAAGAACTCTGAATTCCTTGTTCCTCTGACAATACACAAATGAAGAGTTAACGTCCAGCGTCTATATGAACACTGGTGGCCCTTTCTGCAGTTATCGTTAATCTGTAATAGGAGCCCTTGTAATTGGTTTCCAGGCCTCATTGGACCACACATTAATATGATCCTGTCCACTCTGGCACAGTTTATCCATGCTGGCCGGAGCATAATCCCAATCTGAGAGACCCTGATTGGTATAAGTATGTATGACCAGTATGAACATCAAGGTCTGTTCATGGACCAGCAGGCCCTGGTCCAGAATATGGAGGCATGCAGGAGGTACACCTCCATTTTCAGAATTATCACAGGAACCATTTTGGCATCACAGCAAAGTGCGCCACTGGAATGGGTCTCCTGGTGGCTCTAAGACTAGGAACCTTGGGGAGGAATGTGAGTAAGAAAGGATCAGCAGAAAATGAATCATGTTAAAAATTGTGAGGGAACTCTTCAGTAGTAAGAAGAGGAATTAAAACAGCTCCACTACACTCCTCCTGATCGCTACAGAAACACAAACTAGTTCTAACAGTACTCCGAGCCATTAAACTATGTAACTCAGATCAATGCAAACTGCAGTTTATTCACTCAAATAGCCTAGAAACTGTATCACTTGCAATATCCTTTGTAGCAAGAAGCAGAAAAAACTGACAAGCTTTCAAAGGTAATGGATATTTTAAATATATGTGGTATTGTCAGCATTTTTATACTAACATAACATAAGAGTAGCCCTGCTGGATCAGGCCACAGCCCATCTAGTCCAGCATCCCGTTGCACACAGCAGCATCTAGGCAGATAGGATATACCACTATTTTTGGGGAAACCTGCATTCAGAGTCAGGGTTTCTCAAAACAGGATATAGCAGGTTTTCATGTTAATATTACAGGGGTATGTTAGGATTGCCAAAGATACATGTAGCGATCCAGACATAACCAAGATATAATTGCCTTCTGTATCCCACATCTGGATGCGACCAAAGACACGCATATACCTTTGTGGAATGCCTGGTTCATTACAAAGCAGGAAAACAGTGCTGGTTTTATTTGTACATAAAAGCAGTTAATTCCCAGGGTTGGCAGTGTGAGGTCTAAAATGCTGTGAGTGAAAAGACAGCAGGTTTTTGGTGTTTTCTCTTGATCCCAGGTTTTGATCTGGTGCAGATAAGCAAAAGGTATTATATTGAAACCTTAGAGACATCAGATGTTGCTATAACTGCTTCATGTTGAGGACAGCACAAACATTTTGATGTGTAATATGAGGAAGAAAGAGTCATTGCCCTAGAGAACTTAACTGTCTAGACTATTAAGACTGACAAGGCATTTATAGTTAAATGGAAAGCGTATAACAGTAGAATAATCTATTAATATGCCACCAGTATGTCTGGTTCCATTTCATATGATCTGCATGATGAAGAATTTGGAATTTTAATTGACTTCTTCTCCAAAGCACAGACATGGTTCGTGCCCATCTAGTTTTAGGTGGAGGGAAAGTTGCTTAATCCTGTTTGGGTGGTCCTTGGCCAGAGTTTTAGAAACCGTAATTATAACATTTCTAAAGAGACTAATATTTTTTTAACATTTACTCATACAGGTGAAAAACTGTGGACTTTTTGGTCTGATTTCTGCAATAGATTTTCCAGAGTGAGTGTATGATGAGTAGTGTAAAATGTTATTACAAACCATATTTTTCAAACTGCATACCTAATCCGATCTACTAGGTTAGGCTAGTTACCTGACCCATATTGATGAGGGTTAAATGATTTGGCTCTTTGTAAAGCACTTTGAAGATGTATTTTAATGGGAAGCAGTAAATAAATATTTTAAATAAATAATAAACAATATAGCCCTTTAATGTTTGGAAATAATATGGTTGGGGTATTCCCGTCAAAATGCAGCTGCTTTAAAAAAAAATCTAAGTATTGTTACACTGCATTACATAGCTTTGTAACTATAAAATTATAGTTTACAATAAAAAATAAAGTTTACAATAAACTTTAACATATATAGAAGAAAAATCAGATTTGTTATTGCCTTTTTTAACTGTCTAATGATACTCCAGTGAACTTCAGTTGTGAGTTGATCATCCTTTTTATTATTTATTTATTATTTGTATTTCTATCCTGCCCGACACCTGAAGGTCTCAGGCTGGGTAACAACATTTTTGAAAGTTATACCGTAGTGTGTCAGACTTACCAGAGATGCTTTTTTGAATAAGATCTCTAATGTATAAGCATCCATTTCAGAGTTCTTTTCATCCATTCTGTCATGTATTCTGAGGGGAGAACTCATAGACTCTGTAGAACAGAGGTGTCAAACTCAATTTTGCCGAGGGCCGGATTAAAAAAAAAATACTGTGAGGGCCAGGGGGCGTGGCCAGGGCACAGAGGAGGGGCTGGGGCATGGCCGGGGGGCGTGGCCGGGGGCATGGCTAGGATACAGAGGATGGGCTGGGGGCGTGGCTGGGGCGTGGCTAGGGCACCGAGGCGGGGCTGGCTGTCCATGGCGGCGCCCGCACACTCGGGAAGTGGAGGGTCCCGCCGCGCGCGCTCGCGCTCGCGCTCGCTCGCCCTCGCCTCGCCTCCTTTGCACCCAAGAAGGACAGCGGCTTTGTCAGCCACTTTGAGTCCCTATAAATGGATGAGAAAAGCAGGGTTGAAAAGCCAACTCCTACTCCTTCTTCTGTGTTTTCAACTGGTACAGGGGCCCTGAATCCTTTCATGCTTGCAGACACAGCTGGAATTGTGAGAAGTTGGAATGAGCCTGAAATAATTTTGTGTTTTGTTGTGAGCACAAATGATGAAATGATTTGTTGGATCATTGGCAGTTCTTACGGAGCAGGACTCAAGATGTTTTGAATATTTTGAGTATTTTGGCCAGTAAGGATCATAGAATCATAGAATCATAGAATGGTAGAGTTGGAGGGGACCTCCTGGGTCATCGAGTCCAACCCCCTGCTCAAGGCAGGATCTCCTAAACCATCTCAGACAGATGGCTGTCCAGTCTCTGCTTGAAGACCTCCATCGAAGGGGAACCAACCACCTCCCGTGGCAGCCTGTTCCACTGGTTGATCACTCTTACTGTTAGAATTTTTTTCCTAACATCTAAACTAAATCTTTTCCCCTGCAGTTTCACCCCATTGTTTCTAGTCCTTCCTTGAGAGAGTGAGAACAGGGCTGATCCCTCTGCCTTGTGACAACCCTTGAGGTATTCGTAGACAGCTATCATGTCTCCTCTCAGTCTTCTTTTTGTTAGACTAAACATTCCTAGTTCCTTAAGCCGTTCCTCATAGGACATGGTTTGCAGACCGTTCACCATCTTGGTAGCTCTCCTTTGAACCTGCTCCAGCTTGTCAGCATCTTTTTTAAACTGGGATGACCAGAACTGGACACAGTACTCCAGATGAGGTCTGACCAAGGTAGAGTAGAGGGGGATAATAACTTCACGTGATCTGGACTCTATGCTTCTCCTAATACACCCCAGGATTGTGTTTGCCTTTTTTGCCAGAACCCCAATGGCAAAAGGAGTTGATTTATATAGCAGGATAGGTGCTGGCCACATCTCCATTTACCCTAGGTAGGCTGACTTGAGGGGAGAGATATCTCATGTGCAGCTCAGCTGTCATTGCAGCAATTTCAGTGACCACCAAGTGGGTTGCCCTCAGAAGTGTTGGTGGCTGCATATAGACACTGCTTTCTGGCCTTCTTGTGATATGGCCACACTGCACAGGCATTTTCACAGTATTTCCATGGGTGCTGTGACACATTGCAATCAGAACAAAAGGCTCAGGGTAAGGCTGAAGAGGGAAAATCTTGTCTTAAGGCCATGGTGCCCATTGCCTGTTCTTGGGACAGCAGTGCAGTTCCTCAGATCGATCAACTCAAGGACCATGGAAATGCACCACCTTGAATACTAGAGAAGCACAGTTCATGGTGCAGCGGGAAAAAAGCAGCCTGCAGTGGAGAGCTGCAAAAAAAAAACAAAAAAAAACAGTGGACAGTTTCCCACAGAAATTAAGATAATTGGTTGTCCATTTTCATCATGTTAGATAAAACCAAAGCTTTCTATTTACAAAACTGAAATTTGTGGGTGACAGGATTATCAATGACTACTAGAATGGATGCCTAGGCACTTCCTTCAAGCTGGTGAGACAGACAAGGTGCCTCTAAAGGTCGTTTGCTGGGATTTGAGAGCTGGTGAAGGTTTCCCCCTTGTATTCTGCTTGAGATGCCTGTAAGCATTTGATGTGCCGCTGTGTGAGACAGGATGCTGGACTGGATGGACTGTGGCCCCATCCAGTAGGGCTCCTTTTATGTTTTGTGAAATGGGAATAATAGATTCCCCACTTCGTACACACACTGCTTGTATAACTCTGTGGTTTTGTTCCAGCAAACCTTTTTGTTATCCAAAATCACATAATGCAAATAATTAGTGCCTGTGGAAAAACAACAACAATGGTTTGGGCTACTGCAAAGGCCCAGGAAACTTGTCAGTCAATGTAAGTCAATTAATCACAAAGATTAAGGGAGAGGAGGGTTTTGCCAGTGCAAGTTGGAGGTATTAAAGACGGGGAATCACATTTTACTGATTGCGTGTGAGCAAAAACATGCTATATGAAACAATTTTATGAGGGATGACTAATCCCTTCAAATCCCAGCACTTGGCCACTGTCTTCCTATCATAACCACTTTACTGTAGATATCTTACACCACTTCTAAATAAATTTATCTTAAAAGAAAGCAAGTAGGAGGTAGGGAAATAGTACTATTATTTAATAGAATATAGATGATTTGATTTTATTAGAGAAAGAAGACTGATACATTGTGGGCAAAAAGTGAGTAAGGTGGGGAGCATTAGAGTTGGAAACAGGAAACTAAAGGATGGAATTTGCATTATCTCTCACATGGAAGATAAAGAATATTAAGAATTAGGAATTTCTGTTCTGAAGGGGGTGGGTGGGAAAAGGGAGGAGGGGGGTTGGTGGTGTCCCATTCAGAACAGACAACCTGCCAGGTTCCTGGATCTACATGCTTTCAGTCTTGTCAGAGGTTATTTGTAACTGATGATAATGATGGACCTGGTTTAAGAAATGCTGAAAGAAGCCAAACAGGTATTCTGGTGATCTCTCAGGCCCTTTCTGCACTTACCTTTATTCCAGGATAAATCTTGGAATAAAGGCCTGCTATCCACGCACTGTTGTAGTGGTGGGTAACCTTTTGAGCTCGGTGTGTCAAAATTTGCAAGAAAACCTAGCTTAAGTCAGGTGCTGTGTCACTTCTAGAAATATCTGTATTTTTGTGATATTTGTAGCTCTAGTAAAAAAGTTATATTTGTGATATATGTATTTATTAAGGGCAAAAACGAATAATTCTTTACATTAGAGACTTGTTGCTGAGTTTCGTTTGCCAACTTTCAATTGAAGGTTTAGCATTTCGCACACTTCAAGAACAAGCAAGCACTACACACCCAGGTGCCAGGGTGACCATGTGTGTCACCCGAAAGGGCTTGGTGTGTCACCTGTGACACTCATGTCATAGGTTGGCCATCACTGCACTAGTGCAGTCCCCTCCCAATCACTCTACATCTGTCTTGGTCAAAGCCAGTATCCTAGTTCTGCTGTGGTCCTCTTTAAACAGGTCTGCAACAGAACTAATGTCCATTTTTGACAGAAGGTGTGTGCTGGAATTGGCACCAGAAGTGATGCACCCCTCACAGAAACTGCTCCCAGTCTTTACAGTCTCCATGCTGGAGCTGAGACCTGGGTGGGTTGCAACATCCTGCCCAGCCGTCATCCCTCCTTGCCTTATTCTCAGGTAAAGATTCTGCATAGCTGGCTGAGGATTGACGAAAAGGCAAAGGTAGACTAGAAGTGGCTAGATTAAAAATAAAATATTTTACTGCATGCTAGTAACTGAAAGGAAAAAAAATCTATACAGTAAACATGAAACAGAAAACAGCACAAAGCTTTTCAGGTTAAAGAAAATATTAGACAAAGCCTGCATGAAGAAATGCCTTGTTGGTTTGTTTAAGCAGCTGTCTCTGTGTTTATAGTTACAGAGTAATCAGGATTTTTTTTAAAAAAATAAGCCCAGAGATAAATACTGGACCTTACCTTCTGAAGTATTGACAAGCTTATGTGTCAATAAAACCACATTGCCAGAATTCCATCCTGCTTTCTACTTATTGTTCACCAGCATTGAGATAATTTATGCTGGTAGTTAAGCATATGGAGACAGAAAAGTACTATTTTTAATGTACAGTAAGGGAAAGAGATCCAGTAATAAATTTACTGCAGTCACCAGCCTCCTTTCTTCATAGGCATAGGAAGAAGAAAGAAGAGCGCTCAGATCTATAACTTCATTACAGTCTTCTGAATGTTCATGATAGCTGTCTACAAATACCTCAAGGGTTGTCACTAGGCAGAGGGATCAGCCCTGTTCTCACTCTCTCAAGGAAGGACTAGAAACAATGGGGTGAAACTGCAGGGGAAAAGATTTAGTTTAGATGTTAGGAAAAAATTTCTAACAGTAAGAGTGATCAACCAGTGGAACAGGCTGCCACGGGAGGTGGTTGGTTCCCCTTCGTTGGAGGTCTTCAAGCAGAGACTGGACGGCCATCTGTCTGAGATGGTTTAGGAGATCCTGCCTTGAGCAGGGGGTTGGACTCGATGACCCAGGAGGTCCCCTCCAACTCTACCATTCTATGATTCTATGATTCCGTGTGCCCCACCCATACTCCCATCATGCCTTGCAGTAGGGTCAAAGACATGTAGAAGCCAACTCCTTATTGGGCTACAGCAGTTGTGGGGCTTCTCTTGCTAGATTTTGGCTACCACCAAACATCATTTATTCCACAATCACTGAAATAAAGTACATCCATAAGAACATAAGAGAAGCCTTGCTGGATCAGGCCACAGCCCATCTAGTCCAGCATCCCGTCGCACACAGTGGCCCATCAAATGCTCATGGGCATCTCAAGCAGAGACAAGGACAAACCTTCTCCTGCTCTCAGGTCCCAGCAGATGACCTTAGAAGCGCCCCAGTTACTCCCCCTCCCCTCAGCCTGAAGGATGCACCTAGGCATTCGTTCTAGTAGCCATTGATACATCTGTCATCCATAAATTTGTCTAACCCTACCTTAAAGCCATCCAGACTGGTAGCTGTCACCACCTCTTCCGGCAGCACATTCCATAAGCCGATGACCCTCTGGGTGAAGAAATACTTCCCCCTGTCAGACCTTATTCTCCTACCCATCAGCTTCATAGAGTGCCCCCTGGTTCTAGTGTTGTGCGATAGAGAAAAGAAATTTTCTCTATCCACCCTTTCTATACCGTGCATAATTTTATATACTTCAATCAGGTCCCCTCTCAAACGCTGTCTCTCCAGACTGAAGAGGCCTAGACGTTGCAGCCTGGGTTCGTAAGGGAGGTGTTCCAGACCCTTAATCATTCTGGTTGCCCTTCTCTGCACCTTCTCTAGTTCCACAGTATCCTTTCTGAGGTGTGGTGACCAGAATTGTACACAATACTCCAAATGTGGCCTCACCATAGATTTATAAAGGGGCAAAATGACACTTGCTGTCTTATTTTCTATTCCCTTCCTAATTATTCCCAGCATTGAATTTGCTTTTTTCGCTGCTGCCACGCACTGGATTGACACCTTCATGGAACTGTCCACCAGAACTCCGAGATCCCTTTCCTGGTGTGTTGCAGAAAGCTCAGACCCCATCAGTTTATAGACGTAATTTGGATTCTTGGCCCCAATGTGCATTACTTTGCACTTGTTAAGATTAAAGCACATTTGCCACTTGGTTGCCCACTCACCCAATGCTAAGAGATCCCTTTCAGATTTTACTACCCTAAATAATTTAGTATCATCAGCAAACTTTGCTATTTTACTATGTACCCCTTCTTCAAGATCATTGATGAATAAATTAAAAAGCATTGGTCCCAGTACTGAGCCTTGAGGGGCCCCACTTTTTACTTCTTTCCACCCTGAGAATTTGCCATTTATTACTACTCTCTGCTTTCTGCCCTTAAGCCAGTCACAAATCCAAGACAGAACTTGTCCTTTTATTCCATGGCTGATGAGTTTACTCAGTAGCCTTTGATGTGGGACTTTGTCAAAAGCCTTCTGAAAGTCCAGATAGACAATGTCTACTGGTTCACCTTTATCCACGTGTTTATTGACACTCTCAAAGAATTCCAATAAATTTGTGAGGCATGATTTACCTTTGCAGAAGCCATGCTGGCTTTTGTTCAGCAATGCTTGCTCCTCCATATGCACACTAATTTTGTCTTTAATAATGGTTTCCAGCACCTTACATGGAACTGACGTTAAGCTAACTGGTCTGTAGTTGCCTGGATCACCCCTGGATCCTTTTTTGAAGATTGGTGTTACATTTGCTACCCTCCAGTCCTCAGGTACGGAGCCTGATGTTAGGGAAAGATTATTTTTGCTAGAAGGTCGGCAATTTCGCATTTGAGTTCCTTAAGGACTCTTGGATGAATACCATCTGGTCCCGGTGACTTGTTCACATTTAGTTTATTAAGACATGCCAGGACCTCTTCCTTGGTTATTTCTGTACAGTTTAACTCTTCAGAAAATACAAGCTCAGCTACTGGCATGTGTCTTCTGTCTTCCTCCGTGAATATGGAAGCAAAAAATTCATTTAGTCTCTCTGCAATCTCCGTTTCTTCTTTAATTATCCCTTTCTGTCCTTTACCATCTAGTGGTCCAACTGCTCTCCTGGTTGGATTCCTACTTCTGATATACTTATAGAAGTTCTTGTTATTTCTTTTGATGTTTTTAGCAATGTGCTCCTCAAAATCTTTCTTAGCTTTCCTAATGGCCGTCTTGCATTTGTGTTGCCAGTGTCTATGTTCCCTCCTGTTCTCCTCATTTGGACAAGCCTTCCATTACCACTTATTGTCTAGACATTAGATTGATACTCTGCATTTTTTAGCATTTACCACAGCAGCAGAGAGACATTACAGCTGCGAGATTTTCTTTCCATGAGACCTAACCGTCTTGTTGTACCATAGAGGTGACCAATAGTATCATGTGAAATATTTCCAGGTAGTAACAGCTTCCACTGAACTCACTGTATTTCTTGTGCAGTAATCCAGATAGTGCTGCAATCCAGTGCAGTAATCCAGATAGTGCTACAGCCCAATTGTGCTACTGGGGAACTTCTGGGGAAGGGCATTTGCACTTGGAGGAGGCTGCTACAGCCTCCAAGCGCCCCCAGTCTTCCCAGAAGTTCCCTAATCGTGCACTACCTGTGGAGCATGAAATTGTGCTCTACATGTCCTACCCAGCCTTACCCAATCACTTACCTGTTGTGTCCTGGCAGGGAGCATTCACACCTCTGTTGATGAGGAGGTCAACAGGGCTGCCGCACAAGTGCACTGGCAGCCCTCCTGCCCTCCTGATGCAACTGCGACTGTGCAGAGCATCAGCGTTGTCATGGCAACAGTGCTGACGCATGCACAGTTGCAGAGGGTGCTCCAACCAAAATGGTGGTGCCCTGAAGAGGACTGGCCTAGCGAGCAAACAGAGGTAAGTATTTGATCGTGGGGATGATGATGGCGGCTAACATTGACCAGTGCTCCAAATGTGAACGCTACCCAGGGTTGGTTCATCGCACTCGTTTCCCGTACAGCGGATGGGAAGGGAAGTGTGAAATCAGCTCAGGTCTGTATTCCAAGACTTTATCGGTAGCACTGTGATAATGTCGGACAAATCAGGTACAATTATTAAATAATTAACAGGCTTTTGACCGGTCTGGATGCAGCAGCCTTCAGGGAATAACCTGATTAAATTGTTTTTCATATTATTGTACATTCCGTATCCAGACAAATGCCCCCTCAGAGGCATCTTGGCAAAGTGTCCCTGGTGCTTCCCTTTGATGTTCCATGTATAAATGGAAAGGCACTATTTTTTTTTACAACATTTGCATCACATCCATCACCTGGAGGTCCCAGGACGGGTTACAACATAGGATAAAACAAACATTAAAAGATATTTAAACCTTTGCAGCCAGTCGTGGTCAATCTCAGTTCTTTGCCTCTGTGGACTGGGAATAGAAGACATGAAGGTGGCAGCACAGAGTGTGTGCAGGACTTACCATAATGAATGACTTGGGTGGATTGTAATGTGGAAGCCTAGGCTTTAACTCAGTGCACCCCCTCCTGCTTTTGTGAGAATAGAAGATTAAAGCCCTCTTGTTCCAGGACTAAAACCTGAAGTATGAGCATGAGAAACAGGCTTTGTGTGCTATGCAGGTGTGGGAGAGAATTATGCCTACAGCTGCAGCTTTCTGTTTGTTTGTCACTGCAAGCCCTTTTCGCTGCCAGACATCCTGCTCTTTAATAGGAAAAACAGAAACTAAACAATGGGGTCTTGCTGCAGTGACAGATAAAAGCAAATATTCCTCTGCAAGCCTGATTCTCACACACACTGGTTTCTATTTAGATCCTCCATGGTGCGCTTTTTTGTCACACTCACAGCTTGGCTCATATTGGACCCCAGCCTAAGTACATATCATATTGGAAGACCTCCCTTGGTTCTTGTGTGCGCTGTCTCTGCACCTGAAGTGTAATGTGACACGTTTGCAGTAGCCACACAAGTGCTTCGTTTGTGTAGCATGAAAGCTCCAAGCTTCTGGAAGATGTAGGGCAGGTGTACGAGCAATAGGTAAGGAGCAGTGCCCCTATCAGTCTTTATTGAAGATCCCTTGACAAGGTCTGCTAGGAGAAATAAGAGGGAGACATGTTTTGAGCAAAAATAATATAGAAGGAGTTATCAAAATCAAAACAATATGGGGTTGTAAACCATAATTTTTATTATTTTTTCCAAATAGTATTTTTATAGAACATACAAAGATGAAAAAAGGGAGTAAACAACATTTAAGATAAAATATATATATAAAAAAATTATTAGGCATAAAAAAAAAAAATCTGTCTTCTGTTTCAGAATGCCCAGAAGCAACTGGTGGCCCTCTGAGTGAGCAGAAAGAGTTGTGGCCCAATCCAGCAGGACTCCTCTTATGTTTTTGTGTAATAAAGCAATATAAAATATTAATAAAATGTTAATGCGCATAAACCAGGGGTTCCATATAGAGATAAACAAACCAAAAGAGAAAGTGAGCAATCTTGTCCAAGGGATCCAGACTTGGTACACCATTTTCTTCCATTTTTCTTATTTCACAAAAATGGGAGAAATGATGTATCAAATTTGAATTCCTTTTATAAGTCAGTTGTAAATCATACGTTAGTGTAGGCAGTGATATTGGCTGTTTTTGAAGAGTAGTGCAAAGCTGGAAACTGTTTGGCAAATGTTAAAAATGTATAGGGATCAACTTTAGTCCCCTAGCATTGTTTTTTTAACTTTTGGACTGTAAAAAAGCCCCAGAGGAATACAATTTGGGTTTGGATCTGGATTGTTGGTTATCATTTCTCATTTTTCACCTTCACAAAGTTTGTTGGCATCAGCTCAGAGTGTCTTTGTATGTGGTGCTGGACCCTGAAAGAGTCCCATGAACGGTTTTATCATTTCTGTCTTGTTGATGGTGTAGATTTGGGCTTTCTTCCAGAGGAATGTGGATTGTTTTGGCCAGCTGTGTGTGCTGTAACTCATTTGCCTTTACACTGATGAAAAGCTTACTTTCAACTTAGCATTCATATACAGCCCTAGGTTCCTTTCTGCTCCCAGCATTTTTCTTTTGAAGGTCATATCTTTGTATTAGATAAATTCTTTATCCTAGCATGATTTTTTAAGAACTAAGGTCCATTATACCTGCACCAGCATGCAGTCTTGCTAGGGTGCTAGAGAGCCAGAGAGGTTAAAGCAGGTTCGTGGGAAAAGAGCATAGCCAGAAGAATCTGACCTCAGTCATAAAGTTTGCTTCTTAGGGGTGGTTTATAAGAAAGCAAAACCTTCTGTTATACAACTAAAGCCTTGATAAGTCATATGTCCCTATGCATTACAAGAATGAGTGTAGCAATATTTACGATTATATAATATAGAAAAGAAATGTAAACTGGCCAATGTCATTGGTCTATGGAATTTACTATCAGAAGAGGTGGTGATAGCAACCAGCCTGGATAGCTTTAAGAAAGGATTAGATAAATTTATGGAGGACAGGTGTATCAGTGACTGCTAGAATGGATGCTTGGGTACTGCCTCCGAGTTGGAGAGAGAAGCAGGATTCCTGTCAAGGTCGTTTGCAGGGAGTTAAGATCAAGTGAAGGTTTTTCCTTTTGACTTTTGCTTGAGAATGCCCAGAATCAACTAGTGGGCCACTGTGTGAGACAGAATGCTTTATTAGATAGGCTGTGACCTGATCCAGCAGGGCTCTTATGCCCTTATGTGATCAGACATGCATACACGTTTGGGTTCCTTTTCCCCTCCAACTCTTTTCTGAAGCTTGTGTCTTTGTATTAGGGAAAATCCTAGCATGGTTATTTGAACATAACATTCCATTATTTATTTATATTTGCCAGTCTTGAAAGGTCTGCACTGGTTGCCTGTTCATTCTTACAAATCAAGCTTTAAAATGCTTGGGCCCCAGATGTATGAAGGGATCCCTTCTCCCATATAGACCTGCCAGAATAGTAAGATCATAGGGGAAGGGCCTTCTTGTCATTCTGCCACTTTCAAAGGTTTTAAGCATGGTGGCATGCAAGAGGACCCTCTCTCCATGGCTCCCCAGGCTTTTTAAAAACTTCCCAACCCAGGCACAAGGTGCCACATTTCTACAGATCTTGGCAAATGGTTAAAATTTACCCCTTAACTCAGGCCTTTGATGCTTAACTGTTTCCTAGTGTCCGCTATGGTGGGGGGATTTTATTTGTATTTATAATAACATTGTGCTGATCTTATCCATGTTATATACTATGGTTTTATGGAATGTTGTGGCCTGTCATGTGTCCATCTGGTAAGGGGTGGGACACAATGTTTTAGAAATAAATAAGGCATGTTGTAATGAATGGTGCTAAGGCTGCATGTTTTTGAACAATTCCAATGAAAAATAATACCAGATGAAACAGTAAGTGACTTGCAGACTCAGTGATTCCGTTTTGATAATTCTGTTTTCATTGCAGAAATTATTGTGATTATTCTTATCCCATCTATAGCCACCATTTCTCCCCAAAGGTCGAAGAATCATGGCTGAAATATCCCTGATTTACCTTATCTCCATTTTCTTGTACTTTAAAGTAACCTTAGTTTATTTTCATAACAAATAAGAGAATCTCAGTGCAGGACCCTGTGATCTAAACCCAGCCCTAAGATCTGCTTCCACAGTTCTGTAAAAAAATTTTGTTTTTTGCCAGTTAAGCCTTTGAGTTGCCTGTTGTCATTAGTAATAATAATTTTAAAAATCTTGTTCCTATGTGAGAGAAATGTTAGAATATTTAAGCGATTGTTGCACTGATTTAGCATAACATTTCTTCAACAATTTTAATCATGTTTCATGTTCTGTTTTCTGCTGTTGACCACTTGATAAGAAAATTTGTTTATGAACTTTTATTTTTGAAAAGAAGGTGTCTTACTGGAATGTAGAGAACTACATAATATCTGTGTTCTTCTTTTTTCCAGATACTGAAAAAATAGCAAGATGAAATTTCAGTGTTTTCCCTTGTGTATAAGAACTATACAGACTCAGAACTGAAAAAGTGAAAGTGGCAACACCGCTTTGGTTTTGTGTGGCCCATTCTTCTGGGATCAGGAGATTTCAGAAAAACACAGAATTATGATGTTGTTCCTGCTCCAGATGCTCGTAGTAATTGTTGGAACTATTGTCAAGGGATTATGTTCAACGGCAAAATTATTTTTTTAAGAACAACCTTGAATATCTCTTTGTTTATATGCAAAAGAAGTTGGAATTTATGTTGAAACAAAACTGGATTAACCATGAGGCCAAAGACTTTTCCTGCTACAACATACTCTGGAAACAGCAGACAAAGATTACAGGAAATTCGAGAAGGTTTGAAACAACCTACCAAGTCTTCCAGTCAGGGATTACCTGTTGGACCAGGCAGTGAATCTTCCCTGGACCCTAAAATTCTGGTAGGAAAAGACAATGCGAGGCAGCAACAGATGAGAACAGCGGCCAAGTTTGGGCCATATCAGAAAGCACTGCGAGAAATAAGATATTCTTTATTGCCCTTTGCTAATGAGTTGGGTAACACCTCTGCAACTGTTGAAGTCAATAGGCAGATGCTGCAGGAATTGGTGAATGCAGGATGTGATCAGGTAAGCATTAATTTAGAGCGCACTGGTGACAATACGCTACATGCATGAGTGGTATTTCAGGATTTGATTATTGTTTGTTTATTTACTTGATTGGTGCCTCACATTTTATTGCATTTGACAGCACTTTGATGTATGGTGAATCTACCTGCTGCACAAACCTAAGGGCTAAAACCACAAACAATAAAAAATGATTTCATGATCAGAAGGAAACTCTGGTATACAAAAAGATCAGAAAAAAAAGTTATCCAAAAGTGTAAAAATATATAAACAAGGTACAGGTTAATAAAGCAATTATCCATAGTTTGCCCACAGTATATATATTCTCTCTAAATTTTAATATATGCTCTTTTTGGAGGTATGAAAGCATGATTTAGGGGCTGATTCCACCTGATTCAGTCATAAGCTGTGATTTCCTCCCCCTTTCCCCTGGCGCTTTGCTAATGAGATCCGGCTGCATTGTGCTGTTCAGTGCTCCGTCTATCCTTTCAGCTATAGAAGAGAAAACGAAGGAGGGTGGAAGGAATCCTGTTGCCTTTTGGCTCCCACCCAAACCTCAGATTGGCAGCTTCCCTCATGGGGGTTTGTGAAAGTGTGTCTGGTCTTAAAAGGTTGCATACTTTCAGCTTATCAGATACTTTTCTCCCTCTCCCCATTACCTGCTAAGGTTCAGGCTTGGCTGAAAGTGTGAGTAAAATGTATCGAGAGATCAGACAATACAATGTTACAAGCTATTAGACCATAGCCCTGGGAGTCTGATTTTGCTTAGACAGGCATTGGAAAGACTTTAAAATGCCTGCCATTTGCATTGTGCAGATGCTGCCAGTTCGTCTCTCCAACTGGCAAAGAGAGACTCTTCTACCAGCGATCATGATCCTCCTCCCCCCTCATTTCTTCCACCCATGCCATTTGCCTCCCTGTCTGCTTCCACGATTTTGCAAAGAGGGACTGTTCTACCAGCGATTGAGACTTCGGAGGTTTCTGTCCTGTTGCCCCATCCTTCCTTCCACCCATGCATTTTGCCTTCCTCCCTGCTTTCCCATGGCAATCTGAATCAGGCTTATATAGGGGGCTGGGCTTGGATCCCTGCCCAGGGTATGATGGGAAAGAGAGGGGAGGCTTTTCCCCCTGCAAGTCCGCATAGTAAGGTTCCAGCGGGATTGCAAAAATACAGAGCCCACTGCTGATTTAAAAGACCCGAGTAAATTGTGCAGTGGAAATAAGCCCTAAAACTTTTAAGAGGTCAAACAAGGCAATAAAAACACAAATCCTCAGTCTGGAACAGCACCCTTTGCTCATATGAGCAAATCACTAAGCTCGCATGAGCTTCAGGCCAGTATAGCTTCATAGCCCTAGGGGGACACATTTCAGCAGTGCACCATATTCCAGCTCATCCTCACTGGTATACTAGTGGGTCTGTTTAATTGGGTCCAGTGGTAATCCAGATCAGGAGCCTCCTGATCTGTGTTTTGTTCTGTCTGGGGCTGAGAAAGCAAAATTGTGGTGGACGGGTCAGACAGGACTTTGCAGTATTCTAAGGTAAGTGTGAAAGGCCCTTCCTTTCTTCAGAATGCTAGCAACCTCCAAGGAAAAAGAGGCTGTGTTTTTTGTTTCAACATACTCTGTTGTTATATTGTTATTTTTTCTATGGTTTTATGGGTACTATTTTGTGACTGGAATTCAGAACAGTTTTTAAAGAATGTCATGGGATTTTTAACAAAAAAAAGTTTTTATTTTTATATCCCTTTTTGTCAGAACCTTAAAGCAAAGAAAATTATTTACAATCTTTCCATTTTATCCATTTTACTAGATTGTTCAGTAATGAAGGCTATTTTCTTTAGGTCTGCTGGTCGATCAGTTTTCCATTTCTTTTAAAGTCTTAGTAGATGGGCTTTTCTGTTGGGAACATTAGGAAATAAAATATAAACTTAGGGCTTTTAGAGTGTTTTTCCACTGTGTTCCTTTAATTCGGATCTAAGAAGATCCGGATCCAAGGAATGGGTACTTCCCTTAATCTGGATCTATTAGATCCAGATTAAGGGAAGTACCCAGGGTGTTTCCATGGGTGGTTTAGCACCCAGTAGCAATGGGTGCTAGCATGCCTGCTGTGGAAACACCGGAGCACCCATGTGTCAAATCCAGATTGACCCACAAGGGATCTGCCTGTCACCCCAGGTGTTTTGGGGGATAGGGGGTGCAATCTCTGAAGTTGCCTTTGGAGATTAGCAAAGGGTCCGAAGTCCCTCAGAAGGCAACTTCGGAGATTAGCACAGGCTCTGAAGAAAAACCCCTTGAGAGAGCAGTGCAGCTGTCAAAGGCTCCAAAGGATCTTTGAAGTTAGTGGCACCAAAAGTGCCCAGGACAGAGCTGGGCAAAGAGTCTGCGGCTGACAATGTGGCAAAGGGGAAAGGGAAGAAAGGGAAGATTTCTAAAAAGATATGGGACTCTCAGGTGGGTATAGGGCACCCGGCTGGGCAACTGTCAGGTGGGTATAGGGGCTGTAAAGAGCAGGGAAGATTGTTTTAAAACAGAGGTGAGCAAAGAGCGAAGTAATTATGCACCTCTTTCTGCTTCAATGAGTCAGCCTCCTGGCAAGGAGCTGATTAACAGGCAGCTCCAAGGGGTTGCAGGGGCTTGAAATTTCTCTCTTCCAGGGGGGCAATAAGGTTACTTCCCTGAGAAAGAGAGAAAGCTCAAGCGTCTGCACCCCCTTACTCCCTTGCTTTTACTCCCCTTTCAAGGCAAGCATGCTTGCTGGGGAAAGGGAGCAAAATCATAGTCCCCACAGGATGGTGGTAGTGAAAACCACCACCACCTCCTCGCTTTCCCCTTTGCCGCATTGTCAGCTGCAGACTGTTTGACCAGCTCCATCCTGGGCACTTTTAGTGCCGCTAACTTCAAAAACCCTTCAGTGCCCTTGCAGCCTTTGGCAGCTGCATTGCTCTTGCAAGGAGTTTTTCTTCGGAGCCTGAGCTAATCTCCAAAGTTGCCTTTGGAAGGACTTCGGAGCTGCCTTTCAGAGGGACTCTGAAGAGACTTTGGAGCACACACACCCCCCAGGGTGCGTCTCCCCCCCCCCAAGCCTCCTCTAGACCTGATTGCCAGATTGAAGTGGAAACAGGCTCCCTACAATCCGGATTTTAAGGCTGAAGACCCCATTGTAGACCCAAAGGGGTCTACAAGAAATTCGGATTATAGGTCCTGAAGGACCCATATGATCAGGATTTCCCTAGCTGTGGTAGAAACAGATGTGTCCCTAATGGGGTCTGTGGTAGAAATGGGGTCATCCGGCTCTCAGCTAAATGGGTCCTTAATGGGTGCTTCAATGGGTACTTAGTGCCAGTGGAAAAACACCCCTAGTCTACAAATATATGTAGATCTAAGCAGAGGAAGCTTGAATTGAATTAATATTAAAAATCCAAACCTGCTTTATTTCTAACAGCTGGATGTATCTTACACTGGTATTATTCATTCAGATATGACCAAAACAAAATAGAATGTGTTGTTTTAAATTTAAAAAAACAGGGCAGAAAGTTCCAGAACTTGTAGAACTTGACAACAAAAGAATGTGACCTTAGTCAGCCTGAAAATATGAAGGGAGAAATGTTGCTAGTTGCCCATCAGCTGGCAAGCAAAACTTGCTGGACTTGAAAATGTAGTTCCTTGTTTCCAAGAAATTCTAACACAGGATTGTAGATTGTCTTTTTGAGGCTTTTCTTGAACCCCACTCAGTTGCAGGATGAAGACAGAATCATTTTGCGTACTTTAATAGCACTGGATAGCTGAAGTAGAGTGCATGCAGGAATTTAATAGTAATCCAGGCATATATTGGGAATGCAACAGATATGTGTGCCATTTCCCAATATAGTCCCTGGAGAATTGTGGGTTTTGACCAACATCTAGAGCAGTGGTTCTCAACCTGGGGGTCGGGACCCCTTTGAGGGTCGAACTACCCTTTCAGAGGGGTCGCGATGAGTCTCCCAACACCCTTCCCTTCCACCTCCCAGCTGCTCCGCCCCTGTGGTTGGGGGTCTCCATAACATGAGGAACTCTATTAAGGGGTTGCGGCATTAGGAAGGTTGAGAACCACTGATCTAGAGGCACCCTAATATGCTGAGGCTCAGCATTTAAGATGAGTGATTGTCATATGTTTTTTAATAGAATCAGGGTGAGTGTGTCATATGCCAGTACGCAAACTGGTCTTTCTATATAATAACAACAGGCCATGTTCCTTGTAGTTGTAATATACATTTATTTTTTATTGAATTGTATTTTTTGTATTTGGTAAACTTCTGATTAAACAAAACTCATACCAAACCTAATACATTTCTTAATTGAAGTAAAAAAAACATTTTTGTGTATTCACATAGTACATCAAGGGCCATTTAAAGATAATCCACTTCACTATACTTTTGTTGTTAGTTTAGTTATGTAAAAGGGAAAGGGAGCAGTAATGGATATAAAAGAATGTCTGGAACTGTGAGAACTAAATCTCATTATGAAAAGAGGAAATGATTGCTTCAGCAGGTCATTGAAAATCTGAAAATTTGTTCATTCCTTTGCTCAGAGTCACTCCTGAGTCTAAATGATGGAGTGCTCTACAAATGCAAGAGGAAGTGGTATCACAATAGTATCAGGGCGTAGTGGTTCCTCTTGGGAGTTTTTTATGGTTAGTTGAAACCATTATTCTCGATAACTTAGACTTGATAAGACCCCAGATGGGTTTGATTCAGCCAGAAATACCCTAGATTTACAGATGTTCTAAGTCTTCTAATAAAGCCTCTGGGTCAGGCTTCTTATGTGGAATGTTGAATCATCTCCCAACCAAGGGATTCAAAGTCCAAATCTATTAAGGTTTTAACAATTTTGCAACTTCTAGCTTTCCTGCTAGTAATATAGGTGGAGGTTTTAGTCTTTACCTTCAAAACTTACCATCTTTTTCCAAGCTGGTGCCTAATTTTGGTCAGTTACTCCAGTCAATTCCAGCAGTATGTTTTGTGGGAAGAATTAAGAAAATTATCAGCCAGAACCTCTGGAGAACACCAACTTGGAAGAAGTTGTTCTATGTTGGTGGATTGGAATGGGGTACAAATGTTGGTGGAGTGTATCTGCAGGACTCTGAATAAGATAATTCTGTGATCTTTTCAGAAGATTTTTAAAGTAATGCAGACTTATGTGATGTACTGACTAGACCGGTGATGGCCAACCTATGACACACGTGTCACAGGTGACACACCAAGCCCTTTTGGGTGACACACCTGGTCACCCTGGCACCTGGGCATGTAGTGCTTGCTTGTTCTTGAAGTATACGAAATCCCAACTTTCAATTGAAGATTTAGCAAACGAAATTCAGCAACAAAAGTCACTAATGTAAAGAATTATTTGTTTTTGCTTTTAATACATATATCAAAAATATAACTTTTTTACTAGAGCTACAAACATCACAAAATCATGGATATTTCTAGGTGTGACACAGCACCCGAGTTAAGCTAGTTTTTTTTTTGAATTTTGACACACTGAGCTCAAAAGGTTCGCCATCACTGGACTAGACAGAGGGACTGTCCTTCCATCCCATAAGGGGTGGTAGATTCGCAAGGGCAAAGTGGGGAGCATCCCACAGTGCTCCCTCTTAAAGTTCAGCTAAGGAGTTGGGTGCTTAGGTCCTTTGTCTTGTACTTTTCCCAGGACTTTTTCCCAGTCATTTTTACACATTCCTCCCTGCATGCTCCACCTTATTCTTCCCAGGTCACTTGGTGTCAAGATGTTTCCAAAGCAAGCAAGCAGGAGCCTGGTGTTGAGCAAACAGGGAGGAGATAGGGGAGGTGGCTGCCAAGAAACCCCAGGAGAATATGAACCAAAGCGCTAGTTCCCAGCTCTCAAGGAGAACCACATTTGTCTCACCTTTGTGCCCAGCTGTGTATCTTAGAGGAAGCTTTGGACCTCACTGTACCTGGTAGCTCAGAACCTGTGTTCAGTTTCCTTTTCTACCTCCTACTTCTTTCAGTTTAGGTATGGTTAGGCTGATAGGTGCAGATTGCACTACGTGCATTAAGGTTAAGTTCTAAATCTACCATTATTTATTCTGACCCTTTGTACCACTTTTATTTTAGCTGCCTTGCCCTTCCGTACCACTTATACCAGTGGGCACATGGCCCACACCTTCCCTCTTGGATATCAGACTTGGCACCCATTGAAGACTCAGAAAGCAAAAGTTACGACCTGGAGAGGGAAGCAAGATTTAATTAACCTTAGCAGTGCCGTATTTTCAGAGCTGCAGAAGTCGTTCCACAATAGAGGAGTACTAGTAATACCAGTAATTATTTGCATGTTAAAGGTCAGAGAAACATGACACAGCTCTATGGTATGCATAGACTAGATGCAAGTTTGTAATGGGGTGTTACTTGAAAGCAGCCTGTATATATTGCTTACTTGGGCGTGTATGTGTGTTTGACGTTTTTTGTCCATTAGTTTGCCTTTAACTTTGTTTTTAAGTATGTATATAAATCACTTTGAATTTTTTTTAAAATGAAAAGTGAATAAAAACATTCTAAATAAATAAGAAGTTGCTTAAGATCCAGATAGTAGGGGTTTAATCTTGTGAAAGACCTAAATGAATCTGACTATCATGGGTAAACTGGAGTAAAGGAAACCGTAAAGAATGGTATGTATCTCTAGTTATCACTGACTTTTGGTCTGAATTCCATCTTACATATTTACCTCCTGTCCACAAGCAAAGATAGTTATTCGTCAACCAGGCAAGTAGATCCGACCGACACCTGGTAGTGAGGTTACAGCATCCTGGAGGCATGGTTTTCTACATAACATAGGGAAGTGTGCGGCACAGATGCCCATACTAGAGGTCGGAGTGCTATCCCTGATGACCCTTTCTGATATTCGTGATCTCACTGATCATTGTTGATGGAGGCCCAAAGGTGCCCCACAGCATGCTTAATCTTGATGTGTTGTGGGATTGGAGAGGACCGAAGCAGACTAGAGTGACCCAACCACACTGCATTCTGGTCCATATCTTGTGATAACTCCTAAACACCCCTATGAGAATTCATTAGGATTTGCTGAGCTGTCTCCAGGAGGACAAGGTGTTAACACCAAGTGACCTTGGAGAGGTGAGCATTTTGGTTCTTTGAGTACCTTTCTAGTCCAGAACGTTGAAATTGCTGCTGAAGGGGGAAATAGAGGAAGCCACATAGAGTAGGACCAGTTTGATTGGAAGTCGCCACTCAGGTTAACAGGTTATGCTTTTCTTTGTTTTGTGTATGAATCAAATGCAAAAAAGAATAAAAATAAAAAATCTGTAGTGATCACAAGCCAATAAGTGAAAGCAATAAAATCAAAGTGTCAGTTAAATAAACACTCACTTCATATTTGTTTTTCTTTTGTCTCCTCATAAATTGTTTTTGTTGCTGGATGCTATCAAGTTGTGGCCAACTCCTGGTTGACTGTGTGGGCACCTCCAGAGGAAGCCCTATGCAGTTTTCTTGACAGAGGTACAGATGTTTATTTCCAGGGATCAAACTGGAAACCCTCTGCTTTGCTTTATCACTGAGCTCCATCTTTTCCCATCTCTTCTTAAATACAGAGGCTCCAGTAATTGAATAGAGGCTGTGTGGAAACTAGTTAAAATGTTTGTAAACCTTCCTTACAGGTTTAGTATGGTAGGAAAACAAGAGCTCAAAAATGTGGAGCCCTAATAAGCCGGTAGCTAGTTTTCCTCCAGAAAATCATTGAGGCTGCATCCCCAATATTCATGTCCTTACCACTTCTTTTACAAGAAGCTTATATACACCTTCTCACAAAAACCCCTAAGCAGTTTACAGCCAAATGTACGAACAAGGGGCCAATTCACATTTAACCCTGCTGTGCATGACAGGCTAGCATCTGGTAAAGAGCATCTGCACTTTCATCAAGCGTTTCCAACCCAGAAACAGTTCCTGCCTTACCAGATGTTACCCTATCTATCTACTAGTGGTGGTGCACAAATGGTTGTAAAGCACCATAACCATTTGTGCCGTTTCTCATGCTAGGGGTCATCTGAGGTGCTGCGCAAGCGTGCTGGTACCTCAGATGACCCCAAACGTGACTGGCTCTGAAAACAAGATGGCAGTGCCTGGACATACATCCAACACAAGTGAGCCTCTGAGGTGTGTGGGGCTTAGTCTGGCATGTACTACCGTTCCCAAGTGCAAATGGTAGTACACATTAGTTGTAAATGCACTTTTTCCATCCAGCAGACAGGAAGCTAAGTGCAGAAAACCACTAAAAAACTATTTAATAACAATGACTATAGGTATCCCTTGAAAGGCAAAACAAAGAATATTCCAGAGGTAATGTGTCACCATAGAAAATGATAGTGTTATTCTTCTTCATATCCCTTTTGTGACAGGCTTCATGCAACATACTAAGAAAGTTGATTTTTCTAGTAGTTTTAAGTAGCCACCTAAAGTTACTCTACTGTTGTCTGGTGCCATTGTCCGTTTCCTTTCTTTATAAATGAAACCACCTGCTGTAGATGTGTGTTGAATCCAGCCTGAAATGGAGAGTTAGGTCCAACATTTCAATGTTCCTTGCCAGCTCTATGATTCTGTGAACCCTTCGTTGTTTTACTCGATGTTGCTTTTGGTGGATCTCCATTTTTCACATGCACCTGAAGAGACTGAAAGCCCCACAAGTGTTTTTATTCACAAGATTTATTTGTTAACTAAATATGGGAAGAGTGAGTTTTTCCCTTTGGCCGCTGCTCCAGAACATGACAGAAAGGAAAGAAATTCCCTTTCTCCAAAAATGGCTTCTGGGAGCTACCAGATTTTTAACTTCTTTTAAGAAAGACCTACCACATGTTAGTGCAGATTATGGCAGGCCCCAGGCAGAATCTGCACCAGCGTGAGGACTGCAGGTCCGTAGTCCGAAATCTAAACTAGAATAAGGCCCAGTGCAGAAAGAGCCCCAGAATGACAGACTCCAGGAAGAAGTTTGGGCAATTTTCTCCCCCTTCAAGCAAATTCTATATTTGCAACTGGGCTTGATGCCAGCCTTACACTGCCCTGTTCTCAGTACTGGGCACAGGCAGTGTATGCACACAGGCTACCAGGTGAGAAGGTCTCTGTACTGAAATGCTGTGTATGAGCCAGGGCACTCATGTATGAAATCTCTTTTAAGAGCTCTTCTGTTGTCCTGAAGTCATGAGTTCTGGCTGCCTTAGGAAAAGCAAGAGTTCATTGATAGAGTGCTAGACACTGCCAATAGTCTCAGAAGGATGGCATATGTGTGGCCAAACAGGGAAGCAGATGGGAATCACCTCTGCGTTCTATTTAGGGGGAAAGTGACCACCTTTATGTTTTAATACAGTCTGAGAAAGATTGAAGTAAAAAGAAGTGTAGCTGTCTGATCTCTGAATACTCTTGTCACTTGTGTCATGTTTTGCTGGCTTAAGCAAGTTCATGTGGCACTTCTAAGGCCATCTGCTGGGACTCGAGAGCAGGAGAAGGTTTGTCCTTGTCTCTGCTTGAGATGCCCATGAGCATTTGGTGGGCCACTGTGTGTGACAGGATGCTGGACTAGATGGGCTGTGGCCTGATCCAGCAAGGCTTCTCTTATGTACTTATGTTCTTATGTTCATGTTTACCCCATATCTGAAAAACAAGAAAAAATTATGAAACAAATTATCAAGTTCATTTACTGTCCCTTTAAAAAAAAAAAATATTTCCAAAACATCCATCAGTCAACAATCAACAAACAGTCACAATCAACATTAACAACTTAAAAGGAAACACAGAAATATGTCATAAATGTATACATACACTGGTATAAGTAGCCACATAACAATAGAAAGGCTTATGTTCAAGAGAACAAGTAAAACAGTTCCAATATTCTTACAATAAATGATTTGGAAAAAGATTTCATAGATATGTTAATGGAAAGGAAGGGGAGGGTCTGAGACTGGCGTCCTCCTGTGCCTGCTTGATGAAGGGGCTTCATTTTTCCACAAATCGAGCCTGTTGGTCCATAGATTGCATCCTATATTGTTGCACTGTAATAAGTTCATTTAACAGAAGGGACCATATACGAAGAATCCATTTGTCAATGCTTAATAGTTTGGTGTGTTTCCAATGTAAAGCCAGTTCTGCTTTGGCCGCCGTTACAAGTGATCTAATTAACTGTCTGTTCTGTATAGGTGCTTCATGCTCTTTAAAAGAGAGCAGAAAAACCATAGCAGGCAAAAGAAGGATCGCTTGGGAGGTGATTTTACACATTATTAATTGAATTTGTTCCCAAAATGATTTCACTGTTGGACAGAGCCACCATTGATGTATATAGGTTCCCTTTTCCCCACATTTATTCCAACATAATGGGGATTCATTAACTGTCCTTGAGCCTTTTCTTATCTATGTGTGTAACCTGTTTCACTGGGTAGATAAAATGTAAGAGAGAAAACTATTGCTTTTTGTCTTAAAGGTGGGTTATAAAGGCAGCAACAAAAATCATAGTCAAAGTAAAAAGAACGACATTCAAAAAGTAAAATAAGGTGGCCAAGGAGCAAGGATGTTTTCTGGGCAGCCCCCTGTCCTTCACAGCATCTCCCCCCCCCCCCCCCGCCCTTCTAACATCTACCAGTGAAATGTTTTGTGGACTAAATTGTTCATCTGTAAAGAGGGGGGGGGGGGAGTCTGAGACAGATGACAGAACTTCAGAGCCTGGAACAAACAATTTGGAATAATGATTGAAAACATCCTGTTCCAGTATGGAAATAAGTCCGTTGTGGAATATTGCTCATACTGCATATTTGTGGTTTTTTGACAATGCAAAGCCATTCTTTGTGGTTTATGTTTTCTGTGTATGTTATTAGGTTTGTAAGGTATTATGTAACACCTCTTTTATGCTCTGTTCCATACCTTGAAAGATGAGAAAGTGAAAAGGGCAGTTTGATTGCTAAGCTTCGATCTGATTAGCCATCTGATCTCAGTCTAACTTTAAAAGTTGCATACCAGGGACAAATAGTCAAGATGTAGAAATCGTCCCAGAAATGGAGGGAGACATTGCTGGACTCTGGACTGGGCTGTGGGCAGCTCCTGTCATTGCTGCCTTTCTGCACAGCAGTGACAGTAGCAAACCTGGCCAGTGGTATATTTTCAAAGCAAGTTTTTTCAGATATTCTGCCTCTGGGGCACAGGCAAAGCATGGGTTGACATGTGCACACCATGGACCAAAGGAGAGTGTGACCCTCTTTTGGCACAGTGATGTGTGACCATCTCAGACCTGGAGTCCTAGTATCATCCATGGGGACTGTGTGGATTTTACCAGTGATTGTCTACTGAAAAGCAGCACCAGCTTGTGAATTGGTATTGAAAGGGTTCGAAAACACTGACCGCTAGGTTGGATATTGGCAGATAATCCTTTCTTGGCGGTCTTTCTAGAATTTTAGGGGTTCTTAGTAATAAGCATGGTAAGTTGTGCTTTGGCACAAATTAGTAACAGTTTGGAAGTTGGGAGCAGTAGAGTTGTCTCGTATCCCACACACTTTTAATTCCTGTGTCCAGACCACAGAATGTATTAGTCTGATTTCTGTAGGGGTTTTCTCCTGGGTGCATCTTAAAATTTTCCCTACATCGTTGTATTGATTGAATAGCATCTACCATTCACATGCTTGGGGAATAACATTATCTCGTCCATGATAATACACAAAATGTGAAATTCAAAATACTCTGTTCTTTACAAAATATATTTATTTAGCCTTTCACTCTACTGTATAATGTTTGCTAATTATGGGATAAAGAATAAGTATTTTATGTACTAGATATTACCAGACAAAGGGAGAAGACAAGTAGGGCTTCTGTTATTGTAATGTCCAATTTGCCCCTAAAGCAATGGTAGTAAATCAGTGGTAGTAAAGGGTGATCTTTAATCACCTGATGGGGTGAGCGAGCGAGCAAGCAAGCAAGCAGATGACTGCACTCCAGGGCTGGACATTTCCTTCCCCAACCTCCATAAGGGAAACATTTATCCAAAAGTGGGAAAAACGTTAGGGGCACTTCTCCTTGCAGAGACAAGTGCAGCTGGCATTTGGCACAAGCTTCTGGGTGCCTCTCCCTGCAGAATCAATTGCAGGTTGGCATTTGGCACAGCTGCTGTGCATCTCTCCCGACACAGTCAATTATAAGCTGGCATTTGGCATAGGCTGCTGAGGGCACAGCTCCCCACAGAGTCAATTACAAGCTGGCATTTGGCACAGGCTATTGGGTACCTCTCCCCACAGAGTGAATTGTAGATTGGCATTTGGCACAGGCTGCTGGGCACCTCTTCCTAAAGAGTCAGTTGCAGGCTGGCATTTGGCACAGGGTTCTAGCCCAAAATTGACTCAACCGTTAAGAGTTCTAGATACTTTTTGGGCTCCTGTGGATGATGGTCTGTGTGCCAATTGATTCCAGCAGGTGGTATAGATGGTTTTTGAGCTACCCCAAGAGTGGGTCATGAAGATTGGGGCTTTGCAGTTGCACTTCAGCTCTATAAACCTTGCCCAGAACAAAGGTAGAGTAAGTATGCAAGACAGACATGCAGCGTATATTCTTTTCTTTTGCCATAATGCCTACCACTCAAATTATTACAGTATTGGGCAGTATAAGGGGCACTGTGGGGCTCATGTGTACATTCCCACATGAGACAGAGGCAGGAATATTGCTGCAGCTCTTTTGTGTGAAAATACTACATTTGGGTCATTGCATCCTGCTGGTGCTTTGGCCTTCAGCAGCTCCTAAGCAGTTAAAAAAATGTAACTTAAAGATCTGGAAAGCCGAGCAAATTGAGAGTATACTCATGAAAAAGCCTGCTTTGTATTGCCTTGAGTATTAATAGACTGAATTCCAAGTGTAGCTGCAGCTGTTCTGACTGCATGATGGGAATGAATTAAATTAAAGATTAGTTCTGTTCCCAGTTTCTCCTTTTGCTTGAATGTTCTATTATTTCTCTGTCATTTCTTGTATCCTGTCTTGTTTATTAAACTCTGTTCCCCTTGAAATTGATAGTCTCTTCCATGGAGATGGATGAGACTAGGGTCTTTCAGTAGCGCTGCTTCTGAAATAGCTGGTACGATAAATCTGCTCAATTCTGATAAGATTCTTACAAGCATATTTGCAAAAAAGAGAACCCAAAGGCTTATCTTGCATTAGGATTCATATTTTTATTCAATTTCTGTTTAGCCCTTACAGTAAATTACTTATTAAAAATGTATTTTACTTCAGAGATTCTAAATGGCCGATATGTGGTGGTTGTGGCACAGTTCATCTTTGCAACAGGACTTTTAAATGAAATTGGAGGAAGACTTTCTACCGGAATTCATGGCTAAATAGGAATTAAAACCTTTTGTTTTTTGTTTTTCTTAAATGGGAATTTGGTAGTTGCTATTACTGCTGAAGACTATAGAGTCTTTGGCCCTTTCTGCATGGTGTGGACTATCCTGTGCTATGCTGACTGAACTATGATGGCCTGCGATAGGGATAGCCTGCTCCAAGGGCTGTCTGCATTTCAGACAACCTATCCTGGCCCACTTCCTTCCTTTCTGGCTAGGGTTTTTTTTTTGGCAGCATGTCCAAGAATGGTACGCATCTAGGAACACCTGGGAACACCACATTTCCAACACCTCTTCCAGATGCCTGCTCACTGGGATGTACTGTCTGTATACCCATCATAGCCTGATAGACCAAAAACAGTCCATTTGTGGACTGCAGGCATGCCCCTGTATCCCCTGATCTTGTAACCGCAGATGCACTCATTCACTCATTTGACCAGACCAGCCTCCTCTCCACCTGCCTCACCTTCCCAGAGCCTTAACCCAGGCCTTCCAGAGGTGCGTGCACAGCTAAAATGGCTGCCCCCCAGTTAGGAATTGTGGGGAAAGCATGGGATTTCCCAAGAATCTTGGGAAATACCATGAGATATCCCAACCTTCCAAATATCCACAGCTTCCTTTATCTTCAGTGGGTTTTGGAACCTGTCACCCACAGATTACGGGGGCAGGACTGTACTTTTAAAAGGCCTAATGGAGAAGTGGGATATTTGTTTGTTTGCATTTTTATCCCATCCTATACCCAAGGGTCTCAAGGCAGGTTGCAACATATTAAATGAACACATTAAAAGCAATAACATATTATACGTATTAAAACCATGGCAGTGTCTGAATGGGGGGGGGGGGGGGAGGCTGTTCCTTTACTTAGTAAAAGGCCAGGGTAAAGAGTGTATCTTCACAACTCATCTAAACACACAGAGTGAAGATGCCTGATGCACCTCAGGAGGGAGACTATTCCACAGGCTGGGAGCCACAACTGAAAAGGCCCTATCCCAGGTGCCCACCCTTTTTTGTTGCTGTGAGTGGTGGTTCAACCAGGAGGCTCTCCCCTCCAGATCTTAGAGCATGGGCAGGTCAATATGGAGAAGGTGCTCCTTTAGATATTGGGGGGCAAATCTTTTAGGCCCTTGTAAGTCAAAGTTAACACCTTGAATTGGGCTCAGTAGTGAATTGGCAGCCAGTGCAACTCTTTTAAGACTGGTGTGATGTGTGTCCAGCCCGCTGAAGATTCAGTATAAATAGTGAATATGATGTCCCTTCATACCATATACACGTGCTGAATGATAGAGACATTTTGTTGGACACAGAAGTAGCCAAGTATAAGCAAACCAAGGGCCTAAAGAAAGGGCCTAAATTGGTTTATTGAGACTCGCTCATCTTTGGGTACTCTCTACCAAATGATGTTCAGAAATGAGTATCAGGAGCCTGATTGAAATGCCTTCACTACAATTGTGATTCAGCTTTTCAACTTCAGCTTTTTTTAGTACTAATACAGATAGTTCCAAATTGGTGGTATTCCTCATTGCTTGTTTTAAATATAGACTCTTTTTCTTTTTCGAATTTTTGTATTACCTTTCACTGTACAGTGGTACCTCGACATACAAGTGCCCTGACATACAAGTGTTTTGAGATACAAGCCGCCAAGCGAGTGATATTTTGCTTTGAGATGAGAGCAAGATTTGAGATACGAGTATGTAAATACAGTACAGTACATAACAAAAGCAACTGAGGTGGTGTTTTGGGAGCTGGAATGGATTAATGGGAAAATTGCTTTGAGATACGAGCGATTTGACATAGAGCAAGGTTACTGAACGAATTAAACTCGTATGTCAAGGTACCACTGTAGTTCCAACCACAAAGAAACAAAGAAAATAAAAAACAGTAATACTATGAAGTAGGACAGTAAAACACTAAACTAAGGAAGTAAACTAAAGTGAAAGAAACAAGCCATTCAAATCTAGTTAAAAAAATTGATTTTTAAATTTATTTTATTACAGTAAAATATTATACTAGGCAACTTAATTGCCAAATGTCTGAGAGAAAAGGTATAATTTCACCTAGTGCCTTAAAGTATCAAAATAACATCTAGTGCAACTTTCTAGAAAGGTGTTCCATAAAATGAGAGCTGTTGGAGAAAGCCTTGATCCTAGCATCCATCCCTGATGCTTGCCAAGGGATGGTATGGCCCTTTCTTCACTTACCTGGATTTATTCTGGATCAGTGGTTCCAGAATAACCAGGCCACTGATCCAGACTGAGGAGGCATGGGTGGGTTTGGCAAGATCAGTGTTAATAGATAAAACAGTACCACAGAAATCCAGATTAAGAGCAGTTTAGATAGAGGCAAACCATCAGGAGCAGGGCCTCCTTGATTCACGTTGAAGGGAGGTCCAGAATGTGGACATTTATACCACACCACACTAAATTAATATACAAATCTTAAAAGCTCAAGACTCAGAAAGCTACATGACTGCCTGTCCTACTATCAGCCACCACATATTCTAAGATTAGTGCTAGGTGCCTGACTTATAGACATCAAACCTATTCCATTATTTTTCTCAAGAAAAGCTTTACAGACTTGCCAGGCTTTTGGATGGAGTAGTGTTGTGGAACCCTTCATAAATTTATCTTGAGCGCTAGCATGCTGCAAATGTAGATATGAATAGGGATATATTTGACCAAAGAATGAAGCTGAGTTATTAATATAAGTTTTGGAGGATCTTTCTTTCTTTCTTTCTTTCTTTCTTTCTTTCTTTCTTTCTTTCTTTCTTTCTTTCTTTCTTTCTTTCTTTCTTTCTTTCTTTCTTTCTTTCTTTCTTTCGGCATCACATATTTGGGAAAGGTCTGTAACTGATGCTGTTGAGCAGGGCTTCCCCTCTTAAGTAAGCTTGCATTTTGTAGGCAGCTGATCCAGTGACTTGCAGTTTTTGATTTCTGCCCACAGCTGAGCGATTCCTTTATACCCAGCTTGACACACTTATAATCCATGAATCCTGGGAAGACTTGTAAACAGTACAGATTTATCCTCGCACTCCAGATTATGTTCACGGCAGCAAGAAAGAATTGAATAGAAAGTCGTCACTTCTCAATTAGCATCTGCAGTACAGAGATAGCTGGCATATTGTAGGGTACTTTTAATAAAAGTAATGTCAACCGGCGGAATGTTTGGTGAGCATGTGTGCAGGGTAAAATTAGCAAAATACATCACTGATGCTAATGAAAAGAAATAGCCTCATCACAGCAGTTCATTGAAAGTGCCACCCAGACAGATTAGTTGCTCTGATCATTGAGGTCAAGGAGTTGCCTCCAAAGTGTTAGGGTGGTGAAGGCATGAATGGGTGTAATTTGGAATGTGATACTGTGATAGTCCAGCAGCTGAGCATATGAAGTGTGTCTAAATGGAACTTGTAGGATAAACTAAGAACTTCTGTATTAATAGATCTGACTTTACGGGATGGGGGGGGTGGGGAGGGAAGAACCCTAGCGTCAGAAATTGCATTCTCCTTCAAAAACTAATGAAATAAAACATTTTTTGCACCTTGCTGATACTTAAATATTAATTAAATTTTATTCAAGAGCAAATGTGAAATCATAAGAATACTGAGGCAGTTAGATTGCTGCTATTTACACCCCTGAAGGTCTCCCATTGGCATGCCCAGTAAATTTGAAAACTTAGCGTGTCTGGGAACATATTGGAAAACTAGGCACTTTCACGATACATAAGTGTACAGTCTTACCAAAAATATTTTCAGAAGATCACGTTCTTAAGTGAAAATGGAAATCAAACCTTGTCATTTGAACCACTGTGTGAATTATTTTCTTCCCTGGGATTCCTCCTTATATTACTTATCAATACATTTTAAAAACATGTGGTGACTTAAATGTGGTAGATGATTTATACTGAAGTACTTCACAGCACCTTAAAAGCTTCTAATATCGTGTCTTGCAGTCTTGCTTCTGTATTTTGGCAAATACTTTCACTTATGTATTCATGGATACACTTAGACACTTCTGTACTGGACCTTGTTCCAGATTATATCCTGGAATATAGGCCTGTCATCTACATGCTAGTCCAGGCCCTAGGCAGTGCCTAAGGTAGTCTGCAGAAGCATGTGGGCAGCAGGGTCCCATTGCAGGATATAGTTCTGAATAAGGCTCAGTTCATGACTATGGCCCTTTCTGCATGGACCCTTAATCCATATCAAGGAGGTACTGTGTTCCCTTATTGTCCAGGTTCATCTTGATCAACTTTAAGGAATTCCTTAACCCAAATTCAGCACCCCAATCCAGAATGCAGAAGGCATGCCTCCATGTCCTGAGACTACCGGTGGGTGCTTGTCAGTGATGTGTCCACTCTCCAAAGGCCCTGAGGCTAGGAACTTTCATTCCTAGCCTTTGGAGGCATGAGACTTTTGTTTCGAAGCTCATACAAACCAGATGATTTAGTAGTGTCAGTGTAAACCACACCGATGCCATCTACACCACCCTGCAATCTGGATCAGTAGGCCAGGCTGTTGTGGACCCACTGATCTGGGTTAACAGCAGATAATTGCAGGATGGACCTTAGTCTTCCTTTTAGATTACTGGACCTGTTCAGATTACTAATGTATTGTATGCTAACATGATTTAATTGCTGGCTGACTTGATCCTGTGTTTACAGTAAAGCCACGATGTTTGGAGTACAAAACAAGAGATTAAGGGTGGAGGTGATTTTTATGGTGGAATAGTCATATTTTTTTATGTACAAAGGGTTCAGTTAGCTGGAAACAGACTGCCGACCCACATGTCTTCATTCCTCATCTGCCCTGGATGCAGTCTTGGCAGGAAAGCAAATTGAATATGAAAGATTATGTTATTTATTGACAGCTGTTCAAATGAGGTAATGTTTGTTTTCCAGTGTATGAAATAATTGTTGCTCCAAAAAGTATTGGTCAGCTTTGAAAATCAGGGGCTGTGTGCTGAACATCATAAAGGATCTGTGGGGTACAGATCAAATTAACGGACAGATGGCACAGGAACCACACTCCTTTTCATTTACCTGGCTGCGGCAGCCTAATCATCATGATCAACAAACATTTCCAGTCCACTGCTGCATGTCTACCAAAGCTTCTTCCATAGTTCCCTGAATGTTTCCATAATTTATGAGCATGCTTCTTTATTACATTGACCTTTATGCCCTGTGGGCAGCCCCTTAGTCTTTTCTGGTCCCCAGTAGGGGTGTGCATGAATGCAGTTTTTGGGATTTGATTTGAATCAAATACCCCAAAATTTGATTTGATTCGAATCTTTTAAAATTCAAATTGAAGCAAATTCAATTCAAATTAAGCAAATTTGAATCTGTTCGTTTGAATTTTCGATTCAAATTTGCACTTACGAATGTCGGCAACTTTTGTATGTGCCCATATGTGTTGTTACACATCACGTACACATCCGTACACATCTGTATGCATCCTGTAGTTATCCCGTCTGCAACCCGTTTTTGTCCCATGCAGATCTGTACAAATCCGGGAAAGATGTGGATCTGCAATACGCATTGTGTACGAATCCGTACACATGCAAATGTCCAGATAATTCGAACAAATAGATCCGAAATTTGAAATACGTTCAAATTTTTAAATTGGAATTTATGGGCATTCGATTTGAATTTTTAATATCTTTGAATATTTGTGCACACCCTAGTCCCTAGTTGAATGTTTTTGCTATCCATCGGTCACCTTTTCTTTGTGTACTTATCCAGCCTACTGCCATTTTGAACTATTTATCCTGGAAATTATAACTGCAGCTGTTATCTCTCAGATCTGTGAATCTGATTTCCTGCCTTTTCCAGTTATTCCAAGGATAAATCTTTCCATGCTCCTTGTTTGCATTTCTTTTTACATCTAATTTAGTCAAGGTCAAGTCTCTGATCCATTGAATTGACTGAACACATTCTGGCTGTTTCTGCACTTACCTGGCTGGCCTTATCCAGAAGAAGCAGGCGAGTCTGGAGCAGTTCTGGTGGCAGGAATGCCCCCACTGTTCGAGAACGGGAGGTTGATTACCTCATGAATTATCCGTTCTGGACGGATGAAAGCATACTGCGGCTGGGTATATCCAAGGCGTATGTCTGGCAGTTGACCGCTAGGTGTCTCTTTTGTACGTGCCTCTATATATAGCCCCGAGAGGGATCTAGAGCCAGTCTTCCGAAGGGAGTGTATTTCAAGGTGACGATCCCGCTGATGCAGGCATCTGAAATACAATGACAATGTATTAATATCGTATAAACATGCCATAATCTGGGTGGGTGCGTAGTATGCTTTCATCCGTCCAGAACGGATAATTCACGAGGTAATCAACCTCCCGTTCTCAGACGGATTTCCAGCATACTACGGCTGGGACATACCACAGCTGCACCAGGGCGGGTACATCCACTAACATGTGGGAACCCACATCTATCTTGAAGTACTAAGGTAGAATGGAGAGGCAAAAGCCTACCTTAGAGGAGGAAGCTCTCTGAAGAACGGTCCTACTGAAGCGAGAATCCTCTGTCCTCTGCACATCAAGTTTGTAGTGACGAGTGAATGTGGATGGAGTTGTCCACGAAGCCGCTTTGCATATTTCTGCGACCGATACTGATCCCGCGAAGGCTGTCGATGAAGCTGCGGATCTTGTCGAGTGTGCCACTATGCCCTCTGGTGGAGTGATCCCCTTGGAATCGTAGGCCAGCAAGATGCAGTTCCTAATCCACGAGGACAAAAGCTTGGGGGAGGCTTTCTTCTCCAAATAGTTAGAGTGTATACATACAAACAATGAATTAATATTTCTAAAGTCTTTTGTCCTGTCAATGTATATACATATAGCTCTTTTAACATCCAACAAGTTACATCTTACATCTCTTTCCGGGCCCTCCGAAGGAGTCTGAGCATTTAGGGCAGGTAAATGTATCTCTTGGGCTCTGTGGAATCTGGAGTCCACTTTGGGCTTGAAGAATGGATCAAGTCTCAAGATGACTGAGTCCTCACAAATTTGGCACAAAGCTGGTTCAATAGATAACGCAGCCATTTCAGACACTCTTCTAGCAGAAGTTAAGGCTACGAGAAACAAGACCTTATATGACAGGTATTTAAGGTCTACCTGCTCCAGAGGTTCAAAAGGAGGTGATGTGATGGCATCAGTAACCAAATGCAAAACCCATGTGGGGAATCTATGTACTGTGGGAGCACTCTGTGATTTCAGTCCCGCCAAGAATGATACAATATACTCATGTTGGGAGAGTGACGGAATATCCTTTAATCTTATAAATGCATTCAAGGCAGAAACTTGTTTTCTGATAGTGTTATACTTTAGACCTTTAGTTACCTCGTTTTGTAAAAACAAGAGGATGTCATTTAAAGAGGCATGTGTAGGATCAATGTTCCTCTGGACGCACCATTCCCCAAATACTTTCCAAGTAGAGTTGTAAATTCTCCAGGTAGAATCTCTCTTGGAAGCTAGCATAGTATTGATTACCGATTCGTGCAGTCCTGCCTCTTGGAGACGTTGCCGTCTAAGCGCCAAGCCATCAGGCACAACCACTTGGGGTTTGGATGTTGTATGCCCTCCTGTGTCAAGAGGTCTCTCCGAAGTGGAAGCTTGTATGGGGGAGCAATGGCTAGCTCCTTCAGCTGAGGGAACCACGGCCTTCTTGGCCAATAGGGTGCTATCATCAGTACCTGGGCTCTTTCCCTCTTGATTTTCCTCAGTACCTTGTTTATGAGTGGGAAGGGGGGGTAGGCATACAAAATCCCCCCCCGGCTACGGGAACCTCAGGGCATCTGTCCCCAGGGCTGATGGATCCCTGTGTCGGGAAAGGTACTGGCTGAGCTGTGCATTGTTCCTCGATGCAAAGAGGTCTACCTGGAATGGACCAAATCGGTTATGCAGGGTGGAAAACACATCTTTATGCAAACCCCATTCCGATTGCGATATAACCTTCCTACTCAGTGTATCAGCTGTCACGTTAGATTCCCCACTAATGTGTATGGCTGTCAAAGAAGCCAAAGTCAGTTCAGCCCATAGGAAAATTTCCTCCGTGAGCCTCATTAGAGAACGTGAACGTGTTCCGCCCTGGCGAGCAACGTGTGCTTTAGCCGTCATGTTGTCTGTCATGACAGTAACGTGTTTGGAGCGTAATAGTGCTTCAATGGATCGTAGTACTAACTGGATGGCCTTAAGTTCCAGCCAATTGATGTGGTGTTTGCGGTCCTCATGGGACCATGTCCCTTGGGCATTGTGAGAAAGATAGTTACCTCCCCAGCCCAGCAAACTGGCATCGGTGTAAACGACAGCCTCAGGCGGGCGTACTATCGATACCCCTTGGCCGATGTAGGATTTATTGTACCAAAACCTTAGAGAGTCCCTAGCTTCTCTAGAGAGGCTAAGGCTATAGTTTGCTTTCTCTGCTATTTCTTTGGTATAGGGCCTGAGTGACCACTGCAACGGGCGGGAATGGAACCGAGCCCAAGGGTGCAAATCAATAAAAGAGATCATCTTCCCAAGCAGAGAAGTGGCAGCAGGTAATTTGACTTCAGCAGTACAGTGAAGTTGTCTAGGCAATAGCGTAGTACTGTCAATCCTCTCTTCTGATGGTCTAATGACATAGGATCTAGTGTCAATACTGGCTCCTAAGTGAACCATGGTTTGTGATGGTGTTAAAGAACTCTTATCATAGTTAATGTGATACCCATGTTGGGTGAGGAAGGAAATAGTTCTCTTAATGGCCCACTGAGTTTCAGCTTCAGAGGCCCCTGCCAAAAGGATATCATCTAAGAAAGGGTAAATCTTTACCCCCTGAATTCTAAGATACTCCACTAGGGTCACCAACGTCTTAGAGAATACCCTAGGGCTCTGATTTAAACCAAAAGCTAATGCGCGGTACTGGTAGTGTTTGTCTCCTATCTGAAACCTCATATACTTCCTAGAACGCTTGTGTATCTTGATGTGAAGGAAAGCGTGCATTAGATCTATAGAGGCTAAGAACATGTTAGGTTCTAGCTGTTGCCTGATCTCGTTCAAACCCTCCATTTTATAATATTTAGTGCACATGAAAGAATTTAGAAACTTGAGATCTAATACCACACGCCAGGTGCCCCCTTTCTTAGGTACCAGGAAAATGATGGAGTATATGCCTTGACCCCTTTCCTCCTCTGGGACCTCCTCAATGGCATTCATTCTAATAAGCTCTTCCACGGCATCGTACAGGGCTTGTCTTTTAACTTTATTACCTGGCAAAGGTACCTTCATGTACCTGGAATGGGGTGGTATTTTGAACTCCAACTTATAACCGTTACATATAACATTTAACACCCAAACATCTTTAACATGTTTCAACCAGAAAGGGTAAAAATCAGACAAACATCCTCCCAGGTTAGGAACCTCCTTAGTTGGCAAGCCTGGTGTGCACAGCATTGTACCTCTTGGCTTAGTTATTTGTACCCCCGTAGGTGAATTGCTTTCCTCTCCCCCTACCCAGGGGCTGTTTGTTAGCCGAGTACCCTCACCCCCAGGGAGAGCGCCCCCCTGAGGGCTTGGGTCGAAAGGGCTGTTTCTTGTAATAGCTGAAAGAATAGGAAGGGTTGTAATTGGGGTTATAAGAGCTAGTAAAGGGTTTTTTTTATTACCTTTGCTCCTGGGTGTGTATGTAGAGGTCCCAGCAGTGGAAGTAGTAGGTAACACTTTTTTCTTATTTCGTTCAATTAATATGTCTTGAAGACAATGGTCGCCAAATAATTTTCGGCCTTTGTACGGAGCGCCAATGAGCTGTGCCTTTGAGGAGAAATTGACTTGCCAATGGCGAAGCCATAAGGTTCTCCTTGCTGCTATAGCAGCTCCAGAACTGTGGCTCGTTAGTTGCAAAGCATCCAAGCTTGCATCTGCGCTCAGTGCAAGAATCTTCTTCATGTCCAGCAGTTTAGGTTTAAGATCCTCTGGGAATGCGGGAATGGCAAGCAATTCCTCTACTCCCTTCAGTACTGCTCTAGCCAGGATAGAATTTGTGGCTGAGCACCTGCAAGGTAAAGAGGCATTTTCGAAACATTTCCGTAAAAGATTTTCTAATTTCTTATCATTTGCATCCCTCAAAATATTTTCACTCTGGGCTGGGATCACTTGATTGGAGGCCAGTTGAATGACAGGGCCGTCAATAGTAGGTAACGCCCACATAGAATCATTATGATCCGTGGGCATGAATAATTTTTTAGGTGGCCCTGGTAGCCTCTTAGCCCCTGCTGGGTCTTGCCATTCTCTAAGTACTGTGGCTTTTAGGAGTTCAGGGATCTGGATGACCAGTTCTTGCTGTGGAGGAGGCATTAGTAAATCCTTAGCCTGTTGGATCTGCTCATCAGTGGCATTAGTACCCTTAGGTATTTTTAATGCTGAGGTAACGTATTGAATAACATTGGCCATTTGGTCATATTGGAACAACCAGGGGGTAGCTGGAGCAGCAGACTCTTCCCCTAGATTAGCCTCTTCCTCCCCAGGGGTCATGGGGAGAGCAGGTTCAGGCAGGGGTGCTCTAGGAACATTCTCAGTGTTGGAAGTAGGAGCACTCCCAGGTGTGGGGGTGACAGGAGCATTGTCAGTACTTGGGATAGGAGGAACAGGAACAGGGGATTCCCTTTGTATTCTGTCAGTGTTGGCAGTAGAAGCAGCCATAGAGATGGGAGGGGGAACCCTGGGGTTTCCTTCAGTGTTGGAAGTAGGAACATCCCTGTTAGCAGCCTCTGTAACACCCCTATAAGGGGGGGGGGCGATTAGACATAGTAATTCCAGGCACCATAGAACAGACAACATTGTCCCTTTTTGGTAGCTGTGGATGCTGGATGACAGAGTGTTCGGTCCGTGGGCGAGGAACGGAGCTGTCTCTTGGAGCCGGTGCCTGTGTTGAAGTAAGTTCCTCTGTATCGCGCATGCGCTCCGGGGGTTTCCCTGCGCGGGAGCGGGAGCGCGCAGAGTGGCTCTGTGCTTTCGTTTTCATTGGCGGCGTTCCCTACTTGAAGCAGAAGAGGAGGAGGCTGTTGTGGAGGGGGATCTACATCTCCGCTTTCATTTTGAATCTCTTGCCAGGGATCTGGCTAGTTCAAGGAGGAGGTACATCTTATCTTTACCTCCCGATTCAGGGGAGGAGGAGGCGCGGCGTCTGTGATGACGTGTGCGGCGCTTGGGCTCTTTAGATCTTTTCGCCGGCCTACCGCGCTCACTAGATGAGCTGTTTGCCTCAACGGGGGAGAGGTGCTTTCGCTTCTCTTTCCGTTTGCGGGGTTGGTCCCTCATGGGGCTATCTGGTGGGGCGATTGAGCACCTGGTACAGCGTCCTGGGTCTCCCTCCGTAGCTGTAACGGCCAGAGGCGGTTCGGGCCGGGTTTGGCGCGGGATTGCGGCTGGAGGCGCCGAGTCTCGGGGCGATAACGCATGGCCGTGCTCACCCATGCCGCTGGAGTTGGGGCTGCAGTTCCCTGGAATAAGGGAGGGTATATTAAACAACCCGCTATGGCGGAGGGCCCCAAGGAAAAAAGGGTTCCTCCCTCCCCTGGAGAAATCCGCCTGGCAAAAGCCGGGTCTTACCTAAATCAGTAAAGCCGGGGTTGGGGAAAAGGGGAGTCGGTTCTTCAATATCCGAGTCACCTCGGTGTCCCTCAGCAGAGGGGGGTGGGAGAGGAGCTAGTGAACCCTTCAAAATAGCTAGAGTCCCCGTCGGACTGCCAAATGGGGTGTTGAGGGGATGTAAGGGGTAGCATCCCAGAAAGGGTCTCACCCTTAGAACATCTGATATCGTCGTCGGACGGAGAAAGGGCTGAGGACATGTTGCAAGCGTTAACGGATGAAGTCTCCCTTCGGTGCGCGGTGTACTGCCAATTTCACGACCGCCGGAAGACTGGCTCTAGATCCCTCTTGGGGCTATATATATAGGCACGTACAAAAGAGCCACCTAGCGGTCAACTGCCAGACATACGCCTTGGATATAGCCAGCCGTAGTATGCTGGAAATCCGTCCGAGAACGTACCTTCTCTTAAGTGAGAAAATGTCCCCAACTTTAGAGGGAACCTTTTTTTTTTTTAAAGAAGAATCTTTCTGCAAGCAGGATACCTCTATGGCAGCGGTTCTCAACCTTCCTAATGCCATGACCACTTAATGGAGTTCCTCATGTTGTGGAGACCCCCAACCACGGGGGTGGAGCAGTTGGGAGGTGGGAGGGAAGGGTGGTGGGAGATTCATCATGACCCCTCTGAAAGGGTAGTTCGACCCCCAAAGGGGTCCCGACCCCCAGATTGAGAACCACTGCTCTAAGGCCATTTGCTTGGATTCGAGAGCAGGAGAGGGTTTGCCCTTGTCTCCACTTGACATGCCCATGAGCAGTTGGTGGGCCACTGTGTGACACAGGATGCTGGGCTAGATGGGCTGTGGCCTGATCCAGGAGGGCTCCTGTTACGCTTTATGTTTAATTTAAAAGAGATGGAGAGGGGCCAATAGAAATTGCAGGAAAGGCAGAGCAAATGTTGCCGGCTACCCAAAATATAGAATTCATATAAGACTTTGGGGAAGTGTGCAACTTACTGATGCAATAAATGTTTTACTCATGAAATGCATTATACATTGTGTAGGGTTTTTTCTGCTGCACAAAACTTCTACATTTATTTATCCTGTTTCCGGAAGGAAGGCTGTGGCATGTACTATTATAAGAAATTGAGTAAATTATCTCAGAAATATAGGGCAGTGTATGCTCTGAACATATTGTAAAATTATCTCCCATGGGCTTCCATATGCAGATATTTCACACCAAGCAAGATATTTCCTCTAGCAAAAGGTTTGCCTTAAAAGGCTAAATCTTGGTTCTCTTGGAGATGCCATTCTAACGCACTGCTGGTGCTCCCTAAAGGAAATCTTTATCTGTTTCCTGAATCTGTCACCCATCCTACTTTGTGAATGGAAAATCAAATTAGTTTCGTATAAGCTGTTAGTTTTTTTTTGGGGGGGGGTCTTTCAGAATCTACTATATCCTTCAATTATACAAGATTAGAGGGGACCTTTTTTTGAAAGCGGAATCTTTCTGCAACCTGTTGAGCAATCTTTGCTTGTGACTATAAAGACATGTATGCTCTGGAAACAAGCCTTCTGGAATTAAAAAAAATGTTGTTGGACAACCTTATAAAACAAACAGCTCGAGGCCTAACCTCTGCCAACATGAATGGGGAAAACAGCCAGCACAGAGGCTAAAATAGGGGAAGCCGTCAGTTGTTATCCATGTTCACTCAGTGTATGCAGAGTTGTTAGATGAGGAGTGCCTTTAAACGAGTACTTTATTCTTCTTTTTGGGTTAGGGATGTGACTAAATTCCTGGTGTTTTATTTACCTGCATTATATGTAGCTGACACAAAATGCTGGCTCTGTTCACGTTTAGCTCAGAAAGTATAGGTGTCACCTTCCTTTTCCTGCAAAAACAAAACAAAGGCGGCAGCTGTATGAATTTGGACACTAGCAGGCAGTGCTCCTGGCCCAAGGATTTTTAGGAACTGTCACTGTTTTTAGGAAGCTCTGGTGTATAATTCTCCATGATCTTAGCATCAGGTTCCCACCACTGCTTATCAAAGCCTTACTGTTTTGTTTATTTCTGCCGTTTCCAGGTAAGAGAGGGAGAGGGTAAGGGTTTTGCTAAAGGTGGAATGGATGGAGTGAAATAATAAGCATCAAGTTAGCAGATGTTCAGAAAACGCTCCTTTGTTTGCTGGACGACCACTTAAAAGCTCAGTTGTTCAGTTGGAGTTAAGGCTCCCTCTCCTTGTGTTCTTAAGGTAGTTCCCCCCATTTAGCTAGGCTGGACTGGTTCCTGCTGTTCCAGAACAAGGGCATCTGCATCTAGGATGGCTGTACCAGGACAGTCTCTGTATCACCCATACCCCTCTTAAGGTTCTGTGAACCCCAGGGGGATCCATTTTGGCCCTTTTAAAGGCCCTGGTCTAGACCAGACTATGTTCTATCCAATCCAGATGGAGTAGAACTGAAGGAGGAGGGCAGGAGGGCTCTAGTTTTCATTCTGTGTCACTTTGCAAGTAAGTGGGTAAAGGCCTGATTATTAACTGAGCATATCTAAATCAAACCTATTCTTAGATCATTTCAAACAAGTTTATTCTAAATTGTTCAAAGTGATCTTGTCATAAGAATTCTCTGAAATATTGGTAGATTGTTATTTTCTAACAGATTTCAGACAGTTTTTATTGCTAGTTTTATGTTTTGATTTTTTTTTATCCTAGAGGTTTTTTTAAGGCTGCATAGTAATTATTTAACCACTTAATAAAACAGATCAAAATAAACTAAATGGCAATTTAGAAGGCAGAGCTGAGGCAAAATATGAGCAAGAAATTCCTAGTTGCCGGCCTTAATGCTTTTATTTAAATATTCTATATTCTCTCTTCGTTACAATTGATTGAATCTGTCCAGGATCTAAACATCTCAGATGTCCTGTGACATTATTAGCGGATGCTTAGGAATTTCACAGTGTTTTCATTTGTTTATTTGTATTCCTCTGCTCAAGGCAGTTTACAGCAACAAAAAAGAAGAGACAATATGTACAGTATAAACATAAGATATACTTTTAATATAAAGTGTGTATTTCCTGTGTTTATCCAATGTACGAGAAAAAAGACACAAAGCATCAAATAGGATTTCTGTCCCCAGTTTAAGACTCAGGGGCTGAATTCGCACTTAGGCCTCTGGTATGCAATTAGGACAACTCTGGTACAGATAGGCCATGTCCCCATGCAAGCTGTTTGGAGCAGGATCAGAACACATAGGGCCAGGAGTGAGTCCAAGATCGGTCCCAGCCTGTCCCCATGCCATTCCCAGTGACATGGGCTGGGTGCGGGTTGGGCGTGGATGCACCTGTCCCCATGCAAACCATGCTGAACCCTGGCACGGGGGAGCAGCATCACCCCCTCCCCACCCCCTCTCTCCTCACTGGAAGCCAGACTGATGTCAGCCCATCTGTGTTGCCAGCTGCAAATTTCTGGAATTGGAACAAAAATCAAGCCATTATCCTGCCTGCCTTGGCAATCAGGATTTTTCCACTCCCCAAAACTGTCATCTGCTGTGATCTCCAATGCACAGGGCAGGAGTGACAAGCACATGACATCTCCTCCCAAAAAAGCCCGCGATCGTCCCCATGCTGCAGTCTCAGCTTGCTAACCAATGCCGGGACCCCAAATCGTGCTCAGACTTGTTTTTACGGGTACCAAATTTGGTCCTGGTCTGGCACGGTTTGGGGGGATTTGGTCTACGGAAACTGGACCAAATCCAAAACGCATGAGGATGTCCCTTGCTGAGCCTGCATTTGGTCCTGGACCAAACATGCATGGGGATGCACTCATATTCTGTACCAGAGCTGTCCTAAATGCATGCCAGAGGCCTAAGTGCGAATTCAGCCAGGGGAGGGGTGTGAATGAGGCTACACGCACCCTTCCATTTCACTTAGGAGCTAGGCTCCTGTCCTCAATTTAGACCAGACAAAGTAACAAGTGGGGGTTCAAGATGCTGACGTGAAAAGCAGATGCAGTTGTGGTCTGTACATGAGCAACTCAGGGAATGGGCTATACTTAGTGTGCACTCCTGCCTCGGATAGACCACCCTTTAGGGCTCTCATTGAAGAATTGTGTCTTTAACCTGACAGTTGTTCATATAGGCCACAGCACATTGCCTGCAGAAAGGAATCCACAAAGATTAGGGCTGGCAGGCAGGCAGAGGATCCTTAGATATGACTACTGAGCTACTTAGAAATAACAGACAAAGGGAATGATCTATCAGTGGTAGAACACTGGATACATTTAGAGCATTTTATATCTCTTTGTGACATGGTTTCTTCTTGGAGCTCCTTTAGTATTTGTAAGTTCAATATTGACCTTATTGTTCTATCATGTTATTTTTAATTGATATTCAATTGTAATTTGATCAGTCCTCCCTAATGCTGTGTAGACTCAGCCTGTGTTTCAGATCAGATATCTAGTCACTCTGTTTGTTTGTTTAAAATATTTCAGTACCACTCCGTATTGAAAAAAACAATATTTGTTACAGCAGCTTACAAACCAGCAGTAAAACTAGATAAAATCATCAGTTACTTTTTAAAAGCATTATTAAAATCATGGGTGTCCCTCCTACAGCATTATTGTGCTTCATGTGGTCAGGAAAATGCACCTTTCTTCATAGTACAGAAATATAAAATGTTAACAGACACTGAGGTGGGCTGCCTGAAAATTAACTCACTGCTGGTTTATGGAAGGCAAGCTCCAGTGTGATTTTATATTGTCATTTACTGGATCCAGACCTCCCTATTATAAAGGGAACAACTGTACAAAGTGGAATAAAAAAGGTGGAAGGGAGATTTGCAGCAACCTTTCATGGTGATAACTTGTGGTCCTCAGAATGATATTCAGGTCCACTGTTCAGCACCCCAATTCTTGGCTGCAGGATCAGGTGCTAACATCTGAAGGGCTACTAGGTTTGCCACACCCACCTTAAATCAGTTGAGTAATGAATGGGCTCTGATTGTGTGTGCAGTGAATATGAGGGCTTTGTGTGTCTTTCATTTTTTATTTTAATATGTTTGCTCCTGTATGAACTACTTTAAGGCCCCATCCCCAAGCAGTTAAAAGTCTGTTAAAAAGGTTTGTTTGCCTCTGAGCACCCCTATGCCCAGATTTTCTCTGAGCTTCCAGCGGCACAAAAGGAGGAAAATCCACGGTAAAAAGACTGCCCTTTAAAGAAGACTACCAAAGCACTTTTTGGAAGCCATGGGTTTTCCTGGCAGCATTTACCATGGGGACACTCCGTGGCAAAAGGGGCAGGGATTGGCAGCCAAGATCTCCGAAAAAAGCACCCTGGCTCTGCTGCTACCCACACACACAGCCTTAAACAGTCACACATCTCCCAGAACTGCAGCCGCTTCCCTTCCTTTTCCCTTTCTAAAGGTCAGAACTTTTAAAGAGTCAGAATTGCTCAGAATTGCAACATTGTTGTCAGGTATGAAGTGGGTGGATTGCTACAGTGTAATGACTGCTGTAGGGGTGGATTTTGACAATGAAATCACTACCTTTGGAAGCAAAGGGCAGGGGAGATGAACAGAGAACTTGTAAATACCCATGGCTATTTTTCTATTTTTCACTTCCTGATCAGAGCCCAGAGTGATCAGAATGAAAGTGTTGAGAGTGAATGAGCAAACAATTGTGTGGTTGATGGCTGCAGCCATTGCCTTTGCCGGCACAGGAAGTCATAGCCTAATGAATTGCTTCTGCCTGAGCGCTGGCTGCAGCCCGGCTGCCTTTGCAGGGGTGGGAGACGGACAGACGGCTATTTTTCTTTTGGACGTGTTGGGGGTTGTCTTCTTGGTTGTGCCCGTGCAGAGCGCAGTCCCTCCTCGTTCCCGCTGGCACCCTATCAACCAGGGAGGGGGCAGAGAGAAAAAGATGGGGGCAAGGAAAACACGCTTCCATGGGGATGGTAGGTGCGTTTTAAATGCGCGTTTTGCCGAGCCTCATGTGGACGCTTATTTCGGAATTGAACTGCACTTTTAAAGTCCGCTGGAACAGAGGGACAGTAGAGGCAAACTAGAGAGGCAAATAAGTTGTTTGGGGATGCAGCCTTAAGATGTACATACTAATCAAAAAGGGCCATGATGGGGTGGGGTTTATGTTGTGGGCAACTGCTGCTACAATTAGAAAATAACCCTGTTCAGTTAGGAGTAGCGTAGCTGTTGGCCAGAACTTGGCTTCTTTGTGTTTGTGTCTCAGGTTGCTAAGTTGTGCTGTTTTGAGAACATTCTCAAACAGCTTTCCCCAGATAGATTTTTTCCCCTCCTCTCCTTCTTATCACATAAGTGTGCTTGAGCTTCCAGAGTTCTGAAACTTTTATTTCAAACAGGCCTGACGTTGCAGCACTTTTAAAAACACATTCCATCTGAACTTCAGCAGCAGAATTAGCAAACACTTGGGGCACTTCTTCTTTTTTGGCAGCCAGATCCTCATTGGCAAAAAAATGGAAACAACACAACACCCTTAACGTTCATAATTGGTGTATCAAAGTAATAGAATTTGCTGTTATTGAGCTGATAACCTACCAACATCAGATATTAATGGATGTAACAGCTTTAATGACATTTGGCTGCCTTTCATTTCCATTCTTCAAACTGTTCCAGCCTCCTTGCCTGCAGACGTCATTGCCTTCTTGTTGAACTAAATGCTTGTTGTATGATTTCGTTTTATATGTATTCATTTATTCACATTGTTTATTCTTATATGTGTTGGTTTTTTATAATGCTGTAATTTGTTTTTTTCAATTAAAATAACATTTAAAAAAGCATTCCGTTTAAGTGCTGTACAAGAAAGGTGCTGCCATTTTAATTTGTTATTATTTATATATCATTATTTAACATACAAATGAGAAAATTACAATGAGTATCAAAATAATCAACCATAAAGATGAAGGTGAGGAAATGTCAGAGGGAAATTACAATGACCACCTAGAAAACAACAAAAACAAGATTAATGGAATGCCTATATATTGTGCTGCTGTCATTTAGAAAAGGCTTCTGGATCTTTCATTTGAAAGAACATACTTCTTCAAAATTAACCTAGTTTGAGACATAAACAGTAAAATATAGTGGTGCTTCAAAGTCATCCTATCATGTACAAATAGACATAATTGATTAAAGGTCATACGACTGATGGCATAATACAGTTTAAGCTAAACAGAGGTATCATTCACCAACTCTCATTTGTATGTGGGCATTGCTTTGATTTTTCCCTAGGAGATGGCTATAAGAGCACTGAAACAGACTGGCAGTAGAAGCATTGAAGCTGCTTTGGAGTATATTAGCAAGATGGGATACCTGGATCCTAGGAATGAACAAATAGTCCGGGTAATTAAACAAACTTCTTCTGGTAAGTATGGATGCACTTTTACACTCTTAATTTCTGTGATCCTAATTTATTGGATCATATGTGAATATGAAAGTAGATGCAACATTGGCTTGACCTTGGTAAGGGTAGTTTCTCAAAGGGGAAAGTATCTTGGAGTTGTGGACTCTACTTGAAATTCCATTCCTTGGTCAATGATGTGGTGATATCAAATGGAAATTTGGCAGCAACTAAATTGCATTTACTGCCAAAACAGGGATGAACTGGGCTTCCAGTTATTGCTGATCAACAATTCCTCTCAGGTCTCAGTAGCACCACACGTGACAAAAGAATTTTTGGAGCTGCAATTAATTTGAATATGAATAAATATTTTAATAAATTCAGTAACATCTAGAAGACCACACATCAGCAATCCCTGTGTGATTTGAAATGGTTAGAAAGCAAGATTAGATGCAAGAAATTTGCACTGTATATGTGGGGAATGCATTTTACCACACCCATTGGATCCATTCATACACACAACCTTGAAAGATGGTGTTTAAGAATGGACCTAATTGTATATAAAATCATGCATGGTGGATAGAGAAAGTTGCTTTTCTCTATCACACAACACTGGAACCAGGGGACACTCTATGAAGCCAGTGGGTAGATCAGATCAGACAAAAGGAATAATTTTTTCACCCAAAGGGTCATCAGTCTATGGAATTTGCTGCCAGAAGAGGTGGTAACAGCAACCAGCCCAGGTGGCTTTAAACAAAGGGTAGACAGATTTATGGATAAGAGATGTAAGAGTGTCTACTAGGTACATATTCTAAGCTGAGGAGACAGGCAGGATGCCTCTAAGGCCATTTGCTAGGATTTGAGAGCAGGTGAAGGTTTGCCCTTGTCTTCTGCTTGAGATGCCCATAAGTAGTCGGTAGGCCACTGTGTGGGACAGGATGCTGGACCAGATGGGCTATGGCCTCATCCAGCAGGGCTCCTCTTATGATCTTAACCTTCAGTGTCTAGCTGCCCTCCAAATTATTATATAGTTTAACACCTCTAGTCAGCAGAGCAGTGCTGTTTAGAGTTGTTGGGAACTTGCGTTATTTTTATAGCTTCCGCCCCACGCCCCGAAAGCTCAAGGAAGTGAAGGTGTTTGAAGTAAACACAAACTTTAAAAACAAGATTAAAACCATTTAAAATAGTATATAATAGTATTAAAGCAATATTATAACTGCTAGTGAACTGAGAGAAGAGGGTATTCCAAAGGATAGGTGCCATCGCAGAGAAGGCCTAGCTCAGTGATGGCTAACCTTTTGAGCTTGGTGTGTCAAAATTCACAAGAAAACCTAGCCTAACTCGGGTGCTGTGTCACTTCTAGAAATATCCATAATTTTGTGATATTTGTAGCTCTAGTAAGAAAGTTATATTTTTGATATATGTATTTTATTAGAAGCAAAAATGAATAATTATTTACATTTGCTAAATCTTCAATTGAAAGTTGGTATTTTGTACACTTCAAGAACAAGCAAGCACTACATGCCCAGGTGTCAGGGTGATCAGGTGTGTCACCTAAAAGGGCTTGGCGTGTCACCTGTGACATGTGTGTCATAGGTTGGCCATCACCGGCCTAGCTACAGGTAGCCACAAGCTAACGCTCAGTAATTCGTGGCATCTCCCTGAATGATCTTTGTGGTCTCACAGATTGATAGAAATGAAGCCAATCTGTTACATTCCCTAGCCCAAAAATGGTTAATTCCTTGAATCAGGCTCGGTAGCAAATTGTGTGTCATGTGTGTCCAGCCAGCCATTCCTGTCATCAATCTAGCAGCTGCATTCTGCACCAGCTGCATCTTCTGAACTATCTTCAGGTGGTAGCCCCATGTGGAGCACATTACAATAATACAGTCTGGAAATTACCAGAGCCTGGATATCCATGGCCAAATCAAGCCCATTACCACATCCAGGCACCTGTCAAGCACTTCATCCACCATTCCTGATTCAGATGGCACAGGCAGATAGAGCTGGATGTCATCTGCAAATGGATGACACCTCACTCCAAATCTTGTGATCTCTCCCAGTGGCTTCCTATAGATATTAAAAAGCATGGGACATAAGATCAACTCTCAAGGAAACTCACAAGTGATTTCCCAGAATGTTGAGCAAGAACCTCCCACAGCCACTCTCATCAGCATAGGAGATAGGAGCAGAATCAGTGTAAAGCACTGCCTCCAACTTCCAAATTCCATAGCCTTTCCAAAAGAATAACATGGTCGATGGTATCAAAAGCTCCCAAAAAATCTAGGAGAACCAACAGAGTTGCAGTACTCCTGTTTCTCTCCTGGAGAAGGTCATCAGTCAGGGTGAGCAAGGTAGTTTCCATGCCATAACTGAGTCTGAAGCCAGGTTGAAATGGGTCTAGATAATCAGCTTCTTTCAAACATGCCTGTAGCTGAGCAACCACAACCTTCTCCAATACCTTGCCCAAAAAGGATATGTTGGCTACTGGGTGAAAGTTATTCGAATTTTCTAGATCCAGAGAGGACTCTTGAGCAGGAGGTATAGCATCACTTCTTAAGAGCCAGTGAGACCACCTAGTCTCATCCTGCAAGCACTACTCCCTGAAACCATACAGTCATACTTTGCTGGCTAGGTTTTGTCAACCAAGAAGAACAAGAATAACTTTTCGGTTTATTAGACCCCTTCCCATCCATTTTGTCTTCACAGGGCCTCTGCAAGGTAAGCCAGGCTGAGCCTTTGGTTATATTCATAGATTTCTAACAACATCCTTGCCTATTATTTGTCCCATTGTAGGGAAGGGGATGTTGCCAAATAATGTGAGCCGCAGGCCAAGTTTTGAAGGATCCACTGAATCTTATCCGTCCTATCACCAGATGAATAACCCGCCCTATGAAGGGGCAGGCTTTGGCGCAGAAGCTGCTAACATGCTTGGTGAGGTTCCCAGGCCTTACATGGACTACTTGCTGTCTCCTTCCCAGCCTGCAGCCATCAACAGTCCTGTACAAAGGCCAACTGGTTTAGGCTCCCATAATACATCTGGTAGCCTTCAACAGAAAACGTATCCTGCTAACATAGATACTCCAGTGCTCAATTATGCAGTGGCTGGCCACAGCAACCAAGCTTTGCCACTTCAGGGTACCCATGGCTCAAACAGCCCTCATTACAGCAGGCAGCCTGTTATGGTGCAGGGGGAACCTCAGGCTCTTGGTTATGGAATTCAGCGGAGCCAGTCTTTTCAAAACAAGTTGCAACAGGAGGGAGGATATCCAAGTCTTCCAAATAAAGGAACAATTCCTCCAAATAGCTCCAATCATGGCTTCCAGCAGTCACCAGCCAGTCTATATGTTCAACCACATTCTCACCACAAGCAGCCAATCCCAGCTTCTCATCCCATGCATGTTATCAGCAGAGGTCCAGCCTTTACAAGTGACTTTTCAGACAGCCCACCTCAGAGTCTGTTGACGCCCTCTAGAAATAGCTTGAACATGGACTTGTATGATATCAATAACTCTCAAGTTCAGCAATGGCAGACAGCCTCTTCTTCTTCTTCCTCTTCCTCATCCCGTCGTGATTCTTTACAGAGCACAGCGCTAGACGCATCTCCTCGGCAACATGCTCCGTTTAGACCTGAGGCCTGTGTCCCCAGCAGAACCAATTCTTTTAACAACCATCAGCAACAGATGCCAGTAGCCATAAGACAAACTTCCCCAGGCAAAACCGATGCTTCCGTAACGTCTCCAAATACCATTACAGCAGTGACATCGGGCCACATTCTTCAGCCGGTAAAGAGCACAAGGGTGATGAGGCCTGAGCCTCAAACTGCTGTTGGCCCTGCTCATCCTGGATGGTTACCTGCACAGTCTGCTGCTGTAGATGGTCTTGGAATAATTGAACAGCACCCTCTGCCTGTCGGAGGAGCAAACGCATATCAGTTAGATGTTGACTATAGCAATCAGGAGCTCAGATGTCCACCACCACCATATCCTAAGCATTTGCTGCTACCCAGTAGCTCTGAGCAATTTGATATGAACTGCTTGCGTACAGGGATAGAACAGACACTTCGGGGAGTACCAAGTGCAGGAGGCAACAAAACTGATGAAAAAGGTGAAAGGAATGACAAAATTAAAACAAGCAAAGTAGAAAAAATGGGCAAGGATAAAAAACAGATCCAGACATCCCCTGTGCCAGTGCGGAAGAATGGCAAAGATGAAGAGAAAAGGGAGTCCCGCATTAAGAGTTACTCACCATTTGCGTTCAAATTCTACATGGAACAGCATATTGAGAATGTTATAAAGACCTACCAACAAAAAATTAATCGTCGGCTGCAGTTGGAGCAAGAAATGGCCAAGGTAGCGTCCGTTTGATTGTTCATTTCTTTTTTTAAAAATGGTAAAGAATGACAAGATGTATGTTTAATAAAAAGCAGATATATAAATCATTCACAATTCCAGGTTTAACATCACAGTTTTATCTTAATGCAAGAAAATAAAAGATGGTATGGCCCTAAATGTAATTTGAATGTCATCTTAGATACACACACATTCATAGTTCTTCACCTATGAAAGATGGTGCAGAAAATGACAATGCACGAACAGTTATGGATACCCATGATATTTATGTGGAACCTTTACTTCCAGAGGCAGCATGTAAAGTATAACTGCTTTTGGGATTGTTGTAGTATCTGGCTAGTTCCTGTGAGAATTGGAATGCTGGACTACGGGTCTTTTTGTGTTGCTTTGCTATTATCCAGCTCAGTGAGTCTGGATTAGCAAGGCCTGCTGGTTTGGACCATGGTGATATGTGGTCCGGAACAGTGTGGTGTGTACAATTGGATCCAGACCAGCCCCTGTACTGGCCCCGGAGGTTCCATAATCTTTGGGTCTACCTTTGAAGGCTTTGAAGCCCTAGGGATTAAACTCAGTGGCATGCTTTGGTGCACCATTGAAATGGGTGCCCCAATAGTCCAAAACATAGAGACATACTTTCTTCTTCATGCTCCAGACTAGGCCAAGCTGGTGCACCAGTAGTGTATCAGTAATCCAGATCAGGGCCCCATGGATTAAGTTCTATCCTGTGTGGATGGAACATACCTATGTTAGGTAGGGCCACCCATATTCCACACTGTGCAGAAGGGAGGCCCTTAATGCACTTGCTGGTAAGAACAGAAATCCCCCAAAGCAGGCCTTTAGTCTGATCCATAGGGATCCTCTGAAGATTATTGACATCTTTATAATTTGTTTTGTTGTGGACTGTGCCCATATTTATCAGTGTTCTCTTCCTTGTCACGTGGGCTAGTAGCATGTCTCATATTTAAGGCTAATGTTATGCTATTGAGTGAAGAAGCATAAAGTTAACATCAACTGTGGATTATGCATGATAGTTCGAAGCTTTAAACTTGTGTTCCATTCAGAAAGTTATATTGGCATTGTGGTACGTTTTCTCAGCATCTAAGGAGATTTGCAGAAAATTATGCACTTCCTGTAAAATCCTCCGAAAATCCTTATGATTAGTGCAACGTATCTGCACAAAGTTTCCTGACTTCAGAAATAACATTCAGAAGCCCTCATTGTAAGCTTATGAGAATTTCATGGGGGTTATTGGTACATATGTATATGGGGTACTATAAAATGTGAGGGGTGACACGGAACCAATGCTCACATCTTTCAGTTTTTAAATGTTTTCATGATATTATATGATTCTTTGTTGACTTATTTATCTGACCATCCCATGTTGTTCTCTCTTATATTTCTGGTCAAGGCGGGACTTTGTGAAGCAGAGCAAGAACAAATGAGGAAAATTCTATACCAAAAGGAGTCCAACTACAACAGACTTAAGAGAGCCAAAATGGATAAGTCCATGTTTGTCAAAATTAAGACTTTAGGCATTGGAGCTTTTGGGGAAGTCTGTCTTGCTTGCAAGGTGGACACACATGCTCTGTATGCCATGAAAACTCTGAGGAAGAAAGATGTGTTGAATCGTAACCAAGTGGCTCATGTCAAGGCGGAGAGGGATATCCTGGCAGAGGCTGACAATGAATGGGTAGTTAAACTGTATTATTCCTTCCAAGACAAAGAGAACCTGTACTTTGTGATGGACTACATCCCTGGTGGAGACATGATGAGTTTGCTGATCCGGATGGAAGTTTTCCCAGAAAAGCTAGCTCGGTTTTACATTGCAGAACTTACGTTAGCTATTGAAAGCGTGCACAAAATGGGATTTATTCATAGAGATATCAAACCAGACAACATCCTGATTGATCATGATGGACACATCAAACTTACTGACTTTGGCCTCTGCACTGGTTTCAGATGGACACACAACTCAAAATATTATCAGAAAGGTACTGTGCTTATGGGGCGGGCAGATAGGGGAGAAAACTATTTCAAAATACAGTGGCGGTTCACTTGTCACAGCGTGGGGGTTGTTGTTTCATAGTTCTGCTTTGAACCTACGCTTTCAGATATGGCTGCCATATCTCTAAACCAGGAAATGGAGCATTTGGGAAGGATTAGAAGGAATAGAGAAAGTTGATGCTGTACAAGAAACAGTTGAAGGTAAATTAGGCAGTAAGGCAATGATGACTGGTGAAACCGGAATATTGGGGAGATGCGCTACTGGTTACTATGACATTTTTTATGATTTTCACTTCCCAAGCTGGCTATTTTCTGCTATCAGTCAGAAACTGGGTTGGTGCACCAAATACGCTGTACACATGAACACGATATTCCTCACCTGTGAGCCAGGCTGGTCTAGTGATTAGGGAATCGTACTCTTATTTGGGAATACAGGGTTTGATTTTGCACTCTTCCATGAAGCCAGCTGGGTGACTTTGGGCTAGTCACAGCTCTCTTCTGAGCTCACATAGCCCCACCTACCTCACAGCGTGTCTGTTGTGGGGAGAAGAATAGAAAGCTTTGTGAGCTGCTTTGAGTTCCCTTAAATGGGAGAGAAAAGTGGGGTAGAAAAGCCAACTCCTCCTCTTCTTCCAGTTCTATGTTGCCAGGCATCCCTAGTGAAAGGAAAAAGTGTTCTAGGGATGGAGGAAACCCTGAGATGATTCAGAGTGGTTAAGCTAGAGGGGTGAAGATCACGATCAGAGATGAAAAAATAAATACAAGTTCAGAAAAGATCAGAGTGTTTTAATGATGTAGGCATGAAGGCCCTTTCCACACTTACATGTGTTGTTTGGGGACAGGGCAGGCCATTCTGTCCCAGAACAAACAACCCATCCAAAACTGGGACAGGTTGCTGTCTGCATTTGGACAGCCCATCATAATGCTCTCTCCTCTCTGAAAACCTTTGGAGATAACACTGAGGCTCCATCCTGGCCTTTGTAGTTTTCAGCCTGGCCATTTTGGGGGCGGACCCACTTCAAGAGATGCTTCCTGGAGTGCCGTCAAAGGATCCCACCTAGTATACTGGACCATGGGGACATGTCGTCTGCACGCCTTCGTGATCTGTTATACCAGTGGTTCTCAACCTGGGGGTCGGGACCCCTTTGGGGGTCAAACTACCTTTTCAGAGGGGTCGCGATGAGTCTCGCACCGCCCTTCCCTCCCACCTCCCAGCTGCCCCACCCCCGTAGTTGGGGGTCTCTACAACATGAGGAACTCCATTAAGGGGTCGTGGCATTAGGAAGGTTGAGAAACACTGTGTTATACCATCTCCAGTCCAGTTGTAGACCTTGACATTGAAGTCTACAGCTACACTAGGCAAGGACACCAGTTTTGGCACCCTAGCCCAGCGTGGTACAATGTGAGCAGTGCCTCTTCTATCCTACACTAGCATGTGGTGGCAGAGGCCTAGGCCAGATCAGGGTCCAGTCTACCAGCCAGTGCTGAAAGGCCTGGAGTTTGTGCTGAACTCAGGGAAATGGAGAACAAAGAGAAATGTGGATTATATGAATGGTGGTATTTTTAAGAATTGATCAGGGAAGCCAGAACATGACAGTAGAGGTCCAGAGAAATGATGGTTGCTGAAATCAAGGACAGAAGGATTACAAACAGATGTGTCTTTAAAAGTGCCAAAACTTTTATACAACATTCTGTTACCATTGAGGCCATTTTTATTTCCCCATCGCTAAAAGATTAGGTTTTCAAGATGTTGCTCATAAAAAGCAACCAAAAATTACCATCAGTTTTAATTACCAAGCTTGTAATCACTTAAATGGTTTGAATTTACTGGTTTTAAAGAAAAAAAATGCAGCAAATAATATTTTTTTTATTTCATGGAAAATATTTTATTAATCTTACTGTGTGATTTGTTGTTGTCGCCATTCAAAGGGAGCCACATCAGGCAGGACAGCATGGAACCTAGTGATCTTTGGGATGATGTGTCTAACTGTAGATGTGGAGATAGGCTGAAGACCTTGGAACAGAGGGCTAAAAAACAGCATCAGAGGTGCTTAGCCCATTCGTTGGTTGGAACTCCTAATTATATTGCACCGGAAGTTCTGCTTCGAAAAGGTAAATGGATTCTAGTTAAGTTATCAGTTGCCTGTTTTTAATGCTACAAAATACTAGAGTTTGGGCATGTTCAGGTGTGAGGAAATTGTGCTAAACTTTCCCTGAATTGTACAAATTTTGGATCTTTTCCATTAAAGGGGGATCTGCAGTGGAGCAAAGTAAAGCCTGGGATAACAGTTTTGCGCAATTAAATAGCAGCCACCTCGGCTATTGGTAAATCAAGATATTTTGAAGAGTTTATCCGCCCTCGGCTTAAATCATAACGTTCAGTCCATGCTTTTGTCCTTGAAGCTCAGTCGTGCCCACGTAGGAAAAGTTCTATGACATCCATGTCTATTTCTATTCCAGTATTAAGGTTTGATTTTCTTTTTAAGCAGTAATAAGTTGTCAGAATACTGTAGAAGGGTGTATACATGAAGCTGCATGATAGGTTTCTTGTTTTTCAGGATACACTCAGCTTTGTGACTGGTGGAGTGTTGGTGTCATTCTTTTTGAGATGTTGGTGGGGCAGCCTCCCTTTCTGGCTCCATCTCCCACAGAAACCCAGCTGAAAGTAAGATTGCACTAGTTATTATTGTGAATATTTTGCTCATTTCTTTTATTTACACCCTACATTCTGTTGCCTGGGAACCCATCCATTAAGAGAATTAATACTCCTGGAGATTATTAGGGAAGAATCCTTCCTTGTTGAAAGAGCAACATCTGAAGGTTCCAGGATAAATCTTCAACATATTTAGATTGGGCTGGAGGAGACATCCCTACCTAGTTCAGCAATGTTCTTGAATTAAAAAGGCTTCAGATAGATGTAAGATACAATTTGGAATGTTGCGCTGCTACAGTGGGGTCTCCTTACTTATCATAGGCAACCACACCGTGGTCCTTCTTTCATCAGTTAAACGCACTAAAAACTATTGCTGAAATACCCAGGTACTGGGTTTTCCTGAGCAAGCTGCCAATCACTTGACCTTACCAACTTTGGAGGAAGCAGGTAACTTCAATTGGGTATGGTCTTTTTTATTTTTATTTTATGTTTCAGTAGCTTGTCTTTAGCTTCCCATTTGCTAGAATACTGATTTGGACACCTTTTGAGCCATCTAATATGAAATGTTGAGTGGTATTTAATTTATTAATTCCTTAAATTTGGGGCCCTTGGTGGTAGCAGAAGTGTGTAGTCTGCCTGAGTCCCTTTGGAATTTTTTGGTTCAGCCTGAGGCCATGTTAATATAGTAGGCTATGGTTGCTTTGTGGTCTCGCTCTTTAAAGCATGATGTCCTAACCTCTGTTGTAGAGTGGTTCCAAAAAAGACCATACCCAGTTGAAGTTACCTGCTTCCTCCAAAGTTGGTAAGGTCAAGTGATTGGCAGCTTGCTCAGGAAAAAGGGAAGAAGATGCCAGGGAAGCTCCTACTGCAGCCAAGTGTTGTGGATACTACTGAGTTATGAACAACTCCTAGTTGACTGCATGGTCATCTCCGTGCGCCCTTCAGTGCAGTTTACCTGGCAAAGATACAGAAGGGGTTTGCGTTGCCTACTGCTGGGGAGAAGCTGGGGATTGAACTGGCAACTCTCTGCTTTCCAGACAGTTTTCTCTCCTGCTGAACTACATCCACTCCCCCAATGAGCTATAGTCAACAAAGATTTTAATCCAGAAAGCTAGTTTGCCTCATTTGCTGGCTGCTACTATAGCTCCCTGATCAGTCTCCAACCTCTTCTACAAGCAAGTTATCAATCACCAAAGTAAGCTGCTGCTCTTGAGAAAGCAGGTAATTTTAAACAGGAAATCAGTGAGATTTTGTCCCACTGTCCCACTCCTTCTTTGGACAAGGTTGTTCTTTTTTTCCTTCAAGAAGAAAGATCATCTACAGAGATTTATAACAGAATCCCAAATTTTCATTGTTGACAGTTTATTTTGGATGATAACTCATCATTTCTGCTCCTCAGGTGATAAATTGGGAGAATACGCTGCACATTCCCTCCCAGGTCAAACTAAGTCCTGAAGCAAGTGATCTCATCACAAAACTTTGTTGTGCTGCTGAAGAGAGGCTTGGAAGAAATGGAGCAGATGACATCAAAGCCCACCCTTTCTTTGACCCCATAGACTTCTCCACGGATATCCGGAGGCAGCCAGCTCCTTATGTTCCAAAGATCAGCCATCCAATGGACACCTCGAATTTCGATCCAGTTGAGGAAGATGGTCCATGGGGTGACAATAGTGAAGATAGCACCAGGGCATGGGACCCACAGACCTCTTCTAGTGGGAAGCACACAGAACACGCCTTTTATGAGTTCACTTTCCGAAGGTTCTTTGATGACAATGGATACCCATTCAGATATCCAAAGCCTTCTGGGTTAGAAATTAAGCAGACTGAGCATTCTGATGCAGAAAGCAAAATCGGGCTGGATCAGACTGGGGCCTGTCAACCTGTATATGTGTAAATTACTGTACAGAGTTCTCAAGAAACCAAAATATTGTATGCATTTATTGTCTTCCTTGTATAGTTCTTAGTTGAATAAGTTCCATTCTGAGAGTACTAGGGTCTGGAAAGACAAGGATTTGCGGACAGGGTCCTAAATAGAAGCTGGTTTTGATTTTAGGCCATTTAGAACTGTAAATAGCAATGTTGGTAAGTGCACTTGAAATCTGGATTTTCATCGTAAATTTCCAAGGAGGGTGTGCTACCCTTCTTAAGCAATTTGTGGGTCATTGTTGCCCATTGTGAGCATTTTCAGCCTTCCCATCATTGTGCTTTAGTTTTGTTTTAAGTGAGTAAAGAGCACTTATTTTTGTTTATAGCAGGGTTGTGTTTATCCTACTAAATTATAGGGATTAACTCTTTGACAAATCATGCTGCTGTTCTTCTTTTCTACATTTTTAAAAAATGTTATCCATCGCACTTATTTCACATTTTTAGGAAAAATGAGTAAGATTGAAGAACGTGTGATTAAAGGTCTCTGTGCAATAATGTTGAATAAGAGAAGAAAGTCCACTGTCTAATGTACTAAACTTACTGGTGCCATTTTTATTCATTGTATAATTTTTACGTATGTTTTTTTTTCCACATTTCAGAATCTTGATATAATTATTGAAGCTGCTTTATTTACCTCTTAATTTTAATTTTTTTTCTTTTTTAAATTTTAATGTAATCAGAGTGTGAGCAAATGGCAATCGGGGTGTGGTTTCAGTGAGTGGTCTGCAGAGAATGTTGCATGGGTTGTGATGATTTTGTTTTTAGTTTGATTGAAATGACCTCTTTCTTGCCGTTCACAGGCCGGTCCTGTGTATTCATTTTTAATGAGGATCTACAACTTCAGACCTTCAGAATGTATGTGCTGATAGCATATTGTGTGGCTGGCTTTGATGTTGTGACTGTGTGCCACCATTCTGTAAAACAAATTACAAATCTTTCATTCAAACGTGAGGTTGGTGGGGTGCGCCGGGGAAGAACTGTGTTGATATCATGGATCATCTTGAGAAATTTATCCTCAAAAAGGAGGATAAATAGCAAAAACCTCACTTTTAAAATCAACTGGTTGCCACCATTTACCAGCCGTGTCTGGCGGCCAAGTCATCTAGCACAATATATATAGTGTTTGATTGTTTGAAACTTACCATATGGTATTATCGTTTAGTTTTCATATGGGGAACTGTAAAAGTGAGAATTCATAGTTTTTTTGTGCCTTAAATTTGAATCAGGAGTCTTTTTTTCCTGTCAGAATTGACAGGACACCTCAGATCAGTAACATTAGGGTAACTTGAGTGTCAGTGCTCTTTCTGGAATGTATTGAATATTCAAACCTGCTTTTATCCTGAGCACAGTTTGGGAAAAAACTCTGATTTTGGACAATACTTCCTATAATCTGTAGCCAATGTTTGACTAAGGATCATGAGAGATTTAGTCTAAAAAGTACTAAAGTAATAGTGAGTCAAACTGTTTGATATTTCTTGGGCAAAGGTCTTCCAAGCCCTCATACCAGGTGTATGCTGGGGATCCTGGGAAGGGGACTATATATTTAAAGTGCATGGGCAGCCACTGATCTCTGGTTCCTCCCTAAGTACATATTTTCATTTCTGTGGTTCTGTTTTATGGTGGCAAACCACTATATGTAACTGTCCCCGAGTATTCATTTAGGCAATCCTTGTGACCTAAAGTAGATATGGTAATGTGTCTTACATGTCCAAAACTGCTTCTTTGTGGTCACTCAAGAGACCAAGAAACATCGTGTATAGTAAAAGTGTATAGTTAATAGTGCAAGTGGACACTATTGCCGGTTAGATTGCTGTTAAGAGGAATTAATGTAGAGTTTTTTCTGGAATACATACCTAATGATAGCATGATCACATACTGACAGCAAACATTTATTAACATCTAATTGAAGCAGTAATGGCTGACACGGTTCTGAATTGCAGGATTTATGAATTATTCTGGCCTACTTAAACAGCCAGGCCTTTTTCCGTCAATGTATGCAATGAACTTTGGGGCTTTAGCCTTAGTTGCCTAAGTGAAGTATGTTGATGCTGGCCCTGATTGCTTTTGGGTTTGTTATATTGTTATATATTTATGATGGAGTGTACTAATCCTTCATCTCTTATCAAAATTCAGACATTTAAAAATATTTGTTTGAAAAATTGTTTAAAATATGCCTTGTATTAGCTATGTTAACGTAAGGATTATTCAAAATGATAATAAATATTAAAGATAAGTAAGCCATAAATATCTTCATTTATATTCTATATATACCTAAATAGATTTTTTTTCAGAATCCTTAATTCAGATTAGTTTAACAGTCCTATTCTTAAATGATTTATTGCAATAACATTTGAAGGCAATATTCCATTGTGTTTTTGCTTTAAGTTTTTCAATCTGAAGCTTCATTTTTTCCTATGTTATTCCACATATTATTTCTTAACATTTTAATCTATCATATCCTACCCATTGTCTAGATACCTACAGCAACATCTGTTAACTCCATCAGGCTAAACTAAACAAAATGATTGTGTAATTGTTTACATTTGTATGAAAGGAGTGTTCTGAGGTATGCAGTGCTTGTGTTGTGGCGGTTTATGAAAGAGTCAGTATTACTACTTTTTATATAATGCCATGTTTTTTATATTTACAACTATCTGACATTCTTTCATGTGGTAGGTTCTTCCTCAGGAACTCAAGTTTAACTGTTATTTATTTATCATTTGCCTTTCAAAAGCTTCTGCTGGCACAATTTATTATTAAAAAAAGGAATGAAAATCCAAAGTGGTTTTGTTTTCTTGTGGCATATGTACAGTTTGAATATAATTTTGCAATGCAAACCTCATAAATTCAAAATCAAGGGATTTTTTTCTTTGCACTGCTTGATTGAAACATGCAACAGCATTACCTCCACCCATCAGTGGTATATCAAATTAAATTACAATTATCTTAGAAACTGCAAAGAGTGATAGGTTTTAGTTATTATTACTGATATACCAAGCTCAAAATTTACTTGCGGACGGTCAAAATGCAGCTACCTGGGGAGACTTAACAGTATGGAGATTTGAAAGTAAGACAGCTGCATAAAAATTAATCAGTGTTATTTGATGGCCCATAAGAGTGGAGCATAAATCAGATTGAAGTAAACAATATCAGAACATATCTCCATTCACACATGTGCAGTAACTCAACAGGTTTTAAGGTGTTCCTGACCCCTTTGATTTCCATCATATGTAAGTTCTAATCCTTTTTGAAGTTCTATGTCCAAAGTACATTATTTAAATGCTAACTTGAATTTCCATAGCCTAACTAAAGTAGGTAATCCAGAGATAGGCCACAGATGTTAAGCTTACTAACAACAGAGTCTAGCCAGTCAGAAGGGTAGACATCAGTAGGTATTAGAGGGCTAAATTTGTGTGTGTGTGGTGGGGGGAGGGAAACGTTCACAACTGTTTTGCCTTTCTAGGTAGCTTTCTGTAGTTTTTTTGTGACCCTTACAGCAGCCACTTTTTCTTAGACCCTGGAGATTATCCTCACAGAGGTCAGTGGAGGCCTAGAGGTCAGTTCTGACAATACAATAGGAGGCGAATCTATTCCAGTCCCAAAGACATTTCAGGGAGGTCAGTCAGAATCTCTCAAGGAATAACTTAGCACACCCATTCAGTTTGGACATTCTCAGCTGAAAAGGCTTGAGAGGACTCTGGGAAAAACCAAAAGTGATTAAATAAGACCGAAATTCAGGAATACGTTTCTGATAAACATCCTCCTCTGTTAGCAAAATAACTGAGAAAATCCACCTTTGGGCTAGATAATGTGGAAAGAAAATGACAAGTCACTTTGTTGATGTGTTCTTCCACACTGAAGGCAGACTGAAGCTGGATTAAAACTTAGGCATGAATGCAGCACTGGTGTTAAGAGCTAAAACTAATTTGAACATAAGGGGGAAACTGAGTATATTTACTCATACACTTGATGCACTTTTGTCTCTTATGTGTGGGAGTGAAAGGAGGAAGTGAGTTATTTTGCATTATTCATACAAAAGGGAAGGGGAGTTCAGCTACATTTGGCTCTCTTTCACAGTATGCAATCACTGCACCGTTCCACTGCTGTGTTCAGTCCTGAAACAGGTTTTATGTTTTATGCAGAGGATTTACAAGGAATAGAAAAATTGGCTTTTCTACCCTACTTTTCTCACCCTTAAGGGAACTCAAAGCCACTCACAAAGCTTCTGTTCCTCTCTCCACAAGAGACACCCGTGAGGCCGGTGCCAGCTGTGAGAGCTCAGAAGAGAGCTGTGACTAGCCCAAGGTCACCCAACTGGCTTTGTGGAGGAGTGCAAAATCAAACCTAGATAAGAGTTTGGCTACCCAACCACTAGACCACACTGGCTCATGGATAGGGTAACTGGCAAGCCGGTTAGGGTATTGTGCAGTGGCATATTAGGGCAATAAGACAATCATGAGAAGTTACAAAGTTGTAGAAGAAAGCATTTAAAACAGTGGTTCTCAACCTGGAGGTCGGGGCCCCTTTGGGGGTCGAACTACCCTTTCAGAGGGGTCACAACAAGTCTCCCACCGCCCTTCCCTCCCACCTTCCAGCTGCTCTGCCCCTGTGGTTGGGGGTCTCCACAATATGAGGAACTCCATAAAGGGGTTGCAGCATTAGGAAGGTTGAGAATCGCTGATTTAAAAGATACATGTGCCTGCCTTAGAAGAAAATGAAGAATGAGTATTACTATAAACAAGCTATAAACACATTTTATTTTGGTTTATCCATGCTTTATTCCAGATTATCCAAAAAATGTGGATTAAGTAAGTGCTGTCTGGATGAGGCTTTAGATACCCCAGAAGATTACTTCTTAAAATAGCTACAAAGCCAGTAAGATGTGGTACAATTAAACTGACTGAGCAGTCATTAGACTGTGCTCAAACTCAGGAACAGCAAAATCAACACAGCAAAAAAAGCAGCTCTGAGGCAGCTTCCAGGCATTACTTACTTAATCTGCATTATCTGGATAATCTGGAATAAAAAGTGTCTGGATGTGCTGTATTCTGGATTATCTAAATAATGCAGATTAAGTAAGTACTGTCTGGATGAAGTTTTTGAGAAGACTTCAAGGTAGGATTGGCCACACACCAGTCTCCCTCTGTGCATTCTGTGCTAGAAAAGGTGGATTAGAGAAGGCTTGGGAACATGAGGGCCACATACTCTCTCTGAGGCACCTAAATGCAGCCTCAGCATGTACAGTGGACAAGTGGACAGATGAAATGAATCACAACACAGCCATGCTTGGCTTCAAATTTTTTTCTCAAAAATTAGGCTGTTCAGAACAAAGTGGAAAAGTCAAATCTCCACGAAATGTTGGGTTGCTCTTCAGAACCATAGTGAGAGGAAGTGCACATACATTGAATATTGCCACAAACTCTGGAGAAGGCCTGGGTAATTCACAAGAAGATTCAAAGACGTTACGTAGAAAGAAGGCTTCCTTTACAAATTGGAAGGGCTGACCAAATGCAAGCAAAAAAGAGTCCATGCATTGTGCTAGCAAAAGAAATACACTGTCAAGGGTTTATTTGAGGAGTTCAATGACCCCAAATTAAACAATTATATACATTAGTAGTAGGACCCAGCAAGAGAATTAGTTGGGACATTAAATGATGGAGAAGGAAATAGCCTGTGGAGAAGCTAAATGCATTATTTGCTGCCTGTGACTTCCTGGCATGAATTTAAGACAGCTTTCCAAGTCTGTACTGTCTGTCTGAGGAAGGAAGTATAAGGAATCCTCAGACTGTGTGGGAAAATGTTGGCTTTTTAAAAAAACCTCTCTATAGTGACACCAAAGAGCTTGCCAGATTTCTGTGGCCTGTGTTGGCACAATGAATCACCTGGGAACTCCCTGCTTTGTATCTTTCCTCTTTGCACCTGCAGCAAGCTCCCAAGTAATCATCTGCACAGACCACATCTGTTACAGAGATTTATCATGCTTTCTTACATCTAATATTTCAGGAGAAAAGGTGGAAGAATCCCATCATAATGTCAGGTCTGTCTAATTGCATTAACTTCAAGGGAGTCAATACAGATCAGATATTAGAAAAGACTTCCTGACTGTAAGGGTGATCAGTAAATGGAATAGGTTGCCCCAGGACAGTGATGGTGAACCTTTTGAGCTTGGTGTGTCAAAATTCCCAAGAAAACCTAGCTTAACTCGAGTGCTGTGTCACATCTAGAAATATCCATAATTTTGTGATATTTGTAGCTCTAGTAAAAAGTTATATTTTTGATATATGTATTTTATAAAAAGCAAAAACAAATAATTATTTACATTAGTGTTTGTTGCTGAATTTCGTTTGCTAAATCTTCAACTGAAATTTGGTATTTCGTACACTTCAAGAACAAGCAAGCACTACACGCCCAGGTGCCAGGATGACCTGGTGTGTCTCCCAAAAGGGCTTGGCGTGTCACCTGTGACACACGTGTCATAGGTTGGCCATCACTGCCCCAGGAGGTAGTGAGTTCTCCTTCACAGGAGGTCTTCAAGCAGAGGCTGGACAGACATCTGTCTGGGATGGTTCAGGAAATCCTGCATTGAGCTTGATGACCCTAGAGGTCCCTTCCAACTCTATGATTCCTTGGTTCTGTTTGTTCTCCCCCTCTACCTGATAAGGCAAACTGCCCCACTAGAGCTCAGCCTCTTTTGCAATACCACTTTACAACATGAAGGGAAACTACCAAGGACAGGTAGGAAGAGGCTCTATGTGAAGCCTGTGATCTCCTCAGATTCTGTTTTGTATCACAGGCTTAATTGTCCTGTCTTACCTCTTAGGGCATCTCTGCCAGCGATCCACATTTATCATTGCAGAGAGTTGGAAGAACCAACTGTCTAGGGGTAGGTTCAATACCGCATTCAAAATTATAGTTGTAAAACGACACCTAGTGGAGGCAGCAGGAGTGTACCTTGAGGAAAAGTGTTAAGACTAGCACTGCATTCAAATAGCCAAAAACGGCCACCTGGTAAGGTCTCTTGGGGCATGGCAACTGAACATTATGAACTCTATTGTGCCTGCAACCACCCTCCAAGACAGGAAATCCAACTTCAGAAGTGCCCTGCCAAAGCAGTTCAAGGGCAGATTTTGTGTTTGTGTGTCCCTCCACCTGACTGCCCCATTCTAGAGAGGCAGCAACAACAGAAGTGATTTACCTAGGTCATTTTCTGCACAGCACAAATAAGCATCAGACTTCTCCAACCATCTCCAATCTGGCTCTTCATCATGACAGGTGGGCCATGCTCACACCTTCACTTTAAACCTTCAATCTACCTTCAGGTCTGACTCCTCACATCCTTTGATTTCTATGATTCTATCCGTTTTATTTGTGGACTTTCCACCCTCCATTTGGCCTTAGTTTCCATCAGGGAGAAAAGATCTTGGCTTTAATAGTTGAAAGAAGGAGAACCGAAGAACCAGGAGAAGATTCTAATGGGAAGATTTTGCCAAGTCCCCTTGGGGTTTTAGCTAAGTCAGTGCTTTTGTGTGAGAACAAACACAAGGCTGAGAGGCTCTGTGGGCAACAACATGGAATCCGCATGTTAGGTACCAGCTGAGACAAGAAGAGAGCTGGGGAGAGAGCTTGAACATCCAGGTTGGGTTGCTGACTTCAGATAAGACAAGGGAAATCAGCTTAGAGTCACCAAGACACTCTTAGTTAAGTGGGATTCTCTGGTCCATTAAAAAGTATCAAGCAATGCTAATGTGATATCTTGTTTCCAGCGCCACGCTTGCATTCTTATGTTGACTTCAATTGTTTAAAAAACACATACTGATTGCTACAATTTTATGCTGTGCCTTACACCATTTAAGCTGTTTTAATTTCACTTTTAATGATGTAACACTGTTTAAGAATCTGGTCAGTTGTATTCTCCTTCCGAATGATCATCTACCACTTGCAGCGTCTTAAGATCCCAAAGCCTCTGTGCATGTACAGAGTATCAGAACAATGGCATAACAACCAGATCAGGAAGTGGCCTTTGGACCATCCTTCTTCATGATAATGTGGTTTAAAAGAGGCCCCATCCTCACTTAACTCATGCCATCTATATAGGACAGAGCGTACACCAGGTTAGGGTGCCCCAGTAGCAACCTAGCCTGGTCTGTTGGTAGGCCTTGATTTCTGAGGTCTCCTGTCATATAAGGGTGTGTTATACTGGGTCATAGAGGAATATGAATGGGATACCTCTGATCCAGTATACCACGGGGGACCCATTTTGGCAGCATAACAAGGTACACTGCAAAAATGGGTCTCTCAGGAGTCCAAAGGCCAGGAACCTTCACTTCTGGCCTTTCAGCTTTTGGAGACACTCCATAGCAGGTCTGAAGCTGGTGCAAGCTCTGGAATCAGGATGGGGACTGATGCAGCGCAACTGACCCAATGTTCTCAATCCACACAGTTTAGGTCAGATTGCTTGTCCTGGATTAGAGCATCCCCTCTCTGCTGTGGTGTACTGGAGGTAATTGTGAATACAGCCAAAAACACTCTCAGTTTGACCTCAGTTCCTGGTAACTAAACAGACAACATCTATGTGCTTTTCTTGGCAACAGAACAGTAGTATTACTCCGTATCATTTTATTCTTCCAGCATGCTTTTAAGCTTTCTAATATGGCCTATAGCACAGGGATTTCTTGGCTGCCTCCAGTCCAAGGATTTACCAGGCCTAATAGTGCTTAGCATTTGGGGATCAGCATTAAGAAATCGCATTAAGTTTCTTGGGTGACCCTGGAATAGCACCCCACACTTATCTACTCCACACTTACCTACCTCACTCTGTTGTTATGAGGATAAAAGTGATGGGGGGGGGCTAAGGTTTCCCACCTTAAGCACTTTGAAAGGAGACACATAAATGTGTATGTAAATAAGTAAACACCCTCCTACTATTGGTCACAAGACGGTAGCTTACAATTTCCTTACTCCTGGGTTAAGCCTTCCCCTCCAGTACTGTCCTGATCAATAAACTAGAGGAGTAACACAGAAGCAGAACTAGTCATTGACTTCTGCAGTTCTTAAAACAAGATACCATCTCAATTTAATAAAAGCATTTAATTGAACAAAGGCTTCCATAGACTTGCAGGGAGCTCTAAATGTATAAATTCATACAGGCAGGGCCATTAATTAACTAAGTACACATCAGCTAGTAGAAGGGTGCCCTTTATAGGCATTATAAAACTCATTTCAGGAAGCATTTCTGCTACAGCTGGCATCCAGCCAAATGTAAGCAATAAAGGACCTATTTTATGTCAGAATAAAGGAAGTTGTATGTGTTGTGTGCCTACATCATTTGATATATCAGTATAATTAATTAATCCTTAATCAATGAATCCCACTCTTTAGAACTCTTTGCTTTTTGTAAATGTAAAACCTATTTTTTCACTTGTACCTTTTTGTACGATTCAATAGGGTGACCATTGCCAATTGTTGATTATTTTCACTTTTCTATTTGATGACTTCATTATTCTCTTTTGTAAACCAGAGTCTTCTGAAATCTGCACTATGTAAATCAAATAAAATAAATTTTATTCTAGTCTTAAATTAGTGTTTTGCAACAGTATTGGTCCTGTACTGAAATCAGCATGACTAATTAAGCTTTTTTTGATCTATTCCTAGATCCCACCGATATTCCTTCTGAATCAAGGGAGGCAGTTGTGATGCTTAGTCACTGCCTAGAGGCAGTAATGGTCCAGATATGGATCAATAAATTTAAACTATCTAGACAAGATGAAGGTACTGTATGTCACAGGGTTTGAGTCTAGGAAATTAGATGGCACATGATTCTTGATGGGGTTGTTTTGCCCCAGGAAGAAAGAGTGAGTAATTCTGGATGGTTCTGGACTCAACAGAGTCACTTCCGCTCAGGTGGCAGCAATAACCAGGAGTTGCTTATCTCAATCCTCAACTGGCTTAGCAGCTTTGGCTTTTCCTGGGTAGGGACAACTTGGCCACAGTGATCCTTGCTACCTTTGAAGAGTCTTAGTGATTTTAGCAGCATGACTTCTGACCAGGTCCTGGCCGGACACACATCACATCAGTCTTGAAGGAACCACCCTGGTTATGACTTTTCTATAAAGCCCATCCTAAGGCGAATACATTGATATGTAAAGTCCTAAATTGCTTGGGCCCTGAAGATCTGAACATATACTTTTTCTCATATAGACAATCCTGTGTTTTTAAGCTCACAAAGCAAGGGTCTTCTTGTACTTTTGCTACCCTCAGGCATGTGAGTTCTCTGAAGTCCTTCCTCCTCCCCCATCAGAATTGGAAGAGGCTCCCAGCGGAGAGCTACCGTATCCTGCCCTGGAAGATTTGGGTGACAGGCAGGGTACAAATGTAATAAACAAACAAACTAAATCTTACTAGATACAAACTATGAAATAAAAGCTGGGGTTCCCATGTATATACAGGTAGAATGTACAAAGAAGACAACTTGTATACTAGGTCAGATTTTTTTGTTCCTAAGTTTGCATTCAGCTTCAGTTCACCTTCAGCATGGAAGAATAAATCAGCAAAGTGAATAGTTATTTCCTTTTCACATTATTTAACCCAAAGGTGGATTTCTCAGGCCCTTTCTGCACTTAGCCTTATTCTGGATTATATCCTGGGATATACCATCCTCATATTAGTGCAAACTATGGCAAGTATTGGGCAAAACTGTAGAGAAATATTCTATTTCCTATGGCAGTTGGGCAAACCCTTGTCAGTAAGGACAATGGTGACCTCTCATTTAGAAACCTTTATCTAATTGCTTCTGCCTGCCAAGAGTGAGTGGATGCCTGCACAGATCTATCCATAATAGAACATTGTGTGCTGGATTCTACACTAGCAATTCTAAGGCTGTAAAGTGTATTACAATATGCCTGTGAGAACTGCTTGCTTTTACACAAACATCAGCATATTTCACTGTATAGGATATGCTTGTAAGTCATCAATAGATCATCACAGTCATTGCAATCTCCACAATAAATCATCTTTTTTTGCTCCTAAGTTTTCATTCAGCTTCAGTGTGGAAGACCATATCAGCAAAGTGAATAGTTATTTCCCTTCCACATTATTTAACCCAAAGGTGAATTTCTCAGGTCCTTTCTGCACTTAGTCTTATTCTGGATTCTATCCTGGGATATGCCATCCTCATATTAGTGCAAACTATGGCAGGTACTGGGCAGAACCTACCTTGGTCTGTGGCTAGCATTTGGATGGCAGATTCCTATTCTGAGAGATAATATGGAATAAATTTGGAATATAATATTGTAACCCGCCCTGAGTTAGATAATGCCCAAAGAAAACAGCTTGCCACTTGGCTGATGTGTCCCCTCACTCTGAAAGTAGACTGAAGCTGGATTAAAACTTAGATGTGAATGTAACCTCCTTCTATAGGTTTCCCTGAAAATATGACCTACCCTGAAAAATAAGCCCTAGCATGATTTTTCAGGATGCTCAAAATATAAGCCCTATGTAAGTATTATATAAAACATTCCCTGAAAATAAGCCCTAACACATCTTTTGGAGCAAAAATTAATATAAGACCCCATCTTATTTTTGGGGAAACATGGTATCTACTGTCAGCAGCTCTCAAAGGTACTCCCAGACTTTCCCATAAAGTATTTCCACGTTTTGATCGTGAGGCGCTGGGCAGGGGATTAAACCTGGGAAGGATATTTTATCCTTTTTTTTGAAAATGATTTTCTTTCTCCCTCAAATACGCATACAACACTTAATAAGACCTGACCTTTCCTGAGAGAAATTGAATTCTTCCTTGCTGGCAAAGCCCCTATGCTTTTGCTACCTGCACAATTCAACTAGTGTGGTTAAGAGGGAAAAGCCAGCTACTGAATGTCTGCTTACTACAGTAACCAGGAGACCAAAAGTTTACCACTGCGGGGAAGGTTTTTTATTATTTTTAAATGTGAAAAGGGTGCCATCTGGAGGGTTTAATCTCTCCTAGGCTGTACTTTCATTAGGTGTTTGCGTGCAAACATGACAGATGGGCTACCTTTAAGCTCTAAACCATTTTTCAAAAATCCAATATATACAAGGTTGTACTGGTTATTTTATTTTTAAGCCTGTTTACAAAGTGCTCCTTTCCAGGTGGCAGCCCTTGCTCCAGATTACTTGCTCCTTCACAGCTAGATCCTGGCCTTCCATAGATCCATGGATGTACAAGCTGGAAGGGTCTGGGCAGCAGGGGGAGGGCGGTGTCCTTTAAATCCAACCGCAACAAACTGCTCCGTCCAGGGACTCGTACAAATTTACTGCACCACTAAATAAACAACCACACGCTCACCAGCATTTATTTCCAGAATCAATGGAACCCAACATGAATTAGAAATGTACATGAGGAAAGCTCATCCGGGTTGGCTGCCTAGGGAAGAATCTGTGACAAGACAGGGACTCTGAACATGGTCAAGAGTGCTTGCTATTATTTTAAAAATTTATATCCCGACCTTCACCACATTGTCCCAGGGCGGGTAACAATAATCTTAAAATGTAAAATATTAAAACATATATTTTAAAAAAATGTTTAATTAAAAAATACACTTATCAACAACAGTACAAATATTTAGAAACTTCATACTTAATAAACATTTCCTTTAATTAAAACTATACATTTTACTATAACCTTAATAATTCCAAAATAATAAACTCATAACTTTTAAATTTTAAAACATAATTTTTTAAAAAAATATTACACCCCCCCCATCCCTCCCTAACAGAACAGCACCTTGAGGAAGCTAATTAAACATATGTTCTCACCAGACACCGAAAATTATACAGCCTGGCGAACCTCGAGGGGGAGGCTCTCCCTGAGTCTAGGGGCCACCACAGAAAAGGCCCTCCCTGCAAGTCCCTATATACCTCGTACCACTGAAGGGACTGCAAGAGCCGCCTCTCCTTGAGATCTAGTCTGGCCTCAGCGGGACCTGAAAGCTCAGCCCCATTCGCTTGGAGCCCCCCGGGGACGCCTCTGAACGCGCTCCCGGGGCAGCGAGCCCCCTCCGCCGAGGTAACCGAAGGCACAGCCCCACACTCGCCACCCCCGTTGCTCTTCCTTTCCCATCGCCAAGGCGGACGGAAGGCGCGCACGACGCCAAGGCTCGCGAGGCGCGCCGCTCGGGCCAGCTCAGGTCACGCCGCTCGGTGTCACGCCGGTGCGAGACGGCACTCGCCTCGGAGTCCGCCGCCCGCCCGCCGCCGCCGCCGCCGCCGTCCACTCCCCGGCCCTCCCCGCCTGCTTCTGCCCTGCCTGCCCCCTCCTTCGTTCCCCCTCCTCCCTCTCCGCCCGCCGGGCTCGGGGATTGGCTGGGCGGCCGCCTGGTCCCAGAATGCAACGCATGGCGCGTCATTGAAGAGAGACCATGATGGCGGCGGCCGTGGCGGCGGGGGGAGCCCCGGAGGTGATCGCCCAGCTGGAGAACGCGGCCAAAGTTCTGATGGTGAGGCGGAGGCGGCGCAGGGAAAGGGGGCGAGCGAGCACGGTGGGCAGGAGCCCTGGGCCAGTCTTATGGGGAGCCCCTGCCAGGGTCTCCCTCCTTCCTTCCTTCCTCGGGGAAGTCTCTCGTTCTGGCTTGCCCTCCCTCTGGAAGTATCCCTGGGTGACCCTGCGTGGTGGCATCGCTTTGCTCTTCTTCCCTCAGGAACTTTGCAGCTTCCCTTCCCTCTCTGCCTCTCCTCTCTCTGCACACTCGCTTCGGTGTGAGGCTCGCTGAGTCCTGAGAGTGCTATCTCTGAGTAAACACGTGTAGGAGGAATGCGTAGGAAGCCCCTCGCGACCCCTTCCTGTCTGCAACCTCTCAGTGCCTTATTATTCTGTGCGGTTCTGATCCCTTTCCGCTCCCAGGTCTTTATTTCTTTTTTCCCAATGCGCCCACGTGCTTAGATCCTTGATTTCCTGCTCGCCACTTTCTGCCTTGCACCTTCTTTGCAAAGAGCAGCATAAACATTTTACATTTTCTGTAGTAAAAACGTGTTTGGCAAGTGATGTGCTGCAAGTCTGTGTGTGGCTCACTTGACTCTTTTTCCCTTCCACAAAGTAACTTGCATTTTGCTTTGGTGAATTTTCTGTTTAAATTGAGAAACCTATGCTTGATTAGCAGACACTTCTAACCTAGAAAACAGTTCCTTGAATCACTACTGAAACTCTCTGAGATCCTTAATTTCTCTCTGCATTGCACCTCCTTTGCAAAGAGTAGCATAAATGTTTTACATTTTCTATAGTAAAAATGTGTTTGGCATACGATGCCCTGTGAGTGTGTGGCTCACTTGACTCTTGTTCCCCCTCTGCTTTGGGGAATCTCCTGTTTAATTTGAGAAACCTATGCGCCATTAGCAGACACTTCTAATCTAGAAAACAGTTCCTTGAATCACTACTGAAACTCTCTGAGAGGCAAGACTGTGAAAAAAACCAAGGTCTCAGAGTAGATCACAACATAGGATAAAACACTACCCAATATTGTGAACGTAATATTCAGGGTTCTCAATGGCTGAGAACCTCAGGAGTTCCTAGCCTTCTGAGACTCTTTAAGACTTTGTGTCCTGCAGGCAGAATCCTAAAATGGTGACTGTTAATATTGGGAGTGGGAGCAGGGTGCAAAATGCTTTAAAGTCTGCAACTTGTTGCATTTTCTGCATAGGCACACTTTTTGTTGTCAGGTATGGTTTAGTTGTTTCTTACTCCTAGCTGACCTCGTGGACTCATCTATACAGCTTTCTTGGCAGAGAAACAGAAGTGGTTTGCCATTGCCTAATTCCAGGAAGGGGCTGGGGATCAGTTTGTCAACCCTCTGCATTCTGAGTTAGTGTTGCTTCCATCAACACTTTTAGCAATCTTTTATTTAGCTATTCAGCTGGTAGTTGTAGTGACCAGAACTTCCCACAGATAAGATAGTGAGAGGCCAGTTGGTTCAGTAGTTGTTAGCAGGCAACTTGCTTTTTGCCCTAACTTCAGAAGAAAAGCTCATTTCTCTGCATTTAGAGGATGGAGGACAGGTTGATCACTCCATCAGGGGAGTTATTTCTTTAAAAGTCTTGGACATGGGTCTTGAACAGACAAAGGAAAATAAAAGCAACTCTTATATGCAACATTTAAAGGGGGGAAGTTATGTGAAATCTGAAGTGTCCCGCAAAAGACTCCGGCCAGGCCCTTGGGGTATCTCCTAGCCACTCCCCAGAATGCTTTGTTTCTCCAACAATCTTATTCCAACAAACCTTTTAAAACTAATTTGTTAAGCGTGGAAAGCAAGACCTGCAATGAGTTCTAGCTATTTGCAAGCCTGACTTTCAGATAACCATTGCTATAAAATTTATTAGAACACTTCCACAGATTTTTCCTTAGTTAGGCTTCCATAAATTCTTTAGCAGAAATTTATCATTCAGAGAAACAACGGTTTGAGCACCACTTTGGTTTGTTGCTGATCAAAAATATATGTGGAAGTTAGTTGTTCAAGTTCAATTTTATAAATGTTTATTGCTTTGAATGGACAAATAACTTGTGTTCTTCTATGGAAGGAGCTTTTCTGTCATTTTCTTGGCTTCCCTGTAATCCTACTGGGTCGGGGAAGGGAGAATTGTATTTTATATTTATTTTAATTATGTTTGAGCTGTTACAAATTTTATCTTTTTACTTTTGTGACTTACCCTGGGACCCTTGGATGGAGGGTGAGGCATAAGTGCTAATAAATGTATAAACTTGGTGTTTGCAGAAAATACATGAAACTAGGCTTTAGTATGCAAGCAAAAACATTTGCCTTTCTCTGCTGGCAGAAGAGATTGAGAAGCAGATATGTTAATTCATGCCTGAAAACATAATCATGAAAGCTTATATAGCCTGTGACTGTTTGCTTTGTATTCCATTTTTTTCTCTGGGATAAAAAGTTCAGGGCATAGTAGCTGTAATTTCTTTTTCCTCTCATTACAAGATGAGATATAGTTCAGACTGCAAGAGGATGGCTGACTTCAAGCTTGATATCCATGAATGAATTTAATTTTTTTTTGGTTAGATAAGAATATTTGGTCTAAAGATCTATCCTAGAAATATATGGTGAGCTAAAGGAGGCCTGTCTGAAGTTGCCTTTAATGCCAGCATTTTGGCTTAATTTATTGTGGACTTAAATTTTTTGAACTACCATTGTGCTTTTGAATCTTGTGATAGTATTCCTAATTTTCTGATAGAGGCCTTAAGGTGGGAAGGAAAACTAGTTATTAAGAAGAATTCAATATGGATAAGGTAGCATCAAAAAATATAAGTAGGACTTTGCTTCAAATGCAGACATGCTCCAAGTGTAATTAGAATTATTTTGGTGAAGTAGACTATTTATTTTATCCTGGTAGTAGTGAACAATCTCAGATCACGGTCCTAAGGTCAGGTGGAACAGCAGCACCGTTCCCCTGCAGAAACGGAGTATTCAAGCCCCATTTGTTCTTATTCCACTGTCATTGATTCAGTTCTTTCCATTTTACCTTTGGTAATAGTTGGTCTGAATGGGGCTTGGATAATGTGGGTCCCTATCCACTTCTCTCCCTTCCTCCAGCAGCAAAAGGTGGGCTCTGTCTAGTAATGCAGCCACCAGAAGGGGCCTCTGTATAATTGTTGCAGAACCATATTATTCAGTATTCATCCACTGCAGTTTCTGCTTTCTCCAGGTTATAATTCCATTTGAGTAAGTTCCCGGTATTTACTGTAGACAAAAGGTGAGTGAAGGGGAACCAGCCATTATAATGTGCAAGTAATTGTTTAGTAGGGCTGTGGTTGAAAGACAGGGTTTATTTGCTTAGTGTAGCATCTGTGAAGAACTTGGTCTACAATTTACCATCTGTGGCTTGTAATGGAGTTATTCAGCTAACCGCAGGAGGACAAGATGTAGCCTCCTCTCCTGCCCTTTTTGTTGCTTGTGGGCCATGGAACTGTTGCACCAGCTTCAGTGTAGGAGTGAACTTTGCAACAAGGGTATTTCTTCGTGTTCACTAAGAACTTTTCTGTTCATTAGGAAACATACTTTACATAGACCTCCCTGCAACACCTGTGCCTCTTCAGTCTCGAAAGGTGTCATTTAAGAGGTGACCTGATTGAAGTATATAAAATTATGCCTGGTATAGAAATGGGGGATAGAGAAAAATTATTTTCTCTATGAAGTTGATGGGCAGTAGAGTTAGGACTGACAAAGTGAAGTATTTTTTCATCTAGAGGGTCATCGGCCTATGGAATGTATTACCAGAAGAGATTGTGACAGCAACCAGCCTGGATGGTTTTAAGGAAGGATTAGATAAATTCATGGAGGACAGGTTTATCAGTGGCTTCTAGAATGAATACCTCTAAAGGCAATTTGCAGTGTGTTGAGATCAGGTGAAGGTTTTGCCCTTGTCTTCTGCTTGAGATCCCCGGAAGCAACTGGCAGGCCACTGTGCGAGACAGGATGCTGGACTAGATGGACTGTGGTCTGATTTAGCAGGGCACTTCATATGTTCAGATGACATAAATTTGAACAGGAAACAACTTCAAATGATTTCTGCACCAGAAATATATAGGAAGCTGAACAGAAGAATCCAGAGGGGAGGATTCAGTGTGTTGGGACAGCTAAACTTCGATTGAAGCCTGTTAGATGAGAAGTTTATATCAGAATTGCCAGTGACATGAGTGGGGTTCTGCAGTAGATGGCAACACTTTTATCAAGCAGCCCTGTCAGCTCTTCTTCTATGGACAGCCATTGCTGCTAGCAGTAACCCTGGTCCCGAAGGCAGATCTGGCGCTGATTCCTCAGAGTGGTTGATCCATCCTGTCCTAAACCAAGCTGATGAGAGTGCAACCTGCAATGTTCCTGTCTCTGATCTTAACAGGATAAGGGTCTGTTGGCACTTAGTGTTTTCTAAATGCTACTACTACCAACTTCAGGACTGTAAGACTGGCTACGTCTGCATCTTGTTGTGACAGTTGTCTTTTAAATTACCCACACGGTGTTGGCATACCTTGTGAGCACCTATGTACCCTGATGTTTCAGTGTGCTCTCCACACAGGTGGGAAAAAATTGGTTTTGCATTACCACAGATAATATCTCCCAACATTACCTCGCTTGACTTTATTGTGGTGGATATTGGGCTGCTGTTCCACCCATGGCTATTCTGTGCCATGTCCCTTGGCTAGGACTCTTCCTAAACTTGGTCTCTAGATATCCAGGCATCTCCCTGGTGCACAGAGACACATCCCATTTCCAGTACCAATATAGATGTGGATTTCTGGGTGATTAGGGACAACTCTGTTCAGTGCCCCAACACGTTCCTCCCATGCCTTGAACTCCAAGGTGTGAAAATAACCTGAAAAGAGATCAGGCATTACTCAGAGTGATCCAGGCAGAACCTACATTTGCCACCACATTGTTCTAGACATTAACTCTATCATTAGTTTCAAATGGACAGGATGGAAGAATTCTGAACCAAAAAAGTAGTTGCATGTGATATTTGTTTTCAAAACCTGGATCTTAGTATAGTTGTAAAGGAGAATGTGAGCTATAGATTGAGAGAAGACAAGCCATGGATATATTCTTAAGAAGCAAAGTATCAGAATGTTAATGGTATTAACAGGATTTTTATTTTCAATATATGCAGCAATTTGTTTCCGTCTCCTTGCTATAGCACGTGCTTGGAGCCTGTCTAGTAACATGCAATGGTGTAGGAAACAGAGAAGATTGCCTGGTGGGAAAGTACTATTTTGGAAGCAAAAATATTTTCCTCAACAGAAAACATATGCTGGGATTCCTTCTATAAATTGTGCTTTTTTATCTTGAGTTTCTGTAATTTTGATATTTATCATAAATATCAGTCTTCAGTTCCCTTTTCATTCAGTCCAAAGGTGATAAGATTCCCATTGATTTCTGTGGAAGAGGAAATTTCCATGAGCCTGGGGCTATTTTGCTGTGGCTGCATGGGAACCTTGGTTGTATGCATCTCTTAATTACGGCTGCCTTTAGTCTTAATCTTCTCGTGTGCTGATGAGCATCATTTTTTAAGGAAACAGCACATGGCATTTTCTTTCTTCAGTCTGCGTAGCTAAATGACTAAATCTACATTTAATGAAGCAATTTTGTTATTGTTTCAGTGGTAAGAATGAGTACATTCATGTTTACACCTCAGTTATTCACAAATCAGTGGGAAATATGTCCTGTAAATGTTAACAGAATTAACTTCCAAGAGATACAGGGAGATTGAATCTCTTAGTGAAAGCACAGAAAATTCTGTTTGATTTTTTTTCTGGATGCTGAAGTGAAGCTGAAGCTCATTTCTGGTTTCTTTCAAAAACAATACTAGTAATATTGATTAAACCAGATTTTATAAGAGCTGGCTTCTCTAATAATTTCTTAAAGATATAAAAGAGTAATAACGCAAGCATTTTCTAGAACACTGAAAACCTGCAGAAATATGGCCATGAAGGCATTCAGAATACAAGGATGGCACATGTGAGCTGCAGAACAGGAAACAGCACAGTATGTATTGTATTTTAGGACTTCATTTCCTAGTTTTACTATAATTTAACGTCTGAGTCAGTGCACAGATGCAACATACATAGGTTTGTTATGTCCTTCTGGGCATTTTCATTAATAAGACTTTCTTGACAAAGGAGATTTTCTATGTTTTGGCTTTAGAGATGCAGGTTTCTAAATAATGTGCACAGAAATGCACAGCTTCTAGTCTCGGGCATAGACAAATCAACTTGTCATGGCTATTGTAGCAATTTGTCTATTTTGCCTAGGTAATGTTTTAAGCTTTTTTTTTTTTTAGTTATTTCTGATGATTAGGTCAAAAGGTGTGGAAAAAGAGGAAGCAGAACAAAGGACAGAGTTCCCTTTCATATGTTGCTGAACTCCAACTTTGATCATTTCCTGCCACTGGCTAGACCAGCTGAGGCTCTTGGAAGCTGTAATTCAGCAACATTTAGAAAGCTGGAGTCAGACCAGCTCCGTTTAAGTGACACTCCTTATCTATGCTATGTATACTAATCACTTGGAGAAGGCAAGGATGCTAGCTTAAGGACAAGATGAAAGGAGTGTTGAATAGAGCTTGACTCTCTCCTGTTCTTCAAGTTGTTTATTTTGCATGCAGTTGTAATCCTTTCTTTTCAGCTACAGACAAGTTTTTGTTAGTCTCTCCATATTGAACCAGGGTTGGTTTTTTTCAGAAGCAACACAAGTGACTCTAGTGGTGCTTAATCCAAGTACATAGATAGATGTAATAGGTAGGTAGAAAACAGCTGGAAGTTTAGCTGAGTGTTATGGTTAGAATACAATAGTCCTGTCCACAGGTAATTCCTCCTTATCTTGGAATTAGAGAAGTATTTATGGACTCTGGCAATCATTGTGACTAACTTCTGCCTCTTTCCTAGTCTTGAGTTTACACATTTGATTTCTGCCCTGGTAGAACCTGCTACTGTTATAAGCATTGAATCAGATCATGGTTATAACAGAAGCCAGTGGGTGAATCCATGTGATATTATTTAGCAGTTGAGATCAATCTGAAATTCACATTAGGCTAACAGAAACCAGCACCCTGCAATGAAAATGAGTCATGATGTGTAGGTCCTTGCTAATGTTTAAGTGACTACTTTCAGTATTAAAGACACTGGATATTTGCAGGCAGATTGGGATATGTGTTTGAGAACATATGGCAAAAAAAAAATGCAGGAAATAAATAGCAGTTATACAACTCTGTGAAAATTTAATCAAGTAGAACCGGAGAGGACTGAAAATCTTCTCTCATCAAAGAGTACTCTTTTATTTGAGCAAGAGAAACTGTGTGTTGCAGGCAGACTTTGTTGTTGGTTACACAGCTGAGATGAAATATTTGCTGTTATGTTACATAACAATAAATGAAATTTTCTAGCTTCCTGAAGTCCTACTGTAAAACATTAGTGGGCTTTTATTTACATATTTGGGCTTGAGATTCTTGACTTGCAAGTCCAGCTTTCTATTTCCCCCTAGTTCTAGCACTTGTTTGAAGAAGGTTTATTCCTCTATTATGTCTCTGTTCTTGTACCTCAGTACATCCCTGTCTGGCTCTGGGGTAGGCCTGTGCAAGCTGCTGTTCAGCAGGATTGAAACAGGATAAAGAGGTCCAGGACTGCACAGGGCTTCATCCAGCCCATGATTTTCATGGTGTTCCCTTACTCTTTAATTATCTTTGGGTGCCCTAGATAGCTCAAGCTTATTGGGTGAAGTAAGTGGAAGTCACAGCCCAATCTCAGTGAGCCAGTTCGGTTTAGTGGTTAGGGAGCTGGATTCTTATCTGGGAATACCTGGTTTGATTCCGCAGTCATTCATGAAGCCAGTTGGGTGACCTTGGGAAAGTCACAGCTCTCTTCTGAGCTCTCACATTCGCACCTACCTCACAGTGTGTCTCTTGTGGGGAGAACAGAAAGCTTTGTCAGCTGCTTTGAGTCCCCTTAAATGGGTGAGAAAAGTGGGGTACAAAAGCCAACTCTTCTTTACCGCACTTCGATCGTGTTGAACAGTTCTTTCAACACGATTGAGCCAGTTTGGTCTAGTGGCTAGGGAGCCGGACTCTTATCTGGGAATACCGGGTTCGATTCCACCCTCTCCCATGAAGCCAGCTGGGTGACCTTGGGCTAGTCACAGCTCTCTTCTGAGCTCTCACAGCCCCGCCTACCTCACAGGGTGTTCTGTTATGGGGAGAAGAATGGAAAAGCTTTGTCAGCCGCTTTGAGTCCCCTTAAATGGGTGAGAAAAGCGGGGTAGAAAAGCCAACTTCTTCTTCTTCTTCTTCTTCTTCTTCTTCTTCTTCTTCTTCTTCGGCACAAGCCTATTTTGGAGTCTTCTTAGCACTCACGTGCGGAGGTATCTAAAGGACGCCCCCCATCTTTTTTTTCTTGTACTGTCCCTGTTCCTTTCTGAACACTCGCACAAAATTGCCTCTCTAACCCTTGTCTTCCTGTTGTCTTGCCTAGGCTGGTGTCCTCTTTATCCAAATGACTGAAGTTCTGTCAGCCTTACCTATCATGTTTAAAGGCCAGAGTTAAATCATCTGGAAGGTGCTAGGTCAGTGAAGCTGCCCAGCTATAGTATGGTTTAGAGTTAAGCCTAAGCCCACTTTCTTAAAACAAATGTAAGATGGCTTTGTACAGCACTGTTGGTAAACCATGAGGTCCCAGGAAAATAATTTAGCCTCTGGGGCACCAATGACTTACGTTGGTACACTCAGTCTACCCTCCACGGCATCACTGACATGGGCTGGGACCCCAGTGGTTCCTGTAACCTCTAGCTTTCCTTAAGTGGCAATTACATGTGTAACATGCCCAGGCAGTCAGCTAAGTGTCAGCCATGACTCCGTGGTACCCAGCAACCACCACCATGCTTTGGATTATAATCCTCATCAGACCTGTACAGCGGAGCTTTAATATGAGCCAGTTTGGTCAGGCTCTTATCTGGTAGTCTCCCGATTCAATTCTGCACTCCTCCACAAAGCCAGCTGGGTGATCTTGGGTTGATGACAGCTCTCTTTCTGAGCTCTCCCAGCCCCGCCTGCCTCACAGGGTGTTCTTTGGTGGGGAGAAGAACAGAAGGTTTGTCAGCTGCTTTGAGTCCCCTTAAAGGGTGAGAAAAGTGGGGTACAAAAGCCAACTCTTCTTCTTTTACTGGAGACTGCTAATTGATGACTGTTCTAGTGTAATATCACATGTTTTTCGTTCCTAGTTTGGTCAGTTATTTCCCCTACATTTGGTAGTACATGTCTTTGTTATCATGAGATTGTTAGCTTTCTGGAAGAGGGACAAATCCATGTGTTCCCAGGGCAGTTTTATTGTTCCAGATGTTTTAATGATCCATTAGATCTTTATTTGTTTGCTTATACCTTCTTACCTACTTTGGAACTTTAGGGCAAACTTTAATAAACAAGATAGAGCAAAATGTGGCTTGGATAACTGTTGCTTATTTGATCAGACTAGCCTGAATGGCATTGAAAGCTTTCACTGAGACAAAAATATTTTTCTTAGTTTAGTGGGAAGCTGCATTGCACTGAGAATGCTCAATTTAACTTGATTTAAACTGACACGCTAGAGGGCAGTAGATCATTGCTAATACTGTGACTATTTTTTTAAAATAATAGAAGTCTCTCACTGTTTTTACAGAACTTTCTTTAAAACAAGGATTTCAGAACACTAGGTTTTTTTCTAGGCTTCTTGCTGTCACTATATTTGATTACTTCCCTAAACATCAATTTTACCTTCAGGGCGTGAAAGTTAATTCTATCTAAGGACATTGGCCAGTTGGTAGCTTATAGGGTTGGAACCCAGCAATCTTACAAGGCTCTTTTTTAGCCCTGCAATATTCAATCAGTGGCTCTCAGTCACTGTGCTAGTGAGCTTCCTTCTGCTTCTTCCTTAGATTTCTGTAGCTATTGCATTGCTGTCGCCCATTACCTCTGCTAGGAATGTGCACAGATGAAACAGTCACGTTCGATTTGCAGTTGAAGTGAATCTCCAAAAATTCGTTTGTCAAAATCATTTGCTCAAACATTTGGATTTTCTCATTTGCGGCCAAACTTTTTTGCACCTTTTTTTCATTGAAAATGCCTATTTTCACTAGTAAAATACTATAAAAGTGTGAAAATTCCATTGGATTTTTCTGTTCCCAAGCCAGGAGCATTATTTGATTTTGTTTGAAAGGCTGGGCGTTTGAATGTCTGTACTTTCAATTTGATGTGGAAATCTGCAAATTCAAAAGGAATTTTTGAATGTGAATTTGTTCGTGCAAAACCCTAGTCTGTACTATTTGGAAGGATTAGGGATCAAAGTGCCTCTGCATTGTAGCAAAAATAAAAAAAATAATTGGGATCTAAGTAGGTGGAGGTCAGTTAGTTTGTCACAGAATTGCACAAAAGTTGCTCACTGAAAATGCACAAATCACGGTTTGATTGTATGTATTCTAGCATTTGAATGTTTTGCATTGTTGCTCTTATCTTGAGCAACTTGCTTTTTAAAAAATGCTTTCCAGCTTGTGTATGTATCCTGTATCCCAAATTAATTTCAAAATGAAAACTCTTTCTTAATAAGTCACACAGCTAGGAAAAGATTTGAAATCAGGACTGTTGAAACTTACTGTGGATCCTACAAAATATAGAATGCCATCTTATGGTGGGCCATAGTCAAGCCTTCTTTGTGGTACCAGCTAACTTTTAGACTAGCCTCTCTTTTGCCCTACGTGAGGTGCCTGCAATTAACTGTTTGTTAAAGGCAGTCTATTAAGTGAGCTGGGCTGCATCCAGACTTGTTTATACTTCGCAGCAGAATGCGCAGTCTTGATCAGAGCATCACACAGGATGATCAATGCATCGTTGTGGTGCATTATGTGATCGTTGCTGTGCTGATCGAAGGATACTGACTGTGCAGTATAAAGAAAGTTTAAATTTTCCAGCCAGTCTGGGCAGAACGGCAGGAGCATCATGATGAGAACAGGAAGGCAGCTCAAATGTGATTGGCTGCCTTAACCCGTGTGATGGCACGTGCTGACCCAGCTCTTGCAGCTTCCTATGGGAAACTACAGAGCTGCTTTTTGAGATGGCCAGTCATCGCTGCACAGCCAATAAGCTGTGCTTTTACCTTGAAGAAGAAGGAGAATTGGCTTTTCTACCCTGCTTTTCTCACCCATTTAAGGGAACTCGAAGTGGCTGACAAAGCTTTCTGTTCTCCCCACAACAGAATACCCTGTGAGGTAGGTGGGGCTGTGAGAGCTCAGAAGAGAGCTGTGACTGGCCCAGGGTCACCCAGCTGGCTTCGTGGAGGAGGACAAAATCAAACCCGATATTCCCAGATAAGAGTCTGGCTCCTTAACCAATAGACCAAACTGGTTCACAATTTAAATGTGGATTTATTCCATAAGTCTGGAGGCAGCCCTGATTCCAAGTTGTTATGGGCCTTGTATTCCAAAGATAAAACCTTGAATCTGGCCCAGTGGCTAACTGGCAACCAGTGCAGGGGCTTAGGCAAAGGTGTGATATGTGCACATGAGGTGTTCCACTCATCAATCAAGTTTTGTACTAGTTGCAACTTCTAGACCATGTAAAAGGGCAGCTCCATATGGTGGTTATCCTATCTCTGTCAGGGCATAAATATAGTTGGGTACCCCAACCAAAGCTGGTAATAGGCATTCCCATCCACAAAAGTTACTTCTATCTCCACTGACGGTGGAGACTCAGGCAGCACCTCCAAACCATGCCCTTTTTCTTTCTGAGGGAGTGCATCCCCACCTAGAACAGACAGATTACAAATAGTTATTATTATTATTATTATTATTATTATTATTATTATTATTATTATTATTATTATTATTATTATTATTAGTTTATTTCTACAGCGCTGTCCATGTACTCAGCGCTTTACAGATGCGAAATAATATATATATTTATATAAAAATATAAAAATCTGCCGAGGGCGTACAATCTAAAAAACAATAATAGTAACAATAGTAGCAGATAAGTAATTTAGTAATTTCCCTCTGGCTTATTCTTCTTTAAGCAAAATGGAGGAAAGAGAACAGGAACAGGGATGAATAGCCAAATACATGTAGAAGCTTCAAGTGAAATTTGTTCACAGTTTTCATAAGAAATAGTTGCTTCCTGGCTTCTTGAAATAAAACCAAGTGTATTTTCTTTTTAGGCACCACCTTCCATGGTCAACAATGAACAAAGGCAGCATGCTGAGCACATATTCTTATCATTTAGAAAATCAAAGTCACCATTTGCTATTTGCAAGCATATTTTAGGTAAGTTGTATGTTGTTGCTAGATGTGATCAAGTTGGGTTTGACTGCTGGAGACTGAATTTTTTAATTTGGATTTTTATCCCACTCTGTACCCAAGGGTCTCAGGGTGAGTTACAGTAATAAAAACAGTATGTAAAATGAACGCATTAGAACAACAAGAATTGTTCCAAAAAGTGGAGAGAGGAAGCTGTTTTCTTAACCAAAGGGCAAGATAAATAGGTGGATCTTCACTGGTCTCCTGAATATGTAAAGTGAAAGTGCTTAATACGCCTCAGGGAAGACACTGTTCCATAGTCAAGGGGCTACCACTGAGAAGGCCCTATGGATAAATACTTGTCATTTTGCTGGAGGACTGGGTTACAGTGTGACAGTGACCACTTCATTCTATTTGTGGGAATATTTTACAAGTAGGTTTATTTTGTCTGTTTTATCTCACGAGATTTACGTAACGAATGAGTTTTCATTTAATGGCAAAGAACTGTGACAGTATAATTTTGGCTCTTCTTTAACAGAAACTAGTAAAGTGGACTATGTCCTTTTTCAAGCTGCCACGGCGATAATGGAAGCAGTTGTTCGAGAATGGATATTGTTGGAGAAAAGTAGTATTGAGTCGCTACGAACATTCCTTTTAACATACGTCTTACAAAGGCCTAAGTAAGTACCACGCATCACTGAGGCATTATGAAATGGTGCACTGATCTCTGGGCAGTTGTGCGACAGTGAGAATACACCACAGGTGTCGGGCATAAAAAGCCTGCGTTGGGTCAAGAAAAGGACCATCAAAGTTGGATCAAAAATGGCACTTCTCACCTTTGGGCTTATACTGAGAAAGAACGGTAGGAAAAAACAAAGCAGAAAACATCTTCTGTGATTTGACTGTATCTAAAGAAACTGACTGGGGATCGACCAGCCTAGGTGCAGAGAAAGTGGGAAAACAAGGAGGTATTTGAATAGGAATATTTCGGCGTCACACTTCTAAAAATGTTTATTTATTAAATTCATAGAGCTGTCTAAGAACCAGAGTTTTCCAGGCAGCCTACAAAACAAATAAAACAATAAAAGTATATATATGCTTATACACATGCAACAGATAAACAAAATTCTTGTTTACTTGGACGCAAAACATAATCAATTGAAGTCATGTCCTTGTAGGCGGTTATTTATTTATTTAGAGTGTTTATAGGTCACTCCTCACCCAAAGGCCCCAGGGTATGTCACAATATTAAAAAGATAAAAAACCTTAAAATGGCTGAACATAAACATTAAAATATAACCCTTCCTACCTTGCAAGACAATACTTTGAGGAAGCTAAATACCAAAGATCTGGAGAAGAGAGATGTTTTAAGCAGGCACAAAAAGACATGCAAAGTTGAAATTAGAGGAAATGGCCAAGAGGCCAATTAAATTAAAGATAGTGTATTTACTACTCTCCAGATGTTGGACTATAGCTCTCATAGTTTCCAGTCAATATTGCCAGTAGGCAAGAATAATGGCAGTTTTGCCTAACAACATATGAGGTTCCCTCAACTTAACGTATAGGAGAATTGAGCGAAGGACAGAAGGTCCTCAGGCTTTCTTGAACTCAATGTAGTGTACAGCAAATTAGGCCCTTTCGGCATTGGGCCTTATTCTGGGATTTATCCTGAAAAAGGGGCCTGCAGTCTACACGTTAGGGCAGATTATGGCAGGTCCTGAGCAGAATATATCTGGGTTTAAGGCCCAGTGGAGAAAGGGCCTTTAGTGCACCCTAAAGATACATTTTCTTAAAAATAAATTTAGTGTTTGGTGTGACAGACCTATGGGAATGCAATGTCAGGTAACATGAGAGTCCTTAACACCGATGATCATACTTAAATCTACTATTTTCAGAGTGGGTTACTGCTAAGGAAGTGTGTTTCCAACCTTTGGTTCCTAAACACTTACGGTACCTAAATTACAAGATAAATTCTATTCTCTGTTGCACATGTGCAATTTTCTATCCTTTTTAATATATGGTTGTGCAGAAACAGATGCCCCGTTACATATACTGGCTACTGCTTTGCTGTACCATTTAAAAACAAATTCTTGCTGCTTTATTAGGTGGCCTTTTTAATAAAAGGAATCCTGTGAAGGCTCAGATACAGTCATGCAGGGTTTTTTTTTGTGTGTGCAATAATATAGAAATTGTTTGCCAGTGTCTTCTGGGTAGATGCTAGGTTTGAAACCTGGGCTCTTCTGGATGCAAACAAGTAGCCCAACCATTGATATACTATGTATCAGCTGCCAAACCTTTAATCTTTTAGGCCGGTGATGGCCAACCTATGACACGCGTGTCACAGGTGACACGCCAAGCCCTTTTGGGTGACACACCTGGTCACCCTGGCACCTGGGCGTGTAGTGCTTGCTTGTTCTTGAAGTGTACGAAATACCAACTTTCAATTGAAGATTTAGCAAATGTAAAGAATTATTTGTTTTTGCTTTTAATAAAATACATATATCAAAAATATAACTTTTTTACTAGAGCCACAAATATCACAAAATTATGGATATTTCTAGAAGTGACACAGCACCCGAGTTAAGCTAGGTTTTCTTGCAAATTTTGACACACCGAGCTCAAAAGGTTCGCCATCACTGTTTTAGGCTATGTCCATATTGGGTTGAGCTTGCCTGCTTACCAGGCATTCATTTCAATTGTAAACTATTCCCAGGATAGTGTCGAATATAAACTATCCCTAGTCAGTGTTTAACAGGTTATCTGAAAACTGGTGGGTAGAAAGGCTGATCCACTGTCAGTGAGAACAGAAATTTGTGCCCGTTTTCAGTGAGACAAAACAAGAGGCAATATTTCTCTCTTTGCTTATAAAATTTGGCAGATAAAACAGAATTACAAGGAATGAAGGTTTTACTGAGACTACTATTACTATATGGTAGTCATTACGGGATGAAAGCTGTCGTAGAAAATCGAATACTTGATCCAGATAAAAGGGAACAAAGTTAATAAAATTTAATTAGGATGAAGGCTGCGTGTCGACAATAAACGTGGAAATTACAGGCTTGCATAAAGATTGTTTGGCCTTCTGAAAGCAAATTGTGGCAGCATAATATGATTAGATTTGGAACCATGGCAGACAAAACAGTGCAGTAAAAATGCTGGAGAATAGATCTGTTTGCAGGATACTCCTAGTTCTATTAGGTTTGAAGCAAGTCCTCTTTTTCTCAGTGATATGTACTGTATTCTCAAGAAAACAGAAGTTAAAAGATTCTACTGATCATTACCTTTGCCAACAATGATACTGAATATCTTTACAATTACATTTGCAGCCTCCAGAAGTATGTTCGGGAGCAGATTTTATTAGCGGTAGCTGTAATAGTGAAACGCGGGTCCTTAGACAAATCAATTGAGTGCAAGAGCATTTTTCATGAAGTCAGCCAGTTGATAAGCAGCGGTAATCCCACAGTGGTAAGTTCTTGCATGTTTTAATTTGTATAGCCTGAACTGTACAAACCTTTCTTAAGAACTTGAACAGTTGAACTTTGGTTCCGTCACAGAGGTGGTCAGGACTGGTATAAACACATGGGAGAATGAAGTTAGAAGTTGTGCCCTGTCGGGTAAGGTATCCTACATTTGAATGCTCCTCTAGCATACCAGGAAAGGTGGTGACAGCAGCTGGTCTAGATAGCTTAGAAAGGATTAGATAAATTCATGGAGGACAGGTTTATCAATGGCTACCAGAATGAATGCCCAGGTGCCCTTTTTTGGGTTGGAGAGACAGACAGGAAGCCTCTAAAGGCCATTTGTCAGGATTCAAGGGCAATCAAAAGTTTTGTCTGTTTTCTGCTTGAGAGTGCCCAGAAGCAATTGGTGGGCCACTGTGTGAGATGGGATGCTGGATTAGATGGGCTGGAGCATGATCCATCATGGCTCCCCTCATGTTCTAACATGCTTCACCCCAGTTTCTTCAAGTAGGGAATTCATATAACCTGGTGTGTCTTTCCCTTAATGTGCTAGAGCAGTGATCCCGAAACTGGGGTATGCGTGCTCCCAAAGGTATGATCCAGGACATTTAGGGGTATATGAAAAAAACCTGAATAATGGTGGGGGAAGGTACAACACAATAATTTGTAGCAGCAACTATTATGAAGGGCACAATTTATGGAAATAGACTGCCAAGGAGTACACAAATGAAAAAAGGTTGAATATCACTGTGCTAGAATTGTCTACATTTAAATCCACAATCCCCCATGCTCTCTCTTTATTCGATTTATTAGTTGAGAATAGGTTTTCTTAAAGACAAAAATGTATAGGCAACCATAAAGTGCACTCAGCAGTTGAGATATAAGAATGAACAGTTTCATAAAAAATATTTATTAATTCAGAAAATAAAGACTACAATAAGTATTGGTAAAAGGCTTAACAATTACCTAGTTTTTAAGCCTCTAGTGAAACAGACATACTTAGATACATTTTGCACTTACGTAAGAGAACATAAAAGGAGCCCTGCTAGACTGGGCCACAGCCCATCTAGTCCAGCATCCTGCCTCACATAGCATACCACCAATTGCTCCTGGGCATCTCAGTGAGAAGACAAAGGCAAAAACGTCACCTGCCCTCGACTTCCTGCACATGGCCTTTAGAGGCATCCCTCCTCTCTCCAACTGGAGGCAGTACCTAGGCACCCATTCTAGTAGCTATTGATCCACCTGTCCTCCACGGATTCATCTAATCCTTTCTTAAAGCTATCAAGGCTGTTTGCTGTCACCACCTCTTCTGCTAGTAAATTCCACAGACCGCTGTTCCTCTGGGTGAAAAAATACTTCCCCTTGTCAGTCCTAACGCTTTTGCCCATCAGCTTCATAGTGTGCCCTTTGGTTGTAGTGGTGTGATAGTATAATTCGTTATCCTTGGGGCTCTGGCAGATGCCTGAGAGAGAACTTCATTTGAATGTTAAGACTGAAGCACTAAACTTACAGAGCTGCAACCGTTTGATGTCAAAGCAGATTTTCTCTTAGCTGACAGCGATTCCCTCATGCTCGGTTCAGTTTTCCTCTGCCCCTTGCTGTGTTCTGTCTATGATTCAGCTGTTGGAATTGTCTGAGGAAAAACCTTTTCCATTCCCCAGGGATGTGTGGTTGTGCAGAAGGGGTGTGTGTGTGTGCAAGCACCGGACTGAAAATGGCAGTGCAAAATTTACTCATGTTACATTCTTAGAATCTGATGAGGAAATATCCTCCACCCTCTCGGGAAGCTCTAAATAGATTTCCAGCACCTTATTTCCACTTGCGCCTTTAGAGTTCAATTCCACATGCTGCGCCAGAAGATAAGGTTTAAAATGTTCCATTGTGGAAATGAGTTATTTGTGCTTCACACTGAAACCTTTGGTAGCTAAAGCCAAAGAATGTGAAATGCTTGTCTGCGACTGGTCCTTGTCCAAAGTTAAGATTTTTTGTTTAAAAAAAAAATTTTTTTTCTTCAGATGAAGTTGGTGCTGGAAGTGCTATGTTGGGATGCTGAAAGGAAAGTTAACCCTTAATGTGCTGTGAAAAAGTATGCATTTTGAAAGCATAGCATTTGAAAAGACGTCGCCAGTTTGGCCTAGTGGTTAGGGAGCTGGACTCTTATCTGGGAATACTGGGTTCGATTCCGCCCTCCCCCATGAAGCCAGCTGGGTGACCTTGGGCTAGTCACAGCTCTCCTCTGAGCTCCCACAGCGCCACCTACCTCACAGGGTGTCTGTTGCGGGGAGAAGACCAGAAGGTTTGTCAGCTGCTTTGAGTCCCTTAAATGGGAGAGAAAAGCAGGGTAGAAAAGCCAACTCTTCTTCTTCTGTATTTTGACTGGGGTGTGCACATATGCAGTTTTCAGCATTTGATTCTATTTGAATCAAATAGATTTGTATCTATCCATATGAATATTTGATTTGTATTTGAAGATACAAATGTCAACAACATTTGTATGTGTGTGTACACATCCGTACACATCCCATTTTTATCCCGTATGTATCTCGTTTTCATCCTGTACGTATCCGTACAAATGTGTACAGATATGAATAAGATGCATACTGATATTATGTAATGTTTGCATACTCGTACATATACGAAAGATTCAAAATTTGTTTGAATGTTTACATTTGAATATAGAGACATTCAATTCGAATTCAAATGTCCAAATTCGAATGAATTTGATCGGATTTTGAATATTCATGCATATCCCTAATTCGGATGTTAAAATCGGATCCCTCGTTTGCTAGCAGCCAGAGCTGTCCTAATGAATGGTTTTATTCAGAATGTTATTTTTCCATCTGAAAAACTGAACCTTCCTTTCTTGTTCATTTTCCCCATTGTATGATTACTGTTCTCCTGTCTTTGTCAAGAGAGGAAACAAGGGCTGTGTATGTTTTTTCCATAAAATATTTCTGCAGTAGCTTCCATGGGCTCCCTCTCTTTTTCTCAGTGCATGTCATTCTACCTGCTGTAAGCTTTATTTCTGATACGTTCCAGGAATTTTAGCTATGTGTGTCTGCTTTTCCCATGTTTCTGAACCCACGATTAACCATGTCCAAAAACGTGCAATGCTAATTTCTCTTAAGTCACAGAAAATGGTTAAGGGACAAATTTAGCTCTGGCCAGCTGTACAATATTGCTTCCCATAGGGTGAGCACAATCTGTTTTCAGTCTCTGGGACATTTGGGAGCTTAAGATTGAACCACTTCCTTCTTTCCTAAATAGTATAATTTCTCAGAGTCATCTGGCAGGCTTTATAGTGGTGAGACGTGTTTTCGTGCTACCTGTGAGCAGATGAAATGCCTAATAAGCCAGGCAGAATAGCATTTTGGTTAGGGTTTATTTGATTTTGACCTGATTCTGTTCGTGGTGATAGGAGCGCTTGCTCTCCAGTTTTTTCCATGACCAAATGCAGTGTTATATTTAAAATGATGTATGCATGAACCAGTCGGGAGCTTCATGAGTGACTGTGCACAGAATTCTACTGTGTGTGTCTACGAGGTCTTTGCCTTTAGTAATGCAGATCAGCTGAGGAAAGTTCAGTCTGTCTTTGTAAGCCAAATAAGGCAGCTGGATATCCCACTAGGAGGGAATAATGTGAGAAATTCTCTCTCCTAGCTAGACAGTGCTGTGGTTGGCACTGTCTTTTTGCATTTTTCTGATATGCATATTGGGGAATTTGGCTGTCTAAATGCCTGGCAGTCCACATCAGTGTCTCCATGCTTGGATATCTGTTTCAGCCCCACACGTTTGTAGTGGATGGGGCCATGATGACTGTTGCTAGAATTTCCAGCAATAGTTTTTAGTGCATTTTTTAGGGGAAAAGCGGGGGTATGGTGCAGTTCCCTCAGGTTTTGGAAGCGATCCCACCATAGCAGCACCATTGTGGAACTATATTCCCCCTGTCTGGACAGAGCCTAAGTCATTATGGAGGCAGAGGTCCAATTTCTGTTGGCAATACTTCCTTGGTCATTGCGGGTTCATTACATTTTACCCATGTCAAATAGGGTAAATGTACATAATGCCCATGTGTAGAACCAGTTGGAGGGATCACTTAGATGCCCCCCTGTGCTTGTTTGCAAGGATAAGGCTTGATCAATGGGGAGAATAGAGTACTGAAGAGCCTCTAAAAACATAAAATAAATGCCCAACAATGTCTGTGTCTGGCTGTGTGTTTCTTTTATACAAATCCTGTTTTGGCTGGCGTCTTTTGTGATACAAAGATCACATATGAAAACAGTCAAACCAACAGCTATCGTAAAAGAATGATCCAGTGTATGAAAAAGTTATTCAGTATACCAGTCTGCAAAAACCTAAGGAGGAAACTGCATCTCACGTTTTCACATGGAGGATCACGTAGATGCTGCTGATATACGGGCCATTCCACTGACCAGAAGCTCCCCTTGCTGAGCTGACTGAGATAGTTTCAGTTGTGGTGTTGGAACCCCCTTGCCACAGGGCTTTTGGACCTTTTCTTCAATTTCAGGACGTTCCAATTACTTTACATAAACCATTCTCCTTTTCCCCTTACGTAGCTGAGAGACTTATCTTAAAGTTCAGCATAAATGCTATTATACCCAAGTGCAAATTTCTCATTCCACCCACAGTATTGCTTCCTTATGTTGGCATTGTATGAAGAGTACAGGGCTCTTATTCATGCTGAAGTTAATGCTATTATTCATACTAGTATTGTTTTTACTCCTGAACTCGGTTTGCTATTTATGTTTCCAGTGGAAGTTCTAAAGGCTAAATTAATGCTGCCGGATCTTTTATTATCAACCGTTAGACAGACTGTAGCACATGGCTGGAGAGATAAGTCACTGATAACAGTCCAAAATAGGTACACCAAGCTTTGGTATATAGCCAGATTAAGAATATGCAGCCTGTGAATATATATAAAAAAATGCAGCACCCGGTACTTGAATTAGCAGGACTTTTTTATATATATATATACAAATGCTGGACTCTCTTATCCCTTTACTAATATCAGACTGTTAGACACATCTTGATATCATGTCAAACTTTCCTAGCTGAATAATTATCTAAACTTTAATTTTTATTTATTTATTTATTTGTATTTCTGTTCCACCCTATACCTGGAGGTTTCAGGGCAGGTAACGACATTTAAAATCAGACATATATTAAAACAGCAGTATATATTAAAAAAATAATAGTGTCTGTAAAGTGGGAAGAGACAGTATATTCCCATTTAACCAAAGACCAGGGCAAAGAGGTGCATCTTCACTGCCTTCCTAATTATATACAGTGAAGGAGCCTGACGCACCTCAAGGGAGAGACTATTCCATAGTCTAGGGACCATCACTGAGAAGGCCCTCTCCCGGGTGCCCACCCCTTTTACTACTGAGGGTGGCGGGACAACCAGGAGGGCCTCCCCTCCAGATCTTAAGGCATGGGCAGGTCAATATGGCAGGTCGCTATTTGTATCAAGAAGTTACTACCACACATGTTAAATGTTCTATGTTGTATGGTTCATGTGATATTATTATTTTATGTATACTTATTTTAAAGTTAAATAAATATCAGGGAATTCCACAGCCAAGCTACTGTTACAAAGAAAAGCCATGTAGGTAGACCTGGATAATTTATTTCCTGTGGCAGTTTCTACTGACACTGATCTAGCATTTGGGAACAAATCTTGCCATAAGCCTTGAATGGAATGCTCACTTTTCCTTGGGAACACATGCCAGGGTGCCTACGTGTACTTTGTGTTCAATGACAAAAGGTGTAAATAATTACAGATATATTTTTGTTTTAAAGTTGAAGACATTCTGTTTTGTGAATTAAACAACTTATCTGTACATTTGATGGGGCTGCAAAGGACAGGTTAAAATTAAATCAGAGGTGTGATCTAATTTATTTGTGCAGCTGACCATTTGACCATTTTTGCCTGTATAAACCACCTCCTTATAAATTATGTAATGTATTTCAAACAGGAGAGTCCAGAATATCAATTACTTTTTCAAGTGGCGAGAAGGAAAATAAGGTGTTATATATAGCTAGAAGCCCCCAGCACAGAAGCGTCTCCTGTCTCGGTGAATCGTGCCTCTTGCACCCATTAGCAGTATAGCCAATGCCACCATCAGCCTCTGATGGACAGAGCTTCTGCTTAGAAGCCCAGGACTAATTTTAGTTAGCTTAATTCATGTTTTCCACCACCGATTCCAAGATGCTGCAGAACTGCTGTGTGAGAGTTCTTTTTAACCACAGGTATCTAGAGTTCCTTTTTGTGGATATTGATACAGAACACCCTTTCCGCTTTGCTTAGGAATCCCCCTTTGAGATCTAGAGTGCAGCCCTGTCTCTCTCTCTCTCTCTCTCTCTCTCTGTGTGTGTGTGTGTGTGTGTTATAGGGGCATGCAAACACGTGCTCCCTGCCTTGCTTGCTTTCAGCTGCCCGTGGGGCTGCCTGATATGGATATGTAAAAATAGGTTGTTCAAAGTGTTCAGTGAGCTACAAACTACTGGAACATTGCCCACTAGAGAAGGAGGCTACACATAAACACGTTTGGCAGTGGAAGTGTCTGGTAGTGGTTGAAAGGGATTTTTTTGGGGGTGAACAATTGTTGTAACAGAAACGAAAAATGGTTATTCTCTGTTCCTTCCCACTCCTGTCAATCTCCTTGGGAAAACAAATCAGAAGCCTTTAAAAACAGCATGGAACTGTATCGGGACAAGTTGATTGCTGGAGTAAAATTTATGAAGAGAACGACACTCAAGAAAATATTTTAATAAAGATTTTGACTTGGTTTTTATGTTTTTGATTAGCACCTTAAAAGACAGCTACTTAGCTTGCGTATAGTTCCACCCCACAGCTAAGCACAAGAAGAGCGCCTCTTCCCATGCGGATCTGCCTGTCCACTAAGGTTTTCTGGAAGTGCTAGCACCCTGAGAATCTACAAGGGTGGGGATTTCTCTGTGGTAGCCCCCAAGCTATAGAATGTCCTCCCTTCTGAGGTGCCTCAGGTACCATAAGAATTTAAGAGAAGCCCTGCTGGATTGAGCCACAGTCTATCTTGTCCAGCATCTTGCCTAACTTAGTGGCTCCCCAATTGCTTCTGGGCCTCCTCAAGCAGAAGACAAAGGCAAAACCGTCACCTGTTCTTGAATCCCTGCAAATGGCCTTTAGAGGAGTCCTGCCTGTCTTTCCAACCTGAAGGTGGCACCCAGGCATACATTCTAGTAGCCGTTGATACACCTGTTCTCCGTGAATTTATCTAACCTTTAATGTTATCTAGGCTGCTTGCTGTCATCATCTCTTCTCTATATATTCAGGTGGTTAATGATGATGCATCTTTTTACCTAGGCCTTTAGCTGAAGAGGGGTACTGTACTTCTTTAAAACTGTTTTTAACTTTTGCTTGTATGTGTTTTAACTGTTGTAACCCACCTTGGTGCCTTACAGAGCCAGTTCAGTCTAGTGGTGAGGGAAACGGACTCTTATCTGGGAATACTGGCTTTGATTCCACCCTCCCCCACAAAGCCAGCTGGGTGACCTTGGGCTAGTCACAACTCTCTTCTGAGCTCTCACAGCTCCATCTACCTCACAGGGTGCCTGTTGTGGGGAGAAGAACAGAAAGCTTTGTCAGCCACTTTGAGTGCCCTTAAATGAGTGAGAAAAGCGGGGTAGAAAAGCCAACTCTTCTTCTTAGAGTATAGGGCATGATGTAAATGTTAAAGCAGGCAAGAAAGCAAATGAAACAACTACATTCTTGGCAACTTCCTCCCCTTTTGTCACATGGTTTTTGTTTTTGCTTTTGCTTGCCATGGTTCTTTTCTTGTGGCAACCATAGCATGATGGTCAGGCAGGTGAGTTATGCGCTTAATCTCCTCAGCTGTCACCTGAATTTAACCTGGATCTTGTTCTCGTAGGTGGGCAGAATCTGTGGTGGGAACCACCCCAAAGTCTATAGCCTTTCTATCCCATACAAACCAGCCAAATTGGCCAACCATCTGCAGCACACTAGAACATAAGAGGATCCCTGCTGGATCTAGTTCAGCATCCTGTCTCACATAGTGGCCCATCAATTGTTTATGGCAGGGATGTCAAAGATACGGCCCGCGGTCGCCGGCCGCCACCGCTGCTGTCCTCCTTGGGCGTGAAGGAGGTGAGGCGAGGGCGAGCGAGCGCGTGGTGGGACCCTCCAGTGCCCGAGTGCGCGGGCGCCGCCATGGACAGCCAGCCCCTCCTCGGAGCCCTAGCCATGCCCCGGCCACGCCCCCAGCCCGTCCTCTGTACCCTAGCCACGCCCCCAGCCATGCCCCTGGTCACACCCCAGCCCCTCCTCTGTGTCCTGGTCACGCCCCCGGCCATGCCCCCTGGTCCTGACAGTTTTTTTTTTTAATCCGGCCCTCGGCAAAATTGAGTTTGACACCTCTGGTTTATGGGCATCTCAAGCAGAAGACAAAGGCAAACCTTCACTTGCTCTCCTTTAGAGCCATCCTGCCTATCTCCCCAAGATAGTTGTCATGTTATTAGAACAGGGTATTTCCGCAGCCCCACTGATTTACTGATAGTTTGGGTCTCCCCTGTCATTAACTTGCACACCCTGGTAGACTGGGCCTCCATGTTTCCCCTGACCCCAGGTTTGCATAACTTAGTTTTGTACTACATGGTAGTTTGTAGAAATCGCATCATATTCTTATACCAGAGATACCTAGAATATAAATTAAAGAGACATTGCAGATGTTTTGCCAGTATTTCTTACTGTTGACTTTTAAAATATTGTGTCTTAAATTTCAGTTCAGATGTGCGATAGAAATTAACTGAATATATTGATTACATCTTTAAAACAAAATCCAAAATGACTTACAGTGAGATACATTTTTAAGAACTCCAAATAATGTGAAATTTAACAAAAAAGCATAATAAAAACAAAGTGAATAATAATACCCACCAGTAAAAATGATTGAGATCATATAAACAACAACAACTAGTATTAGTTATTAAACAATGCTGCTTTGTGCCAGGAAGGTGAGAGTAGAAGAAACTGAGTATTTCAATTATTTGTGCCGACCTTTGGTAGAAAGGGTGTTATTAATAAATGCTTTTTATTTATTTAAGCTTTTTGAATCTGTAATATCTGTTCTTTCTGCAGTGACATTTGCCATAAATACTGTGTCTAAATACATTTTAAAAATAATAAATCATGAGGCAAGCTTTTATTGATGATTAGTTTATGGCAAACAGATGAGGAAAATTGCTTCTTGTTAAATTAAGAGGTCATTGAAAGAAATTAATGTCAGAACAAAACAAGTGAAGCTGTCTTAAATACAACATTAACATCTTAGGGCCTTTCTGCAGTGGGCCTTATCCTGGATTATATTCCGGGATAGGGAACTGCTATTCACATGCTGTTGCAGACTGGGAGGTCCCACCTGGGATCTTTGCCTCAAAATATCATTGAGATAGGCATTGTTTGTGGAGTTGGTAGGTGCCAAGAAGGTCTTTAAACATGTGAAATTGTGTTTTATGAGCCATGAACTAGTTTATATTAGATTTGCAGTTTATGCTACATCCAGACCTATGGCTGGTAATCCACAGTTTTTATTATAGGTTTGTAGAAGATATATAGCTGTGTTTCCTTTGTCTTCACTCTTGAATCCCTGAGTCCAAAATTAGAAGCTACAAAATAGTTAGCAGTGTTACAGGTCCATAAACAAAACAATCCCTCTGCTTTGATGTCCGAGTTTGACATTTGGTGCCTCTAGTTCTAAGTAAGCTGTGATGACCCCGACCGGCAGCCACCAAAAACTAGGCCCCAGCCGGGCGTCCAACTTTCTTCAGTTCGGCCACTATAGCCACGGACTTCAAGTTCTCTTTTAAATAGCAGGTTTCTAGGCCTTTTTCTCCTTCTGAGCCGATCTCCAACACTTAGGTTACACTATTACTGTTACGTTACTACGACAACTCTTTCCCCCTCCCTTGAGTGTCTGAGCCAGAAACAGGCCTCAAGCAGAGTCTTTAAAACAAATGTAAATGTAACTTTAATGCTTTACACTTTTTAAGTCAGTTCAACTTTAACACAAGCAGTTCACTTTATTTTCTTAACTCAGGACCCTGCCTAATCCCTATCTGGATTCTCCTCAGGACCCGGATCTGTACTGGCTAACTTCTACCTAAGTCTAGCCCCAGTCACAGAACAACAGCTCTGACAGGAAGGCCCTTTTTATAGCCTCTGCCAGGGTTCCATCCCTGCTGATTGGTTAGTTGCTCTCTGGGCTGCCCCCCCTTTCTTAAATATGCTAATTGAGCTGGGCACAGCCCCTCCTCATCTGTTCTCTAACCTTCCTGGTCAGTGCCTTTTCCTCTTAGTACATTATATAACATAACCACATATGCAATAAAAGATATAACAGGTACATTAATCAGACTTGGGCTCCACAATTCCTCCCTCCTTAGGGAAAAAAAATAAATAAAAACATTTTTTTTTATTTTTTTAACAACTATACTAATTCCAACCTATCTAACTTTCTTAAATTCAGCTAGCCCAAAAATTCATTCCCAAAGTCTCTTTTCAGCACTCCCTGCTGACATATGGACATTCATCAGTCCTCTTCACTGCTCCTCTCCAGCTCCGTCTTGCAGATGGCCTTTGCACTGCGTATCTCCCAGCAGCTCCAAGTTCGCTGAGCTTCTTCCTCACAAGTAGCATTCTATGCAAAAGCTGATCATTGCTTCTTTGGCTGAAGATTTCTCCTTGCCTCTTGACTCTTTCTGGATATGCAAGCAGTCCATTAGGTTTAGCCATTGCTGCATCCCCACAGCTAAGCTCAGTCAGCTTCAGTTCATGGCTCAGTCCTGTGTCATTTAGTTGGCCTTCACTAGGTCTGGCATCTGTTGAAAATTCTTCCATGTTTGTTTCCTGTCTGTCCACTCTCATCTTTTCATTACCAGCCAGTTTTGATACTTCTTTCCCTTGTTCCTGTTCCTCTTTTTGGAACGTTAGCTGCTTTCCAGCACCTTCAGTATAGCTCTTTCCAACCCCAACACAGACTTCATCAGTATAGTCTGGAGAATTGTTGACCCAACAAAGGTCACCTTCTGAAAGCACCACTTCTGATTTTATAACCTTGTCACCAATTGGAAGTTCCTTAAAAGTCGCTAGGTCAACTTTCTTATGATCAGACAGTGGTTTATCCTGTTTGTTGTTGGTAACTTCTGGGAGAACTCTGGTTACTGCTCCCTCCAATAGTCCAATACTGATATCCACGCAAACAGCCGTGCCTTGAGACAAAAGCTTCTCTTCAGCTTTTATGCCCTTCTCATTGCTGTCTTGGAATAAGGATTCTATTTCTTCACCAAGTTGTAAGGCTTCCTCCAAGTCATAAGCTACCTGCTGTTCTTTCAACTCCTTTGGTTGAATACTAACTTTCACTTGTTCTTCGTAAATGTTGCCTGTAAGTTTCTGTCTTAGCCAGCTAGCAAGCTCAAGCCTTTCAACCCACAAATCATGTTTAATTTCTCTCAACATCATTTCTGTTTCGTGACTAAACCTTTTTAGGAAAGTAGCTTGTTCTTTTCTTATCTCTAGCACGGTCTCCATCTTGTTTTAATGTGTTTATTTACTTATATTTCTTCAGCAGATTCATTACTTTACCCTCATGAATTCCTCACGGATCTGCCTTCACTTTTTAAAACCTAGACAAGATCGATCATGTTTGCCTTCTCAAATCAGATTCCTTAAATTACTCAAACGTTTACCTCAGGAATCTGCTCTAAACTCTCTTTTTAAAAAAAAAAAATCACTTGTTTGCTTTCACAGAATCTAGCCCCTTTCACTTATTTACAGTGAAAGTGCTGCTTAGCACTGGATGCTTCGCATCCCACAACCGCTGCCACCAAAATGTGATGACCCCGACCGGCAGCCACCAAAAACTAGGCCCCAGCCGGGCGTCCAACTTTCTTTAGTTCGGCCACTATAGCCACGGACTTCAAGTTCTCTTTTAAATAGCAGGTTTCTAGGCCTTTTTCTCCTTCTGAGCCGATCTCCAACACTTAGGTTACACTATTACTGTTACGTTACTACGACAACTCTTTCCCCCTCCCTTGAGTGTCTGAGCCAGAAACAGGCCTCAAGCAGAGTCTTTAAAACAAATGTAAATGTAACTTTAATGCTTTACACTTTTTAAGTCAGTTCAACTTTAACACAAGCAGTTCACTTTATTTTCTTAACTCAGGACCCTGCCTAATCCCTATCTGGATTCTCCTCAGGACCCGGATCTGTACTGGCTAACTTCTACCTAAGTCTAGCCCCAGTCACAGAACAACAGCTCTGACAGGAAGGCCCTTTTTATAGCCTCTGCCAGGGTTCCATCCCTGCTGATTGGTTAGTTGCTCTCTGGGCTGCCCCCCCTTTCTTAAATATGCTAATTGAGCTGGGCACAGCCCCTCCTCATCTGTTCTCTAACCTTCCTGGTCAGTGCCTTTTCCTCTTAGTACATTATATAACATAACCACATATGCAGTAAAAGATATAACAGGTACATTAATCAGACTTGGGCTCCACATAAGCCTTTGTAAATAAGTAGAAATCAGGGCATTCATTTGAACAGCAGCACAGAAACATTTCCAAACTCAGCATTCTATGGTTTGAGAAATTCCAGCAACGCTGTGAACATTTTTTAGTGTTAAGATCTATTATCCGTTTTGAAGAACAAATCCTTTTCGTTGATGTGCGTTACCATAGTGAGGAAATATATGGCTAAGTTTTTTTAAAAAAATTCAAGCTGATACTAGAATATCAGGGAAAAACTAGATCCCAGTGCATGGTTAATTTATCTGTTTTGGTTGAAGATTCCATCACAGTCTTTCTTTCCCTTCCAAAAAAAAGGTAGACAAATTTATGGATGACAGATGTATCAGTGGCTCCTAGAATGGATGCCTGAGTACATCTTTCAGGCTGGGGGAAGAAGCAGGATGCTTCTAAGGCCATTTGCTGGGATTCGAGAGCAGGAGAAGGTTTGCCCTTGTCTCTGAGATGCCCATGGGCAATTGGTGGGCCACTGTGTGAGACAGGCTGCTGAACTAGATGGGCTGTGGGCTGATCCAGAAGGGCTCCTCTCATGTAGAAGTAGAGGTCATCTTAAGAAGCTGGAAGTTGGAAGACTGAGGATAGGTAAAAGGAAGCTTTTCTTTAGTCAGGGCAAACTATGGAATATAATGGAACAAGATATGGTAGTGATGATCAGCTTGAATTGTTTCAAAATAAGCTTAGGCAGATTTATAGAGGACTGTATTAGGCAAATTCAGAAAATTAGACAAGTATTTTTTTAACGTTGAAGGTGATTTATCTTTACAGATTAACAGCTGGAGTAAGAATAATGCCAGTGTACCGAATTTCCACTTGTGGTCTTTCCAGAGGCATATGTTTATCCATACTATGAATAGACTGCTGGGTTAACCTCAGATCTAGGATCTGTAATGTCTGTGGAGGGTTACCCTTGTCCCTGCTTTGGAAATTTCCACTAGTGCAGAATGTGGTGGCTCGGTTGTTGAGTGGAAATATATTAAGAGACAGTGCTGGTTGCCCAATGAGGAACTGGGTCCGATTCAAGATTTTATCTCCGGTATTCAAGGCCCTCAGCAACTTGGGACCAAGCTGCTTGGCATAATGCCTCTTCCATTACAGACCTGCAAGATTAACTTAGGCCTTCTCTGCACTTACTTGCATTAGATCTAGATCAGTGGATCTAGAATAACTGGGCCATTGACCCAGATGTTGCAGAAGTATGGGCTGGATCAGTGCTGTCTGCACTAAAAACACTGGTCTGGCCCTTGCCTCCCTGATGCCGTGAAGCCTGCATGAGCTTTGCAGCCACCCTCTCTACAAAATGCAGCAGAAGGATAGGAATGACAGTTCCTAACTTCAGTGTGTGTGTGTGTGGGGGGGTAGTTTTCAGAAGTGTGCCATTGTATTTCTGGATCACAGAGGCTATGGTGATCGAGAAGAAGACTCCTAGTCCGATTGTATACCTAATTAAATGGGTCTACAACAGATCCACATTAAAGTCCATAGTTTGATTGTAGATCCAATTAAAAAAAGAGTATAGAATAGATCTGGGCCTCTTCGTTGGATCTGGCACTTCCTTGTGCAGATGAAGCCAGACCAACAGGGACAAGATACTGAGCTGGGGGTTTCCAGATCCAAACAAAGTAAGTGCAGAAATGGTCTTAGGTATTTGAGGGTGCCCTTCTGTGAGTTCAACAAATTATGAAATATCATCTGGCGGTTATCTTCAGCAGGACCTCCTTTTCACACTGGCCTTCTGGATATAAATGTTCTCCCATGTCCTACTTGTTGTTCTTAACCATGCAAAATATCATTTTGTACAGACTGTTTTGTATTTTTTGTATTTTACTTGCTATTTATTTTATGGTTTTTGAGCCTCTTTTTGACCCTGGAAGCAGTACTGCAAATAAACAAATGAAATTGTCATTGATCTGATATTGCAGAGCACGTCTTACATTCTTATGGCCCAAGTCTTTCATTATTACATAATAACCTAGAACATCTATTATGCTTTCTTATAGATTCACTATTCTGCTTATTCTTACCACTTTTAAACTAGTCATTCACTCAGTTTCCAGCCTGAGTAAAGTGTGCTGAGCTAATAACTTCTTGTAAATCAGTGTGTCGGGGTCTGTAATATTACGTAAAGGGCTCTCAGAAGAGTTAAATTATTTAGCCTTTTATTCATGTGAAGCGAGAGTTGCAAAACAGTCATGAGTGAGGAAAGTAGCAGTGGAATAAGTGATGCTTTTGGTTTTTGCTGAACAGAAGACCTGAAATTTCAATACTGAACAATGTTTGTATTAGATTCTTGAGAAGCAGGAATGACTGTTTTAATTATCATGTCAGCCTCCTTGCAAAAAATGCTTATTTGAACACAGGTTTAATATATTTTTGTATGCTGTTTATTGGGAAGAAGAAGAGCTGACTTTTCTACCCCACTTTTCTCACCCATTTAAGAGGACTCAAAGTGGCTGACAAAGCTTTCTGTTCTCCCCACAACAGAACACCCTGTGAGGTAGGTGGGGCTGTGAGGGCTCAGAAGAGAGCTGTGACTAGCCCAGGGTCACCCAGCTGGCTTCATGGAGGAGTGTGGAATCAAACCCGGGATTCCCAGAGAAGAGTTTGGCTCCTTAACCACTAGATTACTCCATAAGAGTTTGTTTTCTTCTAGTGCAATGCCTATAGCAGGGCTGTCAAAGATGCGGCCCGTGGGCCGGATGCGGCCCGCGGGCTGTATGAATACGGCCCGCCGCCGCGACCCGCCGCCGCTGTCCTCCTTGGGCGCGAAGGAGGCGAGGCGAGGGCAAGCGCGCGCGCGCGCGCGCGGCGGGACCCTCCACTGCCCGAGTGAGCGGGCGCCGCCATGAACAGCCAGCCCCTCTTCGGTGCCCTAGCCACGCCCCGGCCACGCCCCCAGCCCAACCTCTATACCCTAGCCACGCCCCCGGCCACACCCCAGCCCCTCCTCTGTGCCCTGGCCACGCCCCCTGGCCCTGACAGTATTTTTTCTTAATCCGGCCCTCCGCAAAATTGAGTTTGACACCTCTGGCCTATAGCTTGCATCACCTATTTTGTATTTTTTAAATGTTATTTTATTTAAGAAATGTTATCCCACCATTTGCCAAAAGGACATACCACAAATATATATATAAAGAATTAAAACACATTTAAAACATACCTCTCCCTCCCTGGCTGGACAGCATCCAAAAGATTATGTACTTCAGTGAAATGTTTTCTCTCTTTCATTAACATGAGATTTAATAAAACTATTAAGTAAAATGCCTAAAAATTATTTACGAAAACATTATAATTAGATTCTAAAGTAAGTTTCTGTAGGTTTATCCAGGAGGAGGAGGAGGAGGAGATGATGATGATGATAACCTTTTCTAAAGCCTGCAAAGATGCCATCTAGAAAAGGATCATGAGCTTATTCCCACCATTCCAGATTTCAAGACATAAGGAGTGATGAAATTAAATTATAGTGGAGATTTGGTATAGGTACGAGGGGGGAAAAATCATGGTTTCTTCTGCGATTGATGCATTTAAAGAAGAGGAAGAAATGGTCAGTGGGCCATTAATTTGGATTCCTGCAGGTAGTGGGGCTTTATAGCCTAAGTTACCTTTTTTAGGTCTCTATGGCTTATTTATTTATTTATTTAAGAATTTATATTCCACCCCTGCCTTCTCAGGTCACAGTAGTATAAGGCATATAAGGGATTCCTTAGATGATTTTTTGGGGACAGGGTCCCCCTACTTCAAGGTCCAGTGTTAACTGTTGGGAAAGATCCTTTGCACCAGGATTTTAATTGCTGCTGGATTTCAGACTGACTTGTATGAATGGTACATGTCATTCAGGCCTGACTTTTCCGTGACAACCCAAGACGTACTTAAACACAGCCTCCTTTTTTTTAATCACTTTTTTTAAAAAAACAGCAACCCAAGAGAGGTTTTACAAGGTCATGAAATCAAAGCTCTTTCTGTGAAAGTAGCTGTTCTGGAAAACGTTTTGTTTCCAGAATGCCAACATGACTTCCAGCGCTTCCTGCTTTCACTGCCTCTGGTTCCTCCTGCTCTATCAGTCCTGCGGTTGTATCTCTTGAGTGATGTTATCAAATGCTTCCTGTGTTCTTAGGCATCAGTTCACAGTGACAATATGGATTTCACAGAAGTATTTGAAAAGAATAGCAGCCCCGTAAATCATCTCAACAGTATTGGAAAATGATTTAAGACAGCAGGATTAGCTTCATATACTGTGATAACACAACTGTAAAGCCCCTTGGCCCTAAATACCTAGTGCTTTTTATTTTTCTTTAGATACATAGAGAGAAAGGGACTTAGGAGCTGCATTCTCCAAAGGAGTTTTATTGTTTTGAGGAGCCCTTGTAAAGGCAACTGGTCAAAGCCAAGCCTCCCTTTGGATGCTGGTGGCTGGACATATGTCTGATGCCGGCACACTGGTTTTAGCGTCTGAAATTAGTTCTCTGATCAGCTTCTGCATTTTGGACAGGTGTACACTATCCCTTTTATTTTCCTAAACACTCTTTGAACTTTTATCCCTTTCATCCTTTGTAACCTAACCACTCTGAAATAAAGCAGTGGATGTATTCCACAGACAGCCCCAGACACAAGTGCAAAATCCCTTCAGACATTCATTATGGCTTTAACATTCAGTGTAAGTGACATTCTTTTTGAAAAAATGTATGGTCCAGTTTTGTGTAGGAGTGTGGATAGGAGCATTCTGAAATCTTCATGCTCTGTGCTACTTTTCACTACATGGATACATCTTCCATTACTCTTTGCAAAGATGTTGATTAATTAGATCTTTTAAAAACACTAAATTAAATTAGACATTTTAGAAAAAAAGCAATTGCTTGGAGTTACTTGACTTCTTCTGGGTGTCTGATTGCCCAGTTAATCTCTGTTAGCACATTCTCATTGATCTTCTATAAGAGCAGCTGAAAGTCTCTTTTAAGCAAGGCAAACTTTTATAAAGTATATTCCTGGTAGTAAAGCCCAACTGGGGTAAATGCCAGGCTATTCTGAGAGACAATCCACTCTCTAAACAAGAGAAGTATTTTATTTTATCGGATGCAGTTATTGTTTGGGTATGTTGTTTGTTCATGTGATAGAACTAATGAAATTTCTGATGAGTGAGACAAAGGAGTTTCGTGAGCTACAATCTAAACTGGTATGAAAGAAACATCCTGTTTCTGGTTACTTATCACATTTCTAAATTTAACCCGAATTTTACCAGCTTTCCTTTAGTGCCTGGTAATGTTACTAGTTTAGTGTAATGACGAATAGCCATCTAACCTGTCTGTGGCAGAAACAATATTCTGCACTGAAGTCAGGCTCTTTGTTGTGGATTTGGGAACTTCTAGTATCTCTTTGATTTATTCATCATTTAGTGCATGTTGGCATTGACACTAACTGTGGTTTACTTTCCAGTCAGGCTTGATAGCAACCGGCAAAATTAGGTTTAATAAAGGATTAGACAAATTCATGCAAGTCAGGTGTATCAGTGGTTGCTAGAATTGGTGCCTGGATATGGCTTTCAGGTTGGAGGAACAGGAAGAATGCCTCTAAAGGCCATTTGTAGGAAGCCAAAGTACAGAAGAAGATTTTGCCTTTGTCTTCTGCTTGAAAATCGCCAGGAGCCATTGATGGGCCGCTGTGTGAGACAGGATGCTGGATTAGATGGGCTGTGATCTGATCCAGCAGAGCTTCTTGTTACCAGATCAACTTTGGGATGTGCAAGTATCATAAGAAATCTTGACTACAAAACCTGAATTTGAAATATACTGGGTTTTGACATATGAATTTGGCTATATAATTGGCATAATTAAAACTAAAGGCAGACCATGGAACGTGGAAAGGCCTTCAAATAGCAAGACTGACTCCATATTGGCTGAAAAAGACAAGCCTAAGGTTTTAAAAGGACATAGTTTTCCTCTCTCAAGTCACAAGCTGGTTGTATGCAAGAGATAAAGTCTGTATGCAAGAAACACAGCCTGAGATTTAATCTTGATTGAGTCTAGCACCTGAAAAGTCTTTGTTTTCTTTCCTTTTGGGGTGACAGATTTTTAAATAATGAAGGGGAAATAAAACCGTGGAATCTGGGACAGAGATTGGTTTGTCTAATTTTAATAAATTAATAAAGAATGAAATGGAATGGATTTTTGGAAAAGATCTGAGTAAAATAAGTATACCAGAATTTGGAATTACTATCTAATTTGGAAATGGCCCATTCACCAGTATTAGAATGTCAGGATGTTGGACGTGACTCACTGTTTACACCTTTGTTTACACCCTAACAGAATTGGGCAAGAGTTTGCTAGTGTCTGCATACACTGAGTGAGTTCAGTTGAAGGGATTAAGTGAGCCAGTAGAGGTGCTAATTAGAAATGTTAATTTAAGGTATACAATAACTTTTGCAGTCAGGCAGGGACAATATAATACAAGCATGGTATCATATTGATAAAAGTTGAGTTCCCCCTTATTTTCTGAAGGAGGAACAGAAGTTTAATGGGGTTTCTTTTTAAAGTAAGAAATTATTTACCCTTATTTTCTAAAATAAGGGTTTTTTCTAAATATCCTATTCATTTCTTCTTTTTCTGTGGAACTTCATTGAGGGGCATTCCCATTGTGAAAGAGGACAATGATTAACCCAGTGTTCTCCAAGACTTGATTAGATCTCTGTTGGCCAAGGGGAAGAGAAATAATCCTTTTAGACTCAGGACTAGGAAATAAGATATTTTGAGTTTCAGATTTTTTTTTTCTCCCCCTGTTTACTGGTATTGTTTGCTTCATTAGGAAATGTTAAATTTGGGTTAATTTGTATCTTTTGGGGAGAAGCTGTGAGGAGACTGGAGTCAGGTACACACTTTTATTCATTAGCAAGGGAAGAACGAATCAGCAGTTTAAGGTTCCAATTTTGGGGCTATAAAAAAGGCAGAAAAGAGATGGTTTTTAGAGGGAGGTCTTCTTCTTCTTGTCATCATGGGAGGTTAAAGAGACCTGGAGAAATTTTTCTATTTTCTCCCCCCCCCCCCGCTTCTTCTTTCTGCTACACAGAAAGTGGGTGGAGTTTTGCTGCAGGAGCTGCATTTTAAAACTTTTGCATTTTGAATTTGGTCTTTGGTAAAAGCAGTTACAAAGACTATTTTTTAAATTATTTCTTTTAATTTTTATTCATTTTGGGGATCAGTCTGACTGAGACTGAAGGCCTTCCCAATTTTTAGTCATTTTTGGTTCCTGAAAATGATGCAGTTTGCTGGAATCCTATGCACCTTCAGTTCTGAACTTCTGGGCGTGAAGAAGATGGGATCGTTGGTGAGAACAATGGAAGATAGCTTTCAATTCACTTTTCTCCCATGTTTTTATTAAAGGTTTAGGGCCAGGGAACTTTTTCTAGAATTAGGGCTTATTTTAATTTTCTTTTTGGGCTTTTATATGGTTCTTTAAGATCTGAAATTGGTTTTATGGGAACCTCATTCTCAGTTTTGGGATTCTTTACCCATAGAGGGTAAATTTATGATGTTTGGGGGATTTTTTCTTTGCTGCATAAGTTCATTATTTTGGTCTCAGGAAATTGGGGTAAGCTTGATTTAATGCATAGAGATGTGTTAAGGGGATTTAGTCATGTTTGGACTTTTGGGCATGTCTATCTCAGCTCTTCTAATGTCTAATATGGTTCCGATATGGCTTCACATCTCACTTCAACTTGTCTTCTGTATTTCTAATAAATTCTTTGCACTGGTTTAACAAGAAATACTGGCTTTTGAGTCTAAAATGATTGTTGCCTCTGTTGTATGGTTTTCCTCGTTATTAAAACCTGTGAAAGACGATCCAACTACCTATTCCCCTGGGGAGGTTTAAATTCAGTGTTCTTTGGGCTTCGAAAATAACCCAAATTATCCAAATTTTACCGCCCCCCCCCCCCCCCCACAGTTGCTTACAGTTTATTACTGGAGCAGAACTGGTAACATTCTCTTATATTCTTGTGGCAATAAGCAGTACTAAGTAGTGTAAAACATTTAGTTGGTGCAAGTGCAGATCTGATTGCATACCATGTTTAAAGCAAATCATGAAAGGGATCTGTGAGAAGGATAGAAGACAGCATGTAACCTAGGGTTAGCCATCATGATGCCTTCTAGGTGATCACTCCAGTTCCTGTCAACACAAGCCAAACTGAGCAGTGGTTGGAAATACAGTTACTCATCTGAAATTTTTGAGCAATTCAAGGAAAGGATGAAACTGTCAATAAGAGTAAAAACATTACTAAAAATAGTTATATATCAAATACCAATGTAAAATAAAGTGTAAGAGGGAAGAAATTAGTTGCAGTGGAAGCTTCAGATGAACAGAAATGCCTGCAATAGTTGAAAAGATGCAAGTGAATCATTGAGGTGTCCCAAGAATCTTTGAGGAAGACCGTTTCACAAAGAAGATTCCATTGTGAGCTGTTGCTAGATGATGCTCTGTAATTTGTGGGTCCCACGGTAGGACCTAACCTGATGATCTGAGTTTACAGTCTGTAGTGAGAGAGAAAAACTGTGGTGTGGCTTGGTCCCATGTTGTTTTGGGGCCTAATATATAAAATATAAATCTTTATGTACTTGTATCTGGCCTGGTGACTAATTGATAACAAGTGGAATTGCCAGTTTGGTCTTGTGATTAGAGTGCTGGGCACATGTCTTGTAGTCACTGGGTTTAATTGTGCACTCTTCCATGGAGTCTGACATGTGACCTTGGGCTAGTCACAGCTCGCTTTCTGAGCTCTTACAGCCCTACCTTTGCCAGCTGCATTGAATAACTTTATATGGGTGAGAAAAGCAGGGTATAAAAGCCAGCTTTGCTTCTGCTTCTGCCTCCACACAGATGTCATATATATGCCCAAACAAGTGTTGTTCTCAACAAGCTAGCTGCTGCATTCTGTAGTAGTTGCAGGTACAAGAGCAGCCCCACACAGAGCAAACAATTTCATGCCTAAACTACTGTTACCAGCCATAGTCAATAGTGGCCAGTCTGCCCTTGCTTAGGTGGGGGCTAAACTAGCTGTAGTTCTAGCTGTAGGCCCTAGACTATGTATATGCTTCTTCAGTGGGAGCTTAACCCTGCCTAAAATGGACTAATTCCCAAATTCAGAATTCATCCATTCACAAAGTCTCCACCTTCACTTTATTGGCTTTCATCCAATCAATAACCAGCCAATAACCATCCAACCAATCACCAGTTCAGGCTAGCTTATCCTGACTCATATGTTATGGAAAAGTAGAGCATTATTAATGAGATGTTGCTCAGAACTTCTGGTGACTTCTTCCTGCATCTCCATATAGATGTTGGAATAGTGCTGTGTGGGTGCCATGGAGTCTTGCACTGGTTCTGGTAGAGCCATCTCAACAAGTACAGTATGTTAAAGTTTCCTGGGAATGATGCCTGGGGTTCTCAAAAATTATACCAGAGACCACTTTCAACAGCTTATTGAGGGAAGCTGTGGGCTAGAGAAGGATGTATGATGCACCAGCAGCATCCCAACCTGTTTTGCTGGTTCACTGTAAGGTGCAGATCAGTGATGGCCAACCTATGACATGTGTGTCACAGGTGACACGCCAAGCCCTTTTGGGTGACACACATGGTCACCCTGGCACCTGGGCATGGAGTGCTTGCTTGTTCTTGAAGTGTACGAAATACCAACTTTCAACTGAAGATTCAGCAACAAAAGTCACTAATGTAAAGAATTATTTGTTTTTGCTTTTAATAATATACATATATCAATTAGAGCTACAAATATCACAAAATTATGGATATTTCTAGATGTGACACAGCACCCGAGTTAAGCTAGGCTTTTTTTTGTTTGGTGTTTTTTTTTGGCGAATTTTGACACACTGAGCTCAAAAGGTTCGCCATCACTGGTGTAGATCAGTGATGTCGAACCTTTTGAGCTTAGTGTGTCAAAATTTGCCAGAAAACCTAGTGTAAGTTGGGTGCTGTGTCACATCTAGAAATATCCATAATTTTGTGATATTTGTAGCTCTAGTAAAAAAGTTATATTTTTGATATATGTATGATACATACGCTTTTAATAAAAGCAAAAACAATTCTTTACATTAGTGACTTTTGTTGCTGAATTTCATTTGCTAAATCTTCAATTGAAAGTTGGTATTTGGTACACTTCAAGAACAAGCAAGCACTACGCGCCCAGGTGCCAGGGTGACCATTTGTGTCACCCAAAAGGGCTTGGTGTGTCACCTGTGACACGCGTGTCATAGGTTGGCCATCACTGGTGTGGATCTTTATAGCCTTCCTCAGTTTGGGAGAGTTTCTTAATAAGAGAATTGGTGTTTTTACTTCACACCCCTATTCTGGGCTGATGCTGCACCAAAAGAATAGTGGGCAATACCAGGTCAGATCCATCCATTTTGCACATCTGGTGATACATGCCTGGTCTACTGCCAAGTAATCACTGGGGAAGGAGGGATCACATATGTGCCCTGCTATAGGGTTAGACAAATTTATGGATGACAGATGTATCAATGGCTACTAGAACGAATGCCTAGGTGCATCTTTCAGGCTGGGGGGGGGGGGGGGAAGGGCGCTTCTAAGGCCATTTGCTGGGATTCCAGAGGAGGAGAAGGTTTGTCCTTGTCTTCTGTTTGAGATGACCATGAGCATTTGGTGGGCCACTGTGTGCGACAGGATGCTGGACTAGATGGGCTGTGGCCTGATCCAGCAAGGCTTCTCTTATGTTCTTATGTTCTTCTGCCCTTTAGTCTTTGCCAGCCTTATTTGTGATCACTGATATTGTTAGAGCACCACCTTTCCCATCCCATGGCGCGCACACACACGTACACATACACTGGCAAAGGGAAAAGAGGAGAAGAAAAGTTGACTTTTCTACCTTGCTTCTCTCACCCGTTTAAGAGGACTCAAAGCGGCTGACAAAGCTTTCTGTTCTCCCCACAACAGAACACTCTCTGAGGTAGGTGGGGCTGTGACAGGTCAGAGGAGAGCTGTGACTAGGCTAAGGTTACCCAGCTGGCTTTGTGTGGGAGTGTGAAATCAAACCTTGTGACTACAAGATATGGCACTCTAAGCACAAGACCAAACCGGCTTACTTCCAACGGCAATTCCTTACCCTAAAACCTACCCAGTGACCTGCAGAACACATTGGTGCAAAGGAACTAGAGGCCTGTTTCCCACAAAGACTTTCTGGATCAAAAGGGTCAGACAGCTAAAAAGAAGGAACGAAAGGATGTAGAACTGCTGATGACTCACATGTACATTTTTAAATGATATTTTTCAGTTTTCAGACAGACTTTTTCCTGTGCCAGATATAAAGCCAGTTTGGCCATTTCTGGACTGGGTTTTATTTTGGGTTATGTCTTGGAATATGGACCTAGTATCTGCATGCCAATGCAGAATGTGGCGTGCCCTGTTCAGGACCTACCATAGCATGCACTAGCAAGCTCAGAACAGTCCCCAGTTTTGAGATAAAATCCAGATTAAGGCCTGGTGCGGAAAGGGCCAGGTTAGCAAAACGCTTCAGCCCTGTACTTCATCATCGATGCTCCTTCCACATATTAGGCTGTACCCACATGTAGAGAACTTGCACAACTGAAACCAGTCAGATACAAACAACAGAGAAGTATCCTTTCAGAGCTTCTGATTTATCTGCCCCTTCTATTATGGTTTGATTGGAAGTGATTGAAAAAATGCACAGAAGTGTATTTCTCCACTATATTGTTTAATTTGAAAGGATACTCTAGCTTTAAGCCACTATGTTCTGTATATGAAGATGAAAATTGAGAATATTTTTAAAATTATTCCATTGGCATAAGACTCCCTAACTCACATTAAAACCAAACAATTGAGTTTACATTGAATTTAGTCACAGCCTTGTGAATACTGGCTTTGAAATTTGCATCCTGATCCAGCGCATATGAAGTCAAAATTTGTCTCTCTGAAGCATGAACACAGAATTACGGCTGTTTGGGCTTGCTGGATGTAAATTCCAAAGGCAGTATTGCAATCTGTGACTAAATTGAATTTTAATGCATGTTTCGCACAAAAGTCAACCTCCCTTTTTGGCTCGGTCTGTCTGGGATTTATATAGCAAGGAAGAATGTTAATTTTGTGTATCCTGGCTGAGATAACTAGCTGTCTGTGGGGTCAAGGTATTGACATCAGAAGCATTTCTGAACAAAGATGTCGCAGTTGGTGGGTGGATGGCAATACTGTCAGCTGTTGCATGACCTAGCATAAATAGTATCATTGCGACTTTAATCTTTCGGGTGTTCAGAGGTAGTGTGCATATTTCCGTTTAACCCCTGGACGTTTGCCGGCATGCATGACCCTTTAACAATTCCTGTTCCTCTGTCCATCCGTGGCACCTTGGCTCCAAATAGTCTAGGAGGAAAGCCAGTGGTTGTATACATCTTTTGCATGTATGTATAATTATCCATTGTGCTATTGAACAATGAAGCCTGGGTGCTTTATGTAACAAACGTATTGGTACGTAAAGTGATGTCCCTGAAAAGGGGTTCTCCTTAAATGCTGCCAAAGTGCCTTTGGATATTGTCCTCAAAGTTTTGCCCCAAACATGAGATTTTTTTAAAATTGAAAAATAGCAAACATGGTACAGATTTTGCAAGACTGGCATGCATGCATTTGACACTTCAGAAGATGAATACAATTCATAATAACATTTTCATGCAAGTGATGGTTTTAGCTGTGCTTAACTGCTTTGATATTTTATTTTTAGTGGTAAGAGGAATATAAATATTTTAAACAAATAACTGCATTTACACACTAGCCTTTCTTAAAAGAAGCTTAAATATAGAGTTACGCAGCCTGAAGAGTTAAGACTTGCCTAACTGGCAAAGCAAAACAACAGTGGGTGTTTTCAGACAGTTTTTATTTATTTAATTTATTATTTATATTTCTATCCCACCCTACACCCGAAGGTCTCTGGGTGGGTAACAACCTTAAAGTCCACCATATCAAATATATCAGTCAGTTAAAACAATGGTGTTTACAGTGGGGGAAACATGGCTGACATTTATCCAAAGGCCTGAGTAAAGAGGTGCATTTTCACTTTCTTCCTGAACGTGAACAGAGAAGGATCCTGACGCACCTCATAGGGGAGACTATTCCACACCCTGGGGGCCATTGCTGAGAAGGCCCTCTCCCAGGTGCCCACCAGGCTCGCTGCTGAAGTTGGTGGAACAACCAGAAGGGCCTCCCCTGCAGATCTTAGGGCACGGGCAGGTCGGTATGGGAGAAGGCGTTCCTTTAGATATTTGGGGCCCAAGTCATTTAGGGCCTTATAAGTCAGAGTTAACACCTTGAATTTGGCCCAGAAGTGAATTGGCAGCCAATGCAATTATTTTAGAACCGGCGTGATATGTGTCCGGCTAGGTGTTCCAGTCAGCACTCTGGCGGCTGCATTTTGCACTAGCTGCAACTTCTGGACTGTCTTCAAGGGCAGCCCCATGTAGAGTGTGTTACAGTAGTCCAATCTAGAGGTTACCAGAGTGTGGATAACTGTGGCCAAATCATCTCTGTCCAGAAAAGGCTTCAGTTGCCGCACCAGCCGTAGTTGGGTGTAGGCACTCCTGGCCACGGCATCCACCTGAGCTTCAAGCATCAGTGTGCAATCCAGGAGTACCCCCAAATTACTGGAGAACATTTCTAACATTCTGATATGTAAAGTTTTTATATTGGCATATGTAATGCAGAAATACCAACAAGTCGTTCAGATGAGCATGCATGTAAGATAGAATTGAGCTTCTTACAAGAGTCCAAAAAAGATGCTAATAAAAAGCTCAGGGTAAGAACATAAGCCTTCTCCCCTTCAGGTTCTCCATTGACAGGTATTCATACAGTGTTTCCCCTACTCCTGGTTGTAACCTTTGCAGTGTTTTTTATCCACAATGTCTTAGATTGGCAAATTAAGTACTTCACGCATTCTGTGGAGAAATAATTCACCTGGTTGGTCCAGAATGTTTTAGTAACTCGTTGGCAGCTTGGGTTTTGCTGCTGGGAATGTGGGAGAAGAATTGCATTCTCCCTGCCTTTTCCACACTCCTGCTTTTCCTAAAAGTTCCTAAGTGGGTTTATCAGCATCCTAGAGCTATCTCCACAAGCCAGCATAAAAATGGACCTACATCTGTCTGGGATGGTTTAAGAAATCCTGCACTGAGTAAGGGGTTGGACTCGATAACCCTAGAGGTCCCTTCCAACTCTTATTCTATGATTCTCTGATATTTGTCTTGTGGTTAGAGTCCCAGTTTCTTATCTGGGAGATTTGATTCTACGCTCCTGTATGAGGCCAGCTGGGTGACCTTGGGCTAGTCACAGCTCTCCTTCTGAGCTCCCACAGGCTCTCCTGCCTCACAGGGTGTCTTTTGTGGGGAGAAGAACAGAAGGTTTGTCAGCCGTTTTGAGTCCCCTGAAATTGGTGAGAAAAGCAGGGTAGAAAAGCCAGCTATTCTTCTTCTTCTCTGCTTCACTTTTTTTAAAAAAAGATGCCATGCTTATAATAAGCTGACAAATCTTGATGATTATAAACAAAATGTTTATCTTAATTCTATCTTGGGTGACTAAGGAGGGTGTGGATTGTAAGGACTTCCATCCCCCAGATCTGTGTCACTAAGGGTGGTCAGGGTCTCCATATATTACAGTTTAAAGGTGACCCCCACCAGTGGTCCCATTTTGTGTTCTGTTTCCCAGCTGACCTTGCAACTGGGAAGGGGTGGAGCTGTGCAGTGCTGGTGAGGATGTTTTCACATGCCCTACCTACAACAATCTCGCTGTCCCTGGCCTTCACTGGGCTCTGTCAAGCCTGAATAGGCTAGGGCTGAAGAAAAGGGTATTCCTGCTGAGAACTCCATGGACTGTGCAATGGAATCAATGCAGGTGTTTATTATTATTATTATTATAGTTTATTTCTAAAGCGCTGTACATGTACTCAGCGCTGTACAATAGTATACTAATCTTAGACAGGTCCCTGCCCTCAGGCTTACAATCTGAAGAGACAAGAAACAAAAGGAAAATGGTGTGGGAGGGAACATGGAACAGCAAAAAGCAAGTGCTTGAGGTCTTCAGTTCCAGTTCTTCTGTTTGTTTCTTATTGCTGGAATTTTCCTATTCTCTTTACTTTGAATTTTCTCTTCATTGATGATAAACCGGATGATGGTAGAGATGGTCAGCCGGCATCTACTCAGCCCCACCCTGCTCAGCCTCAGGTCTAGACATTTTTCAACTGGTGGATCTGCTGCTGCCATAGTCTCTTTGCCATCTTGTGATGGGAGCAGTTGGAGGAGGGAGGGGCAGTGCTGGGAGCAAGATGGCATAGCAGCCTAGCCTGCTGCCTCTTCTCCACTCCTCTCATATTGAGGTGTTGCATGGCCCTGCACTGTTTCAGCTGCAGAGAGCGAGCACTGCAGGAATGCCCGTGCTGCTGTGCTTAAGGAAAATTTCTGAAGTTTAGGATGGCTATAGCATGTTCGTTACAGCATCAAGGTCCTAATTAGAAGAGCCTGACTCTGGGAAGCTGGTATTGTTTGCTTCTTTGCGTTTGTCCCATCTTGTACTGGGGGGGGGGGAGGGGGTTGTGTTTCAGATTGGGTTACATTAAAACCAGTATAAAAAATGCAATTAAAATATATTTCCTAAATAACATATAACAGGAAAGGAAAGGCAAAAGTGTTCCTTCAGCCAAAGGAAAAGCTAAAGAGGCAAAAAGAAGCATCTTCACCACATGCCTAAAGATATACAGTAAAGAACTAGATATGCCTCAAAAGGGAAGTGGTTTCACAGCCTTCACAGAGAAGGGTCCCCAAGTGTCCTAGGAACTTTAATCATTGACATTGGGTATTTTTCCACTGTCAGAAAGTACCCATTTTTGCACCCATTAAGGACCCATTTGGGTGTGAGCCAGATGACCCCATTTCCACCACGGCACCCATTTGAGACACATTTGTTTCCACCGCCGCGGGGGAAATTCGGATCATATGGGTACATCTCAGCCTTTAATCCATATTTTCTGTAGACGCCCATTAATGGGGTCTACAATGGGGTCTTCAGCCAGAAAATCCGGATTAAAGGGAGCCCGTTTCCATGTTAGTTAGGCAATGGGGTCTAGAGGAGGCTAGGGGGAGGGGGCGCCCTTGGAGGGGAGGAGCCCCAAAACCTAAGTTTTGAAGTCATTTCGAAGTCACTTCGAAGTCTGTGCAAAATAGCTCTGGAGCGTCTTTGAAGTCTGTGCTGATCTTTGGAGTGAACTTTGAAGTGACTCCAGAGTGACTCCAAAGTCTCTTCGAAGTTTACTCCGAAGATCAGCACAGACTTCTTAGATGCTCCAGAGCTATTTTGCACAGACTTCGAAGTGACTTCGAAGTGACTTTGGAGGCACTTCAGAGATTGCACCCCCTGTCCCCCCAAACACCTGCGGTGGCAGGCAGACCCCTCATGGGTAGATCCGGATTTCCAAATGGGTGCTCCGGTGTTTCCATGGCAGGGAGGCTAGCACCCATTGCTATTGGGTGCTAGACCACCAATGGAAACACATTGGGTACTTCCCTTAATCCAGATCTACTAGATCCGGATTAAGGGAAGTACCCATTCCCTAGATCCAGATCTTCTTAGATCCAGATTAAAGGAGCATCGTGGAAAAACACCCATTATTGACACTATTAAGGGGAGTTCTCTGGCAGATATTAATCGATATACAGGCCTTTATGGAAGAAAGTGTTCCTTAAGATATTTTGGTCCCAGATTTTTAGGGCTTTATAAGGCCGTGTTACAACCGTGAATTGGCTTGGTAAGAAATTGGCAATCAGTGCCAATTTAGTACTGGTCTGGTATGTGTTTTGGCCCAGAGTACCCAACCACAGCTTTGTGATTGCATTCTGCACTGGTTGAAATTTGCAAACCTTCTTCAAGGACACCCCAACATAGAGCACATTGCAGCAGTCCAAACTGAAAGTTACCAAAGCATGGATCTCTGTGCAGAGAGGGCTTTTGTTGGCAAAGAAGCCTGAATTACAGGTATGCATTTCTGGCTCTCACTGCCACCTGAGAATAGCGGGTTTAGGGTCTACTTTCTTCGTAAACTTGAGAATCCCTGACACACAGTATCTCCATCTTGTCTGGCTTCAACTTCAATTTTTTGGGTCAGTATCCATCTAGGCCATGGTCAAACATCTAAACTGTTTCTTCTGACTCAGATAGAAGGGAGAACCTGCAGGTTCTCCATTGCTTTTAGTAGTGTCTCCTGCCTTTCTTCTTCAGAATATTAGATAGGCAAGCTATGAGAGAGCCATTGAGGTAGAGGTGATCTAAAACTATTTTTACAAGACTTACCTGGTGTAGTTTAGCATCTTTCTGGTACCACATATCTATTTTAAACCCTCAACAGTACTGATGAAATTGGTGGAATTGTTTTGTATCCAGCTTGGGTTTAATCACTGTGGGTAAACCATATCCAGAATTGGTCTGACTTCTGGAGGGGCAGCTACAGCGTTTGTGGTACCTATGTGTATATTGATCCTGGTTTGAATTTTGTGTTCAGTTTATATCTTTAATATTTAATAATGACATTACCATATTGAGATGCTTTTGGAAAATAATGATTTTTTAAAAAACTGGTAAGGTTATTTTTAATCACAATTTAGTGTGCAAGGGTAATTTATTTTTGTACAAGGGAAAGGATTTGTAAATGTCTTAGGCTCTTTCTGCACTGGACCTTATTCTGTGATATAGCCCAGAATAGGGGCCTGCTGTGCCCTACAACCTGCACTAGCATGTGGATAGCAGGTCCCTATTCTGGGATACATCCTAGAATAAGGCCTAGTGCAGAAAGGGCCAAAGTATCCTCTTAGTTTTCTGACCCTTCCAATGTCTTGAACTGAGAGATGTTTGAAATAATGAAAAGCAAAATTTGGGCCATCAATTTGGATGTATAAGTTGTAAATTTGATATTTAAACTTCAGACCTTGAATCCTACGGCGGATCCCCTTTTTCTCAGAGCTTATACGTCTGTTCTTGAGCAATAAACATGGTGAAATAATTGCATTTTTTAATGTTGTGATAGAAGAGCACAAGTGAGCCATTTTGGAACGAATTGTAACAAATCTGAGTTGTGGATCAAACCATAGTTCATGTTTACTATACCAGATAATTTGGTTTACTAAGTGACGCCTTCTTTCCTTACAGCAAACATTAGCTTGTTCCATTTTGACAGCATTGTTGAGTGAATTTTCAAGTTCAAGTAAAACTAGCAATATTGGACTTAGCATGGAGTTCCACGGTAACTGCAAACGGATATTTCAGGTAAATGAGTTGCATTTCGCGTGTCTTTATAGTTATACATAATGAGGAAAGGCCAACTTTATACATCTGTATATGTTATACAATAAGAACAGTTCAAATTTTTGTAGTTCAAAGGATGTGGTGAGCCTGTGTTTATCATCTGAAGAGGATATTGTTGTAGTGACGTGGTCCATGACATAATATTTTATATTTTGTATGGAAAAAGTCCCAGGTATAAACTTTTTTGAACCAGGTGAGAGGGAGACAGAACTTACCCTGTTCCTTACTCAACTTGACACTTTCCTCTGCTCAGAATACATGAAATGAACCCCCAAAGAACTTACTTTTTCATTGCCCTGACTTTTGACATTTTGTCCCATGATAATTTGTTTATTATTTATTTATTTGCGTTTGTATCCCACCCTGTGCTCTGGGTAAATTACAATAAAACCAACATAAAAACACAACTAAAAATGAATCCAATGATCTTCTTTTGTTCATCACATGCAGGAAGATGATCTACGTCAGATCTTCATGCTCACAGTAGAAGTTTTACAGGAATTCAGCCGGCGTGAAAACCTTAATGCTCAGATGTCTTCAGTTTTTCAGCGTTACCTTGCACTAGCCAATCAAGTCTTAAGCTGGAATTTTCTTCCTCCAAATTATATCCTTTTCAAAATAATTTCTTATTACCGTATTTTCCGGCGTATAAGGCGACTGGGTGTATAAGACGACCCCCAATTTTTCTACTTAAAATGGAGATTTTGCAAAACTGGGGTGCGCAGCCTAAACCAAGCCTCAGACTTGGGGAGAGATGGAAGCCTTACCTGCTAATCCCAAGAATGTGGCTTGTAAATGGTGGAAGCACTTTATATATATATATATAAATGGTGGAAGCACTTTGTCTGTGGCTTAAACGAAGTGGTTTCCATTTGGCCCTCATATATGAGGCAAAGATAAAGATTCTTTCTAGTCTACCTGGACCATATACCCATGAAGTCTTCTTGACAACAGTAAGGAAGTTTGTGATTTTTTCCTGATTTTTTGCTTCCTAATCCAGTTTATGCTTCTGATATTTCCTGGTGGTCTCACATTCATACACTAACCGAGTATGATTTTGTTTTGTTTTCTGATAGTGGACAAAATTGACTAGGTGGTACCACCTGCTAATACTCTAATGCTGTAACAGTTTAGTGTTTTGCTGCAATAAAAGTTATTAACCCACTCTGAGACCTTGAGGTATGGGGCAGGATAAAAATGCAAGTGAATGAATAATGAAAGCAAACAGGTGATGCTTCATCTTGTAAAATGGCTCATAAAATAATACACAGTGCATAAAAGGGTAGAGCAGGGAAGAAGATTAAACTTTTTAATTAACATACAGGGCTTCCTAAATCTTGAGAAAGGTACAGTTTAAGGTGTGGAGGAGCTCCTTAAATAAAATATTGCCAAATGCTATTAATATAATTAGATTAATACTACAATATAAGTACAAGGGTTTTCAATTATGCATGCAACTCCAACACAAGATTGAAATGCAACCCAGTCTGCATGCAGATTGTTCAGAAGTTATTGTCAAGTGCCAGTCAATTTTCATGTGAGAGAGAAGCGTTAGCAAAGTTAGTGTAATCCTGGAAATTCTAAAGAAGAAAACACAAAGGAGCAACTTCCCAGAGAAATGCCAGACGAGGACTAAAAAGCCAAACAGAAAATTGGTGAAGCGTAGAAGGAGTGTTTGTAACCTTGAGCCCTTTGAGGGGAAAGCAGAGAGTATAAATGCAAGAATAAATACAGAAAAAGACACTTCCTGCATGGAACCCTCAGCCAGATCTCCGTAGTGAAAATTACAAGTCTCACTTATTCCTTTATGCAAGTTAGATCAGAATATACCAGTTTAGAAGCAGCCTGAGTGTTCAAAAAGTAACGTATTGGGAGCATTTAAAAGAAAATGTAAAGTAGCTTCAAAAAGAAAAAGGCAGCAATGTCCCACTCTTTCTGTTACAAATCCTTAGCCGTTCTGTTATATTTTCAACAAAGCTAGAAAGTGGTCTCCTTAATCTGTGAAAAGGTTTGAAGACATCTGTTACGTCTGCTGTTGGAGAGTGCCTAGAACGGTGATGGCCAACCTATGACACGCGTGTCACAAGTGACACGCCAAGCCCTTTTGGGTGACACACATGGCCACCCTGGCACCTGGGCATGTAGTGCTTGCTTGTTCTTGAAGGGTACAAAATACCAACTTTCAATTGAAGATTTGGCCACAAAATTCACTAATGTAAAGAATTATTTGTTTTTGCTTTTAATAAAATACATATATCAAAAATATAACTTTTTTACCAGAGCCACAAATATCACAAAATTATGGATATTTCTTGATGTGACACAGCACCTGAGTTAAGCTAGGTTTTCTTGTGAATTTTGACACACCGAGCTCAAAAGGTTCACCATCACTGGCCTAGAAACAATTGTTGGGCCACTTATGAGATGAGATACTAGATGCACTGTAGCTCCTCATATGTTCTTAATTCTGACCAGCTTTACCTGCTTTTATTATGTGTTAATATGTATTAGGAAGTGACTGTAGCTCAGTGGTAGAAAATTGCCTAGGAAACAGAGTTGCTGGTTCGATCCCCAGCCTCTTCCTGGAAGTAGGCAATAGCAAACCACTTACGTGTCTTTGCCAAGAAAACTGCATGGAGGTTCTCACACAGTCAATCTGGAGTCAGCCACAACTCCATGACACCCAAACAAGAAGTATATATTAATATTAGGCTGTAATATACAGGCGTGCCCCCATATTCACGGACCCAATATCCACACATACACTTGATCTTGGTCGACCATGATGCCAGCCGCCTCACAGCAGCTAGGTCCACTAGTGTGTGCTACTATGTTTCTGTATTTTGTTATGGTCAAACAGACTAATCAATAAAAGTTTTATATATATATAGTGAGTGCCAGGCCTGGGCAAAAGTGTCCAGCTGTGGAGGCGAGCCTGCAATGAGCAACAAGCAGCTGCCTTCCAGAGCCCAGAAGCCAGCGGCTTTCCCCTTCAACCAGGGGTGGTCCATGGCTATTGTTATATGCAGTTTTAAGTTATCTGCAAAAGGAGCTGAAACCTATCCCCCCGTGAATACAGGGACACACCAGTATAATGGCATGTCCAGCTATAATGTAAAGCCACAGATAAAGCTGACAAGAAGACAGAAGGAGGGATTCCTGCAGAACGAAGCCTTTGATCCATGTCCAAGTCATGATTAACAATAGAACAACATTACATTTCCATTGGCTTCAGTCGGTAGCCTCTGTCTATGCCTGCAGGATGAAGGAGCATTTAAAGATTTATTAGAAAGAAGTTAGCAATAGTAGGAGGAATAGGAATAGTGGTGTATAAGTGATTTCTCTGCATAACTTTTATTTTTATTCAAATATTTATATACCACTTGCCATTAAAAGATAATCTCAAAGTGGTTTACATAACTTAGAGAACACAAGCAGCTAAAATCATAATAGAGACATGATTAAAATCAAAGATTGGGGAAACAAACATTCACTCTGGAAAGATCTGCTTAAAAAGATAATTCTTCAATTGTCCCCTAGAAACTGACTTAATTCCAGTAGTATTTTCTGTTCCAGGAAATACGCAACAATTTAAAGGGATACAACAGCCTTAAATTCCACAGACAGTGCACAGCGCTCTGAATTGTAGCAACTAGCAAATCTTAGATTTAGGGTGAATATCTGTGACTTTGTCAACCTAAAATGTTTGATGCATAGAGTGACGCCTCCACAACACCATTTATTAACCAAAAATATAATTTTATTAAAAATCTTCTGTTATCCTTATGGAATATGGAGGTTGAGTACACTGAAAAATAATTCCAATTAATGTAAGAAGATACTTTCCAATTTCATAATTTTTAGGATCGGTAATTTGGGTAGAAGAGTCAAAAGGTACAATGCCAACACTCCATCTATAGGGCTGAGGAAATAAAGTGATTTTACTTTTATAGTTACAGTATTTTGCATACCTGCAAGTTTTCTTTTTAAATTGTTTATATTTAATCTTGTTGTGTTTACTTTGTGGCAATATAATTATTCTTGAGTACTGTTGGATGTAGTTACTGTTAATAGTGTGCCCAATGGAAATCAGAGTGGACACTATTCTAGAAAGTGGGTACCACTAAAGCAGTGATGGCCAACCTATGATACGCATGTCACAGGTGACACACCAAGCCCTTTTTGGTGACACACATGGTCACCCTGGCACCTGGGCCTGTAGTGCTTGCTTGTTCTTGAAGTGTACGAAATACCAACTTTCAATTGAAGATTTAGCAAATGTAAAGAATTGTTTTTGCTTTTAATAAGAAACATATATCAAAAATATAACTTTTTTACTAGAGCTACAAATTATGTATATTTTTAGATGTGACACAGCACCCGAGTTAAGCTATGTTTTCTTGTGAATTTTGACACACCGAGCTCAAAAGGTTCACCATCACTGCACTAAAGAGAAGGCCTGACCATAGGTTATCACAAGATGGCATTCATATGTCCTGGCAGCCTCTGCCAACCTCAGTTCCCAGTTTTGGTATTCTTGAGATGAGGTCAAAAACATTTTGAGAACACCAAATTTTAACCTGTGTTAGTAAGTCTTAAGCATGCACTCTACAGGGCTTGCTAGTTAAATCAAAATCATCATAGGAGAAGGAAGTTTTCAAGAAAAAAATGGGAACAAACTAAAGAGGTGTTATTTGGTAGATGTAGGGAATAGTTGTGGTATTAGAAACATAGTTGAATTTTAGAAGAGTTGGCTTTTCTGCCCTGTTTTTCTCACCCATTTAAGGGGACTCAAAGCAGCTGACAAAGCTTTCTATTCTCCTCACAACAGAACACCCTATGAGGTAGGTGAGGCTGTGAGAGAAGAGAGCTATGACTAGCCCACGGTCACCCAGCTGGCTTCATGGAGGAGTGTGGAATCAAACCTGATATTCCCAGATAAGAGTCTTGCACCTTAACTACAAGACCAGACTGGCTCACACCTGTCTATCGCTTGAGGAATGTAGTCTAGGTTACAATGTACAATATATTGTAAACAGGAAAATTCCAAGATTTTAAAATTACAAAAACACACAAGTGCTACAAATTTAAACATAATATGTACAACAATTTAAGCTACAATTAAAAATTAAAATATTGAGTTAAAAAAGGAGATTGAAGCTGAATCTTGAAAAGAACCAGGACAGGCGCTGGGGTCGAAGGAAATCTTTCTTCCCACAATGCACAGTTAAATTGTGCATTTGGGGAAATCACAGAGGTCAGCAGATCTGGAGTACAATAGATGAGCTTGACTTGGGAAAATCACCCTAATTATTTCATTGAAGAGAAGAGCACCAGATTTAGTTTGAACCAGTGGGGAGAAGGTCATTTGTATAGGACCTTAGAAGGGGCGGAAGAAGAACATAAGAGGGACAGTGCAGAGCCAGATGTAATGGAATAGCTGTAGATCCATTCCTTTAGCGTGCCCCTGGAATGTGGGAGAGAATAAAAGAGTTCTGCAGCTGGCAAACAAACGTTTCCTCCCTTTTGGAAATAACAAGTGTGGAAGGGGGGGGGTCGAGATCAGAACAGATCCTTTCCTATTCTTGACCTGCCCGTGTTAAGTATAATGAAGCTTTGGATATAGCAGGTACCACCTTGAGCTCTTCTCAGGCAACCATGGTAAGATTGTTCAGCCCAAACCACATCTATCACCGTTTTTGTTCTATGTTGCATGAACATAGGATGTTTCTGTGAAATGTATTGCTTGTTGCACTTTGTTTTAGAAAGGAGCATCATAAAGGCTCTTATTTGATTTTTGAAAAAAACACACACACTTGTCAGGGCATTTTTATGTGTGTGTGTTTCAAGGGAGTGGCGGACATTGTCTTATGGACATACCTGTCAAAGCATGGTGTCATTTCTGTTCCCCTTTTCTTCTCCTGTCACATTGAGATGGCCATGAAAGTGATTTTGCCCCTATGGAATGTCTCATCACTGTGATCAAGCTATTATCTGGCATTCCTGGGGAATTCTTTTTTGCGGCACTTAATACCTTTTATTCCTTGTCCTCATGCATGAATTATGCCGTGTATGTGAGAGGCTTAAAGTTTGTTGCGATTGCATTCTTTCTGAATGGGACCTGTTGTATCTGGGATTTTTTTTTTTAAAAAAAAAAACCAAGTCGGAATGTTGTTGTTGACCTTGACACCAGATAACTAGGCAGACATTATATAGCTATGTTTGAATCCTCACAAAATGTGATGTTAAAGCCAACAGAGTCCTGGCGTGAAACTCTCCTGGACAGCAGAGTTATGGAGCTATTCTTTACGGTAAGTTCTATTGTGTCGCCTTGCTAGTTTGGTTAGCAGGGAAGCTGCTGCTGTTCTTCTTTGTTGATGTTTTTTTCTTGGATGAGTTAAAGTGAGTTACAGAAATGCAGTTCTGTTACTTGCCAAGTAATGTCATTTGATTAAATAACTCTTATCTTTCATTAGAGCCTAACAGCATGCATGCCTGACTGTGGACTTAGCTGCTGCACTCTGGGTTTACCTCTCGTTTTTAATATCTTGTTAGACCACTTGGAATTTAAATTAGAAAAAAAGGAAGAGGTATAAAAATGTCTTAAACAAGTTAAATTAAATTAAACTTGTACAATGAGAATAGTAGAAATCTTTATAGCATGAGTGATTCTACGTCTCCATATTTCAATTGTGATTTCTTTCTTGGTAAACAGTGAGGAGTAATTTTTATTTTCCTCATTTGTGTAAATATGTGAGAATATTTGAATTTAGACCAACCAGACAGAATTAGGGAATTTACTAATTTCACACCATACATGACTAATGCAGTAGTGTTTGTGAATTTATGACTTGCAACTTCAGTTAGACTAATTACTTTAATAGTTTTAAAACAATGGAATTCTAGGGTCTTTTTTGAATAGTGTTGGTTCATTGGAAACCAACCAGAGACATAAATTTGGGGCAGTAAATAAAAATGTGAAAACAATTCATGATTTAGCTCTGCCCTTCTGTGAAACAATTTTTGGACTAATGGACATGAACAACTAAGGCAAATGTTTGAAGCTAATATTCCATTTTCACCAAATATTTATCTCCGGCCTGACACTTTTGAACTGAACTTGAATATTCATGCCCAAATAAGACTACGTTACTTCATAGCTGCTGCTCAACAAATATTGGTGAAAAAATGAAAATATACTGATAATCTAACAGTAAAGAGGTTGGCAAAATGAGGTATGGGAAATTATGATAAATTAATTTATTCCTTTTAAACAGCATAGGTTGGAAGATAAGTATAGTAACATGCATTTTCATCCGATATGGGAACTGTATATGGAAAGATTGTTAGCACAAATGAATACAAGTATCCTGGAAAAGAATATTCGTTTAGAATAGTTGTACATCGAGGCTGTAAAATAAAATTAATAGGAATGGTCTATCATGGGGGAGGAGGGAAGGTGTGTATTAGAATTTCTAATGTATATATTTTTTGTTTTTATTGTATGTATGTATGCTATATAAATGTTTTTTTAATTTTAAAAAAACTTAAAAAAAAGAATTCTGAATATATGGTCCTAATGGTTCTTCTCAGTCAAATGAGTTATGGGAGTTATGAAAGAAAGGCTTCCGTTTATTGTACGATTATGTTTTCATGTAGTGGCAAAATAAGCTCAAGAATGCCTTAAAGAAGATAGCATGTGGCACTCTTTTTGTCATTCTATCTCTAAATCATCTTTTCTAGCATAGAATGTTCATGAGAGGGGAGGGGCTAGCTTGCCTGTGAATGATTCTGCCTGTGGACCATTTCTAAGCCATGTCTGAGCCACCTCAGAAGTATTTTTGTTTACTGCTCATGAACACAACTTATTAAGATCACGTTATCCAGTATGAGAAACCTCAAAAATGCCTTTATGGCTACTTTTCTACTTATCTGTTTCCTATAGGGATAGCTCCAAGGAAGAACCAATTTTTACATTTTGATATGTAAAGATGTGTGTGTCTATATGTGTATTTGTCATCCAAAGAACCTACATGTGGCTTTTTTATGTCTTTCATGAAAGACATCATGGCTTTTAATGTGAAATAACCATGTACTTTCACCCTAAATTGCTTTTGAAAAATGTGCATTCTATTCTCAAAGACGTTTTATGGTGCTATAGTAATTCTTTTCTATCAGCAGTAAATCCACTAGTGCTTACTCCCAGGAAACCGAAGTTAGAATTGCAGTTTTGGTTTTTAAAAACTTAGAACTTTTCCAAGTTAATAGAGATGTACTTCTTGAATATGGTCAGTGACCAGGAAAAATGAATTAAGAAAGTGGCTGGTATTTAGACTCCAGAATGCGTTCTGGATACTCTAGAATATGAGGTTCTTGCTTTCAAAGCAAACCAATATTTAAACACTTATCCGGATAGTTACTAGCATATAGTACTTTAAGCAACCTTAGCTTTTGCACAAACTTACTTTTTCGAAATCTTGCTCAAACTTTTTCAAAAAGATGAAAAACTTTCTGGCAGACCACTTAACAGCTGTGCACACAATGTGAACAGCTGTCTAGACAACCCAGACAGTTGCTAGCTACTGTCAGCTGGGAACCACCTCAAGAAAATAGCTTCTGAGTTTATAGGTTAACCCTTTCTAATGTAATTCTTTGCTAAGTGTAAAAAAATACTTCTCAAATATCTGCTTTGCAGATCTTACACTCAAGTCATGATGAAGCTATCCTTCATTCCGATTATCTATGTATGTGAGACTAATTTACACCATTGAATCATCAAAAGCACAGATTTCTTGTGTGTTCCTAGTCTGTCACATTTATTTTCTATCAATTGTGAATTGGTATGGGCAGATAATATTTTGACTGTTTCAAGAAGGATGGTGAATCCTGTTCAGTAAACAATTCACTGCTGTCTTCAGTAAATATATCTTTTTTTTTGCTGTTTAGGATTTTAAAATGTTTGATCTTTCTTGAGACCTTTTCTAATTAAACTTGCTCTTCTACTCATGAAAATAGTGTTTTCTGTTACTGAGAGCAGAATATTGTATTTGAAAAAATAAATTTGGTTTAAGAATCTTTAACTTTGTTTTATGTAGCCTACAGCGACGAATATACCTCACGGTTGAATTCCATGTGCTGTGCTTTGCATCTCAGGAACTTTCTAAAATGTCCTTGCACAGTATCTATTCAGTCAAAACAATGAATAATCATTTTATTATGCTGATTCAGTAAGTTATTAAAGACCTTCTATAGAACTTTGTAGTAGAGATGGAACAGTCTTTCTCACAAAAACAAAATGTTTAACAGTGGCCCGAAGAGAAATACTAGGATTTTGCTGCAAGCAAAGATACATTTAGTTTCTTTCAAGTTCAGTGTTTACCTCTGCTAAAGATGCATCTATATAATCTTGATTGAACTTGTCGACTAACTTTAGCAAGACGCTGTAGCTTTAGCATAGTTAGCATAATACAGATGGCTGTCATTATTGCTGTTTTTAGAAGTAACAGCATGTCTGACCGGCTGGCATCTGTTTCTCCCTTAAGACTCAACATGCATAGACAGTTCAACATGTAGGTAGGTCCTAGCGAAGCATTATCTTGGACTAATTAAATATGGCTTATGAAATCCACATATTGAGAGGACGACTTGGAAGGTCTAAATGCCTAAAAATAATACTCTTCTGTTCAAATCCGATGAAAACGAGAGACAGATCTGTGTGCTCGTGTGCTCTTCAGGGTTGAAAGCCATGTGACTATGGTAAAAGAATGTCCTATTTCCTTTCCCCTCCCGTGATGTTATGTTAACCCTCTTCCTTCCAAAAAGGTGCATCGAAAAATTAGAGAAGACACAGATATGGCCCAGGACTCGCTACAGTGCCTCGCCCAGCTGGCTTCTCTTCATGGGCCAGTATTTCCAGACGAAAGTTCTCAAGTCGATTACTTGGCTCACTTCATTGAAGGATTACTCAACACTATCAATGGGTATGGAATATGCTTGCTTCCTAGAATTTAACTTTGTTGTTGGGGAGGAGGGAGGGACTTGTTCTCTGTTTATTTTGATCACTTGAACAGCGGCATCATACTACTTAAAGGGATATTTTCTAAAAATACTGTGTATCATCTTGGCTTATCCGTACTGGTGGAATTACTGACTTTTGTTTCCCTTCGTTTGAAAAATGTTTCCTCTGCAGAATTGAGATAGAGGACTCTGAAGCTGTGGGGATTTCTAGTATAATCAGCAACTTGATCACTGTATTTCCTCGCAATATATTAACAGCCATTCCAAACGAACTTTTTTCTTCTTTCGTTAACTGCCTCACACACCTCACTTGCTCATTTGGAAGAAGCGCCGCACTGGAGGAAGTGGTAAGCTGCAACTTTCCATTTCTAAAGAGTTTTTAATTTTAACTTTCAATTTATGCAGTGCCTAGCTTCCATGTACCACTTTTCACATATCTCATAGCCCAACCTAAATACTTACTTTGACTGAGGCATTTTGGTACTTCTACATAAGAGCAAGAATCAGGAGGAGGCTCTTATTCTGTAGGGGAAAAGACTTGTTAATTGGCTTCATGGTAGAGTATCTCAAGGCAAAGTGAGAAGTTAGAATCCCTCATTATACTTACATAAAGACAACCTGCTCTATAGATATTAATGTATCAGTTAAAGTTACACAGAAACAGAATATGGTTTAAAATAACAATTGTTGAAGTTCATCCATTACTGGATGAGAAGGGTAAACAGGACGCTGTTAATACTTTCTTAGCTGCTTGAAAATACTAACAGCTGTTTGCTTAGATTGATTTAAGTTCTCAGTGTACTGGGGTCTTAGGCGTATGGAGCCCTCTCCTATACACTAGACTTCAGTTAGTACCATATGAAATAATTTTTAAATCTTGTTGAAAAGTTTTCTTATATCCACGTGTCAGGTTCCAAATTGGGCATGCTTTGTGGTTCCTACTTATTATGGTTTGATATATTTTCTCCTAATGTTTAATAACTAGAAAGAAATGCTAGCACATCATCAAATAATCCAGAGGAAGCTACGTTTATGCCAAATGAAATCTTCCGCCTTACACAGACGCTTTGCTACGGCTTGCATCCATCTTCTTTCTTCTCTCAGTCTCTGAAAAACATCCTGTCACCATGCTCCGAAATGCTACTAAGAGTTTTGCATAACTTTGAACACAAAGTCATGGTTGTGAGTAGGGGGAAAGTTGGCACAGATGGCTACATTTCAAACACCAGATGGGTGTTATATTTCCTGCAGAGGATTCTGCACCGACAGTTTTAATAACTAGTAGATTTGCACTGGTACAGCATGTCCTAGTGCCTCAAGACTTTTACATGTGTGCCCTAACTAGATGGCTAAGGCGTGACAAAATAAGAATATTGAATAGCTAAGGTTCTTTATAACTTCTAATAGCAATCTCAAAAGAGTGGACAGGCACATCTGCTAGTCAGCAGTTGCATTACTGTGGACTGATGAAATTTTTAGGTGCCTCAGCTTAGATGTTTGAACAATAGATTCGAGTAACTTACCTTTCTGCATTGTTTAGAGGCATTTTAAAATTGTGCTTTTGGAATTACTAAGTCCCAAATCTTATGCATTATGGTATTAAATGGCCAGCTGGCATTTTCACTGCGTATAGCCTATATTGTTGTCTTTCCAAACTAGTTTCTGACTTATACAGTGGTACCTTGACATACGAGTTTAATTCGTTCCGTAACCTTGCTCTTATGTCAAATCGCTCGTATCTCAAAGCAATTTTCCCATTAATCCATTCCAGCTCCCAAAACACCACCTCAGTTGTTTTTGTTATGTACTGTACTGTATTTACATACTCGTATCTCAAATCTTGCTCTCATCTCAAAGCAAAATATCACTCGCTCGGCGGCTTGTATCTCAAAACACTTGTATGTCAGGGCACTTGTATGTCGAGGTACCACTGTATTTGCAAGAACATTCCAGTTGAGTGCAGTGATAAATTGAAAAGGATCAATTGGATGAGTTTTCTTGCATTGCAGTAAGTTGTGAAGCAAGCAGAAGTGTATGCCTGCTTTAGAACTGAGAGTAGCATGACATCTCCCCCTTCTTCCTCTTGTTCTAGAAGAGGGATTAGAACTAGTTTCATTGCCATGAACTTGGGTTGACTGCATGGAGGTTAAGAATCTGTGGTGGGCTCAACTAAGAGCCAGCTACTCAGCAGAGCAGTGACTGAAAAGGGAGAGATCAGAGCTCAGTTATGGAGCACTAGGAGGTCATAGGTTCAGTCTATGATCTCTCCCCAGAAGAAGGCAGTGATAAATCTCCCCTGTGTTTCTGCCAAGAAGGATGCATGGGTTTGACCATGAAGTCAGCAGGACTCAAGGGTGTCTTTTGTTTTACTTAATAGCTGATCCTAATGATGTTGATGAGCATCTGCCTTTTAATGCTCTTGAAATGATACTGTATATTGTTATTGTGGGGGATACAGATGTGTTGCTGGCAGGAGGTATGGGAGAGTCAACTCCTTGGTCCTTCCAGGTCAGCCCTAAGCCCTGTCAAGTATAGAACATCTCTCCTTTTTTCTTCACAAATTTTTTGAACTTATGAAAAATGGAGAAGAGAGAGCTAACAACAAGAAGCTGTGCTTGGTAGAAGAAATGAGCATGTAATTTGCCAAGCAAGGACAAATAGAAAGAATTGGAGATTTGAGGAAAATAACTTGGCTTTCCAACTTAGTGGGGGAAGCTACTTAATTTTCAAGGAAGCTTTCATCAGAATCTTTGTTACAGGAAGAAAAATGTCTGTCTGGAGCAAGCTAAAAAGTTTGTTAATATAGGGTGTTTTTCCACTGTCACTAAAAGTACCCATTAAGTACCCATTAATGGGTACGTAATGGCATTTTTGTACTCATTAATGGGTACTTAATGGGTACTTCTAGTGGCAGTGGAAAAACACCCATATTTAGCATTTAATGTCTTGCTTAGTTCTGTTTTAGTAAAACTGCATAAGCATGCATGCATTGGACATATTAAGAACATAAGAGGAGCCCTGCTGGATCAGGCCACAGACCATCTAGTCCAGTATCTTGTATCACAGTGTCCTTATGGGCATCTTAAGCAAGAGGCAAAGGCAAAACCACCTGCTCTCAAATCCCTGTAAATGGCCTTTGGAGGCATCCTGCCTGCCTCCCCAGCCTGGAGGCTGTACCTAGGCATCCATTCTAGAAGCCTTTGATGACACCTGTCATCCATGAAATTGTCTAACCCTTTCTTAAAGCTATCTAGGCTGGTTGCTATTACCACCTGTTCTGGAAGGAAATTCCATATTGGACTTCGGTAGTTTTGATTAGAGAGCAAACCTTAAAAGATTCTCTGTGTTTTGTACGATAGGCCTAGTGAGAAGAGTGTGTTGGTCACTTACCATGATTAGCTCTCAGTGGAAGGCACAGAGTGACTGGTGTCTTGGTGCTCTCATGTTACTACTGCTTTGTTCCAGCAACCTTTAATGTTACGAAAAGTATGTTAAAGTGAACAGAAAAGCTTAATACCAAAATGAGGTCTCAGGCCCTGTTCAGATGAGGGGAATATAGCACCATTATGGTGCCACTGTGGCGGGGCTTTCTCAGGTATCTGAGGCAACCCCACCATTGCCCCATTATTTCCCACCGAAAAAGTGCAAAAAAGTATTGCTGGAAAACCCAGCACTGGTCATGGCTTTTCCAGCTTGCCTTCTGGATGGAGCTGTCATGATTGCTCCATCCACTGGGCATATATGGAGGCCAGAACAGGTGTCCACGCATGTGTGGAGGTGACATTGAGTACATCAGGGCACTCTGAGCACCCAGGTGTGTACGTGACTTAAAGCACCCAAAGACAGCTCCAGCCATGGGCTAGTCACAGCTCCCTTCTGAGCTCTCACAGGGTGTCTTTTGTGGGGAGAAGAAGAGAAAGCTTTGACAGCTGCCTTGAGTCCTCTTAAATGGGTGAGAAAAGCAGGGTAGAAAAGCCAACTCTTCTTCTACCGACCCTGGGCAAACCAGATTTGCTTAAACTGAGGTCTTACTATGTGGTACTTTCAAATTCTGCTTACTGCTTTGCCTTAATCATCCTCTTCACGTAAATCTTTATTCACACAATAATCTTTCCTTGTGGTGGTGAGGAAAGTTCTAAACAAATTTAATGACAGTCCTTAACCCTCAACAACTTTCATGTGCAACTTAAATCTATATATTTTTAAAAGTTGCACAGTTACATATTGCTAATTTTTTATTAGAAACTAATAGGGCTAAAAATGTGCCAGTTAGAAATAGCAACACTGGCTGTTAAAGGTTTTGAGTTGCTTGTTTAAATATATTGCCAACTATGTTTTTGTGTTCAGGTGGAACTATTCTGTGAAAAAGCCCAGGAATCTTTTTTTTTTTACCTCAGCCACTGTTCTCTACAGTCTCCCAAAGCCATTCCAGTCAGTTGGGGGCCCTGAATAATGGTCGGGCATTTGTGGCGATAGCTGGGTGCTTAGTATTTCTAGATTAAAGGGTCATAGGTTTCAGTAGGAATACCGCATTAGTCATTTAAATGTTGACAATTTATCATGGCTTCGGTCAGCATAGCTGTGGCTTATTGGAAACTCAGGCAACGTTTTGGTAACAAATCTTATTTGTTTTCCCAGCTTGATAAAGACGACATGGTTTATATGGAGGCATACGACAAGCTTTTGGAATCTTGGCTTACTTTGGTACAAGATGATAAACATTTCCATAAAGGCTTCTTTACCCAACATGCTGTTCAGGTTTTTAATTCATACATCCAGTGCCACTTAGCTGCTCCTGATGGTACAAGGAATTTGGTAAGTTCTGGAAGAATAATGGAGGCTATAGGAGCCCTTTTGAACCATTTAACCTATTTTAAAGCATTACAAGGTTATTGCGGTGTGTAAGTAGTAGAATGTTCACAAATGTATTGATGAAAGCTGTTGATAAAGCCAATTTTGTGGTGTGAAACCATCCACTACAGTATTGCTTTCTGTTGTGTGGAGTATTTATATTTGATGTTTCTATTAAGCTTCACATTGGAGGTGGACTTACAACTGCATCAGTGAAAATCACCTTAGATTATTTGTCTCCTTTACAACTACCAGCTTTTTTAAAAGTCCCATCACAAAAACCTTGTAAAGTATTAACTGAACAATAGGAATAAGTCTATGAAGACAGGGTGACAAAAGAACCTCTTTCTAAAAAGGAACAAAGGAGGAATCCTTGAAGGTTCTGGTTCAGTGAGCCAGTTTGGTCTAGTGGGTAGGGAGCCGGACTCTTATCTGGGAATACCGGGTTCAATTCCGCTGGGTGACCTTGGGCTAGTCACAGCTCTCTTCTGAGCTCTCACAGCCCACCTACCTCACAGGGTGTTTGGTGTGGGGAGAAGAATAGAAAAGCTTTGTCAGCCGCTTTGAGTCCCCTTAAATGGGTGAGAAAAGCAGGGTAGAAAAGCCAACTCTTCTTCTTCTTAAGCCTTTCACCTGCTGAAGGATTATTTTTTGGCACTTCAAAATTTAGTATGTTGCCAGTCATAAAGCAGGCGACAAGCATCTATAACAATTTTTCTCTTCCATTTTCACTTAGCTTTTATTCAACGGTGTGGATGCCTTACCATGAAAAATATATCAGAACCACTTTCCTTTAGTTTTAGGGACTGGTTGTTTCTTCTTAAAAGGTGTCCTTAGGCTGTCTCAGGGTCAACACCTTATGAAGAGCCCAACTTCCTGGATACCTTGTCCAAACTATGGAATGATCTGTTAACATCCACATTGGGGGAGGTGTTGGAGCAGACTGTGATGCCCAAAAGGCACCATAGCTCACTCCAAGCTGGAACTTCTTGTAAGCAGGCCATCCAGCATTCCAGCTGGCATCATGGACTGGACTGCTCTGGACCGTGATCTGGTTTACCATGGATAAGACACTTGCACCATTAGGCCAGGCACTCAGAAATGGTACCAGTTCTGGGTACCCAGCTAAAGCAGCCCTACATGGCAGCTTCAAAGACCAGGAGTCTTTGTTCACAGCGTCCAAAAAGTTGGGCTGGACTGAGCTGAGCTGCCCACAGTGTGGATGGTTGTTTGGAGCATGGCAGTGGCAGCCTGACCCAGCCGTGGTTGCCTGTTTTGCCATGTGTTGTTGTTTTTTAAGGGTGTTTCTTTTTTCCGCTTTCCATGTTCTCACAATGCATCAACTCAGTGCATTCTGTGAAGTACAGAGGATGAGAGTCCAGCCACTTCCTTATATCCAAAGCGTTTCATGGTTGAGTGGAGATTTTAGCCCTGACTTCCTTGTCCAGTGTACTGGATATTACACCATGCAAACTCATGTTAATACTGACGGATGCTCTTTTTAACACTCATCAGTCTTTATAAGTGTCTGTGTAAGAGAAGTTTTTTTTAAAAAATGAGATCTTTGTAACTTAACTGGTATAAGTTGTTTATATAGGTTAATGGATGAAATATTGTGTGGTAAGTCATTCATCCCATTTAAAAGCCACAGCTGGTACAACGGAGTCAGCCTTGTCCAGTATCAAAGCAACGGCCAGGCTCTTCAAATAGAGACACACTGTTCAGTCAACAGCTGAGGCTTTGAAGTAGTTAAGAGCATTATTTGATGGTTTGTATAAAGGAAAGAGGATTGAAAGACCTCTTCAGAGAGCTGTTAAAACTGGGATCCAGTTTCAGCATCCTTTCTTTGACATTAGGGACAGTAGAATTTCTGGTTCCTTTTCTATGAGGGGAAAAATTGCGACTCTACCCACGTTCAAAATTACTGTTCCATCTATGCTTTTGTGATGCTTGGGCTTTATTATTAAATATTGCTTCTAGTTAAACATGGACTTCACCTACCTCACCTTCCTTCATATCTATTGCTTACGTAATTTTCAGACTGCTTACTCAGAGGTCATCAAACTCAGATGATATGAAAAAAATACTAAGGCTTCATTTAAATGCTTTCCTATTTTGAGCTACCGTATATTCTGGCGTATAAGATGACTGGGCATATAAGACGACCCCAACTTTCCAGTTAAAATATAGAGTTTGGGATATACTCGCTGTATAAGAAGATGACACCTGGCGTATTAGAAGACCCCTGACATTTGTGAAGATTTTCCTGGGTTAAAAAGTAGTCTTATACGCCAGAATATACAGTAAATACTTTTCACAGATTTTAAGTATGCTGTTTGTTTTTGGACAATATAAATATAATTTCCCCTTGAGCTACAGGCGCCCCTCCCAAAAATCATTTTAATGACTCTTTTTGACCCTAGAAAGGACCTCAGATTCAGAATCTATTATGAGTTTTTTAGTGGGACACTTGATGTATGCCGGCTAGAGCTGTTTGCGTACTCATCAGACTAGCTCAGCATAGGATATGGACTGAAGAAATAGGATGAGCCTAAGCAGATGTTCAGCCCAGGAAGTTATGTGCCCACGTTCACAAAAATCTTATTGGAATCAGATGTCCTTTCCTGTCTTCCTCTGATTTTAGTGTGTTCATTTTACATGTTGTTGCTTTTAGGGCTGTAACTCTCCCTGAGACCTTTGCGAACAGGGTGGAATAAAAATGCAAATAAATAAATAAATAACCAGATCATGACTGGTTGATCTGGCTCTGCTTTCTGCCCAGTTCTAAATCATGTTATAAAAGATGGTGATTGAACTTCAGAGTCCCCAAATTGTGGTTAGGCCTTTCTTTTGGAGTCCTCATCTCAGAAGTCATCTCACCCAATTCTAAAGACAAGCATTCACAATACCTTGCCACTTGTGGTAAGGGATGTGTTGTTAGAAAGGGGAGCTGTATATGAGTGGGTGTGATATAAATCTATGGCTCATTCCCAAAACTGCAGAACATGACCTAAATGATGGCTTGAACTGAGCTTGTGTGCTGTACTGTAATTTGAACCTACCAAAATGACTTGGCTTTTAATTCAGTTTCTGGCTGAAGAAATTGCCAGGTCTGTGTGCAGCGTCTTGTACACTTAGATTGCATTCACACCTAAGTTTTAATCCAACTTCAGTCCACCTTCAGAATGAGAATGCATCAGCATAGTGGTTAGACATTTTCTTTTCACATTATCTAATCCAAATTTGGATTTTCTTAGTTAGAAGCAGCTTGTCACTTTGCTGATGTGGTATTTCACTCTGAAAGTGGACAAGCTTAGGTGTGAATGCAGCCTTAGAGATCTGAAATGCTAAAGAGGTCTTCCTTTTGCTGGTTGGGAATTACTCCATTTGTATTCCCTTTCTCTTCATTCTTACTACTCCATCCAGGTTGTGCGTCTCGCAGATGTTAATTCATCTGTTGAATCTTAGGACATGAATAAAGAGAACCTGTGGTTCTTCCCCTCTCAGCTCCAGCATTTGTGGTCAGAACTCATAAGATGAAAACACCTGTTCATCCAGCAATATCTGGAAGGTTACACTTTCTTTGCCTCCTTTTTAGAAACTTTCCGTAAAACTCAAAACAATTCTGAATTCTTCTGAGACAAGTAATTTACAGCAAAGGATTCATTTCAGATAATGCTGGAATAGAATATCCAAACGTTAACGTTAATCTTATCTCCCTGTACTGCAGGTTTGTGTCACTATGCAGGTCAATCTACACCTAGATTAGATACATTCCCCTTATTGATTTTGGATCCAGCATCTGACAGACCACAGCATATGGGTTAGGTGAGGGGCTGTGCTTTGCCTTTTGCATTGGATGGGCCTGTTTCCACTTACCACCCTGGTGTTGTATGACGGTACCATACCAGGCCAGTAAGGATGCAGTACTGTGATGGCCATTCTCACTACAGGCGCTAAACTAGCCCATACATAGCCAGCAGTCCTCGTAGTGTGAATGACCAACCTGAGGCTGCCCAGGTCACTAAGGTAATGTCTGAACAGGCATCCAGTATGTAGTCAAACTTTGCATTGGCAATCTGGCAACTGCACACAAATGCTCCACACCTGGAAGTGGTACGAATCTACCTTCCCTGGAGCAATCTAGACTCTTTTAAGTGCTCCAGAGCTGGATCACTGTGGGGAGGGATTATCCAGCTCTTGAGGGGTGGGTAGTGGAGAAATTTGTTTGGGTCTGGCTCATGAGCAGACAGAAGTGCTCCTTTACTTAAGTGGGCAAAGTCCCTTACATCTGTCTGGTGGTATGGTGAGTGTACCTGTGGCAATTTTTGGGTAAAAGCTCCCAAATCTTAGAGTTCATCTTCATGATGTCAGCAGGCAAGTGGCTGCCAAACTGTTAATGAAGAATGGAGAAGAAGCAACTGAAATTATTCAGCTAAGCTTAGGTTTCTAGACGGGGGTGATTAACCTAAAGCTCTACAGCCCTAACTGCCATGGCAAGTAGCCAAGGAAGATGTGAGCTGAGATTCAACATCATCTTGGGGGCCAAGATTTAGACCCTTCAGCTGTAGGCCTATGCTTGTAGTACTAGAGCAGCATGTTTCGTGATGTCTTGCAATCTATTTTCAGTGCTGCAGCACAAGAAAGAGGAAATGACATCAAAGGGGTAGTCCGTGTTCTTTGTATGGAAGTGAATATTTTCCCTCTAGTCTCTTTTTCTTTGGGTTTCCTCTAGGAACCTCCAGCTCTTGTGAGATTGCAGGATCATCTAACTTCTTAAGAGTAAAAATGTTACATAGCTGATGTCTTTAATCTTTTTTTTAATTGTCAGACTGCCAATGGTGTAGCCTCAAGAGAGGAAGAAGAGATAAGTGAACTACAGGAAGATGACAGAGAGCAATTCTGTGACCAGCTAGCCAGTGTAGGCATGTTAGGAAGAATTGCTGCTGAACACTGTATACCTCTGCTTACAAGGTATGGTTTAAGTTGTGTGGGATCTTTGACAAGTATTGGGAGTCCTTACAGGGTTTTTTCCCCCCTAATTGTAAATTTAATTATTGTTGTGGTTCCATATGCTTTCCTCCAGTTTATTAGAAGACAGAGTGACCAGGCTTCATGGCCAGTTACAGAGGCATCAACAGTTAATTGGTTCGCCAGGATCAGGCTCCATTGACAATAAAGTACTTGATGACCTATATGAGGATATTCACTGGCTTATTCTAGTCACAGGTGAGTGAAATACTTTTGGACATAAACCAGTGAAAGCCTTGGACAAAACCGTTGCTTGTTAGGTTTCTGCTTAACAGGGGATGATGTATAAGTGCAACATGCTTATACAGATATACTTTTCAGAATGCTCAAATGGGTGAAAAGGAAGCTGGCTTAAGTTGTTGACAGCTTTCTGTAAGATGTCATAACTAAAAAGGCTGAACACTACAAAGTTTCTCTTGCTCAGAAAAAAAATGGCAGATGAGCAAACAGAAGGGTTGGATTGGTTGGATTACTGTACCATTCAGTGATAAGTTAATAATTCTTTGTTAATAAAACAGAGTGGTTTATAATGTGATGAAGCTGCTCTTTCTTGCTGTTCACCAGGCTGGAAATTGCAAGAATAATTTCTATATTTTCCCAATCAATAATACTAGTAAGGAGCTGAGTTTTTCTCAGAAGTTTAGCATCCTTCAGCTCAGCAAGCCTCTCAATTCCAAGACCTTAATTTTCCTCCATCCCTAGATCTTTGGTCATCTGGCAAGCAAGGATCCTTTAATCAGCACCAAGACCACAGCGTTAATAGACTTAGGTGCAGAAGTACTCTTCAACTGGAGTTCCTAAGCATTGATTTTTACATTGAATTTTTTGAAACCTATCCAAGCTGGCATCTGAGGCATTGGCTTTCTTCTTCAACCAATTGTAGGTGGATATACATTCTGCTCATTTTGAACCTTCTGAATCAAGAGCCAGATTTTGAACAGGACAGAAGCACAAGTATGATGAACTATTTGGAAAGGCACAGGTCATTTTCCATCAACAGAGCTCCTGTATTCAGCAGATTGCTCTATTTCTGAAGGGAACCACAAAAAATTATTGTATCTGGGAAGCTGGAACTATTTCAGTCGCGATCCCTGTTACTCAGCTAGATACACCAGGAAAGATTGCTTCCAAAGACAAGAGCTTGTTCCAGGCTGGGATTAAATAAGTATGAATTCACCTGTTCTTTAAAACGAGCACAGTGGTATGCAGTCTCCTGCTGAATTACTTTCATCATGGTGGTAGTAACCACTTATTGGGCAGTCTATCTTCCATATCTTTCTTCTAAGACCCTGGTCGTTTGCATCTGTTGTCAAAATATCTTCTGAGCAAAATACAAAAGCAATACAAGAGGGGCCCTGTTGAAACAGCACATCTTGTCCAGCATCCTGTCTCACCCAGTGATTTACCAATTACTTCTGGGTGTCTCAAACAAAAGACGAAGGCAAAACCTTCACCTGCTCATGACTCCCTGCAGATGACCTTTAGAGGCATCCTGCCTTTCTCTCCATACTGGGCATCAGTTCTAGGAGCCATTGATACATCTGTCCTCCCATTAATTTGTCTCACCCTGTGATGGTATACATATGATGACACTGAATCCAAGCATACCACACATCTGCCCAACAAGCATTGCTGGGCAGACATCAGTCAGGTTCAGGAACAGAATGGGCAGACATGATCCATGTACCACACGTAATAGAGAGAAGGAGAGTTAGTAGGTTTGGCCGGTAACCTTTAAGAATTCCCTCTGGAAATGTTACTTTATGCTTGACCTGCAGCATTAGGAAGAGCTTATAAGTTAACCTATGCTGTGGAACCATGAGAGGTGGGAAGAGAAATGTCAGATTTACAATTGGCATTAAGTGATACTAATTAGCAACATTTTCTTTGTTCAGTACTTTATAAGTATTTATGTCCTGTGGTATTCTAAGATGACTAAGTATGTTGTTGTTTTCTGCTCTTCTTTTTATGAACTTACTTCATTGTACTTCTTACATTGTGTTCTCACACGCAGAAAACTGAAATACATTACTTTGATGCTAGGTTTAGTTTAAAATATGATATAGAGTTTAGTCAATTGTTAATGCCAGTGCTCTCAACATCTTTTCTGTTGGCCCTTAAAAGCAATATCTAATTTAGGTCAGGTAACCTGAGGTCACTACATTCTTTTTTGTTTGTTTGCTTTTAATTTTAAGGCTACCTCTTAGCTAATGATACTCAGGGAGAGACTCCGCTAATACCTCCAGAAATAATGGAGTATTCCATTAAGCATTCAACTGAGGTTGACATCAATACAACGCTTCAAATTCTTGGATCTCCAGGAGAAAAGGCCTCTTCCATTCCAGGGTACAACAGAACCGATTCTGTTATTAGGTAATTTATTTAGTATTTTAATACAAAATATTGAAAAACATCAGATGAAGACAGGGCTAACATTGTAGATGATTAATCCAAGATAGTACTGTGAAAGTCAATAATGGTGAACAGAGTCAAATAAAATTTATGTCTCACTACTGTAGTGACCTAGTGGAGTTCAGGGAAAAAAACCCTGAAAAGTAAAGGGTACTCTCTTCCCAGAAAAAAAAAATCTATGGTGGAAGACAGCTTTGAGAGATGCCAGATTCAAAGAGTTGATGTCTGAGTAAATAGTTAATAAAAGTAAAGTGAAATTCTGGCATGTGTAGAAATATCAATGACAGAAATATGGATATTTTTTATAAACATGTGTCTCAGATCAAAGCAGAACTGCATTCCAGAAATGCTGTCCTTCGTGAGATCCTCAAGATCCAGGTTTTCAAAAGTCAAAATGAAATTTCAAAATACACTCTAGTCTTTAAAATGGAAACAATTTTTTTCCTCTTGCAAGCTATTGACTCCTGAGGCTACAATCCAGAGAGCAGTTATGTGAGGGACTTTAGATTGTCCAGTTACATTGACTTTTAAGGGTTCTACTTGGAGAGCTTCTCTCAGTTAAAAGAAGTACTAGCTTCCCAAGCACTGTCTTTAGAATATTTATTGTTTAATTTTTAGTATTCCATCATAATCCAAGTAATGTTAAACTGTGGTCTTTCACTCAAGTTAATGAAATTTTATGTTAATATTTTTATTTCTGTGCCCTTGGTCCCTGTGTTGACAGACTTTATACATGTGCAGAAGAATACCTTACATGTTTAGCTAAATGTTGTTTTGTGGTCTTGTGTGGCAGTGACTGGATATCTTTTTGGATGTTCACAGATTCAACAAACAGTGACTACTGGTGCTTTGTCTGGGGGTTAGAGTGAGCAGAGGTGGACATTGATTCATTGACTACAGAACTAGAATGTGCTGTGCTCCTGTAGTTCAGAAGATGAGATTGATAAGAAATGGTGACTGTTTCTCAACCTCCATAAGAGCATAAGAACATTAGAGGAGTCATGTTGGATTAGGCTGCCGCTAGGCATGTCCACAAATAATCGTAACATTGGTTATTCATACGAATTCATACAAATTTGGAGATTCGTACATAAATCAAATGTTACGATATTCGAGTACTAACATTTGTACGGATGCTAATCTTTCCTGACCTTCGTACAAATAGTTTGGACATTCATTAGATTGGGGGTGTGGAAAAACGGAGTGCCAGTCACACCCGCAACGGATCCAGACTGCATTTGACAACAGATTAAAAGTGGATTCAGGTTGGATTTGAGTTTTCAGAGCAGGGATATGTTACGGATACGTATTGGATACAAATTTGTTCATATCAGGTATGTATTTGTTCATATCGGATACGTATTCATTCATATCTGATACTTATATGAATGCGTACGAATAGATTTGTATCGAATAGAATTTCCCCACATTTGAATGTGATCTATTCATTACGAATCGAATGTCAAAAATGCATTCGTGCTGCCACTCATTTAGCCAACTTCCTGTCTCAAGAGAAGAAGAGGGTAAAATGATAATCTGCTCTTGACCCTACAAGTGACCTTCAGAGGCATCCTGCCTGTCCCTCCAACACAGAGGTACTCAGGCATCCACCCCAGCGGCCAGCAGGATATCTATCCTCCATAGACGTGTCTAACCCTCGGAGAACCTTATAAGTAACCCCCCTATTCAACTGAAAATTTAAGTAACATTTATTTTTATTGTGTAGTTACTTACACTTGAGAACGGGAGGTTGATTACCTTGTGAAGTATCCGTTCTGGACGGATGAAAGCATACTACGGCTGATATAATGAATGGCAAAGTTGACATTTGCAGTTCCTTCCCTGTTGTAGATGAGTCTGTGTTATCTGCTAAGTTGCCTCAGACTGCTGACCCACTTCCGCTTTCTGCCTGGCCAGGGCTCTCCAAAGTTTTGAGAAAAAGCCAATCTCAGTTTGTTACCTGAGAATCTGTAAACATAAGTGATGAAGACTAAACCTGAGCCCTTTAATATTTGAAGTATTAACTCTGCTATTGTTTAACATTTTTTTCCTGACTCTTTGGTCAAATTTTCTAAAGGCTGCATACTTTCTTTCTAAAGTAACAAAATGCAGCTTTTGTCTTGGTGAGAGAGTGCACAGTACTGTGCAAAAGTTGTGGGCAGGTGTGGAAAAAATGCTGCAAGTGATGATATCCCCCCCCCCCCCATTAGAGCCCTGATTGCAACAGCATTGAATCTGTCTGGGATTACATGAGGAGACAGAAGGATTTGAGCAAGCCTCCCTCCACAGAAGATCTGTGGTTACTTTAAGATGTTCCTTCCTGCTGAGTTCCTGCAAAAACTGTTTGAAGGTGTACCAAGAGCTGATGCTGTTTTGAAGGTTTTGATGCTGATTTGATTTAGGTTTCTCTTTGGTCATTCACTTTGCATTTTGTAAATTGGCAGAAACAAACTACCGTATTAACACCTTTATTTTTGAAAGCATTTTTATTTTGCTGCATTTTTTCCATACCTTTCTAAAGCTTTTGCACAGTACTGTATTTCAGCAGTACCCTGATCTAAACAGCTTTGGACCAGTGTAATATATAACAAAAAAGACATACTGTGTTTCAACAGAAGGATTCAGGGCTTTAAGCAGGGTAGTAGTACTAGTGCTAGCGCTGCTGCTGCTACTGCTGCTACTACTAATACTACTGCTACTACTACTAATATTAATAAACAGCTACTTACTTTGGGGGATTTTTCCTTCGTCTTGCAATAATTTGAGAATCCTAGGTCAAATCTAGAAGACAGCACATGCTAGTTTCCAAGGCAGGCTTATCCTATAACTATGATAAATGTCTGAGTAAGAAAAGGGCAACTTACTCTTTCAAAATGGAAATGTTATTTTCTTCCCAGAAGTAATGTTGGAGCCAGTCGTATTACTTAGTTATTTACCTGTCTTGAAGATTTCCAGTCTCAGGATATAGAATGTGTGCATGTGTGTATGAGAAAGTGATTGGGCTGGAGAAGAAGAGAAGTTCATAAAAAAAGAGAGAACATTGGAGAAAAAGGTCATGGTTTCTTTAATTTTCCTCAGGTTATTGTCTTCTATTCTAAGAGTTTCAGAAGTGGAGTCTCGAGCAATAAGAGCAGATCTAGCACACCTTCTGAGCCCACAAATGGGAAAAGATATTGTATGGTTTCTTAAGCGATGGGCAAAAACTTATCTTCTAGTAGATGAAAAACTATACGACCAGGTAAAGTCTATTTTCAATTGAAGAGCATATTTAGATTCGGCTTTGTAACTCTGTGTTAATCAAAAGTGACTTCTGTTACCAGTTTGCTAGGCGAGGTGTGGTCTGCTGTGCAAATGCAACAGAATGGGGAAGGAATAAGATACTAGAGAGAGAATTCAGTGGATAGTACTATTAATAGCTTGGGGTTTACTTGTGGGTTTGTTTTGTTTTCAAATCCTATTGCAAGTTGAAAAATAACACAGAAGAGTTACAAACTGTTACTGTTTGTGTATGCAAATCACTGCCTGGAATCCTACATGTGGTGAAACACCTAGCAGATCTGGCCCTAAGAGCAAGGTGAGTGCACATTTGAGCTCATGTTGCACCTGGCTGCCCCTCCTGGGCTTCTCAGAACATGGGGAGGACCGCATCACGGGCTTTTGCACCTGCTGAAGCTCCACAGGCCCTGCCAGGTAGGCATGAGTTTGTTTCAAGCAGTGTGATGATATTAATGCATAGCCTAACATGCCAGTAGGCGGCCCCACCTTCAGTCTCTGAAAATGTCAGGAGGGCAGCCAGAAACATGGTGAACTCAGGTAACTGTTCATTATTCTTTCAAGGCTGCATTTGCTAGATGTTTTACCTGGCAAGATCAGTTCTGTTATTACAGGTTTGTCTATATTGAATGCATCAGAGTGGCATTCAGGATGGCATTTTGCACACCCATACTTTTAACTTTCGGGGTGGGTTGATTATATAGAGGGAAACTTCCCAAAATGCCATGATAGGAGTCTATTCATTTTACTTTGTTTCATGTGACTGGTGCGCTGAAAACAAACCATAGAATTTTGTAGCTATGTGTGTGGCACTACCAAGAATAATGCATTTCCCTTTAAAGTTACAGTACTTATCAAATTGTTATCATTTTTTAAAAGACAAAAAAAGGAAATTGAGGAGAAAGAACACAATAAAATTAAGAATACATTTGGTAGTATTCCTACCAAATGGTTGCATAATTTTCATACCCTGGAACTTTTGTTGAATCCAGATGTGGAGAACATGTGGTCATCCAGATGTGACACCTATCTCTCATGATGCCTAGCAACTAGCATGACACAGATTCACAGGTTCTCAATTCTTCCAGTGACCCTATCCAAAATATGAGCGATATTTTGATAGTACTTCACTTTGTCACAACTCTTTGTATTTTGAAATATAATCAAATCTTTTTTCTTGTTTGTAGATTAGTCTGCCATTCAATACAGCATTTGGTGCTGACACAGAGGGTGCCCAGTGGATTGTGGGTTACTTGTTAGAAAAAGTAATCAGCAACCTTGCAGTGTGGAGTTCTGAGCAGGATCTTGCAAATGACACTGTGCAGTTGCTAGTAACACTGGTAGAAAGGAGAGAGAGGTAAGCTTGAACTTCCAGCGAAGTTTCTGTGGGGCACACTATATGTAATGCTGTTTTGTTGCTTGAATGCAGTTCCTGTACACATTTTTGGGAACAACACCAGCTGAGTGGCATTAAAATGGGCGGGCAGGTAGATCACGTTGAATTGTTTTATCTTTTCTGTTTGAAGGGATGATGGTAATAATATTCAATATTGCTATGATTAATCAGCTGTTAGTCTAATTACATTAATGCGTCTGCTGGCTGTGGAGTCCAAAATGAGCTCTGAGCAACAAGAGGACTTAAAGTGTTTTCAGGATGACTTGTGATAAGCTTTCTTGTGCACTTTAGTTACTCAGTGCACTGAGTGATTTTACACATGCAATGAGCTGTCCAGGATCCAGTGCAACAAAGAGCTTGCTAATCAATTGGTATCACTAATAATACCAGTGTTTTTCAAAATACTGTATATGATTTCAGTTGTGCTGTGGCCAAGTTACGAATGCCTGTGTCTGGACCATTTCAAAGGCGGAACAGTGGTCTGTCACATTAGCCTCAGCAGATTCAGTAGTTGGCTACTTTTCAGTCATGGCATTCACTTGTCAAGACCTGAGTATGTTAGTCTAGTGGTTGTGCTTTGTTACAGGCATACAGGCTTGATTGGCATGGAGCAGAAGTATCTAAGCACACCTTTTTTAGACCAAGGATGTGATTTGACAGCACAGCAGTTTTGCTGAAATGACTCACTGGATCAGGGTTTTTCAGGGCCTATATGAGATGTTGCCAAATAACTCTCTGTAGCCTTCCTTGAATTCTGAGGGCAGAAAAGTGGGATAAAACTGTTTTTTAGAATTCTTTTTCTAATGTTAATTTAAAAAACGAATCTGTAGAAGAATGCTAAGGTAACATGTGTAGAAAGTAGATTTCCGTCACTGAATGTCAAAAGTATGTCACACAGATGAAAGCCATGGCCTGTTTTCTCTTATCACAGATCACAAGATAAGAAACAATGAACATACATTAAAGCAAGGAGTATTTTGTTTTAATATCCTTACAGTAAGATCAGTAAAACAATGGAACCATTTATCTAGAGAGATAAGTGTCTTTTGCCTTACTGGGCAGAATCTGCACATCTGTTTGTTGGAGAGTCTTTTATTTGGATTCCTGTATTGAATCAGGAGGTTGGACGTGATGGTGTAAATGTCTTCTTCCTACTCTTGCCTTTAATGAGGGAGCAGTCCGTTGAATCATTTCCTTTCTGATCGCTTGTTTCTGACACTGCCCTCCAACTATTTAGCCTGTCCTTGCAGATATAGGCCATTTCCACACTTCATAAGGGAAGGGGAGCATTCCAACTGGAACGGTTCCTATAGGTGCTGTTCCCAGCTGGAGGAGTTCCAGTGTCTTGCCAAAAGTCTGTACACATTTGGATGGTATGTTCCACAATAGGCCTTGCACCACACCTATGCTTGTGCAAGTTTCAGAGGGCTTAAAACAGCCAAAACCTAAAGGTCCTGGCTTCAGCGGCTTAGTGAGATGCATTTTGATGATGCAGTTTGGTTTGCTACTCATTGTGTCCCTCTGCAAAACCTGAACAGGGAGGCATGCCCTCTTCCGCATACCTCTCTGGGCTGGGCTGTCTGTCCCTGGAACACTGGTGTTGGGCCACGTTGCAACTAATGTGGACACAGTATCCTAGCAGGGAGCGGGGCCCCTCTAGACCGCACAGAGTGAGGAAGAGAGGCCCTGAAGAAACTTAGGCCCTGTGCTATACTGGACTACCAGTAAGTGTGAGAAAAGACCATGAAGACATTGAGCTGCTTAATTAATCTTGCACAATTAAACACACTCCTCTTTACTACTTGGTTTTGCATGATATTAGGCAAAAAAACCCTTGATCTCTTCTGCACTTTTATTCAGTAGATTCAGGCTTGCTTGTTTGTTCTGTCTCGTGGTTCCTGTTTTATCATAGTCAGTTTCTGTGACCCATTCATATGGAAATGTCGCTGTCTTACCCCTGTCTATAAACATGACAACTTAAGGATTGACATTTCCACAGTATTTGATCATACTTTTAAGGATACTTGCTTCTAAGGTAATATTGAGCTGCCATTTAGGAATACTGACTTGGGAAGCTGTTTGATAAGGCAGTAGCACTGTGTCCTTCTATCCATGCTTTTCTGTGAGTAGAAGGAAGTTTTGAAATGTCTGCCGATGATTTTGATATCGGTGACAACATAATGCATAATGAATATTTATTCTTAAAAAGATATCCAAAAAGCAACCCCATAGAAGAGGAATTTCTGAGGTATAACTAAAATTTGCATGTGAAACTCAAATGATTCTAGAGGATTCATTTATTTAGATATTTACAACACGCCATATTGGAAATGCCTCTCTCTTCTCCTTCCTTTAAGTGCTAGTTATTGCATCTTTGTGGTGCTAAACTTGACTAATAGTTTTCTCATGTACACAGAGGTAGCCCACTAGGGGTGTTTTTCCACTGTCGCTTGAAGAATGGCATTTTTGTACCCATTAATGGGTACTTAATGGGCACTTCTAGTGACAGTGGAAAAACACCCTAGATGTCAGCTGGATTTAAGGATTATTTCGGCAACAGTTAAATAGGAAGGAGGCTAAAAAAGATTATGGCTTCCATATGAATTTCATAGTTAAGCTCCATGTTGAGGCATTTCCGCTTGAAGAGAGTTTGGATAGCTTGAGGTCTTCTTTATCTTGACCTTTTTACACATTTTAAGCAACCCTGGCCTGCCCTTTAAGGTCTACCAGGAAAATAACTAGTATAATTAATTTGCAGCCTTCTTATTCCTTATGGGTGATGAGAAGGAAGACCATTAAGTAACTACTCTGGAGCTCTCAGGTACCTATTGCAGCTCAGGAGAAATTTGGAAGCAGTAGATCTTCCTCTTCTAGGTAGAAATTCCTTCAGCTCTACCTCATTTTCAGTAGGGACCAGGCAGCTTCTGATCCTGGCAAGGGAAAGAAATAGCATGCCCATATCATCATTCTGCTGCATTTATGTGCCGTACAATACTGTGCAGAATCCTGGCTTTCCTCATGGAGTAGGATGGACCAAGGCAGTAACAACAGGAGATATGTGGCCCAGTGACCTGTGCTGTGTGCAGAGTTGTGCATCACAGATGGCTTCTAGTGATAGGGAGAGGGAGACTGCTGATGTTATTCCTAACTAAGCAATGAGCAGCAATTTCAGAAGGCTAGGAATTTCACTGTCAGTCTACCATATAGAGAAGTCTATGTGTACAATGCAGTGAAATATTTTCACTATAGTCCAAGAGGAAAGGACGGGCTGCATCCGGTCCTAAAAACTTGGCAATAGCAGCAGATTGTGTATTAGGCCCAGCTGTGGACTACAATTCTGTTGTCATTGCTAAAGTTGTGAGGCTTACATTAAACAATACAAGATTCCACTTTGGGTGCCATTAGGTGTCTTCATTTCTGGACCCTGATCTGCAAAGGTCAGTACGCTTAGAGAGATTAACCAATGAAATAGTGATTTTCACTCTGGTTTTTCAGTTCATTTGGGGCTTTGATGACGGTAATTTTCTGTATTTAATGATCTGGAATTAATCTGTAATTAATTTTCCTAGGGCAAACTTAGTAATTCAGTGTGAAAACTGGTGGAATTTAGCAAAGCAGTTTGCGAGGCGGAATCCTCCTCTTCACTTTTTGTCCAGTTCTGTACAGCGAACTTTAATGAAAGCCTTAGTTCTTGGAGGCTTTGCTCATATGGATACAGATACCAAACAGCAATACTGGACAGAGGTAGGAGTCGTTTCTTCTTCAGAAATAATCATGAGTTCTCTGGTCAAACTGAAGTAGAGTAAAATGAGAAGAATGATATGTTGTCACCTGCGTGCAGTGAGGGTAGAGGGACACAGGTGTATCAAATTGTTTTTTGATATACCCGCATTTTGTTTTTTGTGTTGTTATATCTTTATTATGTATGTATAGAAAATATATATCTAAATTGTGAGCAAGTTAGAGAATTAGCTTTGTAAATAGCCTTTGGACAGGACTCATCTTAAAACTTAATTCATTTTGGATTGCCTTGGTCTCTTTTAATCCCAGTTTACTTTGATGTTAGTGGTAGCATATTAGGCATTAAATATTAGTGCTTCAGAAATAACCGCTTGGTTGCTGGTTTGTACAGGCCATCAAATAGTACTATTTCTTATCTTCCTGATATCAAATAATAGTTATAATAGTATATTATGGAGAAATGGCTATGTCCACCAAGGGTGCCCAGCCAGTGAACACTGAGCTAAATGCTTTAGGACAACAATCTTTCATTTTCAGCAAGAATCACACTCCCTGCTCAGATAGTTACAAAAAAAAAAAAAAACGGTCAAAAGGTGTGTAGAAGCCATCTTAGTGGTATCCCCTAGACTGTGGAACAGTCTCTCCCCCCCCCCCTCCCCTGAGCAGTGCCTGGTATCTTCTAGCAAAGACACACCTTTTCATCTTGGCCTTTAACTCTGGGTTCAGGCACTGTTATTGTATTAACTAGGTCCTTTTAATTATTTTTTTACTGTTGTAACCTTTCCTGAGACCTTCAGGTATAGGGTGGGATAAAAATACAATTAAATGTAAGGCCATAATAAAAAAACAAGCACAAGCAGCAGAGAATCATCATGAAAAACAGTAATGATGCTAACTCCCATAGGCCTACGAGAATATCATTATTTTCACTGCTAAATAGAATGGCAGTAAAGAATTCAAATTAAGAAAGAACACCCTTGTTTTGATTGGAGGCTGCTCTTGTGAGATAGAACTACATTGGCCGGTAATCATAACTTTGGATTGATTCATACAAGTAGACACGACTTTCGCTTTTGTTGCTGAAGTTGAAACTATTGTTTAAAATTAGCGTTTTGTTTGTTTCTTGCAATGTAGGTCCTTCAACCACTTCAGCAACGATTTTTGAATGTGATAAACCAAGAGAACTTCCAACAAATCTGCCAAGAGGAGGAGGTGAAACAGGAAATCACTGCCACCTTGGAGGCACTTTGTGGCATTGCTGAAGCTACCCAGATAGACAATGTAGCAATTCTCTTTAATTTCCTAATGGACTTTCTCAACAATTGCATTGGACTAATGGAGGTGTACAAGAATACACCAGAGACTGTTAACCTTATTATAGAAGTTTTTGTTGAAGTTGCACATAAACAAATCTGCTATCTTGGAGAGGTAAATATGCAAATATAACCTTATGATCCAGATGGTCAGTCTGTTTTAGGGAAAAAAGAAGGGAGTATTTGAACACAACTGTGTACCTTCACTCCTTTTCAATTTAAGAACTTTAGAGCCAGTTCGGTCTAGTAGTTAGGGAGCCGGACTTTTATCTGGGAATACTGGGTTTGATTCAGCACTTCTCCATGAAGCCATCTGGGTGACCTTGGGCTAGACACCACTCTCTTCTGAGCTCTCACAGGCCCACCCACCTCACAGGGTGTCTGTTGTGGGGAGAAGAAGAGAAAGCTATGTCAGACGCTTTGAGTTCCCTTTAATGGATCCTTGTTGGATGGGGCCATATCTAGTCCGGCATCCTATCTCACACCAATTGCTTGTGGGCATTCTAAAGCAGAAGATAATGGTGAAACAACAATCTCATAAATGTACAAAACTCACTTGTTAAAAATATGAGCCTTGAACATTCTGTTAGCCTGAAAAGTTGCCACATTTTTGTTAGAAAAAAAAGAAAAAAGGCCTAAGGATTGCAAGTTTGATATTGACAGATAGGTTGATAGAAAGAGTGTAAGTTATGAGCTTCCTACAAAAAGACATTTTTCACCTTTAGGCATTACTTCCTTAATTTTCTAGCAAAAATATTGTTAAAAATATGAGCCTTGAACATTCTGTTAGCCTGAAAAGTTGCCACATTTTTGTTAGAAAAAAAAGAAAAAAGGCCTAAGGATTGCAAGTTTGATATTGACAGATAGGTTGATAGAAAGAGTGTAAGTTATGAGCTTCCTACAAAAAGACATTTTTCACCTTTAGGCATTACTTCCTTAATTTTCCTTTTGCTTTGCTTAATCTTTGGACATTCAAGTTGGACTAGTTATTTATTTAAAACATTTGTATATCTCTTCTCATTAAGAAAGCCTCAACGTGGTTTTCAGAAGACATTAAAGACGCACACAAAAATCAACAATAAAACACATCAAAAACTGAGCGGGCCAGGGGTGCCTTCACCCATTCATTCGTTCAGTGAATTCCTGGATGAAGAGAGGTCTTTAACAGGCCCCCAAAAAACTGTAAATGTAGGTGCTTGACAAATTGCGGAAGGGTGGACATTCCATAGAGAGGGTGCTACCAACTTTGGGCCTTCCTAAGATGATCTCAGCGTTGTTCTAGTTTTATGATAAGGAGGTGTTCTTTGGGGATTGTTATTATTTTATTATAGATTATTTGATATGGTGGATTTTAAAGTTGTAAACTGCCCGGAGACCTTTGGGTATAGGGCAAGATAGAAATATAAATAAATAAATAAATAAAGTATTGTGGGCATAATCTTATTAGGGCCTTATATGCCGGGTACAGAACCTTGAACCTGGGCCAGTAGATAACAGGCAACCAGTACCATTGCTTAAGCATATTACTATTACTATTATTATTGTTTATATCCCGCCTTATACCCATAGGCCTTGGGGTGGGTTACAAGTCTAAAACAGCAGGTTAAAACAGTAATATCCATAAAAACAAAAAATCTACAGTGGGAGGAAAAAATGGTCACATTAGCCAAAGGCCAGGGCAAAAAGGTGCGTCTTCACCACCTTCCTAAATGTTTACAGAGAAGGGCTGTAATGCACCTCAAGGGGAAGACTATTCCATAAGCTGGGGGCCCTTACCGAAAAGGCCCTTTCGTGGGTGCCCACCCGCCTCACTATTGAGGGTGGTGGGACAACCAGGAACACCTTGCCTCCAGATCTCAAGGCACAGGCAGGTCAATAGGGGAGAAGGCATTCTTTTAGATATTTGGGGCCCAAGTAATGTAGAGGGCTTTGTAAGTCAGAGTTGTGGGCTTGGAAGTGAATTGGCAGCCAGCACAACTCTTTTAAGACCGGTGTGATGTGCATCCGGCTAGTTGTTCCAGTCAGCACCCTGGTGGCTGCACTTTGCACAAGCTGCATCTTCCAAACCATCTTCAAGGGCAGCCCCATGTAGAGTGCATTACAGTAGTCCAGTCTAGAGGTTACCAGAACATGGGTAACTGTGGCCAAGTCGTCTCTGTCTCAAAAAGGCTTCAGTTGACGCACCAGCCATAGTTGGAAGTAGGCACTCCTGGCCACGGCCTTCACCTGAGCTTCAAGCGTTAGCACAGAGTCCAGGAGTAACCCCAAGTTTTGCACCTGTCCCTTCGGGTATTGCAACCCCATCAAAGACAGGGTGTCTCCCAACTACCTGGACCTGAGACCCTGTGACATAGAGCACCTCTGTCTTGTCTGGATTCATCTTCAATTCATTGGCCCTCATCCAGCCCATTACTGCCTCCAGACACCTGTCAAGCACTTTGACAGCCTCTCCTGATTCAGATGGCACAGAGAGATAGAGCTGGGTATCATCTGCATATTGATGACACCTCACTCTGAATCTCCTGATGACCTCTCCCAGCGGCTTCATGTGTGATCAAATAGCCACTCCACTCAAAAACCTGGTCACCACATTAGCACTGGTATCACCTTCTGGAGCAGATACAAGGGTAGCCCCATATAGACAGCATTAAAATAAACATGAAGTTACCGGAGCATGTACAAGAGTGGTCAGGCTATCCTTGACCAGGTAGGGATGTAGTTGGTGTACCAATCAAAGCTGGTGGCATTCCTGGCCACAGATGCCAGTTTAGCTTCCTTCTGATAAAGTGCAGCCACATTCAGAACATGCAAATTGTCCCAATCGTGGATCTTGGTGCTTGCTACTCACAAGGTCTCCACCTTGTCAGAATTCAACACTAACTCTGACCCAGCCCATTACTGCATCCAGGCATTGGTCTAGCTAAAATCTCCCATCAGCAGTCATGCTGCTGCATTCTGAACTAGTTCTAGCTTCTGGGCTGTCTTCAAGGTCGGTCCCATGTAGAATGCAATACAGTAATCTAGTCTGGGGGTTCCAAAAGCCTCTGCTCTTGGTAGACACAATACAACAGGTAAGTGGAACCCAAGTCTTTCAGAGAAGAGATGATGTTGACTCTAGTCTCTTCACTGCTGAGAACCTGGTGGGTGTAGTTTTTAAAGACTGAGAAATCAATAGCAGCTGCAGAGTTTCCTAGATGATTTTGGAGTGATTGAAATTGTCATTAAAATTAATGCTTTTTAAAATCTTGCAGTGATAGTTGCTAAAACAAATGTACCGTCTTCACTGAGCCGAGTATTCTCTTCTTTGTAGTCCAAAGCCATGAATTTATACGAAGCTTGTCTGACTCTACTTCAAGTATATTCCAAAAATAATTTAGGCAGGCAACGAATAGATGTCACTGCAGAAGAGGACCAGTATCAAGATCTTCTTCTCATCATGGAGCTCCTTACTAATCTACTTTCAAAAGAATTCATAGATTTTAGTGATACAGGTAAAAGGAACTGTTTCTTTTTATATCTGGAAAGTTTTTTTTTTCATTTTTGCCCCCTGAGTACCTCAAGGGGAGAGGGCCCCTCATAAATTGTTAGGCAAAACTGCCATTATCTTTGACTGTTGGCAATGTCGACTAGAAACTATGAGAGCTGTAATCCAACATCTGGAGAACAGTAAATGGACTGTCCCTAGTTTAAATGGCCTCTTGGCCTCTGTACAAATATTCTTGGCCACCATAGTCTAACTTTCAAATTTCAACTTTGTATGTTTTTCGGTATCTGGTTAAAGCATGTCTGTTCATCCAGATCTTTGATACTTAGCTTCCTTTAAGTGTTGTCCTGCCAGGAAGGGAGGGTTATATTTTAATGTTTATTTTATGCTGTTTTGTGGTTTTTATCTTTTTATTGTTGTCACCTGCTCTGGGACCTTCGGGCAAATACCCTAAATAAACAGATAAATGCATTTCATAGTGTGAAACCTGAATTTAATTGTGCTAAGCTTGGCTGAAGGTTGACATGAGTAATGTACTTAAGACCATGCTTTGCACTTCCTGTATTTTGAGCCATGGGGAACTGTATCATGTGAAAGAACAGGATGCTGTGTATTCAAATGCAGCTCTGAATTAGTAAGCACTTTACTTCTAGAGAGTTTTAAATGTATGAAGCCTTTGAAACAGGAGTAAAAAGGAAGCTTGATGAAACTGACAAGTTGGCCTGGGGCGTTTTGACATCCCAAACAATTAGGATTGTAATGTTTCCCCAGGGAATAATTTGGATGGATAGTACTAAGAATTGTTGTTTGGTCCAATACTGTCCTATTAGTGCTTTACTAGCTATGGTTTGTGGGGAGGTATTTTTTGACAATGAGGACCAACAAAGTCCTGACAAGGCAGAATCCTGCCGAGGCAGAAACCTTGTGGAGGGGTGACTCCATATTTGGGTACTTGGAATTTGCTGTTATAGGTGGGGTTGTGCTCCCTCAGAAGGAATAGCTGTGTAGGTTGGGGATGTTCTTAGAGTTATTGTTGCAAAGTACTGGCTTCTGCTGATGTATTAACTTTGCCCATACCTGGACAGCAGTAGCCCTGCCACCGGTGACCTCGTATTTGTACTTGTGTCAGAAGCTGCCGTTCATGCAAAATATGGCAGCCAGGTTATGAGTGGGGTACCTCATCACACATACATGACATCTGTGCTTAACCACTTGCTATGGTTGCCAGCTAGCTACCAAACTTAAGGTTTTATCTTGGGCATATAAGGTCCTTAACTATCTAGGAGCAGCTTCTTCAGCCAGCTGCCTCTCAAGTATAGACCTGTGAGGTAATTAGGATCTGCAAAAGAAGTCCTGTCGCACATACCAGGAATTATTGAATGCCATCTTATGACTACCCATAGTCAGGCCCTCTGTTTGATGCTACCCACCCAGTGAAGCTGTCTCTCTTCTGATATTTGTTGGGTGTCTGTGCTTCTGGCCTTCAGGTGCATGCTTAAGGTGGCTCTTCTTACCTAGGCCTTCCTGAAATGTCTTCCTTTCCATCCTTGATTTTATTAATGTTTGTAAATTGTTAACTCCTGATTGACTGAAGCTGCTTTTACATTTTATAAATTATATCAAGATTATAGTTTTAATGATAAGCAGTGTGCAAATACTTTGAATAATAAAAATATATAATTATTAAAATCATCCCATTATCTGAAATGTTCATATAATTCCAATATTAATATGAAGAGCATGATTGTCCTGGCACTCCTTAATGATGAGTGACAAGAGGTGGCCATTTAGTTCATCTATAGTTGATTATTTGGTTCACCTATAGATTTGAATGTGTTATATTTGTGTTGTTGCAGATTGTTTACTATCTTGTTAAGTCTGGAACATTGTTTAAGAGTTTCCTCCCTCAAATATAGTTTCACATTCTTCTTGTCCACCTTGTCTTCCAGAGATGGATGTGGTATGCTAACTGTAACATTACACAGTTTGTACTTTGCCTCCATGTCTGTAGTTGTTTTTAAAAATAATGAAAATGCATCTGTGTTTAGTAAGGAGGGGATGTTGTAGTGGGAAGTGTTTTTTGTCATAAAATGATTAATGTTAGAGTTTTAATTTTTCCTCTCGTTTAGATGAAGTATTTAGGGGACATGAGCCTGGCCAAGCTACAAGTAGATCAGTGTCTGCAGCAGATGTGGTTTTATATGGGGTGAATCTAATTCTGCCTTTAATGTCACAAGACTTGCTAAAAGTAAGTAATCTAAAGCAGATGTGCAAATGGGATTATGGGTTTGCAAAATTACTCGGAATTATTTATCTATAGGCAGGGGTACTCAACTTGTAGCCATCTAGATGTTTATGGGTATGAAAAGCAGAGTAGAAAAGCCAAATCTTCTTCTTATAAAGTCTGTGAAGCTTTTAGAAGTGAAAATCACATGTCAAAAAAATCACCAAGCTGTTTTTGCCTTACATTTATATTTTCCCCTCATAATTCTTTTATCATGTGATTCAAGATGGCTTGGTCTGGATTCGGGAGGAACATGGAGCCATGAGGAGAGGGGGGGTTAAGTAACTGCTTATTAAATGGGATCAATAATTTCACTTAGCTTATTATGGAAAAACATATGATAAATAAAACACACCCTATATAATATGTTGTGAAATAAAGCACAAATAACATGAATTCAGATTTTTATCAGTCAAAAAAGAGGCAAGGTATATGGGTCCAAGTGAAACCCACAAACTGGGGATAATACCAAATGGACTGGAAACCACTGATTTAGTTTAAACAATCTGCTATGTTATATGCCTTCAGAATTGAGTTGTGGGACTATCTTAGCCAACAGAAAGAGATTAGAAACTTCTATTTTTGATTAACTGTAGTCCAGCATTACATCTCAACAGTGTTGAATCTTAACTGAGGTAATCTGTGATTTATTGGTAACAAGAAACCTTCAGAAGCCACATACTGGATGTGGCTGACTTTAAGCAAAGAGAAACAAGATTAACCTTAATTTCATGGATTTACACAACATATCAAGATGTGAATTTTTAAAGTTACCAAATGCTCCCAGATCCTTTCCCCTAGCTAATAAGGGGTGGAATGAGGCCAGCAATTGATTATTATGTCTAAATACTCCCATACACCTATATTGTTTAATGTAGAGATGTGGGATGCATAGCTCTCTAAAAGTTGCTTGGCAAAAGTTTCCATCACCTTTAACCATTGGGCCAAAGGAAAGTGGAGTCCAGCAGTTTTGGAAATTCTGCATTCCCTACTCAAGCCTAGTCCAAATTATATGCATTGCCTTAACGTTTTAAGTTACTAACTTAGTAGTGGGTATGTATAAAGTGAAAGTAAAGTGAAATGGGTCGGAAATAGGAAACGTGGATGGGTTGCCATCTGGTTTTTATTTTTGCTACTATAATACAGGAGTATTAATTAACCCATAGCTCTCTGCTTCCTTCCTGACAGTTTCCATCACTGTGCAATCAGTACTACAAACTAATTACTTTTATTTGTGAAATATTCCCTGAGAAAATTCCTCAGCTTCCAGAAGACCTATTTAAGAGCCTTATGTATTCATTAGAACTAGGGATGACCTCGTATCCTTTCTGATAAATCTAGAGGATATTGCATTTATGTAGTCTTTCTCCTTTCCCTCTGAAAACATTTTGTTGTTTATATACCTCTTAAGTAAAACTAGGGTTGTTGTTTTTAACCATTAGAGGGCCTGTCCACATTTACTCTTCCTGATAAAAGCTGGTTAATTTTTCTGCCAAGGTCCATGGACTGAGACAGCATGGGGTTCTTTGCCTTTTCCTCACCAAGGATTATTCCAGGATATACTGTATCTTGGAGTAAGGGCACATGGTGTTGCAGCCTAGAGCAGGTCCCAGATGAATTGGAGTCTTTCTTCTCTCTTACTGAACTACTAGACATATTGGCATTCCCTGTTGTCTTTTTAGTTCCTTATCATGCCAAAAACGTTCATCAGGCAACTCAGCCATTTACTGAAATAATTAATTCAAGACGAGGCAGTGCTGTTTTTATTCCAACTTTTCTGTCCCTTTACCAGTAAGATCCAAACGTGCAATGTTCTCTGATAACAACATCTTCTGTTGTTTCCTGAGCTTGTTTTTTCCTCTCATTTTTTTCCTTGGCCTGGACTCTGTGCAGAGGCCAGTGTATGAGATAGGATGCTGAATTAGATGGGCTATGGCCTGATCCAGTAGGGCTTCTTTTATCTTCTCCCCATACCAAGTGGCCACTGAAAGAGCTCTTCCTTGTTTGTCTCTTTTTAAAGTTCGTCTACCAGTTTGTAAGAAAAGACTTTAAAAAACAAAGTGTGGACAGCAAAATGCAACTGAGGGATAGTTAATATGGGAAGAAGGAGGCATTGCTTTCTATCTGTTTCTCACCAAGAGGAGAAAAAGAATCCTTGGCTGATTTGACAAATCAAACCATCGCTGTAAGAACAAGCATATGTACATAGAGGCACGTAAGAGCCATTCTGGAATCCGTTTTTAGTCCTTAACCTTCATTATTCAGAATGAGTTCAGACATTTGCCAGTTGTGCTTAGAAGCTTTAACGCCGTTAGCAGAACAGTGTGCGAAAGCCCAGGAGACAGACTCATCCCTCTTTTTAGCAACAAGGCACTTTCTTAAGGTAAGAGGACATGCTCCTTCACTTTCTGGCTTTTTACTTGCATACAGTCCTGTTCATTCTTTTTTAGTATCCCTCATATATATCTAAGCACTTTTATAAACGATAGACAAACACCAAATCAGTATTTCTGTTCTGAGTAAAAAGCTGTTGCTGCATAAGAGACAATTTCCTTAATGCTGCTCCCTGATCTGTTGTAACGCTTGTTCTGTAAAGCAGTATAGTATCAGGCCTGCAAGGTAGGTTGTAGTAACTAAAAGAAAAAGAAAAAAGCAACAGGCTGTGGTGTGTATGTTTTAGCCAGTCATAGGAAAGTCTTGGGAACAAGCTTTGCAAGACCTTTATTGAAGAACCGTGTGCCAAAAGAGGAACGTCTCTGAATTTGGTGGTCCTGTGTCTCGAACGATGCTTTGTCCTGCCCCAAATGGACTGTTAAAAAGCAGTCGACAACTTGACTGGGGGAACCCCATCTGGATTGCCACGGCAATGTCCAAGTGTGTACTGGATGTTACCGTGGTCGTTGCCGTGATGATCTGCCCTGCCCTGCCTACCCATCTGAACTTCAAGTGCTTATGGCCCAGTAAAGGGGCTTTACCAGCCCTTTATCAGAAAAAGGAAACTGTGTGATGGGTTAGGTAACTCCAAACACAGGTCTTGGTCACAAATTCAGGAGGTGGTTCTGGGTTCTCTATCCAAGTGAATTTGAAGTGGTATGAATAGTCAGTTGGATTTCTGAATGTGTGGTGGAATATGCTGTGCCCTGCCCAGACCTGTTCTCCTAAGTGTCTGGAACAGATTTGGGGAACTGCAGAAAAGAAGGAAGTCCCTTTGCACCAGGGGAAATCTGTTCCATTCCCAGTTAGCCACCACTAGTAAAACCATCCTATGTATATATTTTTATCTTCTGATTGTTTTTGCTATTTCCTTTATTCAGGCAGGAAGTGACTACATGTGTTTGTTGACCTATTTTTTTAAAAAAAAACTATTAATAATGCACTGATCAACTTCCCTGTGTTAGATGAAGAGTGATAGAAAAATGCTTAAACAAATTATTATTCAGGCCCAAAGAATGACCATTTAATCAGATAGTTTTCAGCTGCCCTTTTTCTTTGGTGATCTATATGTGAATATTAACGTTTGCTGGTGGTATGAATTCTTACCATGACTTTTCAGGTGTCTGTTGTGCTCGTTCTAAGTTTCCAACATGAGGTTTTCAACACGCATCCAAAATTGTCTTCCTGATGTTGGAATCTGGTTAGCCAACGTGAAAACAGACTCATTCAGCAAGGGTTTTCTTACGGTGTGATCTTCTTTTTCAATAATTTTAGATGGTTTTTGATATGCTGGTACTGCAGAAGCACAACACAGAAATGACAGCTGCAGCAGGTGAAGCATTTTACACATTAGTATGTTTGCATCAGGTATGACTTATATTCTTATTATTTCTTGAAATTAATACAGAGGCTGTCATTCACAAATGTTTAAATGCTTGGTTCAGTGTTAACATAAGCTTAATATCACCATCACCTCCAGCAAATTAACAAACTACTATCACAGATGCTGTTTCATTTTCATCTGTATGTCCAGCACGCATTTCAATGCGGAATAACTATAATAATGTCTGGAAAGGCAGGAAATGTGACCCTTCATAAAAGAGAGGGCAGTGAACAGTAATGGCTGGTGCCCACTAGGAGCAGTAATGAATGACTCCTGAATGCTCTGGGAAATTTCCATTTGGCATGAATGGCAGTCCTGTCAAAGACATGAGATGAAGAGGGCTCTTGAAGCACCTTTGATCTGGCTTTGGAACCTACAAAACGTCCAAGGAATATTGTGGGATGGGACAGTTCCCATTAATCTGATTTTGAGCATAGGTTGGTGCCCATTATTGAACTGCCTTCATTGCTTGTTCAAGTCACTGTCCAGTATAGCTTTTGTGGGTGAAAGTCTATCACCGTCATGAATATTTACTATAAAAATTGGCATTTGGGAAAGCTTCTGAAGTGTGGTACACAAACGCTCTCTTTATTGTATTTAAAATCTTACGGTCTTTTTGTTCTTCACAGACTGAATATTCAGAATTAGTTGAAACGTTATTATCGAGTCAACAAGATCCAATAATTTACCAGCGGTTAGCAGATGCCTTCAACAAGCTTACTGCAAGCAGCACACCGCCTACGCTGGACCGTAAGCAGAAGATGGCCTTCCTCAAAAGTTTAGAAGACTTTATGTCAAATGTCGGTGGTCTTCTCTGTGTAAAATAAACAACAGAACTGTATGCCTAACTTAGACCCTTTCTGCAGAATGCACTGAGAAAAAATTGCTGAAAGCTGACTTAAATGCCTGTTTCTAGTTTTTTGCAGCCATCTTAAGATTTTAGAGAGCCTGGAAGTTTTTTGATATAGTGCAGTGGGATAGGAGAATATGAACTCTAAAATCAGTTTCTGCTAATGTGTGTTAGCCACAATCTGTCATACCTTTTCATGTTGTACAGAATAAAAAGAAAAACTGAAAATCTGAAAACAAAATTCCACAAGTGCGTACAGATTTTGGGCACAGTCAGAACAAGAACCAGTGCCTTGTCCCAAATAGCCTCAAATAGTGACGATTCAAACTCCTAAAATATTTTTTGTTGCTTATAAACCCTTTTAATATGTGATTGAAACACATGTGGAACTGTAAGCAATTCTAAGCTTTATTTTGCCTCTCTGAAAACTCTTGTGTATAAATCCAGCGAAGAAGAAGATGAAGAAGAAGAAGAAGAAGAAAACACCAAATGATATTTTTTAATGTGGATTTAGGGTTTTTTTTTGTTTCCTTTTTTTCTTTATTTTTTACATCAACCTGGAGTTGCATGTTTGTGTAATACAAGTTTCTACATTATATGCTGCTGCCCTAAAGTTCAAAGAAAAAAAAAGAAAGGTGTATATTTTTGTTCCCCCCTGAAATGAACTTTAGGAACTGTAGCCATTTCATTGCCTTAATTTAAAGCAAACAAACAACAACAAAAAAACCTAGTTGATGTAAGTTAGGTGAGAAATTTAAGGCAAGTTTGGATCTTCGGAATTGGTTTAGAATGTTGGCATTACGCTGCCATGGACCTCTTTGCAGCCTTGTGTGTTGAGAATATTATGTCCGTGTGAGTGTAAAGACAAGTGACTTGTAACATTACGTTCAATATCTGTTGATTCATGCCCAGGTTATACGCAACTATAGTGTATTTCTAGACTGAACTGTTTGCTGAAGCAATAATGTTTCAAAAGGTGTAAATTATTGATTTCTACAAACTTTTTTTTTTTTTAATGTTGGGGCATTAGATTCAAAGGCTAGGATATATGGGTGTCAAACTCCTCTAGCCGAAGACTGTGCTTACGCATTTGATCAAGATTCAGAACAAGTGTGATCTGGTATCTTGCCAACAACCATCAAATTACATGGTGCTGTCTTCTGCTGCTCTGATCCCACTCACTCAATGTGTTGGCACTTTAAAGATGTAAGATTGAATTCACGCTTTCATCCTGCACCCACCAAATAAGAGGTTGCCATGGGAACAAAATGGCAGGAACTCAGAAATATGGAAGCAGGGATTTTTTTTTCAATAGTTAAAAGCCAAACTCAACGAATGCGAACGCATATGCTGCTTGTTAAAATGGGGGATTTTTTGATGAAGGAAGGGAATAATTAATCCCTAAGGCCTTGTACGTCATACTCTGCAAGATTTGTGCTATTGGTTATTTCAAAGTATGTAGTAATTTTTACATTTTGTATGGGGATGTATAAAACACTTGCCTCTGTACAGCATCATGTTTTGCATTTTTGTGCTATCCTTGGGCTATCCATATTAGAATTTAACCACACTACCTGAGAGAGATAATGTGTTTCTTTAGCATTGTGGAATGTTGAAGGGTCCAAAACATAACTTCTCTAATTCCTTCTTGACAAGCCATGCAACTCGTAAATCGAAGGAGGGATAAGCCACTCTTTCAACAAAATCCTTCTTTCTTAATTTTAAAGTTTCCATAGAGACTAGTTGGAGTTCCTCCCCCCTTACCACCCTTGAATAAGATAAGATAAAAATGTCCTTCAGAATAAGACTGGATTCAGATGTTCCCAAATGGTTATTGACTATCAGGAATTTGGTTTGGGCTCAAGCATTGCCTTTGCCCTCTCCTAGTCTGCTGTAACTGCAGGTCTATCCCAGGTAGATCGAGCAAATGATAGTTAATGCTAACTACAGTTTCCTTCCAACCTAAGAAGTAGGGAGCGCGTCATCCGTGGTCAGGGAGCATGATTTGGCCAAGACGTTTGAACTGGTTGAATATTAACGTTGGATATTAACTCCTTTTTCAGTTAATATTGTTTCATCTCTTTTAAAAGATTGTGTTAGTATTGTTTGAAGAATGAGCAAGTGTCTTTGGTTCCTGATGTATTTATAAATTAAGTTCCTGTGGCACAAACAAAGCTGTTACTGCTTTAATTGCAATGCTCTGCCAGTGGGTCGTTTAAAATAATTGTGTATTTTTTTTCTTTCTAAAATCACTTCTAGAACACAATAGTGTGTTAAATGGTCATTATGGTTAGAAACATAAAAAGTTTATCTAGGCTGTATTTCACTTAAGGCAGCTACGGAGCAGTTTGGAATATAACTGCAGGTTTTTTGCATGTAAGTTCTAGTGTATAAAATTAATGCTTAAAATGGATGCCACACTGGCCTCTAGGAACGCACAATGTGGTGACTGTCACTAGAAGTACTGAAAACAAGCAGGTGTGCAAGATTCTTAAAGTGTCAGATACTTAGAAGCCACGAATAAATCTTGCTCAAGACTTCCAGCTGGCTTGGGTACCATCTTGCCCAAACTCTGCCGCTGTGCAATCTCCATTTGTTTCCAGGGGATATGGCCCCAAAAAACCTGTGTTATGCCAGTGCAAAATGAATGGAAGTTGTGTGCTGCAGTGCTTGGTGGTCCTAAAACGATAAGTTGTCAAGTGTTTGTCATCTTGAACTTCCTCATTTTAAATGTATATTATATTGAAGGGACATTGTCCAGTATCTTTTTAACTAAACTTTTGTAACTATTAGTAATCTCTTAAGAAGGCTGACTATCTATTCCTGGTTCTTTTTTATTATTATTTTTTAAAAAAATTAATAATGTCCATTCTCTTCATGTTTCCAGATGTTACTCAGCATGTTACTTCTCTACCCTCTGCCTGTCATCATTTTACTTATTTCAGAAGTATTAGTGTAGCTCTGGAAACCTATTTTGGTTCGCCTTCATCTTTGCCGCACTTGACTTGTGTCCCCTGTAGAGGCACAAAGACTATGGAAGTCAATTTAAAAACAGGGTTTCAGTTGGCTGGTAATTTGAAGCCATATGATACTTTTGAGAAGATAAAGGGTACAGTACCTGGTTTTGACATGCAAAAATAAATTTTAGAAAAAGACACTTTAAGAAATGCTTCTTGACACAATCCATAGTTGCCTAGTTGTATAATTCAAATATATTAGATGTAATGTTTTACACGTGACATTCCTATTCCCCACTTTTAATTCAGGGTCAGGGTTAAATCTTTTCAAATAGTCCACAGTTTTAAGGATTGCCTTCTGAATTGCTAATACCCCACTGCCTGAATTGCTACATCTCACAAAACATATACAGTATTTGGATAATACACAGTGATAGCTAGAATAATCTAGTCACGTGAGATGACTTGAATTGTAATGGGAGTCTGTAGACCTGTGAACAGTAGGCCTCATATATTCTTTAGGACTGAAGAAAATCTGCTACTAAAGGGAAAAGACCAGGAATTGGACTTTTAAGTTTCCATCTGGTTCATCCAAAGGTTTTGTGTGTCTAAAACACACACAAAAAGGATAATATTATTTGTTATCTAAATTCAATATGTTCAGTCATAATTCCTGTACAAATTGATCAGTCAAGTCCTCTGTGAAGTGAAATAGGGCTGCCTGAAGTTTTATGTTACATTTAATCTTTCAAGTATCTACATTTTTGGCCTCCGTGAGCTTTTGTTAAAAGAAAAGATTAATCTTTCTTTATGCACATTTCCTTGGGATTGTTTTTGGACCTAAGAACAAATTATTGTAAAATAATTTACAGTAATGGATAACCATGACTTCTGCTGTTAACTAATTTTACAAGTTGGAAAATGTTGTGAGCACAAACAGCAAGGCATTTAGTAGCTTGACGTACAGCCTGCTCTCAGTCTCCTCACACGTAAGGGCAGAATGTGCCCTGAACCCTCTTTGAGCAACTGCCAGCGCTGATGAGTCCTTTTATCCACTCCACCTGCTTTGTTGATGTAAATATATTGGTAGCTCTACTAGTAAGGCCTGGCCTTAAGCTAGTTTTGGAGGCAGCAAGATGCTTGTCTTTGTGAGCATGTCACCCAGAGCCTCCCACCAGTGGCAGCGTGGTAGGGAAGTTACACTCCAACCCTGTAACTGGCAGATGGGAGGGAGGGATTGCACTATCAATGTTTTGCAGTCATTTCTGTACAATAATACTAAAATCGGGTGTACTAGTACTGAAGATCCCCCCCCCCCCCGAGTTGCAACAGAGCAAAAATAATTGTAGCATTTTATTTGGGTAGTACTTCAGGTTTTGTACCTTCTCATTATGGCCAGATGGTATGAGCAAAGACTGTTACAGATGAAGCCAGCGAAGACTCTCTGGCAGTTACAGGTCCCTTGTAAAAACTTTGACCCCAGCACTGTCCCTCCCATTTCCGCTTGAGTGTAAGAGAAAGTATGTTTTACTGAGCTCGATTGTTTAATACTCTAGTTTTAACTTATGGATTCATCTGTGACTTGAATCCGTTCTCACAAAGTGATCTGTGGAGAGCGGTCCCCTTAAGTTGTCATAGTTTTGAACTCTTCTGCTATGCAAAATGTTGCAAATATGCAAAATAGTTTTTTTAAAATTAAGATCAGTATGCTTTAATTCTGTCCGTTTGAAGATCCCCAGTTTTGTCTCTAGAACTGCAAGCCCATGTAGTGAGTTTCATTCCTGAGGTGACAAGGATATTATTTCAGTAAATGTTTTAATTTCAAACACAAAACTGTTCTGTCAACTTGTAACTTTTTAATCTAATCTGAATAAGAACTGTATAAATTTCTGGAAATGTTAAAAGCCATGAAGGGAGAAATTAAAATATATGCAATATTTATTATTAGCATCCTTTTACCAATTTAAGTCAGTTTAAGAATATACTTTCTTCTGGGTTCTTTGCACTGCTCTGCCCTTTTGTGGATTTTAGGATCACAGGTCTGGGAAGAGTAAGATTTTTTCACAACCCATGAGCAAAAAATGCAATAAACTCCATGCTTTAATATCTGGAGGAATAAATTGATGATGATGCAAGACTCCCCAATGACTAGAAGAAAGATCAATTATTAGGAAGACCATGAACCAGAGTGGCATTGTGACCTCCTGGTTGTGAAAATGGCTGTGCTCCCAATGGCCAGAAATGCATCTTGCTTTTTCGTTTGAGCATTGTGCTGGTTGTCCTCAATGTATATGAATTGTAATGTCCTGATTCTGTAGATAATTGTGTAAAAATCTTTCTATATGGTGCAAAAACTATCTTAATTAAAAGCTAAAATATCCTTTTTAAACAGATATCTGGAACACTTTTTGAGCATTTTTTTAACTCCATTTTTTCCCATTCCCCCACCCCCATTTGTTTTTAGATAAAAGAACCTCCAAAACTTCTTGAGAGCACCTTTCCCCCAAAATGTATGTGTAGGGCTTTTTTTCACCCTTCTGGTCATTTGTAATCTGAACTAAACAAAATTATAGTAGCAGTGCTGATCCGGCGTTATAATTCCCAGATTTGATTGCTTATCGGAGTAAACAAAATATTCCATAACAGAATGTTAATACTGGTAATTGTTCTTATGATGAAAATGGCTATCTGTGCATTTACTATGGTCTTTCTCTTTCCCTAAAATATTTTTTAAAAAAGGATAATCTAATTGCTTCTGTTCAAGTTAGACACTGGATACACACAAATCTTAAAGCCAGCTTCTAGTTAGCTTGCATTTGTGTATCATTGGCATCCAAGTAGAATCTGATTCACTGATTCTTGGTGATACAGTAGAGAAGTTTATTCATGAACATAGTAAAATAAGCATTTGATTATTGGATGGTTTTTTAAATCTTCTTCCCACAGAGTCAAGCTGCATCTAGACAGGGTGAAAAATGTAGAATTACCCTGACACCAATGTTGGATTGCTACATGCATCTGTCGATTCCCATTCTAGCCCTGGTACCGTATATTCTGGCATATAAGACGACTGGGCATATAAGACGACCCCCAACTTTCCAGTTAAAATGTAGAGTTTGGGATATACCCGCAGCATAAGAAGATGACACCCGGTGTATAAGATGACCCCTGACTTTTGAGATCTTCCTGGGTTAAAAAGTAGTCTTATACGCCAGAATATACAGTATATTGAGGTGAAAATTCCACAATAACGTTACTGATCAACTCCCAACCTAGGTTTTACCTATAAAGCAATAGAACTTACCTTGTCTGCGCACGTGTGGGGCCAAACCAGGCTGAAAATGGTAGCCATGCATGCACATGGGGTGGCAAATGTGCATTTCTGGGTATTTCATACCATTGAAATACTCAGATGTACCCACGACACCATCATGCAAGCAAGCATCCACACAGATAAGCGCATCAGCTTGTTCCGTGCTGTTTCCTTGCTGTCTGGACAAGATGTGATAATTCTGGAAGTATATTACTCCAGAATGTTGCTTAATAGGTGATTAAGCAACTGATGTCTGGAGGTGGCCTCAGTTTTTAGTGCAAGAAAATAGTTACCTCCAGGATCCAGCAACTGAAATTTCATCTTCAATCATTTCCAGAGCTTTCTGTCATTGGATCTGTCTCCTGGTTGACCATATGGGCACCTCTATGGGCAGTTGTCTTGGCAAACAGACTAAAGTGTTCTGCCATTACCTATTACCTGGGAAGTGGCCTGAGATTCCCACAGAGCTATTGACATTTCTTTTATTGGAATGGAACTTTAATAACTTTAGAGACCGCTGTGAGTTCTCTGATCAGTTTCTTCTGTTCATTCTAAAGTTTATTTCTTTATTATTTGAGTTTACCCTTAGTGGACTAGTCTTGGAAGAAAATCTGTTGTAAGATGTATTGACATATATTATCTGGGAGGCGGGGGTGGGGAGATATATTGTAACTGAAACCCTATTTAAGACCAAACAGTTTATCCAAAACCCCTTAATGTACATAAGATTAACATGATGTCAAACTAAGGCGAACTGTTGAGGGAATTGCCATGCCTTCATCTTGCCTTTGTGTGAATTGATACAAAGTTGTGTAGTTTTACACATTACTTACCACAGACTCATAGTTGTCTCATTTGGGAACACCTAATACTCAAGTGAATCAGCCTAGAGAATCCCAAAATTTAACTGGAGTATTTGAGGAGGGAAAATGAGGGATCGCTTTAAAATGAGATTTTTAATTCTGTCTAAACAACAGAATATCAGAATTTTGATTCAGGAGAGGATGGGTATTTAAGGAAGCAGCACAGTGACATATTTTTTTTAAAAAAAACTGCATTTATCCTGCCTATAAATGTAGCATCATAATAGTGTATTCATGTCTCAGTATATGTAGTTTGGTATTTGGGTTTTGTTTTTGTTTTCTTGCTGGTTGACTCTAGTCAAATGTGCCGTTTGCAGGAATATTTTAATTATAGATGACAGCCTTTTCCTTGTTTCCTTGCTTTTACACAAATGTTTGACTTTTCTGAGCTTCTGTCTTCACTCTTAAAATGTATTGTGTTGCCTTTTCTCAAAGGCAAGCAGAGATACGAAGACCTGGTTTCTCCAGAAAATCCTGCCCTGAGGATTTTGTAAATGCGTCATCCAGCTGTGCTGCAGAAAATCCAGGAGTCACTCTATATGTTTGCCATGCCTGCTCTATTTTAAGAATTATGTCTGTGATTTGTTTCTTTTCTTTGATGTGTCCCACTGTTTTTAAACAGCATTTACTACTTTTGAACTTTGCTGTGCTTACCAGAGCGTCTTAGGAAGACTTCTTCACAAGATGAGCACTACTGCAGTGAATGCTTAACCCTCGTCTACCATTCTGACGAAAGACTGTTCTCTCTTGGACTGCCTTGAGGCTTTTATGCACTTTTGTGACTTTATGGCTGTTGAAATGAATTGTCTTGCAAATATTTTGATAAAACGTATATGTATTAAAAGCAAACAAAACCTAATTGCCTCAGGAAAACAAATTACGGTAGACACCTGTCTTTTCTTTTGACCGAAATTTATTGATCTACATGAAGAAAAAGCCCATGTCTGAAGGCTAGGACTAAAACTCTAAAACACTTTCAGTTTACCTTGGAAAAGCAAAATCCTGTTCACGTTTAGCATTTTTATAATATTAATTCCTATATTTGTTTCTTTCATTTAAAAAAAAAGGAATGAAGGAGCCATAGGTATGTATAGGACATCCATTTTTCTTGGGGAGTCTGTTGCTGTACAATTTGCCTTGCTATTTAATTGATTTTTTAAATCCAATTTCACTGTTTTTGCTAAATATATCTTATATATTTTTCTTCCTGTTTCTTTGTGATAGCCCTTTGGTTACTGATAGGGCGTGGGAAGGGAGAGAATCCAGCCAGCTCCCCCTACTGGCCAGCATTGGAACTTGGGCTACTTTATTAGGAAAATCATTCTTGGGGCAGGCAGAATGTTTTATATAAAGGCTTGCTATTATTTTTTGCTCTAGTCTTGTTTTTCATATGCAGCTGTTTATTAGTCCAGCCCCTTCTCCAAATATAGTGCAGATCTGTGCATTCAACACGCATACTGCATTCCTATATGATGCATCAGTGACATGGTATTGTTGACTCTTCAAACTAGGAAAGTGGGCAACCAGTTTTAGTACAAAAAAGGACTATTAGCAATGCATCAGGGCGACATAATATTGGTGCTGGTGGTAAGATTTTCTCTAGAGTGGTATGCTCGGCTATAACCCTCCAGATGTTCCAGAACTACAATTCCCAGCATTCTGTGCCAGCCCAAGGCAGTTGTGTTTTGGGGACATCTGGAGATGATTGAGCAGCCATGTTTTAGAGGTTTCAGATTTATGAAAGAAATTAAAAGGGCTTCCTACTCCAGTTCTGTTGATCTTTGTTTTTCTACCTTTCTTTCAAGGAAACCTCTTTAGGGTTATATGGCCATCATGGGGATGCCACTGCTTTTGTTTAAATACTGCATAAATGTTCAGAATAAGGTGAAATGTTCAAAATCAAGTTACTTCAAACAAAGTCAGTATTAAAAAGGCGGGGGGGGGGGAGAGAAATGGAAAGACTTAAAGCACCATCAGATGACAGTAATATAGTTCTCATAATTGTTCTGGAAAAGAGAAATTTTAATTTGTATTGACTGAAAAGGAGGAATTAGAGCCCTTCCTTTTGAAACAATATTTGCTTTCTAATATTACGTGATACATGCTAGTGTAACCCTTAAAAAAGTCAAATACTTTTCTGCACTGGCCCTTATTCCAGATTATATTCTGGAATAGGGAACCTGCTTCCCACGTGCTGCTGTGGACTATTCTGGGATATAATCCAGATGAGGCTCAGTGCAGAAAGGGACAGCAACATGGGGACCAGAAAGAGCTCTTATCTTCTGCTATGGCCCAATACAGCAGCAAGCTCAACCCTGTTGGGAGATTTCCTCTGATATTTAGCTGCAGTCTCCTTTCTTGAAACTTACTCGTTACTCTGTATTTTGGAACAACCAAGAAAACACCATAACACTCTTCTGTGTGGATGTTGCCATACTTCACACAATCTCCAGTAAGGTACCAATAAATATCTCACAGCATCCATGTGCTGCCCAAAGATATTTATACATAATCTGAGGATGCTAAATAAATGAATTGTAATCAGAGCTGCCTAAAGTGCATGCACTAGAAGAAGAGGAGGAAGAGTTAGCTTTTATACCTCTTTTCTCACCCTCTAAGAGAACTCAAAAGCAGCTGACAAACCTTCTGTTCTCCCCACAACAGACACCCTGCGAGGTAGGTGAGGCTGTGAGATCTCAGAGATCTGTGACTAGCCCAAGATCATCCGGCTGGCTTTATGCAGGAGTGTGGAATCAAAACAAGAGACTCAGATAAGAATCTGACTCACTCACTGCAAGACCACTGGCTGTGCCTTTGCTGCAAAAATCTCACATCTAAAAAATCTTGCAGTCTTAAAAAATTCACCCAAATTTCCATGGCTTCTTACTAAGCTATTGGTGATGCTGTTATCCTGAGGTGCAAGAAGAGGCAGCATGTGTATGGCCTTTGTGGTGGTGGTCCCAAGACTATGAAATGCCTCAGATACCATTGCTCTACATCCTTTAGCATCTGGCCAAGACACAACTGATCAAGCAAACTGTTGATCATGAACATTGCCTGTTTGAAAGAAAGAAAACAGATCAAAGCTGTGGTCACACCTAAGGTTTATTCCAGCTTCAGTCCACCTTCAGTGCAAGAGAACAAATAAACAAAGTGACAATAACTTTCCACATTATCTGGAAGGGAAGGTGTGAAATTTGGGGGTACTCTTGGACCCTGCGCTGACGCTTGAAGCTCAGGTGGAAGCCATGGCCAAGAGTGCCTATTCCCAACTACAGCTGGTGCACCAGTTGAAGCCTTTACTGGAAAGAGATGACTTGGCCACAGGTACCCATGATCTAGTAACCTCCAGATTGGACTTTTGCAATGTGCTCCACATGGAGCTGCCCTTGAAGACAGTTCAGAAGCTGCAGCTAGTGCAGAATGCAGCTGCTAGACTGCTGACCAGGACAGCCGGCCAGGCACACATGAGGCCACTTTTAAAAGAGTAGCATTAGCTGCCAATTCAATACCGGACCCAATTCAACATGTTAACTTTGACTTAAAAGGCCCTAAATGACTTGGCCCCCAAATATCTAAAGGAATGTCTTCTTCTGTATCGGCCTGCCCCGGCTTTAAGATCTGGAGGGGAGGCCCTCCACCTTGAGTAGTAAAAGAGGTAAGCACCTGTGGGAGAGGGCCTTCTCAGTGATGGCCCCTAGGCTATGGAATAGTCTTCCCTTTGAGGTGTGTCAGGCAGGCTTCTTCACTGTATATGTTTAGGAAGGTGGTGAAGATGTACCTTTTTGCCCTGGCCTTTGGTTAAATGGGAATATACTGTCTCTTCTCACTTTACAGACACCGTTACTGTTTTAATATATACTGCTGTTGTTTTTAATATATATCTGATTTTAAATGTTGTTACCTGCCCTGAGACCTTCAAGTATAGGGCAGGATAGAGTTACAAATAATAATAATTACAATAATAATAATCATTTAGCCCAAAGATGAAATTTCTGAATTATTTAGCACTGAAAGAAAACAGTTTTTCTCTTCGCTGATGTATTCTCTCACTCTGAAAGTAGACTGAAGCTGAATTAAACCTTAAGTGTGACCACAGCCCAAATGAATACAATCCCAGCTCTCAGTTGTGTGGTTCTTCTCATTGCCCCAAAGTGAGTTCCTGTCATTCGTCCAGTTGGCTTCCTTACAGCAATTCTCCTCTGACTACCTTCATTCATTCATTCATTCATTCATTCATTCATTCATTCATTCATTCATTCCCATTTCTATCCCGCCCCATACCCGAAGGTCTCTGGGTGGGCAACAACAGATCAAACAACTAAGAACAACATGTTAAAAACAAAATTAAAACAAGGTACACATTCTAGACAAGAAAGTTGCAGGAACTTTGGGGAAATGTTATAATACCGATAGAGATAAAAATAATGTTCATAAAAAGACCCTGCCTATGTGGAAGGAAGCGTGAGTGGCGCATAGAGAGCGCGTAGCTGCCGGGAGAATAAGAATCCCCGCAGCCAACCTGATCTCCCTTCCCGGGAAATTATCCGGGCTGCGATCATTCAACGAGGTTGGGCCGTGGGCCGTGGGGAGAGAGACTCCGAAACCCGCGAGAGTCGCTAGGGGGCGCCCGAGGGTAGCTGTCGAGAGAAGGCGGAAGTCGTCTGGGAAGCCGGTAGCCGCGAGGGAGGCCTCCTCGGTCCTAGGAGCCGTAGTGCTATCCTTGCGCGCTTGCTAAAGTAGGTGGCGCGGCGATGGGGGGAAGCCCTGGCCGCCGGCCTCGGGCGAAGAGGAGGGGGCGGGAGGCCTTGCTGGCCGTGGACTGCTAGGCTCGGGTAGGGCGAGGAGAGACACGCGTGATGGGACCTGCTGCGGGAGAGGTGGAGGGGAGTCCCAGGCGGGCCGGTGGGTCATTGTGGTGGAAGGTGGCAGCTCCCGCTTCTGGCGTCTCCCCGGAGACCCTGACACCGTGATGCTTGCCTCGGGCCCACGGTTGCACAGCCTGATAGGAAGGGGCAGAGTCATGGTGCCTCCATGCACAATTGTGGCGCGGCCGCGTTTGGAATGGCGCGTGCAGTTCTGGTGACCCCACTTGTGGGTGGCTATTGTGCAAATGGGGAAAGGGCAGGGAAGGGCTGTGAAATAAACCTAAGGTTTATTCCAGCTTCAGTCCATTTTCAGAGGGAGAGAAGAAGAAGAGTTGGCTCTTCTACCCCGCTTTTCTCGCCCATTTAAGGGGACTCAAAGCGGCTGACAAACCTTCTGTTCTTCTCCCCACAACAGAACGCCCTGTGAGGTAGGTGGACCTGTGAGAGCTCAGGAGAGAGCTGTGACTAGCCCAAGGTCACCCAGCTGGCTTTATAGGGGAGGGCGGAATCAAACCCGGTATTCCCAGATAAGAGTCCAGCTCCCTAACCACAGTGATGGTGAACCTTTTGAGCTCGGTGTGTCAAAATTTGCAAGAAAACCTAGCTTAACTCGGGTGCTGTGTCACATCTAGAAATATCCATAATGTGATATTTGTAACTCTAGTAAAAAAGTTATATTTTTGATATTTGTATTTTGTTAAAATCAAGAACAAATAAGTCTTTACATTAGTGACTTTTGTTGCTGAATTTCGTTTGCTAATATTCCATTGAAAGTTGGTATTTCATACACAACAAGCACTCCATGCGCAGGTGCCAGGGTGACCATGTGTCATAGGTTGGCCATCACTGCACTAGATCAAACTGGCTGCACTGAAGTACATCAGCAAAGTGACAAGCTGTTTTCTTTCAAGTGTTAAATAACTCGGAAAATTCACCTTTGCGATAGGTAACGTTGAAGGAAAATTACTGGTCGCTTTGGTGATACCTTCTCTTGCTCTGAAGGTGGACTGAAGCCGGATTAAACCTTAGGTATGAACACAGCCAAGGACAACCAGAAGTATCAGGAGGCTGGAACACCAGCCTGAGGGGCTTCAAGAAAGGGTTGGATAAATCTAAGGAGGGCAGGTCAATGGCTGCTAGAATCGATGCCTAAAACTTAAAAAAGCAAATAAAATGGGGGTAGTCGAGGGTTTCTAGTGAAGTATAATTACGCGTGGTGTGGACAGTGGATATAATTATTTTCTCTATTACACAATGCTATAACCAGGGGGCACTTTATGAAGCAGATGGACAGGAGAGTTAAGACAGGCAAGGGGTAGTATTTTTTTCACACAGAGGGTCATCAGTCTGTGGCATTTATGACCAGAAGAGGTGGTAACAGCAACCAGCCTGGATAGCTTCAAGAAAGGGTGAGGCAAATTCATGGATGACAGGTATCCCAATGGATCCTAGAAGTGATGCCTCTAAAGGCAGAAAGCAGGGAACTGAGAGCAGGTGAAGGTTGTGCCTTTGCCTTTTGCCTTTGCCCCTGAGCAATCGGTGGACCACTGTGTGAGAGAGAATGCTGGCCTGGATGGGCAGCATTTGAGCTCCTTCCTGTGGGGAAGATGTTCTGAGATTCCTCTTTAAAGAAGAAAAGTGAGGGTGTTCATAGTTTCTTTTAATTGATCCTGTGTGGCCAGCCAAAGTTTCTGAAATCCAAAGCTTTCCACTGCCTTTGCTGCCAATCTCTTGTTGCCAGAAATGAGAAAATCGCTCTCTCTGATCTCTCTTGCACTTTTTCAAGTTTTTTGCTAATTGTTGTTCACACCTAGAAAATGAGTGACAGTGACGATGAAGCCCCCCAGCTTTCATCCGAAGCTCTAGCCGCCTTGCAGGAATTCTATGCTGAGCAGCAACAGAGGGAAGAGCTGAAGACAGAAGAAAAATCAAATTATTACTCTCTTGGCTCCATTGAAGAGAACTGGGTAAAGGAACACACTTTGACATACTGTGAATGGCAATGCCTGTGTATAATACAAGGTCTCAGATAGGCAGAAGATACAGTATAAAAGACTGTCAAGATTAGGAAAAGCAAATGATCCCTGGATCTGTTCACACACTTTATCCTGGAATAAAGACCTGCTGTCTACATGCTAGTGCAGGCTACAGCAGACCACAGGTGAGCCTGCTAGAGTCTGTGGTAGTACGCAGACAACAGGCCCCTATCCTGAGATATTTCCCCAGAATATGGCCAAGTGTGAACATGCCTTAGGCTGTGGCATGGTAGGACACGCCTGCTTGTCTTTCATTGAGCACATCTGGCTTTGATCCAATATGCTTTTGCTCCTCCAGGCCTGCTTTTCCATCCTCCCTTGCTGTTGGTTCCATTTTACCTGCCAGTGCTGCTAAAAAAGCCTGTTTTGCACTTGGCGCTAAAACATGGCTTGTTTAGCTAAAACACTGTTTGAACAGCCAAATCTAGCATGTTGAAAAATGATATTGTGGTTTGTTTTTCCTCGTTTTTAATTAATGATTTGGCATTACATCAAAATCCTTCAGACATGGTTTGCTTGGCCACTCTATCCCAAATGCAATTGAGTCTTCAGAGGTATGAGTATCTACAAAGTACATTAAGCTTTGGAGAAGTCAATTATGGCCTGTATTGTAAAACTGCAGTAGTTAAAATGGATCAGGCCATTTTCTTGTTTTCTAACCACTGCCCTCTTTTTAATAACTGATAGAAGCTAAATGGCCATCCTTTGCACACTGCAATTTCATCTCACCTGTTTGAGTTTTATTTCTCCCCAGCAACTGAGCCAATTTTGGTACGACTCTGAAACTGCTGTCTGTTTATCTAATGAGGCTATAAGAGAAGCTGGAAGAGGTGGCAGGTAAGTTGTGTTAGGGTTTTTTTAAACTCATATAACTGCTGTCCCTTCTTGTGGAAAACGTAGTAGGAGATGTTTGGGGTTCATTCCTGGTTTGTTAATGGAGCAAGACTTGATAACATGGTCATGCGATTCAGCTTTGATATTGGGAGGTTCTTCATGAAAGGTGCCAACTCCAGCCACACTGCTGATTTGTATTATTTATTATTTGTATTATTTATCAGAACTGGAAAAAATCCAAGAGAGGAAGAGCACTTCTTTCTTCCAGTGAAGGAAGTGGGACTCCTCAAGAGAACATAAGAACATAAGAGGAGCCCATCTAGTCCAAGACTGTGTCTCACACAGTGGCCCACTGATTGCTTCACCTGCTCTTCAATACCTGCAAATTGCCTTTAGAGGCTTCCTGCATCCTCTCCAACCTGGAAGCAATACCTAGGCATGCATTCTAGTAGCCACAGACACACCTGTCCTCTGTGAATTTATCTAATCCTTTCTTAAACTCATGGGTCATGAGTTAGCCTGTTTCTTTCATGGGGGAGATATGGTTCATAAAAACTTTTGTTGAGCAGGAAAGCTCTGCAGACCTTCCCTGTAATATTCTTTTTTTTTTTTTGTCCTTCAGGATAGCATGTTTAAGTGCACCCAGCATTTATCAGAAACTCAAAGAGCAAAATAGCGAAGATTTTTCAACATGTATATTGGAATACGACCAGAGATTTTCTATTTATGGAGCTGAATATGTTTTCTATGACTACAATGATCCTTTGAATCTCCCCACAAGTCTCACCGCACACAGTTTTGACATTGTCCTAGCAGACCCACCCTACCTGTCTGAAGAATGCCTCAGAAAAACTGCAGAAACCATCAAATACTTAACTAAAGGGAAAATTCTTCTATGCACAGGTAATGTATTCAAGTCCTTTAGAACTCTTGTTCTGGAGTTAGGGCAATGGTTATTTGCAACAGCTGTATTGGAGACGCTGTTTTCTTTCACTATGGTTTCAAAGGTTCGTGGCTAGAAGTGTACAAAAGGAGAGTATTCCAAGCTTTTTATTTTTATTATTATTACTACTACTACTACAATACATTTAAAACAATACTTAAATCACACAGATAACAACTGTAACACTAAAAACCCAGAGCTTTAGTTCTTTAGACCGTTTTTTGTGCAAATCATGGCATCTATATTAATATTCATTAATTTATATTTCTGTTCCAACCTATTCCCAGAAGTTTCAGGGCAGATCACAGGAGAATCCCAGGTCATTGTATCATTTGAAATATTACTTTAAATAAGTAGAAAGCTCTCTCGAAGTATTAATTCATGGCACGATCAAGCTCTTTCCCTGTGTGGACCTGCATTTTTGCTGTTACTGATTTACAGTTGTCTGTTGCTTAACCTCCTGGTTCTATTCCCCTCCTTCCCCCCCCCCCAAAAAAAGATTCATTGAACTGCATGAAAGGCAAGGGCACAACCCCCATTCTTTCTAACTCCTGGGCCCCATCTGGACAAAACGAGTATAGCACCATTACGGCACTGCTATGGTGGGATTGCCTCGTATCATAGGGAACGCCACCATAACCCTGTTTTTCCCTTGGAAATGTGCTAAATACTATAGTTGGAAAACCTAGCATTGATCACGGGTTTTCCAACAATAGCACGTTTACTTACCCTCTGGATAGAGACGCCATTATTGCTCTGTCCAGGTGTGCACAGAGGTGACAGTGATCACATCCAGGCATCCTGGATGCCCAAATGTGTCAGGTAAAATGTGCAAAGACAGCACTTCTCGCAGTCTGTCTAGAAGGCGGTAATTGCACAGGGAGTACCACCTCCTAATGGGATATCTGGATGCCGTCTAGAGGCGGCCCTGGTTTTCAGCAGCTGGAAATCACTTTGTGACTCCATGGTAGGCAACTACAGGCCCCACTGTGTGCTTTTTTATTGGGAAAAAAATCTGTTACAGCCTACAAATAAGACCGACTGACCACAGCACATATTTTGATTTGTAAGGAAATGAACTTTGGTTCTCCTTTACAAATAATAGCATTGTGCACAGAGCATACAGAATAAAAAAAAACAGGAGGCCTGGGAAGCAGTAAACAGAGACTGTTGTTGCCTTGAGTTGCTTTGCCGCAGTAGCTAAATTAGGCCGTTAGATCCAGTGGTATTGTACCGCTAGATATCAGTTAGCGGAGACAACAGCAGAAAACATTAGTGTTTGTACCCTGGTTATTGCCTTCCTAACAGTATCCTGTTGTTGAATTTTGGAAAGGTGAAAGATCTCTTGTCTAATCAAGCAGTGCCTTTTAGAGTTTTCATTTCATTACTCATGAGTCAAGAGTTTTGATTTTCACATATAAAGCTCTAAATCAGAGGTGTCAAACTCAATTTTGCCAAGGGCCGGATTAAAAAAAAAAGTACTGTGAGGGCCAGGGGGCGTGACTGGAGGTGTGACTGGAGGCGTGGCTAGGGAACAGAGGAGGGGCTGGGGGCGTGGCCAGGGCGTGGCTAGGGAACAGAGGAGGGGCTGGCTGTCCATGGCGGCGCCCGCGCACTCGGGCAATGGAGGGTCCCGCCGCTTGCTCGCCTCGCGTCGCCTCACCTCCTCCGCGCCCAAGGAGGATGGCGGGAGCGGTGGGTGGCGGCGGCGGGCCGTATTAAAGCTGCCCTAAATGGTTTGGGCTCTCGTTATCTGTAGGAGTGCCTTCTCCTGTACAGATCTGCCTGAGTATTGACATCTTAAGAAAAGGGCCTCTTTGAAGTCCCACCTCTCTCAGAGGTGCAGGTGGGGGGGTGGGGGTGGCATGTAAGGGGAGCTTTTCTGTGGTGGCCACCAGACTCTGGAACTGCCTCCCTCTGGAGATTTACCAGTTGCCTACATTATATGGTTTGTGGTGTCTGGTTAAACATACCTCTTAGCTCAGGCCTTTGATATTAGGTTCCTCTTGAGTGTTGTCCTGCCAAGAAAGGAGGGAGGGAGGAATATATTAAGTATGTTTTAAGTTGTTTTATGTATTTTGTATTTTTATTGTTTTGCTCTGCTATAGTAACGAACTAGCTAGCAGGCAGGTCTGTCAGCAAGCATGTTCAAGTTTATTGCAGGTTCAAGTACAAAGCAGGTTCATGTTCAAAGCAGGGTTCAACATTATTGTTAAGAGTCAGGGCTCTTTATACCCTTCCACACAGCAGACAGTTATACAGTGGAAAATCACCAGAAGATGCTTATAACTGTAAGGGAGGAGGACAACCAGATTGGACAACCTAATGCAAGGATGGCGCTACATAGGAAGTGCCATATATGGTGTTATGGTGAGGAAGCTCAGGAACCAATAGAAGCCTATCTCTGGGCCTTGCTCATACATGTGGACAGCTCATGTCAGCTACCTTGAGCGTTGTGTTCATGTTATGACTTCCTGAGACCTTCTTTGAGAGAGATATAGGAAAGTTACTGTGACTTAGGAATGTATCCTTTGGCCTAGTAGCTTCAGCTTAGCAACTTTTGCTTTAGCTGAGATGGGCAAATCGCACCCCCACACTCTGCCTTGGGACCTTTAGATAGAGGGTGGAATATAAATTCTTAAATAAAATAAATCTTTTGTTTTTGTTTCAGGCGCAACCATGGAAGAATACGCCACAAAATACCTCGGTGTGAGGATGTGCAAGTTTATCCCCAGACACACTAGAAACCTGGCCAATGAATTTCGGTGTTACGTGAATTATGATTCCAGATTAGATTCTGATTCTAGATCATGACATTCTCCATAAAGATTTGGCCAAATATTTCATGTCTCTGGGCCTTCCCCCATCCCCTTTTGGTATAAACTTTAGTTTTTCTTTTTATCTCGATTCCCCATCAGTCAGATTTTGTCTAAAGAAGACTCTGGAACAAGAGTGTGACAAGGCATGGGGAACCACCTTCTGCCAACCATACCGTCAGGTTTGGCTCTTCTCTGTTGCTTTTTATAAATCTCTTGGGCAGCTGAGGAGTAACATAAGTTTATAGTCAGCTCAAGTATGAACTGGGCTGTAGTTCCACTATTGTCTTCTATTCACTATTAACATATTTCACACATTCTTACTTCCAAAGTCTGTTGGCTAGGTACCTGCCCAAGATTTCTTTCCCAAGTTTTGTCCTCTTGAGTAAAGTCAGTATTTAACTATTATTTCTACATTAAGACTTAATGGCAGAGCTGTGCAGTCGTTGCTTTAATTTAGTATCTTCTCGTGTTAAAGCATATTCCCTGGAGGCTTTGCGTTTGAAAACACTTCAGTTTAAAAATGCATTTTATCCTTTCAGGAAGAGGCTCCTCTGTCTAATATATGTTGCAGAGTGTTAGTGTTTTGACGCATTTGACTCTGGAACCCAATTTCCCATTTCCCTTTTGTAACGAGATGTGTTATGTTGAACATGATTGATGATACATTATTGCTTGTTTGGGCAAGGAGAAAAAATTAACATGTTAGGAACTTGTTAAGCTGTGGTGCAGATATGAGGAGATGGTTAAGTGAAAATGATATATCAGGACTTCTATTTTTTTAATAGCACATTTTATGTTGTTAAGCTGGCATTCATTTCCTAGAAGTATTAAATATCTGGTTTTCTGTCGTTGAATTGCAAACCACTTAGTTCCCTGTTAAGCGGAGCGTGACCCTTGTAGGAGCCGAAGACTTTATCGTAAGGCATTTCACATAACACATTAAGATTTAATTTGATTTTTTTCTCAAGCCATTAAGCACTCTTGTTTAACAAGCTCCATTCTTCTCATGGGAACTTTTGTACATACTTGGGGAACTTTTTTTAAAATCAGAATTTGAAATTTTATATACAGTACGGGATTCTTTTTGCTGTGTCTGCATTCCACAGTATTTTCTCAGCATATCTCACTTCTTTTATTGTGGGACAAGACTGACTTTATTTACATTTGTTAGTGCCTATTAAATGCTTAATATTTTTAAGCACCAAATTAACTATCAGTCTCCAAAGTACTTGAATTCAGAATGACCAATTTCCTCAATAGATTTTCTGTTCTATTTACTTGAATAAATTGGCTTAATCTGTCACTTACTGAAGGAGGTCTACGATATTAGCATAGGAACTGCAGGCCCCTGTTCCAGGATATAAGTCCCAATAAAGAAAGGGTTTTAGTCTTGGCAGAACCCTACCATTATCTAGAAAGATAGATTTGGGGTACAATCAGTGGGAGGTCAAATGGGGTCTAAGCTGACAGAGACCACAACCAGATTGAAGTATATAACCAGGAGGTATTCTGTGAAGTTGATGGGTAGGAGGGTCAGATCAAACAAGGGGAAGGATTTCCAACCAGAGAGTCATCAGTCTGTGAAATATGCTGCCAGAAGAGGTGGTAACAGCAACCAGCCTAGATGGCTTTAAGAAAGGGTTAGACAAATTCACTAGAATGGATGGCTAGGTACATCCTCCAGGCTGGGGAGACAGGATATCTTTTAAGGACATTTGCTGGGATTCGAGAGCAGGTGAAGGTCTTACCCTTGTCTTCTGCTTGAGATGTTCAGAAGCAATTGATGGGCCACTGTGTGAGACAGGATGGACTAGATGGGCTGTTGCCTGATCCAGCAGGCTTCCCTTAGTTCTTATCACCAATTGCTACTGCGTTGCCAACCATATTCCTGTTGTGCTGGCTCAGATGTGTGGGATGTCCTGCACATATGCAGAACATTGGGTCTTCTCCATTTGGGCAGCATTTGCCTGGTCACTGCCAGCAAAATATGTTTGGTCGTATTTGTGGCCATAGAGGAGGTGGACACCTAGAATGGGGTGCAAGTTGCTGTGCCAGGACAAAGAAGTCTGGCAGCTTCTTAGAGTTCTTGCCTTTTTTAATCTTTAATTTTGTATGTAAGCTACCATGAGGTTGAAGGAGAGAAAATGCTTCTCTGAAAGAGTCATCTTCCCTCGTCATGTGGGCTAAACCTTAGAAGAAACCCCTTTCTTCTAGTGAAAGACAGAGGCTTTCAGTGGAAGGGCTCATAGTCACCCATCAAAGTAAATATGAACCTTCCCTGTGAATGATTGTATGCTTTGTACACATGGAACTAGGGGCATTTTAACTCCTAGGTTAGATGCAAAAACTAGCAAACAACTGGGATGCATTCTAGGTGTCCACCTCCTCTATGGCCACAAATACGACCAAACTTTCCTGGAACTTCACCAATTGTCAGGTGAGTGCCGTCACCTCTATACTAGAGGCGATCACCTCACTGCAGCTACAGGCATGCATGCTGGTTGTTACCATGACAACTCAGCACTGCAGCCTGCACTGACATCACCCCACCCCACCCATCCTTTACCTGGAAGAGGTGCAAAGGGTGTGTGTCAAGTTATACTCGCCATGTCCCAGATCTGGCTAGTATCTACCTGGGGGACGGTCACTTCCAGGATGGAAGCAGCTCTAGTAGTGCAGATGCTTTTTGTTGTTCCATTGGCCCTAGGAGATTTCTGTTGTCTTTCTTTCAGGCATGGAAAGCCTTGATTCACACAGCTCTGCATTTCAGAATACTTTTCAAGCTCCACTTCTGAATAGTTACTCACTTGCAGCACTGTTGAGTTACTCAGCATCTCCTGCAAATGCATTCTACAGGTGACAGCCATCTGTGATTTAACTTACCCACCAAAAGTTTTAAAATTTGTTTTAGCATAAACTACGTGCTGAAATAAGAGGTTATTAGATGCATATGCCTTGGCAAAAAATAAAATCCAATAGCCAAGTCCAGTTTGGATTCTTTTATCTTTTAACTCCAGCCTGGGATCAGATACGGCCTGTTTTTGAAAGCATGCCTGTATTTAAGCTGCTCAGCCTTCTGCCTCTTAGAATGGACCAGGCCCCTGTGCAAAAACAAAACCATGGATGTCCATGGATGTCCTTCTCATCCATTTTGAAGAACCACCTCCTATCGTAATGTGTAAGGGCAACTCATACAGAAGCAGATTTTGTTGATTTTTAATCCAGGGTAGAGTTGTGTCTTAATGGTTTGTGCTTTTAGTTAATGAACTTTTAAGTAGTTCATTAAGAACCAAGGGAAGGGGCAAAACACACTGGTGGAAACCAGTCGAAGAAACAGAGATACTAATAGAGATACCCCTAGAGAAGCCTGTAGCTCATTGGAGAACTGGTCTGATGCCTTCCTCTCCACTGTGTGTGCAAGAACTCCAATGTTAAAAGACACCAGTTGTGAAGCAGGGTTGTGGCATGCTAATCTCCTGAGTAATGGTAGGAGAGGTAGAACTGACAAGGGGAAGTATTTTTTCACCCAGAAAGTCATCGGTTCATGGAATTTACTACCAGAAGAGGTGGTGCCAGCAACCAGTCTGGGTAGCTTTAAGAAATAATCAGATAAATTCAGAGGACAGGTGTATCAGTGGCTACTAGAATGGATGCCTACATATTGCCTCTAGGTTGAAGAGAAAGTCAGGATGCTTCTTTGTAGGGTGTTGTGAGCTGATGATGGTTTTGCTTTTATCTTCTGCCCAGAAGTAATTGGTCATTGTGCTAGACTAGACAGGCTGTGGCCTGATCCAGCAGGGTTCTTCTGCTTTGGTTGTAGTTACGTCTGGCGGTAGAACTGTGTACAACAGCTGTGGGACTTAGGGATGTGCACAGATGTTTCTTTGCATTCAAATTCAAATTGAATTGAATATCCAAGCATTCTATTCTGTTTGAATGTATAGAATCCGAATGCAGCAAAATCCGATTCGAATTGAATACATTCAAATCTATTTGTTTGAATGTTAGATACAAATCTGAAGTTATGAATGTCAACAACATACTGAATCTTTTAAATGTTTCTATGTATATTACTGGTTTTTAAAGTGGTTTTAATTTGTTGTTTTAAAGGTTGTTACCCGCCCTGAGACCTTCGGGTATAGGGCAGGATAGAAATATAAATAATAAATAAATAAATAAATAAACATTTGTATTTGAAGATACGAATGTTGACAACATTTGTATGTGTTATATGTATCTGTACACATTTCATACGCATCCCATTTTATCCCGTAAGTATCCCATTTTCGTCCCATATTTTCAGCGCAAATGCACACAGATACCTATGAGATTTGTACAGATGCATACATATCTGTACATTGAAATGCTTTGAATAATTCAAACGAGTGTTTTGGAACATTTGAAATTTGCTTGGATGTTTAAATTTGAATCTGTAGACATTTTATTTGAATTTGAATGCCCACATTCAATCGAATTTGATCGAATTTTGAATGTTCAGAACATTTGCGCGCATCCCTAGTGTGACTGCCTTAAATCAAATGGCTTCCTCTGCCCTGCTGCAAAATCTGTACATTTCACACCTCAACATCATGTGAACATCAAGGAAGGGGAAAAAACTTCTCGGCATAAAACAAATTCTCAGGAATGATGGATAGTTGCCAGAGAGAGTTCGCTTTGGATTGCTCTGGCAAATTAATTCTGGATTGGGTTCAGCAAGGCATTTTTTCTGCATAGCCTTTGCCTTTCCTTCCATACAGTGCTGATGCTTAACAAGAGATGAACTGGAAGGGTCCGTGTGTTGAGGGCTCAGAAATAATCGAAAAGGAATGTTGGCTGGGAGAGGCAGTGAAGCTTTTTCCCATTTTACAGACACTCATCAAGTGAAGCATGTCCAAAACAGAGAGAGGAGCAGGAAGAAATCTGGCAACATACGTATGCAGAAGTGGTCAAAGGGGCTAAACCCAAATTAGATATGTGATAGTCGTCTTAAACAATTAGATAGCAAGTAAGAAAGATCTAGATCTGTTCTGTGTTGCTCCAGAGCGAAGGACTGGAACAAATGGAGATGATAGAGAAGGTGATTTTTTTAAAAAATCTAAACATAGGAGAATTAAAACAAGTTTCAACTGGCAAATTCCTTTTGGGTTATTTATTATTTATATTTCCATCCTGCCCTCTACCCATAGGTTCTCAGTAGTTCGTAACAGCAGCCAACCTACTAGAATGGATGCCTAAGTACATCTTCCAGGCTGGGGAGACAGACAAGATGCTTCTAAAGGACATTTCCAAGGATTTGAGAGCAAGTGAAGGTTTTGCCTTTGTCTCCTGCTTAAGATGCCCATAAGCAATTGGTAGGCCACTGGGTGGGACAGGATCCTGGACTCAATGCAGAAAAGTCCTAGGCTGTGGTCACGCCTTCACTTTAATCCTCCTTTAGTCCATCTTTGAACCTCACCACTCATACTTTTTTAGTCATATCTGCTTTATTTGTGGATTTTCTTCCATTCAATTTACTTTCTTCAGTCCTGATTTTTACAGGACTCATGCCATTACAAAGTGTTAATCCATTTTCACTTTTAGGGTGTGATCAGGGAAGAGGACCAAGGAGAACCGTACTATAGTGGGTGGATACTGCATGAATTTGTCTTCCCTTGACTATACACTTGTGTCACAGAACTTTTATCCTATCAGAGCACAGGGGGTCTTGTGACAGTGGAGAGGGGTGGAGATCTAAAAAAGTCTTGTAAAGGAGTCCTAAGATGTGAACAAAAAGACGGTGACCATAGTGACCCAAACTGAGGAGGATCTGAGGAGGGATTAGCAGGTATTGGGTATGATCAGGTCTAGTTTCTTAATAACATGGACTGTTTCAGCCAGGTGTGACCGTGGCCCTAGTGATCAAACAGCAGGTCAGTTGAAAGACCCAAGAGCAAGCAGTCTTGACTAATAAGGGCAATATTAGGCATTATATGTTCCTCTGTGATTTGAAAATAGACCACAGGACTTAGTGATAGCTGAACATGGGTGGACAGTGGCTCACAAAGCGATGCCTGATCTATTCCAAACTTAGCCGGCACTTTTCCAAGCACCAGCTAAGTGCAAATGGTCTCCCATTAGAGAAGTGATCACGAAGCCACAGTAATGGTGCCAACATACCTGTGTGACACCATTGCCATGGCAACCTGTTGATGCTGTATCCAATCATGTCTGTGCTGCCCAGGCACACGCTCCATTTGAACCTCCTCCGCCCAGAAGGAGTGCGGATGCAGTGAGCAGGGATGTCCTGGCTGCTGGCCAGGTAAGCAGTGGAGCATGAAATATAGAAGTAACGTAGTACAGAAGCTTCTCCACATAATGCATATGCTCCATCTGGGAGCATATCTGGAGTGCCCTTTTCTTACTAAGTGTGGAAAGACCCAATGATTCAGAAGCATTCTGGATAGTTGCTAATAGATGGCTGACTTGGGAAATGTACAAACTCAAAGAGTTCAGAGACAATAGAAGCTCGCAATGAAGAAAGATGCAATGGAGAGAATCCTTGATAATTCAGCTTATTAAAAACACCAGCATGTTTTTCTTGAAATATGCTGACCTGCAGTGATCAGCGTTTTTGGCTCATACGTTCTCTTTAATTTGCCGGTTGCCCTATTCTCACGAATGGAAATTAAGGCACATTCATTTTCCTTTGTTCGAACTAGCCAAGAAGTAAGAGTATCTTTTATCTGGTCGTCGATCATCCTTGATATTCCCTGGGGAGTCTCGCAGCTGGAAGAGCCTGAAACTGACAACGGGGCTTAAAAGCTGAAATGGCTTATGAAAAACAACTGGCAGATTTCTGTACTTTTGAAAGGAACCATAAAGCAGCCCATGCTTTTAATGAAAATGATCTGCTTTCACAGTGGTATCTTATACAGTCCTGAGAGAAGGTGATGACAAAGGGGTGTCTCCAGGGTGCCGGGTGCAGTACCAGACTGGGCTTCTCATCAGGCCTGTGAAGGCTTCAGGCAGCCTCAGGAAGGACTTTGGTGCCTCCTCTGCTGTCCCTGATTCTGCCATTCGGATGTCTGTGCTCAGAGGGCCTCCTTGCTCTTTGTGTGCAGATACAGGAGGCCTGCATGGAAATGTGGCCTGGCTGAGTAGGCTGAGCCAAGCTCACTATGCAAGCAGCAGCTTTGGAGAGGTCATAAGGATGACCTGGCGACGCAGCACACAGTTGCACATATGTTCCCCTGTACTAGTCCTGCCACTAGTATAGGCGTATACAGGGTCGCGCGCGGAATCATTTATAAGAATTAGCTCTGTGAAGTGTAGATGCACTGTGCAAGACCATCCCCGTTGTTTGCTAAGAAGGTAGGTGCGAAAAGACTTAGAAAGGGGTTGATTGCTCCACTGCTGTCCCTGAGTCTGTCGTTCTGAAAACCTCGTGCCTGCACCTGGAGGGCAGAAGGCTGGTATGGAACTACAGCCTGTTGTGTCGCAGCAAAGGTTGCGTTCAGTGCGCAAGAAGAAGCAGAACTTTTCGTGCACTGAAGATTTTGGGGTGCCTTCAGTGCACCTCCAAGACAGTTGAATGTTAAACGTGAGCCTGTTCCTTGAGTTTCATTCAACACCAGGGGTGAAGTCCTACTCATGGAATAAAATGGTTTAGAACAGTTAGGATCCTCTTTGTTCCCATTACCAATCTGTTTCAGGGTTTTTTTGAGGAGTATTTGGCTCTAAACAGAATAAACAATATACCGATTTTTCAGGTGTTTCCCCCCGTTTTTGCAGTTAAAACTCTTTATCTTTATTCCTTTGGGAACACTACAGCAGATTGGGGCAGATCCGTCATGAAATGGGTGGGATTTCTCCTTGCAATATAGTCCCTAGCCAGATTTTTAAAGTGCCAGGAAGCCTAAAGCCTTTTTCTGTCCCCTTTCAGAGCACTTCACAGTTCCGTTTTCTGATAATAAGAACAATTCGGAACACTTTCATTTCCCCCCCCCCACACACACGCACAATGGTAACAAAGTTACTGCTCGCTCACTGCAGAAGGGAAACCTGCCTGATTAGTATTCCACCCAGCAGAGCTCATGCTGTCTCTCAGCCGCCTATCTCTCTCTTTCTTCCGGCTTGAAATGCAGGAATTATCTGTGCATGTGTCTGTGTTTTCATGTGTCTCGGAGGCTAGGGGTGGATGGCTGTGGCTTTGGTTGTTTGGCTTGTGTTGTTAGCAGGCAGGGTTGATGATTTTGTGAAAAATGTAAATGGTGTTTAGTCTGTGGAATCAAACCGGCAGCAAAAGCAGGAGGGAGGGGGCTGGGATTCCCCATGTCATATCAAAGCCAATGGGGAGAGAGGGGTGAGAAAAGGGAAAGAATCACTTTCCCCAATACATTTTTTGAAAGTGTTTGAAGAGTGGGGACACAATTCAGGGTTGACTGCGATTGCTAGATGTGCATTTGCTTAGTTTTAAAGCATTTTAAATAGCGTTTTATAAAGCTTTTTATTCCATGAGTTGGAATTAACCCAAAGATTGTGGTAAATGAGTCAGTAGAGAAGGCAGGGTATCTCTAAATAAACTTACTGAGAAGTTAATCTCATGGTTCTTCACATAATTTAATTTCAAGGACGCATGCTCTGAATTATGCTGCTCACGGTGAAGTTCAGTATGACAACATGTCTATAATGTATAAGGAAGCAACAGCCTTTAAGACACAAATCCTTTATTCTGCACAACAGCAACCAATGCTCCAGCTGGAGCTCCAATATATATCTAAAACGCTGGCCAATTTCCTCCCAGCCTCCTGACAGCCCAGCCCCCATTCCATGGAATGTGCACGTGACGTCCGTCGGCTGCTCTAGCCGGAGCAGCTCTACTAGCCTTCATACATTACACCCCTTCCCTCTTAATCTCAACCTTTAATTTCCCCCACTACATAGTCCTTCAAATATGTCGGGGCCCTTCGAATTCGACTTGACCTCCTTGCTTCCGGTGTGATCGCTGACTGGCACTCCCCAGCCTTCAGGCCTGGGCTTTCCTGCCTTTCCTGTCTCTGCTCCGGTGAGGACACCCTAGTTGGTATGGTGTCCGCTGATACTGGTTCCAGAGTCCTTGATATTTCCACTCCCTCACTACCTTCTTCCTCACTCTGGCCTCCTGTTTCCCCTAGTTGTTCCCTGTCCACAAGACCCTCCTCCATCCATGAAGCTCCAGCCTCCTGCGAGTCTCCCAGTGAGGCCTCCACCCTTTGCCGCAACTGATCAATGTGGCGGCGTACCAGGCGACCCTCTAACAAGGCCACCTTGTACGACAGCGGCCCTGTAACTCGGGACACTCTTCCTGGGACCCAGACCGGCCCTCCCCCTAGTTCCTCACGTATACTGGCTCTCCCGGCTGAAATGAACGGGGCACCCTCTCTTGTTTTCCCTTGGTGCCACTCTTAGGCGCAAAGTCTGGGTGCAATCTATCCAACAAGGTGGTCAGCCGCCGACCCATCAACAGTTCTGCTGGGCTCCGCCCCGTCGCTGTACATGGTGTAATATGTTGTGACAACATAAAATTTGCAAGCCTCTGATGCCAATTTCCACCCGCTATCCTCTTCAGGCTCTCTTTTGTTGTCCTTACCATACGCTCAGCTTGCCCATTCGTAGATGGATGAAATGGCGCCGACCGAACATGTCGGATTCCTCTCTCTTCCAGGAACCGCTGGAACTCAGCTGATGTAAAAGCCGCCCCATTGTCTGACACAATCGTGTCCGGAAGTCCATGCGTTGCAAATCCTTGATTCTGCACAAGTTTTATTCCCCACAGCAGGCAACCCTGATAAGCTGAAAGTTCATGCTGCCTTGCTCGGCAGCATGAACAAGTTTAGAGAGAGAGAACACTAATTGGCTCCAAGGGTGGGAAGAGGCACCACCCACAGGGAAGGGGGTGATTCACTCATCTTCAGGAGATACTATTTGCTTTGTTTTCCTCTACTGCCATTACTTGCTACGGCTCAAATTTTGCCCTTTTAATAAACCAATTTATTTTAAACTTGGTCTGTTTCTTTGGAGTACCTGGAAACAAAGTTTTGGTTACAAAAGGCTGGGCGGATGCAGCTATCACTGAGTGATAGGATCTTTTGCGTTTCCCTGAACATTGGAGGGGGCAGAAAAACCCTGGTCTCCATTTCTACGCTTTCAGAGTCCAGGGGTGTTTCCGCACTGGTAGTGGAAACCCATTTAAACACACATTAGACGCACATGTAAGGCACTTACAAACTTACCTTCCGCACTGGAGGAAAGATGAGAGACCCTTCTAGGCAGCCACTTCCGCACAGCAGTGCGCGAGATCCGGCCTTAATGGGGTCTCACCGGTGGAAAATCAGTCCTCTGGGAAGACCTGAAAAATCAGGTCTTCAGTCCATCCCCTCGCCTCAATCCGTGTGGAAGCAGGATGCTTCTGCACATGGAGAGGCAAGGGGACAGATGTGCCGGCGCCCGCCAACTTGGGAGGGGCAGAAGCAGGCCAGTTTGCCTCCAGAGTCCCTCCCCCGCGCTCTGCATGCCGGCAGAAACACACAGTGACTGGCAGCTGAATGTTCCAGTCTCACGGCTCTGGAGGTGGCACTGGCAGTGCAGGAGGCTGGCCGCCTTTTGGAATGGGTGCTGTGTCCTCTGCACAGCACCCAGAAGATCCGTCCTACAGGATCTGTCCTCCCTGCGTGTGTGCGGACACGTGAGGCCTCTTTGGATCAGTCCCTATTTTGGACGGATCCTCCGGAGGACGGATCACCGGGAAGCGGGTTTTCTTTAATCCGTTTTTTGGTGGCCAGTGCAGAACCACCCCAGGATGATCATAGGTAAATCATGCCTCACAAATTTGTTGGAATTCTTTGAGAGTGTCAATAAACACGTGGATAAAGGTGAACCAGTAGACATTGTCTATCTGGACTTTCAGAAGGCTTTTGACAAAGTCCCACATCAAAGGCTACTGAGTAAACTCACCAGCCATGGAATAAAAGGACAGGTTCTGTCCTGGATTTGTGACTGGCTTAAGGGCAGAAAGCAGAGAGTAGTAGTAAACGGCAATTTCTCAGGGTGGAAAGAAGTAAAAAGTGGGGTCCCTCAAGGCTCAGTACTGGGACCAATGCTTTTTAATTTATTCATCAATGATCTAGAAAAAGGGGTACATAGTAAAATAACAAAGTTTGCTGATGATACTAAATTATTTAGGGTAGTAAAATCTGAAAGAGATTGCCAAGAGCTCCAGAGGGATCTCTTAGCATTGGGTGAGTGGGCAACCAAGTGGCAAATGTGCTTTAATCTTAACAAGTGTAAAGTAATGCACATTGGGGCCAAGAATCCAAATTACGTCTATAAACTGATGGGGTCTGAGCTTTCTGCAACACGCCAGGAAAGGGATCTCGGGGTCTTGGTGGACAGTTCAATGAAGGTGTCAACCCAGTGTGCGGCAGCAGCGAAAAAAGCAAATTCAATGCTGGGAATAATTAGGAAGGGAATAGAAAATAAGTCAGCAAGTGTCATTTTGCCCCTTTATAAATCTATAGTGAGGCCACATTTGGAATACTGTGTACAATTCTGGTCACCACACCTCAAAAAGGATATTGTGGAACTAGAGAAGGTGCAGAGAAGGGCAACCAGAATGATTAAGGGTCTGGAACACCTCCCTTACGAAACCAGGCTGCAACGTCTAGGCCTCTTCAGTCTGGAGAGACGGCGTTTGAGAGGGGACCTGATTGAAGTATATAAAATTATGCACGGCATAGAAAAGGTGGATAGAGAAAATTTCTTTTCTCTATCGCACAACACTAGAACCAGAGGGCACTCTATGAAGCTGATGGGTAGGAGCGTAAGGTCTGACAGGGGGAAGTATTTCTTCACACAGAGGGTCATCGGCCTATGGAATGTGCTGCCAGAAGAGGTGGTGACAGCTACCAGTCTGGATGGCTTTAAGGTAGGGTTAGACAAATTTATGGATGACAGATGTATCAATGGGTACTAGAATGAATGCCTAGGTGCATCTTTCAGGCTGAGGGGGGGGGGAGGAAATGGGGTGCTTCTAGGGCCATCTGCTGGGACTCGTGAGCAGGAGAAGGTTTGTCCTTGTCTCTGCTTGAGATGCCCATGAGCATTTGGTGGGCCACTGTGTGCGACAGGATGCTGGACTAGATGGGCTGTGGCCTGATCCAGCAAGGCTTCTCTTATGTTCTTATGTTCTTATGTTCTTATGTTCTCTTATGTTCTTATAGATTTTATGCACAATGCCTTAAGCTCTCTACAAGGAGAACTGAGGAAAGGGTTAGCCATTAAGTCAAAGCCAGGATTTGTGAACGCTTAAATGTGAAGTATCTGTAGCTCAGCGGTAGAGCAAACTGCCTGGAAAGCAGATGGTTGTCAGTTCAATCCCCCAGCCTCTCTCTGGAAGCAGGGAATGGTATACCCCTTCTGTATGTCTGCCAAGAAAACTGCATAGAGGTGCTCATGCAGTCAACCAGAAGTCGACCACAATTCAGTGGTACCTAACCCCAGAAATAAAACGTGTCTATAGAAGCTATATGGTAGTAGAAACCTCCTATTACCTTAACAAGTTCTGCATCATCAAGGCTACCGTCCAGGCATGGCATGGGCTTTGTTTTTTGTTTTTAAATTTCACAGGTCTTACATGATGATCTTCCTGCTGTCATTGAGACTCCAATATACTGGACTGCATCCATTGCAACTTATGTTTTTTCAGCATCTGTGCTTTTATTTTTCAGAGCATATTTCTATGGGGCAGTTCACATACGTGCGGGGACTGATTTGCACTGGCTCATCTATACACGTGCAAGTAATTACAAGAGGCTGCAGATGTGTGCATGTGAAAACCCCCACAAAAACTGCAGAACTCAAAGGCCATGCAAACAAGATTTTCATTATCCTTCTGTCTGCCGCTCTGATGCTGGTTTCTCATTATTCAGGTTCTCCAATAATTTCACTGCTTGCTTATCAATGCTGGAATTGACCCCTTCTGCCACTTTTTCATGCCCTGGCACACAGGTGCAACCCACAGGGATAGCAACATAATCTTCAGTGTAAACATAGCGGCCTCCGGTACAAGTTGTGGTTCGGCGCAAGATCACCGTTGGCATATACACAGGGGTGCTGCGGAAGTGGAAATTCTCCTCCCCGTAAACACCGGTAAGGCAGCCCTTGCACAGGCAATAGGCTTCGGGAATATACTTTGGGAACCTCGTCGGATCGTAGGAAATTCTGCACCAAAGAGAAAGAAAATACAGATTTTTAACTGGCGTGTTTATCCATGCGCTTCTCATCCTAACTTCCATATAACCCAGCTGGAAAAGGTTACGGCCAAATGTTGACAGTTGCTTTGCATTATAAAATGTTTTTGCTATGATGCCAGGATAAAATAGAAGTGCACACAGCTGCAACTCTCCAAATCTCAAACTGCTTAAATGAAAAGTGGAAAGAAATAAAAACATTGGACAGCTCCCTAAAAAGAGCAGCGTTTGAAAGAATGGTGAATTCATTTGCCTTTAGCAGGATGGGCACAATCCTGTTATTTTAATAGATGCACAATGCAAAATGGTCACAGCTGTTGATAAATCCACTTATCTCCATCATGGGAATCTAAACTGCCAGCTACCTGTAACTGCTGGCTCAAGTCTATTTCTAAGAACAGGGGTGAGGCCCTCTGATGCTGGTGTACTACAACTCCCATCAGCCCAAACAATAAAGACCAATGCAAAGAGTAATGGGAACTGTAGTTCAACATCTACGGAACAGCCCTCCCCTCTGAGATATGTCAGGCATCTTCAATTGAAGTATTTAGCTGTCTGGTGAAAATGCACCTCTTTATCTTTTTTTAATTGCTTGTTACTAGGATACCAAAAGCAAACTGAAATACCAAACAAAAGTAGGTTTCTGTACAGCATGTGAGGAGGATGGAGCTATGATGGCAGAAGGTTAGTAAAAAAGCACTATTGCTGGAAAACTTGTGAGCAGCACTGGCTTTTCCAGCCACAGCTTCCAGCGCTTTTTAGGCGAGATGTAGCAGGATACTGGAGGCAACCCCACCATAGCAGTACCATAATGGCACTGTATTCCCCCCACCTGGATGGGGCCTAAGAACAAGAACAAGCTGGGGAGACAGGCAGGATGCCTCTAAGGCCATTTGCTGGGATTGGAGAGCAGGAGGTTTGCCCTTGTCTCTGCTTGAGATGCCCATGGGCAATTGATGGGCCGCTGTGTGCAACAGGATGCTGGACTAGAAGGGCTGTGGCCTGATCTAGCAGGGCTCCTCTTATGTTCTTATGATCTAACAGTGCCATTTGATAAAAGACCACACACAGCACCAGCAGCTAGGAATGGATGAAAAACGCCGGTCACCTTCACGACTTGCACCAATTGCGAAGGTTTGAAATTTTGCATTCAAATTGAATATTGGCTATATTTGAAGACTGACCAGGTGAGAAATGATCAGATTCAAAGGCACAACTGGTGGCAGCAGATATTCTAAGAGAATTTGAAGTGAATTTGAAGCCTGGCACTTTTGAAACGGCTCCATTTGCACAATGTGAAGTTCTGTCCCATTTGTTTCGATGTGAAGAGAGTGGGGGGGGGGGAAACGCATGCACATCTTATCAGCAAGTACATATATTCAACACCTTTCCCACTTGATTCTCATAGGAAGTATTCACACGAAAAGCCCAAATTCACTCCCTGTCCTTTCATGGGTCCCTTAATGTCCTCACTTCCAACTAATTCCCACCAGCATATTTTTTATCAGCAGCTGTTGTTACAGAGTCACCAAGCAAGGGAAATGAGGCCAGGAAAGAGGGCTGAGTGCAGATAGCACCCAATGGTGGCAGCCTGGGGTGGGACTCCTGAGCTGTCCAGCAGGGAGCAAGGCAAATGCTCTTCCTGCTGGACAGCTCTGGGACACCCGGGGTTAATGTTGGGCAATTACAGGTCTGTCCCAGAGCTGTGCTAATTCTATGCCAGAGGCCTAAATGTGAATAGGCCTCAGAACCAGATGCCAGCCAAATATCTTGCTCACAAGTGATACTCTGTAATATAGTCCCTCCCAGAATTATTGTCTGTTGGCTAGATGGTGTGGAGGCTGTTGCTGTCTGAGCAAATACGCAGTGATCTGCACATCCAGGTATTTAATTTGCATGAAAATACAGCCCTGCCTCTGCTGATCCGATAACCGTGGATTCACTCATCCAGGACTGATTTCTCTGCCCCCATTGGTGCCATCATGGTCTCCTCAGTAGCCAATCCTGTCAGGAATTGTGGGAAATCTTGTGCAATTTCCCTGGGAATCCTGGGAAATCTCATGTGATTTTCTATGATTCCTCAGGAAATCACATGCGATTTCCCAGCATTCATAATATTTGGCGTTTCCTGTACCCATGGTAGTTCTTAGAACCTATCCCCTGCACATATGGAGTGCGTCTTCACGGGATGCCTTATATCGTTTCCCCAAAACCGAAATAATTGAACCGGGTCGAAACTGTCTCCACGGCTTTCAACTTGATCCAATTCATCCGCATCCTGAGGGCATCCCGATGGCACCCTTATCTTGGATTCAATCCTCGGAGTCCCCACAGCAATCCTGTCTTCCCTGCCCATTGCCAGTCATGGTGCCCACCCCCTCTCTCTGATTGCTGTTCCCTCCCAGGATCAGCCCCTCTCACTTAGTTCAAAGTAACAGAGATCAGACCTCTCCCTCATGGCTGTGCAGCTCTCCGCCTCCTTTCCTCTGCACTACCTTTCCCTCCCCCTTTTCTTCCAGCTTTGTGCTCTTCCCTCATCACCCCCATTGAAGAAGTCTGGATCCCCCTTTCCCACCCATGCTTCCTTCGTGCCGAGAGGCTGGGCTGGAGGGGACCGAGGGGCTTTTTCATTGCTCAGAGCACACAGCAGCAGCAGCAGCAAGTAAAGCATTAATACAGAATCTCAGCTGCTTCCCTTCCTTTCACTTTCTAAAGGTCTGAACTTCTGAAATTGCACAAATTCGCAACATTGTTAATCGGGAGTGAAGTTGTTCCCTTGCTACACTGTAGCGCTGCTGTGTGAAGGCTGGTCCAAGAAGTTCAGGCTTACAAGGTGGAAACTCGGTGTGTGTGTGTGTGTGTAGGGGCACAAGAAAGGTGCGCGATCCTTGGGTGCAGAGGCACCTATTCTCCGGGTGCGGAGAGGCAAAAGGGGAGAAGAGGTTTCTATTTAATCTTACCCGCGCTCTCTCTAAAGGGGCTTCTCTTTATTCTCAAAGGGACCCTCAATCACCCCCTTTTTTAATTAAAAGGGGACCCTTTAAGGCATCGATCAGGGAGGAGGGATCCCTCAGGAAGCTTTTCTCCACGTGTCTTGAATTTATTTTATTTTTTTAATAGCCACTGAATGCGCCAAAGGGAAAGAAAAGGCGCATGGAGGATCCGCCAGGCGAATGGAAAGGGGAGAAAAAGGAACGGAGAGGGGCCAGACATAGGGCGGCTTCACCAGGCTGTTCTTGCCGCCACTGCCGCTGCTGCCACTGCCCCCGGCTGCTCGGAAAGCGCCCTGCTGGGGAGAAGAAGAGGAGGAGGAGGAAAAAGCCAGGGTGTTGGAGGGTCATCATTTCCTCCATGCCTGGCTTAGCTCGCCCCGGTCTGGAAACCCTAAACACACCCACCAATGACGTGCCCAGAATACGGACAGCCATTGGATACAGTGCGATTGGGGGAGGGGCACCCTGAATACGGAATCTCATCCCTGAAAACGGTACTGTCCACACAGTAAAAACTTAAACACGTTTCAAGTGCACGATCCGGAGTGAGACCTATTGAAATCAGGATTGAGATTCAGAACGGTTTGGCGTGGTTTAACACAGAAAAAGCGTGTTAAGCCAAACTGCCGTCTGGACTCGGAGGACTCAAAACGTTTTGAATTTGAAATAACATTGCCGTGAAGACGCGGCCATGGGGGCAGGCCTGTAACTTGAAATGTGCAATCACCATCACCACACACATAGCTAAGATGGTGGCTCCCTATGTACAGTACGTTATGGTGCTATTTTGGGAAAATCCACCATCAGAGTCAGGTTTCCCCAAAAAAGGCTGTAGTGGGATTTAGGGGTGATATAGTGGGACTATGGCGGGTGACCATCATAGGCCTGGCATTAAAGCATTATATGCAGCCCATCTGGGTGGGGCTACAGATTTAAAAATGGCTACACAGTGCCCATGCTGACATCTATATTTCAGATGGAAACTGGCTGCTCCAGCTGGGGTTGCCCCTGAACACTGCCCAGAGACTGCAGCTAGTGCAGACTATCTCAACAAGAGAGGGAGATGCCCAGGCTCATGTTACTTCTGGCTGCCAATTGTATATTGAGTCCAATTCAAGGTTTTACCCATGAAGCACTTAACAGCTTTAGATGCAGCTATCCAAAAGACTGCCACCCCCAGACGGCACATCTTCGGTTTTGAGATCTTCCAGGGACTGATTTCTACTTCCATTTGATCACAGGCCACCTCTTTGTTTATTTTGAGGAAGCAACAAAAAATCCTTCCTGTTCATCTGGATATTTTCCTGTTCTGACTATTAAATGATATCTTCAGTGATATAAGCTACACCAAGGGCTGTGAGAAGTACTAAGTCAGGATGTATGTGTAAAGAAATAAGGTCACGGGGCTGTTAGTATCTTTTCTGCAAAAATCAGGGAGCCAGAACTTATTTTGATAAAAGAACTTTCCTGTTTTTGCAGAAGCAGCTTGTTGCCTGGAAGCTAACTTAAAAATGCAGAATGGAAAGAATTAGGTTTCATTCAAAGCCAAGTTAGATCTATCCTCTGGAAATGTATTTGGCAGCCTTTGACACATTGGATCATCAGATTTTGCTGACACGTTTGGCTTCGCTGGGAATTAAGGGTAGTGCCTTGAACTGGTTTACTTCCTTTCTGACAGCTCGCTCATTCTCAGTTGCATGTCAAGGGTTGATGTCACAGCCGGTATTTGTTTCCACTGGGGTTCCACAAGGATCCGTGCTAGGTCCTCTACTTTTTTCTTTGTACATCTTGCCCTTGGGTTTTTTGATTTCTGAAAGGGGTTTTCAACATCATATATACGCGGATGATACTCAAATTTTTAAGAGTTTTAAGATATTGGATTCGCTGGCGTGGAATGCTGTATCAGATTGCTTGTCAGAGGTTTCAAATTGGATGACTGACCATCGCTTAAAACTGAACACTGATAAAACAGAGATCTTGGTGTTTCAGCCTGATCGCCCAATGGCTCCGCTGGCAAGCCCACCTGTGAGTCTGCAAAAGTATTCCTTGGCACCAACTTCATCTGCTCGGAACCTTGGGGTTCTGTTGGATGACCGACTATCCCTGCGCCCGTTCATTAGCGCCACGGTGAAAGTGTGTAACTTTCACTTGCTTAATGTGCGGAAAGTCCGAAAGTTCTTATCAGTGGATACGGCTCAGGTTTTGATTCAATCTTTGGTCATATCTCGTCTAGATTATTGTAATAGCTTAATAGCAGGTTTACCACAATGTACTCTGCTTCCCCTGACCCTAGTTCAGAATAATGCGGTTCGAATAGTATTAAATCTTCCTAAATGCTCCCATGTTTCAATCCATCGTAGAGCATTGCATTGGCTACCAATTCGCGCTAGGGCCCGCTTTAAACTGTTAGTACTAGCATTTAAGGCCCTGCGACTGGGGACACCTAGTTATTTGGCAGCCTACCTGGTAGGATATATCCCGCCTAGGGTTTTGCGCTCCGCTTCGCAAGGTCTATTGGTAGTTCCTTCAACATCAACAGCGGTGTCAAAATTACGGGCCTTCCAGGATTTGGTCCCGCAACTCTGGAATCGTCTTCCATTGGAATTAAGGCTGGAAGAGGATCTTGGTTCTTTTCGAAGGAAGCTAAAAACTTTTCTCTTTGAGTGAACCTGCTATGGGGGGTAGGCGAGAAGTTTCATTGTAGGTTGTTGTCTCTGTATATTCTCATTGATTGTATATGTTTTATTTTGTCAGGCCCTTTGGAAGAAAGGGCGTTAGAAATAAACGTTTTATTTATTTATTTAACATCAACACTGTGGGGATGGATGGTCTGTGAAGAGGCTGAAAGTGACCTTTGGCTTCGAATGCAACATAGAACGGAATCTGTATTCCTGCAGTGCAAGTCCATCTGAGAAATCCCTCCCTTTAGACAATGAAGGTGCCTCATCTTGGCCCAGCATCTCCTTCTTTCAAAACAAAAGAATGTACTTGCTTAGGATATCTGCCCACATCCATAATTCCTATTCTAACCAGCCATTACTTTTTCATGAAATTTGCCCTTTCCTTTGTGGAATGGGACAGGAAGATAATCCCAGAATGGGTAACACAGAGGGTGGTTGAGGTCATTTGCATTTCTGTTCCTGTCCAGCAGTGCTAGCAATGCAAGTTCTCCTGTTCCTGGCAAGACATCTTGATGTTGGATGGCCCACCCACCAACTGCTCTGACTGGAGCCTGCTGCTGGTCCTTCCATGGGGTCTTCATCTGCTACAGGTTCTGTGGGATCCAACTGAAGCCCCTCCTCCAGTGGTTCTGTTGTCCTTGGCAACATCTGGAGGCTTTTGTGTTGGATGCCCATTTGCTACTGCAAGGTAACACACATGCTTTGGTCACACCTAAGGTTTCATCCAGCTTTAGTCCACCTGCGGAGTGAGAGAATACATCAGCAAAGTGATAAGCTGTTTACTTTCAGTGTTCAATAACTGAGAAAATTTGGGATAAATAATGTGGAAAGAAAATCACTGGTCACTTTGTTGATGTGTTCTCTTGTTCTGTAGGTGGACTGAAGCTGGATTAAACCTTAGGTTTGACCACAGCCGTGGTCACATCTTCACTTTAAACCTTCTTCAGTCTCTCTTTAGGTCTAATTGCTCACACCTTTTAATTTCTATCTGTTTTATTTGTTGAATTTCCACCCTCCATTTGGACTTTCCTGAACTCCGTATCTCCACTGCTGAGAGACACACCCTTGTGTCTTGGCAAAAAATCTCACACCTACGTTGTCCATGGCTTTCCCAGTGTAGTCCCAGGATATCAAGGCAATAACCCCAAACATTGCCATTATGGGAAATCCAGCAATGGCGCCAGGGCCTCCTGTGATAGTATTGCATTGCCTGGTGCTTCTGTGATTGGTCTTCTCAAAAACACCTGAATGCTAGTCAACCACAAGAGACAAAGAGAAGTGTACGGGTGCTTGGATAGCCTCCAGGCATTTTCAAGAGTAACAGTCATGGAAGCAGCAGGTAGATACAGGTAAGAGCCTTCAGTTGCCTTCTACATCTGGCAAGGTGGCAAGAAAGCAACCGTGCAATCTTCTTTAGATCCTGCAATTGCTTCTTGCCATCTGGAAGCACCCAAAGTTAGAGAAGATATGCACAGGACTATAAAGCAGGTATAATCTGGAATAAAGCATAGAGAATCTGGAATAAAATGTGTCTGGATGGGCTTTTTTTCCAGATTATCCAGATGATGCAGATTAAGTAAGCGCTGTCTGAATGAAGCTTATCGCTTTACATGGATTACAGTGTTCAACGTGAATTAGAAACGAGCATCTATTTGCGCACTTGCAATCGGGGTGATTTGGAAAGGTGCACACTGATTTATTAAAGGCAAACAGGACAGATTGCCAAGAGGTGACCCAATCACAGTTGTGATGGCTGCTACCAAAATTATACCTGATTCACTCTGTAAACGTTTTGTTCCTCAGAGCATCAGAAGTGAATTAATAGTGATTCAAGATGACTGAAGTCTGTACAGGCTTCCTACAACTTGGATTCTGTTCAGCATGTCTGGAATTAGTCATTAAAATGCTTAGTCTAGAAGGAAAAAGAAAGGACAAAGAAAATGCAGCCAGGGCAATTTGGGCAGGATGGAGTGGAGGCTGAAACGTCAGTGTTAACAAGAGCCTGCGAACTTAAGATTGCAAAGTGCTTATGAATCTCCCTGGAGAAATTGTTAACACAGAGATCTTACGTTGAACTCTTAAATCCTTTAACTCTTTGAATAACGTCCAAAGTCTGAAAACACTAAGATACACTCACTAAACCTGTACCGGTATAAAAAGGTAACTTCCTATAGAGTAGAAGGCTGCTGTTTCTCTTCCATTGCAATTGAAATATAGGGCAAATTCACCTTCCCATGCTGGGGAACTCTACGTATGCTTCCAGACAGAGTGTAAGCGCTGCGCAAATACCAGAAGCAGCTCCACACATGCCAGAGTCGAACTGCTCTACAACTAAACCAGCAGCAGGGCTGGAACTGCCCTGCAAGCTCTATCTGCACCTCTTCTGGGTGGAATATGTTGGCATGCAGCATGTGACCGGTGGCACAGGTGCATTTGCATGCTGAGTCACCTGGTCACCACCACAACATAATTGCCTCCTTAGCCCATGCCTGTTAGCAGGGATTTGGCCTGAGACAGAGCAACCAGGCACCAACGAGGCAGGCTGAACAACAAGAGAGTTCCAAGACATGAGCCCTATTCGCACTTAGGCCTCTGGTATGCAATTAGTACTATCTGCACACCAGAGTCCTAAATGAGAATAGGCCCAAGGAGTCGAGGTGGCAGTTCATCTGGAAGAAGGTTTATTTCTTGGTTACAGCATTAGGCATAGGATAAACTACATAAGACTAATGCTTAATGGCTAAATGCATGGATATATAAATAAATGCATGACAAGTGAATGAGAGAGAAAGAAAGAAGAATGGTTAGGTGTCTCTGAGTGGAAAGATATGATTCTCAACACACAAAGTCATATGGTTTCTCACGTCCAATCACGCTGAAGGATTCGCTCCTGAAATCAGGCTGACCTTTTTCTTAGGAGCTGTGAGTTCCCATAACAAAACAGGACATGAACAGCCATAATAATAGAGTACCATAACAGCATCTGTTGATAATGTGTTTCGACAATCTTGGCCTTGCATGTGATTTCCGTTCCTGCAAGACACTGTGTAGTGTAAATGTCTGACAGGGCCTAGTTAAATGCTGGCTAAGTTTTCGCAGGGAAGTCGAAGTGCAGAAATGTCCACAGTATTTGTATTTTTCCATTGTTTATCCTAACCACAACCATTTGTTATGTGCAGATATGTTTAGCATTTTGATGCTTCTCTGCAAGCAAATATGTATGTATGTATGTATGTATGTATGTATGCATGCATGCATGCATGTATGTATGTATGTATGTATGTATGTATGTATGTATGTATGTATGTATGTATGTATGTATGTATGTATGTATGTATGTATGTATGTATGTATGTATGTATGTATGTATGTATGTATATTTCTATCCGCCATGGATATATGGAAGCTTTTTTAAAGGACAGAGAATATAGGGCCATTCCACACTTACCTCATATGGCAGAACATGACAATCACTACTTCTTCTGCTCGTAAAAATTGCTGTCATGACCCAGAAGCATTCCTTGGCCCCCTTGGACCAGTCCAGCAGTGAACCTGTTTAAACAGGTCCACAAGTGGTGTGATGTACCCTGTTCTGATCCTGGCAGTGGAAACACACCGCAGCCCCATCTTTGAAGCCTGCATGAGCTTTGGAAATGTGGCTGCAGAGGTTCTTATTGTTCTCAATGGGAACTTTGACCTTCTTCTTTGCTCCAGTTAGATAAGTGTGGGAAAGGCTTATAATTTTTGACACCAGTATAGTACTCAGAGGAGCAGGAGAATTGCTTCTTCAGCTAATGGCAAAGGTGAAGAGATGCATCTTCACAAACTTTAAGCATCTGCTGAAAACTTATTTGTGTACCCATGGTGAATGCCCCCATCTCTTTTTAATATTTAGATGGTTTCATTTGTTTTTAACGTTGTTTATAATGCAAACCATCTGATGATTTTCTTTTAGATGACGACACAGTATAAAAATGACTTTAATTAATTAATACGATGTGATAAATAATTCCTGGATGCGTATGACATTTAATTTATTTTATTTTATTTTAAACATTTCTGTACTACTTCCCATTATAGAATCCCACAACAGTTTACTTTGGGCAAATGTTCGAAAATGCAAAGGCTTTTAATTTAGTTCTCTTCTGAAGGTTTAGCATTCCCCTTAATGGAGCATTTGATGGAAGGATGCCTTTGCAACTGAACCATCTGTCACAAGTGTTCTTTCATGGAACATCACTGTGACATGACTGTACTCATGCATATCTCTGGTGACAGAGCCCAAGCACTGTATTGAGGCCTACCCACTTCTTCTAAGGTGGTTGGATGTTAGCAAGGTCACAAAGACAATTGTCTGTGTCAGAAGCAGGATCTGCATGGCACCCTAGTGGTGCCATGGGTGTGTCTGAACGGCGTAGGCCCTGCACACCTTACATCCCTCAAGCAAAAAGCCTGGCACAAATCCAAAAGCACATTCTCTTGCTCTTTCACTCTGCCACCACTTTCTTTGGGCCACATAACGTCATTGTTTTCCTGAATACAGAAGAAGATCCACTTCCGTGGCCATTTCCTGTGTTCCAGAAAACAGTCTTGTCCATAAACATCAAAGCTGGAGAATAAAAGTTCCCCAGCTTCTATGTTTGCATGGTCATGAACAGCAGCAAGTATATGAACAACACATTTGACTGGAGCAGAAACTGGGCTGTCTCTTCTGCATTTCTACTTTCAAGAAAGGCCTTGAGTCTCTCTCATGAAATAGTCTAGTTGCCTATGCCAGGAAATGCAGCCACCTGCACAGGAAGACAGTAAAGAAGGAATAGTGATAAATGAAAGCATATCAAACTAGGGTTAGATGTCTGGGGAAAAACTGCAGGGGAAGTGTTCAGTCCTGGGTTTATTTATCACCATCATTATTAATAAACTGGACTCTAAACAGGTCCAGTTGATGACAGCTGGAGATGATATCATAAGGAGAGCTAATAAACCATTCAGCAAACAGATGAAGAAGAAAAATAAAGGGATTTCTGTGGAAGAAATCCTTGAGGAGGGCACTGAGGAAAATAAATGGAACAGGAAAAATTCTCAAAGCACTCCACATTGCAAAAGAAGTAACACAAGGGGTGAATCCCCACAGCAAGCTTATTTCGCTTTCCCTAAACCGAAATAATAGAACCGGATGCAAATGCGAATTTGCCTGTTCCCATTACTTTGAACTTAATCGCGTTTGATCTGGATTCTGAGGATCGTACGTGGTGTACGTGATTCAAGGGGGGGCTCAAGTGGCTACTTTTTAAAAGCTGCATTGCAGGGCTGCCCTGCCCTCTTCCTCCTGGAATTGATGTGCCACCCATAACAGACCCCTTCACGGAGCCTAGCTGGGTGGCTGGGTGGCTGCCGCTTGTCTGAATGGATGAAAAACAGGCACCGGCAACCAGCGATTCTTTCCCCTCCTCTCCCCATTTCCCAGGGCACAAAGCAGCAGCAGCAGCAACTCAAACCCCCTTCACAGCCACAGCCTTTAAAACAGAACCTCCAAGGCTTTCCTTTCCTTTCCCTTTTTTAAAGGTCAGAACTTTCAAAGAGCTAGAATTGCGCAAAACTGCAACATTGTTATTAAGGTGTGAAGAGGCTAGATCGCTACAGTGTAGCTTTAACGACTGGGTTTTTATAGTGGCTGTTTTGAGGGTGGATTTTTTCAATGAAATCACTATCTTTGGAATCAAGCTATTGGGGGAGGGAAACCCTAAACATGGATTCTCATCCCTTAACACGGTACGGTCCCCACAGTAAAAAATGTAAAACGTTTCAAGCACATGATCCGGAGAGAGACCTGTTGAAATCAGGATTGAGATTCACCACGCTTTGGGGTGGTTTAACACGGAGAAAGTGTGTTAAGCCAAACTGCCATGTGGACTCCGAGGATTGAAAACGTTTTGAATCTGAGATAAGGTTGCCGTGAAGACACAGCCAAGGTAATTTCAGATGAGCTTATAGGCCCATAAGCTTCTGACTTTCACTCTTGAGAACTTGGGCTCAATTTTTCAATGAAAATAAAGGTTTGTCCACACACGATTTTAGGACAGCACCACCACCACCTGTGGGGCAAATTGGAGATTCAAGGGAAAGACAAAAACATTTTTAAAACTTGATTCAAGTCTCTGATTGTGTGCCCCTTCCACAGATGTAAAATAATCACTCTTGAAGCAAGTAGCTGCCACTGTTATTGTATAGAATGGGAGGCTAGGGAGGCTCCTAGCCAATCCAAGCCTGCTATGCCCACCAATCAATGAGGTTCATGGAAACCTGGGGCAGCCACAGCCAATGGGAAGTGAGCAAGGAAGGCAATGATGAAGAAGCGGGTTACTTTTTAAACCATCTGACATGTAGTGTGTGTGGGTTCCTGCATCCCAGATGGGGCAATCCCAGAAAATGATCCTCAAAAATCCCTCTACGTGATTATATTCTAAAAAGGGGGCTTAAGTATGAATTCTAGCAAGGTTTCTGATTTTGTTTAGAAGAGGGATTCCACTTAACAGGTAAGACTGGGCAGGCTTTTGCTATCTATAGCCTCATAATGGAACATAGAGATCAGCCAACATAAGGCAGATGAAAAATAGTGAAAGACACACAGAAAAGGTACTAAAAGGCCATGCTCACAACTTCTAATTTTAAAGGACTCTGGAAATATTGGCAGATTCTGCACTTACCTTCTTAAGTCTGGATTAAGGAGGACCAGAGGCCTTTTCGCACTACAGCCCGAACGGTTCCTACCTCCCTAGGTGCAAATGTGGAACCCGGCCCCGCGTGGCCTAGCCCAAAAAGGCCGGCACGGGGGCGGTATGTCCCTCCCAGGCCTGCCACCATTGGGTCAGGTTCGACCCAGGGGTGGGCAGGCCTGTCTCGTCCCTTCCCCAGTTCCTGCGTGCTCTAGATGATGTGATCGGGTCCCCTAGAGCCTGCAGAAACCCTCCCAGGCACACACACACACCCTGGGCACAGGCCTACCTGGGGACGCACGCACATGGCACTTACTTCTTCATTGCTGGGTTTGAAGTGGCGGACCCAGCCGCCGGTGTTGTGCGTCTGCGCGTGCCCCCGGCTCTGATTGACCAGCTACCCACGCCTGCGCAGAATGGCCGGGATCAAACCAGATCTACGGACCCGAAGACGCCATTAGGACTGGAACTGGGAGGCACTCGCGTGAGGCACTCGTATCTAGTTCCTACTGGGGTCTTCGGGGGCCACGCAGAAATGGCCCTGGAGTCCTTGAAAATCAGATGCCAAATGCCATTTGTTGTTGGGCTTTTCTTGCATCTGGCTGTAACAGAATGCATCAAAGCACATGCTCAGTCCCAGACCTGCCCTCATAATCATTTCATATAAAAACTGATTCCAATTTTCTCCCAAATGTTAAGTGTTTCAGAAGTAATTTTTCTGAAATGTTATTTCCTTGCTAGATGTTTGGGAGCTAAAAATCCTTGAAGATCTAGGGCAAACCACCCAGCTTTCATTCATACCACAGGTGCTTCCCTCAGCAGTGGAAGAAAGAAGAATTTGGAAGAGCTCTGTATTTGATCTTTTATCTATGTAGAACTTCTGGCACAGAAATATAGCATTTGATTTATTCTCTCCATAAACATAAACAGGTTTCTTTTAAAGAAAACTTTTAAAAGGAAAGAAAACACCTGTTTTTATCTCAGAGGTACTTTTAAAAGAAAGCTAAACCAAGCAGAAGCAAAGTCACAAAGCAAATGTTTATTAGTGGCCATTCAAAACTCTGTGTTACGTTCAGGATACGTAACCCAGAATACTCTGTTTATTCATTGTTATAACAAGGGAACTTAAAAAAAATAATAATCAGAAATTGCCACAGTTGGAATGTATCTTTATTCAGAAATCCAGTTTACATTAGGAACTTGGAGGGAGAAGAGAGACAGGATTTTGGAAGCTAGTTTGGTCAAGTGGTTAGGGAACCAGGGTTTTATCTGGGAATACCGGTTCTGATTCCGCCCTCCCCCACAAAGCCAGCTGGGTGACCTTCGGCGAGCCACAGCTCTCTAAGAAACTCTCACAGCCCCACCTATTTCACAGGGTGTCTGTTGTGGGGAGAAGAATAGAAAGTTTTGTCAGTCGCTTTGAGTCCCCTTAAATGGGTGAGAAAAGCAGGGTAGAAAAGCCAACTCTTCTTCTTCTAGGTACTTCAGATAAGCTATTTTGGTTTTGGGGTTCCTTCATGCCTATTTTGCAAAAGGTTGACCTTAAATGTACGGGGTTTTTATTGCTCGAGCGGACACAGAGCCCTTATTTATCGATCATCCTTTAGAATCTGGGGCCTAACTTTAAAGACATGCTACCTTTTAAACAGAAAATCCAGTCACACAGCTTCCTCAAGCAGCTGTCACAGGCCAGCTGCAGGCGATGGATGAATAGCTCACTAGCAAGTAATAATCCAGAATATCTGTCTGTGCGCATTGTCACTTGCTAGCTAGACAGAGCAGGGGCTGGCGCTGTCTTCACACACATCTCAGTGTTTGGCCAGCATGACAAACCTGGAAGCATGTGTGGCCACCACAACGCATGCACAGCCGTCTGTTTGCCCTCCTCACATGCACTGTGGGCAAAATGATAGCGGCTCCCTCCACAAAGATAAGTAATACGCCCTACTATGGTAAAACTTGCCACCAGTGCTCGGTTTTCCAGCAACAGGCTACCACGCATTTTGGGGGAATACATAAAGATGCTACCTTTCCCCTGTCTGGGTGCAGTCACAGTTGCTGCCCTAATGAAACAAGAACAGCACTATGGCGGCTGTAGCTTCTTCCTCCAAGCTAACAGGTCAGTAATTATTTAGGCCCCCAAGGGATAAAAAGAGTCCCAGACATCCTCCATCTGACTGGCCTTGTTCAACCCAGGCTGCAAGTGTTGCCTTCTCCTTCCTTCAGGCAGTAGAACTAAGGATTGTGGGAAGGGAAGGGAAAGAAACAGGTCAGGCCAGTCACTGTGGTATCAAACGCTTCTCTAATTTTGTCCTCATTTCGCCTCATTTTGTGGACTTTCTACTGAAAGAAGTCCAAATGGAGGGTGGAAAGTTCACAAATAAAACGGGTAGAAATGAAAAGGTGTGAGCAGTTAGATCTGAAGATGGACTGAAGAAGGTTTAAAGTGAAGGTGTGACCATGGCCTTTGATAGCTTTGATAGCCTAAATGGCCCTTCTATTTCTTATCATATCATTTGTAAATCATTTGTAGTCTTATTTGTTTGTTTGTTTTTTAAGTAGAAAAGGTGATTAATATATCCACGCAGTATCAAACACCACAACCTATTTCTCCTTAAAGCTTTCAGTAGGGAAAAATAAACTAAATGGGAGTTACCTGTAAGACCAAGGGGAGACACTGTTGAGGTTGATGGGAAGCCGATACTTCTTGTCCATACCTGATCTGCCTCCTGTTGGACAACTGATATTGTGATCTTTTTCCAAAGGTTCCAGCTGCAGGGTGTGATGGAAGGCACTCAACATGCCCGCTGAGAGTCTGCCATACAGCTGTTCCAGAACCTCCTCAGGACGGTCAGCACAGGTTCGAGTCCTCACTGGGCGTCTGCTTAGCTTCAAGGTCTTCAGTCCAGGGAAAGGCAACCCACACAAGAGGAACCAAGCAAGCAACCATACCTGTAACCAGTGAAAGGCAAGGGTGGAAAGGGTGCTTTTAGAAACTGTGGTGATTTCAAATGGACCGGACTAAATAGTCCATTAATCTTCTGTGAACATGACGTATCCAGCTAACCTATCAGATTTAGATGAGAGACACAGGAATGACCAATAAACTGTGTCAAGCGGACAGGGACTATCTGTGAGAATAATATACAGAGTGATTGGTCTATGGAATTTACTACTAGAAGAGGTGGTGATAGCAACCAGCCAATAGCTGTAAGAAAGGATTACGCAAATTCATGGAGGGGTGGTGGTGTATCAATGGTTACTAGAGGCTCCAGGTTAGAGCAGGTGAAGGTTTTGCCCCAGACTCCTGCTTGAGATGCCCATAACTGGTGGGTCAGGATGCTGGACTAGATGGGCTGTGGCCTGACCCAGCAGAGCTTCTCTTATGCTCTTATAAAGGGGAAAGGAGTAAAGTTACAGACAGCATTTGTGAAAGCAATCACAAATTGCTTTCACAAATTACAAGCTTAAAACGGTTTCGAAACGATTTCGATCCTCGCAGTCCCCACGTCAGTTTGGCTTAACACGTTTTCCGCGTGTTAAATTGCCCCAAAGCGTTGTAAATGTTAACACTCATTTCAACAGGTTTCGCTCCAGTTCGTGCATTTAATCCGTTTTACATTTCCTACTGTGGGAACTGTACCGTTTTAGTGGGATGAGAATGCATGTTTAGGGTTTCCCTCCCCCAATAGCTTGCTTCCAAAGATAGTGATTTTACTGTAAAAATCCACCCCTTACAGCAGCCGCTACACTTTAGCAATCCAACCATTTCACACCTGATAACAATGTTGCAATTTTGTGCAATTTTGAAAGTTCTGACCTTTAGAAAGGGAAAAGAAAGGAAAGTTGCTGCAGGTTCTGGGAGATGTGTGAATGTTTAAGGCAAAGGGGGCTTGAACTGCCGCTGCTGTGTGCCCTGGGCAATGGGGAGAGGAGGGGAAAGAATCACTGGCTGCCCACTGCCGTTTTTCCTCCAGCCAGGCAAGCGGCAGCCACCCAGCCAGGCTCCATGAAGGGGTCCGTGTTCACGCCAGGAGGAAGAGGGCAGGGCAGCCTCAAAAAGCGGCTTTTAGAAAGTGGCCACTTGTGTCCCCCCTTGAGTCACATTTGCCACGTACGATCCTCAGAATCCGGATTGAACGCAATTAAGTTGAAAGTAATGGGATCAGGCAAATTCGTGTTTGCATCCGGTTCTATTATTTCGGTTTAGGGAAACCGTATTAAGCTTGTAATGAGAATGTGGCCAGAGTGTTGGTACCTAGAGAAGGCAGGCTTTGGATAAGAATTCTTGATGGAGCTAGATGAGAAAAGAGTATTCTGTTTCCTCTGAGTTCCCACCTGTCAGCCAGGGAGCCGTTGAGTGTAATTCCAGCTAGGCAGGAGCCAAGAGTTTGGCTGAGTTTAAGTAGCAAGCATAATTGTCTCTTATCAGGGTTGACTTTGAAGGCAGTTTGTACACTCAAAGAGTCTGTACACATTTAAGGAAGCTGTCTGGATAACAGGTGTCACACCTATACCTCTACAGTCTATGCAGGGATCTCAGCAACTTATGTAAAACACCTTAACCATAAAGCTGCGGAAGTGAAAATGGGGGATAGATCCAGCCTCTGTACTTTGGGATGCTGGATCGGTCCCTAACCTTGCCAGTGCTTCCCATAGGGCTGATGAGATGCAAATTGCCTCCATCACTGTTGCTGTACATGCAGCAGTTTTCATAGAATCACAGAGTCGAAGGGACCTCCAGGGTCATCAAGTCCAACCCCCTGCTCAATGCAGGATTTCCTAAACCATCCCAGACAGATGCAGGTCCAGTCTCTGCTTGAAGACCTCCAGTGAAGGAGAGCTCACTGGAGACCACTGGCAGCAACCTATTCCACTGACTGATTTTTCCTAATATCTCATCTGAATTGACTCCCTGAAGTTTCATACCGTTGTTTCTAGTCCTCCCATCTTGTGCAAGAAGAAGAAGAAGGAGAGTTGGCTTTTCTACCCTGCTTTTCTCACACATTTAAGGGGACTCAAAGCGGCTGACAAACCTTTCTGTCCTTCTCCCCACAAGAGACACCCTGTGAGGTAGGTGGGGCTGTGAGACCTCAGGAGAGAGCTGTGACTAGCCCAAGGTCACCCAGGTGGCTTCGTGGGGGGAGGGCAGAATTGAACCCGGTATTCCCAAGAGTCGGGCTTCCCTAACCACTAGACCAAACTGGCTCCCCAGTGAGAATAGGGACCATCTCTCTGCCCCGTGATAGTTTTGGTCTCCTGGAGACGTGACAGCGTTTCCACAAGACCTTTGATCCAAATCACCTCCTGGGCTTTAGGAAGTCCGCCAAGGAGCCTCGCCGGAGGAGACCAGCGCTCGGTTCCTCAGCAGGTTTCTGACTCGGAGATTTCCTGACCCTGCTGGCAACTCCGGCCACGTGAAGGGCTACCAAAAGCCGAACTTCTCCTCTCTCACTCCCTCATTTGGTCCCGCTCGGGAAGCGTTCAGACGAAGCGACGTTCCGCCCAGCGGGGAACGACGAAGCCCTGAGAAGACGCGCGGACGCAGCCGGCCCCGCGCGCGGCTTTCCAGCGCGCCTCGCCTCGCCCGCGCGCCCGCCCGCCGGCGCAGGCCGTTTCCTGAGGCGAATAGCCGCGGGCCCTGAGGGGCTGCCGTCGCCCTGCACGCCCCCTCCCTCGCTCGCTCCTCTTACCTTGGCCGGCTGCATGGTGCCGAGGAGCCTCGAGCCGCGCCGCCGCCGCCGCGTCCACCGCGTGCAGGGAAGCGAAGGAGCCGGGCGTGCGTGCGCGGCGGAGCCCTCGACGGCCTCGAGGCGCGCGCTGGCGGGGCTGGGGGAGCGGCGGCGAGAGTTGGACGCCTGCCCCGCTCCTGCTGCCGCTGCTGCTGCTGCTGCTGGCGGCGTCGCGCCGAGCTTCGCCGGTGCCAGACACGTTGCGGAGGGGCGGCCGGAGGGGCTCCGTCCCGCGCAAAGCGGCTTCTCGGGCTTCTCCGCCGCACTGGGGGCGGACGGGAGGAAGGGCGGCTGGGGAAAGGGAAGCGGCGGGCCCGCTCCTCTGAAGTTGACCGCCGAACGGGGAAGGGAGACCCCGTCTGCACTGCGCTTCCCCTTTCCCTTTGGCTCCATGGCCCCGTTTCCACATACGCGGCTCTGGTGTGCCTTGGTTAAAGCATTCGTTCGGCTTGGATGCGGATGGGAGACCACCAGGAAATCTCCGGGCGGTTACTAGGGTGGAAAGCTGCATCCACACCTGTGTTTCTAATCCTAGTTTATGGGCACTAGCGGACTAAATTGAGGCTCTGAAGGGAGAAACAATCCCGTGGCAGAATACGGTGCTGTGATGGTCCAGACAGAAGACGAAGCAGGAAGGCAAGCCATGCTTGCTGCAGCCATGTCAACCTTTGAAGAGGGCCTCGAGCAGCACACAGTATGCCTGGCTGTGATGTTTCTCCACTTGAGGAGATGACTGACATGATGATTTTGCCCATAGCTGGGGAATGAGTTTCCCTTGCAGAGCAGGGAGGTAAACCAGGGGACTTCTGGGTTTCTAGTCTACCGCTCTTCACCATTGGGTCATTAGATGGCGACACAAAACCACATATTTAACACAGAGGTAAGAGCTGCCTAAGTCCTGCCACGTTCCTGCTTGCAAGCCAAGTCTCCAGTGGGAAGTATGCTATGCACGTAGGCCGGCCACGGAATTGTCAAAGCCGGGGAACGTTCATTTCTCGGCTCTGATGTTTCTGTCCGAGGCTATTTTGAGAGGCAAAGGAAATCTGGAAGGCAGTCATTTTGAGTACCTCTAAAACAGGTTGTGCTGTGTGGCTTGAATGAAGTGTTCCAAGGTAATCTTGGGCCAGTGGTGGCAGGGCAAAACACCAGAAGAAAGAGCTACAGGTGTGTTTCCTGACACGCTGCTGCTGAAGTGTTGTGGCAAGATGTTTCCCTGATGGATATGGGAGTGTGTTGAACCCTGCACAGTTTGAGAAGAAGAAGAGTTGTCTTTTCTAGCCTGCTTTTCTCACCCATTTAAGGGGCCTCAAAGTGGCTGACAAACCTTTCTATTCTTCTCCCCACAACAGATACCCTGTGAGGTGGGTGGGGCCGTGAGAGCTCAGAAGGGAGCTATGGCTAGCCCAAGGTCACCCTGATGGCTTCATGGGGGAGGGCAGAATCAAACCTGGCATTCCCAGATAAGAGTCCGGCTCCCTAACTACTAGACCAAACTGGCTCAGTCACTTGCTCCTTTCATAATACCCTTGGGTTATTCAACAGCCATAGAAATTCAGTATATTCCGGGTCCATTCAGATGGGGGAAATATAGAACCATTATGGTCCCGCTATGGTGGGGTTACCTCATGGGTCTGAGGCAACCCCACTGTAAATCCTGCTCCCCCAGCCCCGTTGAAAACATGCTAAAAATTACTGCCATAAAACCCAGCACTAGCTGTGCAATTTGCCAACAATTGTGCATTTACTTAGCTTCTGTATGCGGCTGCCATAATTGTTTTGTCCAATGCATATGCATGGACACTGAAATAGTTGTCCTGGGATCCATGGCCTCTTTGGGCCTTTCCGCACTTGGCCTTATTTTTTAATATATCCCAGGATAGGGGCCTGTTGTCCGCATCCTAGTGCAGACTATGGTAGGCCCCAGGTAAGGCCTACCATAGCCTGCATTAACATGTGGACAACAGACCCCTATCCTGAGATACATTCCAGAACAAGGCCCAGTGCGGAAAGGGCCCTAGTGGGTTATCTGGCGGTTGTCTTGGAGATGGTCACTCTCTATTGGGGCTGCCCTTGTACCTGTCCCGGAAGCTGCAACTAGTGCAAAATGCAGCAGCCAGGTTGTTGGGAAAGGGAATTTTGGAGAAAGCACACCTCCACCCTTGTAATGGAGACATGGCTGCTTCATGTAGCCAAGAAATGGTAAGAACAGGGCACTGTCCTCCAAGATCTTAGAATGAAATATTTCCTAGCTTTAATAACTGAAATTTGGAAGGGGAGATCTTGTAAAGCATGATTTTACCACAGCCCTCCTGTTTTCCCCTATTTAATAAGGAAAAATGAGGCAGGTACAAATAGATTTAGCATTAGTAATCTTTCTGTCTTTGTTTTGTAGAAGAGAAATGCTGTCAAAAATGACCCATCCATAAAAATCTCTTTAGAGTCTGAATTGTGACAAATAGGTACTTTTGTGCTCTAAATTTAATCTTTAATTTTGCTTCTTAGTTTGAAGCATTATGGTAACACAACTGACTCCTAGCAGACAGGTTAAACAAAAATGGGTGTTTGGATTTTCCACCTTTCGAATCCGCAGCTTTTTACAAATAAATAGGACAGAAATACAGAAAAGAAAACAAGGAGCGTTTACAGACTGAAAGGGTTCTTGTTTAACTTGACCAGAGAAGCAAATGTATAATTTATGATCCCCCAAAGGTTTGGTGAATTGGATCCGACTCTGGTACATTTTTCTCAAGCAACTAAGAGGCTGCTATAGGAGTAAAGAGCGAAAAGAAATGGAAAGGGGTTTCCATAGAATGTCAGATTCATGATTCAGCTATCAGCAGAGAGCTTGAGACCGTTTTCACGCAGTTCTCACCCTCAGTTTAAGTCTCTTCACTTTGGAAATGCATGCAATGCTAATTGCTGGCTTTGGCTGCTTTCAGTACACGCCAATTCCATGATCTCAATCCAAGTGAATGGTCTTGAAAACTGGAACTTGTTGGTTAACTAAATACAAAAATATACTGTATACCCATACATACTTTTATTTAAGTGTTGTTGGGCCTGTTACAGGCAGGATTGTTGGCATGGAAGTGGTGGAGGCAGAAGTTGTTGGGGGAATACTCTATACATTATTGGAACTGAAAAATGTGGAAAGAGAGGAGTAGGGGAGGGAGTTTTGCAGAGACTGCGTGGTCAGGGTATAAAGATGTTCCAGGACTTATTTAATGACAAAGTTGAAATGCTTTCAGTGGCTTGAGTATGTGCCACGGCTTGGAGAGAGTCATGGCTGCCCATAATGATACTGAAGCTACAGTGCAGACTTATAGTGGGCCCTTTGCAAGGGATGGAGGTTATATGTCATAGGTTGCAGTATAGGAAAGGGATTGCGGGAATGATTTATAGACTTCTTGTAGATGCTGGAGACCAGCTACAAATGGTGATAGAGAGGTGGCAGGATGATATGCAGATAACGTGAGGCTGGGGGAGATGGAGGGTGTGATTCAGGAAGCTCATAGAATGAAAAACATAAAGAAGAAAAGGATGAGACTTAAACTCTTGTATAGATGGTATCATATGTCCTCTCAGTTAGGATGTATGATCCCAACATGTTCATAAGATTGTTGGCATCAGTGTGGAAGGGGTTTTATCTGCGCATGTGGTGGCTTTGTCCGGAGGTGATACGATTCTGGGATGCTGTGGTCATGAAAATGAATTTTATGTTACATGGGAATTTATCCACCTATCCAGGACTGTGTCACCTGGGGGTATTTCGGGGCTAGGATGTGACATTAAGGGATAAGGATTTGGTTTGTAGATCAATTTGGGCTGCCCAGAGGGTGATAGTGATGAGATGGAAGGATAATTATACCAAATAGATTTCGAACAAGGTCATAAATCAGACAGACTATTTTCCAGCTAAAATAATAATAATAAAGAGAGGGAGATATTTGATATCCAGAGAAGCTTGTATCTGTAGAACAGGAAAATACAACTCAGTTTAGAAGACATGGCTTCACTTTATCACATATATGATCTTTCTCAGTCTAAAATTAGGGATTATTTAAGTAAAATTTCTTATTTGAATCTCAGCCCAATTCAGTCCCAAACTGTAAGTATACCTATTATAGAAGTGGAAACAGAAGAAGCAACAAGTAAGCTGAAGCTACAAGAAGTTCCAGGCCCTGATCAATTTATTGCTACTTTTAAAAAACATTTTAAGGATATTAAGTTTTTTATTCTGGTGGTGAACAGGTACCAGCATTTTTAGACCCTCCCTTAATCTTGGCAAGAAATTATTTGGGAGAACATAAGAGGAGCCCTGCTGGATCAGGACACAGCTCATCTTTGTCCAGCATCCTGTCTCAAACAGAGGCACACGGGTTCTTTCTAGGTTTCTCAAGCAGAAGATGAGAGCGAAATCCCCACCTGCTCTCAATTTCCTGCAAATTGCCTTTAGACGTGATACTTACAAATCAATCTAGCTCTGAGCCTCCAAGACAGATTCAAAATAACTTAAAAAGAAACACCTTCTTCCATATCGACCTGCCTGTGCCCTAAAATCTGGAGGGGAGGCCCTCCTGGTTATACTGCCACTCACAGCAGCAAAAAGGATGAGCACCGGGGATAGGGCCTTTTCAGTGGTGGCTCTCAGACTATGGAATAGTCTCCCTCCTGAGGTGCATCAGGCACCTTCACTCTATGTGTTTAGACAATCTGTGAAGACGCATCTGTTTACCCTGGCCTTTGGCTAAGTAAAGAAACAGCCTTTTCCTCCCCAAATTCAGACACTGCCATGGTTTTAATATGTTTAATGTGTTATTGGTTTTGATGTGTTCATTTTATATGTTGTAACCCACCCTGAGACCCTTGGGTATAGGGTGGAATGAATGAATGAATGAATGAATGAATGATCTATTTTCCCCATGTACTGTACAACCAGCCATATTTCTTGATGCTGAAAAGGCATTTGACATGTTAGAATGGCTATTTTTCTTGTAAACGCTGAACAGTATCAATTGTAGGCCTAGATGTGTGAACTGTATCCCGAAAGCAGAAAAACAAGTTATAATAAGATTTCCCGTCCCCAAATTTCTAATAACAAAAGTGTAAGGAAAGGTAGGCCCCAAACCCATTACTATTTATTTTACCACTCTTACAAACGCAGTACCTATCAGCACTACCAGACTGTGATCTGAATCAAGACTGTCTGGACCAGACCAGCCTGACACCAGCCCTGAAGCTCACATGAGCAACTGGGCTAGCCTCTAAAGGCTCTGAAAAGCTAGGAACAGAAGCTCCTTGCCACGGAGCCCCTGGGCAACTCATTGCAGTGGTGAGCTTTCTTATGCTGCTCCAATGGGTCCCCCGGCAGGCTGGGAAATGAGCATGCCTCTGTGTTCTGGACTATGCTGTGCTAGTCTACCGGTAATCAAGTGCCCCTTGTGTACTCCTCACTCCCAGCAAATGCATCAAGACCCATTGCCTACGTCTCTATTATTTATTTGAGGAATTTATATCCCGCCCTTCACCAAATGGTTCCAGGGTGGGTTACAATAAGAATAAAACATCAAATATTAAAACATAATTTAAAATATAACCCCCTCCCTCCCACCCCCATACAGCGTAGGTGCCTAGTGAACCTCAAGAGGAAGGTTATTCCAGATTCTAGGGGCCACAATAAAAAGGCCCTATTGCAAGTCCCTATACCTCATACCTCTGAAAGAGAAGGAACTACAAGAAGGCCTTCTTGAGATCTCAGTACCCTGGCAGGTCTATATGGGAGAAGGTGCTCCTTCAGATACCCAGGCCCCAACCTGTTTAGGGCTTATACGCTAGTGTCAACACCTTGAATTGGGCTCGGTAGCAAATAGGTAACTGGTGCAGATTCTTTTAAGACTGGTGTGATATAGGTCCGACCAGAGACTCCCATCAGTAGTTGAGCTGCTCCATTCTGCATCAGTTCCAGCTTCCGAACCATTTTCAAGAGTAGCCCCACATACAGCACATTGCAGTAAAGGTGCTTTAAAGTGGTAAAGGTGCTTTAGCAGTTACCTGCTTCCAAAAATAAACTTTGTTTCAAACTCTGTTATCATTAATGAATCTCAATTGAAATCTTGGCAAAGAGGCATTAATAAATTCACTTGGAACAATCTAAAGCCAAGGATTAAGCTGAAAGCAACACGAGATGCTAAAGAAAGAGGAGCTTTTGGCAGTTCTGAATCTGAAGCTTTACTATCAAACCTGGCATGGATAGCTGAATGGATAAAATCTCCATATGGCATATTTTCTTCTATAGAAACACAGGCAATCTTTGTTGGTCCACGTAATCTTTTATGGCCTGAATCCAAGTTGCAAGCTGATAAGGGAAATCATTATATAATTCAAAACTGTCTATTAAGACTATGAAATAAGTGGAAAAATAATTTAAGCTCTCGATGATCCCTCTTGGCTTCCATTCATTTACTTCTTTACAGGAGGGCTGTCTAAAAGGTTTGGACAATGTAAAACTCATTAACACTTTCAGATTTCAAGGCCTAGTAATGAACAGAATTGTCATAAAAGCTTCCTAGAGTTTAACTCAGGAATGGGAGCGACTCTCTGTGCTGTTACTAAAGTTTTACTGAAACAGAGGGATACTTTAAGGGCTTTGAATTCAAATAATTGCTGTTATCTGGCAAAGAGATTCAGATATACTTGATGAGCTAAATCTACACAGTCCTCCATCTATTATAGAGTCCTTGCAGAAGGGAGGAAGCAAATAGATACACATCTTCAGTCGAATCATTCTTGTACACCATTGGGAGCAATTATAGGTAGCAAATTTACTGCAGATATTATAACTAGAAAAAAACTGGTTTAAATGCTTTATCATATGCACATAACTCCAAAGGACAAGCAATGGGAGATGTTCAAGAACCAGTTCTACTTGGTTTGGTTTAGTGCAAACTGAGGGTGTTTTTCCACTGTCAGAAAGTACCCATTTTTGCACCCATTAAGGACCCATTTGGGTGTGAGCCGAATGACCCCATTTCCACCACGGCACCCATTTGGGACCCGATTGTTTCGACTGCCGCTGGGGAAATCCGGATCAAAAGGGTACTTTCTGGCCTTTAATCTGGATTTTCTGTAGACCCCATTAATGGGATCTACAATGGGGTCTTCTGCCAGAAAATCCGGATTAAAGGGAGCCTGTTTCTCGTGGGGTTTCTCAATGGGGTCTAGAGGAGGCTAGAGTGAGGGGATGCACCCATTGCCCCCCCCCCCAACCTAGGCTTCGAAGTCACTTTGAAGTCATTTCGAAGTCTGTGCAAAATAGCTCTGGGTGTCTTTGAAGTCTGTGCTGATCTTAGGAGTGAACTCCGAAGTGACTTTGGAGCCGCTTCAGAGATTGCACCCCCTGTCCCCCCAAGCACCTGGGGTGACAGGCAGACCCCCTCGTATGACAATCCGGATTCCCCACATGGATGCAAAGGTGTTTCCAAGGTGTTTCTTCTTACATCCAGATCTAAGGGCTGCGGTGGAAAAACACCCATAATCTCGGCACTGTTAAAACAGGTTGAACCCTCGGGTTTACACTGATTACAACTGGATGATTAACACCATTTTCACAGAATGGAACCCTCATAGAAACTGGAGTACAACTGTACAGGCAAAGGGTATTAAATATTATGGTTGTTTAAATGAGCTGATCATCAATGGCATCTATTTTAAGTCAATGGCTTAACATCAGCATGTTATTCTTCACACAGCAGTATCTTCCTCTTTTGTCATGGGGGCATGAATGTGTCTATATCATGGCTTCCTGGTGGGTGCGCAAAAGCGTGGAAGAAGAAATATGAGCTGGGTGACAATTGCTAAGAAACAAACAAGGTTTTAGGTTGTTACTATAAAATGGTTTACTTAAAACTCACAGTTTGTATATACATTTCTAAGGAAAATAGAAGAATTTTACAATCTTATCAAAACTTGTAAGATACATTTCCTCCTTCTTTTGAGGCTTTTGAAATGGTTCAACTGGCTAAGGCATTAAGGAAGATAATCATCTAGTTCCTCATCAGCAAATTCATCCTCTTCCACTTTTTTCTTTACTCCGGTTCTTGGTCTCTCAGCTAGAGGTCCAAGAGGATCCAGATAGGAAGCATCTACGTTTTCAGAAAAGGAAGAAAGAATTAGCCCATCACCATCATCACAATCTCCTTCAACTTTTATACACTGACATGGTAGTAAAGTAGTGGTGATTGCTGGAAGTGGCTCAGTGGATATGACCGGTTTCGCATACTGCCACCCCAAGTCCCCCCTTTGTGTTGTTCCCTCCTCCCTTCTGCAAGGAATCTGCTGTTGCCTCTATGAACAACTGGTGGACTGAGGGAACTAACTACAGCAAAAGACTCTGTTTTTCAATTAGATATAGATCAATTAAATCAATAATGTACTTTGAATTAAACATTTTATTTAAATCAACAATGTATAATTTTGTATTGCTATATTATATTATTTCCTTAAGCATCTTGCTTTGGAAAGGCAATGTACAAATAAATTGATATATAATATATATGATATGTTGGAGAACCCTGGGACAGTGGGCTTAGAGGACTTCAACATTATATGTGGACATGTTTTCCTGGGACTATCTTAGGAGTCGTGGGACTGTCTCAGTTGGTCCAGTGCTCAGGGCAGAATATACCCATGCCTCAAGACTCTGAGGGGCTTAGCCTAGGTGTTGCAAAAGTTAACACCCCCAACTGTCTGGAGAATTGGCATAGTAATAGCACTCCCTTCTGGCAAGAGTGGGGAACCTTCTGAGACTGTCCACAACCAGAGACTTAATGGAATCTCATAAATTCCTGAACACTTTGGGGAATTTTTAGAAACTAGAGCTGGTGATCCTATTGGGACCTCAGCATGGAATAACAAGACGCAATGGGCCGCTGATAACGGTTGCCCCCAAGTGTCCTCTCTGGTGTTGTGGAGCATGAGCTCTCCTTGGTTTTCTAAAGAAGTTTGGGCAATGAACAGGCCAGGAAATGACTGAGCTGCAAATGGCATACTATTCATCACTAAGGTGACTCAGTGTGCATGAAAGCACATAGAAAGGGCTTATTTTGCAACGTCCATCCTCAAGAGGCTGCCCAGGAGAGCTATTGAGAGTAGCAAAGGAGCTCATGTGATCTGCCCCAGAAAATCTAGCTTGGACCTCTCTGAAGACTGGAGCTGTGATAAATTTTCAAGGTCCTTTTGAGGATCAAGTTGCTCACCTTCGTGGTCACATGAATACCGCTCACAGTATAGTATGTAGTAGGTTCAAGCAGCCTACTATTCTATCTTTTAGACATCTGCTAAAGACTGACCTCTTCAACCAGTTAACCTGAATGGATGTCTCTCTCCTCAATCACCCAGTTTCAAGTGGTTTATACCTTATTTTAAAGCCTATATTGAAATTGACTTTGCAATTTTTAAATGAAAAAGTGCTAGATAGGTATTTTAAGTAAACAGAAATAAATAAATACGCTCATAGCATGCACATTAATCAACAAAATGTTGCCCAATCTGCAATGGCATTTATTTTGGCCAAAAATATTAGGGAACAAGCCCCATCCTCTATTTCTTTAACACAATTGAAAGTTTGGTGTCCAAGGAAACCATCTCATTTCCCTTCAAAATCAGGTACACCAAAATCTGAATTGTTATCAGATACGTTGCTTACCGATCTCTTTATTAACACTGCTTTCATAAGGCTCGTGTACTCCTGCCAAAGACTTTGGTTTAGGACTTAGATGGTCACCTTTAATGTTGATGCTGCCAGGATCTGACAGAAGAGACAAAACATTAGGTAAAGCCCCAGTAGAGTTTGAGAGCAAAAATAATGCGTTCCGGTTCAAGATGAAAACTAATAATGCCAAGCAGCAGTTATAAGCAGTTAAGTATATAATGCATTTCATATAAGTGGCCTAGTTGAGATCAAGTTTTTGCCGCGTCCACACTGGTGAGGGCCTGAGGGACATGGCATCCACACACCAGTGGAACCCTGGGACATGCGTGGCACCTCCGAGTGTCACAAGTGTAGTCAGAGGCATTCTTCCTACAGAGAACAGTGCTCCACTGCTGTCAAGACTGATGGCGGTAGCACAAACAACCTTCCTGCAATACGTTCTGCATATAGTTGGATCCCCGTATCCACTGACCTGGTAACCGTGGTTTCAGTTTCCTGCGGTGACCAGATCAGCCCTCACCCTACCCCCCACAGGCGCCATTAGGCCAATCTTAAGCTCTTCTGAGGCCATGGGATTTCACTGGAATTATGGGGAAAGGAGTGCATTTCCCAGCATTTGCTATTATCTACAATTTTATGTTACTTGTGGTAGGGCTTCAAACGTATCCCCCATGGATATGGCAGCCCGACTGTTCCTCTGTTTCAGAACATACAGAAAATGGTTACCTGTGGGGAAGTCAAGGCAAAAGGAGGACCAAAAGCCTTGTTTACCTATGCCCACACTGAGACCTGGTGAAAGCAGCGTTTTCAACTTTAGCACAGCCCAACTTTTACATTCCATGGTCTGGATCTTTCTCAGATTTATTACCTATGACGGTGTTCAGTAAAACCATTTCAAAATGCTTGAAAGACATAAGGCCAGAAGCTTAACCATAAGCCACTGTTTTACCACATTTTCAGAGAGCTGCTAATGCTTTCTCAATGACAACACAAGATTAAGCTTTTCAATCCACACCAAAATGTTTTACTGAAATAGAGACATAATTAGGCTGCATCCAGACAGGGTCAAAAATCAGTAATTATTTTGTAATTGTACTGATTTGCCAGATCTGATCATGGTGCTCCCAATGCTGCAATATCCTGTTATTCCATAACTGTAGCTCTGCCTGAATTACTGCAGGAGAAATAGTGAGAATTTGGTGTGAGCTGTTACTACCCAGAAATACTTCGTGTGATACTACTGGTCACCAGTATGGCATGACAGGAGAGCTAGGTCATGTGGAAAGAAAGTCTTGCAGTGGTAATCTCTCAGATTAATCAGTTTATTGTTACCTTAAAAGTCAGACTGATCTGGGATGCTGCATCCTTTGAGAGGAACCTAGGCATGGGGCAGCAGATGCAGTTCAGAGAGCCTCTGATCTGGATCTGGGGCCTCCACATCTGCACATTGTTCAGGACTGTGGAAACCTCCCCCCCCATCAGATCCATCTGGGACAGAGATAGATCCAGATGGAGAGGCCATTGATCTGGACCTACTGTAGATCCCATTAATGAAGTCTACAACATGGCCTCAGGGGCTCAATCTGAACCATGGAGGCATGCAGATGGCACACCTCCATGATTGGAAATACTGGCAAATGATTTTCAGTGAGGTGCACCAAAGACAAGAATCACCCCCCCCCTTGCCCAGTGCCCCACAACTAGGAACTGCTATTCCTAGCCATGAGGGTGGGGGGCAGCTGCAAGCCCATACCTCACTGCACATATTTCACAACTGGGGGGGGGGTACTGTGCTGTCTCTGCATACAGCACAATATCTAGTCCTCACCTCCCCAGAATCTGGATTGGTAGATCCAGGAAATCTGGATCTATCTGCCTAGAATGTCTACCCCATTTAGTGCAGAAACAGATTTATAGAGGTTGTGGGTTTTCTGGCCTCTAGGAATTTTCAAGATGGGACTGGACAACCACTTCTCAACAATGGTTTCATGTGCTTTTGTGAACATTGTGAAGAGTTTGACTAGACGATATCTGTGGTCCCTTCCAACCCTACAGTTCTATGAACCCGGCAACCTTTGCTCTAAGCCATTTCTTCACTCCCTCCTTCTGTAATATATCCACTTGCTTTCAGCAAAACCATTCCCTTGTGTATGAGGTGTAATGGAAATGGAAATCCAATGTGGTGACTGCATGTCAGTGGCAATGAGAGAGGCTTAGGGTGATGAAACTTAAAGCAACGAAAAGGAAAGCAAAGGCGCCTTCTTGGATTTGGTGAAGGCATTCCCTAACAGTCCAACGTAGAAAACGCTAAATCACAACAAAAGCAGAGGGAGGGCCTAGGGAAGGTGTTGAAGGGAACGGGATGTCACTGTACAGTAATTTAAATCTTGAAGACACTGTTTGGGGAACTAACCAGGTTCCATTCCAAATCTCAGTAACTGCATTGTGAACTGAAAGTCACGAAGAGGGTTTAGTGGTATGTGGTTGATCCTGAGTCTTATTAATAGCAGAAACCCCTGAGGCAAATATTGTGCCTGCCAAAATGAATGCCTCAACTGATGCATCCCAAAGCTTGCAGCTTCCTACTCTTTCCCAAAAATACTTCCCTCTATTACTAGCATACAGGGCTATTCTTTTAAAAAGTCACCTTACGTTGGGTCATGTTCTATTAGAGAACACTGTCCTTGAAAATGGGCCTGCATAATTAGGTTCTTAGCAAACCAAATACATGATAAACCACCTGTTGTTGTTTTTTAAATTGCCTGCCAAAGTCTGCAAAAACAAGAGAAAGGAACAGTCAGGAACCTGGCAGACAACAGGACAGGGCTGGTAAGCTATATCAGGGCTGCTTAGTCATAAATTATCCTGTCCACATTCCTTAGATCTCAGGTTCACAAGATACTTCCAGGATCCACATTTGGACACACAGTCCCCCCATTCATGTCAATGGCGTGCACTGACAGTAACACACACAGCACTGTTTGAGCAAAATTTATGTGGCTCATTGTGCAGGACTCTGGACACAATTCTAAGGCTGGTACCCCTATAGGCTGCTCCCCCCCCCCCCAATTTATCCAACTGAGTGATATAAAGGCAGTGGCTTACTCTAGAACAAAAGTTGTCAGATTTATAGTCCGTCTTTATTTGTAAATGTTCCATTCCAACACAGTGACACAAACAGGTAGCAAGAGACCAAGAAAACACTGTTTTATGACTGCCATCACTTGGGAGCACCCCTCAGAAAACCACAGTTTTCTGGACCAAAACTCAAAAGGACACATAATGGAACAGCTATTCATAGACCTCACATACATAATTCTTTTTGGGGGGTGGGAGTGGGGACAGCTTTTCCAAGTGTTTTGCCATCCATTTTAAAATGCTGTATCTCCATCAATTTCCCAACAGCACCCAGCACCTTCTTGTGCTCCTGATATCTTTCATTTCAACACACACACCAAATGACCTTTTAACTGAGCTCTACTGTCAATGTTTTCACTGCTATTGTAGCTCTGGACTTTCATCAATTCTCCAGATGATCATTTTTCCAAATCTTGACCATCTTCCCCATCAGCACAACTTTCCTAGGATTTTTAGATTCAGTACTTCCTTCTTTGGAAATGTAGTTATCTCATGCCTCATTTTTGTTACCCCTAGATAATATGGTCATGAAAATGGAGGTTAACCATTCCTGTGCTTCTATGTAACTACTTCCATAAATGGAGAGATTTTTAGAAACTTGTTTTATTTAATGCCTGAGTTAAGTACTCGAATTCCTAACAAGGAGTCTATTTTTAGTCTGTTAAACGTATTTGCTTCTGTAACTAAATCCTTTATTCCATTCTAAAATATGTTCTGCTATACACTAGGGTCAACTAGGTGTATCAAGCTTTGTAGCAAAGCTGGGATTTAGCTAACGTCTAACATACTTTGATTTCATCCAATTCCAAGGTTTTTTTTATAACATGAGAAACTGAACTGCTCCCAAATATTTGTAGGTTGGAAAGAAAATTCTTCTCTGACTGTTGAGCACAACACCAAGAGAAGTGAGGATATATGGGGTAGTTGCACCAAATCTTGGCAACGTTAGCTTTTGGTTATGTGCAGTTCTTGAACCATCCTCTTCATTCATGGCTCTCCATGTTCAGCTGGGTGCTGCTGTGAAGGGCTGTATAGTTGGCTCTGGACGGCCCAGACACACCTCTTACTGGGAGCTGTTTAACCTATGAGCCTGGCTTTTCCAGATGTGTGATGGGAAGTGGTGAGAGATATTTCTGCCTTCATGTGTTGGGCCACGAGAAGTATAAGCACAATCTCATTGCATGCCTAAATCCAGCCTACAAGTTATTTACTGCCTAAGGAGAACGGAGACAGTAGGATTATGATCTGAGATTCTATAGTTCTTCTTTTCACCTCATACAAATTTCAGCAACACTTACCACCAGCAGCACTTCCTTCTCTGCGGGCACGGGCACTACCATCTCTGCCAGACTTAACACGCTAGGGAGCAACAGGAGAAGGAGGCAGAAGAACAGTTTAATACTCTTTTAAAATAATTTCAAAAGCATCTTTACTACAACAGTCACCATAACCATCTGTTAGTACAGGCTGGTATCACATTGGAACTTCTGGGGCCCAGCAAAATATGCCTAAAGGACAGGAAGATATAATATAAAAGTCTGAAGTCCCTTAACAAAATGGAGTGGATGAACAGTAGTCAAATATTCTCCTCCATGAACATTTTGATTCAAATAAGTGGTGGCTCTAACTCTGAGCTATTAGATATAGTGGGAGGCCAGTTTTCCTTCACTTCTTGCCCAGCCATCCCACACTGTTGGGGACAGTAAAGCCACTAGGTTTAGATGTCAAAACTTCTTTTTAAAAACTTACTTTGGGGCTAATTTTATTGTGTGCATCTAATTTATTTTAAGCTCTGATAACTGTGATACGTGAAAAATCAAAGCCAAACATTTTGGGCCTACTACCAACGCAGTAAGAAACAATAAAAATAGTTCTAATATAATCCCAATACTGTGTGGTAAAACAGAACATGAAAAATACACAACAGACAGCACTGTTCTAACTGCTTGGCCTTCGCATTCTTGCATATGAACCTGTTGCTAATTCCATGCCATGTTCAACATGGTCCAACATGGCCCTTTGGATCGACTTGTGTCAGATACTTGGTTGGCACATATGCAGCTGGCAGCAAAAAGGGCAGGGAGGACTCATTCCCAACGGATCCTATTGCTGCTCCCTATTGGTGCTAGATCTGTGGAGATCCCCAATTGGGGATGGAAACGGCCATCTTTTTCAGCTTTGCCTTGTTCAGGGGAGGGCAATAGACCCATGTTGGTCAAGCCTGTCACAGAACTGGCTTAGTCTGTAAAGCAGTAACAGTTTAAAGCTGGTTTAAAAGGACGAATTCTAATGACAGTTGTTCTCAAAAGTCTAGGGGGGAGGGAATGAGGGGTGTTTTTCAGTTATTCTGATTTGTTTTGGACTTGCCCCCAAATGAGAGCAACACTCCAAGGTTTATATGTTCAGAAGCTAATGAAGATGCCCCCATCCACCCTCGCCTTTGGATGAGGAAACAGGTTTCCCTCAACACAGGCAGGCACTGTTATCATTTTTAGTATGTGTGCTTTATATTTTAAGTGACTGGTGAAAGGAGAGGGAGTTAAATCAATGTGAAAACCGTCAGAGATTTAGGTGGAAAAGGCTGGTGAACATATGTACTAGCTGGTGCTAGGGTCTGCCTGATTTTTATCAAATGACCTTTAGCTGAGGAAACTGCATCTCCTTCCCACTTGCAGGCACTGTTATTGTTTTTAGTATGTTCATTTTACATTTATTGTTTTTAAAGGTATTTTATCCTGGTACCTTTGGGTCTAGGGTGAAATACAAATGCAAACAAACAAATTATAAACTTGAGAAGTCATTCTTCATACAGTTCCCTCTCTGATTACCATCAGGCATAGATCATGAGGGGTTCATTCAGAGAGAACCCTCAGTTAATGATACTTCAGAAAGTGAATGAACTATTCTAAGCTGCATTTAGCTTTGGACTGACTAGGAGCCAGCAATGTTACTAAGATTATTGCAAATATATAATGGACAGGACAATGTACATAATATGTCACAGGAACATAAGAGGATTCCTGCTGGATCAGGCCACAGCCAATCTAGTCCAGCATCCTCTTGCACACAGTGGCCCACCAATTGCCCATGGGCATCTCAAGCAGAGACAAGGACAAACCTTCTCCTACTCTAGAATCCCAGCAAATGGCCTTAAAAGCAGCCTGCTTGTCCCCCCAGCCTGAAAGATTTACTTAGGCATCCATTCTAGTAGTGTCTTTCCCTCACACAGTGTGTCCTCACAATAACCTCTTGAAATAGAAACACAAAGTTAACACAGCTTTAGGGCTGAGCTGAAAACCAAAGTTGGGTCCAACAAGATTTAGCACAGCACATTTATACACCACTGATGGAACAGTAATGGTTTATCCATTCTCTGTCCACATATGCAAGTCATAATTAAGTTATTAAAATGCAGGTATGAATCGATCTTAATAAAATCCCAGAAGAACATTAATTTTGTACATTTAGGTAACAATTTTACATTTAATTTAATCCCGGAAAAACAGAAGAGCTGCGCTGCAAAAATGCTTTTCATAACTGCTTGGCATAATTAAAAATTTGCTGTTAAATGCTGCGCATGACAAAAATGTAAAATTTCACACACACATATAAAAAAAATCATTGCTATTTAGGTCAGATAAATACAAAAGAAATGAATAAAAACACCTCAGATTAAAGAAGGAAATTTTCAGCTGAAAAAATACTGCAAGTTTCTTCAGTGCCACTTCAAAGAATTTTATTGTATTTTGAAATCATATAAATCCCGAACGATTTCATATTATAAAAAAAAATCCCACCCTTGAGGTTTTATGTTTCTAATATACTTGGCATTGAACTATGGAAAGCTTTAATTAATTTACTGTAAAATATAAATTCTGAATACTGTTAAGTAGTTTAGTACTTGTTTGGAAAATGAACTTTGAGTGCACAAAAATAGTGATGAGAATTTGAATGTTTAATTAAAAAGTGCATGGGTTTGAGGTTTGTACATTTTATTTACTAGGTTAAAAAAATACACAACCACTTTCCAATGCCAAGAAAATGTCTAAAAAAGGAATTACATGGTGAGCATGTGCTTATAAATCTCAGAAGTGTTTGGGGGGAAATGTAAGGAAACTGCTAGGTCAGCTCAATATAGAAATCATAAAAATAGGCAGGTGAGTTTTGTTTGGCTGTAAGGTCTATTAGGGCAGGAACTTATGGCCAGGTGGAAATTTATTCAACCAAAGTCAAGAACACAGCTTTACAACATCTGCACAGGCTATGCGTCAATGTTGCAATAATAATATTAAAGCTTCAGGTCTGAATGTATGAAATGGGTTCTTAGTGGTCCTCAAACTTATCCACTTGTCAAAGGCCTTTACCACACAGGGCCTGAAGACCCCTTTAAGACCCCGATAGTGACGGATGTAGTACAGATTTGCTACCTACTTTCCGCACTGACAACCCCATCTGGAACCCATTAGGGCTGTGTTGTCTGCATGAGAGCTGTCTGGTTCCAGATTTAATGGGGCCCCTGTGCCCTTAAATCCGGACTAATGGTGGACCCCTTACATCATGTCTTCAATCCGGTCTTCCGCCATGAAGACTGAATCGCAGAGTTTGCTTCCGCAAATGGATTCTCCCTTCCCCCAAATGGATCCACGGTATAGATTCAGCAGTCAAGATCTGACCAAAGATTTCCAAAATTAATTTTTGAAAAACTCAACAGTTAAGCATGTATATATTGGATGCAATGTATAAATTGGAATTAGAGAAGGGTGGACAAAATGTACAAAGAGCTACATCTGAACCCATGTCTTGTATTTCTTATGATTCCTGGTGGCTGGCTGATCCCTCTCTTCCGCTATAAGTTGATTTCCCACTGGCCAGTGTACGGGACCAGCAAGCGTACTAAGTGTCTCCCTTCCACATGCTGGTGTGGACTAAATGGTGCAGCTTAAGCTGGGGGGGGGGGGGCGGGAGGCTCCTTTAGTCTGCACCAGCCAGTGCAGAATCACCCATAATATTAGGTCTGTCAACAATGGAAAGGGGGTTGTTTCATCACTGACTATAGGAGATGCAGGTAAGGAGCAACTTAAACATTTTAGTGAGTCATTCATAATATGTTGCATACTGATTGGTGGAAACAGATACTGGAACAGTCTGGTTTACCTTCCTTTCAGAGTTGATTGAGCAAAGATGTTATCCCGCAGCATGGGCGTGAACAATGAAACTGCAGTACTTTATCAGGTTGGCTGGGAGATTCAAGGAACTCCATCGTAATGCACATGTTTAAAAGGTTTGTACACTTCTTTGAGCTAAGAAGTGAAGGTCAGGCCTGTCCCACTAGTCTAACATACCTGTTCCCTCATTTCTTTCAGTTTTTCAGCTCTCTTTAATTTGGTTGCATATTCTTGCGTTTCTTTCAAGCCCATATCTGTGCACAGCCGGACCAAAAATCGTAAACCTAATGGAATAATGTTCATAATGTTAGTAGCCATGAACAGCCTTAAAAACAATAAAAACACTTTCCTATGTAGAGAGTAGTAATATAAATTGCAGGCCCATAGCTAGATATGAGGTGGGAGATAAGGGTGCATTGAGAGACATGAGAAAAAACAGAATTCAAATGGCTCAATACAGTATGTTAAGAGTTTCTTGTATTATTTTAAAAAAAGTTAAAGTGTAGCAATTGTGCAGTAATTACAGGCTGGGAGAGCTAATCTGTAGCACCAATACAAACAGCTCTGTAGTACTTTAAACTTACAGTGGGACCCGCATATCCACTGATCTGGGAACCGCGGTTTCAGTTTTCTGTGGTGACCAGCTCAGCCCATCCCCACTGGCACAGTTAGGCCTACCTAAAACTCCTCCAAGGCCTGGGACAGGCCGGAAATTGCTTGAAAAGGTGCCAGATTTCCCATAATTTCTCTGAAATTCCAAGAAATTTCAGAGGAGTTATGGGAAATTGAATGCAATTGCCCCATGTTTCAAATATCTAAGGTTTTCTGTAACCATGGTAGGACATGGAACCAATCCCTCACGGATACGGGAGTCCAAGTGTAATACAACTGGAAGTTCCAAAACAAAACTGGATTCAAAAAGTCTTCCAAAAAGCAAACCACAGGATGCAAAGGATAACAATCAACTTATAAAAGAAACATTAAGTTCAACAGTAAATAGAACTTTAAAGACAGAGATAATCAGAGGCACTGAGAACCATGGAGAAAGGTCACTATTTGTTCTTATCTCTGTGTATTCAGTCATTGATAAGAACAGTGAAATATGAGGGAAGAGACACTAAAAATCTGTCCAAAGCTGTCCTTGCATTTGTAAATATAAACACATTATAGGATCACTACTCCCTGTTCCCAGTTGCTGTAATACAAACTAAAGAGCTACTAATTCCTTGTAGATAAGAAAACTTCAAAGGTAAACATGGAGATTCCACCCTACTCCCCTCTGTCTTTTCCAATCACTTCTATGCTCTTCTCATACTGAGATGCTCTCTCTGAAGGAAAGAACTGCTATAGCAACAGCTTTACATTTACAGTACTTGGAACAGCGATGGACATGACACTGACTTGCCAGACAACAATTGGGATAAATTATCAGCAACAAAGTAAGGTCCCACTGATGCCATCACTTACATTCAGCATTATCTGGAAACTTTCTGTGAATTGTCTTGTAGGTGTCAAGAGCTTTTTGGTAGTTACCTGTAAATAAAATATTGAAAATGTTAAAACACAGGCAATGATTAGGTACTCAAGTCTTCCAACATCTTGTTGAGGCAATGATTTGGACTGGGGATAGAGGGTTAGAGGACAGAAAATGTATCCTACACAGGTTTCTTCCAGTTTAGAACTGGACTTCTCCAAGCTGCCATCATCAAGAGCGCAGAGCCAGCTTACAAGTTTGCCAATGATACATTAAAAGCAGGGATGAAGCAAGCATGGGTAAGAGTGGTTTAGCCATCTGGCTGGAACAGGCACAAGATGTGGTCCTCACCCGTCTTCTGATGGCTAGAAAGTGCAAGGTGGCAGCATAGATGGTCCAAGGCAAGGCTCACTCAGAAAAGGTGCTTGATGGGTGGAGATACAGTCACACCAGAACTTTGGTGCGGATGTGGAAAGAAATGCATTTACATACACATGTAGTGGACACTTGAGGAAGTCCAACATTTTCGGACAATAGGATTGAAAAGGAATTTAATGTCAGCAGTAAACATGACATGGTCTAAGGAAATGTGTATAGCTCTAATGGATACAGATGGAGAACTAATATAGCCGTAGGATAGAAGGAGGCTACAAAAATGGTAGTCCCAAAGTGGAATATCTATCTGTGAAAATATGATTTTTGATTGCGCTAGGGAAAGGAGAATGATGTACTGTATTTTCTGGCGTATAAGACTACTTTTTAACCCAGGAAAATCTTCTCAAAAGTCAGGGGGTCATCTTATACTCCAGGTGTCGTCTTCTTATATGGCGAGTATATCCCAAACTCTATATTTTAACTGGAAAGTTGGGGGTCGCCTTATACGCCCAGTCGTCTTATACGCCGGAAAATACGGTATATTGGACAGGAAGTCAATAAGAAATGAAGAAATGGTTGAAATTGCTGAAACAAACTGAGTCAAATCAAGGTTGTGAGGAATTAATAAAGACAATTAATATAACCTCCCAAACTGAAGATAAGAATTTAAGTGAAGGTTGGTCTCTTTCTGTGGGAGGTGGGGCTGGGGCTATACAAAGTGCAGGAAGACTAAGTATGTAGTTATGTATATGTAAAAGTATAGTATAGATTCTGATAAGTACTCTTACTGTAAAAGAAAGGTTTCAGTTATAAACGTTGGGGAAGAAAAAAGAGAGATGGCATCACACCAGGAGTGCTGAGGGTTGCTAATGGATGCCAACTGTCAACTTGGTAGAATTCCCAGTTATCATTATTCCCTAGAAAACCCTGGCTCATTGCCCACTCAGGATGAGGTAATCAAATCAAATCTACATTTGGCTGAAGGGTAGGATATAAATTCTTAGATAAAATCAAATCAAATCCATTGAAGAAAAGCTGAAGGGAGGAGCATCTGGAACCAGGGGTGGGTACAGGGATGGAAAATGAGAGGGGCTTGGCAGTCAAGCAAAATAAGGCTGAGGAAAAGTAGGAAGACAAAAAAAAAAAAATCCCAGAAGTCTGTATCCCCACAAGCCCACAGTGCAGGAAAAGAGGACCCCACCAAACATTCCTGACATCCAAGATGAAGTACATGACTTTCACCCAGAGGAGTCACACGCTTCCCACCCCAGAGTGCAGCCACGCAAACTGTTCCTCACCAGTTCTCAAAAAACACAATCTCACTAACTGACATGGCCAAACACCCTATGACTGGTCAGTGGAAGGAGCCAACCCAAGGCTCACCTAGCATCAAATGGATGATCTACTCCCATCTGCCCTGCCCCAGACCACTAGTGTTCATTCCCATGCCAAACCCACTCTGTCTCCCACTTCCTTCTCCAGCTCGGTGTGAATGAGGCCTCAGAGTGAATGCTGCTAGAGAGCCGAGAAAAAGACAGAGTTAGTGCCTGACCCCTCTTTCTCCTGCAGCTAACAATGGTTCTTGAAGAATAATTTAAATCAGTACCGGGGATAACAGAAGAGATTAAACATCACTTTCTAGTGTTGTAACCTAAATCTGTCACAGTTTATTTTAACAAAAGAAAAAATAAAAGATGCTGGGAGTCCTCATCAGAGATTTCCTTCATAACTAGCTCTGCTTGATCAGATGAAAGACACCCCCCCAATTTTCCCCTAATAATGACCAACCGTATGCCCATAAATAGCTTTCATGATCCTCAGAAAAAAGCATACCTCAGTAATAGCTTTTGAAGTTTATGCCCTCCATGAATTAAACTAACCCATTTTTAAAGCCATCCAGTGGATAGCTACCATTACATCTTGTAGCAAATCCCATACTTTGAATTTATACACCAAATATGTATATGGTTTAGAGAATTTAATGATATCACAACTGTATAAACATCTACTTTGGATTTTGGTGGACCTCAGGTTCTCCTATTATAAGAAAGGCAGGAAATTGGCAGCCAATTTCGGTTCTGTCTTTTTCATCCAATATGCATGTTATTAGATTGCTTCTCATCGTTATTTGCCATGTTCCTAACTTAAATGTCCCAAATGTCACAATCCCAACAGATCATCCTTGATATAACAGCAGATGAAGAGGAAAGGTCAAGCTACAACTACTGTAGTTTAAACTCTGTAGCAGACTTTTTCAAATCCTGGAGGCAAACAGGTATCTAGACTAACTTATACATCTAAAAGAAAATTACATTAAAATTTGTGGAATTTATTTGTTGGAAAAAATGTTTACATTCAGACTACTTGACCAGTAGGGCAGGTATGTGATATGCAAAGGACTTACCACTTCTTCTGTAGCAACTAGCAATCATTAACTGCCACTTCACTTGAGTTGGTCTGCAATAAAACATTACATCATTTTATAAAACTAATATAAAATTAATATATTTTTCACGTTATATGGATGTACCTCCTTCTACCAAACGAGCCCAGAACTGCAAACAACCAAAGTAAGCCTCAAGGGTTGTAAAACAAACTCATCATCAGGTGATTTTTATCGAAAAGGAATTCTTTTAGATGAACAGCTAGATAGTTGATCTATGATGTGAGGGCGACATCATGTCTATTTTTAATCCGATGAGAAGCATACTGAAGATTCTATTGGGTGAATACTAGACATAACCCAAGAGTTTATATATAATGGCTAGCTTAGACAAAGCTAGCTACTTTCAGGCTTTCAATTACTTCAACAGGAGATAATTAAGCATGTATTTCAGAATAAAAATCCAGGGGAGAGTAACTAAAGATATATACAACATTTCCTATGGCCTTTTTCCTGGGCTATAGCTATAGCTGTACAATAGCACAACTTTTTACATGCAATTAGCAAATAATAAAAATGTACTTAATTCCTACAAGATTTAAAACACTACGCTCAATCTTTTAAAATTAGCAAGACAATACACAATACACCTGCTCAAATTAAGTCTGAACATTTCTTAAACTAACTGCCACCATGGGACAAAATGACAATTAGGAATTGGGGCACAGTTTTATTTCACTTGTGGAACATTAGCTCTCTTCTTTGTCAGTTCTATTGTTAAACAAGAATAATAAATATCACTGTGTAATATTGCAAGCAAAAAATAAATGTTAAAAAAAGAAGCAATAAGTTTAATACTCAATGTATTTCCTCAAGGAAAGTATTTCAGTACACAAATGAGAGACAGAGAGTGCATGACTATCACAGTTCGTCTCAAATGTCAACTGACTAAAAAGGTGAATACTTTTAAATTCACTCAGTAGATAGGCTGAGGCTTAGAAAAGATTTAGGTGTCTCGTTGAGACATCTGCTACTTCACAGATCCAGACCTTTACTTGCTGCAAATCAGTGGCTTTGATTTGCTGACCCCTGGAGATGAAACCTAGTAATGAAGTGTGTAGGATTGGTCTTCTGAGATTTGGAAACTACTGCCATCCTAACCTAACTATATGACTTTGTGTGTAAATCAAAATACTAGTGGTAGAGCTTTTTCATATTTGAGGGCACTGATGCTATCCTATTGGGCTTTCACTGAGGCCAAGAGAAATCAATGAAAGTGTAATAATTCAAGTATAATTGAATATTCTGTGACTGTTGACACCTTCTACCTCATACAGTTCTTGAAAAATAGTTATCCAGAAGAAATAGCCTTTCTGAATATATCAAGGCTATTAAACCACCTAAAATAATTGCTCAATGTTGTATCTTGTTTAAGCAGAAGTCTTAGTATATGGCTGCCAATTTGCTACCAAACCCAATTTAAGCTGTTAATTGACCTATAAAGCCCTAAACAGCTTGGACCCCATATATCTCATGGAACACCTTCTTCTTCAACCTGCCACAGCTTAAAATCTGCCAGTGTGGCTCTCCTGGTTGCACCACAACTTTCCATAGCTAAATGGGTGGATACTCAGGATATGGCCTTCTTCACACTAGCCCTACGAATAGCCTCCCCCTGAGACGTACCAGGCGTCTTCTTTATATACATTTTGAAAGCTGGTAAAGGCACACACAGCTTCCCTTACCCACTTTCAGGCACCATTATTGCTTTTTAGTGGGTTCTTCTAAGGGGTTTTCACTGCTGTAACCTGCCCTGAGACCTTCAGGTATAGTGTGGGATAAAAACTCTAAATAAATAAAAAATTATTTCTGCATTAAAAGTTCCACACAGATTCATAACAAAGCACTCTTTCTCCTGTTTATACACCATGTGTCACACAAGTGTATGGCCTTATCCTGAGAGAAATGTAACTGCACTACAGTCTCCTACTGATGATACTGCTGTAAACACTGAACAACCACCATTACTTACTGAATAAGTGCTGCTCTTTCAAAGTAGTGAATAGCTTTTTCACAAAATTGCGTGTCAATGTAATAGGCTCCAAGCCATTCAATGACCTCAATGTTTGAAGGGAAATACCGATATGACTGACAAAATAAAGAAGGTGAAAGAAATGCAACATTAGTGATAAACAACATCTTTATTTTGCTTCTGGAATATCTTACTCATTTACAGGTTTAATTCTCCAGATGCTGAAAATATGTAATACATGAATGAGAGCAGTGTGCTAATACTCTTAAGTAATCCCTAAGGAATATGTAGAAAGTCTTGCAATTAACAAATAACTCTCCTGAAGATTTTGCTGAGGCTTATTTTAAACTAATATCCTTGCAAAGTAAAATACCTTCATTTTTAAGATAATGAATTTGTTTAAAGGTTACAGTTTTCAAAAAAGTGTAGTCCAGATGTTATTCCTGCCAAACTGTTGAAGCATACAAAATTCTTTCTTTTTAAAAATCAAATTAATCTAACTTGAAAAAACTGGCTGTTGAAACAATAGTTCTGCAGATTCTGCAGTGAAATTTTAGATATACTTATTCAGAATATTTTCAACAGAACCCACAAGGCTGTTAAGAACTGCAGACCTAAGAAGCTAAAAAAGTGCAAAACCCAGGAGGGGCTGGGTCAGAAAGTGGCACAAGCAGGATTGTCGGTCAGCTTTTAAGTCCAAACTGCACTAAAAATCCCATAGGATCAAGAGAGAGATGTGCAGGATGTTTCAGATTTCAAAGAAACTGACTCAATCAATTAACTGTATTTCCAGGTAGATCTCAAGGCATTGATCACTCCTGGCAAAACCAGAATGAAGTGACAACATAAAAGGTCATTGCAGGGTCAAAGGAACATTAGATGTTTCTAAAATCTGGAAGGAAGTTTCAACTTAAACAAAGCCCTAAATGGCCAAGGATCAAAATGTCTAAAGGAATGCATCCTCCCATATAAACCTGCCCATGCCCTAAGATCAGCTGCTGAGGCCCTCTTGGCAGTACCACTCAGTTCAGCAGTTAAGGGGGTGGATGTAGGATAGCATTCTCAGTGATAGCCCCTAGCCTATGAAATGGTGTCTCCTTTGAGATGCATCAGGCACCATCATTATGGGTATTCAGATGACTGATGAAGATGCATCTCTTTACCCTGCTGAGGGAACAACATCCCTGCCCAATGCAGGCATTGTTACTGCTTTAGCTAATTTGTTTCATTTGTTTTTATACTGATTTTATTCTGACCTTTCACTAGAGGGCCGGACAGAAATATAATGATTATTTAAGCAATTTAAGAAATTTATTTATGGAATTTTTAACTCACCCCTTACAAAATGGTCCCAGGGCAGGTTAAATTAAGAATAAAAGATATCAAATATTAAAACATAATTAAAAATACAACCTACCCCTATCCGCCTTCCATAACAGGGACAGCACCTGTGAGCAAAAAGCTGTGAAAATATAAATTTTAACCAGGCACCAAAAAATATACAGTATAGGTGCCTGGTGAGCCTAAGAGGGAGGCTGTTCCAAAATCTGGGGGCCACCACAGAAAAGGCCCTCCTGCATGTCCCTATGCCCCACACCTCCGAAAGAGAAGGAACTACAAGAAGGCCCTCTCCTTGAGATCTCAGCGCATAGGCAGGTCTATGTTTTTCCCTTTCCCCTCAATTTTAAATTAGTTAGCTCTTCTCATGCTAACTAGCATATTGGGCAACGAGATTATTCCACCGACTCTGGTCAGCAGCCAGATTTACAGCTTTGTCCCTCAATTTTAACAACATTCATATTTATATATATTTGCAATTCTTGTCCTGAAGGGTTAAGATGAGAAAAGGCACATATAATTTTCCTTTGAAAAATGCATACCTCATAATAATATTGGAAAGCCTGAGATTTATCTCCTTCACTGTCATAGAGTTCTCCAAGCTTTGCTAAGGCGTGAGAATCTGTTGGAACCACACTGATAAGCTGCATCAGCCATTCAATAGCTTCATTTCGATCCCCCATTAACTCATATCTGGATATCAACCATTAAGGAATTTCTCACTATGACCTTGAGGCAAAGGAATTCAAATGTAATTTTCAAGTGAACCTAACTTTTTACTGCATCATCAGCGTTTGGAAGATTCCATAGTTGATGTTTATACGTATTCTGTTTATAAAAAGATACATGCTTGCTATTTGGAAGAGGACCTGGGCGCTGTTTCGAAGGATAGCGTGTAGCTTCAGAAAAGAATCCAACGCCTCATCTAACCGGTTCAGCTTTTTATATGTTAAACCTAAAAATAAAAGTTAGTGAAATAGAAAGCCCTGTAAAATCTCATCAATTTATCAGAAGCAGAATAATTTTGCTATGGAAATGAAATAGCAAAGGAGATCAATAATTCCCACTGTACACAGTATTGATGGGGAGGAAGGAGCATGTTGTAGAATCAACAGATTGAATTGGGACCATACTGCTTTATAAGTAGATTGACAGACTGAAGGAGGGCAGGACTTCTGTGTCTTTAACACATGTCTGGACAAAGGGATTTCACAAGTTCATCCAGAGGCAACCCATCCTTAAATTCCTTCTTCTGGGCAGCTATCAAAGTTGTTGAGATCCTGTCTTTCTTTTGATTTGGGTATCCTATCTGTACACAAAAATACTACCCGGCATCCTGCTGTCTTCAGTTTTCAAAAAGGAGAATTCATGGAAGCAAAAGGTGAAACAATCTCATCTAACTCTACACAGCCAAGAACAACACATACAAAACACCACTCAGGCTGACAATAGTTTTAATGAGCAGCAGAGAATTCCAGGACTGTCTAGAAGCATAAAGACACCTATTTCTTTCAGAGGCAACCTTCTAATGCTTTTTTTTCTGACACAAAGTCTTTTCCACTCCCACAAGGAAAGTGAATTCTGGAAAAGGGTATGAATGGCAATGTTGAAGCTTCACTTTTTGACCTCTCTCACACATAAATTAATAAAACACTCGTGCTCTAAAAACAGCTTCAATCTTTAAGCTTCATTAAGATGAATGAATGGAGCCCCTTTAAATAAGCCATGGGGTGTTTCAAGTACATACAGGGCCTCCCACTTCAATTAATAACGTACGTAAATCAGAAAGTGTGAGTTGTGCCCATTCTATGGACATAGTTCAGGAAAGGACTTAGACAAGTACGGATATGGGATGCCCAGAATGGATACCTAGGTACTGCCTCCAGGTTGAAGAGACAGGCAGGATGCCTCTAAAGGCCATTTGCAGAGAGCTGAGAGTTTGCCTTCGTTTGAGATGCCCAGAAGTGGCCCACTGTGTGAGAGACGATGCCAGATAAGATGAGCTGTGGCCTGAGCCAGCTGGGCTCTTATGTTCTTATGATGATGGTGAAAGACATTAAGGAAATCCATGAAATCCTTAGAAGCAACCTAGAAACAAAATAGGAGCCTACACATCCTGAGTGAAGCACATCTGGGCTTTGTGGTGCTGCACAGGTAGAGAGAAGGAAAGGACGTAATAGCAAGACCAGAATGAGAGTGGCAAGCACAGATGTGGTCATTGGGACCTTGGAGAGCTGGGGCATGTTTCTCACATTGTTTACTTCTTTGCCACTTCCACACCTCCTACAAAGACATCTTTAAACTGCAGGAGGGTTCCCGCCATGCTTACAGATATACTACATTTTAGCTGGAATAGCCTGTGGTGCAGTATCATAGACAGGGGAAGGCAGAACACAATTGAAAGTTATTCCCACAACAAAACTAGGATTGGATCAAAATGGAAAAGATGGTTGAATCTGATGGGTGAAAGTCTTTAAACATGTCATCATTCTATGCCCCCAACCTATGGTGACAATCCACAGACCATTTAGCTGCTATTGAGCTAGTGCATCTTTAACTGAAAATATAGAGACAAGGTTCTATCTAACATGATAACCAAGTTTTATACCAGCTCATAATCCAAGTTGTCTTTGACCTACCAACATTATAAAGTGCTTCAGTGCAGGAAGAATCATTCCTTAGAGATTCCTTATAGCACTCGGCTGCCTTCTCATAGTCTCCACTGGCAAAAATTGTATTTCCTTTATTGGTGAGAGCAAATGGATTGTATCTGTCTGCATTTACTGCTAACTCCGCATAGTTGCTGGCTTGTTTTAACTCATTTTCCTGAACAAAACAGAAAACACAAATACTCTATATCAAGCAGGTGGCAACTTTTAGTTTTTGGAAATCGACTCTCTCAACTAGCTTGTCTTTCCTTTAAAGTACAGAAAATAAGCTCATGTTGGCAGACTTCAGGTTTTATTAATATTCTACAATTACTCAGACATTCAGTTCATCATAGGAGGGTTATGAGGAAAAGCCAAGAACAGCACAAATAAGCAGCAACAGAACCCAAACTGGCATGTCAATAGACAAGGCAGAAGCAGAAGAGAAGACGGAGGAAAATATATGTTGTAATCAACCTTTGGATCAGGAACAGAAGAAGACAAGATATAAGAGAAATCTAAGTCATCTCTGAGGATTACACTCCACTGCTTAAGCTACATTGGTTGCAACTCAACAGTACATTTTATATTGAAACTTAAATGTGTGGGAAATAGGTATGATAATCCTCAGTAGGATCTAATAATCTATGAAGATTATTAGAATGACTGTTAAATAAGAAAACATTGATTCCACGTATGGCATTGACTTGATAATCTTTTGTCTCTACAGCTAGTTAGATAAAGAAAAGCACTAAAACACATACATAAAACAATTCTGCATTAGCCAGCATACCAGAGCAGCAAATGTATGAGGAGCCTCTCTTGTGCATGCTGGTGTGGTCTAAAGGAGGTCCTGCTCCAAGGGGTGGATCCTAAGAAGGTGGCTCCTCCTTTGTAACCGCACCAATGTGCATAAAGGAGGCTCCTCATATGCTTGCTGGTCCGGTATAATGGCCATGCATAGTGAAGAGCCACTCACCAAGAAATAAAGAAATGAAAGATTTGTTGCAGCTGCACTTTTAACTCTGCTATCTTTTTTTTCAAACATCTTTAATGTCTCCACAGCCTGGAAGAAAGAAATGAACATTGGACATGGGCACTGGAAAACCATTCATAACAGCAGTAGTTGAGGTATTATTATGTACTGGAAAGGAAGCCAAGGTAAATATTTACCAGAGTGCATACTATCTGCATTAACAGTTTAACTGTTACATTTAAAATTATGAAATAAATACTTGACTACAATTAGTAAATCACTTGACTACAATTGGAAATATGCACAAAGCAGGATGTACAGATTCCTGAGAAACTTGCTCTGAATTACACAAGAACAGAGTTTCCAAAATGCGATTAAAGAAAGGCACAGTAGTTACACACGTCTTAGGACAGCAGTACTAATATCTGCAAAATATAACTGTTAAAGAAACATGAGCATCAATGTGTGCATCAATATTTTCACAAAAATTATTTGTTGCAAGGATTTTATATTTTGAAAATATGTATCTGGATTTTGACAACTGCCCATAGCTACTAGAAGGCTGGCATCTACAGCAGATCCTAACCATTAGCAGTGGAGGCTCTGCCTACAGCAGCAAGACGTAAGTAGATTAGAACAATGAGCTCTATTCTTAGAGCAGTGGCTTTCTGGCTGCACACCACCAATCTATACATGCTGGGATGCCTCAGCTTTGGTCATGATAGGTGGAAGGAAGGTGCCTTTCCCTCCCTGCCATCAGGATAGCAGCCAGGGGATTCAAGGCTTTGACCATGACAGAGGTAGTTCTCCCCACTGTCATCAGAATCAAAGTAAGGAAATCCCTGGCTACCATACTGATGGCAGGGTATTTGAAAGACTAGGAGCACTGCCAAAAGAACAAGTGATGGTGGCAGAATATAGACACAGAAACATTATGACAATGTGGGACAGTGCGTGAGACATTTCTGCTGATGATTCTGCTACACCATGCCAGTTCTTCTTCAGAGTTATACTTCCCCCAAATGTTATGCTTCTCTTCATTAATTTACAGATGTGCTTGAATACAAATCTCCACTTTATGTCTTACAAATTTCTTTAACTTGTAGCCAACATTTTTTTTTTATTAACAAACACCCAACCTGTAAGGAACGTAAATATTAAAAATTAATCTTGGATGACGGTTAAGTGCAAGTACCGTACATTTCGGCGTATAAGACGACCCCCAACTTTCCAGTTAAGATATAGAGTTTGGGATATACTCGCCGTATAAGACGACGACACCCAGTGTATAAGATGACCCCTGACTTTTGAGAAGATTTTCCTGGGTTAAAAAGTAGTCTTATACGCCAGAATATACAGTATGTCCTTTTAAAGAACAATTTTGTTTCCTAATCATGTAAATCTTGATATTTTTGTTTATAACTAAATTCTAGTATTTCTCCTAACGTCACATAAGCTAGCTTGGCATTTTAACTGTCGAAAACTGAACTTTTTTTTCTACAGCTTCAGTTTTACTCGTTCTTTCTACCACGTAAAAATACTCGCTACAATTCACATGGCTCCATTTTCCCTTACAAAAATATTTATGAAGCACAAACATTCAGTTACTTATTATAAAGAGAATGTATCTTGGAGTGGAAAGCCAAGAATTCTCAAGTTCATTTTAGTTTTACAGCTTCCAGCACAAAGTGCATTACTGTCTCGATTTATGAGGTGCAGAAGAGGGCATACGCAAAGCACATGGAGCAAACGCAACTTTATGGCTCCCAAGCAGATCACTTAGGAAGTTCACACCATGAGCACAGCGGAACACTTTTTCTCATTAAAATGCACTATCTATAGAAGCAATTTCAAAAAGAAGAAAAAAAGCTCCAGATGAGTGAGCATGAGATATGATAAAAGTTCAAGACTTCTAACTATTTATTTATTGCTCTACATTTCTAGTTATAAACCTAAGTATACTCACTTAAATCAAGTGTGTTAAAACCACAGGACCTGAACCCAAATAAAAATGGTGCAGAAATACTTGAAAAAAATATATTGTAGACCCAGCACACCTAGTCACAAATACCCAGTATTAAAGCAGTTGTCACCTATCCTCTCCTCTGTTCCTCCAGCATTTGGGCCACTGACACAGTAGTGACAGCCTCCATTTTGGCACAGGTATTCCACTACACATGTTTTGATTGGCTGCCTCTACACCCAAGCGTTCTCTTGAGAAGCAGAAGTACATGCTTTTTCCAATGCTGTTGGACTTCACCATATGATTGGGGTGAGGACTATTCCTCCTCTTGATGCAACAGAGGCCACAGAACAAGAAATAAGGTGGGCCAAAACCAATGGGCTAGCTGAGTTGTAAGCTCCAAGGCATGTAAACACAGACCAGGAGGAGGGCAAGTAGGTACTCCAAGTGCAGCCACCACTTCGAGGTACAGATGTTCCACAGTGCCTCATCTCATTCCTGGCCCTATTGGCCAGAAACAGTACTGGGATCATGCACCACAGTGCCTCATATGGAAGTTGCCTGACAGTCCCAAACACTGCACAAACTTCATTAAAAACAAAAGTACTTGTTCACTTGGAAAGCTCCAAGTTCTGACAAAATGGGCCCTTGCATTATTGCATATTGGGCTGTTTTTGCAGTCTCTGAAGGACTCTGACTTCTGTATTTCTTTTAAAATTATTTTTGCAGTGCTCCCTCTCCCAGTATCACTCTTACTCTTTAAAAATGTCCTTGTGGCCACTCCACCACCAGTCAGTTCATGTTGCTCAGTCTTAAGTGGTTTTGTTTTTAAGTTTTATTTTATTATGCTGCCATAATCACACCAGTAGCAGCCAGCTGATTCGACTCAGCCTGGCTTTCTTTTCTAAGATTTGATTCTACCACATTCTAGCAATCAATTGATTTTGCTCCTAGCACACTTTTTATTTCTATTCCTTTGTGCCACACTGCTGCCAGTTGATGTGGTCTCATTTGACTATTCCAGTGAAAAGTTCTGAGGCATTTTGAATTTTGTTTTAAGTCAAGGCGAAAGCATTTTCAAGTATAACTCTAATGTATAGACACCTGGAAGAAACTGATAAAGCAAAAAAACAAAACAGCTATAGGAAAGCCACAGCAATGCAGTGAAACCTGGATACACATTTGTGCCAAGAACCTAAATTTAATATATTTATTTAGCAAAGAAAAACTAAGCACAGAGCCTAATATGAAGTTTATATGAACCATCTTTTTTCTAGACAACACTTCAGAAGATTGTTTGGCTGCACAAAACTCTGTTTTGTTAGAAAGATAAGAACATAAGAGGAGCAGTGCTGGATTGAGCCACAGCTCATCTAGACCAACATCCTGTCTTGTACACCAATTGCTTTTGGGCATCTCAAGCAGAAGACAAAGCTAAAATCTTTACCTGCAAATAGCCTTTAGAAGTATCCTGCCTGACTCACCAGCATGGAGGAAGTACCTAGGCATCTATTTGGGTAGCCATTGAAACATGCATCATCCATGAGTTTGTCTAACCCTTTATTAAAGTTGGGTAGGCTGATTGGTGTTACCATCTTTTCTGGCAGCAAATTTCATAGAAAAATTTACTTCTGCTTGTCTGATCTAACTCTCCTACACATTCTCCTCCTTCTTAAAGATGTTTTTCAATTACTTCTAAAAGTTATTTATCTTTTATAAAAGGTATGAATACATGCTTAACTGAACAGACTCATATGCAGTTCTTCCATAACATAGAAAGAGGTGGACAGACCTCCTGAAGCATAAGCAAAGGGAGACAGCTGAATCAGCAGTTTACTAAATACCTCAAGCCAGACCAAGGAAAAGCAAGCAAGGGCTGAATGGAAGTATTAAAAAGTTTCCCTGAGCTGCCAATACTTTGCCTGTACTTTGGATATACCATTATTGTTAGGTATTACAAAGTGTCAATAGTCAATCTAGAAAATATAATTAATCTATATTGTAACATGTACTGGGATTATACCTACCTCTTCATACTTGCAGCACCAAATAAAATGGGAGAGAGTATGAAAGAAGGAACACAGTCATTAAAAGAAAGGAAAAGCAACAGTTTTAAACAAAAAAATAAAATAACACAGAAGCCAAAAACCCAAATGTACGAGTGGAAAAGACATATAGGACAGAAAAGTCATGGCAATCACATAGGCCACCCCAAGTCCTTTATCTCCATCTTACCAAAAGTTGACAAAAATATGAGAAACAAGAAATTCTAGAAACATTTTTTTTTTAGCAAGCTAAAAATCTCCATTTTACAATGAGATTATAAGCATACCATGATGTTAGCTTTGGGGTCACTTATCCACGTAAAGTTCCACTAATGCAATAGTTTATTAAAATGACATACCTGATTAAAATCCTTTTGTCTCAAATATGTAATTGCTTTATTGATTTCCAGATCATTAGCTAACTCCACATACTTGGATGCTTTCACTACTTCTACACACCTATAAAAAGATTGGAAACCGCCAAAAAAAAAATCACTATTACAAAAAAACTAGTCAAGAAAACAACTGATGCATTTACATCGCAATCTGAACAAGAACTCTTTACTAAAATATTCTATAGGTGGTATTACACTCCTTTAGCCTTACATACGATTTAATAATTGGGTATCTCCTTGATGCTGGAATGGCTGTACAGAGTGTTGAACTTATATTCACATGTGGTGGTCATGCCTGGTAGTTAGAAATTTTTGGGACATTGTCCAGAAAATGCTTAATGATATAACTCTTCTCTCTCCCGCAATGGTCTTTCTCCTCTTATTTAAAGAGGGTGCTGCTCCTGAATGCAATCATTGTCTGATTAAAGCGATCATTACAACTGCCAAAGCAGAAACTGCTTTGCACTGGAAGACCCCAGCACAATTATCCCTAGAAAAATGGATTGCCCGTACTCGGTCCCTGCTACTTTACGAGCCCATCACAGCCCAACAATTTAAAATGCAGGCCATGGAAAAACAGGCTTTATTCATGGTCTCGCTTCATCTGGCTCTTCGCCCTTCCCCTTCCTGCTCCCTTTCTTTTCTAAGAAATAAGTTATTATCTCTGTTCCCACGTTTGGAGATTTAACTTTCACAATTGTATTTCTCATATTTATATAATGTTATGGACTCTTAGGTGTTCAGTTGTTTTTTTTATTAATTTTAATGTGTGTTTTGTGGTTGCTGAATTATTATTTATTGTTGCTATTTGAAAGGATTGAATAAAATTCTCAAAAAAATAAATAAAACAACTGATGGATCTTTGCCGAACAATCATAAAACCTGGTCTTAGGGTCCCAAACAAACTTTATCCTCTGTAGTCCCTGACAACCCTCAATGGCTGTTGATCTAGATAGTGGAGATATACTGAGCACACAGTTCCAATAGCTTTGTACTTTAATGTCTTGTACTTTAATATCTTGTTCTTTAATGTCCTCCAGCACCATGCCCGTGGATATTTCTGCATAGGAACCTGCCTGCTGCCAACGAGAATACCTCTAGGAAGCAACAGTGAGCCTTTTCACACTTAACTTACACATAAAGATGGGAGAACTACAGCATGGGGGCATCGGCACCACATGAAACTGTTTCTTTACTAAAAACAGCACTACATGTGCTCCACACCTACACTAGAGGCAGGGCCAGTAAGGCACGTGACCAGTTGTGAATGGCTGCTCCAGTGATGACAAACCTTTTGAGCTCGGTGTGTCAAAATTCACAAGAAAACCTAGCTTAACGCAGGTGCTGTGTCACATTTAGAAATATCCATAATTTTGTGATATCTGGAGCTCTAGTAAAGTTATATTTGATATATGTATTTTATTAAAAGCAAAAACAAATAATTCTTTACTTTAGTGACTTTGGTTGTTGAATTTCGTTTGCTAAATCTTCAATTGAAAGTTGGTATTTGGTACACCTCAAGAACAAGCAAGCACTACACGCCCAGGTACCAGGGTGACCAGGTGTGTCACCCAAAAGGGCTTGGTGTGTCACCTGTGACACGCGTGTCATAGGTTGGCCATCACTGGGCTACTCTCTCCTGCACTCTGGAGCACAGCAGAGAAGCTACATGCCCCAGTATCCTACAATGGCCCACAATTAATAGACCATTGTAGAACTTTTTCAAAAAGTCTACTGTGGTCTACTCACAAGTGAACTGGCCAAAGGAGGCATGGAGAAGGTTGCACACCTCCTTGGACTGGTTTAGCAGAGGGACCCATTTTGGTGGCACACAAAACTGCACTGCCAAAATGGGTCCCCCCTGGGACTTCAAGGCCAGGAGCTTTCATGCAAGCTTGGGTGTGGCACAGAGCAGCCTTAGGGATAGCGTTTTTCCAGGAAAGCTGGATGTTCCAGAACTTCCAAAGAGGAAAAAAAGGAGTAGTAGGAGTAGTTAGCTTTTATACCCTGCTTTTCTTGCCCTTTAAGGGGACTCAAGGCAGCTGACAAAGCTTCCTATTCTTCTCTCCACAAGAGACACCCTGAGGTAGGTGGGGCTGTGAGGGCTCAAAAAGAGAACTGTGACTATCCCAAGGTCACCCAGTTGGCTTCACAGAGGAGTACAAACTCAAACCAGGAAATTACCAGATAAGAATCCCACACTCTAACCAGAAGACCAAACTGGCTCAAAGACTTGCCACATCAGTGAATATCTGTAGCTCAAGGCTAGTGTGATGGGTCGTCAGAATTCTCTGAGCAGAATTTTTCATCTGCAGACTTCACTACTTGAATAATTAACATCTAAACCTTTCCACTGAAGTGTTACCCAGTCAGATAGTGCAATGTCTGTAGATGGAGTATTCAGTTCAGAAAACTCCAACAACCCAGATTCAACTATTGTACGTCTTTCATGCAACTGATTGTGCACTTACTGGGAAAATTATCTGACTACTTCACTAAGGCAATAAAATAAAATAAAGGACTGAAAATGTTTCAGTATTAAGAATCAAGCTGCAACAATAGCAGTTACTAACACATCCTGGGTATAAACTCTGTGAATAACTAAGTTCTACAACACTGATTTGGAATAAGTGATCTGAAATAGCAGCTCAACTGGAAAAAAAAATCACTTACCAGTCATAGCCTACAGCAAATGAAGTTTCAATTGCTGGAGCAATAAGTTTAGCAGCTGTCATAATATACTTTTCTGCTCTAGCTTTCCTTAAAACACAAGAAATGATTTCATGAAAAAAAGTTATCAAGCATATATACTACTTGAACAACGCAGCTGGTCCCCATGTATGGAGCGTACTGTTTCAAATTTGCTGAATTTTTAAAGTGTTTTTAATCTGTACTCTGTTTTTTAATGTGTATCTTGTTTTAATGTGTATCTTGTTTTTAATCTGCTGGTTAATCTGCTGTTACCCGCCTAGAGATCTTCAGGTATGGGGTAGGATAGGAATGTAAACAAACAAACAAATAAACAAACAGTAGCAGTAGCAGTAGCAGTAGCAAAACCAGAGTTTTATAGCAACTCAAAGCCTAACAGATTTATTATTGCATAAGCTTTCATAGATTTATCCTTAATAGGAACATTAACAAACAGGATAAAAATGCTGACACGGTATCATGGGGTCTATAGGACAGTTGCTCAGCATGTCCATATTCTGACCCAATCTTGGTATATTGAATAGAATTCCTTTTCAGTAGATCTCATGAAGCCAAATAACAGAACAGTTTAAGACTAGCTTTTTTCCCCTTAAGGTACTTGCCAAGGCAAGGCGCTCGATTTTAATTTGTTTAAAATGTTTCCATACTGCTTCCAGTTGGGAAATAGCAATAAAAAGGTAAACATTTTGAAATCCATGTCACCTCTTCAAGACAATCCACCAAAACACACTCAGCAGACTGCAGTGGCTACCATTTGTGTGGGAGAATTCACAGCTTTTCAATAGCTTCTCTATTTGCCGGGCCTTGTCTCCAGTGAGTTCTGCTTGTTCTCCAGGCGCTGAAAGAGATCTGGGGCGTACCACATTGACTTGTTGCCACTGTCCCACTACAGGAGGACAACATGGTATGCTTTAGAGCTGAAGATATGGCTGATCACTCCATCACTGTGTTGGTGAAGGGTGTCTGATGGAAATCGAAATGGGCACAGCAGGGATAAAAGCACTGGAGCACCACTGGGGCAAATGCTTTATATACTGGGTGATTACACTAAGAAATACAGTATAATTTAGAATCACCTCACTAAGACTGTTTTACATAATGTCAGAATATGAGCCTTTCAAGCACTTCTTCGTCTAATGGGAATGAGAAGGAGAAGGAGAAGAAGAGTTGGCTTTTCTACACCATTTTTCTCACCCGTTTAAGGGGACTCAAAGTGGCCAGCAAAGCTTTCTGTTTTTCTCCTCAGAACAGATACCCTGTGAGGTAGGTGAGTCTGTGAGAGCTCAGAATGAGAGTTGTGACTAGACCAAAGTCAATCAGCTGGCTTTGTGGAGGAATGTGGAATCAAACTCGGTATTCCCAGATAAGAGTCCAGCTCCCGACCCACTTGACCAAACTGTGTTCAGATATAACAAAAGGGGTGTCTCAGAGAGACAATGTATGGATATGTTCCCAAGTCCTTTCTAAATGACCTTTTCTATCATGAAAAGTCCATAAGAGGGGGGAGGGACAGATTGGTGTGTATACAATTCCATCTTGAAGCCTTTTCTGAGATGCACCAGAGGTGCTTTATTTTGCTGTGCCTGATCACATCTGGCATACTAACTAACTGGCATTTTGAACAACAGCATACTTAGTCATATTACTTTTAATTCCACCTTCCTCAAATAGACTCCGTTGTAGGGGATTTACCAAGGAATTCTGAACCAGACATGCTTCGATAAAAATATCAAATCAGAGCATAAAGTGGTGAGATAAGCCCTTTTGGTTATTTGCCTAAGGTAGTCACTAGAATTCAAAGCCAGATTTTGACTGATGCTACACTAGCATTTGTCAGTCATTTTGTCCAACTGAACAGTTCAGGGCAAAGGAAAATACCGAGGCAGACAATGTTCATTTAATGAGAGACTCTTTAATGCACATCACATATTTTCGGTGAGACGATCTAACTTAGGAAGAACTTAAAGGTCTTTACCTTTCACGCTCCATTTGCCTTAAGCTGTCATTTTTAATAGCTTCTATCAGTAGGTTCGTCTGTGGATCATCCTAAACATGGAGCAAACACATCTTTTTACTACAGTCATAATGATGAGTGATAAGAGTATACACTGTGCAGCATTAGCTGTGCAGTTGACAACTACAGTACAGAATACACAGCAATTCTCCTTATCTAATTGTTAGAGCAGAATGACAAACTAAGGTGAGATGTGGAGCCGTTTCACACTCTTGTCCCAAAGCTATACTGGTCATTCTTACAACAATGGCCATGCCTGATACTGGTACATATGAACCAGTGGCGACCTATGGAGTGAGATCAGAAGGTGGAGGAGGGGGAAGAAGGAAGAGGCAAGGTTTCACTTGCAAACACCCTATGATGTTGCTCGATCCACTTCTAATCTGCAGTGGTGGATCAAACACGTTTAAGAGAGTTCAAAGCAGAGCTCCAGTTGGAGTTGTCCCGAGTAGACATAAAACTTTGCAGATTACAGTATGTCACACTATATTTGTCTAAAATTCCTGACTATTATGGGACCAGGATCTGTAACAGATCTTCTTTCCCCATTACAACGAGATGATCACTGGGCCTGAAACCAAGCCTTCTCTCAGAAGTGCCTTCCCCTCTGACAGTCATAAAACTCTTGGGCCATGGTCACACTGCTCACATCAATTCATTTCTATCTTCTTTTTGGGGGGGTCTTTCACCCTCCATTAGGACTTTTCTGTACTTTTTTTTTTAATCTCACATTGTTATATTCTGTATTCCGCACAAAGGAGTTACTGTACTTTCCTTTGTTAAATGTCTTGAGCAACATTTGGAAAAGCAGCATAAAAAATAAATAGACCGACTGCCAGAAATTCTTGTTCAAAACTGCATTTGAAAGCTTTGACCTTGAAAGGAAATTCCTCTCTGTAAACCGAATGTGATCATTTGATATTTCTAGGCTCCGACATTTAATAAACCATTTGTCTCAATACTGTCAGATTTCTTTGTTCATAAATTAGGAGCGGCTTTGCTCATACTTACCACTGGTGCGATGTATTTGTCATCGTCATAATCAATTTCCAGTGGAACTGCAATAAGTTTCTGGAATGCTTTTTTCATTTGTTCTCTGTCTCCAACAGCGAAATAGCAAAGGATCAAATTGAAGCCTGCTTTCAGGTTTGGTGAGGTGCCCATAATATGCTCAAATGAACTAATGGCATCACTATATTGGCCAGTTTTAATAAATGCAACTCCGATGTTCTGCATTATTTTAATCCTAGTGAAATAAATAAATGTTAGAATATGTTATATTGAGTTAAATATATATCCCAGCATCACTAGCCCTGCTTACAATACTGCTATACGATGGTGACTGCAACAATTTAAACAGTAAGGAGTGTTATAGGGTACAGTCACTGACATTATGTTATACTATAGGCATTAGTTCTCAAAGATCTTTGAACATTATGGGTGCCATAGGGATAATCCATATTGGATGGGTGGGGGGATGAGGCTCAAGTGTGTGTTCCGGTCATTCCCAAATTTGTATTACAACACAACTCAAAATGGACTTGCTTGTTCTTGCTACCTGTTTTCCCCAAATTCCCCTCCCTTTGCAGTGAGCAACTGGATACAGTCCCTTCCTTCAAAGGAAAATGGAGGACACATTGTCCTTCTCCTTGCAGGGATGGGAGAGAAAGGAGGAGGCAGTCAAAGTGTAACTTCCACTGTGTGTTCTCTTTTGTTGACTCTTCCCACCTTGCTAGTGATGTTCTCACCATCCTGAGTACAACAGCGACAACAAAATCTGTCATTGGATGTGAGGAAATGGAGGGGGGGAATGCCCCAAAAGTATATTTCCTACCAAAATAGTCTACTTGCACATTCTCACTTTGTGAAATAAGATGGGCTAACAATTTGAAACAGACTGAGAACTCAATCTAAATGCAAAATAGCCCATTTGGGCACTTTAGTCAAGACGAAGACCAAAAAGGCATTATTCTATCACTGCCAGTTGTTTTTTTAAGTTTCTTAGAATGTTTACTAATAACTGATAAACGAAGGTATTTGCTATCAACTGGGTGACACTTTACTAAGGGATACTGTACTCATCTACCTGATGGGACTGTGGATAATCTGGCAACTCTGGATTCACACTGTACTACACACAAAGAAGGAGGAACTATCCTGCCCACCAATTTGAAGACATACTACCATGAGGAGTGTTGCCTAGCAGTGACCATCTCTCTTCTACCCACTGCATCATAAAATCAAACCTTTATTGGACTATTATATTATTATTTTAACCTCTTATGTGTTATATTGTCTTTTGCATTGATATTGTGATATTATTAGTTTTTGACACTGTATTTTTAGTATTGTTTTGAACATATATCAATTATTAGCAAACTTACATTTATAATGTCAGATTATCTTTTGGTTTATATTGGATTTTAGTCTGAATCTGGCATTTTAAGATTTTCAGTTTTAGCTAAAAATAAAAAATTACATAATTGTTGTTGGAGCTTACCGAATTTCTTTATGGATACTTGCAATCTGATCTAGCGCCATTCGGTAGAATTTAATAGCTTTGGAATAGTTTCTCTGCTTCAAATAAATATTTGCCATATTCACCTTCAGCATGCCTGTCAAATAACACACCCAATGAGATACAGCCAAGGACCAAACTGATTCAGATGATTCTATGCACGTTACATGTATCCACATTTACATATGGAGTATATTTTAAAAATTGGACAGGAAAAATATGAAATGTGCCAAAATTTGTTTGGAAACATTATTTCAGTGTTAAGTGTACATTAGTGCTTGGAAGAAACATTACTTTGAAAAAGTGAAGGATTGTGAATTTATCAAAATCATTCTATCATGGGAGCACACAGAGGTATTTGTAAACTCTATTTGTACCCGCACTTTACTCCTCGAGAGAGTTAATGAAGACATACCCCTTTATCCTGGACTTCAGCTGAAAAAGACGTCTGCTTCCTTGGACTTTCTTCATTCACATACACACATACATACATACGTATACAGACAGACAGACTTCAGCAAACTGCCCAGAAAGCAGAGGGTTGCCAGTTCAACTTCCTGCCTCTCCTTGGAAGTAGGCAAATAGTAATATTTCTATATCCCTGCACTGCATAAAGTGCCTATGGAGACGCACATACAGTAAACCAGGAGTTGGCCAGAACTCAGCAGTACCCAATAACAACAAAGGAAGTAAACAGAAATAAAATAGTTTATAATGAACAGAAACATGTTCAAGACTTTAGCAGTAGATCATCCGTACCAGCTCACATTTCTCATGGGTTTTAGTGGGAGCAAAGAAACCAATGACCAGGTCTTATTTCCTTAAAACTGCTTAATAATTTATTAGCATGCTTTGTTGTTGTGAATGTGACCTACCTCCACTAACAAACATCTTGTTTTTCACTATGACCTGATAGGTATTTAAGGCTTCTGCATACATTTCATTAGCAGAATACTGGCAGGCTAGATTGAAGAGCACCTTCAAAAAACAACAACAAAAATAGTAAGAACATTTCTAGCATGTAATAAATATATCCAGTTCTAAACTTCCTTATCACAAAGGATGCACTAGAACAGTGATGGCAAACTTATGCCAAGCGTGTCACAGGTGACACACCAAGCCGTTCTAGGTGGCACACAGTGTCACCCTGGCATCTGGGCATGTTGCCGTTCGGTATCTTGTAGGCCACAGGCATGTCCGTTGCTGTGCCCAGCATAGGAGGCGCAATGGAGTCACATCACTGTGTTGCCAGGTCACATGCAGTGCGTCTGTGATCCTGGCAGCTATAAGACTGAAGACCTGTGTGTGACAGCGATAGCTTTACTCACAGTTTTTCCCCTCTACGTACTTTTGTGAGACCTGATTCTCAGTGTTAAATAAATATTAAAACCAATAAAAGAACCCGACTGATGGGCTTGAAGTGTATGAAATACCAGCCTTCAATTGAAAATTTAGCAAATGAAATTCAGCAACAAAAAGGTCACTAACGTAAAGAATTGTTTGTTTTTGCTTTCAATAAATACATATGAAAAATATAACGTTTTTTTACTAGAGCTACAAATATCACAAAATTATGGATATTTCTAATGTGACACAGCACCCAAGTTAGGCTAGGTTTTTTTTGTGAATTTTGACACACCAAGCTCAAAAGGTTTGTCATCACTGCACTAGAAAATACTGACAACATGGCAGCTAAAGGAAAAGAGGAAACTGCCCCCTGGAGGATCAGGGGAAAGAAACACCTTAAAGCTGGTGGACTCAAACACACCTTTTCCATAATCTAAGTTACCAGAACACCCATGATCATAACCAAAGAGTTATGTGTAGTAAAAGTAATACATCAAAGCCTTCTTGAGGAAGAGAAGTTCATAGTAAAACAATTAATTGTAGCTGCCCAAATGCTTATAGTTAAAAGATGGAAGTGCTCATCTATCTCATCTAAAGTTTGGTTTTCTTACGAAGCAAAGGATGTTAAATGCAGGTGAAAAGAGAATGGGAATGATGGAAAGCAATTGGAAAATTGTAACAGAATATGTGAAACAGAAAAGGGGAGGGTGCAGCAACCACTGCCCAATACTGTCCTGCCTAATGGCATTTACCCCAGAATCTCACTATTCTGTATACAGTGGCTCAGTATTGGCAGGCAATCCCCTGCAACCCCCCCTTCCCGTTTCTGAAGAATATAAACAGAAGGCTTTTCTTGCCAGAAGAAAAGAAGAAAAAGAGTTGGCTTTTCTACCCCGCTTTTCTCACCCATTTAAGGGGACTCAAAGCGGCTGACAAAGCTTCTATTCTTCTCCCCACAAAAGAACATCCTGTGAGGTAGATGAGGCTGTGAGAGCTCAGAAGAGAGCTGTGACTAGCTCAAGGTCACCCAGCTGGCTTCATGGGGGAGGGCGGAATCAAACCCAGTATTCCCAGATAAGAGTCTGGCTCCCTGACCACTAGACCAAACTGGCTCACTCTGGCCTCGCTATATTGTTGCAATTGCACTTAAAGGCACAGTACTTCTTCTCCAGAATACTCTGTTATTGTTTCAATTCAAATCCAGCAGTCAAGCACACTTTAAAGAGAACAAATGGATATTTGATTTATCGTAACAATCTTCTTAAATGGCCAACAGTGTTGAACTTCATACACAGAACTCTGAAATACTTTTTACTCTTAAACAGAACACACCATAATCAGGACTCTTTAACCTAACTCCCCTCAGGTAAGCTAAGAGCCCGGTTCCCCCCTGCCCACTTCTTTGAGTTACCCCAGGCAAAGAACCCCTCCCTCTAGTTACAGGTCCTTTTATAGTCTCTGCCTAAGCTGTCATCCAGTCCTGATTGGCTCTAGCACAGAGCTAGCTTCCCTTGCCCTCAGGAATGGGAATTTAGTTTTGAAACAATCCTTCATCTATAACGAAACCAGCCCAAAGAACAAGAATTAAAGCAGAAGCCAGGCTGGAATTTTAGAAGATTTTTTAAAATTGAATTTGCATACATTTCCATTAAGAGTAACAGTTCTTATAATTATCTTTTACATAATCTGCATATTCAAACCTACTAATCCCATGCTCACTACCATCTCTCCCTCTTCTTGGGTAACTAATCTTCATTCAAAAACTTCCCTTATTTATTTGGAAGATTATTTACCCTCTGTGATGACCATCTGTAAAAGTAAGTTATGAATAGGTCATTTTAACCCCTTGATATCAGCTGTATGATGGTTGAGGGGCGTGGCTTGCCAAGTTCTTCCCTATCTTACTAAAGTATGACTTTCTTTTCTAGATCTTATTGGGTCTAGGACAAAAACAGATCTTCCTGGAGAACACCAACTCAAGATGTTAAGTTTGACCTACAAGGCCCTAAATGGCTCAGTCCCTAAATATCTAAAGGGATGTCTTCTTCCATATTGACTTGCTCCTGGTTGTAAAACCACCATTAGTAACTAAAGAAGTGAGTACTCACAAAAGGGCCTTGCAACAGTCTCCACTTGAGGTGCACCAGGCATCTTCTTTATATACATTTAGAAGACTGACAAAGACCCACCTATCCACCTATCCACCCTGATCTTTGGCTGATCTTTCTCTTCCCCACTTTCAAGCACCATTATGGATTTTAGTGGTTTCTTTTCAAATTGCTTTTACTGTTGTAACCCATCCTGAGACCTTTGGCCAGAGTGAAGAGGCATGTTCTAACCAGGAGCCAAAAAATATGTAACACAGGCGCCTGGCATACCTCCACTAGGTGACGGTGGTCCTCTTACATACCTCTCACAAATCTGAGGCTAGTAGAATTATATAGATGTCTCCCCTTCGGATTTTAATGTATGGGGAGACGTATATGGGAAAAGATGCACTTTCAGATATTCAAGCAACAAGCTATTTAGAGATTCATACATCAACATTTATTTATTTATTTATTTATTTATTTATTTATTTATTTATTTATTTATTTATTTATTTATTTATTTCCATTTCTATCCCGCCCCATACCCAAAGGTCTCTAGGCGGGTAACAACGAATCAAACAACATATTTAAAAACATATTAAGAACAGAATACAGATTAAAACATATTAAAAACACAATTAAAAACAAAATACAAATTAAAACAAAACTCAGGATCTTGAGTCAGGCTCAGTAGTGAATATGTACGCAATGCAGGTCTTTCCCAGCATAATGTATGGCCAGTCAGAAACTCCCCCCAGTAGTCAAACTGCTGCATTCTGCACTGGTTCCAGCTTCCAGATTATCTTCAAGGGTAGCTTACATAGAAGGCTCACAAAGAGTGGAAACTCTCAGAATTATTCTACAGTAGTTTACTGCCAGCAAAATAATTAAATGCACCAGCTAATATTTAACAATAATACTCAAAGAAACTAATTAATGAACATGGACAGTCATTGAAAAATGGTTATGAACATCCATAGATACACTTATTTTAGACATAGATTCACACAAACATAATCACCATCCCTTCTCAGACTTGAATAGAAGCACAGTTAAATAAATGGCAAATCATGCTTCTATTGGCTTTCCCTGAACTGCTGTTTTTCCTCTAAAAGCTTTGAGACGGAGGTGAATAAAAATGAATTAGCTACGTAGACAGGGACTTACAGTATAAGTAAGATCTAGGTTGATGTTGGCAGGAGACATAGTTTGCTCACGTTGTCTTACTAAAGCTCGTTCTTTTCTTCCAGCATCTTTTGCCTTTTCAAGAGCCTTGAAGAAAATAATTTACATTATAGCAGTATGGTGTGCCTCAGTTTGCGGGACGTACTGCCTAATTTTCTCCACATATATTAATTGATTTTTAGAACAGACACACAGAGAATGTATAAAGTAACAATAACTGACCATGAAGTGGCATATTTATTAATGCTCAGCCAAATGTTCAAACAGAAGCTTTTTGCTCTTTCTGGATAAATTTAAGGGTATTTTTCCACTGTCACTAGAAGTACCCATTAATGGGTACTTAATGGCATTAATGTACCCATTAATGGGTACTTAATGGGTACTTCTAGTGACAGTGGAAAAACACCCTAACAGTACCTCATTCGTTCACAATACAGTACTATCTTTCTCCTTACTCCAAAGTCTCAGGCTGCAATAAAACCAATATAAAAACATTCAAATTACATATGAAAATCACTAATAAAACCAAAATAAGATGCCTAGAAGAGGTAACACAACTTATAGAATACTGTGTTCAGAAATGATGTTTTGAGGCACCAGCTCTAACATCAGGGGGAGAAATTATATCTACAAAAAAAAAATGTGACAATAAATCACCACACATAAATGTAGGCAACAAAACTTTTATGTAACTGAGATCCTAAGAAATGCAAATAATGTTCCACTTAGAGAACAGAGCATTTATGCCCTCCTCTTCCTTCTTTAGCTCTCCTCATATCCCAAGAAGTCTACCTTAAACAAGAAGTCTGTTTTCAAACTATCTAGAGCAAGACAAGCTGGGTACTGCCATCTGATTTAAATTGTGCAAACTGAGCCTAATTCATAAAACTATGAATTAGCCATGATGGTGAGTGGTGTCTGGAGATGGCCGCCTCTGCAGAAATGCCCTCTCCTCTACATTTTTGGATGCTTCCATGCATCCGCAGTGATGTGTGAGGGTGCCTGATGAAGAGCACTGAAAGTGACTGCCTCAAGAACACTATTTCACCCCTTTGTCTGCAGTGGAAATGTCCCACTCAAGACATCTTGTCAAGACACCTATGGCAGTAAGTGAAGACACTATCAGAATTTGTTTTCGGTTTGTAAGTGACAATATACAACACAAACCAAGGTACCTACAATTGCAGTGAACAAAGCCAGCACTTGAAAAACTGGGCTTAAAGCTATCTCCCTTGCACTGTGAGAAGAGAAACAGATTTTCCCATGGAAAATACATTGGAACTGAATTTAACGGGAGTGGTTGATTCTGGGGAAGGTTATCATGAGGGTAAAATGGAGGTGATTTGCTACTAGTGGATGCAGAGTGAATCATTCCACAAAGTAACTGCACAAAGAACATTTCAGTAACCAGACTTTTATACAATATCTCAATCCAAAAATAATTTCTGTTCCCCTTTAACCATATACGGGAAATTGCTAATGCAAACAGTTCCGATGACAGCCGCTTTTATGTCAATCTCTGTCCTCCTTCATATAGAAAGCATCTGGATCTTAAGATAAGACCTTTCCCCTTGTGTAGACAATAGAACTTACTTTCTACTCTTACCCATACAGGAAAGGGACCCTGAGAAACCTTTACATGCTCAATTCCCTAGGTTGATTCTCCCCATCAGCAAATACACATCTGACCCATGATTAAACTCTTAATCAGAAATTATATCATATTATCCCTCTGTGCTGTTCACACATATTCACTGGCTAGTGTGATTTAAACAAGCCAAAATTCAAATAAATGCAACAAGACTAGCCCAGACAAATGTTTCAAGCACAGTGCGTCACATTTAAATATATTTAATACTTAACTCCAATCACATGTTCCAGGAAATGGTGCCTTTGGGCAAGCAAGCTGCTCCATAAACTAATGGGCTAATCCAATTACCAAGTTTGGTTATATGTAACAGGATCGATATGGAATGTTAGTAGAGGCAAAAACTAAATTTGCCACACTTGCCTTGCACTTCAAAGAAATGGGAGAATTATACAGGCAGGAACTATTCTAGAGCTGAATTCTAAATAAAAACTTGTAGCTTACCAACTTTAAGTCTCCACAACTGTGAGCAATGCAGCTTTCTTCAACCAACTCATTCACTTTTTTTTCCAGCTGTTTAATTTTTCCTTCCGGACTAAGGATATAAATCATGATGCAAGAATTGATAATATAGCTCAATCAACACCAAGACAAAGTAATAATGATAATTATTCAACACTTTTGCTAATGTGTACTTTAGATCTTCAGAGGTCCTCTGTTAGTTGATAGTGGGATGGGGAGCGATAATTAGAAGACGGATGTACTCTGTCAGTATCACATTTATAGAATATTGTCACTAGAGCTCCATACATACCTATCTTCATTTTTTGTTTCTAGAGGGGAAGCTGGGCCTCTGGCCTGACCAAGAGGATCCAACACAGAACCTGCAAATAAAGGATCAGTAGAGTGTTCATCAAAGAACCTTCCTACCTTAGCCAACATTTTGATAAATCTATATTCTCCAAAGTAAGCAGCAGCCCCACACTGAACTCATATTGTCTCGTCTTGTCTCATCTCAGAAGCTATGCAAGATTGGGCCTGGCTAGTACTTGAATGGGAGACCAACTGGAAATATGAAGGCTGAGGGCTATTCAAGAACACTGACAAAAAAACTAGGATGAAAAGAAAGGCATGTTATTTCTATACTGTTGCCATGAAAAGTACAGGGAAATATCCAAGAGTAAAGTCTGATTCAGGCCATTTTACCTTACCTCTTGAAGTTGCTTTGGTATAACCAGCTGCCTGTACGGCTGTCATTGGCCGAGCAACGCCATCCTAAAAATATAAATAAAAACACCTTTATGGTCATGACCAGAAGTAAGAAACTATCTGATCACAATGCTGATATGAAACTATAAGATACTGTTTGCAAACACAGATATTAAACCCTATAATACTTAAACATGTTCTACTATACTGCAGAATAAGCTAAAATTTTACAACTACTTCAGGGCAGGTCCAATCTCCTATAAATGCAGCATAAACTGTATTTTCTGCTGATCAAGCTTAGAATAAAATATAAGAATTCATAAAATATGTTAGATTTAGAATCAGGCCAGGGGTGCTCAGTTGTGACCCTGCAGATATTTCTGAACTATGCCACCCAGAATTCTTGACCAGTTCAGAAACATTTGCATGTGCATTTGAGCATCCTACACTAGATTATGAATCTTACTACAGTGATGCTATCAACCACAGTTAAGAGATCAAGAGAGTTACATCTGCTCCAGAACATCTACTGTTTCCTACATGCTGCTTCATACAGTTATCAGAAGTAACACAAATCAAGTGTAGGTGTTTTTATTGAAAAAGGAAACTAGTGTTTTCCATAGCTTGCCTCTCACTAAAACAAAGCAACTGTGGCATGGCTGAAATGACCTATACTGGTAACGGACTGGGGATACAAGGACCTAAGACCTTCAGCCATGCCATGTCCCCAATTCACGGCTCTTGATTCATGTGCCATAACTGGAAAGGCAGGATGGAAAGGGCAAAGAGCAATACAATTCTATAAGAGGTACGCCCCCAAAGTCACTAGGACTTGTTTTTGGTTTGCAGCCAAATTTTTTCCCAAATAATAATTAGGTGTCTTAAAAGGCTACTCCACATATTAGAGTAGCTGTACTGGGCTAAGTTGGTGCTCCATATACACAAAATACACACAGAAATATATGGTTTAGAACTATGAGAAAAATATATACAGAACATAAAGCACATATTTCCAAATTTTGTAGTATATTTTCTTTATTTTTGAACCTGGGCACCACAGTTGCATTTGAAAAAGGTTTCCTGAAAGCAAACCAATACACCCACATTGTAATTTAAACTTAAACCTTTCCCAGTGTGGCCTCTCTCTTAATGTGCTCTGACAGCAATCTATAAACTACCGTATTTTCCGGCGTATAAGACGACTGGGTGTATAAGATGATCCCCAACTTTCCAGTTAAAATGTAGAGTTTGGGATATACTTGCTGTATAAGAAGACAACCCCTGGTGTATAAGATGACCCCTGACTTTTGGGAAGATTTTCCTGGGTTAAAAAGTAGTCTTACATGCCAGAAAATACAGTATATAGATAGGTTGTAATCTTACCTGCACAGCTGCTGTCATTGGTCTGCCCATTGAAGAGGAGAGTGTGGTTTTCGACTAGTAAAATATAAAAAAATATTTAAGTTAATAACACTTGCATGCTCTGCTTCTCCAGGAAAAGCAAAGCTGTGCTCAGGAAACAATATGCTTTACCATTGCAAAAAAAGAAATGGTTTAATACAAGACAAAAAAGCATCCTATGTTTTCATAGCATATGTAGAAGGAAAGAATCTTCCTTTTAGAGACAAGATTTCTAGATTATCATGGAGATACTGCCAACTCCACCATTCTCCCTGTGTCTTCAGATGCTATTATGGCCATTTGTAATATAAGGCACCTTTCTCTATGGGTGTTTTTCCACTGTCAAAAAGTACCCAGTTTTGCACCCATTTAGGACCCATTTGGGTATGAGCTGGATGATCTCATTTCCACCACGGCACCCATTTGGGACCCGATTGTTTCCACTGCCGTGGGGGAAATCCAAATCTGATGGGTACATTTTGGCCTTTAATCCGGATTTTCTGTAGACCTCATTAATGGGGTCTACAATGCGGTTTTCTGCCAGAAAATCCAGATTAAAGGGAGCCTGTTTCCACTGGAAACAGGCAATGGGGTCCAAAGGAGGCTAGGGGGAGGGGATGCACCCATTGCCCCCCCCCCAAACCTAGGCTCCAAAGTCACTTTGAAGTCACTTCAAAGCCACTTCGAATTGACTTTGAATTGACTTCAAAGTCACTTTGAAGTCACTTCAAAGTCATTTTGAAGTCTGTGCAAAATAGCTCCAGAGTGCCTCTGAAGTCTGTTCTGATCTTCAGAGTGAACTTCGAAGTGACTCCGAAGTGACTTCAAAGTGAATTCGAAGACTGTACCCCCCTGCACCCCAAAACACCTGGGGTAATGGACTGACCCCTTGTGGGTCGATCTGGATTCCCCACATGGGTGCAAGGCTGTTTCCACAGCAGGGGTGTTAGCACTCATTGCTAATGGGTGCTACACCTCCTGTGGAAACACATTGGGTGCTACCCTTAATCCATTCCTTAGATCCGGATCTTCTTAGATCCAGATCTAAGGCCTGAATTCAGTAAAGGCAATATTAATCAACAATGATATCGAATACTGGCAAAAATAATGAGTCAAGAAAGAAGAACTGAATACAAACACCTACCCCATATCCAGTAGCCAAAGGACGTGAGCTTGCTGTGCCTGGAGCTTTGGCTGAAAGCTTACAGAAAGAGATACAGTAAATTTCAGTAATACTTATTAGTTCACAGAAATGAGCACCTTTTAAACAGAAGTACTACAAAAAATTACAATAAAGGCAGCAGTGCCTTATGAAACACTCTGCAATGGTAGGAGGAGACACACAGGCTTTAACTGGAAGCATCCCTTTAATCTCGCAGAATATGTTCTTCTGCAGCAAAGCAGGAGTTTCTGCTTCAGTATTACATCTTACGTTTTATAGAAAGCTCCTCATGGGGATAAGATTGTGTCTCTTTCTCCGCCCCCGCAGTCAACATGGTCCCATAAAACACAGAATAAAAACCAACTGTTAAAACAGAAGCAAATAGTAAATGATGGTTAAAATTTAAAAAGTTGCCTTCTCATTTTTATGGCTAATGCAAGGATCTTGGCCATTGGGAAGTTACTATGGAATTTGTATCTGTTCATCAGTATTGTAGAAGATTATCACTAGATTGTCCCAAAAAGTATTTAGTTAGAGGGGACCTGGCAGTATGAAAAGTAGTTAGTTTGCATTTCCAAAGCCCAAAGTGCAATCAAAGTGTCATGCACTTAAGCTGCATCCCCAAGCAACTTATTTGCCTCTCTAGTTTTCCTCTACTGTCCCTCTATTCCAGCAGACTTTAAAAGTGCTGTTCAATTCCAGAATAAGCGTCCCCATGAGGTTCGGTAAAACACGCATTTTAAATGCACCTACCGTCCCCAAGGAAGCGTGTTTTGTTTGCCCGCATCTTTTTCTCCCCGCCCCCACTCTGCTTGATAGGGTGCTGGGGAGACAACCCCTGACAAGTCCAAAAGAAAAATAGCCATATTTACAAGTTCTCTGTTCGTCTCCCCTGCCTGCAAAACCCACCAGAGCCATTTATCACTCTGGGATCCAGAGCTTGCTTCCAAAGATAGTGATTTTAATCATGGTAAAAATCCACCCCAGCAGCCGTTACACTGTCGCAAACCACTCACTTCAGACCTGATAGCAATGTTGCAATTCTCGGCAATTCTGGCTCTTTAAAAGTTCTGATCTTTAGAAAGGGAGAGGAAGGGAAGGTGTTGCTGTTCTGGGAGATGTGTGAATGTTTAAGACTGTGTGTGCAGTCAGAGTGCTTTTTTCGGAGATCTTAGCCGCCAATCCCCGCCCCTTTTGCCACGGAGCGTCCCTATGGTAAATGCTGCCAGGAAAACCCGTGGCTTCCAAAAGGTGCTCTGGTAGCCTTCTTTAAAGGGCAATCTTTTTACTGCGCATTTTCCTCCTTTTGTGCCGCTGGAAGCTTGGAGAAAAGCCGGGCATGGGGGCGCTCAGAGGCAAAATAACCTTTTAAACAGACCTTTTATTGCTTGGGGATGGGGCCTTAGACGTGTACTATTTAGGCAAACAAGGCATGGATGGTTACGTGCTGTTTGCATAAATAATTGAGAATCAGTGAAGAGCTCTGTGCAATTCTCGCATGGTGCTTTCCTCCCTCTTCCCAATGCTAGAATTGTTGCATCGCATGACATAACAAGAGCACACGTTTTGCCTGAGATCTATGTAGTAATACATGTAGTTTGGGTTTCCAAAGCCTAAAGTGGGATCAGTGCCTTACGTGCTTAGATGTGTATTGTTCGGGAAAGTAGGGGCCATCAATGGCCAGCCAGACACAGCTGCAAAAAGGCGCTCTTGGCTACTGCTTCCATCTGATCTTTAGGCATCAGCGCAGAGTCAAAGAGCACCCACATATTTCATATCTGTTCCTTCTAGGATTACAACCCTATCGAGACCAGAATCTCTTCCAACTTCATGGACCTGAAACCATGTGATACACAGCACCACCGTTTTGTTTGGATCAGTTTCAATTATTGGCCCCCAACAAACTCATTAGTGCTTCCAGGCACCAGTCAAGCACTTCAGTTACCTCTCCTGATTCAGATGGCATAGAGAGATAGAGCTTTGGTGTCATCTGCACCATGATCCAGAATACCTAGAGCCAGCTTTCATTCCTGGCCTTGAGGTGTTCCAGTTGGGCACCCAGTGAAACAGCATTGAGCTGGTAGACCACATCATGGCCCAGGCATGGCCCACATGCGGATAGTCATTTGTTATACCTAGTAGAACCCAGTCCATGGTTAGAACGGCAAAGTCCACTCCAAAGCTCTGTCTGATGTGGACACAATATTCTGGTGTGGAAACATGGCCTCTGGTAAAATGCTCCATTTCTGCACAATGGTGCAGAAGACAACAGCCAAACAGGTCCCTTGGGCAAGTGTAGCATCTTTGCACACATCTTTGCACTCATTTCAAGGAAAAAGTAACTTGATTCCAAATAACTACTTCACATTTAAATAACTACTTCATTTGGAATTAGTTCTTATCAAAACCTGGAATTGATTGTACTTGACCAGATGAACCATACCTAGACAGATACTCTAGTGGATTATTACTCAGAATCAACACAGGTTTATTGATCCCATTTTTAGATATGTTTACTAATTCTTCAAAAGAGATTTTTCCCATTCTATTTCTCTAGAAGATTAGCATGCTTTTATGAGCACCACTGATAGACAGATATTTGGAACCAGACTATAAATGCCCGTTCAGAAGTACTAGAGGAGACATATATAAGGATAAGAATGCCAGCTTGCAGATGGGGAATTTCAACAAAATAAGTGAAAATCACTGTAACAGCTAAAGGAGAATGGCCTCTTGGCAAAGAAAGCAAGAAGATACATTCAAATCATATTGGTCAAGAACCCAAAATATTAACACAGTGCAATACTGAACAATCCCTGAGGTCAGCAGCTAGTGAAATGCTTCCAAAGGACCCTTCTTTGCTTCTTGGACCTCTGGCAAACAGTCCAGATTCACATAACAACCATTGTGCCTTAGTGACTATTGTTGAATGTGGAGGGGTAGAGTGTAAATATCATTGAATATTGTTGAATTGTCCCCTTTCATCACATATACTATTGATAAGGGCTCCTATCTTAAGCATATTTACTGAGAGGGGTGAAACACTGCATCCAAGCCAAAGCATGAAACTGGCTGAATCTTTTCTGAAAAATACTTACTGGAGGTTTCCTGCCATGACTTGTTTTCACAGCTCGCTGAAAACCTGGATCGTTTTCTAAATCCTAAAAGAATACGAATATATGTAATAACAAAGAGAAGGCCATTCACTTTACTTTTCAGTTTCTATGCAATAATAATTGAACAATGCTGTACACTGACAATGTGCTAGAACTGTGAATTTTGGGTCCCCTTGAAAATTAATCAATTTATCATGGCTAAGGGCTAACTAAACCAGAATTGTTTGTTTTTTCCCTTTTACCCCAACAACAAATGGAACTTGTAGATCCCAGTCATACAAATTCAGGTTCAATTTTGCCCAGCATATTCTGCTGTCATGTTCCAGCCCAGCTGTGCTGTGACTGGCCACATCAAAAAGAGATAGCCTTCCTTGCCTTCCTGGGTCTTTAGCCATAGATAACATGGGCCAGCATTCACACCAAAACCACAAGCTGGACTAATGGGGGCGGGGGGAGGAGGGAGACAGACAAGTGGATAAAGGTGGACTAAACAAGGAATTCAATGATATATGCAAAGACTGTCAATTTTTATTGTGAACTCTGCAGACCATAGCTGCCTTGGGTGTACAGCAAATTATAGATGTCATTGCTCTCTATGCTTTTCCATACAAGAGCATTCAAGAAACCAAGATAATTACTGCTCATTTTGCTGAAAGGACGAAATACCATTAGCCCACTAAATAACAATTTGTTTTTTATTTTACTGAACTTCATGCCACATAAGATGCACTGGCATATCGAATGCAAGGAGGATTTAGGGAAGATAAATGAAAAAATGGAATGTGGGCTGGTTTTAGGAGAAATTATTTTGGTAAGAAATGTTTTTATATGGCAAAAATTACAGCAAGAACTTTTCTTTTGGCCTTTGGGTCCATAATATTTATCAAACATTGACCAGATTTTGCACAAAATTGTGCCAAGTGTTCAAATGGTATATTTTAAAGTCTGTGCAGTACTATCTTATGGCTTGCAAAACAACTGTACAGATTGCATCCTTTAGTAATACTGTATTTTGGCAATGTTCTACCGTATCATGGAAATTCTTTTTTGAGGGCTGCATTACAGCTCTGGAACTTTAGGGATCTTTGTATGACTCCTCCTTTGCTTATATTTGTGTGTTTACATTAAAGTGTTTTTCCACAAATTCAATGCTTTAAAATGGAGTTTCTATACAATAATCCAAATTGCATGCAAAGTGGCAGTAGTAAAGTCAAAAGCCTAAGCAAAACCAAGACTTTGAATTATAGTATTGTCCACCCTCTTCTGTCCTATGATGCAGTCTAGTATATATATAACTCGAAATCATCATATTTTTACCTCTGTATCAAAGGTAGGGTTATATTCATTATAACCAGAATAAAGATCATCTTCATCTGTTTCTGGTGCCAAGTGAACATTTTTCATCATTTTAACCTATAAAATATTAATTTTGTTAAAATGTAGGTTTTTGAATTCAGCAATTGTTATAAGTCTAACAATGTCAAATATGGAAATCACAAGTTGTTGCTTTACCTTAGCAAGATACATGCATCACTGTATAAATGCTGATCTTAAGATTATCTAACTAAGGGATGGTATAATTATGGCTTGCCTAATATACCTGAACCGTAACTATCATCTGGCTGGTACTCATGAGTAGCTCAGGAACATCCAGAGAATCATAATTTGGTTGCGGCACCACATGTTTTAGAATCACAAGCATCGCAAAGGGCTATTTAGGAGGGCACTGAATCTATACCATATCAAATCCATATCAATTTGCTAGCTTGGCACTTAAAGAGTTTATCTGAAATAAATGTGCTATATCACCACCAATGTTTCTTACAGATGATAATAAAAGCATAGAATGTAGTATTTATTTATTTATTTATTTAAATCTTCAGGTGGTTTACAAAACTTTAAAAACAGAGTAAATACAGCAGTAAATAAAACACATTAAAGACTGAGTTGGACCAAGGGAGAAACAAACTTTCACACAGGAACTCCTTGCATAAAAAAGATGGATTTTAATAGGTACGTGTAAGCTTTAAGTGTAAGAGCAGCAGAGGAGAGGGCATTAAAAAAAGGGATGTTGCTACCACTAAGAAGGCCCAACTGCAAGCTATCATAAGAGGGCTTTCTGTATTAACTGGAACTCAAACAACAAAATTCCCCAACACAGAAACCCAAAAGCAACCACAAAATAGACCAAAAGGTTCTGAGTTGGAAAATGAGGCAATACAGTGTCTGTAAGGGTAAGTATTTACCCCAATGAAAGTATATATAGTTGTGGCTCAAAGACCACCAGAATGAAAGAATTTATTTATATCAACATCTTAGGAGAAAAGTATTGCTTGAAACACAATTTAAAAACCATTTAACAGAAAAAGCCAAACACGTTTTGACCCCTATAGATGTTTTATCTATTGCAGATGTTTGTAGAGTCAGAGTCACACGTGTGAGCTGACAGTATTCTACGTTTTATATTATGTTTATATACATAAAACTTTAGGTACTGAGGAAGACCCTACATAGGGGTTGAAACATGTTTGGATTTTTTCATTCTGGTGGTCTTTGAGCCACGACTGTATATACTTTCATTGGGGTAAATACTTACCCTTACAGACACTGTACTGCCTCATTTTCCAACTCAGAACCTTTTGATCTTTTTTTTTTAACTGGAATTCACTCATCCAGGTACTTACTCATCATCCAGATGTAAATTCTCCCTTCTAGTTTGGTCTAGTGGTTAGGGAGCCAGACTCTTATTTGGGAATATTGGGTTCGATTCTGCCCTCCCCCATGAAGCCATCAGAGTGACCTTGGGCTAGTCACAGCTCTCTTCTGAGCTCTCACAGCCCCACCTACCTCACAGGGTGTTCTGTTGTGGGGAGAAGAACAGAAACTTTGTCAGCTGGTTTGAGTCCTCTTAAATGGGTGAGAAAAGAGGTGTAGAAAAGCCAGCTCTTCTGCTGCTGCTGCTTCTCCCAAAAAACCTTAAGGTGGTTAATATTATTTTCCTTGCCTGGACTCAGTCTCCACAGCAACCAGGTGATGGAGGCTGGGCTGAGGAATGGCTGGTCCAGGGACACCTAAACCCCAGCATTTGCACCACCCCAGATGATGCTTCTTATAACCAACAACATAAGACTTGTTATTGCCTTTTTACCTCAGTGAGCGATAAAGCGCTTCGAAGACGGGAGCTGGAAGCAGGGATGCAGGTGGGACAATTTCTCTGAAAAGCTACACGAAGACAATATGTTCAGACCTCTTAAAATCTCGCCAAAACCGTAAACACGCAAACCTCCAATAACGACAGGATCGGGCTTTCCCCCGTTTTAACGCTTCCGCACCAAGCGATCTATGAGGGTACCTCTAGGCATCCGTGGTGGTGGGGCCTCTGCCTCGAACCCACAATGCAACTCTTCAAGTTGCTAAGATACGAGGAATGCTTCGCAGGGAGAAACGCGGAGGGCTGGGCATGCGTAGTAGAAGGCGGCGAAGCTCTTCCGCCCTCCATTTTGGTGTTCTTTCCCTTACCGTTATGTTTGGTTAGGGGTGGCTACTGTGGGCTGGAGATGTGGAGACTCGTGTAATAAACTAATAGTGTTGTTATGGCAGGGAAAGGGAAGGATTAGGAATGGCTACAATTAGCCTTTGTCTATAAATGCATTAAATCTGAAAAGTGAAATCACTTAAAAGACTTAATAGTGGAGGCTGTGTGTCTTTCTCCACCACTGCACTTATGCCTATCAGAAAGCTTTTGAAAATAAAAGGACAGAATAGAATTATACCGTGCCTGTACGATTTAGAACATTATCAAATTCTATCTTTTTGTTTCTAAAATTCTTATTGGCTTCGACTTGTGCAATAAACTGGGCGCGAAAAAGTGGCAAATTGCACTGCATGCATAATTACATAGGGTGTTTTTCCACTTAGCACTAGAGTACCCTTTAAGGACCCATTGAGAACTCTTAATGAGTCCTTAATGGGTACTCTACTGCTAGGGGTTTTTCCCACTAGCATTAGAGGACCCATTAAGGGTCCTTTAGTACTAAGTGGAAAAACACCCATACATGAGTGTGGATTCCCTTTAATGCTTATGGTCTGTTTTATGATGGGGACTAAGTTGTAGCAGGTTTAATTAAGACTACAGCGCCAACAGCAATTGATGCGATTACTAAACAAACCGAAAGGAATCTTCAGATCCAAACTTGCATTAAAGCGATTTTATTTATATCCAAACTTGCTTAAAGTGATTTTATTTAATTTCTTGTCTTAGTACTTTGGATCCCAGTGCTCTCTGTGATATCTCTGCCAGTATCATGACCAGACAGAAAGGAGCACAAAACACAAAACAGGAAATATCCATGTATGCCAAAGTGAAAAGAGAGTAAAAAAAGTAAAGTTGCTGTCAAAATATTTTCATAACTTTCGGTTGTTGCCCAACACATTTCAGCAAGCAATAGCCTTCATCAGGCTGTAGTAAGCATGCATTCCAAACATTTTTGGAGATCATAAAACATTGAATAAAGGTAAAAAAAAAATAGGACAGAGGTGGCTGGTGCCTGTGGGCCCATATCAAGGTTCTGATTACAGTAAAAAAAAAAAAGTATCTCGAAAGCACCTTAGAGATGGTAATCAGTGGCATGTCTGTGTTCTCATCCCCCCCTCTAATCCATCTTTTCTAGACTAGACTACTTAGATGTAGAATTTAACACACTATTATGTCAGTAGTACTATGATGGGATTACCATGTATATGTGTTGCAGCCTCACCATAGTCCTGCTATATCCTTGTTAAATTCTGCTGTTATCTATTTTGAGAAAACCCAACTCTGATCGCAGGTTTTCCTGAAATAGAGCAATAACTTACGTTCTGGACAGAGCTGCCATCTTTGCCATGGCCACTACGCATGTGCAGGGGCCAAAAAAGATGTCGGCGCATGCATGTTATAACAATCACACTTCTGGGTATTTCATCAAAATACCTGGATATGTGCCCCACTATATTGTGAAGAGAATGGCAGCCTTGCATTGTCTATTCTAGAGGGGTATTTCTTCAGGATATCCCTCAGAGCAATATTTGGCCGGTGCACTTCTAGAATGTTTGTAGCGGGAAAGGGCAGATTTTTTTTTTAAATTTTAACTGGGTATGAATGCAGCCCTATTCAGATCAAAAAGCACTTACTATCATACTGAGAACTTGAAATAATCAGAAGGATCAGCTGCACTATGCCTCTAGAGTCTAGGAGGTCTCATACCATTAACCATTCCTGTATTTTAATTTTTTCAAAACACTATTCATGTACTACAATTAACTTTACATGTCATATACATGGCATAGTATATTGATATAATAATAAATCTCCCATCCTCTCCTCACATACTCCCCCTCCCCCAATAGCCAAGATCATAACTAAAATAATATTATTTAGAAAAATGTAATTCTTGCGAATTCTTCTTTAAGATAATGAGGTGCATCCAGCCTGTGAACATAAAGTAGCAAGTCTTTCCACTTTTCCTCCACAATGGTTTTTGCTTTTATTACTAAATGTAATTATACCTAGAAAGATCAAACTGTTGCTGTTCTGTAATATATAAATACTAGGTTTCTATTACCCATTTAATAGCATCCTTCTGTCCCAACACAATGGTGGCTTGGCCCCCATCCATAGCCATTTTTGAGGTAGGACGTATTTTCCATTTTGATCCAGAGTAACCCTAACTGAATTTTCCTATTAGGTAAGCATGTAAGGAGTTCTTTGTTAATTATTACAGGCATTCACATTGTCCAGTGTCATAAATAGTACTTTTTTTATTTGGATTTTTATTTAATTAATTGTTAAGTTGTCCAGTTGTGTCCAACTCTTCATGACCCAATAGTTCATAGCATACCAGGTCTCTCTGTCTATCACCGCTTTCCACAGTTTGTTTCTTCTATGACACTATCCATCTCATCCTCTGCCGTCCCTTTCTCCTTTTGCCTTCAATCATTTCCACCATCAGGTCTTTTCCAATGTGAACTTCACCTTCAGTATTTGTCTTTCCAATGAACAGTCAGTTTGATTTCCTCTAATATTGACTGATTTGATCGTTTTGCAGTCCAAGGGGCTCTCAAAAATCTTCTCCAGCACCACAATTTAAAACTGTTGGTTCTTTGGTGCTCTCCCTTCCTTATGGTCCAACTTTCACAGCCATATATTACCACTGGGAAGGCCATAGGCTTGACTATATGGACCTTTGTCGACAAGGTGATCTCTCTGCTTTTAATATACTGCCCTGGTTTGCCATAGCTTCACTCCGACCAATGAACAGAAGTTGCAAAAACTAAAAAAAAACCAACTTCCTAAAATTTAGCATTTTTTATTAAAAACTTTGAAATTTCTGAAGCAATGAACTGATAGGACTTCATATTATAGCCCCTGTAAAGTAGAACACACCAGGCATAATAAACCACAACATTTTTTATTCCTCCCTTGCACAAACATTAACCTGAAGCTTTCAAGACTCCTTTCTTGAGTTAATTTGTTGCTGCCACTTACAAAAGTGATTTTAAGCAAGTGAGTGGAATTTAACATATTTTACACTGCCCTGAGCTCCAGCAATGAAAGGGCAATGAAATGGTAAATGCACTTCAATCTTAGCAAATGCACACAGGACCACAGAGTCCCAATAACATATATAAACTAATGGAGGCTGAACTTTCTGTGACGGACCGCGAAAGGGATCTTAGAGTTCTAGTGGAGAGATCAATAAATATGTCAACCCAATGTAAAGCAGCAGTAAAAAAAAAAGCACATTCAGTGCTGGAGGATAATTAAGAAGAGAGTAGAAGAAAAGTCTGCAAGCATCATTGTGTCTCTTATAAATTCATTATGGGGCCACGTTTGGAATATTCTGGTGGTCAGGTCAAACCAATGTACAACAGCAGTGAAAAAAGCAAATCCAATTATAGGAATAATTAGAAAGGGAATTGAAAATAAGTTAGTAATTCTTTTCACCACACTTCATAAAGGATATTGTGGAACTGGAGAAAGTACAGAAGAAGGCAACCACAGTGATCAAGGGGCTGAAAACAACTTCCTTACAAAATCAGGCTCCAATATCCAGACCTCTTCCGACTTGAAAGATGGCATTTAAGAGATGACCTGATTGAATTATATGAAATTATGCATGGTGTGGAAAAACGGGATACATAAAAATTCTTTTCTCTATTGCACAACACCAGAACACTCCATGGGCAAGAGAGTTAGGATCAACAAGAGGGAAGTATTTTTTTCATCCAGGTAGTACACAGTTTATGGGATTTACTACTAGAAGAGGAGTAACAGCAACCAGGCTGGATAGCTTTAAGAAATAAGTTTAGACAAATTCATGGAGGGCAGGTGTATCAGTGTCTAGATAACTGCCTGCAGGTTGGAAAGACAGGCAGAGACGCCCCTAAAGCCATTTGTAGTGAGTTGAGAGCAGATGAAGGTTTTGTCTTCATCTTCCGCTTGAGAATGCCCAGAAGTATTTGTTGGGCCACCGTGTGAGATAGAATGCTGGACTATATGGGTTATGACCCAATCTAGCAGCACTCTTACGGACAAGTAAGAAACAGATTTTAAAAACAAAGCAAAAATTCCCAGAATAACCAAAATGCCCTTTGAAATCCACTGGATCCAAAAATCTGTTAGTGCAAAGTTGAAGACTGTGTGGATATTATACCTGCAAAAAGGCTGCCTGTTTAGGGAAATCACTTTTTCCCCAGCAACTGTTGACATCTGGCAAGAATATGGTTCAGCTAGGTCCTGTATTGATGTTATTGAGAAAGCAACTACAGTATCGGCAGTTAGCATTAGCTCTGATTGAAAGGGACAATATTTTCCGTGCCCTCAAGGACTATGGCAGCATCCACACAAATTAAAAAAACTAACTTAAAAGCATCGTAAATATACCTATGGACAACAGTATTCCATCTGATCCACACCACCATTCTATCTCAAGGTTCACGTAAGTACAAGTTAACCCTTGTTTTCCCAGGAAACATTATTTTTTAATTAATTTACAGTTTTTAATCTTTCGTGATTGTGTTATAGTTCATATTTGTATATATTTGTTTATAACCTGCCCAGAGAACCTTGTTATAGGACAGCTCTGCAAATGAATCAAACAGCAAAATACTGAAAATACTGTCTGAATGTGTTCAGTATATTTTGGAAAAGCAGAAAGTAAAAGTAGCTCAGACAGCAGTGGATGGAAAGCAAACTAGGCTGATTGGTTCCTATCTCAAGGGTATCAGGGTAAACATTAACTGTTAAATAAACTTGATGTCCTTTTGTTGTCACTTTCACCTTCTTCTCTTTCACCAAAGTGGCCAAACAGGATTTGTTTGTGTATTCTCCTACATATCCTTTTTGGGCCTAGGTAAGTGAGCATGATAACCTGAATCGTGGAATTAACTACCAACGAAAAGTAGCTTATTCATCCAAATACTCCACGTGAAAGACAAAATAATTCTTTTTATTCCCCAATGTTTGTCTTTTCAAAATTTTAGTTATGGAAGATATGATATGTAGATATAAATATGAAACAATATAAGCTTCTGTAGTGCTGCTTCCCAACTTAAGGCACTTTCTGCACTGAGATGTATTCCAAATTACGTTTTGGAACAGCGGGCTGGTGTCCACAGGATAGTGCAGGCTACAGGCTCCTGGATATAATCTGAAGTAAGGCCCAGTGCGGAAAGGTCCTAAGATCCTGAAGCAGTTCATGACATTAAAAAAACCCACCTCTACCACCTAAATTCATTAAAATATACAGGAGTACAAGGCCCTTTCTGCGCTTGGCCTTATCCTGGAATATATCTAGGGATAGGGGTCTGTTATCAGCATGCTAATGCAGACTATGGTAGGCCTCACTTGGATCTACAATAGCCTGTACTAAGCATGCAGACAGCAGACCCTTATTCCAAGATATATTCCAGAATAAGGGTGTTTTTCCACTGTCACTAAAAGTACCCATTAAGTACCCATTAATGGGTACGAAATGGTATATTTGTACCCATTAATGGGTACTTAATTGGTACTTCTAGTGACAGTGGAAAAACACCCTAAATTCAAGTTTGAAAAGATTCCCAGATTTTGAAACAGCCTCCCTCTGAAGGATCATTAGGCACTTACATTGTGTGGTTTTCGGGGCCTTCACCAAAAGGTCCCAGGGCGGATCATAAGATAAAATATAAAGCATTAAAATATATAAAATTTAACCCTCCCTGCCTAGTAGGGTAACACCCAGAGGAAGCTCAACATCAAAGCCCTGGGTGAAGAAGCATGTTTTAACTAGGTGCCAAAAAACAATGTGGTGCCTTGCAGTGAACCTACAGAGGTACAATTGGCTGCACTTCGACTCACATTATAAAATGATTTGAAAAGGATTTGAATTTTTTTCCCCATTACAGATTGGGTTCCTTTGTTTTCTGAGGAGTAAATCACTAAAAACCACAATTAAAAAACACCTGAAAATACAGTAACCCCCCCATTTTTGCTGCTAAAATGCTTTATCTTTATTCCTTTGGGAATGGTACAGTACTACTGTGGCAGATGTGTCATGAAATGGGTGGGGTTTCACCCTGCAGGACAGCCCCTTGCCAGATTTAAAGTGCTCAAGCTTTTTTCCCCGTGGCAGACCACTTCATGATTTCATTTTCAGCCACTTCACACTGATTAACAATTCACCCACCCCACTTCACACTGATAACAAAGTTTGATTTCTCACCTATGCTTCCCCCCCCCCCCACTTTCTCCTTTTTGGCCTGGGCTGGCTCTTTCCTGTATGGGTGGGTGGGAGAAAGGCGCGATAAAGGAGAAAGTGAGGAGAAGGCTAAGGGAGGAGATTTTGTGCAGCACAGTAAAATGGGCCATTAGAGGAAGGGGGATTGGAGGAGGGATGGGGGCCTCTGGAAGCGATACCCATGGTCATGCTCGCTGGAAGGTTTGGCTTTGTGGGAACACAAAGCTCAGGTGGGAACTCAGCCTGTCCTCTGACGCCGTCATGTGCGTGTGTACACATGTGTGTGTGCATGTATGAGCAACCCACCAGTAGGTAGAAAGAGAAGAGAACAATTATGATAAAGGGAGGAAGGCAAAACGGGCTTTTTGGGCAATGCATTAAAAAGGGTTTCTTTCTGGCCAGAGGATGAGGGACACCTTCAGAGGGTTTGCCTGGCTCCTTTGAAGTATCCAGATAATTTTTGGCAGATGGGCTCTTCAGGATTCTGATGGAGCAGCTATGGAGGTGGGTTGTTCCATCTAGGGACAGAGGCATTTCCTGGGACATGGAAACCGGTGGCCACGATCCCACCATCTTCTCACATGTCTAGTTCAAAGCTGCTGAATTATTTCTTCAGCCAGTGGCGAGAGACCTAAGAAGGGAAGGGAAGAAGTGAGAGAGGCAGGCACTGGCACTGGAGGAGGGACGGGGGACTTTGGAAGCGATCCCTATGGTCGTGCTCACTGGAAGGTTTGGCTTTGCTATTGAGAAGCAAACAGCAGTAGCAAAAGGGGAAGGGGAGCTGGAATCCCCACCCTTGGCCATGTCATTGTGGGATTAAACCCAATCAGGAGAAAGGGGGGGGCACCCTGGCTGGCAAAGGGTGGGGAGGAAAAGATCTGCATTCCCGAGGCGTTTTTGAAGCGTTTTCGGTGGGAACAGCAGAATCAGGGTTGACAACGATTTAAAGTCAATCAAGTGGGATCAGCCAGAATGTGCATTTGCATCAGGTTTTGTTGTTTTGTTTTAAAAAGCATTTAAAAAAGCTCAGGTGGGAATACAGCCATGTGCAAAAGATGTGAGTGTTAACCCTGAAAGTATACATAAACATAGAACAAAGATGAATGGCAAACATGTTAAGTGTGAACATTTAAGTCAAATATGACTAGAAACACAGACCGTTGGTGCCTCCAGACTGGGACAGAAGCAACAAAGCAAGTTGCTGTTTCCATCCTTTGCAACAGGAGTGTGGCATTGCCCACCCGCCCCCACACTGCAAAGTCAAAAGAAGCTGGATAACCAGTATCTTTTTACTGTGCACTTACCCGCCTTTCCTGCACTCCTACTGACAGAAAGCAGCTGCACTGGAAATTCAAAGCTTCTGGTCCTCCATTTGTGAAGCTTTCAGTCCTCCAATTTGGAGAACTTGAAGGAGCTTCGCATTTAAGGTGGAACAAGGGGCATGTTTGGAAGCACCCTGAATCAGGAGAGGCTGTGAATGTCCTGAACTGGTACCTGGATACAGCAGTGGGTTGGACAGAACACAACAACATACCATAGCCTATCCAGTCCAGCGGCATCCTGCCTCACATAGTGGCTCACCATTCACTTCTGGGTATTCTCAAGCAGAAATCAAAAGCCAAACTTCTTTCTGCTATCAACTCCCCGCAAGGCATCTTGCCCATCTCTTCCACCAGAAGGCACCGTAGTTAGGCCTCCATTCTAGTAGCCTTTGATATACCTGAGTCAGCCTCTATGAATGTGTATCTACTGACACATAACACCTGTGTGTAAACAGTTGCAATGGCTGCTAATCAGCTACTGAGTCTGTGTCAAGGCTCTGTGTTTGGTATATAAGGCCCTAAATAAGATAGGAACAGGCCTGAGTACCTGTTTGTTTCCCCAGATAGAGGACAGTAAGACTGCTGAGATCCTCTGGTGACGATTCTGCTGTAGGTGTCACCAATCAATGAATGGGATGTTCTGGTGTATCACCACAGGGTCTTTTCTAGAATGTTCTCCCCTCAGATATTTGTGGGGTGCCTACTATTATATCTTTTAGGCACCTATTCAAAACCCATCTTTTTACCCAGACATTTCTAGTGCAAATCAATATGTTTTATATATCCAGTTTTAAATTCTTTTAAAAATATGATTGTCTCAATTGCTTTTAATTTGGTTTTGGATTTTTGTACATTGTTTTGAAAATGTTAATATGAACAACTGCTCTGTATATAGAAGGTCTTGAGGTTCAGTTCTCAGATAGCAGCAAATCTTTAGTACTTGAAAAGTACTGAACTTTGGAATTCAGTACTTAACATTAATCAAACATTATAAAATTAATGCAACATTTTAACTGTGTGCTACTTCCCTCCAGCATTAAAATCTTGTTAATTATTAACACCACACTACCAACTATAGTTTCTATGCTCTTCAGGCTATATTTTGGGCTATTGCAAGACTTGAGATCTCTGTAATTTTTAACTTCACAAGGGCTATAGCTTATTTACAAATCTTGTGCCTTGACTTTGGATGTTCTGATCTTAGTGTTAATCGTCATCATGGCTTGGCTTAGTGAACAAAGATTTAGGAAGGGCTCAACCCACACTTAAGTGTGTGTGGGTAGCCCTTGGGCCTGCGTGGTAGCTTTTTAAGGTGAGGTACAGTGTGCACAAAACTGACTCCACCCTTTACACCTAAGGGCCTATACATCTGCCAGGGCCTAGCTAGCTTGGACAGTGGCAGTGAAATTCTCAGGTCATAGGTTTGGTTAGAGTTTCATTCTCTTAGATGAATGGCCTTACAGGGCTAAATGAGTTCCATCTGCCAGGGTTTCAAATTGGAGTTGTCCTTTTCCTAGGATGGTTGTCCAAGACTAATGAGCCCGTCTTGCCCATGGCCACGCTTTGTCTGACCCTTCAGTTGAGATCTGTCTGGCATGGGAGATCCTACTGGAGGTGTATGCCACCGCTAGCACAGTTCACAACTTGGCCCTTTCTGCACTAGGCCTTATTTCAGAGTCTATCTCAGCACGGGGACCAACCATCTGCATGCCGGTGCAGACTATGGTAGGCCCTGGTATGGCCTACCATAGTTTGGACCAGCATGAAGATGGCTGGTCTCTGTCCTAAGATATAATCCTGAATAAGGCCCAGTGCAGAAAGGCCCCTTCTCAAGGGCATGCAAGCTCCTCTCCCACAACAAGGGGGTGCCCATGGAGCCCATCAAGCATGGTCAACTTAGATTCAGGGATCATGGAACTGAAAATTGCATGGATTGAAAACTATTAAAGGACGTACATTGTAGAGTATAGGAAGTGGAGTGTGATAGAAATTATTCCATTCTGACCACTGTATTTAAGTAAGCTGGAAAACTTTTTTTACAGAACACTGATTTACCCATGTGTTGTTAGTAGGCATCATCAACTTGGGGTCAACTCCTAATGAGTACATAGACACATTTGTGCAGTGTTTTGGGTAGATACCAAAGTAGTTTGTCATCTTCCAAGGAGGTCTTAGGGATTGAATTATGGCCCTTGGCTTTGGAGGCATTTGTTGCACCACTGACCAATTGGGTCATTTCCCAGCCACCCAGCCACATAAGGTATAGGAATAAATATACAAGGTGCCAAAGGTTGACCAGAGGTTGGCAAGGGAATGAGATGCTCAAGTGGCCAAGCATCAGAAGTGCTGGCTACCTGCCCTAAAGTCCACTAGGGCTGATGGCTGGAGGTCTGTCCATTATAGGAATGGTTGTCTGGCACAGGAATTTGCTGCCTTCTAGCTACAGAATCATTCTGCAATCTGCTGGTCGGCAAAACCAGGTCCTCCTTCTTGTGGCTCCATCCAGCCCATGGAGAGCTTCATGTTGGTGAAACCTGTTGCCCTACACTTTATCAACTACCTTTACATTCAAAAGCAGAAGTGGAGAGTTATTCATCCTCAGTATAAATTCAGCGGAAGGTGACCAGTGAAAGAAGGTATTGCTGAAATTAACCTTAGATAGCCTAAAGATGGCATGGAGTGGGTTGGGTGTGTGTGTGTGGAAATAAGCAAAGGAGCATGATAATGGCTGCATCGTCTTTTAGTTCTTTCAGTTTTTCAAAATCTGATTATTATTATTTTGAGAATCTCTAGTAAAATGAAGCGGGGAAGTGCACATTGAAAGTTTTTAAAATATCCATTAAAACAAGCACCATCTATATAAAAATTTCTAGTTACCCAATAAAATCTACTTATCAACAAAATCTACCTGTTACAAAGCCACAGAAAACACAGGTGTTCTTCAAAGACTTTGGACTCAGCCCTAAGTTTTAACCCATGGTTAATCAACTCCCGGAGTACAAAGAACACATTAACAAAAGTGTCAAGTTGTTTTCCTTATCTAATCCAAAAGTGGATTTTTAATTTTAATTATTTTTTTTAGAAAACGCTATTGCAGAGTAAACGTTTTTGGGGTATTGCACAATCACATTTTGGAGGCTGGACTTTTCAAGTGGCCACGGTGAAAACAAAAGACAACACCACCACCACCCAAAAGCTGGTGACTGACAAAAAGGAGGGGCTGGAAAAATGTGGGAGAAAGGGGGTACCTAGGAACCTCACCTGCCCAAACCGCAACAAGCCACCCACTTTGTGTGTACGGTAGCTGGTAGTTAGGTTCACTCTAAATCCTGCAAGAAGGGCAGTCTAAAGTAAGGGAGCCTCCCGATGGCGAGAGGAAATTACAGGAACTTGCTTAGATCCCGCTGTTACCTCTCTCGCTATCCCTGCCAATTGCAGGAGATAATCCTGGAGCAAACAAGCGCACTATGCATTCAGTAATCGTTCAGATCCGGTCTTAAGGAAAGCTGTAGGATCCTGGCCTTCTTTTAGCCTGTCGTACTATAGCCACTTGCTTGCTCGGGGAAGGAATGCATGGACTGATGACGACGGGAAAATAAACTCAGACACGGAATGATAAGACATTTTGGGGGGATCTTTTTCTTTTCCACAAAATGCAACCGCCCGCCCATTAAACAACTTCCTACACGGAGCCCAATCCCGGAACATCAAATTCTTTCTTCACACCTCCAGCGAGAAACCCTACAGCTTTTTGGTTATGGTGCCCGCCCACTTTGTTTTCCTCGACTTGGCCACCTCGACGCGCTAGACTAGTGAGCCGCACGCGTCAACTCAAGCGGCCGCCGCCGCCGCTCGGGGCTCTCCCAGAAGCCAATAGGAAATGTCTCTTTCCGGGAGCCAATGGGAGTGGCCGTGACATCCCTCGAAGTGTGTGGAGGGGGAGGGTTTCCTTTAAACTGAAGTTAGGGCAGCTAGCAGCTCCACTCCGCTTTCGAATCGGCTTGCTCTTCCCGTAGGAGCTACATCTCATCTAGCAGGAGACATGAATCCTATACAAGAGGGACGGGTTGTGATTGTTGGCAGGTAAATTATTTGGGGCAGCTGAGCCCTTCAGGGGTAGCCTGAGGAAAGGGAAGTTGAGAGTAAATGGGTCACTTGCCCCCCAAATGCTTACCATTTAGGGTGTCTTTGCACCCCCCAAAATGTTGAAGGGAAGGGAAGTTAAGAGTAAATGGGTCACCTGCCCCCCAAATACTTACTATTTAGGGTGTCCTTGCACCCCCCAAAATGTTGAAGGGAAGGGAAGTTAAGAGTAAATGGGTCACCTGCCCCCCAAATGCTTACTCTTTGCACCCCCCAAAATGTTTAAACTTGAAGGTTCCTGTGTGTTCTCCCTATAATTATTTAAATTATTTTTCAATGCAGTGTGCAGGCAAAAACAGAAATAGAAACCAAAAAATAATTTAAAAAACCTAAGGGGAGGGGAATCTATTAAGCATTAATTAAGCAATTACTAAAATGGTAGTTCCTAAAATAATGTAGCTTAATTTAGTGTGTCACTTTAGTGTGTCAACATGTATTGGTAGTTGCTATTGCAAGGTGTTAAAAAACAAATGAGTTATTTTCTTGCTCTTGTGAATAGAGCATATCTCTTAAACTATTTAATGTCTTCCTCAGTACAAACCGCCTGGAACAAAATATACTAGAGAGAGAAGAAAGCAGGAAATTTTTTTTTAATATTATGAAATGATGTCATTTTATGTACTGTACTGTGTTTTATTAATGTTATGAATGTAGAAAATACAGCAAACGTAGGATACTAAATTGTCTCAAGTTGTATTTTCTGGGCCTTTTCATTGAAGGTCAAGGTGTAAATTACTTCTGTAGGGTGTATAAATGCATTCAAGGTATACATATTCCTTATTTCCTGTAAAGCAGCTGGGTTCAAAGTTCAGTTAATGTAAGTATGTACCATAAATTAGTATTTGCATGGATATAACATTAAAATAAAGAGCATGTACCATGCTCTTTATTAAAATAAAGAGCATGAACCATGAACCTAAGAGAGCTTTTTCTACTAGATGCCTCTGGAAGCCCACAGACTTGTTTAAAATGTATTGTGTGTTCTTCTGTTTTCCATATTTAATAAACTTGGGGTGGGATATTACTCCTTTATTAATATTGACTGTGTCGGACCTGTTTGTCTGTTTCTTCAAATAATAAATGAACACTTGCTCTGCACATTTTTCAGCTATCCACTCAGAAAAAGAGGTGTGAACAGTGTTCAGAGCATGTGCACTGTCACGTGTTTGAGTAAGGAAGTAGCTGGGGATTCTGCTCAGTTACACATCATTTACCAGTGGTATGTAGAGGGTAAAGTCAAGCTCTCCCTAGTGGTAGTACAAACTGAGAGCTAAAATGTCAGAGGTTCAGACACTGCTGCTAGTATAGAACAAAGGTTATTCAACAATTCTTTCTGAGCTGCAGGCTCAGAAAGAATGTGTATTCTTTCTACATAAAAGAATTGTTATATAGGATGTTTACTGGAGTAAAACAGTGAGGTTTGTGGCTTTGTTCACTGTCTAGTTTTTTTTAAAGTTAACTGTTTCCTGTTTTAAGTACAATAATTAATTGTATTACTTACAAAGTGCTTTCTAAGTTCAGGAGTCTTAAAGAATTCTATTTCCTCACATGGAGTGATATTGAAGCATATTTTTCAAATCTGATATTAATCTGTTGAATCTTAAATTATGTTTAATAGATGTATGATTTGTCTAAACTTAACCCTTATAAACTATGGTTTGTGGTGCATAATTTCTCTCTGTGTATTTCAATGCAGTTGTTTCCAGTTTACTCAGCAATGTCCGAAACATACTTCCACATTTTTTCCGGTTATCTCCATGGCTGACTTCTGCTTGTCTGTCACATTTCCTTTTACACTTTGCTTGGCTTTATTTTTCAGAACTCCTGAATTCAGCCATTTGATGTTGCTTCAATCCTGTTAAGCTATTAGCATACCTTACAAGTCTGTTTTGATTGTTTCTCAGGATCCCTAGTTGTAAAAATATTATTCTATGTCTTGCTTGATTGCAAAACTCAGTTGATAGTATCAGTGCCTGTCTAGTGTATTTAATTTCCATTAAAACCACGAGAAATTAGTTGTGGAATTGTAGGAGTGTCCAGGAAGAAATAAACACTGCTAAATTTATTTATTTATTTAATAATTTATATTCCAGTGTGGGTCATGACAATGAAAGATAAAATGCAATAACCTAAAGCATATAAAATATATTTCTGTCTCCTCCATTTTTCCCTGGCTGGACACACTCAGAAGAAGCTAAGTAAACATCAAAGACCTTGGTGAAATGGTATGCTTTAATTAGGTGCTGAAAACCTTATAAAGTAGGCACCTGGCAGAGGGAGGCTGTTCTAGAATCAGGGATCACCACAGAAAAGGCTCTCTTCCATGTCACTGCCCTTTGTACCACAGAGTTGGAACTACAAGAAGGCCTTCTCTCTTAGTAGGCAGGTATATATATATATGGGAAAAGGTGCTTCTTCAGATAGCCAGAACCCAAGCAATTTAGGGTTTATCAAGGCTGGCATGATATATGTCTAGCCAGAGACTCCCTTCAGCAGTTGAGATGCTGCATTCTGCACTAGTTCCAGCTTGCAGACTGTCTTCAAGCATTGCCTCATGTAGAATGCTTTCCGGAAGTCTAATAGGTGTGGATCATGGTAGCCAAGTTATCCTTATCCCTATTCATTAGAACTACTCCTTGGTAAAAGAATATGATATAAATGGGCAGCCAACTGCTCCTGAAATGTACAACTGCTGAAATATATAGCCTTCAGTCCCAGGCAGCATAGCCAATGGCAAAAAGTAATGGGAATTCTAGTTTAATAATACAGTAATTCCTTGTGCAATACTGTGGTTTGATTCCTACATTCCACCATGTAGTGTAAAATCTGGTTATGTAGGTAATCACCTCCTGTTGAAAGTGGGGTGGAGTAAAGTTAGGACAACCATGGAGGCCTAGTTGGGTCTTGTGGGTCGAGTGTCAGACTCGTATCTGGGAGTCTCCTGATTTGATTTGATTCCACATTTCAAGATGAAGCCGGCTAGGTGGCATTGGGCTAGTCATAACTCTGTTTCTGAGTGCTCACAGCCCCTCACAGGATGTTGCTGTGGGGAGAAAAATAGAAGGCTTACTAGCTGCTTTAAAGATGAGGCAAATGGGGTATAAAAACTAATTCTTCCTCTTCTTCTGGTTAGCTAATGTTAGTCATTAGCACCACAAACTGAGGCTGCAATCACATGCAGTTATTTAAAAAGTACATTTGAGATGTCTTAGATGGGTCATTCAATGCGACTCTTCCTACTATCCACTCTTGTGAATATTCTGGGCTAGAGAAGGTGGATTGCTGATGGAACTCAAGTGCCACATGCTGTGTTTTTATGGTGCTTTTGAGCCTCTTTTTGCTACGTGTCAACTGAAGTTAATAGCATTGCAGAAGTGGCTTAGACTATTAGTAAATCAAGTCAAGAGACAGTGGGATGGTGAGCTTTTCTATCAGATCAGTGGCATCTCAGAGGCCACATCACATTGTTGCAAGTTTCTGGAATTGCACTGTGATACTGGGACTGTTCTATCAACTGTGTACAACCCAAACGGTGTTACAGCAAGGGATGTCTTTATCAAAAAATCTGTATTAAGTCTAATGTCAGTAAAATTGTCTATTTTGAAGCATGGATACCAGATCTATACTATTTTTAATATTTTTTAGTCAATTTGCTGTACAGTCAGACCCCTGTATCCACGGGGGATACGTGAAACTGTAGATAATCACGAACACCATCGTCAGCTTCCAAAAAATGCTGCTGCTGCTGCCACCTGAAGCCACCTGCCGAAGCTCCCTCAAGCTGAAGTCGCTGCTGCCACCAGCCAAAGCTGCCTGCCTGCCTTGTTTTGGCCACCCACCTGCCAGGTAGAGCGGCGGTGGAGAGGTAGCAACCCCCTGGCCAAAGCTGCCGCCACCAGCCAAAACAGCAAAGCCTTGTGGTGGCAGGGCCTTGCGGCGGCAGAACCTTGTGGCAACCTGGAAGGGCCTTATGCTGGCAGCAGTGAGGCCTTGCGGTGGTGGAGTGTTGCCAGAGTGAGGCCCTGCAGCAAGGTCGCAAGGCCTTGAGGTGGTGGCTGCGGAGTCTTGCAGCAGAGGGGGCCTCAATTTCAGGCACATGGCCTCAACTTCTGCCATGCCCCCAGCGACAGCAGACGGCTGCAGCAAGCGGCTGCAGCGGGGGGCTGGCGGAAGCTGGCGGCGGCAACAGGGAGCTGGCAGCAGTGGTGTGGCAGGAAAGGTGGGGGGGAGCGGGGGGTGGCTGATCGGTAACCGCAGATAACTGAAAGCGCAGTTACCGAATCTCAGGATATGGGGGTCCGACTGTATTTACAATGTCTTGTAATTAAGAACTCTTCAAAACAGATGAAGTTACTTTTGGAAACCACAGCAATGTCTCTACCTTATGAAATTTAAAAATATTAATTAAGAGACTGTTTTGCTTCTCATAGCACATTCTTTCATTTGTAATCTGTAAAGGTGTTGCACACCCTGTCTGGCAATATAGCAGACTACTAAGAATATTAACTGTCAGTAAATGATCTTATTGAGTTTCATATGATAGCACTATAGCAACACCCTTCAATAACCTTTGACTTGGCCGTTTCTTACCTTTCTTTGCTTTTTCTATTTTACAGCAATGTGTTGATGGCTCTGTCTGGAGAGAAAATAATATGCAAAGTTAAAGGCGTTTAAAAAAGCATGTTAAAAAACCATTCAAATAGGGAATTACTGGGTAAAGAGAGAGGTTTCCTCTTTCCAGGACAGCATGGTTGGATTTGAGAATGGGGACTGAACCTTTGGTTGTCCTATCAGTACTAAACAATGTAGCAGTGCCAGTGCTATTTCTCAGATTTGAGGATTAACCATAGTTGTATTATGGCAAGAAGACTTTCCTCTGAAACTAAATACTGTATTTTTTCCTTTCCCTCTGAAACAGCAGACATAAAGAGCAGAGTAAGACCCATTCTGGAATAAGGCCCAGTGTAGAAAGATACAGTTGCACAATCTGAGGACAATATTTAGCAAATAAAAATGGAATTGTTACTTAGTTATTTCACATTTATGGAAATAGAATAGTCAAGAAGAATAATTGGCTTTTCTACCCTGCTTTCCTCACCCTTTTAAAGGGACTCGAAGCAGCTTAAAGCTTTCTATTCTTCTCCCCATTACAGAACACCCTGAGAGGGAGGTGGGGCTCTGAGAGCTCAGAAAGAGAGATGTGACTAACCTAAGGTCACCCAGCTGGCTTTCATGGAAGAGTGCGGAATCAAACCCAGTATTCCCAGATAAGAGCCTGGCTCCTTAACCAGTAGACCAAACTGGCTCAGTTACTTAAGTCAGTTTGGTCTAGTGCAGTGGTTCTCAACCTTCCTAACGCCGCGACCCCTTAATGGAGTTCCTCGTGTTGTGGAGACCCCCAACCACAGGGGCGGAGCAGCTGGGAGGTGGGAGGGAAGGGCGGTGGGAGACTTGTCGCGACCCCTCTGAAAGGGTAGATCGACCCCCAAAGGGGTCCCGACCCCCAGGTTGAGAACCACTGGTCTAGTGGTTAAGGAGCTGGACTCTTATCCAGGAATACTGGGTTTGGTTCCACCCTCCCCCAGAAAGCCAGCTGGGTGACCTTGGATTAGTCACAGCTCTCTTCCAAGCTCTCACAGCCCCACCTCCCTCTCGGGGTGTTCTGTTGTGGGGAGAAGAATGGAAAGCTTTGTCAGCTGCTTTGAGTCCCATTAATGGGTGAGAAAAGCAGGGTAGAAAAGCCAACTCTTCTTCTTTCATGTTTATAGTTATCTATGTAACTCAAGGAGATTTAACTGTGTACTTTATTTGTTTTATGTTTGTTTGTCTTTAATCTTTTCTATCTGAATAAATCATTTTTTAAAAAGGGCGGTTTTCTTTGTAGCAGAGGAGGCTGATTTGCCTGTTCTCCCTTTCTTATTGCTCTTGGACATGAACTTCTTGTCCTTGTGGATTCTTAAAGCAAAGCATATATCCATATGCACTTTATAGCCTTCAGCAAATGTACTTGTAAGAAAACTCATCACTAATTTAATAAGCTGTTATTTTGCCAGTGAAATAGGAAACAATAGAAGATGCACATTAACTCTTTTGTAATTTTGTTTCATTAGTGGAATCATTGGATGCAGCTGGGCCATGGTGTTTGCTTCTGCTGGATTCCAAGTAAAGCTTTATGATATTAAGCAAGACCAGATAACAAAAGCCCTGGAGAATATTGGGTAAGTCAACCAAGGTTCTTCAGCATGAGCTAGCCGTCATTCTGATTTGTACGTGATATGAATACCACACTTTACTTACTTACTCTTATATCCCAGTCTGTATCCTGAGAAGAAGAGTTGAAGAAGAGTTGGCTTTTCTACCCCACTTTTCTCATGCATTTAAGGGGACTCAAAGTGGCTGACAAAACTTTTCTATTCTTCTCCCCACAACAGAACACCCTGTGAGGGAGGTACAGCTTTGAGAGCTCAGAAGAGAGCTGTGACTAGCCCAAGATCACCCAGCTGGGTTCATGGGGGAGGGCGGAATCGAACCCGGTATTCCCAGATAAGAGCCTGGCTTCCTAACCACTAGACCGGTGATGGCCAACCTATGACACGCGTGTCACAGGTGACACACCAAGCCCTTTTGGGTGACACACCTGGTCACCCTGGCACCTGGGCATGTAGTGCTTTCTTGTTCTTGAAGTGTATGAAATATCAACTTTCAATTGAAGATTTAGCAAATGTAAAGAATTATTTGTTTTTGCTTTTAATAAAATACATATATCAAAAATATAACTTTTTTACTAGAGCTACAAATATCACAAAATTATGGATATTTCTAGATGTGACACAGCACCCGAGTTAAGCTAGGTTTTCTTGCGAATTTTGACACACTGAGCTCAAAAGGTTCGCCATCACTGCACTAGACCAAACTGGCTCATGGCAGGTTATAACAATTGAAGTTTAAAAAAACAGTAAAATCAGATAAAAATAGCGCAGTACACATAGGGTAAGAGTCCCTTTAGCCCAAGGCCTGGGTAAAGAAGTACATCTTGGATTTTCATTGGTGGATGGAATTTGCTGCTAGAAGAAATGGTAATGGCAACCAGCCTAGATAGCTTTAAGAAAAGGTTAGACAAATTCATGGATTACAAGTGTATCAACAGCTACTAGAATGGATGTTTACATACTGCCTCTTGGTTGGAGAGACAAGCAGGATGCCTCTAAAGACCCTTTGCAGGGATTCAAGAGCAGGCAAAGGTTTTGCCTTTTGCCATTTCTGCATAGGCTTCGTAGACCCCATTAAGCACCTGGTAGGTACTCATTTGGTACGGATTCACTACATACCTTCCGTACAGAGGGACCCATTAAGACCCCTTTGGGATCGTGTCATCCATATGAGCATTGCCAAGTTGCAGATTCAGTGGGGTTTGGGGGCCGTTTAATCCAGATTAGCTGTAGACCCCTTTAAACAGGTCTTCAATCTGGTATTGCGCCATGAAGACTGGATTTCAGAGCATGCTTCCTCACACATGCCAGGCCAAAGGGGTTCAGGGGCAGGCTTGCAGGCTGTCATTTGCAGCGGGGAAGGCTCTGGCTCTGCCCCTCTACACACAGCCTATGTAGGTCCGCATGTCCTATGTAGCAATCTACAAAGCGTAGCAGCTATGTAGGCGACTACCCAGCCATGTCTCTCTGTCATACCCACTGAACTGGAAGTTACTCTTGATTGACAGTTTCACAGGCCAGTCACACCGTGCCTCTGTTGGACTTCCTGCTTGGGCCTAATCAGGGCCTTGGGATGCATGCTATGGCATCTGCGCAACAGCCCTGTTTAGCACTCATTGCCATCATGCCCTAAACACCCCGTGCAGATGCATGGAGTATCCGTATAGATCTGGAACTCAGTGGACCGGAATGAGTGAGGACTGGATCTCCTTAATCCGGATTAAGTGCGGTAACTGTGGAAATAGCCAGAGTCTTCTGCTTGAGATGCCCATAACTGTTTGGTGGGCTGCTGTGTGGAGCAGGATGCTGCACTAGATCCAGCATGGTTCCTCTTATGCTCACCTCCTGTATGCATAGAGAGATGTTTAAAGTGATGAAGCTTAATGAGACATATAAACAACAGTTGCAGAATACATTCAGATTGTTTATCAGCCTATTTGCTGTGGCATTCCCTACAGGCTTTGAGGAGTAGCTTTGTTGATCCATAGTTGTTGTAGCCCTAATGTGCTGCATTTCAGAGTCTACACCCATGGAGATGCTGCAAAGTCTCCATCCCTCTAGTGACTACTGGAGGCAAAGCCTGTTCTTTTCATAAATGCCAAGCTGAGATAATAAGCGTACTTATGTAAGTATAGTTTTGGGTTGCTGGCATGTAGGTAGTTAAGCTGCATTTGGATTCAGATCCAAGTTTGGGAAACCCTTTTGGGGGAAGGCAGAATAGACTACATAATCTTTATCTATTATTTGCATTTCTGCCCCATCAAGGTGGGTTCCAACAATTAAAAACTAATAGGCTAAAATTCTAAAAATTTGAAAATCAAAAATTAATTCCTAGTAGGGAAGGCTAAATGCCTCAATTAAACTAATGGCCTTGGGTATATCTAAATGTATTCAGTCAGTGTACCTGGCACGTCCCAAATGAGAAGCTATTTTATAATATGGGGTCTGTCAGCAAGAAGGATCTGTCATGCATCCCTGCCCTTGAACTTAGTGATGATACAACCAAGAGAACCTCCCTGGGAAATCTTAAAGCATAAGCAAATATATTTGGGAGGAAGAATTACTTTAGATATTTGAGGATCAAGCCATTTAGGGCTGAACAGTAGCCCTTCTAAGTTCATAGGAGTCCTGTGCCAACATTCTCAACTCTTTTCAATTAAAGATCCAAATATGTTAGAAAAGGACATAACCAGGGGCGGCTCCGCCTCATGGGCGGCGGGGGGCGCGCTCATCCTATGCCCTGAGGGCATATACAATGCATTATAGCTTGTTCCACCCATCAGCAGCTTTCCACTCCTTCTATTGGTTCAAGGCACATTTTTTTTATCACTGGATGAGGGCTGCCAGAGAGTGCCGCTCTGACAAAGCTGATTGGTGGAACAAGATATGCTCCTCCTTCCTTCTCCTGTGTGTGCGCGCCTGGCCCTGTTGCCGCCGTCATTTCTGGAGAGGCGGGTGGACTGAAGAAGCCAAGGTAAGTTGCTCCCTCCCTTTGCCCCTAAGCTTAGCTTTTAACCTCCCCTTTTTACCTGCCCCCCTCTCCCTCCGTCCTCTCTGCGTCACGTCCCTCCCTTTCTCTCCCCCCCATTCCCTACCTAGGAGTAGGTTCTCCTTTTCCACGTGGCCGCCATGTGGAGGACTGGTTCTAATCTCTCTCTCTCTCTCTCTCTCTCTCTCTCTCTCTCTCTCTGCAGCCTGCCTTGTTGCCAACAATGGAGCCCTGTTCACTGCAGAGAGAGAGAGAGAGGTGACTTTGCCACCACCGCTGCCCCAACCAAGCCCGTGGCGCGAAGAGGAACCGGTCGCCAGTGCGGGCCTCTCTCTCTCTCTCTCTCTCTCTCTCTCTCTCGGCGGCGAACAGGGCTCCATTGTTGGCAACAAGGCAGGCTGCTGAGAGAGAGAGAGAGAGAGAGAGAGAGGTGACTTTGCCGCCACCGCTGCCCCAACCAAGCCCATGGCGCAAAGAGGAACCGGTCGCCAGCGCTGGCCTTTCTCTCTCTCTCTCTTTCTCGGCCGCCTGTCTTGTTGCCGATAAAGGAGTCCTGCTCGCTCACCACTGTCTTCCTTCGCCTGACTTGGGGCAAACTGGGCTCGAGAGAGAGAGAGAGAGAGAGAGAGAGAGAGAAAGGGCTGGCGCTGGCGACCGGTTAATCTTCGTGCCACCGGCTTGGTTGGGGCAGCGGTGGTGGCAAAGAGGTGGTGATCTCTCTCTTTCTCTCTCTCGGCCAGCAGCAGCGGCGGCACCGGCCCAGTGCTCGTTACGGCCGAGCTGGGGGCCTCACTCTCTTTCTTCCTTCCTCCCTGTGTTCCTTCCATCCACCTCCCTCTACTTCCCTTCCTTATTGCCTTCTCTGTTTCCTTCCTTTCCTTTCTCTCCGTTTCTTCATTCCCCCATTTCTCCCCCTCCCGGGTAGAAAAGCCAATTCTTCTTCTTCTTCCTGCTTTCTCTCTCTCTCTCTCCTTCTTTCTGTCTTTCCTGCTTCCTTCTCTCTCTCCTTCTTTCTGCCCTTCTCTCTTTCCCTTTGTTTTTCTCTTTTTCTTTCCTTCCTTCTCTCTCTTCTCATCTCCCTCTTGTTCTTTCTTTCCTCCCTTCCTTTTTCTCTCTCCTCCTTTCCTCCCTTTCTCTCTCCCCTCTTTGTTTCACTCTTTTTCTTTCCTCTTTCCTCTCTTCTCTTTTCCTTCCTTCCATCTATTCTGTCTATAAACGTGCTTTTCTGACACAGGCGTGTTTTTTGAAAGTCTATTCTGAGCTGTCTTTTCTGTTATTTTGATCCGTCCATTCCTTCCCTCTCCCCTTCCCTCTTTCTTTCCCTCCTTCCTCTCCTTCCTTCACAGCTCTTTCCAGAGCTTCCACAGCCCTACCTCACAGGATGTTCTGTTGTGGGGAGAAGAACAGAACCTTTGTCAGTCACTTTGAGCCTCCTTAAAGCAGGTAGAAAGCCAACTTCTCTTCTTCCTTATGAAGGCAGATTGTTTCTCGAAGTCTGACTATATAACTAGTGTTTTCTGTCTGCTCTTATGAGGAAAACACCTCCTTATTTTCAGTTTAGATCTTCTCTTGATGTTTCTTTATTCCTAGAACCAGTGTATGTATGCATACTGTGAAGATGCTAGGATTAATGCCCTGAAATTTAAATAGTAATGGACTATTTGGTCTATTTGATCAAGTGGTTAAGGAGCTGGACTCTTATCTGGGAGTACCAGGGTTTGATTCTGCCCTCCTCTATGGAGCCAGCTGGGTGACCTTGGGCTAGTCACAGCTCTCTTCTGAGCTCTCACAGCTTCATCCACATTGCAGGATATTCTGTTGTGGGAAGAAGAATAGGAAGCTCTGTCAGCCACTTTAAGACCCCTTAAATGGGTGAGAAAAGTAGGGTAGAAAAGCCAATTCTTCTTCCTCCATAAAGCCAGCTGGGTGACCTTGGGCTAGTCACAGCTCTCTTTGGAGCTCTCACAGCTCCACCTTCCTCACAGGGGAAGGTGTGGGGAGGAGAACAGAAGGTTTGTCAGCTGCTTTGAGTCCCTTAAATGTGTGAGAAAAGCAGGGTAGAAAAGCCAACTCTTCTGTTGCTTCTGCAGAGATTTCAGTGTCGGGAAGACAGGCATGGGAAGCAATGACTTGAAGATTATAATGAGATTTGTCTGGATTTTAGAGTAGACCAAGTTTGAATCTGAGGTTCCTTGAATTTCACTGCATTGCTTGTGTCCATCCTGTTTGTATAGGCCATAATCTGCAAGAACATTACTGTTTTTCAGTGATATATAGTTAAGGTGGGGGAAGCAAGCATTACCTACCTCTATATTGCTGCTGCCCATTCTCCCCCAATTAGAGTTTCCTTGCTACCACTGTTATTTATTTTCCAAAGATAAAAGTTCCAGTCTGAAGCAGTGTATGTTAAAGTTGGTGGGACGATGTATCTTACTTCTGCAGTGCTTTATTCAAAGAGGTCCTAGCAAGTGGCACTCTTTGTATTTATGGCCTACTCAGATAATTTCTGATTACTGACTTGCAGTCTAAAGTGGTTCGGACCTGAGTTCCATATATCTGGAGTCCTGTATGTTTTCCCAAGCTCAGGCATAACTGACTTCTGGGGCTGTTTCCTATATGAAAACTTCCCCAACTGGAAGCAATTGAAACTGGGGAAAGAAAGTTCCCTGGCTGTAATGCCAGTGTACTAAGAGCAATTTCATGCATAAAGCTGCAAAATCCAAATACTCTTTGAAAGAAGGGAATGTATCAGTTCTACTTAGGAGGATTCTTTCACTACCAATTTTTCTGCTGCAAATCCTATGGCACTTAGAGTGTGGACATGCATGCAGAAAAAGCAGAAAAAGCATGCAGAATCAATGGTTATTGATTCCATGAGTTCAGTTCTGGTTCTGTATCTTTCTGGCCCTGGACCCCTCCCACATGACCTTGGCAGCCCCTCCCACATGACCTTGGCAGCCCCTCCCACATGACCTTGGCCCCTCCCACATGACCCCCCCCCATGACCCTTCCTCTCCCATGCCTGTGAACACCCAGCCCTGAAGTCCACCAGCCGCCACTGGACATAACCCAATGTATAACTTGGAGTGGTATATTTCAGATTCTCAGTGTGGCGCCGCCTATCTCCCAGTGCGAGCTGCCTAACTCTCTTCACCCCTGTCTGTAAACACAGTAAGGTGCTTTTATAATTTTAGAATCTTGGTAGCGTGTTCGGGTTTATGTATATATATATGTTCTGGTAGCGTGTCTTTATAATGGTTTAGCCTCGCACCCCACAAGCGGACACCAACAATGCTTAGACTTTTCAAAGGGAAAAATAAACAGGGTTTTATTCTTAGTAACAGGTAACACAATAAAAGAACAGAAGAATACACGTCTGTCAATTCAAAGCCACACCCTTTAGTTCCTAGATTTCACACATAAGTCTTAACTTCACAGTTCCTTTTACTTTCAACCCCTTCTGGCCTATTCTCCAGCTCAGAAGTTCGGGACCAATGCTTGGTTCCTTCCCTGAGGTAAAGAGACAGTCTAACCTGTCTTCTCCCCCCCAAAACCCAAAAGCAAGGACCAAAATCTTTTCCTCTAGCAGGCGGATTTTGTACTCCTCACTAGCCTAAACTCGACGCCTGATTGGTGGAGTGCGCTCCTCCCCCTCCCATTATGCTAACTAGGGAGGCTTCGCCCCCTCCTTTACCTGTTTAAGCTGTCAGTTTAGACTCTTCCTCAAAACACATTGAATACACTTTTATTACACTTTTAAAATTTCTTCTCCCAGCACTAAAATTTAGTGTGGGCACCACACTTAGACTGTGTGGGCATTGGATCAAAATTGGGTCAAATCAAGGTATTGCTGAATTTGGTTGAAGTTGTTTGCATTGAATCTGAAAATGGGGGTTTTCCATCATACACACTGAATTTATAACACCAGTACTCTTTGTTCTGGTGTTCTGAATTGTACTCTTAGGGTGTTTTTCCACTGTCACTAAAAGTACCCATTAAGTATCCATACGACATGTCATTTTTGTACCCATTAATGGGTACTTAATGGGTACTTTTAGTGACAGGAGGAAAACACCCTTAATTTACCCTTGCACACCATTAAGTACTTAGATGGTCTGCTTTTGGCTTCAAAAATGGAGTTGGCTTTTCTTTTATTCTTGCTAAACTGCACCACCTGGCACATTCATTCATTCATTTATTTATTTATTCATTCATTCATTCATTCCACCCTATACCAAAGGTCTCAGGGCAGGTAACAGCATTTAAAACCAAACATATTCACTTGCTGATCATGTACAGTCATAATGAAGGTAGAGTCCGCTGGCACAAATCAGTGTAGTTCCTAAGGACTAATGTAAAGACAACTAGTGATTACATGGACAGTTCTCTGAAGTTTTATTTTTTTTAAATAATTTTTTGTTTAAAGTGGCTTGCCACTTCCAAGGAGATTTTGGGGATTGAACCTGATACCCTCTGCTGTCTAGGCTGTTGCTCTGTCAGTGAGCTACAGCCACTCCTGTAAGGCCCGTAGGATGGTCAAAATACATATCAGCTGCACATCTTTGCAGGCCGATATCTACAACTGTTGTTAACAGCAAGCAAGCACAAGTGTGAAAGTAATGATCTTGAGTGATGCAATACAATGTTTGTAGATCATTAACTGCTGCCAAATAGAAAGCATGTCAACTTTTTTTTCAAAAAGGCCTACACGTGCAAGGAGTTGCAGATCTAAGCTTGAGTAACAGCCAAATACATTTTAATGATGGCAATGGGAAATCCTTTCAGTATGTTCAACATTTGCATTGCATTTCACATTCTGCCAAAATCGTGTGTGTGAGGACCTGTTTGGAAATGTGCTTAGAGAGGGTTGGTTCTTTTTAAAAATTAATTTGGGGCCCTGAAGGGTAGGGTGTCTTCTATGTGATGTATTGGCAACATTGTCTTCAGCTGTCTTTCATCAGTTACATATGTACATATGTGGAATGGGATTTTTTGTAGATCAAAGCAGGTGAAATGGAAACATTTGGCAGAAATTTGATAAATTGATACATTCTGTCAGAGAACGAACACTGGGGTCATTTCTTAATTATTGATTTTCTAAACAAGAAAGAAAATGATAGATTGACTTCGGGATTTGATTATTTTGAATTGCCTAAAAAAGTAAAGTACCCTAGTTGTAATATTTAAGTTTAGGGTTAGGGACAGGTATGAAAATATGAATACATTTAATCATCACTGTCAACATTTTTAAGGCCTTTGATATGGTGCAGAATAGATTTGTAGTATCCTTACTTGAACATAGAACATTTGAGAAAGACTTTGCGGAGCTAATTAGCAGTTGACTCATATATTGCTTATGGAAGTTTTGGCCAGCACTGTGAGAGAGGAACAAGAGATAGAGCCCTATAGTGTCAAAGAAAGACTGCTTAAAATGAATTAATATGCAGATGACATACTGGCATGAAAAGAAATAAAAATTTAATCTACAGTGATGAAGTTCCAAAATGATCACTTTTGAATATTGATATAATATTTTCTATATATTATAATATATAATAGAAACATATTGCCAGAAGTCTAATTAGAGCGTCAACAAATTATAGGCATAAAAGTGAAAAGGAAAGCAATATAATACCAAGATATATACATCATACAAAATTTAGGGAAATCGGCATTAGTGGACCACTATCCCCTGTTAAATCAGATGGAGAAAGATATAAAAGTACTGGAGCACAAAACACATTTTTCACTGTCAGGCAGAACAACCACAACTAAAATGAAAATCTTGCCAAAATTACTATTTTTGTTTCAGTGTGTGGTGGTATCACCTCCAAAGGAAGGCTTAGGGAAAACAGAAAAAAAACATATGAGGAGCCCTGCTGGATCAGTCCAGCATTCTATTGCACACAGTGGCCCACCATGGGCATCTCAAGCAGAGACAAGGGCAAATCTTCTCCTGCTCTCAAATCCAAGCAAATGGCCTTAGAAGCTTCCTGCCTGCTCTCCCAGCTTGAAAGATGTACCTAGGTATTCATTCAAGTAGCCATTGATACATCTGTCACCCATAAACTTGTCTAACCCTTCCTTAAAGCCATCTAGGCTGGTAGCTGTTACCACCTCTTCCGGCAGCAAATTCCATAAACCGATGACCACATTAAACTCCTCAAGACCTCATATTCTGAAAGCAGATTATTAAATTATGTCCTAACATTAAAAACCACAAAATTCAAAGAGTGTATTTTATTTTTCTCATGACTGTAGTACACTAGACAATTAGAGTGGCATAATTAGTCATAGCAAAGGGAGGAAAGGCTAACAGTATATCTATATTTTAATGGGTTTTTGCTGTTCGATTTAAAGAAGTAAAGAATGATTTGTATGGGCATGGATGCTTATATCAGATGGAAAAAGAAATATTAAAAAATATAAAATATAAAATACAGTAATATTTTTTAATACACCTTGAGTAAGGGAGAAGACAAGGCTTTAAAGGAAACAATAAACCTGATTTATTGTCTGAAATGTATTTGAAAATATTTAAAAGTTCCAATCCATTCCATGCCAGAGGATGGGTGAGGTGTCTTACTGTATTGTTTTGAATATGATTTAGGTATTGTACTATGATTGAGGTTTTTGTAATATGTTATATTTAGGTATGCTTGTAGTAATAAATCATTATAAATGAGAATAAAACTGGACAGCAAACACTTAGGGCGTTTTTCCACTGTCACTAGAAGTACCCATTAAGTACCCATTAATGGGTACACAAATGCCATTATGTACCCATTAATGGGTACTTAATGGGTACTTCTAGTGACAGTAGAAAAACACCCTTAGTGAATTTGAAGGGAATTCATAGATGGCTCTAATCACCTAGAAAAATAATGAATATAAATAAAATCATATTAATGCAATGTTGGAGAAGATGCCAAAACATTGTTCAGTATGTGGTTGGAATGCCTAAAGAGTTAAACAGTTCTAGGCAAAAAATAGCAGTAGAAATAGACAATATATTAATTATACAGCTGAATTGGAACACAGAACGTGCAATGCACTACTAGTTGTAACTACTTTTTTTTAAAAAAGGCAATCAAATTTATGTTTTACGCTGAACAGCTGCTGCTGGCACAAAACTGGAAACACACAAATAACTTTTTGGTGAAGGAATCGTATAATAAGCTCTCAGAAATCTTAACAGATTAATTCACTTGGGAATGACATAAAACCTTTAAAAGTTTTTAATTGTTTCATCAATTAAACAATTGATCAAGTTAAGATCTTTAAGTGCCTCATTTTAATATGTATATAATTTTATTATCATTAAGAGTGTCCCTGTTCCCTCCCACACCATTTTCCTTTTGTATCTTGTCTCTTTAGATTGTAAGCTTGAGGGCAGGGACCTGTCTAAGATTTTTATAATATTGTAAACTGCCCTTTGGGTATAGGGCAGGAAAGAAATACAAACAAACAAAAGAATGACAATGAAATATGCAAGTGATAAATTTTAACTTTTGTGGAATCCATTACTAAAAGCATTGGAGAAGACTGATGAGGTGAGTATTACAGTTAGGACTATGAACAAAATGAGCCAAACAATGTGTCCCCTTAATGTGTCCTTTATTCTCAAAAGTGTATACCGAAATGTACCAAATACATTTTTTTAATGTATATAAATATATATGAATGTTAGAAAACACATCCCCCAAATACCGGCATAAGTGCAGTGCTCTGGGAACTTACGTTTATATGTAGCAATCTTGCCTAGTGATATAAAAATTTTGGACTAAATTGAAACAAGAAATTGTGTACATTCGTCACAGTGACCTAGATCTCATGCCATAATTATGTCCTTGGGACATGTAAAGAGGGAAGAAAAAAAATATCAAATACAAATCTTTACTCCATTATAGGTGTATGCGTTTGGCAGCTAAATGAAGCTAAATGTAACTGGAAGGAAAGAAAAATTCCTTTTTGAGAACTTGCATTTTTGAGAACTTATTATATTCTAGTTATGGTAAATGAAAGGTGATGCACTTCCCTCAACTCTTTCCATAGTACACGGTTCGTGTTATCAAAGATGGTTCCCATGGTGTGGGTGATTTAATTCCTTTTAGGTCCAGGTTACCTCATCTTCAAGAGCCAATTTATGGTTTTATGTGCCTTCTCTTTAATATAAGTAGATATTCAGTGCCACATAACATCTTTTAGTCTTGTAGTGTTATAAGATTGTTTATAATTTTTGTGTTATATTGGTTTCATTAAACCAAGTCTTTGAGGAGGCCTCACACATCCTGAATTGGTTTTGATGCTCATAGTTCTTCATGGAAGGGCTTCTAGCCAATAAGGTCCTGTCAGATATTTCATTGCTCAGAAGACACTCCAATAAGTCTCAGTAGTTTCTAAAAGCATGTTTCAGCTGTGTGCATTTAAAACCAGAAACTGTGAGGCTTAAATTGTTTTATGCAGTGCTCTGGAAGGGTGCAGGGGCTCATACCTGGAGGCATCTCTGAATGTAACTCCCGAGGTGAATAACAGAAATAACTCATTGTTCTTTGTTTTTTTTTCCTGTTTTTAAAATAGCAAACAAATGAAAGAACTGGAAAAAATAGGAATGCTGAAAGGGTCCCTAAAAGCTGACCAGCAGCTGGCTCTCATTAGTGGCTGCACAGACTTAAAATCAGCAATAGAGGGTGCTGTATACATTCAGGTGAGTAGTTTCTTCTTATAGGTGAAGATGCCTAGGAAGTCTAAATTTACTCTTGAATTGCTGCTGTAAATTGTTTGTTTCTCTGCTTTTTCTAGCTTAGCTGCTACTAGAACTAAATTCATTGACTTTGTATTAAAATTCTGTCATCTCCATTTTGTTAATATTATTACACTGAGAAAGTTAAAAAGGGAAATTCCTTGTGCTTTTTCTTTGGTTATCTGTGGGCTGAATTATTTAAATTCACTCCATAGATAACCAAATTATTTATAGTCAGAGAACATATAAAATGTAGAAAATTCAGATTTCAATCAGATGATGTACATACTGCTCATTAAAATACAATCTTAAAGTGATGTACCCAGAATAAAAAGAGCTTAAATCATAATAGTTATATAAAAAACTTAATTTTTTAAGTTGTGAGCCAGTTTAGTCTGGTGGTTAGGGAGTTGGACTCTTATCTGGAAATACCGGGTTCGATTCTCCCCTCTCCCATGAAGCCAGCTGGGTGACCTTGGGCTAGTCACAGCTCTCTTCTGAGCTCTCACCTACCTCACAGGGTGTTCTGTTGTGGGGAGAAGAATAGAAAAGCTTTGTCAGCCGCTTTGAGTCCTCTTAAATGGGAGGGAAAAGCAGAGTATAAAAGCCAACTCTTCTTAATTAAAATCAAGGATGGTGGAAACAAGTATTCACTCTGGAAAAGGCTGGTTAGAAAGGTCTTCAGTTGGTGCCTAAAAACCAGAAGAGTAGGCACCAAATATCAGAGGGGAGACAATTCCAGAAGGTGGGTGCCACTATAAAGAATGATGTTCTCAAGGGTAAATGTGACTATAAAGAATGGTGTTTTAAAATTTGCATATTAAAAACAGTCCTGTTCCTGAAATTCCAAAAACTGAAGTTCTGCTACAGAGGCACTAGTCTGATGAGATAAATATTGTGCACAGGTAAAAACAAATATCAAAAATTGGCCAGTACATCTGAGTGGCAGGAACTTGGGTGTCCTGGTAGATCATCAACTGAACATGAGTCAACAGTGCGAAGCAGCTGCAAAAAAGGCAAACGCAATCCTGGGGTGTATTAGGAGAAGCACAGAGTCCAGATCACGTGAAGTTATTATCCCCCTCTACTCTACCTTGGTCAGACCTCATCTGGAGTACTGTGTCCAGTTCTGGTCACCCCAGTTTAAAAAAGACGCTGACAAGCTGGAGCAGGTTCAAAGGAGAGCTACCAAGATGATGAACGGTCTGCAAACCATGTCCTATGAGGAACGGCTTAAGGAACTAGGAATGTTTAGTCTACCAAAAAGAAGACTGAGAGGAGACATGATAGCTGTCTACAAATACCTCAAGGGTTGTCACAAGGCAGAGGGATCAGCCCTGTTCTCACTCTCTCAAGGAAGGACTAGAAACAATGGGGTGAAACTGCAGGGGAAAAGGTTTAGTTTAGATGTTAGGAAAAAATTTCTAACAGTAAGAGTGATCAACCAGTGGAACAGGCTGCCACGGGAGGTGGTTGGCTCCCCTTCGATGGAGGTCTTCAAGCAGAGACTGGACGGCCATCTGTCTGAGATGGTTTAGGAGATCCTGCCTTGAGCAGGGGGTTGGACTCGATGACCCAGGAGGTCCCCTCCAACTCTACCATTCTATGATTCTATGATTCTATGATATTTCTTTCCAGGAGATGCTGGGGATGAAACTCACAATCCTCTGGTTTAGAGGGAGAGTTCTATTTCTGAGCTAAGGGAAATGATGTGAATGTAATATTTCACATGACTTGTGTTTATGGGTGTTTTTCCACTGTCACTAGAAGTACCCATTAAGTACCCATTAATGGGTACAAAAATGCCATTACGTACCCGTTAATGGGTACTTAATGGGTACTTTTAGTGACAGTGGAAAAACAACCCATAAGAACTGTAAGAAGCAGTTCATTTGTATGTAGTTGCTGCTGAAAAATGCTTATATAATTTGACTTAAGTTGTTCATATTTGCTATATTTTTCTTTTTTGGATGTGGTGATTGTATTTTGCTTTGTATTTGGTTTCCATTTGTTGTAAACCGCCTTGGGTGAAAGTTTCTTTTGGAAAGGCGGTATATAAATAAAATTATAAATAAATAAATAATAAGTTGTCTGCATGGTTGCCTACCAGTATTTATTTATTTCTTCATTTGTTTGCTAAATTTTTATAGCTGTCCAGTACCGTAGGTTCCCTGAGTGACTCACAATAAAATACATTAAAATGGACAAGACCTCCCTATATCTTTAAAAACAACATGATATGAAAACAGTGCAATTAAAAATATATATACTAAAAATAAAATAGGAAACAAAAAATTCACAGGGTGAAATGGAATAGGAAATAGTAAAAAAAACCTGATCCTAAAGCATCATGCAGGTAAAATTTCTCAACATCTAAGGGCATAATTCAACATGGCTTTAATTGCAGACATGGGTGGGTGACCCATAAAGGTAACATCTGTAGTGCTTTGTGATGCCCAGTAGCTTATAGTTGAAGTTCACTCTTCCTTTCTCCTTCAGAGTTGGTTAAACTGCAATGTTCAGTGGGGTTTGGTTTCATTTCATTGTAGCCTTATATTGTCTCAGCTACCATTGGCTGTCCCTATTCTGACCTTTGGTACCACTTTGTTCTAGCTGTCTTGCCCTCCATTGCCCACCTGCATTGGGTACCAGCCACCTCTGGCTGCATCTTTGTCCTCTGCTCACCCCCATTTTGCACCAGTCATTACTGACTGCCTCATTTACATGCTGGCATTGCCAAGTGATACTCCTCACCTTTTCTTTGATAAACGAGGGGTTGTAGCGGTCCCAGTTTAAATTTAGATACATGCCCTTTCAGTTTATATTGCAGAAGAAGGCTCATTTTTCCTGAGGAGATTTGCTTTTAATTTTGTATTGCAATGTATTCAGATCAGGCCTGTGATGGGAGGGAAATGACTTAAGACACTGGCTCTGTCCCACTGTGCACACTCTATGGCTATTTGTGGAGCAGAATAGCACCCAAGTCCAGGATGACACATTGTATAGACATGTACTATCTTGCCATGAAATGTGGTAATGGGTTTCAGTCCCAGGTTCTTGACTGCTTCCACTAGCTGGTACCAGTGTATTAATGACAGCACATTGAGGTGATTAATTGCTTGAAGGTTAAATATTTTCTTGTAAACTTTGCAGCCAATAAATATTGAGACTTTTGGTCTATGCCCTATGCGCTGTCCCCCAGTAGAGACAAAACTAGAAGCATTTGTTTATTTAGTCAATGAATTTATTTAGATTTTTATCCTGCCCTATACTCAAAGGTCTTAGAGCAGTTACAACCATAAAAACAAAACATAAAATGAACACACTAAAAACAACCAGACACAACAGATACTTCATACCTACTCCTTGTTCTCCTTATGGGATTGCATCTTCCTTCCAGTCAGCCCAGCCCATTCCTTCTTCCCACACGTTCTTTACTGAGAAATAAGATTACAGCCTTAAAACGGTCATGGGTGACAGAGGTTGATCATGCCTTGGGCTAAATTTGCAGAAATGTGAACAAAAGTCTGTAGCTTTTTGCATAAACGTAGGGAGATTCTGCACTGGCCAGTATACTGGACCAGCAAGCATAGGAGGAGACACCCTCCTCTTTACCTGCCAGTGGAGAGAAATCAGGGCAATGCCAGGGTTTCAGTGTGGCAACTCTGTGAGGAGCTGGAACAAGACACTTATCCAGTTGTAACTTGGGTGTAATTTTAGCAGATAACACAGGAGCAAAGAAGAGTCACAACTACCTTATTGTTCTTGTAGTTACTATTGTTATTAGGTGAATTCTGGTGACAGTGTGGATACATCCATGTAGCATTCTTAGCAGATAAACAGAAATGGGTTTTTATGATGATCTTCTGGAGAGTGGCCAGAGATCAAATTTGTGACCCTCCGTTGTGACCCTTCTATTGAGTTATGACCACTCCCTTAAGATGTTTGGTAACGTACTGTAGGTTTTTCTCCCTAAACTACTTTTGAGAACCGAATGTGCACAAATATCAGTTAAATATCCAGGAATAAAAGATGCTAACTCAATATATCATGTTTAAGGCATGAGCAAATTATTTCTAACCTAATAACTAAGAGGAATTTTTGCTAGTTTAGACAAATAACCTTGCTGATGGGTAGTTTTCAGATGGTTATGTTTTCACACACAGTTTCACTTTCAGAACTCTTTTCTATGCTTCCTGCTGAAAAAGAAGGTAGTGAGCTTTGCTTCCACTTTATTTATCATTTTGAAACTGCCCTTCGGAAAGCCCTGAAACGGTGTACAGATAGATACAACCAACATTGAACTAAAAACAGTGATTAGAAGTAGGGGGAGAAAAAAAATTAAAATCCAAGATGTACCACACAAATTTATAAAGTAAAAGATATGCTATAGCAACAGGAAAAGGCAAAATTAAGATGTCTGGATGGGTTTTCAACAAATGTGGCTCTACCTGGCAAATTACTACTAAAGGAAGACTGTTCTGAAGTCACAACAGAAAATTATCTGTCTTTGGCAAATGCCCTACAGATATCATCTGGAGATAGGATCACCAGGAGGGCTCCACAGAAGAAGAAGAGTTGGCTTTTCTAACCCGCTTTTCTCACCCATTTAAGGGGACTCAAAGCGGCTGACAAAACTTTTGTATTCTTCTCCGCACAACAGAACACCCTGTGAGGTAGATGCGGCTGTGAGCGCTCAGAAGAGAGCTGTGACTAGTCCAAGGTCACCCAGCTGGCTTCATGGGGGAGGGTGGAATCGAACCGAGTGAACCTTCCTGGTGGGCAGGGCTGTATGGGAGGAAATGCTATTTCAGGTATCTGGATTCCAAGTCGTCTGGACCCAGAGTGAAGCAGTAACCGGTGCAGCTCTTTAGAAACACCAGTCATCAATGATAATCTTCAAGGGAAGCAACAGTCTAACATAGGAGATACAAGAATGTGGGCCTTTGTGGCCACGTGGTCACTGTCTAGGATAGTTTGAATTCTGGCCACTGCTGTCTCTTGACATTTGACTGACAAATATGGATCCAAGAGAATACCTAACCTCCATAAGAACATAATAGAAGCTACAGCCCATCTAGACCGACATCCTGTCTCACATTGTGGCTCACCAGTTGCTTCTGGGCATTTTTAAGCTGAAGATGAATACAAAACCTTCACCTGCTCTTGTTTCTCTTCAAATGGCTTTGAGAGGCATCATGTCTGTTCTTCAATTTGGGGGCAGTATCTAGATATCATTTATAGTACGCCTGTCCAAACCTGTTCTTTCCAGGGAAGTCCAGCCCTGTCAATAAGACTGTCTTTTCACTTCCCTAACATGGGAATGTGGCATGCAAGCAGTACCTCTGTCTTGCCTGGATTCAGTTTCAGTCTATTGGACTGCATACAGCCCATCACTGCCTTGAGGTGCAGTTGTAAAATCAGATTTTCTTTAGTAAAAAGCACTAGCATGGCACATGTTATTTTCCAATGGAACTGATTATTTATGCAGAATAGTTTTGGCAAGAATATCTAAAGATATGTGTAATTCTGCATAAAGCTCTTACTTACCGTTGAAATTTGCCTCCTTTTCTATCATAAGCTTAACTGTCTTTAAAACCAAGGATTGGCTGGTTCTGTAAATACATCAATGCAATTTTCTTAGGAAGAATACAGAAGTGATTTACCATCTCTTCTAAGAAACTGAGGGGTTTGAATCTGTGATCTTCTGCTTTCTGGTTTGTTGTCCTCAGCCATGAACTGCGACCATCTCTGCCTTTGCTTAGAACAACACAAAATACTATTAAATTGCTATAAAATGGGATTCGGAGATCTGGACACTCGAAGGGATTTGGGTGATTCTTTGGTCAGCATAGAAGATGGGCATGGCGTGAATTCAGCGAAAAGCATCCTAACATTGGTATCCCTAGCCAGAATTGTCTACAGAAACAAAATAACATTGTAATTAACTTGTTAACTGACCTTGTAAGCTAGAATTGCAGGGATCAAAAAACTAAAAGGCTAAGTCCAAACTTTGAGACCTCTCACCAGCCTGTCCAAGTGTAATAAACCACAAAGTCATGACAACTATGGAATAAGAGAACATATCACAAACTGGCTTTCAGACTCCAGAAGAGTTATCTGAAGAATAAGGGTATGTAAAACACTGTTTCAGATATTTATGGAACCTGACCTTCCCCAGCCCTTGCTAGACCTTTCCACCAATAAAAAAACTGCGAGGGGCAACCAGAGGAGGTGAGCTGAGCTATCTGCTCTAGAGCCAAGTTTGCTTTACTTTTTGAAATGTCTTCCTCTAGACAAATTTAGGCAAATAGTTGAGCTGTATGCTTCAAGACTGATCTGCTGACAAATTTCTTTTTTCTGGTCAGATGCTGAAAAATAATATTGGAGACAGGTAAGAGATTTTTCCCCTTCAGGATGTTAGTAGTAAGGGCCAAGCTATACCTAAATTTTGATCTACCTTCAGAGTGTGAGAACACATTAGTTAAGTGGCAGTTTACATTCCACATCATCTAATGCAGAAAATTCAGCTGTACCCTAGATAAAACACAGAAACAAGCCCATTCAATACTTCTTCTCCCCCCAGATGGATTAACATTTAGGTGTAGCTGAGCCCTAAGACCTGAAGTGCACCTGGCTGTTAGATTTTTCCATTGATGATATGCTTCTACTTCATTTCAGTTTTATTAATCTCAAATTAAGCTTTTCAAAATGCCAGTATCAAACTGTAGAAAGAATTTTCCCACCCTTATAAGAATGGCTTACAGCTAAAATGGGGAAGAAATTCCTGGAGGTGCAAAATTCAGAAATATACAAGTTTACATGGAATAGAACTGGCAAGGCCTGGCTGACACCTTGTTAATCACATGTGTGTCCTTTGCAAGTTGCTTGTGGCCCTCAGCCCACACTTTGGGCACCTTGGCTGACATATTATGTGCCTGAAAATGTACTGTGAAACACAAAGGAACACATGAACATAAGAGTAGCCCTCCTGGATTGGGCCACAGCTCCTCTAGTTCAGTGGCCTACCAATTGCTTCAGGGCTAGCAGAAGACAAAAAGACAAACCTTTACCTGCTCTCAACCCCCTGAAAATAGCCTGTCTCTCCAGCCTGGAGGCCATACCTGGGCATCCATTCTAGTAGCCATTGATACACCTATCCTCCACGCTGGTTGCTGTTGCCACTGCTTCTGCTAGTAAATTCTATAGATCCTCTGGATGAAAAAATACTTCTTGTTGGTATGAATTCTCCTGCCCATCAGCTTCATAGAGATCTAATATCTCGGCATTACATGTGGATGCTTTGCAGAATTAGAGGGTATTTCTGGTCTTTGCATTCTGTAATGTGTATCTGGTTAAAGGATGCTGGAATTTTAGATATGGGCTGTGGTTGCTGATTTCTTTAATGTATTGCCAGGGAAATTCTACACTTTGTTATGCAAACACACACTTTTCTGTACAACTCCAAATTCTGAAAAGGTAGGCTATTTCAGATATGAATTCTGCCTCCCAGGGTTTTTTAAAATCTTTGCTCAGATACCTACATTAATATATTTTTAAACAAGCCATCAACAAACCATGTAGTACTAAATCATGGTATAAAAGTAATTGCACTTTATAGAAAACTGAGGTTTAGAAGAATGATGAAGATTTAGTTAAATGGCAACAGAAGCCAAAGTGCATTATTGTGCATTTTTGGAATCATATGAGAGAAGATACACTTGGATAAGATGAAAATTGTTCTGTATGGTGTTATGCAATGGTTGATTATTATATAGCCCCTCAACTTAATTGCAGGGAGTTCATAAGAACTACAGCGTGTAAAATTATTTTGGTAAATATAGTATGAGTGCTACTTGTAAAGATCTTTTCATCAAATTGATGCAGAAGGGATTTGTCATGTGAGTTTTTATTTATTGTTTATATTTATATCCCGCCCTATACCCGTAGGTCTCAGGGCAAGTTACAAGTTTTAAAACAACAGATTAGAACAATAATATCCATAAAAGCACTTAAGAAATCCTACATATTTAAAAATGTATACTAAATATTAAAATACTAATATCTACGGTGAGGGGAAAATATCTGCAGTTTTGGGGAGTTTTTTAAATTTTCAGCTCTGTCCTTTAACATTCAAACCTTGAAGTATGTAGAGCATAGTTGTTGTTATTGTTGTTGTTATTTTAAATGGTGGGTAGCTACTAACAGTGAGCTGTTTTAAATTCAAGAAATTGTCCCTATCATTCCCACCCCCAAAAGGTCGGTCAAGTTCAAAGTCAGATAACAGAAGCCTTTTTTAGGTGCTAAAACTTTGAAATAAGGGATTTATTGTTTTGATGGAAATGGGATTTGTGATCTCCAACAAAACAGAAATGGGCACAGGAATATACAGTGTCCTTTTAAAATCCTCTCACTTGGACTTCTTCTCTTGGTGAGCTGATTTTTCAGCACTGTGCCCTATCCATTTCATGCTTCATCTTTTTCTCAGGGTGTACTGAATAGCTTCAGAGACTTTATAGGTGGTAGTAAGTGATGAAGCCCTTGATTAATAGCTGGTTTAGAGCTTAATTTCTCTTCTGTTCGTCGGGGAGCCAGCCTCTCTAACTGGGAAACAAACCCATGCTTGACAAGGACAGAAGCTTTTGTTGCACCAGTCCAACAAATTGAATACAATTGTGCTACTATCAAAGAGTCCCTCAGCAAATGGTCTATTCAGAGGTCTTGCATAACCATGGAAGGTTTGAGTTTCCAAGAGTGTTGAGCTTCACCTTTGTGATTATCATCTGGTCTAAAAGAACGTTTTGGGTTTCAGGTGGAGAATCTCACAATAAAACTATTGACTGTTGCTCTTTTATTAGCTTGAACAAGTGTCTACAGAGTTCTCCTTGCCTTGTGACTTTGTTAAAGGAAAGTTTTTTAAAGGGCAACTGCGCTGCAGGCTGAACTGATCCAGGAATTACCAGCAAGGCATTGTTTTACACCAATAAAGGGATGTACTACAATTCAGCTCAAATGTTCTAAAATGGCCTTGTTTATCTCCCTGAATTACAATGGTATTGGGACTTTGTAACACAAAGTAAAATTCCACTCTGTGCTGCTAGAAATGGCTCCCTCCCCTAATCGGAACATTCAACAGTAATTGCTTTGTTACCTGGTAGATTTTTAAAATCTGCATTCTCAGCTCTTAAGCAGGCACATTTTATGTACAAAACAATACTATCAGCTATAGCAGAGAAAAATGCGGCTCAATTTTTTTTAAAAAAATTAAAAGCTATATATAGTTGCTTTTAAAGAAACTTGTATTAAGTAATTAAATGGTATTAAAATATTAGGTAGTGTTAAATGCAGTAGAAATTTGCCCAGCAGAACTTGTGGAGAGTGGAGGGGGGGGGCGGAGAGAGTAAAGTCCCAGTTGGAAACACACTTTTGGTTTCTCTGAAATGCATTTTGGTCCAGTTGGGGCCTTGTCCATCTCTGCTTATACTACTGTATCTGCTGCCCCTGAGTACATCACCATTTGGGCACACTGATACATGGATGTGGATATTGTTGCAGCCTGGGTAGTGCTGAATAAAGGAAGAAAATATTATTTGACTGTGGAAGATTGTGATGTTGAAATTTTGTTCCGCCGGGGTTGAACTGAAGTTTGGAAGAGGTCAGATTTAGCAACAGGTTTCCATAATGCAGATTGTTTCACTGTAACTTGCTGGGTTGATGGATGCTACTTTGGGCATTTCTTTGGAAAGGATGGGCTTGGCTGGGGAACAGTAGGTGTAACCAAGTGAGAAGGTGTGAAATTTGTGTTTAGTCATTACTGAACATAATGCTGCCCTGCCATTTAGTGAATAATCGTTTTTTTCTTATTCTACACAATGTCAGGAACTGTTTGCATGAAATCATTATTCTGGTCTGACCAGTCTTCTTATCCAGTGCGTCAGCAGTTCCAAAAGAATATCATCTAAGATAGGCTGGCCCTAGGAAAATTTTTAGGTTTATTTCTTATGTAAAGTAGTGATACACAGCCGTAGCTTTTTTACATATTGCCTTAAAAAGGTGCATTGACTTTGGTTTGGGAATGCATACAATTTATTTCCATTATTTCTTATTGGTATTCATTGTTTCTGGTACTCATTGTGCCCCCTGGAACCAATTTATCAATGAGCACCAAGATACCACTGTAGCTGGTATAATGTGACTTCCTTTGTTTAATTGCAAGAAATTTGAAGGCAGCAATTTCAGTACAATAGTTCAGAATTGCTGTTAGAGTTTGTTTTTGGAAAGAATTTGTGAAATGAATATATCTGTGGAATAAAGTAATACTTAATATTCCTCTTCTGCTTTTAAAACTGGGTCATTTTTTATTCTAGGAGTGTACACCAGAGAACCTAGAAATAAAAAAGAAGATTTTCAACCAATTAGACAATATTGTCAGTAATGACGTTGTTCTTGGCAGCTCAACTTCCTGTATTTTGCCTTCAAAAATATTTACTGGACTGAAGCATGTAAAACAGTGTATAGTGGCCCATCCTGTAAGTACACCATGAAATTTGCAATTTGAAATCTGAATCAAAAGCAAATAATTATTCTAATATTGTAAGATAAATTATCCTATATTTGTATGCTGCTATTGTTGGTTGATACATTTTTGAGTAACTGACTAGAATAAAGGAAACTAATGCATGCTATGAAAATTAACGTCATAATACAGATAGAGATGAAACATATCACGAGCAAAACCAAACATAAAAGCCATCACTCCATAAGCCACAAAAGGAAAACAAGTACATTCTCACAGAACTCTCCTGAATGGTTTAATGAATATGAATTCCTTCACTTGATGCTGGAAAGGTGTCAGTCCTCATGATGGGCAAGAATCCCACATGTGAGATTTTCAGAGGAATGTCATTTTGATGCAGGGAATACTTGACACCTTGAATGTTGAGCTTTGGTCCTGGTGGGAGTAATGCTGAATAGAAGTATTTAATTATTTAATGGTGTGATCTTATACATATGTTTCACTGTGCACAGCAGGGTTACTTCTGAGGATAAAATTGCAGCATAAAAATGATGGAACTATGTACAGTGTAGGTGAATGCCTTAAGCAGTTAATGAGTAGGTGGAATACAAGTGTACAAATAAATATAAACTAATAAATAAAATTTACTGAAGAAGAATCCTGTTTAATTGGATTAATAGCCCATCTGGTGCAGTACTTTGTGGTCCACAAGATGCTTATGGGGAACCATGAGTTTGATGCAAATAATAGTGTCTAGTGAAGGGCTTCAGGTAAGCCCATCATGTTGAGTACTCTTAGAACAGAATGCTGGTCCAGATGGGTCATTAAACCCATTCTGTTTTTAAGCATTCAGATCCTCCCTTTGCTGTGAAACCTGTGGCGTAGCCTGTCGCCATTAGTACAGCCAGCAGTGGTGAGTGCGGATATATCAGTCTTCTTTGAAATCCAGAACATGCCACCAAACACTCTTTGCTGTGATGCTGGGCTAGATCAATGGGTTGTTTGTGGTTTGTTTTGGACCTTGAGGAAGCTTTACACATCTACTGGAGAAACATGGAGAAATTCTGAGGAAGAGTTTGGAGCTTGAGTCATTGCAGCTGTAGGGCATGGAAAACTGATCTATCTCTTCATCTCTGTCTAGAGCAGTGTTGGCGAACCTTTTGAGCTTGGTGTGTCAAAATTCGCAAGAAAACCTGGCTTAACTTGGGTGCTATGTCACATCTAGAAATACCCATAATTTTGTGATATTTGTAGCTCTAGGAAAAAAGTTATATTTTTGATATATGTATTTTATTAAAAGCAAAAACAAATAATTCTTTACATTAGTGACTTTTGTTGCTGAATTTCGTTTGCTAAATCTTCAATTGAAAGTTGGTATTTTGTACACTTCAAGAACAAGCAAGCACTACACGCCCAGGTGCCAGGGTGACCATGCACCTCTCTTGTAAGGGGCTTGTCTTCAAAGCCTTTGCTAATCTCGAAGTTTCCTTCAGAGGGACTTCTTCGGAGCCTTTGCTAATCTCCGAAGGCAACTTCGGAGATTGCACCCCCTGTCCCCCAAAACACCTGAGGTGACAGGCAGACCCCTTGTGGTCCAATCCAAATTTGCCACATGGGTGCTCCGGTGTTTCCACAGCAGGCAGGCTAGCACCCATTGCTATTGGGTGCTAGACCACCTGTGGAAACACATTGGGTACTTCCCTTAATCTGGATCTACTTAGATCCGGATCTAAGGAGTGCAGTGGAAAAACACCCATGGTTTGGATGATTTCACATGGATACCACAGAGGGTCCTCAAAAGTGTATATGAAAGAAACAGTGCAAAAGAAGCTATGCATGTAATTGTACTATAATCCCAATTTTAATATGTCCTGTAATTACAAAACCAAAAAATGGACACATATATAAGACTGTCTAGTGTTGGGCCTGTATTTCTTGTTTCTAACATGTGTGCATACTGTTTATTGGAGGACTGATTACTGAAACTTTAACAGTGGGCAGATTGGTTCAGTACTTTTTGACGTTCATTACATTTCCATTGACCGTTAGAAATTGACTCTTGGAATTGTGCCATCTGCCATATGTGCTGAATGTTGGATATTCTTACTGTGTAGAATTTTCTCCAATTTCAGGGAGCAGGATTTGTTGATCTTGTTTTTTGGGAGCCGTTATGGGTAAACTCCTTCCATTAGAGTGGCAGAATATCATAAGAAGAGACAGTATATGAGACACTTTAGCTCTTATTTTGAATGTGTGTTTTAATTTATATGCATCTCTACTGGTTTTTATGTGTGTCCAATTTTGGGTTTTTTAAAAATTATATCTTTAATTTTATGATTTTAGTAAAATGGCATGTGTATCTCTTTTGTTCTTCTGCAGTCTTAACTGCAGAACCATACTTTTGCCTTACCCTGATCTTCCTCCCCTTCCTACCTCCATTGTTTCCTCTCTGCTGAATATTAGATTATAATCTTCTCAGGGCAGGGACCTGTCTTCTTGTACTACTAGTATTTAACTGCTTAACAGGAATTTTACATTGAATCCAGTAACCACAATAATAGTTATTACCTTTTTTAAAAAAATTTAATTTTTTTTTTTGCCTAGGTAAACCCACCATATTTTGTGCCTCTGGTTGAACTGGTTCCCCACCCCGAAACAGAACCTTCTATCATAGAGAAGACATTTGCTCTGATGAAGAAGATTGGGCAGTCTCCAGTTAAATTGATGAAGGAGATAGATGGCTTTGCTCTGAACAGACTTCAGTATGCAATTATTAGTGAAGCTTGGAGGCTTGTTGGGGTATGTATGATTTTATTCCACACTCAGTTTTTATGTGGGCTTCTGGTTCTGTAGATTTAAAGTGGAGCCTTGCTTAAGGCCAAGTATTGTTGAACTTAAAGGGAATTGCAGAACAGTCCTGTGTGTATCTGTTCAGAAGCAAATACAGTGTATCTAACTATTTTTCTGTTCTTTGGTGTTTTTCCACTGTCACTAAAAGTACCCATTAAGTACCCATAAATGGGTACATAATGGCATTTTTGTACCCATTAATGGGTACTTAATGGGTACTTCTAGTGACAGTGGAAAAACACCCCTTGTCTGAAGGACCTTTGTGTACTGAAATTTGCAAAACAACAATATTGCTTTCTGAGAGCAGGTAGCTTATGCAGTAAGAAAAAGTGGAATTGGGAGTGGGGGAGAAATAGAATAGGAGAAACATCTCCAAACACTGCTGTTTTCATCAGTGCCAGATGCACAAGGTGAAAAGGTCGCAAACACAAATACTGGTTTTCATGTTGTTTCTCTTCATTGCCTGTTCTATTCAGAGTGCTCTGATCATACTTGTAGCATTTGGGCACAAAGAACCAATTATGAAAAAAAAAATCCTTTGAACAGAAGTATTGCTTTCAGGAATTCAGTTTCTCAAGCTGTTGTAATTATTTGATACAGTATTCTCCATCATTGTCTGGCCACTTGGTTCATTATCACCAAGACTGAGAAATAGAATTTCCCAGAGCTGCAAATGATGATCTTCCAGCCCATGAAAAGTAGTCCCTGGTAATTTAAAGTACCCTTTAAAGTATCAGATCAGGGAGTTGTTCAGAAAAAAATAATCAGGATTTTATTTACTTCCAAAAAGTAAATCAGGAAGGAATCTGCCTAAAATCAAAATTTTAAAAATCATTCCACAAGAATGGCGATACTACAAAGAAAGTGTACAAATTAACATCTGCCCCACCAACCTCTCAAGCAAGGCCAAACGATGATTGCTACCGACCAAAGCTTACATTCCTATCCAGATGCATTTCCATCAGGACTTATCTACGTTTTTCTAGGACCAGCACCTTGAATTGGCCTCTACATGCAATGGCGGGCAGTACTAGTCTTGCAGAATGAGAGCACTGTGCCACCCTGGTTGCAACAGTCTGTAGATTAGGAAGACCCTTAAGAAATGTTCATTCATAATGAAAAAGGCAAGAGGATTCACTTGTCCTAACCTGTTTTGAGGGTGTGCTGACTGGCTCAGAAATGTGCCCTGTGGGTGTAACCGAGCTTTGAACAATACTTACAGAGAAGTGCCATATGGGAAATTTGGGAATTTCCTAGTAATGAAAATTCTTGAGAAACTGGGCATGTTGAGGCCAAACAAGCTGCCTACACAATGCAGCCAGTTTCTAATATACATATGGCAGCTGTATTGACTGTATTTAATGTTATTCCTATTATTGCCCAAAGCATGGATGAAATCATTTGAAAGGAAGCCCTAATTATTCAGTGGAAGCCCTAATTATTTGACAAAATGTGAAAGTGAAACAGGAAGAATATAAATGCTCTTAAAAATGCTAATGTTCCGTTTACTTCAGCATAGAATATTTTTGTCAGAAATAATTCTTCCAGTTGTCCCACTTATAACACAGTTTTGCTTTTACATATTGCTATTTCTTACAAAACAGTTTTCCGTTTTACAGGATAGTATTACTTTTAGGTAATTTCTAAAATGTAACAACCCTTAGTGAATCCACTGAGGTGATTTGGTTTTTGAGGCATCACTGACTAATGTAAGTGAACTGGGCCTTCCATCTTCAGTGCCACTGTCTTAGACTGTGTCCAGATGGCACATAATTATCTTCTTATATTCCTTTATTTTGTAATTATTTTCATAATTATTCTACATTGTCCACATACAAAAGCAAAATAGTGAGAATTTCCAGTCCACATGATCCTCTATTGGCCTTGTGGAGACTCAACATATAGCCACAGAGTTCTGTAACTTCAAATATCATGTTGAATTCTCACTTGTATTCTCGAAAGTTCTAACAGTAGTAATCCAGATTGGAAAGTGTTATCAGAACAATGGAAACTTTCACTGCAATAGTTGTTTTTCCAACCGTAGCTTTATTGTGTTAAATTGCTTCAAAATTTCTGAACGACTGTATGAGATAAACACATCTGACAATTCAATGACAATTCCACAATAAATTTGCAAAAAAAACCCACCCTCTCTGGATATAGCTTATTAGAAGACCAAGCATCTAAGCCTCAGCCGTCCACAGGTGGCAATTACTTTCAATTACTAGCGTAACACAATTTTGCACTTTACTGGATTGTGAGAACCAGACCATGATATTAAAATGTTACTGTATCCATAACATTGGGGCTGGCATAAATTGGATGTTTATTACTTAAGTCATATGTTGGAATAATGGGAATAATTGGAAGCATTATAATCTTCAAAAATGTCCATTCCAATACCATAGCTGTTCATTCTGATCTCTTTTTGAGTTTGCACCAGTAGGCCCTTTTCTAAATCTTGCTCCATTCTTCTTTCATCCCTTTGGTGGTCTTGACAATTGTTTCCCTGTACTTCCCTGTATCTAACCCTTTGATACGCCTCTGATATCCCTTTCCTTTCTGCTTGCATTTTTCCTTCTCCTTTTATATGTTTTCAGGTCCACAAAATCAACCTGATTCTCCCAGTTAGCTCATCCAGCACTGTAACAAGCACTGTCCACTTTGCTGCCCTCAAACTAAATGACCTGTTCATTCACCTTTTGTTTCCAAATATTATTTCATCATTTCACTTCACACTTTGGTGTTCTATCTTGATTTTCTTTTCTTCAAATGTGGTCGTTTTCCCCTCAGCTTTTCTTTTTTATGTTCAGATCCCTCCGAAAAATCTAGGCCCTGCTTACACCTAGTGATAGGCCCTGCTGCAAAGGACCTTTCATAAGACCCCAATCTATATGTGGAAGAAAAGAAGGACAAGCTCAATGAAGGATCAATTTTATTTTGTTTTTATACCACTTTACACCAAAGCCTCAGGGTAGTGATGAGATAAAACAATATAAAATTTCAAGTTTTTAAAAAATCCATCAATAACATGGGTAGGGGAAACCTAGCAAGACTAGTTATCAAAGGCCTGGGTTGAACAGAAATATTTTTACTAAATATCAAAAGACAAACAGTGATGAAGAATGTCATATTCCTGAGTGCGGGCTGTTTGTGTTTGGGGGTTGGCACAGAGAAGGACCTCTGTCTAACTATTGTGCAGGCCAACAACCTCATAGAGGGATGGTTTGCTAGTTGGCCTCTTTCAAAGATCTCAGTTGACAAGCAGGTCTGTATGGGAGGAAATGCTTCTTCAGGTATTTGGGGCCCAAGTCGTTCAGTATCAATCCCAATACTGAACATTCGGGGACTCCACTGTTCATTTCTTTCCACCCTGAGAGTTGGCTGTTTATTACTACTCTCTGCTTCCTATGCTTAAGCCAATTACAAATCCAGGACAGTATGTGTTCTCTTATTCCATGCCTGATGAATTTATTCAGTAGCCTTTGATGTGGGACTTCATCAGACTGAAAGTCCAGGTAAACAATGTCAACTAGTTCACATTTATCCATGTGTTTATTGATAATCTCAAAGAATTTTAACAATTTTATCTGGAGTGTATATATTTGCTTTCTGCTTAAGAGGAGAACTGGCCTTAGTAGCCGGCTGTCTCATCTGTTTTATAGGGTTTGGGGTTTTTTATTATTATTATTATATAATGTATTTTTTTTATAATATGCAATGTATTTTGATTTATGTAAACTATCTTGTCTCTGATTTAAGTTGCTGACTATATTTATCTGTCATATTTCTTTGATGTTACGATTATTGTTATCTTTGTTTTTTCCATTTGTTGTGAACCGCCCTGGGCAAAAATTTATTTTTGGAAAGGCGGTATATAAATAAAAATGGAATGGAAGTTGGTAAGGCATGATTTTCCTTTGCAGAAGCCTTACTGACTTTCCTTCAACAGTGCTTGTTCCTCCATGTGTGCACTAATTTTATCTTTAATGATGGTCTCCATCACCTTACATGGAACCAACATTAAGCTAACTGGTCTGTAATTTTCTGGATCATCCCTGATCCTTTTTTGAAGATTGGTGTTGGGCCTGCTAATTTAGTCTAACAAAGTGGAAGGGAATACAGGGTGCAAAGGTAAGTTTTGAAAAGTAAGGACTGTATAAGAAGAATGAAGATGCTGGCCACAGAGCATTGTTTGAGAACCACTGGTCTAAGGGCTTGTCTAATTCCTTACCTGGCAAAGAACTGAAATATCAGGACCTAGTGTACAACTCAAAGGATGGAGAACCCCAAGAATATAGACAGACAGTCCCTAGAATAACGAATTAAAACTTCACATTGAGAAACTTCACTATTTTCAAAATATTCTTTATCCCTAAATAGGGCAAACAAGAAATTAGGATCATAACTTTCTTTGGCATTTATTATGAATATTTTTGTCATGCAGGATGGGATAATATCTCCTCTTGATCTGGACCTTGTAATGTCTGATGGTTTGGGAATGCGCTATGCTTTTATGGGACCTCTGGAAACAATGCATCTAAATGCAGAAGGTACGTAATCCTGGATGCTAAGACTTAGGATGCCTCCAGATATGGGCTAAAACCCATGATTTTCCTGAGACTATATTGGAATGCAACATGTAATTGTGGTAATCCCAGGGTATTCCTGGGATATCAAGGTGATATCTCATAATATCGCTATTATGGGAAATTTGGCAGTTCCAGGTTTCTCAAACTAATGATTGCTTATCTCTGTTTGCCAGCTCCTTTCCTTATTGTTGCTCTTGTAAATACCTGGAAGCTGGCCAAGGGTATGGGGGGGGGAAGCAACTGAGTGGGCATTTGACTGTCTTCTGGGTATTTGCAAGAGCATTGATAATGAAGGGAACCAGCAGATGTAGCTAAGAGCCTACAACTGCCTCCTGTATCTGGTGGGGTAGCAAAAGGCAACTGCGTGATCTTCTTTAAATCCCACAATTGTATCTTGCCATCTGAAGGCATCTTTAAATGTGGGAGTTTCCAAAGCAAACATGTTATATTATAAGGTGACTGTGAATGACAGTGGATTTTTGTTACTTAATGGTCAAATGAAACCCAAAGTCACACTTTAATCTCCAGAACTGATATTTTCAAAATTTCTAGGCTTCATGAAGAGGAATGATGAGAATGGCAATGGGATAAGCTTCATTAAAGAGATGGTTGTTGTACCAGGTGGAGGTTATTGTTTAGGCATAAATGTAGCTCCAATTTTGCTGAATACTGTCATGTTATACATGAGGGTTGAGGATAACTATCATTCCTAATTCAGAACTTTTCATCATCCACTCATGTTTGTTGCCATCCATACCCAGAAAAGATCCACCAGCTTGTATGGCTTTAAGAAAGGGTTAGACAAATTTATGGAAGAGAGATGTATCAGTAGCTACTAGAATGGATGGCTGGGTATAACTTCCAGGCTGGGGGGGGGGGGGATAAACAGGATGCCTTTAAAGCCATTTGCTGGGATTTTAGAGCAGGTGAAGGTTTGCCCTTGTCTTCTGCTTGCGATAACCATGAGCAGTTGGTGGGCCACTGTGTGGGACAGGATGCTAGATGGGCTGTGGCCTGATCCAGCAGGACTCCTCTTATGTTCTGATATTCAACCAGTTATAAAATTGTAACCAAAAAGACCTTGGAAGCTTTCTCCCGTCTGTTTAATTACTCACACATAATGGTTGTATTTCGAGCTCTTAGTTGCATCCTATTTGGTAGATACAAAGTTGTTTAGACCCATTTTAGACTACAGATTCCACAAATGAGGCAGCCACTTCCACACTGCATATAGACATACACATCTAGTCATGTCTTTTATTGTAACCCATCCTGAGACCTTCAGGTATAGTATGGGATAGATATAATTGCTACAGTTCAAAGAGAATTACAGTTGTCTGCTTGCTTTGACTGAAATCACTGTTGACCCGCTTCAAAGATTTCATCTGCTTTCCTCTCTGTGGCTTAATATGGATTTGGATCAGATAGTCAGGCAAACAGAGCATTTAACTGACTCAAGACTGGCCTCTGTAAGTGGATTCTGTCACTAACTGCAGCTTCTAGAATAAGCAAGAGACTGCTCCTTCAGCTGTCTTGACCGTGAAAAAAATCCATTCAAATCCATGAGACTATTTAAAAGTAAACCTCCTCTCCTTCATTCTTGGCAGATTCTGCACTAAAACACTTTCTGGATACGTCTGTTCAGGGTATTTTAGGGAAGAGAACACTGCATTTTTGAAGAGCTAAAATTTATCTAAGGATAGTCTTGCGAGATGTGAAATAAAACTTGGGAGATCTATTGGAATGGCGGGAAAAGAAGGAAGAACAGCTATTACCAAAGGCATTGTTTGAGAAATGAATGCATGCAATTGCTTCTGTGAAGAGTTTTGCTTAAGTTGGCAAACTGAGATATACTACAGAAGCAGCATAGGGGGGTGGCTAAAATGCCACATTAGGAGTATCTAGACTAGAATTCCCATAAATACATGGTAACCTGGAATAGAAAGGGAACATTCTCCCTTTCACACTTTGGAAAAGGGGGTGGAACCCATATGCCAACAAATAAAAATAATTGGGGGGGAGAGATTTAATGAGACTTCTACTTACTTAAGAGTATGTATCTATAGCAGTGGTTCTCATCCTTCCTAATGCCGCAATCCCTTAATGGAGTTCCTCATGTTGTGGAGACCCCCAACCACAGGGGCGGAGCAGTTGGGAGGTGGGAGGGAAAGGCGGCGGGAGGCTCGTCACGACCCCTCTGAAAGGGTAAATCAACCCCCAAAGGGGTCCCGACCCCCAGATTGAGAACCACTGATCTATAGGGATGAAGTGCCAGTCCCTGTACAGTGGAGGCCTGTAAAACGTAGATGGAAATGGAACATGGAAAATGAAAGTGATGCCAAGAGTTTCTTACCAGTGTCAGATGATGGTGAAACTGGATACTGAATTACAGCATGCATGAGCAATACTCCAAAAGGATCCTCTCTTTTTTTGCTGACCATTCCTGACCAGTGCTTTTATTTACCAGCTTTCATTTGAAATTTGCAGCCCTCCGTTGGATAGGGAGGTTTTTGGGTAAGGAAGGATGGAGGGAAGCCCCTTTATATGCCTTCTTTTGGGCAGATCTGTTTGGAGTTGGTCAAGACCTGTTCTCTGCCTTTCTAGTGCTTCATGGAGAGGAAAGGAAGTAAGCTAACAGCCCAGTGACAGAACAGGTGCCACAGCGGGTCAGTGAGAACACACAGAGAGAAATATGAGAACTCAATACTGATGGACAGAGAGGAAGCCCTTGACATTTTTTTTTAACAAGGGAAGTACTGTAAGACTATCTAATTGGCTTAATGTGAACATGGTGGATATTCATTTCAGGTCCAGTGTGAGTTCCTGTACTAAATCTGAGCACATCTTAAAAATTTGGCATTGTTGCACTCGGGGAAGAAAATGCTATCAGATGTTTTTAGTGGAAAAAAAAATCTGCCACCAACACAGTGATTATAGAGCCATTTTCTCATTTCCCTATCCTAGTATCATCTTAATACAAAGTAACTCCTTTGTGTGCTTGCCTAATCTTTTAACATTCCACATTACACAGTAAGATTATATGCTTGTTTTCAGGCTTTCTGAATTTAAGCTCCTTAGAAGAATGCAAAACAAAGTGTTTTGGAAAAAATGTATTAGATATTATGGTTCAGGCAGCTCCACCATCACAAATTTCCATCATAAATCATGACATTTTATATGCAAATTTCAGAAAAGCTTATGGAACTGATGCTTCCAGACTAGAATTCTAGGGCATACTTTGAATTGAGAAAATACTGATCAAAAACACACAGCCACTCTTTTTTACAAAGCCCGCTTTTTTTTACAAAGACTGAAATCGTCTTAGGTCCTCGGGGATCAGACATCAAAATGGGCATCTGATTTTTCCGAGGACTTTCCTGCCTGGAAAGGGACCATTCTGTAATTGGGTAATCCTACCACTGAGTCCATTTCAGTAAGATCCAGGGCTAAACGTGGTAAGCTTCAGCATGGCGGCAGTGGTGGCAGCAGCAGTTAGAGGGGCTTTCCCAGAGCCCTTCTATTTCTTCTTGCAATGCCCCCCCCCATCATGTTGCCCCCTTGGTGCATGACACACACACACACACCAATTATCACAACCATGTTCTCTGGCTGTAATACCTTTGCCTTGATCTGAGATAGCAAGGAGTTCATCTCACTGCTACTGCTTGTGAAAGAGTCAGGAGGTGTTCTTCCTCAATTTTCTTACTTTGAAAGTATGTTGATGTATAAAAATGATGTTTTAAAACTGAAACACATCTTCTGTCACATGCTAGCCAAGGAGACTTCCTGAAAAATACAGAAATTTCATTTTACATTTTCTTGCTCAAGCACAATTAGAAATGAATTGCGAGGAGCTTGCATTAATGGCCTCTAGACTTTTCAGTTTTGCAATGTGAACTTTTTGAAGGCCATCTGGATGATGTTGTGGCAGCTATGTGGGATAAAGGAAGTTCATGTAGTACATGGGCAGCATACAACGTTTGCTTCATTTTCCATCCAAATGAAAGTGAGCATGAGAAGATCCTTTTGAAAACAAGTGCGATGGATTGTTTCACATAATTTAAAATACACAGAAAGTACAGAAAATTAAAAAGACAAACACAAATGGCTACACCTTTGGAGGGCAGTCCAAGTAGGTGTTGACAGGGACGGCTATTCCTGCCCCCCACCCCCCCAGTCTTGCAGAGGTTCCTGCAGAAGCATTCAGCAGCAACAGCAGCAATCCTAGCAGTGCCCGACAACAACAGGAGCTTCTCACCCTGTCACTTGGATCTAACTTGCAGATCCATTTCTTGTGAGCTACTAGTCTTGTGCCAGCACTGGGAAGAAAGCTGTCAACTTATCTTGGAAAATGGCCTCTTTCTAGCATGGTGCCACCCCCAAAAAGTATTTGAAACTTAAGAGAAAACGTGCCGTAATGGCATCTTTAATTAAGGTAAGCACATAAAAAGAGTCCCACTGGATTCCAGCAATCTGCGGGGCGGTCCACCAGCAGGACTTGCTTGTGGTTTCCCAGCAGCTGACCTTTGGAGGCAACCCACCTTTTGCTGCCATCAGGGTTAATAGCCATTGAGATAGCTTTGACTTCCATGAATTGGTCCAAAGCTTTTCTGAAACCATCCAAATTGGTAGCCAGCATCCCATCTCATGGTAGCGAAATTCCACAGTAACTATGCATTGGTTAGGAAAAAAATCCTTTTGTCTGATTCAGTTTTTCCAGGATTAGGTTTCACTGGGTGAGCTCTGCTGCTACTTTCTGAGAAAAGGAAAAAGTCTCCATATCCATTTTGTCCACACCTGGCATAATTATATACACCTTTATCATGTCTTCGGTTATTTGTCCCCTTTCTGGACCCAAAATCTCCAGATATTCCAACCTTTCCTCATAAAGAAGCTCCTCCAATCCCTTGATCAACTTAGTTGTCCTCCTCTGAACTGTCACCAACTCTACTGTGTCCTTTTTGAGATGTGGTAACTAAAAATGCAGGCAGTATTTGAGATGCAGCTGTACCATCTGTTTGTATCAGGGCATTAATAATATTAGTATCTCTGTTTTCAATACCATTTTGAATTAGCCCTAACATGCAATTGGCATTTTTCATATAGCAGATGCACACTGTGTTGACACTTTCATTGATGTGTTTACCAAAGCTCCCAAGTTCTCTTTCCTGATAGTCACTTCTTGCCTCAGTAATTTATGTCAGTAGTTAAAATTTTAGCTCCCTTGTGCATCAATTTATGTTCATCACATTGAAGGACATTTGTAGAGATAATAAGATTTTTTTTTATAATGAAGCACTGGGTTTTTCTATTGGCTCAGAGCTGCAATGGTATGGAAAAACATATGCCAGGCCAACTTCTGACAGACCATCTTGAATTGATGTATCAAAGTCAGGCGTCTATATGCCATAGGATGTTTCCCCAACAGCACGAAGTACCCATTGAGGCACCCATTAAGGACCCATTTGGCTGAGAGCCAGATGACCCCATTTCCACTACAGACCCCATTAGAGACACTTCTGTTTCTACCACAGCTAGGGAAATCTGGATCATAGGGGTCCTTCAGGACCTAAAATCCGGATTTCATGTAGACCTCATTAAAGGGGTCTACAATGTCCCCTCTCAGTACAGACACTATTATTTTAAACATATTGTATATTGTTTTATATTTGTTGAACTTTTAATGTTTTTTAATGTATATTCTATTTTAATCTGTTGTGACCTGCCCAGAGACCTTCGGGTATGGGGCGGACTATAAATGTAAATAATACATAAATAAATAATAGGGTCTTCAGCCTTAAAATCCAGATTGTAGGGAGCATGTTTCCACTAGAATTGGGCAATGGGGTCTAGGGGAGGCTAGTGGGAGGGGGCACCCATGGGGGGTGCCCCAAAATCAAAACTTCGAAGTCCCTCCAAAGTTGCCTTTGGAGTTTAGCAAAGACTCTGGAGTCCCTCCAAAGTTGCCTTTGGAGCTTGGCACAGGGTCCGCAGAAAAACCCCTTGTGAGAGCAATGCCGCTGTCAAGCGCTCCGGAGGATCTTTGAAGTTAGCAGCAGATAGCGATCTGCCACTAACTTCGAAGATCCTTTGGAGCCTTTGACAGTCGCATTGCTTTTGCAAGGCGTTTTTCTGCAGAGCCTGCACTAATCTCCAAAGGCAACTTCAGAGGGACTCCGGAGTCTTTGCTAATCTCCAAAGGCAACTTTGGAGATTGCACCCCCTGTCCCCCAAAACACCTGGGGTGACAGGCAGACCCCTTGTGGGTAGATCCAGATTTGCAAATGAGTGCTCCAGTGTTTCCACAGCAGGCTGGCTAGCACCCATTTTGCTATTGGGTGCTAGACCACCCAATGAAAGACATTGGGTACTTCCCTTAATCTGGATTCAGGGAAGTACTGTATTTTCTGGCGTATAAGACTACTTTTTAACCCAGGAAAATCTTCTCAAAAGTCAGGGGTCGTCTTATATGCTGGGTGTCGTCTTCTTATACAGCAAGTATATCCCAAACTCTATATTTTAACTGGAAAGTTGGGGATCGTCTTATACGCCCAGTCATCTTATACGCCGGAAAATACGGTACCCATTCCTTAGATCTCAGGAATGGGTGGAGCTCAGTGGAAAAACACCCCTAATCACACCTAATGGAATATGTTGCCAAAATCTGTTTTTATAATGAGAATTAAGTTTCTTGATATTGAATGGCAGTTAATTTGAGCAAAGTGGGATTATCTGGGGATAGATTTGGAGTTGGTTTGGTCACACCAGTCTGGCTGTTGATTTATTTAAGAAAAATTAGTGCACTCTTTATGACTAACAGCTGAATATGTAAACCTGAAAACGGCTTGATTTTTGGGTGATGCAATGGATCTGTCTGTGATGGTTCATTCAGATAACATAGGTGAAGCGACAAACACGCATGGATGAACTGCACTTCAGCAATTTTGAAAATGCCCTTATTTGTGTCATTCTGGAAGCAGAATGAAATAATGAAGCAAGGGATCTCTGACTGCAAGGTTATGTGTCAGATCACCATTTCTATCTCATGGCATATGACCCGTGCAGTGTCCACCTAAGACTGACCCTGAGTCTCTCATTGCAAGATTTGCTTGGAAATCTTTTAAGGCAACTCCATTAATACTCCTTCCTGAGCTAAGGAATTGAGTAACCCAGGATGTTGATTTGTAACCATATAGGCCCCTTCCACATGGGGGGGATCTGAGGCAACCCCACCACAGTCCTGCATTCCTCTTCCACTGACCAAATGAGCTAATAATTATTGCTGGAAAATCCAGTGCTGGTCCTGTACAAGGTTGTGGCATTGGCATTCCATGTGCTTTAGAATGCAGTACAGATGCGTAAGCCCTGTTCTGCAGCTATGGATGCATACTGGCTCTGTACAACTGCCCATGTTATGTTGCAATTTATCCACAGTGCTGCCAACACCTGATGCAATTGACCACGTCCCCATCAGTCAAACAGTACATCTGGGGTGGGGAGCGGTGCCTTTGGAAGCTACTTTGAAGTGCCTTCAGATGCACTTCAGAGTCACCATTGCCGTCAGTGCAGCAGCCATTGTTGTGTAGCCCCTTTAGAGACATCATTGCAGTTGCATGTTGTGCACTGTCTCCCATTACCATGCCCGCAAACTTCCTGCATGTGTTCTATGTGTGAATGCCTTTTCATTGATCCGGATTGCGGTGTTCTAGCACAAAATGTAGACTCCGTTTATCAGGTCTACCAATAATCCAGATCCATGAGCCCTTAGCACACATATGGTCTGGATCTACTCTATTCCTGTGTGGACAACATGTACTGAGAAGCTGCTTGGTTCAGATTGCAGTGCAGACAATGCATTCTTAGCAGCTTCCAGATCTGGATTAACAGGTAAGTGCAGAAAGGCCCTATTCTGTTTGGAGGGAGCTTAACAAAACATCTTCCATTCTGTTTCAGGGATGTTGAATTATTGTGACAGATACCGTGAAGGTATGATACGTGTCTTGAAAAGTTTTGGGCCAATACCAGATTTTGCAGGGGAAACAGAACAAAAAATCAATCAGGTATGTAGAGAAATTTGGAGTACTGTAAAAATATTACATAGAGTGTTATCTGTAGTTAGCATCTTCTTAATTGTTTTAAGGTTAAAGACTGTAATCTATTTTTGCTATGAGAATCTTAGTCTCTCTCTTCTTTGGAAGATTCAAAGGATCAGGGCATTGAAAAAAGCTAAAAGGTCATTGTGTTCAAGTTCCTGGTCCATACAGGAAGTGGATTAAAGCTTGTGCCTCCATTAGAACACAACCAGAGGAGAAGAACACACCACACCTTCTTGTGTAATCAGTTTCACTCTTGAACTCACTTAAGGAAGCTCATCCTAACGTTCGGCTGGAATCTCCCTTCTTACAACTTAATCTCACTATTTCATGCACTGCGCTCTGAGACAATCACAAACTGGTCATGACTGTCCTGTTGTATGATATTTCTTCAAGTATTTTGAAACTGCTGTCATGTCCTGAGCTTCTCTTCCCAAAGCTAAAAACATAAGAGCAGAAGAGAAGCCCTCCTGGATCCGGCCACAGCCCATCTGGTCCACTGTCCTGTTGCTCATGGTGGCCCACCAAATGCTCATGGGCATCTCAAGCAGAGACAAGGACAAACCTTTTCCTGCTCTCGAATCACAGCAAATGGCCTTAGAAGCTTCCTGCTTTTCCCCCCAGCCTAAAAGGTCTACCTAGTCATTCATTCTAGTAGCCTAGAATTGGTCATCCATAAATTTGTCTAACTCTACCTTAAAGCCATCTAGGCTGGTAGCTATTACCACCTCTTCCAGCAGCACATTCCATAAGCCGATGACCCTCTGGGTGATGAAATACTTCCCTTTGTCGGATCTGACTCTCCTACCCATCAGCTTCATAGAGTGCCCCCTAGTTCTAGTGTTGTGTGATAAAGAAAAGAAATTTTCTCTATCCACCTATTCTATACTGTGCATAATTTTATAAACTTCAATCAGGTCCCCTCTCAAACGCCGTCTCTCCAGACTGAAGAGGCCTAGACGTTGCAGCCTGATTTCATAAGGGAGGTGTTCCAGCCCCTTAATCATTCACAGTTTTTTTTTTCACTATTTCCTTGTGAGATTTATGCGTCCTGGTCCCCATTTCTTTTCCTTCTTAATCCTTTTTTTTATCTGGTTGAATCTTTCATAAAGAGCAATTCATAATCAGTTTATTCTTATGTAAATTAATGGATGCTTACAACAGCTTACAATAATAATTATTATTATAGTTATTATTATTATGTAAAAACAGCAGTTACACACAGCAAACGAGATCACTTTGCTGGATTTCATATTATATCACTAGTCGGGCACTTCCCAAGCACCTAGGACTGCGTGATGTATCGGCGAATTATGCAAGCAGACCCCAGTAAAGTGGCTTTTTGTAGTTGGCAGATGGATATTTTGTCAATGCCAGTGGTTTTTAGGTGCCCACTGAGATCTTTTGGCATTGCACCCAGTGTGCCGAGGATGACTGGGACCACTTTCACTGGTTTTCGCCAGAGTCACTGAAGTTCAGTTCTCAGGTCTTCATATCTGGTGAGCTTCTCCAGCGGTTTCTCCTCAATTCTGCTGTCACCTGGAATAGCAGTGTCGATGATCCACACCTTCTCTTTCTCAACGATTGTTGAGAAAATCCCAAAGTAGTTTTGCCTGTTCATTTTCAACAACTTTTTCTGGCTTGTGATCCCACCAGTTCTTTGCCACTGTCAGATGATACTTTTGGCAAAAGTTCCAGTGGATCATTTGTGCTACAGCATTGTGTCTCTGCTTGTAATCAGTTTGTGCGATCTTCTTGCAGCAGCTGAGTATATGGTCGATTGTTTCATCCACTTCTTTGCAGAGTTGGCACTTTGGATCTTCTACTGATTTTTCAATTCTGGCTTTGATGCCATTTGTTCTTATTGCTTGTTCTTGTGCAACAAGAATCAGTCCTTCTGTTTCCTTTTTCAATGTTCCATTCGTAAGCCAAGACCAGGTCTTTTCCATGTCCACTTTGCCTTCGATTTTCTCCAAGAACTGTCCATGCAGTTTGTCGTTGAATTGCAGTTTTCCGGTACTGGTTCTTGATTTGCTGCACTTTGAGAAGCTTCAATCAAAGCTGATTCTTTGCTTTCTGCCACATAATCTGCTAATGCATGCTTCTCTTCTTCCACTGATTGCTTCACTTGCAAAAGTCCTCTACCGCCTGCTTTCCTGAGCATTATTATTATTGTTGTTGTTATTTATCATCCTGCCCTATCCCCATAGTTCTCAAGGCAGTTTAAAAATTTTAAAACAGCAGGTTAAAACAATAAAATCCATAAAAGCAAACAAGCAGACTAACAAACGAAAAATTCAGCATATTTTAAAAAACATATTCTCAATATTAAAATACTAATAGCTACAGTGGGGGGAAAAACGGTCACATTACAGGGGGGAGGGGAATGATCCATGTATAACTCACAGCCCTACCATCTTAGCCACACAGCCAGTAGATAGTAGCAAGGATATCAGTTGTGCTATCTACCTTATATTTGCCATGTTACAATAAGATCCTAATGGCCACTTGACATTAGGTGAGCAAGTAGTATTCATGGCTCATCTGCAGAAGCAGTGGAATCGGGGCCTCAAGTGGAAGGGGGCACCAATTTTTCACCACTGGTGAGAGATTTTTAAAACCTTAGGCATCTCTTCTGGGTGTAAGAAATGCTGATCAAAGAAGGTGCAGAAGAAAGGTGTTGCCATCAGGCTGTTTTGTTGTGTATTTATTTTTGCCTGCTGAGAAGTTAGCAAAACTCAGCTACATTACAATACAGCTTCTTCCAGAGGCCATGATAAATGGGAGTTTGGAGGATGAGAACGAGCCACTGGGCATTCTTGGACAGTCTCATGGTTGTAATACTTGACTTTTGTAAGCTTTGATCAGTTCATTCATTCAACATTTCATAAAGCAAGGTGCTCTTATATATTTGGTTTACATGTCTACAAATGCAAACCCATTATTTGCTAGTCACTTAAAACACTCCATTCCTTCCACTTCAGGCAATTCACCATTCTTTCCCCATGTATAATCTTCTAAGAACAGCCTGTTCCATTGTTCTAATCCTACTGGCACCAGTACGTTGTAACCTTCAAGATCCATTCTCGTCTCTGTACATTTTAAAACAAATAGCTTGATTCCTCCACTATAGAGGATTCTGTAGTAACGACAGAAGGTTTTGACTAAAAACGAAAAAGGCTGTCGGAAAATAACAAGATTGGTAAAAGAAGCAAAGGAACAAGCAATATGAAGAAGGGAAGCTGGAGAAATGGGGTTAGTCATACAGAAAAATAAGGCAATATATATCAGGAGAGGATACAAGAAATTGTATGATAGATATTGTTCATTTGTTTTTGTTATGTTATGTTGCTTTTAAAATTAATAAAAAATGACTTTAAAAAAAAGGATATTCCCACATACAGAATTCATAGTAGTCAAGGAGACAAGCAGAAGATGTTCCCTTTCATTGAGTTGTTAATCAAAGACACAACTTATAGTACAGCACAGTCTAGAGCAGAGCCTAGCTGTAGTTGCTAAAGATACGCTTATCAGGAATGTGAGCATGCAAAGCTGTTCTCACAGGCAGGCTTTGAATCCGCTGTGAATGCTCTTCAAATCTGTTTTGAATCCCTGCTGCCAGTTGCGCCTCCAAATCCACTGCAAGTGTGACTGAGCAGCCGCTTTGCCGCCTCCCCATATCTTAGGATACTATGAACAGGAAGGCTTCTAGCTAAAGTCATTGGGCAATAGGCTGTGAAAACCAAAATACTGATAATGCCAACTGTAAAGGAAGTCTGGGGTGTTTTTCCACCACACTCCTTTAATCCGGATCTACAAAGATCCGGATCTAGGGAACAGGTACTTCCCTTAATCCAGATCTAGTAGATCCGGATTAAGGGAAGTACCCAATGTGTTTCCATGGGTGGTCTAGCACTCAATAGCAATGGGTGAGCATTGAATTGAATTCTGGTGTTGCAAGTGGTGCTAGATCCAGAGCCAAGATGGCGCCATTGGAAGGCTTGATGGAACTTTGTGGTTCATCAAATTGCAAAAAATAAAGGAAAATAAAAGAAAGTCAGCTTTTTGACAAAAAGTGGGCGTGTTCAACAGCCACAGATTGTAGAATGACAGTTGCAATAATCAATGGCGTGAGGGGGAATATAGGGAAATTGCAATGCCTTGGGACTAGAAAATTTCTTTTAGGTGGAAGGTCACACTGCAGGATTTTATTGCAGAGTTTGTTTTTTGTTTGTGACTCCACCCTTATTTTTCTCTTTCAGGCAATGTGTGAACAAACTCCAGCTGACCCAGAGCACTTAAATACTAGGAGACGCTGGCGAGATGAGTGTCTTTTGCACTTGGCCAAACTCAAAATGGAAATTAAATCGGAGGATAAGCATCATCTTTAACCAATAAGGACAATATTCATCAGGCTAAAACTGGAAATGTTTGCATCCCTTTCACAAGAGATAGATAAATCATGGAGGGCCTAATTGCAAGCGCTGAAGGTGGTTAAGACATAAATATTTTTATCTTTGTATTATTATCAATTAACTTTTAAACTGTGTGCTTAAAGCCATAGCAGTTTAATCCCGGGCAGCAGATACGTAGCACTTGCTGGGAGGTAGATAGGAATGTATAATATTTGATTGGTAGAATATAATCATAGTATGTTGGACCTTTGAAATGTAAAACATTTTCATTGTAAGCAGCATCTTGTATTCAGAAACTAAGATTGCCTTAGCAGTAGTTCATTGGACAAGGTAATATTTATTTAAAATTATGCTATCAACTGATTATGTTCAAATGTCAATACATGCAGGATATGAGATGGGTTGGGGAACAAAGAGTAACTGAGTGCCCTTTATAAACCAATAAGAAGCAAGTCCTTTCCAAATAATATCTGCGGGCCTTGCTTTCAAATCAGAGTCTTTCATATGTTACGCTGTATCATATGCTGCCTAGAGGTAGTAGCATGTTTCCATCTCCTCTTTATAGCTCACATTAGGATACCGTGAGGCGAACATGAGTTTGCCTCACGAGAATCCCCATGCAAAGCCCTAATTCAGGCTATATGAGGGACAAAATCCTGCAAATTGAAGTAAAAAAAAACCCTTGATAACTGTTCCCACCCCAAATTACAGGGCAAGAAGGGGTTATTCTGGGGGCATGGGGATACTTGTGGGTTACGATTGCAGCATTAGCAGGCAGGGCTTTGCTGTCCCGCCGCTAATGCTATGATCGCAATTGCGCTTCCCCTTACCTGAGTGTTTAATTGCCCAGGTAAGAGTTTGATTTACCCCAAACGATAGCCTGACAGCTGCCCTGTAGTCAGCTAGGCAGCTGTCAGGCTGTCATGCGCACGAGCAGATATCCGCTAAAATGATTAAAACAGATGCGGCTTTAATCTGTTTTGCTCTTGAGAGCCCCTATACTTGCCTGAGAGTTGCTCAGCTGACTGCAGGGCAGCTGTCAGGCAATGGTTTGGGGTAATTCATGCCCTTACCTGGGTGATTGAGTGCTCAGGCAAGGAGGCGGGTGGAGAAAACTGCAGCATCCTGATGCAGGGATTTGCCACGGTTTTCATGGGGATGGGCAAGTTCGTCTTAAACTCGTCCTGTCCCCCATTACCATGGGGTCTCCTTAATGTGAATCTTAGTTCGCATTAAGGCCGCCCCAAATCTACTGTGGGGTAGTGGCAGCCCCGTGGGAACGAGCCCAGAGAGTATGCACTGGAAATGCATTTTCTGGTCTTTAATGCAGATTAGAGGCTTCTAAACTGATGTTGAGGTTTTTTAAAAAAAACTGTTGTACAGTGATTACAGGTCTCATTTTTCAGAGCTGGCAAATCCTTTAGTCTTCAGGAATCCTTTTGGATTCAAGAGCAAACAACTTTGCGTCTTCACAGTGTGTCATGTGATGTTTGCCTATTTACCAAGTGGAAAGAAGTTATTATATCTTGCTATTCCCTGTTTGCGCAAAGTTCATGTAATCACAGTTGTGTCTAGAAATAAAATTTCATGTTGCCAAGCTGACAATATGGAACAGGTTGGACAGTTTTCGGTACAACCCTCTTTAGAGTGCAGAGAGAGGCATTTCTTACTGGGCATGAAATGACGTTGGATCCTGACACCAATCTTCAGCATGGTTTGATATGCTTGCAGGATTTACCAGATTGGAAATGAAGTTGTAGATTATCGGCTAAGTGCTAAATTTAAGGCAGCGGGTTGTGTTCTTCAGTGTAGTATTGACAAGAGTCTTAAAATAAGATGTTTTCAAACTACTCTGTTGTTGTTTTCTTTGCAGCATAGAAGACAAACACAATTTGGAAATAGGCAAGTGAGAGCCCATACAAAATGAGCAGGAAAGAGGGGCAAAGGCTTGTTTTATTCTTCTTTATCTCTGTTGTTTCTGAGAAATATTTCTCTGTGTCTCCTCCCTTCCCATAGGAATTGCTCAAAGAAGGAGGTGAATAGTTGTGGGAAAGTAAAGGACCCAGAGGAACACAATTGCTCTCTGCCTAATTATATCCAGGGATATCTCCTTACATCTTCTGAGGGTGGGCCTTTTGTTTTGGGTTTCTTTGTGGGAGGGGCTCCACTTCAGTGTAGGATACATGAATATCCAGTTTTATCAATTGATTTCTCATCTATTCAGTAATAACTGCCAGCTATAATAGAAGCAAACTTGTACTTCAGGTTTAGAATATGGTGTTTTCCATTAGGTATGCATGCACACACACATATACAGTTTTTTAAAAAACCTATGAAGAAAAGGAGTATGTTGCTTTCGCCCTAAAACCGTGAGACCAATATCAAGAATTAACGGTACAACCCTCATGCAGAAAAATAAAATAAGAAGGTCTCCAATCTAGAGGGGGTACCTAGGCATCCATTCTAGTGCCATTGATATACCTGTCTCTTTCTTAAAGCTGTCCAGGCTGGTCGTTGTCACCACCTCTTTTGGCAGCAAATTCCATACACCAAAGACCCTCTGGGTGAAAAAAATACTACTTCTTGTTGATTCTAACTCTCCTGCCCATCAGCTTCATAAAGTGCCTCCTGGTTCTAGTTGTGCAATATAGAAAATATAGTTTTTCTCTATCCACCTTTTTTACACCAGGTATGATTTTATGCATTTCTATCAGATCACCTTTTTAATACAGCTCTTCAAGGCTGAAGAGGTCTAGATGTGGCTTCTTATTGTCCTCTTTTGCCTTATGGCATTTATGTATTTTGTAAAAGTTGAAGGTTTTCCTCACAATTTTCCAAGTTTTTAATTTTTTAAAGGAGGTTCAGCAGTGCAGTTGCAACTGCTCCTCTGTTCGTAGTGTAGATAGTTAAATAAACACAACAGGTTTTCTTGGTGCAGGAGGTAATCCCCTTCATTGAGACACCAACCTGGGATAGGGCCTTCTCTGTGGTGGTCCCAGACTATGGAATAGCCTCTCCCCTTTATAACTTCTTTCTTTCTCACATTTTATACAGCTCTGATCCTGTTCAAAAGGACTTTCCAGAGAAGGTTAATTATCACAGTCTTGTCAAACTCTTCATATTGGCTTGGTGCTGCTAGTGTTTTTCATAGTGCAGTCTTTCTGTTGATGGAGTTCTAATTTTTTATTTTTATTTTAAAATAAATACTTGCAGGTCCATACAGTTGGGGTTTTTGGACAAAACTTAGAATATACATTTTAAAGAAACAAGTAGTGAGAGCATTCATCTGTTTCATTACCAACAGCATTAATAACATCAATTTCTTTCTAAAAGCATTGTAGTGTTTAAAACTTCATCAGTACCTGCAATTTAAAGAGAACTGTTCTTTATTTAAACTGTACTGTGTGCCCATTAATATACTGTATTGTGATTTCCATGCCATGTTGCACTTTGTTATAATGACATTTGAAAAACTCATTTTCTTCCAATTTTGGTTTTCTTTTCCTTTACGTTTAAGGAAGTTTTCTTATGCTAGTTAATAGCCACATATCTGCTTGGCAATAAACATCTGTGATGGAATCTCTGTTACGCATTTATGTGTTATTTTCAGGTCTGGGTGGAATTTGTGTTTGAGATAAAATTGGGTTGGCTCAGACAATACATTTTTCCACTGTGAAGGTAACTGTAGAAGCAATCAGACACAATTATCAGTGCGACACTGGGTTGTTTGAAATCATCTGCTGAATATGTTCATGCCAATGTGGTTTTGGAAGACAAGATTTATTTATTTTTTTGCGTTTACTTGTAATCTTAGTTCCTTGTGTATCTGTACTGTTCTGAAAAGTCTTAATTCTAATAATAATTGATAGTCTTAACAATGTATTCTATGAAAGGAGACAAAGTTGACCGACTACAACAGACAGTGATAGAACCACACAGAATATGCCTACAAGAGATACCACAGTTCTCAAGAAAACAGTGGAAAGTAAAGGCTAGGATCCATATCTGCAAAATGCTAACATTCTGTGCCTTAAGATCTTCAGGGAACGCCCTTCTGGTTCTACCTCCACATTCAATAGCTAAAATGGTGAGGAGCGACCTGGGATAGGGCCTTCTCTGTGGTAGTCCCAGACTATGGAGCAGTCTCTCCCCTGAAGTGTGCCAGGCACCTTTACTTTACCTGTTCAGGAGATCAGTGAAGATATATCTATTTACCCTGGCCTTTGACAAAGGAGAGATTCCCTTCCCCATTTCAGGCACTTTCTTTTTAGTGGGTACATTTTAGATTTTGTTTTTATTGCTGTAACCTACCTTTAGACTGTCAGCTGTAGGGCAGGATAAACTAAATAAATACTCCAAGAAGTACTGTGTTATAGAATACTGTAGATATTAGGCAGAAATAAAGGCCGACAGCCATATGATGTCAGATTGCACCATGTATACGTAAACCCTGCTCTTGGTGGGTTCCTATTTCATTACTTGTGCCCTGTTTAGCAACTGCACCATACTGCCAAATGGTGACTTTAGCTGGCACTCATGAAACCTACAGAACTGTTCTTAAGCAGAGCTTGTCCGTAAGTGCAAATAAGGCCAAAATATTGGTAAACATTGATATTGGCCATTCCCAGATGTTTTAAATAACACATAAAGATGGATCAGCCGTTGTATGAATTGCTATAGATTTATCCTTCAGCACAACCATGCTGTAAACAAACTATCAGGCTTCCTGTCAGATTCTGGTTCATAGTGCTTGAGATCATCCAAAACAGAACTGATTTCTCTTCCTTGTTCACTTTTTCCACACATCATTCCTTCTTAAGATTTTAAACCACACCTGAGATCAGTTTCATCTCTTTGTATTCTTGAGCTTCTAATGTTAGGTTGTAGAACCTCCACATCTCAACTTAGGAACATAGAGTTCTTCATTCCTCTTAGCTCTCCCTGAAAGCCCTGGTTTATACTTGCCTTTCCAAACTCCTACATCCTTACTCCTTTGGCTGTATATAAATACTAAGTTGCCTTTCGAAAAATCCTTTTCATTGTTTTGCTACTGCTGCAGATGTAAAGAACCATCTGTGATTAGCAGGTTTATAAAGTTCTTCAGACAGGAAAAAAAAACACTTTTTTAAACAAAACAAAATGAAGCATACATTAATGAAGATTAGGCTAACACTCGGTCAGCTCTCTACGTTCATCTTGAGAACCACTTCTTGGTACTGGGGCCATGGTAATAAATAAGCATTATTGCTGTGCCAATAAAGAAAGTCCGAGGCTGACCGAACTGTGTAATTGGACAAGGCTGTTCATATGGATGTATTTGTATACACTGAGATTACAAAGAAAGTTATGGCTGGTTTAAACTCATCCAACAGTCCCATTTAAACTATTTAGCCCTTTATTAAACCATTTTGCAAATTACAACTTGCAACTAAAACGTACTGAGCAACGAGTAAAGCAGTTATAATTTGGACAGTAAGTAATTTCTTGATGCATTCTTTGAAGCAGGGCTGCATAACAGAGTTCTATGGGAGGAAGATAGATCATCGTGGAAACCTGTTAAATGACATTCAGTTCTTCCAATAAACAAGCTGAGCTTCTGATGGGTTTTCAGGTAATCCTTTATGGGTGCAGCATCTGATAGTAGACAATAAGGGCTGTATTCATATAGGATTACCATTATTGCCTCGTCCTCCCATCGTGAGACAACTTTGGGAGGAGAAGCGTGATTACTGCTCTTCCACCCCTTTGAGAAGAAGACGAGATTGTGTCTTCTGAGACCTCCTCCTCCTCCCGGGGCCTGAAGTGCATGAAAGAAGATCATCTATGAGGTAGGATTTCACTCGTTTTAAGGTAAATCAGTATATACACGGTGGCTGCAAAGGTGGACAAAATTCCATTGGATAGAATTGGGCTAATGTGATTCAGTCACGAGGTCCAGTTTTGAACGAATCTGGAATCTTTTTATAGGGCAGGTGCAATAGACGTTTCTTCTTAGTTTTAGGGATTTAATTAACATGCATACTAACTTTTTATATGATAATTTGCAAGATTGAGAGTTGGAGTTATATCTTTGGCCAGTGTTTTGTTATTCTTAATTATGTTGTTTTCAACTTCTGTGCCATGTAGAAAATTGATAATGGATTTTCTGCACTATTATGAAACATTTCCTGGGGCACCCAGGGATCCAAATGGGTATTCTAAGGTGAAAGTTCTTTGAACCAAAGCCTGAAAGATTAATAATAGTCCACCTTGAATACAAATGATGGTATTTCTAAATTGTGGCAGATGTATACTGTACCTAAAATAGTTGTCTCCAGAATATTTTTAGACATCTCAGTGCTGGGTTGGAATTTCAGTCTTAATAAAATTGCAGAACCCCAGTGGCTGAAAGTTTAATTGGATATCTCCAGAGTTTCAGTTCCTGGCAGTGTTTAGTTGTTTCTAGTCCAGTCATAAGCAATACCTATCCTAATGAATCGGGATGGAAAACCCAAAGAATGTATATATGTTCTTGGTGGCTTGAAGAAACATGTTTCAGTATAGTTCATTGCTTTTTTAATGTTCAAAAAAACTTCAGTATTTCAAAACTCTTTTAGGGTGTGATCACATTTGGTTGAACAGATGCCTTTGGGTGAATTTGAGACCCTAGGGACAAGCATAAAATATCTAAAATTGCCTTACCATTTCCCAAAGTCTCTGAAAGTGTGACCCTTTCTCAAATGAAAAGTCATCAATCCAAGGGTAATGACATTTCAGTCAGATTGGGTGGGAGGCTACTGTTGTCAGCCCACAGCCTGGAAATGGCTGCTATGGATGTCCGATGAATTAGGGACATAGAAAATTGGCAGACAAGTGGCCAATCAGTTGCAAGCACTCATTGTCAGAAAAGGCAAAGGAGAGAGATGATAAGTAGGCAACTGGCAGCAGTGGTGGCAGCAGCATAGGGCGGAGCAGAGCAGAGTAGGCGAGCTAAGAGAAAGCAGCTGATAGCAGTGCCTTGCTGGCGGCTAGGTGGATAATGTTTCCTGCTAGGTGGATAATGTTTCCTGCCCACCGTTTTTAGGCATTCGGTCCAGTAAATCAGTTTGATGTACTTATTTTCTGTGTGTCTGCAGATGAGGTGATCCTTGGTAAATGATTGACCAAAAAAAAAAAGCCCTCTCTGATTGCACCCTTAGAAAGCAGGCATTGCTTTTCCAGGAAAATTAAGCAGATACCAAAACTGACCACAAGGTTTTCACTATCAGAGCATTTTTTTGAGCACAAGCCTACAACTGTTTATAGAGTGGTAGCATTAGTAGCGAACCATCTTAAAGTGGCTAAGAAGCAGTCATTTACTCAAGAGCAGCACAAGTTGGTAGAAATCTTTATCCCAATCTCTCTCAGGCAGTTCTGAACCTTGCTGTCCAGCAGTTCTAAAAGTTTTGTCAGGGTTTTTTGTTTGTTGGTTTCTATGTTTTTGGAAAGTACATAGAAAACTTCTATAACAGTCAGGACCATTTCAAAAACCCCTGTTGCTTCACACTACATGGAACACCTTTTGAGTTTTGTTCAGATTTTGAACATTTGCAGCACTCTGTTGGAGCAGCCCGTTGTGATGGGGCATTTAGATGTTTTGAACTGTTTCATGTCTCCTCTTCCCTGTGGATGGTGGGGCTACAATTGAATGGAGCCTTTATGTTGGCTGCATAGGTGAGCTGAGAAAAATGAAGCTGGGAAGGAGGCTGGAGCACTGGACAGCAAGTTGGAAGAATACAGGGCTATGGGATGGCGGAAGAGGCAGCACTACAGCCGAGTGAACCAGCTTAGTTTGACTACTTTGGGTCTAGGGTGGGTTATAAACAAATAAATAATAGTCGCCAAAGAAGTCCTTATTTAGCGTATGGCAAATTCACATTGTTATACATTAATAAAATAGCTAAACGCAATATAGAAAACAGGAAAAGTCTGTAAAGATCACACAGATCATAAACATACATAAATCACAGACATAGTCTATTGCACCTTTTGTCAATGTCAGGAAATCACAAAACTTCCCACTATATGGTCAATTTTGACATTCTTCCACAATGTACTTGATTGTCCTTCCGTCCCACAGTCACATTTTGGGGATGGAGTTATTCCCTACTGATAAAGAGCATCTGCACATCTCCCAGGTCCTGTGTATGTGTGATTTCTGGTTGTCCATATTGCACAGGGTTGATCAAATCCAGGTGATTTTTCCAAAACACAAGGCAGGCTTTAGCATTGTGGAGGGCAACTCTCTATGCAGTGTTGTTTCCAAGAATTCAAGGGAATTGAAGCTTCTGGAAAGGCACTAAGCTGAAACACCTTGATCTGACTGTAGAGCATCCTAAGTACCCACCTGTTCAGGCCCAGTTGAGGGGGGCAGCCCCTCCAATTTTTTTGCCCCCCTAAAAATTTTTAACCCAACAATGTAATTAAGCAACTAGACAAATTGCTGCCCCTGACGCTTAAGAGACTTGGTGTTATGCTGTGACGCTTATGAGCAAGATCAGATATGGCTTATTATTAATTTACCAGCAAATCTGTGACACCGCCCCCCATTTATATGGCTATAGGCCTGCACCTGTTTTGTCAAACTACCTTTCATTCTTCCTCCCGTAGGGAAAAATAAGTTTAATTTGTACACATTTTGATAGTGATCAAAAGCCTCTGGTTGCTGCTGCCAGGTTTCCCTTGCCAAACATGGTTCTTTTCCAGCTCTTAGGCATTCTGTTTTAGTGGTTGTGAAATCAGGTGGTTCTTAGCAAACGTTTTTGGCCGTTTAAGAACTCCCTAATAATTATTTAGCTCACAGGCAGGGGCTGCAGCTGCACTGGAATAATAGTCAAATTTCTTCCCATTCTGTTGTAACTAATTTTAGGATTATGCTGCTCATTCTCCAAGGCCGGGTCTTCACATGTGTCATGTTTTCTGTATATCTGTATCTATTGTTGATATTCTGCATTCAGGTGCCTTTCACTCAAGGGAGAACTGAATCATATACATTCCAAAATTAGAAACAAGACTTTTAAAACACTAAGCATCGAACACGTAACTCAACACAGTTAAAGCCACAGTGCAGAACTGAAAGTGCAGAACCCGGGGATATCTGAGGGCGTTAAATGACCAAAATATCCTGGGTGAAAAGGTGCAGCTTAATCGGATACCAAAGGGTATGGTCATGTCAGCACCTGCAGTGCCATGACAGGGAGAACTTTGAGTAACCTGGGGGCAGCCACCAAGAAGGGCCCGCCTGTGCCTTCAGTCCTTGAGTGTCAGAGGGTAAGAATACCAGTTACAGAGCACCCCCTGTTTAATGTCAGACAGATCTGTAAAGTTGGAAAAAAATAATAATTAAATCCTTGTGTTTTAATTGTTTCAGTACTATACTGGTATATCTGGATCGCTGTTGGTTATTATTTAAGTTCAACACCTGTGTGGGACAAGCTAGGCCAGTCCTATGAAACAGCAGAAGACTTCCACAGGTTGCCCTAGGTTGATTGTTGGTAACTTCCTTTTTTTCCTGCACTCAAAGACAAGTTGGAATCTTCCTTTTTGTTTTGGTTGCCAACCTAATAGCTTGCTAATGGTTCAGTTACTTCTTCCTAAATTTAACTTTCCATTAAATGTCCTGTCTGGACATGTACCACTCTTGCAAAACAAAGGGTTAGGTTTTATAATTACACACATTTGGACACTTCAAGGCACATGTTGTAAAGGAGACTCAAAGATTACTGGATTTTCCTTTATTCTTATTCTCATTCTATTAAAATCCAGTTTTGCCCACTATATCCTTGACTGATAGCAAAGATGAAAGTATCTGGTTCATTACTTCACTTTTTTAAAAATAATAACTGATCTAGGAATCTTTTAGGTGAATAAAATACAAAAGTATCTCAGGGGTGGCAACATGCAAACCTCTGGAAATGGCCAAGCTACAGGACTTATTTATTTGTATTTCTATCCCGCCCTATACCCAGTGGTCTCAGGGCAGGTAACAATATTATATTAGACAGGTCCCTGCCCTCAGGCTTACAATCTCACTGGGTAAGACGACCTGGAGCCTATGGGAATTGTAGCCTCCTTGGCATCTTATGAGCCATTGTTTGGGCATGTGATAATATGGCTGATTTGATAACAAACATTTTGTTCAGATATACAATGACTGTGCATCCATATGGTATTCACTGTGTCTTGTGTGAGGGCATCGAAGTTGGTTCATCTCCACTGCACTTCCTTCCAAAGAGCTGTAAAAGATGTTTAGAAGAACTCAAATGCTCCCGGGAGAATAAAATTCAGTGCTCAATAAGTGACTCTGAAATTGCTGCTCATGCACTAAACCAGGTCATTGCTGCAGCATATTCAAGATGGTACTGAAATAGTTCTTTCAAGCAGAAGTTTATTATGTATTTTTCCTGAAATACAGCTTTAAGTTATCACATAAATAAGTCTTGCTGGACCAGAAACAAGATCAGAATACTGATATTTCTTTTTTTCTTAAATCATAAAAAAAAGTTATTAAACAATTTTAACAGCCATAGTTCTACAATTAACATCAACAGCTTAAACTACCATCTAGCACTGGTTGTGGGTTTTCCAGCAATAACACTTTTTTAGGCCACTTGTTTACCTTCTGTACAGATCTGCCACAATTGCTCCATCCAGCATGCGTGCATGGAGACCCAATGAGATCTCCGCACATGCATGGAGGTGACAGAGAGGACATCTGGGCATTCCACATACCTGGATGTGCGCATAACTTGCATGAAGCCAGCGCTATGGCTGGTGCTGTCTAACTAGTAAAGGATAATGGCAGGGAATCAATGGGTGTTTTTCCACCCCAGCCCTTAGATCCGGATCTAAGAAGATCCGGATCTAAGGAATGGGTAGATCCGGATTAAGGGAAGCACCCAATGTGTTTCCACAGGAGGTGTAGCACCCATTAGCAATGGGGTCTACAGAAAATCTGGATTAAAGGCCAGAAAGTACCCATTTGATCTGGACTTCCCCCACGGCAGTGGAAATCATTGGGTCCCAAATGGGTGCTGTGGTAGAAATGGGGTCATCCGGCTCACACCCAAATGGGTCCTTAATGGGTGCAAAAATGGGTACTTTTTGACAGTGGAAAAACACCCAATATTTCACATTATCCCTTGCTAGTGGGCTATTTGGCCACCGTGTGGTGGCAGCCAAGATTTAGAACAAACCAGAGTGGCTGCTTCATGGAGCCTCAGCATGCCCAATTCTCAGAACCCAGCACCACATAATTGACCTTCAAAGCCCAGAGAAATTTTAAATACTCTGGAATTTAAAGGATGCCATGTGAAAAGATTCCTGCCTCACCGATGTCTGGGAAGTAATTTCAATGTGTAGTACTGGAAAATTGTAAAAAACAAAGAGAGAGAGACTGTTTTCCTTATCATCGCCTTTATTATTTACTGAACACAATGTCTGCTGGTTCTGACTGGAAGAGATCAGAGGTCAATTGCCAGTGAACTCTTGTGGAAATGCTGGTGATTTGACAGTAGTGACTTGTCTAAAATACATGAGAGCTTGCACTTTGACTACTGTAGGATCCTGAAGTCATTTCAGCGTGATGAACTTTCACTGTCTGTTTCAAGTACTATACAATTCACTTTATATATACTGCTCAAAAATCCTGAGGGAACACTTAAACGCCACACCAAGTCACTTAAATGTCAGGGGCAGAAATTTGTCTAGTTAGGAAGCACAAACAATTGTGAATCCGTTTGACCTGCTTTGGTGCAGGTTCACTGGAGGGGCAACAGCAAGACAAGTCCCAAATAGGGAACAGTTTTGAAGGTGCTGGCCACAGACAAGAATCTCTCTAGTTTTGCATTTCGTTAGTGTCTTTGTCACTACTAGTAGCATGAGGCAGGAGCTGCAGTCCATTCAGGTTGCACAGGTAGTCCAGCTCTTCCAGGAACTCCATATATGCCGTCACAAGAAAATTTGATGCGTCTCCCAGCAGAGTCTCAAGGGCATGGAGAAGATTTCAGGACACAGGCCGTTACACAAAGAGAGTTGGACAGGGCCGTAGGAGGGCACCGACTGAGCATCAAGCCTGGTATCTACTTCATTGTGTGAGGAGGAACAGAAGAAGCACTACCAGAGCCATACAAAATGGTGTGCGTGTTCTTGATCGAACCGTCAGAAACCGTGGCTGTAGTGGGACCTGTGCTCACAGCCCAGCAACATGCAGCTTGAATGGCATTCACCAGAGGACACCAGAATTGGCAGGTCCACAGTCGGTGCCCTGTTGTCTTCACAGATGAGAGCAGATTCACACTGAGCACATGTGATAGATCTGAAATAGAGTCTGGAAACACTGTTTGATGCTGCCTGCAACATCATCCAGCAGGACTGGTTTGGCAGTGAGTCAGTGAGGGTCTGAGGAGGCATATCCTGGGAGGGTTGCACAAACCTCCACATGATAGTACTCTGACTGCTGGCAAGTCCACCCTCAAAAAGAGTCACCCAGCCACAGCATATGCTATACCCATCATGCTCCATATTATAAACCAGCCCCAAAGCTCTCCATCCTAGCGATGTGCACAAATGAACCCAATTTGTATTTTGCATTCAATTAGTATCGAATCGAATGTGAAAAAATCATATTTGTTCAAATAGATCCCCTTCGAATATGGTAGAATTCTATCTGATATGAATGTATTCGTACAAATTCTTACGAATATCCGATACAAACACATACATATCAGATACGTATCTGATATGTAACCATACATATCCCATACGTATCCAATGTGTATCCCAAAACAAATCTGCTCTGAAAATATCAAATCTACCCCGAATCCACTTTAAATCTGCTTTCAAACCATGTCGAATTCATTCTGGATCCGTTGCAGATATGACTGGCACAGCCAATTTCCCATCTCCCTGTTTCATGAATGTTCCAAAACATTCGTATTCATACAAATATCAATGTACTAATGTTGTAATGTTCAATTCGCATATGAATGTCCAAATTCGTACGAATAATGAATGTTTACAAATATTTGTGTCCATACCTACTCCATCCCACTGTTTTGGACCCCTGGGGTGGGTAGAGAGAATGAATGAGCAACTGGGTGTGGCAGAAGCACCGTCTTTGCCGCCAGGGCCAGCCAACCCACTCCTTTGCCCATGCCTAGATGTAATCTTAGCCTTTACTATTTTGTTCACAGATTTAAGGTAAAGACTTTGGAATCTATAGAACTTTGGAAAAATACTATTATGCAACCTGAGAGGAAAGGTTCACGTTAACCTTTGGTATGCAGTCAATGGTACTATGTCAACAGAATTGCTCATTTTAGTTAAAGCCACTACTATCTCTAATCTTGTATTTTTTTTTTGCCTGTCTTTGTTTTGTTTGGCTTTCTTTAAGAGAATAGGAAATGGAGGGAGCTTGATAATTTTTTGCTGAGTAGAAAATGTTTTTAAATGTATGTATGTACGGAAGGAACACCTTTCCCCACATATTTCTAGCAATCCAAAGGTAAATCCTGATCCTTGTGGTTCCATAACAGCTGATACATTTATTGTGAGATCCATTCTTTTGGATCGTAGGATATGGGGCGGGATATAAATATTTTAAATTAATTAATAAAGTGGATATCAATTCCACAGATACATGAGCTGCAATCCTGCAGTGCTAGATATACACAATTGCGAGGAGCAACTATGGCAATAAGTCAGACCAGCTGATTATGTACATCTGAGCTATAAACTCAAACCAAGCCACAGGCACTTAAACTGAATTTCAGGATAAGATGTCATTTAGTACTTTCACTTTGAATTTTCTTCCATCAGTTAAAGAACAAGCTGGTGTGTTTCCAGAGATCAGTGATTTTGATTTCAGATATATTATTTTGCGTACACATTAACCAATAAGGCTGCGGTCACACCTTCACTTTAAACCTTCTTCAGTCAATCTTTAAGCTTGCATGCTCACACCTTTTCATCTTTATCTGTTTCATCTGTGGACCTTCCACCTTCCATTTGGAGTTTCCTGAGTGCAAAGCCCACAAATAAAATGAATAGAAATAAAAAGGTTTAAGCAGTCTGACCTGAAGATGGACTGAAGAAGGTTTAAAGTAAACGTGTGAACATGACCCAAGAGGCTTTTTGCCTTCAGTCTAATCACCCACATTTGGGAGGAATGCCAGCATCCTTTAAAAAAAAAAGGCATTTTCCCACACTGCCTGGATGCAATCACTGTTGTTCGAATAAGTCTGATGGGAGAAGTTCTGTGCTTTACTGTTGTTCCTAACAAACACTTTTGTATAAAGGCTCAATGGATTGTCTATATGGAAGGAAGGAAGGCCTGACTTGATACCTTGGGGAATAAAGTATTTCCCTACTGAAGCATAGCAAAAGGCCATTCTCATGATTCTGGATAGTAGTCCTTTTCTATTCATATGTGAGAACATTTAGTCATAACGACTAACCTACTGTGGTCTTTCAAGATGTTGCTGAACTCATCAGCCCCAGCCAGATATTCAAAAACCACTGTGATGCAAAAAGGCACTTGAGAAACCATGTTCTAGGTTCCCTCACATCTTAGGTACCTGCAATATATCCTGAAATAGGGGCCTGTGGTCCACAGGCTACAGTACGTCCCAAGTAAGGCCTGCCAGAGTCTGCATTAGCGTTGGGACAACAGACACCTATCCTGAGATATATTCCAGAATAAAGCCAAGGGTGAACAGGCCTTTACTCTCTTTCAAACCACCTGTAGCACATTGCCTTCATTCTTGTTGGTAACAAGTTCCAGCAAGCTAATGTGCTGAGTGAGGAAATTACTTTTCATTCGTTTCCTTGGCTGTCTTACTCCTCAGGTGCAAAGGGTGGCCACTGAATGTGAACAAGACTAACATGTACCTTCCCTCCTTTGAAATGTTGGCACAAATGGTGAGAAACCAGCCTTTACTAATTAAAAGTCATGACAACAGATGACCAATAAAATTACCAACTGGCACAAGCCATGGAATGTAAACTTTTCTGTTAATTCTCTCCCTCACTCCATTTCCAGCTGTTAAGTGGTAAAGAAGCTGCTTAATAGGTAAGGCAGGTTATGTTGCAATCCATAGTACACTAATTATTAGGCTGGTGTGTTTGCTGCACTGCATGGCTTTCTGACTGAGCGTCCTGGGTAATTGGTTTGTTGTCTACCACACTGAACACATCATTTTTGCCACCATTGGAAGTAGCTTACCGCAGAACCTTCAGCAGACGGTATACAAATCTATATTGCAGACACAGAATAATCAAGGCTGCTTCCAGATGGCAGCCTAATATGCCAGCAGAATGCAATAATGTGGGAACTGCTCGCCAGGGCTGGATTTTCCAGCAATAGTTTTAGCACTTCTTAGGAATGAAAAAGCAGGACTATGATAGGGTTGCCTACAATACATGAGGCAACCTGACCATAGCAGCCGCACCATAATGGTGCTATTTTTGTCCTGTCTGGATGTACACCCTAAGGGGACTAGATCTAGTTCCAATCTTGTTGCTGTAATGAACGAATGTTCATTTACACTGATGACTCTCTATGTAAACAAAATACTTTTATTATGTCTGCAGTGGCTAATGTACTGCCAGTTTCAACATTGGGTAAATTACAATTAAATTAAGGCTTGGGTAGCTTCTTGCAATTAAAGTAATCACAATGCAGTGAGGCTCCTTATGATTAGAGCACTAAGAAAATAAATACAAATGACAGATTTCTTTGTGCTTATATTAACCAATAAAAGTTAATGGGGTGGGGCCCTAATGTCTTGCAGGGTTTTCTGTGTAGTTGGACATGGTTCTTTATTGATTTCAGAAGCTCAGTTCCTGTGCTAGGAACCAACAACTTATAAGCCATCCATAGAGGCGCAAAGTTCAGCTTCCAAGTTGACTGACCAAGGTGGCTGATTCATAAGGGTGAAGTGGGCAATGTTTCATCACTCAGTATCTTTGAGCTTGACCTCACTCTCCCTTTCTCCCCCATAAGTCACAGTTGGCTAAGATGTGCATAGCATACTATGTTCAATGGAATCAGTTCTCATGAAGTTCAGAAGTTCAGCTTCATCATGTCTCAACTACCATAAAAATACATCCAATTCTGAGCTCTCACCCAATTTCCTTTTAGGAACTTTGCCCGCACCAGATACGGCCTTTAAAACAAAATCTCAATTTACTGATTAAAGTTCACAGTTTAAAGTTGATGCATTTTCTGTGCACGTGAAAGTTACATTTGTATGTTCTGGTTGTATGAAAATCGTTCATAAAAGAGATCCCATAACTTGGATAATTTGTAACTTGTTCTTCAGCTTGTACATTAAGGACTTTATTTCGTGACTCAGGCCATGGTCACACCTTCATTTTAAACGTTCTCCAGTCCATTTCAGATCTGACTGCTCACACCTCTTCCTTGCTATCCATTTGGACATTCCTGAATCCACAAATAAAATGGATAGAAAGGAAAGGTGTGAGCAGTCAGTCCTGAAGATGAAGGTTTAACAGGAAGGTGAGGCCATGGCCAAGGGGTCTACTTACATTGTGTGGGAAACACAGACAATGTAAGTAGACCCCTTGGCCACGGTCTCAATTGTTACCGGTGGCCATGTCTTTCTTATAGCTTCAGGAGTGGTGATGATGGTTGTGAGACTGTCCACACCGCCATCTCCCCTTGTGCTCACAGGGAACTTACAGGATTACAGGATGGTAGTACTGAGACTACAGCAGCCACCACCACATCATGATAAACAAAACCATGGGCCTTTCTGCACTTGGCCTTATTCTGGAATATATCCCAGAATAGGGACCTGCTATCAGCATGCTAGTGCAGCCTGTGGAAGACCCCAGGTGAGGCCTGCCAGAGTCTGCATTAGCATGTGGACAACAGGCCCTTGTCCTGAGATATATTCAAGAATAAGGCCAAGTGCAGAAAGGGTCCATGTTTAAAAAGGACTATACTGTACATCTTGCTTTGAGTTGGCTGCTTTGCCTGACTTGTCTCAGCTTATTTCAGGCAATGCTGAAACAACACTAAACCACACCTATTTCTCAGAAGTGCTCTTCTTCTATGGGAAAATGAATTAGTAGGAAGAATAAAGCTTAATAAATTTTGAAGACAGGCTATGAATTAAAAAGTTATATTTTAAGGTGTCTATTTAATGGCTTGCAAACTGTGCTAAAATACAGTTTTACTCCTTACACAATTCCGGTACAGCTATAGATTCTTCATAAAAGGTTCTAAGGGGAATTAAATTGGCCTCACATAAAGCTCATTTGTTATTATTTCCAACCTGTAGCAACCCGATTAGAAAGAAAGTGAAATAGTAAGATTAAAATAATTAACTCAAGTATCGCTGGTGACAATTCAAATAATTTTACTGTTCTAATCTAAGCTTCTTGCAGGCAGCACTTATTTATCCTGTGTTATTTGGATAATCTGGAGTAATTCGCATCCAAAGTACATTTTATTTTGGATTACCCATGCTTTATTCCAGATTATTCAAATAATGCAGATTAAACAAGTGATGTCTGGGGTGCCTCCAGACAGGGACAGAAGCAGCAAAGTTTGCTGCTTCCATCCCCTGCACTAGGAGTGTACCATTCCCTCCCCTAGTGAGATAAAAAGATGCTAGATAACCAACATCTGTTGACTGCAGGCTTACTGGTATTTACTGCAGTCCTACTGCCATCGATGGAGCTTCCGGTCTGGCTGATAGGAAGCAGCTATGCTGGAAATTCAAAGCTTCCATTCCTCTCGTCTGGAGGACCAGAAGCAGTTCTGCTTTAAAAGTGAAGCTTCTGATCTTCCGGTTTGGAGGACCGGAAGGAGCTTTTCATTTAAGGCGGAGCAAGAGGGCACCCCGGATAAAGCTGTAGTATATGGTGACAGCAACTAGAATGGATTATTTGCTGCAGTGATTGTTAAATTGACAACTGTATTGAAAAATAAAGGTCTTTTCACACTTAAACTCAACAGGATGGTATCCCATCAAAGTTCGGAGACAGCGGCTGGCGTTCATACCATGAGTGAAGGCACTTCTAGGGTGTTTTTCCACTGTCAAAAGTACCCATTTTTGCACCCATTTTTGTACCTTTTGGGTGTGAGCAGCATGATCCCTTTTCCACTACGGCACCCAATTGGGATCCAATTGTTTCCACTGCCGTGGTGGAAATCCGGATCTAATGGGTACATTTTGGCCTTTAATCCGGATTTTCTGTAGACCCCATTAATGGGGTCTACAATGGGGTCTTCTGCCAGAAAATACAGATTAAAGGGAGCCCGTTTCCACTGGAAACAGGCAATGGGGTCCACAGAAGGCTAGGGGGAGGGGATGCACCTTTGCCCCCCCTCGAAGTCGCTTCGAAGTCACTTCGAAGTTGACTTCACATGCACTTCGAAGTGACTTCAAAGTCAGCATCGAAGTCACTTCAAAGCTGACTTCGAAGTCACTTTGAAGTTGCTTCAAAGACTGCATCCCCCTGACCCCCAAAACACCTGGGGTAATGGATCGACCCCTTGTGGGTCGATCCGGATTCCCCAGATGGGTGCAAAGGTGTTTCCACAGCAGGGGTGTTAGCACCCATTCCTAATGGGTGCTACACCTCCTGTGGAAACACATTGGGTGCTTCCCTTAATCTGGATCTACTAGATACGGATTAAGATATGTACCCATTCCTTAGATCCGGATCTTCTTAGATCCGGATCTAAGGCTGCAGTGGAAAAACACCCCTATACTGCTTTTAATTTTTTTAAAAAATCTCTAAGCGGCTCACAAAAGACATTAGAATTAAAAACACACCCAGAGTAAGAAACAATTAAAAATTGGGCAGGACGGTGAAGAAAGACATTCACACAAGGAATGCTTGAGTAAGACAGGTCTCCAATAGGCACGTATTTAATTGTAGATATCTGGTATTCCTAAGGGCGTGTGTTTGTACCTTGCTTTTCCTTGGAAGTGGCCCTGGAAATGTTTGTGCTATTTACAACATATCTTGGATGATGGGAACCCTGCTTTGCCTGGCCTTTAACAATAAAGATTGAATGTTCTTTTTCCTATGTTGAACCACACTAAGTAATGGCTTACGTTCAGCACACAGCTGACAAGCTGGAAAAACCATTGATGTTTTCTGTGGTTCTGTTAGCTCCAGTGTTGGGGTAACAGTAATATTAATTAATTTTTATTAATTATATGCATTTGTAAATCACTTTTCACCTTGAGGTCGCAGAGTGGTTTACATAACAAGTGAAATAAAGTTATTGCGCATAAAAACATACTCATGTGCATGGTGTTGGGCCATTGCTGTGACCAGATGGAATATCTTTTCAGCAACCAGCCTAGACGACTTTAAGAAAGAGTTAGACAAATTCATGGTTGACAGGTGTATCAATAGCTGCTAGAATGAATGCCCAGGTACATCCTCCAGGCTGGGGAGGCAGGCAGGATTCCTCTCAAGGCCATTTGCAGGAAGTCTAGAGCAGGTGAAGGTTTTGCTGTTCTGCTTCAGATGCCCATAAACTATTGTTGGGCCACCATGTGGAACAGGATTCTGGACTAGATGGGCTGTGGCCTGATCCAGCAGGGCTTCTCTTATGTCCTCATCCCCTCTCAGGGAAGATGGCATTTTTGATGACATTTGTGGGAGTGAAGAGCCACAGAAGAAAAGAGGAGGAGTTGGCTTTTATACTCTGCTCTTCTCACCCTTAATGGGACTTCAAGCAGCTGACAAACCTGTTCTTCTCACCACAACATACTCCCTGTGAGGTAGGTAGGGCTGTAAGGGCTCAGAAAGATTGCTGTGACTAGTCCAAGGTCACCCAGCTGGCTTCTTGTAGAAGCGTGGAATCAAACCAGGAGACTACCAGATAAGAGTCCAACATGAGGCCAAACTAGCTTACTGGGAGCTGATGGAGGATCTTCTAAGCTTGCTCTTTGTCTTGTTCCCCTTGGGCAAGATTACTCTTCTGGTGGCATTTGAAGGAGGGAGAGCCCACCATGGAAGAGCTGATGAAAGTGATCAGTGGTGTAAACATCCTTCCATCTTCTTCCTTTGCTTTTTGTGTCCGTGAAGCCAGGACAAGAGGAAAGACCTGAGTAAGGTGGAAATAAGCCATTTTTGAAGGAGGGGGATTTGGTTTTTCTCCTAAGAAATAGAGAAGGGAGGGGGCTCACTTTCTCCAGAATCAACAACAAAGGGTGCTTTGATGCTGCCTACACCTTTCAGGTTGTCAAGTTGGCATTGATGGCTCTGATCAGGCTTGTTTAATGGGTTTTCTCCCCAACATCTCAGGAACTTGAGAACCTCATTAATCTCTCTTTTCCCCTCTCACCCAGTTTTCTTAATAGTGTTTCCTATTTGATCCCACTTTATGGGTTTTGTCAGGAAGCCAAATTTGCAGCACAAGTATTTATCTATTCGGAATGCTTGTATATCACCCTTTGTCATGATTCTCAGAGGGTGGTTTACAATGATCAAGTAACGAAGTACCATGTGATCATAATAAAAGCAATTGTCACCCACGAGTTGTTCAGCTATGCTGTCCTGCAAAAGTGCACCCAGGGCAAATTGGGAAAGCACTACCAATTTTTGTAATACAACCTTTTCTTCAGAGCCTTTGCATAAAAAGACAAATACAATCAGGGGATTTTTCCCTTTGTGAAATTTATGGTTGATGAAACAGAATTAAGGTATTTAGTAAGACATCATGATCCTGATTCCCCCACCCCCAGTGACTTATGGTGCTCAACCCTTCTTTTATATTTAATGAATGAGAAAAAATTAAGAGTTGAGGCAATCCCAATATAGCCAAGACATAATTACAAGTTTTAACTCCCTGTCTGGATGCAGACCCAGGGGCATTTTCACACTTTCCTTCCCGTCTGCCTGAAAGGAGCACAATAAATCAATTTTGACTAGCACTTGCACTTGGATCGCTAGTCAACTTTAGCCATTCCTCCCCCTCATGATCGAATACTTACCTTGATTTGATTGCGGGGCCGCTCGTCTTCTGGGTACCACCATTTGGGCTCCAGCACCCTGCGTGACTGTGCATGCATCAGCACTATTGCCATGATGGTGCTGACACTCTGCGCATGCACAGTTGCAGTCGCATCTACGGCTGCCTGAGGTGCCAGTGCGCTTGCGCGGCACCTCAGAAGACCCAGGAACACTGGAAGAGGTGCCAATGGCCACTGCCTGGATGTACCAGGTTAAGCTTTGGTTAATGCTGGTAAAGGTGTGGAACATGATTATGTGCTCCAGACCTAAAGCATGATTAGGGAACTTCTGAGCAGGCAGGGGGCGCTCGGAGAAGCCTCCTCCAAGGGCAGACGCCCTTCCCTAGCAGTTTCCTAATTGTGAACTACGGGCTGAAGTGCGAGTAGGCCCCAGGTTTTGACTGGCTTTCCTGCCTCCTTTTGAGGAACACGGCTCCAACCAGGCTGCATCCAGACGCAGCCCAATATTCTGGTAGAAAGTAATAGTGCAGGGTATTGCACCCCTGCTATTACTGCTTTCCATCCTTCTGCTTCTTAAGTCACGTGCAGCCTGGGTAATTTGACTGGATGTGTATGTGACCACCTCCATGCATGCATGGTTGGCTGTTTCCAGTTGCCGCTCTGTCCAGAAAGGTACGTCCATCGCTAAAAAGTGCTATTGCATGAAAACCCACTACTGTGTTTTCCTGCAATAGTTTTTGGTGCTTTTTTAGGGCTGTGGTGGGGCTGCCTACCATATGGGGGGTAACCTCAGCATAACACTATTTTCATCCTGTCTGAATGTGCCCTGATTTGCTGATGTTCTGAATAAAAGATTCCTTGCAACTGCAGCCACCTCCACTTCAGGCCACACACTCAGGGACAAAGCACAGCCTCACCCAACGGCCAATCACTTCCTGCAAAATAGGGCATCAGCCACACAAAACTCTTGCATGGCACCTAGTAGCTGACATCGCAAACTTCCTGCCAAACTCCTGTTAGCAACTGTTCAGACAGCTCTGTTTTGAGCTCTCAGCAGGCTACTCTTCAAGCAGAATCCAGATTTAAACTCTACTCAGGGTTTGCTCATTCATAGTTCATGTTTGCACAAAGAGGGCATCACTTCTCTCGTCAGCTCGCCATAGTTCAGGTTGTGATTTTCACATAACCACATGCCAGCCAGAAACCATCTGTCACAAATCTCTGGCTGGGGTGAGAGGAGAAACAACGAAGGTTTGTGCTTCTAGGTGTGGGTTCCATCTGAAGATGGAAGAATGGATGGATACCTGGGTTGGTGCTGCAGTTTTGGTTCAGTTTCTCCTTCAATATTTGAATTGTTTTGCATGAATTGGTCTTATGGTTTATTTTTTATTTGATACTGTGTATTCTAGTTTTTTAGATTACATAGCTTATTATTAGAATTTTGTATATTGTTTATGATATATATTTGATGTTTTTGTTATTGAAATTTATTTTCTTACTTGCTGTATTTTTTTTGTGTGATGATTGTATTTGAATTGTATATATTCTGTTTGTTGTAAACCGCCTCGGGCAGAGTTTTCTTTTGGAAAGGCGGTATACAAATAAAAATGGAATGGAATGGAGATCACTTAGGCCCCGTCTACATGCAAAGAAAAATCTGTTTAAAAGCTTCTTTTGCTTCTGAGCGTTTGCATGCAGAGCTTTACTCTGGGCTTCCAGAGCCACAAAGGAGGAAAATCCGCAGCACAACCCCCCCCCCTTTAAACAAGACAACCTCCACACTTTTTGGAAGCCTCAGGTTTTTCTGGGAGCATGGAAACGTTTTCTCCACATCTTCTCCCATATTCCAGGGAATTTTTAAGGATTTTTGATCTCTGCAGAAGAATTGGCTGTCAGAATCAGCTGCCTGCATTCAGTTCTTTCAGGGCAGAAGCAGAGCTGTGAACTGTCATTGTTTCACTTTGGAGGGGGAGAGAGATTTTGTGTTTGCTAACAGGGAAAGGTGATACTAATTATCATTATCATTACCACGAAGATTGTTTCTCAGCAAGCAAATCTCCCCCTGAAACAAAGTTTCACTTCTCAAGTCTGGTTTTGCGCTAGTCAGGGGCCGTTATGTGAATGCAGGCAGCTGAATTTGACAGCTGAAGGGAGCCTACTTTCAGTTCTGCTTGTAACTATGTTGCAAGCATTAGTTATGGAGAGAGTGAGCTCCTTTCAGTTATGCTTGTAATTGCTTTTAACTCTTGGCAGCCAAGTAAAGGACTGATCAGTGCTGTGTTCTGGAGGTTCAATTGAGGTTTTTGCCTGTCATCGCTGCAGTGGGCAGGGGGTGGGGATGGGGAGAAAAAGACGTGGGCTTACAAAAAGCGGTTTGCATGGAGACAGGCAAGTACGTTTTAAACCCGTGCTGCCCCAAACCACATGGGGATGCTTTATTTCGAATTACAACCTGAATTTTTAAAATCTGACACAAGAGGGAAGCAAAAAGAGACCGTGGAGACGTGCCCTTATTGTTGAACTTCGTAAAATGGGGGGGGTCATTTTGTGTGTCAAACTAAAAAGTGCAAGTGCATACTTTTGCAGTAGTATAACCTAGGCTTTAGTCATCCATGTACCACTTGAATGACTGCAGTCTAGGCTGCTTTGCACTTAACCCCATTCATCTGGATTTAGGAGATCCGGATCTTTGAAATTCGGTCCTTGAAGATCAGGATCTTGGCAAGGATCCTATGCGTCCACATGGGTCATCTAACGCTTGATGGCAATGGGTGCTAAACAGGGCCATTGTGTGGACGCCGTAGCATACATCCCAAGGCTCTGTTTGGCCCAAAGCAGAAGGGGTGTCGGCAGCGTGACGCGACTGGCCAGCGTGGATGTCAATCAAGGCACACTTCTGTAGACAGCAACTATGAAGCCTGGGAAGAGGAACTGAGGGCTCTGACAGCTGCTTTGGGACCCACTGGATGGGTCAGACAATTGGGGCAGAAAAGTCACCTCATATTGCCCGTCGTCTTCTTCCTCCCCCTCTGAATGTTACTCTCCTTTCATTCCTGTGGGTGAACTGAATGGGTGTTCCTGTTGACCCAGAGGGCTGACCATGTAGCGCCTACGCAGGTGGGGGCAGCTAGGAAGACCACTTCATCACAACTACACAGCCTGTGCTCCACTTTGTAGATAGCTACGAAAGACATTCAGGCCTTCGTAGCTGTGGTTGCTGGGCTGGAGCCAGGGCCACCCCGCTGCAAATGGTGGCCACTAAGCCTATCCCAGCTGCCCTGATTGTCGTGTGAACATACATCCTCTGATACAGGCTTCATGGTGGAGACCGGATTGAATATACCATTAAAGGGGTCTACCATTAATCCAGATTTAAGGGCCTAAAGATCCCATTAACTCTGGATTTCATTGGTGCTAGTGCAGACATATGGGGTCTTTAGTGGGGTCTTGTGTCTGGACAGTGCATGGCTGATTTGTACCAATCAAGTACCAATTGGGTTCTTAATGGGGTCTAAAAGGGGTCTTCATTGCTAGTGCAAAAACAGACATAATTTACTATTCAATACAATATTTAAAACTCATTTTTTAAAATAAGAAATGTTCAGCAGCATACCACCTGAAATCATCTCCACACTTCGGGAAACACGGTTCTAGTGTTGCTAATCTTTCTAGCTCACTAGCTATGGCATCTTGGACCCTGGTGCTCCATGCTCTGATAACTTCCAGATTGGACTACTGTAATGTACTGTACATGGGGCTGCCCTTGAAGACAGTTTAGAAGCTGCAATTGGTGCAGAATGCAGCAGCTAGATTGCAGAGTAGCACTTTTGGACAGATGCATATTATGCAAGGTTTAAAGGAGCCACACTGGCTGCCAATTTGCTACCAAACCTATAAGGCCCTAAATGGCTTGAGCCTCAAATTTCTGAAGGAACACCGCTTGCCATTTAAAACTGCCCAGGCCCTAAGATCAGCTGGTGATGCCCTCTTGACTGCACCATTCCCTTCAGCAGTTAAAGGGGGGGGGGATATGTGGGAGGACCTTCTTGGTGATAGCCCCCAGATTACCAAATAGCTCCTGCTCTGAGGTACATTAGGCGCCCTCATTGTATGTACAGTTAGACTTCCATATCCACTGATCCGGTCACCACAGTTTCAGTTTTCTGCGGTGACCAGATCAGCCCCCCCCCATCTCCTGTGGGTACCATTAGGCCTACCTAAAACTCCTCCAAGGCAGGAAATTGCTCAAAACAGTGCCAGATTTCCCATAATTCTTCTGAAATCCTGTGAGATTTCACAGGAATTATGGGAAATCGAGTGCATCTTGAGCAAGGTTTCCCATGACTCTGTGAAATCTCATGGGATTTCAGAGGAATTATGTCAAATTGAGTGCAATTTCCCCATGTTTCAAACATCCACGGTTTTCAGTAACCGCGGTAGGATGTGGAACAAATCCCATGTGGATATGGGGGTCCAGCTGTATTTAGATGCTTGGCAAAGACACACTTGTTTACTCTGACCGTTGGGTGAAGGAACAGCACCCTTTCCCAATGCAAGCGCTGTTGTTGTTTTAAATTTATTTTATCTTATTTATTATATTTTATTTATTATATTTTGACCTGCCCTGAGGCCTTCAGGTACAGGACAGAAATATAAACACACAAATAAGTAACATATCCTTTACCCTGTAGTCACAATTAGATATTATGTTGACATCACTGAGAATATAAAGCCAAGCTACTTGGAAATTCCCTTACTAGATGAATTTGAGAGATTCAGTTAAGCAATAGCATCATTTTCTTTATTTATCTCTTATTGCGGAATAGAAATGGTACTGCCGGAAAGGCTGAAGTACTGACTAACAGAGGAAGTCTATGTAAGAACAAAACAGGAGCCCTGCTGGATCAAGCCACAGCCCATCTAGCCCAGAATCCTGTCCCACAATTTACTTTTCACTAGTTTCTTCATTCTGGGGAAGTTTCCTTTATGAAAGCGTAAGGTCTCTGTGTTAGATTTTATTGACAGTTTACTGTCTGCATTTAAGTTGAAGTTTATTGCATGGCGGTCACTGTTCCCTATTGGTTCAGCCACAATGATGTCTTATTTGTCTGTGGATGTTAAGCTGTATTAAGAAGCAGCAATTGGCAGTAAACTTAACATGCAGACTAGATGGTGCAATACATTTCATTCTTTTAAAAGTCTTCTAATTAAGCAATGTCTTCAGTGTCATCAAAAGACTGGCATATTGCTTATGACTGAGTTGCTTGGTTATATCGTGTTGTTTGGTCACCAACTTGACCCCCTGGACCCTATCACACTAGGCCCCTCTATCCTTCACTATCTGAAGTTTGCCCAAGCTCATGTTTGTTGTTTCCATGACACTGTCTATCAATATCCTCCTTTGCCTTTTGAATTTCAGCTTCGGTATTTCTTCTTCCAATGAACAGTCAGGGTTGACTGTCTTTAGTATCTACTGATGCGATCTTTCAGTCCAAGGTGCTCTCCAATGTTTTCTCCAGCACAATTCAAAAAGGCACTCAGCCTTCTTTACGGTCTAACTCTCGCAACCATACATCATTACTGGGAAAGCATTAGCTTTGACTATACAGACCCTTGTTGGCAAGGTGATATCCCTGCTTTTTAATATGCTGTCCAGGTTTGCCATACCTTTCTTCCCAAGGAGCAAGCATCTTTTTATTTAGTCACCGTCTGCAATGATCCTTTGAATCCAGGAAAATCAAATCTGACACTGCTTCCATTTCTTTCCGCTCTATTTGCCAGGAAATGATGGGATCAGGTACCATGATCTTTTTTTTTTAATATGGAGCTTTGAATTGGCTTTCGCACTCTCCTCTTTTGTCCACAACAAGATTCTCCTTAATTCTTCTTCACTTTCTGCCATCAGTGTGATATTGCCTACACACCTGAGGTTGTTGATATCTCTGGCTTTTGATCCACCCAGCCTGCAATTTCACAGGTGTGTTTTGCATATCAGTTGTTCCATGTTCTGTTTTAACTGTTACTTCTTGACCCATATACAGATTCTTCAGGAGATAGGTAAGGTGGTTTGGTACTCCCATTTCTTTAAGAACCTGACACAGTTTATTCTGATTGCCACAGTCTAAGGCTTTAGCATAGTCAAAGAAGGAGAACTAGATTTTTTTTTCTCTGGAATTCCTTTTCTTTTTCCATAATCCAGTGAATGCTAGCAATTTGATCTGTAATTCCTCTTCCTCTTTGAAAACCAGCCTACACTTCTGGCCATTCTTCATTCACTTAGAGCTGAAGTGCGGGTTGCAGAATTTAGAGCGTAACCTTGCTAGTGTGTGCATTGAGCACAGGTGTGCATGATTTGGAACATTCTCTGGCATTGCTCTTCTTTAGCACTGGAATGTTAACTGACCTTTGTCATTCAATGCCTGTTGAGCTTCCCAAATTTGCTGGCATACTGAGTGTAGCACTTTAAAAGCATCATCTTTTAGGATTTTAAGTAGTTTAGCTGGAATCCTGTCGCTTTTTGCAAACTTATTGTTCAGCAATGCTTCCTAAGGCCCATTTGACTTCACTCTCCAAGATGTCTGGCTGTAGGTCAGTGACCACACCATCGTGATTATCAGTGATGGTGAGATTTTTCTTGAATAGTTCATTACTTAAAAATCAGATCTCATGCCTGATTCCCATCTAATTAAAACCTTCTCTCACTTATCTCAGTTTTGGGGTTGTTACACCATGTTCCATAGTTCTGCTCTGAACCTGAGCTTTCAGATATTGCATTTGACGCTTCTCCTCCCCAGTTTCAGGCACTGTTATGATTTTAGTATGTTCATTTTACATTTAGTTTTTAATACTGTAACCTGCCCTGAGACCTTTGGATATGGGGGGGAAATGAATTTTTTAAAAAAATATCTTCTGAAGATAGATATCCTAGCCATATGATAAGATAAAAACCACTCATAGAAGCCTCCATTGTTCCAAAATCACCCCTCTTTATGGATTCTTTGTGTTGATAATAAAGTACAAATGACCTTCATTTGTTCCAATGATTTTGGTGTATCTATATTAGATTAGTGCCAAGGGTAATATTCTACTAAGTTTTGAGATTCTAGTCAGTTGTTCACAGTTGACATATATGTGTAACAGAATTTTAATTATTGGATCAAAGTGAATAATGATTTCACTATACAGTACTGTACGGTATAATTGTTCATCGAACTGGTTGGAACATGAAGTGGTATTGGATTTCTAATATTATCATTTAATATTAAGAATGACTTCTTTAACTCTTAAAAAAAGAGTCTTCTTTATTGGGTTATGATCCTAGCACTCTTACTGCGGGGAGATAATTTGTTCTCAATAAATTGTCAGTGCATGTGTTTTCCATTCAAGTTAACATCCATACTTTGCCTCTGCTATTGATACCAGAATAATATTGTGACATCCACAGTAGATATTAGAAACCTGGCTCCTACTCTTCACCCCAAACTAAGAAGAAGAAGAGTTGGCTTTGCACCCTGCTTTTCTTACCCTTTAAGGGGACTCAAAGCAGCTGGCAAAACTTCCTGTGAGGCAGGTGAGGCTCTGAAAGCTCAGAAAGAGAGCTGTGACTAGCCCAAGGTCACCCAGCTTGCTTCATGGAAGTGTAGACTCAAACTGGAGACCTCCAAGTAAGAATTCAACACTCTAAACACAAGACCAAACTGGCTCACTAAGAATACATCCTTTTATGACTTATGGTGCCAGAGCAATTACAGTGCAAATACTGCCAACTATCATTCATTCATTCATTCATTCATTCATTCATTCATTCATTCATTCATTCATTCATTCATTCATTCAAACATTATCTGTGTTCCCATCCCTCCCTATACCTGAAGGTCTCAGGGTAGGTAACAACATTTAAAATCAAACATATATTCAAACAATAGCTATATATATTAAAACAGAAACAGTGTCTGAAAAGTGAGAAGAGAACATATATTCCCATTTAACCAAAAGCCAGAGAAAAGAGGTACATCTTCACTGCCTTCCTAAACATACACAGTGAAGGGGCCTGGCACACCTCAAGGGGGAGACGATTCCATAGCCTAGGGCCCATCACTGAGAAGGCCCTCTTCCCGGGCAGGTCTATTTGGAAGAAGGCATTCCTTTAGATATTTGGAGCCCAAATCATTTAGGGCCTTATAAATTGGCTTGAATTGGGCTTAGTAGCGAATTGGCAGCCAGTGCAACTCTTTTAAGACTGGTGTGATGTGCAGCCAGCCAGCTGTGCCAGCCAGCAGTCTTTCAGCTGCATTCTGCACCAGCTGCAGCTTCTGAGTGGTCTTCAAGGGCAGCCCCATTATGACAAAAGGAGCACATTATCTTGCAAACTTTGTTATGTAACTCCACAAGCCAGATATGACGATTTATTTATTTCTAACCAACTCCTCCCCCAAAATTGGAGGTGGCATGGCCACCATCTGCTTCTGCACACAACCTGTATGCTATCTGGTATTAGCTAGGTCCAGAGGTCTATCACCACCACAACTAAAATGGCTAAGCTTTACAGAAGCACCAGGAAAGCATTCTCAGCAGCTTTCTTGGAAAATGCTTGGCATTTGCTATTTGCAACGGCATTACAGCATATGGTTTATGGACAGTGGGGGCCTAAGAACACTTCCACAAAGCTGCAAAACTCTCATGCATAAGGGCCCTGTGTTACCTGTCCTCATAATGCTCAAATAGAAGTGCACAGGGACAAATGAATGCATTTAACTAGAAAGATATTATAAGCAAAACTGAATGACAAAAACATAATAAGCAAAACAGAACAACCCAAGCTTAAGACTACACAGGAATATGGCGCTTGTACAGAATGCAGTACGTAAACTGTAATATCTTCACAACCACCAGGTGGCACTCTACATAAAATCATGGTGATCAATAACAACACTGGTGGGGACAAAACTTTAAATCTATCAATTTTTCAGCACTGCCGGAATTCCAAAGTTCACACCACATTGAGGGAAAATGTGTGTATTTCCTCACATGATAGTAATGGAAAAATCAACACCTATCACATTGTTAGAAAAAAAATGAAGGGGAAAAGGCAACTCTTAATTAAATGTGCAGTTATTGAGATCAAGGTTTTTAAATTAACTTTTAGATATGCAAACATTTCTAAGCTAGCCCTCATTTCAAAAAAAAATCTTAAGATGGTTGACGAAACAATAATGAAACCACAATAAAGCATAAATTCAGCAATGAAAACAGGTTAAAATATCTATTAAAAACTGATCTTCAAGAGCTTAATAGCCTAATGGTAAAACCAAATAATCTTACAAGCAAGTTTGCAACTCAAAAAATACGTATGTTCACATTTAGGTATGAAACTCTGCATGTTTCCAAACGGAAAATCTGACAGTTCTTGAACAATGACTTTGACTTCTGCAGAATTCTGAGCTTGCTAAGAAATGAGGAATGCAATTGTCTTTGCAAGCTCTTAGGCCGTCTCTAGATGCTGCACAAAAAATCATGCATTTGATCCATATTTTGGAGTAAAGCATCTCTGGAATAACCACTTGTTGGTTACAAAGAGCCCAGGGCTGATGTTTCTTTGAGACGTACCCATTGTGATGTACACATCTGGGTATTTCAATGGAGGTGAAATACCCAGAAGTTTGTGATGACCACTGGGCATGCAGAGCTGCCTTTTTCAATCCCTACACATGTGCAGTGGTCATGTTCAACATGGCAGGTCTCAGCAGCAGTGTCCAGACAAGTATAGTTCTGTTCGGGGAAAATGGATATAGCAGGTGAAGATGCACCTTTTTACCCTGGCCTTTGGCTGAGTAAAGGAACAGCCTTTTCCTCCCCACATTCAGACACTGCTGTGGTTTTAATATGTTTAATATTTTATCGGTTTTAATGTGTTCATCTTATATGTAGTAACCTGCCCTGAGACCCTTGGGTATAGAAAGAAAGAAAGAAAGAATTGCCACAGATCTGAACACAGCCAAGACATAATAGTATGTATGATCGCCTGCCTAAACACAGCCTTAGAAGCAAAAAAAATGCTTGTCAGGTGAAAAATAGGCAGTTCTGTATCTCTTCTAAATGAAATCTCCCACAAAAAGGTTACATAATGAGGAATTACTACTTTAGATAACCCCTTTAGCTAGAACTAAGCAGAGATATTTATGTTGTCATATTAGGATCAGGGGAAAAAAACTGCACTTTTTTCCAGCCACTTGGAGCAGAAATAGAAATATGAATAATAGGAGCCAAGTTTTCTCCAGCCTTGCTTTTCATATGCTTCTCAATTCACTGCACTTTTATTGTTAGAGCAGTGCTGGATGCTCAGCCCTTGGGAAGTAAATACGGAGGGCTTGCTGTGACCCTTCAGTAATGACATAGTTTTCTGGGTATCCAGACAGGGCCCAAAAGTTAATTATCCTGTTATTTGGTATCTCTTGAATATGAACCCCTCACAGTCTCCTTGCAAAAGCATGGAAGGAATGCTTTGACTCTCTTTAAGGTGATTAGAGACTGCAGGTAGGAGTTTGGATAAGTTAACCATAAATGCTCACTTTGTGGTGTCTGTGGTTTCATCTACACTGGGATGGGATTTGGGCCCCAGCATGGAACAGTTACCTCAGGAACATGGCCATGCAATTGACACCACACTCTCCCAGGGACCTAGAGGGATGGCTGCTGTAGCAAAATGTAACAAGCCTGGAATTGTTGCTGAGCCCTTAAGTGCGGACAGCTTTAGTCCCGGGCAGCAACTCCAGGCATACACAAGGAATCTTCACAAGGAAACCTTGGAGTATGTTGTCTTTGGTTAAGGCTTAGGGGCCAAACAGCAGTGGATGCCTTTGCCAGGTCCTATGGGTGACTGGAATAGCATAGATTCTGGAAAGGCTGGGAATCTATCTCATCCAAAATCCATTTAGGACAAGGTTATTGGGTGGGCAGATCTGCCCCACCAGAACGACTGGCACAAGTAAATAAAAAATGATGTTGTGGTGGACAGAACTTTGCAATCTTTACCCTTGCCTTTGGTTAAATGAGGATACACTTTCTCCTCCCACTTTCAAACACTGTTACTGAGACTTTCAGGTACAGGGTGGGATAAAAATGCAAATAACAACAACAATAATAATCGCATTATCCGCCAGCACATAATGTTATCTTAGGATCTTGGGGAGATCTTGATGCGTTATGAAATATCAAAGCCAACATGTTTAGTGTCGTGTTATATTGTTGTGTTTCTGTATATGATAATGATAATGATTCATGCAAGTGAACCACTTCAAATATCCTAGGCTTAAAATTTACTCTGATTCTTCTTTGAATGTGCTCTGAATCCTCGAACGAAAGCACAAAAGCTTTTGCTTCACATGGAAAGGTCAGGCTTTGAATATAGCCAATATTTGATTCAAAAATGAAGTTTAAAACCTTCACAATTCAAAGGTGACAAACATTTTTCACCCACCCTTACTCAGATGACATTTGGATAATGCAACTGTTTATGTGAAAGAAGAGAGGCACATCCAAAAATGTAGGTTTACACTCTTAAATTTTAATTTTTCTAATGCTCTACTCTTTTATTTAAAACATTCTTTATGTCTTATTTTGCCACATTACAAATGCATATAGCGTGAAAATACTATACTACTCAAATACACTACTCAAAAGAAATAAGACTAGATGAAATCTCATTCAAAATAACACAAACTGGATTTAAGAGAACAGAACCACCAAGAATAAAAAAGATAAATATTGCCAGGAAGAAATAAAAGTTTGTTTTCCTTCTATGCTCTTTCCTGCTATTTTGAAATCTAATTGTATATTTTATGAAAATAAAAGACACCTAGTCAAAAGAAAATAACATCACCATCCTTTACAAATCCCACTTGGAAATCCTTCATTTTGGAAATACTTTTGGTAGTTATGCAATAATGAAGATTACAATCTTAAAAAAATAATAAATAGTAGCTCTTGACCGTATAGGAATAGCCATGGTGCAAAAAATTCAAGTGTGAATAAATTGTGAATACAAATGAAATCTCTGTCATCTATTTCTTGCCTCACCACTAGAAAGTCATTCTTTGCCAAGGTGTTAATGAAAAATAATTTGCACTCAACCCACCAAAATATTTCATATGTTAAGCCAGGCATATCCCTGGGTGAGGCAGACTGCAGACATGAAAGTTGAGGCTGCTGAAGGCTACAAACAAAATATTTATGCTAGATAAGTTGTAGTTTAGCTATTCAGTCATGTCCGACTCTTTGTGACTCCATTATACCACAGCATTCCAGGCCCATGTGTTTTCTACTTCCACTCCCGGAGTCCACCCAAGCTCAAATTTGGTGTTCCATAACACCATCTAATCTTCTCCTTTTGTTTTCCATTTTTCTCAGCATCAGGGCCCTTTTAGTGAATTTTGTCTTCTCATTATGTGACCAAAGTATCTGAGTTTCTGCTTCAGCATTAATCTTTCCAGTGTGCTATCAGGACTGTATCTCCTTTAGTATTTACTGACTTGATTTTCTTGCAGTCCAAGGTACTCGCTGAAACCTTCTCAAGCACCACAACTTGAAAACAGTAGTTCTTCGGTGCTCAGTCTTCCTTATGGTCCACCTTCTCTCAGCCATATGTTGTTACTGGGAAGATCGTAACTTTAATTCTATAAACCTTTGTGGGCAAGATGATATCTCTGTATTTTTAAAATGCTGGCGCATTAACATCTGTAGCTTTTCTTCTTATGAACAGAGTACGGTACATCTCATCGTGATCTCTTTTAAGAACTAATTTGGAGACGCGGAACTAATTCACACTTGGCTAGGTATCACACACACGGTAAGCTCCCAGATGGAGTGTCCGCACATGAGGGAGCTGTTTCTTTACCAGAAACATCTCCTTCCATGCTGGAACTTACATGTGCATTATGTGTGGTGCAGGTTCAGCTGCACCTTGAGTGTACAAGGGCTGGAGACTAGGCATGTGTGAGAAGGACATGTTCTTCCTTCAATATGTGTGAAGGTTCTCCCACAAATATAGGGAACCCCCCATCCCCTCCCTTATGTCCCAGCATGCCTCACCCTCACCTTTTGCTGCTGCTGTCACCTCCTTCACCTCCATCTCTGCCACCACACACCACTTCAGAGGCTCAACCCAGGACTTCAGAAGGCGCTTATGTAGCTGGAGTGGCTGCCCCATTTGGGAGGTGTAGAGAACCTATCTCTCAGGGTGGTCAGAACAGTAAAAAAAAAATTATATATATAAAATATTAAAACATAAGAAGTGCAAATCTGATTTTCTCCTGCTACTGTAGGATTTGACTTCATTTCTCCCCTCTTTTTAATTTGTGGACTTTACTGTAGATTTTAATTTTTTTCCTCTCTATTTTTAATCACTGTTTTTAGCCTTAAGTCAGCTATATCCAGGTGAACAGTGGTTTAAAAGTGACAAAAACAAACAAACAAACCACCATTTGCACAATATTACCACATGTCAAGTGTCCTCACCTGAAGGCTGAGCTGAACATGCTGAGAAGTTTAACATGTCCCCTTGTTAAAGATTAGTAAAGAACAGAGTCCAAAGTTGGGCTGAAGCTCTCCTGTTCTCTTGCTTGTAAATACAACAAAGAAGATAACTGATATCAGTCCATTCGAAACTAAGGATTTCCTCTGCTTTATTTGTTGTAGTCCCAAGGTCCTGTTATCTCCAGAGTACACCGTCTTTGAGTGTAAAAGTATATTATGAAGCAAATCAGAAAAAGGAAACCTTTACTTTTTAAATAATATTTAACCAAGCAGACACATATGGTCAAGAAAAAGAAACCCTTGAGCTGCACTAAAATATAACTATGCTTGTCTAAAAAAGAAAGAGTATGGAAGATCTTCACCCAATATTATGGTTTTAGGCTTATGGGCTTATCTACTGTACCATAGACTGTGATAGGACATCATTTTGGGTGCTCTATTTCAGTCTATGCTCCATCAAGTGCAGCTGGAACATTCCGAGAAGGGGTGAGACCTTCTGTATCCTGCAGTAATTTGTACTGGACCTCTTCCATGCTTTGGGCTACAGGTCCATGAGGAAAGGGTCCCACACTGGGGGTGAATTCCCATTACAAGCTTAAAACGGTTTCAAAACGGTTTTGATCCTCACAGTCCCCGCGTCAGGTTGGCTTAAGACACTTTCCGCATGTTAAATCGCCCCTAAGCGTTGTAAATGTTAACACTCATTTCAACAGGTCTCGCTCCGGTTCGTGCATTTGAAATGTTTTACATTTCTTACTGTAGGAACGGTACAGTTTCAGTGGGATGAGAATGCATGTTTAGGGTTTCCCTCCCCCAATAGCTTGCTTCCAAAGATAGTGATCTGTAAAAATCCACCCCTTACAGCAGCCGCTACACTGTAGCAATCTACCCACTTCACACCTGATAACAATGTTGCAATTTTGCGCAGTTCTAAAAGTTCTGACCTTTAGAAAGGGAAAAGAAAGGAAAGCAGCTGCAGGTTCTGGGAGATGTGTGAATGTTTAAGACGAAGGGGGCTTGAGTTGCCGCTGCTGCTGTGTGCCCTGGGCAATGGGGAGAGGAGAGGAAATAATCGCTGGCTTCCCGGTGCCGTTTTTCCTCCATCCAGGCAAGCGTCAAAAACCCAGCCACCCAGCTAGGCTCCATGAAGGGGTCCATTATGGGTGGCGCGTTCACGCCAGAAGGAAGAGGGCAGGGCAGCCCCAAAAAGCGGCTTTTAGAAAGTAGCCACTTGAGTCCCCCCCCTTGAGTCATGTACGCCATGTACGATCCTCAGAATCTGGATTGAACGTGATTAAGTTGAAAGTAATGGGATCAGGCAAATTTGCATTTGCATCCGGTTCTATTGTTTCAGTTTAGGGAAACCGTATTAGGCTTGTAATGGGTATGCGGCCCACGAAAGCTATATCTTGCTCTGCCTTTTATAAAAGTCAATAAGGTACAGTGGCTCATAATTTCAGACATTCTGGAAGAGGTATATATACAAAATTCTTAAAACACATCTAAATTGCCCTTTCCCCTCCCAGCTTCATATTTACATCCATGAATGATTGCATCTTTTGTAAGTATTGTCACAGGAAGGAAAAGCCAGCTCTTGCCCAGAAGAAAAACAGGACACACACATACAGCAATTGACATCAACCTTCCTCGGCCTCCTCACTACCAGCGTTCCAATGCATACTGGGTGGGCACCTTGTTATTTAGAGGGGAAAGCACTTGGCATATGTTCAAAGGCATGTTAAAAGGGGATTTTCTCTTTGCTTTGAAAAACTGAACAGGATATATCTTGTCTGGGGATACTATGACACAGGTTTGTGTAATGATCATCATTTGAACAGCTTTTCTCCTTGGCGTTTTGAGAACAAGCAGTGACAGAGTTGCTAATTACCTGTCTAATGTCACCTGCACGACTGATTCCTTAAGGGGTTTGTGTTCATTTTAAACCTGTTCTTCTCTCCTCTCCATTCCTCTTGCGAGAGGGTGAAGCAGAAATAATGTAGAGAGGGGGCAGGAAAGAAGTTCATGAGTAAAGGCTAAAAAATACTCCATTATTAACCTGGGACCACACCGCAGCACACAAAGAAGGATGGGTTATAAATGAATTAAATAACTATTGGAAAAGGGAATCTCTTAAATTGACTTCAGCTCAGATCTGACAAGCCTAAAACTTATAATGCAGGCACATGGCAAACTTCAAGAGGGAGGTTGTTCCAGAGACTGGGGGCCACCACTATACTTTGCTGCAAATTGTTCATGCTTGGTTCCTTAACATTTTCTTATTGCTATATAAAAATATCTACACACTTTGTACATTTATTTTCAAGAGGTGCTATATTCTTAGAGATCCTTTTGCTTATTTCTTCATTCTGCACTCTATGCCATGTGAATGCTGCATACACATACACACAGTGGTGGTAGCTGTGACTCACTATGTGACCAAACCCTCATCCTTTCCTTCTGGGTTTTCATCCTGGTTTCTTATTTCCCTGTCCTTGGCATGAACTGTGCTTATTGCATGAGAAAAGCAGAATGCAGAACTGATTGCAGTCATGTTCTTGCAACTGTTGATCAGCCACTTAACACCCAGTGTCTTTCCTGTACTATTTAGCATGGATTAGATAAGCCCCTCCCACAATAGGCCATTACTCATCACAGTGTTTATGCACTGCAAGCAGCAACAAAGACATTCAGATTACTTCTAATCTATTTCTTTAGATTTTTTAACTTCCCCCCAGAAAACATCGGAAGCTCTTTCTCATCACCATCAACAGCAATTTCCCCATTGCTTTGTCATCGATGGGGCCAAACCAAAATGACTGATAATTAGGGATGTGTACAAATGTGTTTTTTTGCATTCACATTCAAGTTGAATTGAAAGTCAAAACATTCTATTCTATTCAATTGTTTATAATCCAAATGGGACAAAATCCAATTCAAATCCAATATATTCAAATCTATTTGTTCGAATGTAAGATTAGAATCTGAAGATATGAATGTCGACAACATATGTGTTATACATACCTGTGCGCATTTCATACGCATCCTGTTTTATTCCATATTCATCTCGTTTTCATCCCGTACTAAAAGTGCAAATGTGTACAGATATGTATAATATTCATACAGATACATATGTAATACATACGTATCTGGAATGTTCTGGAACATTCGAAAGTTGTTTGAATGTGAAGACATTCTATTGGAATTCAAAGGTCCCCATTGAATTTCAAATGTTTAGAACATTTGTGCACATCCCTACTGATAAGAACATAAGAACATAAGAGAAGCCCTGCTGGATCAGGCCACAGCCCATCTAGTCCAGCATCCTGCCACACACAGTGGCCCACCAAATGCTCATGGGCATCTCAAGCAGAGACAAGGACAAACCTTCTCCTGCTCTCGAGTCCCATCAGATGGCCTTAGAAGCGCCCTGGTTCCTCCCCGCCCCCAGCCTGAAAGATGCACCTAGGCATTCATCCATAAATTTGTCTAACCCTGCCTTAAAGCCATCTAGACTGGTAGCTGTCACCACCTCTTCCGGCAGCACATTCCATAAGCCGATGACCCTCTGGGTGAAGAAATACTTCCCCCTGTCAGACCTGACTCTCCTACCCATCAGCTTCATAGAGTGCCCCTGGTTCTAGTATTGTCTTTTCTATACCATACATAATTTTATATACTTCAATCAGGTCCCCTCTTAAACGCCGTCTCTCCAGACGGAAGAGGCCTAGACGTTGGAGCCTGGTTTCGTAAGGGAGGTGTTCCAGACCCTTAATCATTCTGGTTGCCCTTCTCTGCACCTTCTCTAGTTCCACAATATCCTTTTTGAGGTGTGGTGACCAGATAATGTTCTTCACAGAGAAATTAGTGTTAAATTCAATAATGACAGTCTTACAAAATACAAGTGGGGAGAGATAAAATGACAAGAGCATCAGGACAGTAATCTGGAATTAAGTATCATGTTGTTCTCAGTGGAAACAGTGATATGCTCTATTTATTTCAATACAATTTTTAAAAAAATAGAGGAGTCCTGCTGGATCAAACGACAGACACATCTAGTCCAGCATCCTGTCTCACACAGTGGCCCATCAATTGCTTCTGGGCATCTCAAGCACAAGACAAAGGCAAAACCTTTTTGGAAAAGAAGCACAGCACAGCACTTAGTATACTTTAGCAGAAGAACCAGTATAACGAAATTGCTCCTTTCTAAGGGTGCCTCCAGACATAGGTTAAAACCCAGGATCCTCCTGGAACCATACTGGGAATACCACACATATCTATGGCATTCCCAATATCAGCCTGGGATAACAAAGAGGTATCCCAAAACATCTCTATTCTGGGAAATTCCTCCATTCCTCCATTCTTCTTTAGGTACCATAATTGGTACCTGGAGGCAGTGAGGAGTAGCAGCAGCAGCAGCAGCAGCAGCAGTAGTAGAAGAGTTGGCTTTTCTACCCTGCTTTCCTCACCCATTTAAGGGGACTCAACGTGGATGGGAAACCTTCTACTCTTCTCTCCACAACAGGTACCCTGTGAGGTAGGTGGGGCTGTGAGAGCTCAGGAGGGAGCTGTGACTAGCCCAAGGTCACCCAGCTGGCTTCATGGGGGAGTGCAGAATCAGACCAGGTATTCACAGATAAGAGTCCAGCTCCATCACCAGAAGACCAAACTGGCATTCCATTTCCTTTTTCATTCCCAACCACATACAATTTTGACTGTAGATACTGTATGACCGTATGTAGACAACAGTAGACAAAGCAATGAGGGCTTTCTTCCTGTCTTATTTTGGAAGAACACAGCAGCCTGGGTGAAAGTGACACAAGAAAATGTGTGTGAATGAGCTCCCCCATTAGTTGCTACATTCATAATTAAAGATAAGACCAAATGAAGATTTGGTTGAAAATTTAATAGCTTATAGTTTTTCTTTCGGCATTTGTTCAGGGGTAAGACTAAACAGTATTTAAAAATCTCTTTGCTATGATTATTAAACTAGCCTGTTACAGAATATGGAGAAACCAGCAAAACTGAATAATATTGGACAAAAGAGCTTTTAGGGAGAACTAGTATAAAACATTTACTGTAATTAAAGATGACTCTTCATTAATATAATTTTCAAAAAGTCTTTTAAAGATCATTATGTTGATTTACAGTTTTAACTCTGCAAACCTCCTGAGGGTCTAAGGATGAAAAGTGGCCTAGAAATTGGTTTAGGAGGGAAGAACAATAGGAAACAGGCACTGGGTGAACAAAATCCTACAAACTCTCCAGCCATAGATTCCACCTGCCCATTCTCAGTTGAAAAGTCTATCTACTCCAGTCTCATATTTTTAAAGCAGACTGGACGTGAGAATTTTAAAGCACACTGTAGCATTTCATCCAAATCCACATTATTTGGATAATCTGGAATAAAATATGCCTGGATGTGCTTTACTTCATTTATATGAATCATGTAGATAAGTAAGTTCCATCTGTATGAAGCATTAGAGAGGGTAGCATGTGGCATCTATAATCCATTGTTCTAGCCTGGAACATTCATGAGTAGCAGGCTGGCATGTGAACAATTCCACCTGCTATCTGTTTTATTGGTGGACTTTCCATTCAAAAAAGTCCAAGGCTGCGTTCCCATACAAGAAAAAATCCTTATCCAGTCTGTTTTTAGAATTGCCCGTTCCCATTTAAATTTTTATGCCCTGACTTTATGAGGACTAAATAGCTAAAATCTACAGTCAAAAAAAAAAAACTTGGAAAAACAGGTCTCAGTCCCCTTTGGCCTGCTAGCCTGCTTCTTTTTTTCCCCTTTGGGAATGTTACAGAACTATTCAGGGAGGAAATCTTCCCTTTGGGCTGTCCCCTCAATAGCCTTCTGGAAGATGCCTGCCACCATTGTGGGCACGCCATTAAATGGGTGGGGTTTCATGCTCTGGAAGGTATGCTCCCATGTCCTTGCCATCCCTGCCATGCTAGAGTTCCCCCTCGTCTTTTCTGAATGGAGAGCAAAAAAAGTGTTGGATCTTTGATTTCCCTTTTTGTGAATGCCACTGTAATTACCAGGGATACATTACAATGTAACAGCAGACAGAATCTGAAAATCGGCAGAAGGAATCTTTTTTTAGCCCTGCTCTGGGCCGGAGCAGCTCATTCAAGGCTGAAAGGAAGATTTGAAAGGGAGAGGGATCGGTTTGCCCTGGATGTCTGTTCTTTCGCTCAGCTGATTCTGCGCAAAGCTGCTGCCTTCCCGGTAACATTGTCTCCTTGGAAGAGCTGCCTTGCTGGCAAGATGCATAAATAGCCGTTTCCATTTGCTCCCTTCCCTGTACCTACGGCTATTAGTCAGGGGCAGGCTTGCAGGGTTTGGATCCCCACCCCGTAAAGTCAGGGTATGATGTGAAAGAGAAGGAGGAGGAATTCCCCACCGTAAATCTGCATAAAAAGCTATAAATGGGAACAGGAAAAAACGGAACTCAATGCTGATTAATCTGGATTTAAACCAGATTTTTCTTGAATGGGGGGACTCAGCCCAAATGGAGGGTGGAAAGACCACAATAAAATGGATAGAAGATGGACTGAAGGTTTAAAGTGAAGGTATGACCCCAGTCTAAGAAACGCACAGGAACAGGAATGTGCACAAATATTCATAACATTTGAAATTCATACAAATTCATACATTTGGATTCAAATCAAATCTTGGCACATTCAAAGTCTAACATTCAAATTTGCATTGAATGTTTCAATACATTCATACAAAGCTTCATAAGGGATTTGTATGGGATTAGTAGTGGGGACCCAAGTCGAATTTGTATTCAACATTCATACAGAATTCAAATCCTACCACATTCCAAGGGGATCTACTTGAATGAATATGAATTTTCTTGCATTTGATTTGATATGAATTGAATACAAAAAAAATTTGTGCAGATCTTATCAGGATCAGACACTGAAGGCACATACCATGTTTGGAAGGAAAATAATATCATTCCTTTCCATGTGAATGCTGCTTTCTCTTTTTTATGTATAGAGTAGAATAGTGTATGCAGACCATATCTGGCAGGCTCTCTGTTCCCAGATGGCCTACTTTGGGGCTTCTGCCCTTCAGTTTGTGACAAGGACTCATGTCCTTGGCCCTTGAAAATTCCTACACATTTACCTGTTAGCTGAAGGTAAGAGCCTGGATCAGACTGTGTCCACAGCACTGTCTCGGTGTGCCAGAAGGAACTGTTCTGATATGTCATCATGCTGAATACATAAAGGAAGTGCTTAATTGCCTTCAGTTCAGAGGACTCTCCCTGCTCATCTTTAGCCAAGACATCAAGGACCCTTGCGTTGTCCACGTTTCTTCAGCAAACACCAAATGGCAGAAAGCACTATTTGTGAATGCATTTTTAGTGTTGGGACGAGCAAGAGAACTTTTGTCCACCTTGTTCTCCATTCAACAGTAAACCTTGACCAGACTCTAGATGACGCAATACCTACCGGTATCTCCGTAAAACACAGATTTCAGCAAGGGATCACCAAGGTTCTGGTGGCAACCCAATAAATTAACCGCTACCTCCAGCAGTCTCTGAACTTCAGTAACATCTACACTTCCCTTTCTTACTCCAGCTCTGCTTTTGCTTGCAACCATTCATATACTTGGCATCTTAACTTTTTACATGTGATATTCTGCAAAACAAAGCAGCTCCCAGGCATAAAAATATCAGTGAAATGCACCATCTCTCCAAAGGATAAAAATAAAAAATATTGCAACCATTTTAACACTATGGGTTAAGGAGATGCAAAATGATCAGGTAGGAATTATAGTTTATGGACCCCCATGCAAAAATCTGCTGAGTGCATTAACTTTACCTGTGCTATTGCCAACAGTTCTCCGGCTACAGACCTGATGGAATGAAGAGGATAATGGGAGCACTACCTTGGAGCCAACCCCCGGGGGGAAGGGGGGCTTTTAGCACCTCCTAGAATGGTATAGGATGGGCAGTATGGGTATAGGACAGGAAATGAGTTATGAAATGTGGTTTTAGCAATCTTTGATGAGTCAAACCAGCTTTACAGGGTAGAGTTCAGAGGGACTTTGCACGTTGCAAAGTGTCCAAATAAAATCTCAAGATCCTAATAAGGTGGCAGTGATACAATATGCATGAAAAGGTAGCATTATGAAACAAGTATGAACATAGCCAAATAAATGTTCAGATATACTTTTTTGCACAGACTGTGTATGGCATTGTAATTGCCATTACGCACAAGGTGTGTATCAGCTCCTAAACCGCGAAATATATATGTAAATGGTGGCTACATTCCCCCAGTGCCCTCTGAGGCAGCCTCAAACTAAATTAGTGTATAATGTCATATTGTAAAACTTGGAACCCAGTAAGATGGCTGACCCAATCTAAGCAGGCAAGCTGTCTTTAAATGAATTTTCAACTTCTGATAGGTACGCTTAAACAGGCCCCAGGAAAAATGACTTCAAGATGGTAGTTTATATGACATTTTATACTTTACCTGTAGCCAGGCCTTATCTGTGGTGACATTTACTTGATGGAATACTCTTTTTTAGCCCCATCTTCACGGCATCGTTATCTCAAATTCAAAACGATTTGAGTCCTCACAGTTCAGACGGCAGTTCGGCTTAACACGTTTCTTCCATGTTAAACCACATTATACCGATTTGAAATAAATCCTGATTTCAACAGGTCTCACTCCGGAACGTGCCCTTGATACGTGTTTCATTTTTTACTGTGTGGACAGTATCGTTTTCCGGGATGAGATTCCGTGTCCAGGCTGTCCCGCCCCCAATCGCACTGTAACCAATGGCTTGTCCGTATTCGAGGCACGTCATGTTTAGGATTCCCTCCCCCAATAGCTCGCTTCCAAAGAGTGATTCCATTGAAAGAATCCAGTCTCGAAACAGCCACTACCTCCAAAGCTACACTGTAGCGATGTAGCTTAATAACAATGTTGCAGTTTTGCGCAGTTCTGAACTTTAAAAAGGGAAGGAAACGAGGAGCCCCAGGGCAAAGCTGCCTGCGCCGCAACGCCAGGATGGATGGATGGATGGATGGATGGATGGATGGATGGATGGATGGATGGATGGATGGATGGATGGATGGATGGCGTGGCGGGCACCGGAGCCGCCGGCGGGGGAAGCAGGGGTGGCCCGGGCTGCGAGTGCGCTCTGGCCAGCGGGGCGAAAGGCGCCGAGAACATGGCAGCAGCGGTGGAGTGGGGCAAAGCGGCGGTGGGCACCGAGGAGCCCGCAGTGCATGGATGGATGGATGGCTGCTGCTGCTGCTGGTGGTGGTGGTGGTGGGGAGGGGGAGGGGGAGAGAACGGGAATCCCTGGCGGAGCATGGATGGCGCAAAGGGAAGGGAGGGTGGGATCCTGGGACGGAACACCAATGAGAGAGAGGGGGTGGGCAATGGGTGGGAGGACAGGGCTGCCGTCTGGACTCCCAGGATTGATTCCAATTTAAGGCTGAAATCGGAATGCCACTGAACCGGGTTAACTTGCAAGTCGTGTAAACAGGATTAACCCGGTTCACTTATTTCGGTTTCCTTAAACCGAATTAAGGCATCCCATGTGGATGCAGCCTTTCTGTGATATTCATAAGGCATCTATAATCATATACTTTGGGGCTTCAGTAATACATGATATTTAATTCTTCTTCAGGCTCGGTTCCCAAAAATGCATTTCTGTTTCTTTTCTGGACTATACTCTCCCAAACTGGGACTAGCCTGTACTCAGATTAAGTCAGCTGTAAGACCACTTCAGCTCACTAATCCATTTACATTTACAGAATGCGATTGCCCAAGGGTAGCATTTGGGCTGGCATCCATACTTTAGGGGAGAGCACAAGAGGAGTTTCCCTTCTCTACTCTGCCCATGTGTAACCTTAACCCTTATTAGCAGACTGAGGAGGCATAGTCTGTGGGGGCACTAAAGAGGGAAGATGTTCCAAAAGATGAGTTGCAGACTTGTTTGGAGTTTCAGGGACCATGGCAGATAAATCCACACAGGCAGGAGTATTGACAAGACCAGGGTGCCCAGAGAGATGTACTGGTCTGGTCTATCAGTAGGCATCTTTTTTTAAGACTACCAGCATACTAGAGCTTGGTATATTGGGCCATGTAAGTCAGTGGCCAGCATGCCTCCATGGTCCAGTACACCATGGGGGATCTATTTTGGCAGAACAACAAAGTGCACTGCTCAAATGAGTCCCCAGGTGCTCTGAGGGCCAAGAATACTAAAGAGAATTTGGAGGCCCTCTGGGCCAGCTCTGAAGCTGGCACGGGTTTCAGAACCAGTGTGCAAGAACAGACATTGCCAGTGCAGATAGCTTTGTTCCATTCCAGGAGCAATTAATTCCAACTTGGGAAGGATTGCTTATCCCATACCAGAGCATTCCCCCCTGATCCAGTCTCCGGGAGATAAGAGCAAACATAGTCTTACTCTTAACTAAAAGATGTCCCTAAGATAGACTTCCTCTGGTCTTGTCAAAAATTAATACTGAATATCTATCACATTTTGGTGTAAAAACACACAAATCTTAGTTGTTTTTGCATTAAGAGTTGGCTTCACCCCAGCGAAAGACTCTCCAGGAGCAATTGATTAAGGCCTAGATAAGCTTGTACAGTGTGGGCTGAAAGGAATAGGATGATATTTAATAGGGACAAACGCAAAGTCCTACATCCTGATAAGAAAAACGATAAAAATGAATACAGAATAAGAGAAATCTTGCTGAGTAGTAGCACAAGTGAAAAGGATCTGGGTATACTGGCTGATAACAGGATGAACATGAGTCAGCAATGTGATACAGCTGCAAAAATGGTAAACACCATCCTAGGATGCATCAAGAGGAGTATAGTCTAGATCAGTGATGGCAAAATTTTTGAGTTCGGTGTGTCAAAATTCTCAAGAAAACCTAGCTTAACCCGGGTGCTGTGTCACATCTAGAAATATCCATAATTTTGTGATATTTGTAGCTCTAGTAAAAAAGTTATTTTTGATATATGTATTTTATTAAAAGCAAAAACAAATAATTCTTTACATTTGTGACTTTTGTTGCTGAATTTCATTTGCTAAATCTTCAGTTGAAAGTTGGTATTTCGTACACTTCAAGAACAAGCAAGTACTACACGCCCAGGTGCCAGGGCGAACAGGTGTGTCACCCAAAAGGGCTTGGCGTGTCACCTGTGACATGTGTGTCATAGGTTGGCCATCACTGGTCTAGATCATGATCAGATCTCATCTAGAATACTGTGTCCGGTTTTGGACACCCCAATTCAAAAAAGGCATTGACAAACTAGAGCAAGTCCAAAGAAGGGCTACCAAAATGTTAGGACAGCGGGAAACTTTTAATTTACCTGATACTGTGTTGATTGTTCCACGGCAAGTAAAACTGCAGTAGCGGCGGCATAAAGCGCTGCTACTACGAAGTATCGGGCTTCAGGTGTGATGCCCACACACCTACTGGGCATTGGAATGTGCAGCATCCCCCAGTATGAACACGCCCCAAGTCTTTCTAAATTTGTAAGAGTCTTCCATGACACGGCGTATTGTCATGCGGTAATTATACAGAAAAAGGAAATGACTCTGTGGGTTTAATTTCAGGGCTTAGTGAACTTTTTCCTTTGCTTTGCCAAGAGTGCTGCACACAGAATAACTTGGCAAGTTCACCACAGCCTAAGCACACTTAAATACCTTGTATTAAAACTACCAGTACAATGCTTCCAGGAATGTAGCCGTAACAAGGCACTGAAAATCATCATCATCATCCTAGGAAAACAAAAACTTTACAGAGTTTTTAAAAACAAATAAATAAAATGAGCCTTTGTGCTTCTAGTCCTGAACGTCCCCCCTTTAAGGGTTCAGTAGCCATGGAATGTAGATTGACAGTTGGAAAGGAAAATAGAGCAGGGTTGTTTGTAAGGAATAACTCACTGGAAACCTAACAGAAGAGCACCTCTTTTGAGAGAAACATTTAGTTACTTGCTGCATAGCCTTGCAATTTCAAAGCACAATGAAACTAAGAATCTGCCCCAATTTATCAGACAGAATTGTTCCACTAAAATCTAGGCTTAAATCTCACAAATGTTCACTTTAAAAAAAAAATCAAATGTGGCTAAAGTCTGTTTGGTCAATAAATATGTCATTTCATTTCAGTCTAACAATCTTTGGAGGCAAAGGGCAAGGAGGCATGTTTGACCAGGCTACTACCAAGACAAATTTGTCTAAAATGCTGACCTCGCTCAATGGAAGAAGTTGCCTTCTTCCAGATGATTGCTGCTTGGGAAGTAGTTCTTTCATCAAGTCCCTCAAGCAAAGTACATGGCACTTTTGTGATGCTTGGGAGTCCAACTTCATGCTTCAAAGTTCAACACACATACTAGAGGTTATCTCTAACATTTTGCTGCGTTCAAGATGGTCGCACTTCTCTATATTAGCAACAGGTTTGTCTCTAGGGTTGGGGAAAGCCCAGGTAGGCCTAAAATTGTGTCAGCCCACCTACACTAAGGGTGTTTTTCCACTGCAGCCCTTGTATCTGGATCTAAGAAGATCCAGATCTAAGGAATGGGTACATTTCTTAATCCGGATCTAGTAGATCTGGATTAAGGGAAGCACCCAATGTGTTTCCACAGGAGGTGTAGCACCCATTAGGAATGGGTCCTAACACCCCTGCTGTGGAAACACCTTTGCACCCATCTGGGGAATCCGGATTGACCCACAAGGGGTCGGTCCATTACCCCAGGTGTTTTGGGGGGCAGGGGGTGCAGTCTTCGAAGCAACTTCGAAGCGATTTCGAAGCAACTTCGAAGCGATTTCGAAGTGACTTCGAAGTCAGCTTCGAAGTGACTTCAAAGTCAGCTTCGAAGTAACTTCAAAGTGAATGTGAAGTCAACTTTGAAGTGACTTCGAAGTGACTTCGAAGCCAATGTTGTGGGGGGGGTCCCTCAAAGGAGCATCCCCTCCCCCTAGCCTCCTTTGGACCCCATTGACTGCTTCCAGTGGAAACAGGCTCCCTTTAATCCGGATTTTCTGGGAGAAGACCCCATTGTAGACCCCTTTAATGGGGTCTACAGAAAATCCAGATTAAAGGCCAAAATGTAGCCATTAGATCTGGATTTCCCCAATGGCAGTGGAAACAATCGGATCCCAAATGTGTGCCGTAGTGGAAATGGGGTCATCCAGCTCACACCCAAATGGGTCCTAAATGGGTGCAAAAATGGGTACTTTTGACAGTGGAAAAACACCCATAATGTGATTCCATGGACCAACAAGGTGACAGATGGGCTTGGCCTCCCCAAGATCCAACAAGGCCAGGAGGACCAGCCAGGAACTCAGGTCAGTAGTAAAAACGATTGGACAGACCTTTTCTGCTGATATTTCTAGTCTCATAGATACATGGTCCTATACATGGCTCCCATCTATGAATGCATTATTTTGGAGTTGGGGGAGGGGGAGAAATGAACTTCTGTTTTCTACCTGCCTTTCTTTATAAGCGTGAGGCCCTTTCTGCACTGGGCCATATTCCGGATTGTATCTTGGAATAGGGACCTGTTATCAGCATACTATTGCAACTAGTGGATGGCAGGTCTCTATTCAGGGATATAATCTGAAATTGAGTCCAGTGCAGAAAGGGTTAATAGGTTGTCCCATCACCAAAGCCTAAATAGGGGGCTGTTGAAGCTGCCCTGCCAATAAAAAGGGGAGAGAGGTTGGAGAGAAAGAAGAGAAAGTAAACACAACATTATATTGCTCAGGTTCAGGTTGCTGCTGAATTATTTTTTGGCAAGAAATAGTATCTCCTTTCCCTCATTTGCCAGCCACATCTGCCAACACAGCAAATTATCCTTCCCAAAGGTGGATGACTGTAAGGCAACCTTGATCATTACTACAGACAGAGGTGCATTAGTTTTGGAAAAAATAAGTTGTGAGTGCAAAGACACCCTGATACTTTAAATCTCCAGGAGAAAGGAGTATAATTGCACTCACAATAATTTGCTTTTTATATCTGGGACTGAGATGGAAGGCTCAGATATAGACAGGATCTTACTCTCATGAACTTAAGCAACTTAAACAATTTTAGCACACATGAACAACAAATCTGCACTGAGCTCAACCAACGCAATATCCCCCAGAACTTTGTTATTTCTCCTTATTCATTTCTTGTTAAAAGTCAATTTGCTGTCTTCCTACTTTACAAGAAGAATTAAATAAGATGACATTTAGCAAAGCAAATATTATTGGCTTATAAGTCTGTAATGGTTGTTTTTTTTAAAAAAAACACGCATGCTAACAAAACATGATAGGAGATCAACCTCCCAAACTTAACCTTTTTATATATTTTTCCTCACTTTAGACTCATGTTCCTATGCTAACACCACAGCTGCTCTTCATGTCTTGTTTGTTTTAATACCTAACTTTCATGGTTATTTACTCCACACTTCCATTTCATAAATAACTGTAGTTGCTTTCTTGCCTTAGTTATGGCACTGCAGGTTTTATCTGTAGTTCATGTTTTTGTGTTATACTTTAATGTTGCATACCTTGTCATGAAATTTAATAAACAGATTTTAAAATACATGCCAGCATTTATAACAGGTTACCATTGAGTTTTGGCCAGTTCCCGGTTGACGGCACTGGCATCTCCATGGGCACTGCTATGCAGTTTTCTTGACAGAGATACAGAAGTGGTTTGCCATTCCCTACCTCTGGGGAGAGGCTGGGAACAGAACTGACAGGTCTCTGCTCTCAAGGTAGTTTGCTTTACCACTCAGCTACAGCCACTCCCCAAACAGACTAGATTTAGGAATGAATATTCGTAAACAGGCACTGCTAGGTACTTAAAAGTTTTATGGCACGGGCTAACAACAAATATTTGCATAATATTTACATATTTTTAAATGATAGATGCATGTACACACAAAGATGAACTAATTAAGATGAGGGTATCCTGGAGTCTTTCTTTTAATTTGTTTTTGTAACCCATCCTGAGGCCTCTGAATATAGGGCGGGATGAAAATGCACAAATAAGCAAGCTGAGAGACACTCTAGACATTGCAACAAAAAAACATAGATAAGAAGGTGAGGCAGTCTGGAACTCAGTGCAAAAGTCTACACCCCACTCTTATTTCCTGAACAACGTCCCTGTCTGCGGTTCTCATTAAATTTCAGTTCTCATCAGCTAGCAAACATAACAAATTGTAAGCCTTGCTGGGAGCTGAAACAAAATCGAGGTTCATTTCAAAAAGCACACTATGAAAGTGTTCTTATAACTCACTCTTCTTCATCTCTCATATTTTATATATCAAGTAGTTTGTCCAGGGAAAGCAAGATTCAAGTGCGTTTCCTTGCATGCTGTAAATAGGTAAACAGATATAATATAGATGGTGCTTTCCACCAATTAAGGGATTCTAGCAAGTCATTGCAATCTCTGACACATTGCATGCATTTTTTAAAAACTTTAAGATGTACTTTAACACATAATTAGATGGTCTGGCTGTCAGGTTTTCTATAAATGCTTCCATATAACTGCATATGCAGAAACAATAGGGTTAAATAAAGTATAGAGAAGAGGAAAGCCCCTAAAAGAGAATGTATCCATTCTAACCATTTATGGTCTGGGAACACGTGATATGCTGTGTTTGGATTACAAGAGCAACACATAGCCTAGGAGTCAGCAAAATCTGAATTTGCACTGAAACTGCCAGGAATTATGAGACCCAAAACCTTGTCTGGGAGCACCAAGGAAAACAAACAGTAATGTTCTCTTGGACTTTTTCGAGTAGATCTGCGTCACCTATAGTTATTTACCAGTAAAAACATACAAATCGGCCCAGGGCCAGGGGAATTATAGTTATTCAGTCTTCATGATTCAAGTAATTGAAATACAGTGGTACCTTGACATACGAGTCTAATTCGTTCCGTAACCTTGCTCTTATGTCAAATCGCTCGTATCTCAAAGCAATTTTCCCATTAATCCATTCCAGCTCCCAAAACACCACCTCAGTTGTTTTTGTTATGTACTGTGCTGTATTTACATACTCGTATCTCAAATCTTGCTCTCATCTCAAAGCAAAATATCACTCGCTCGGCGGCTTGTATCTCAAAACACTTGTATGTCAGGGCACTTGTATGTCGAGGTACCACTGTATTAAATTAACCAGCCACAGTTTGGCTGCGTTCACACCAACATCTTAATCCAGCTTTAGTCCATTTTCAGAGCAGAAGAACATATCAGCAAAGTGCTTTATCATTTTGCTTCCATGTTTTCTAAATTAAAGGTGGATTTTCTGAGTTAGATAAAGCCAAAACAGCTTGTCATTTTGCCAGTGCATTATCTCACTCTGAAAATGGACTGAACCTGGATTAAAATCCAGGTGTGAACACGGCCTTTGTGGATTGAAACAGCAGGGCAGAGGAGGAAGCTGAATGCCTCTCATACTGTAAGTTCATCTACCCCTGGAACTATGCAAAGCAACAAATGATATCTTTAATGTTGTTAGCGGGAAAATGCCTGTGGACTACAGGTAAACAGGTAAGCATTAAGGATCAAAAGATAAGGAAACCCAGGGCCTTTCTAAACTTGTCCTTATTCTGGGACATATCTAGAACAGGGGCCTGCTATCCACATGCTAGAGCAGACTATGGCAGACCCCAGATGTGGCCTGCTGTCTTGTGTTAGCATATGGACAACAGAGCCCTATCCCAAGATATATTCTAGAACAGTGATGGCGAACCTTTTGAGCTCGGTGTGTCAAAATTCGCAAGAAAACCTAGCTTAACTCGGGTGCTGTGTCATATCGAGAAATATCCATAATTTTGTGATATTTGTAGCTCTGGTAAAAAAGTTATATTTTTGATATATGTATTTTATTAAAAGCAAAAACAAATAATTTTTTACATTAGTGACTTTTGTTGCTAAATCTTCAATTCAAAGTTGGTATTTCGTACACTTCAAGAACAAGCAAGCACTACACGCCCAGGTGCCAGGGTGACCAGGTGTGTCACCCAAAAGGGCTTGGCGTGTCACCTGTGACACACGTGTCATAGGTTGGCCATCACCGTTCTAGAATAAGGCCAAGGGCAGAAAAGGCCTTGAGTTTCTTCTCTGGCTCAAACATATTTCAGCATCAATTTGCTCTTGCATGCTGTATGTCTATTTTGTTTCACCTTTATTGGCATGTTAAATTATTTATCTTATGCATCTGTGATATATCATCATGGATAATGGAAAGACTTTCTACATTCCTTTCCAGTGTACTCTTATGTAAATTCATCTGGGAATCCTCACACTTAAAACCTTGGCACAGGACAACACTTGGGATAACGTATCAAGAAAGGGAAATAATCCTATGAGATATGATCACTGCTCTCCCATTTGTGAAATGAGCCAAACGTCTAGCCCAGTGATGGCCAACCTATGACACCCGTGTCACAGGTGACACGCCAAGTCCTTTTGGGTGACACACATGGTCACCCTGGCACCTGTGTGTGTAGTGCTTGCTTGCTCTTGGAAGTGTACAAAATACCAACTTTAAATTGAAGATTTAGCAAATGTAAAGAATTATTTGTTTTTGCTTTTAATAAAATATATATATCCAAAATATAACTTTTTTACTAGAGCTACAAACATCACAAAATTATGGCTATTTCCAGATGTGACACAGCACCCGAGTTAAGCTAGGTTTTCTGGCGAATTTTGACACACCGAGCTCAAAAGGTTACTGGTCTAACCCTTCCCCCTTGTGAATGAAGAAATAGGAACTTGGAGACAGCATGCATGTTTTCCATGCCCTCCTAATGCTCCAAGAAATGACACAGGCACTCTAGCCAAAATGGCCTGGAAACCTGGCAAAAAGTGGAGGCTGCTGAAGGCTTACATTTAGTTTTTCTGTAAACAAATATTTATATGTTAACTATTGCCAACATTGATTAACCATTGATTTAAAGTCCATGCCCTTCTAGTAGGAGTTTTCTTGAGGTAAGGTTAAAAAAAAGTTTAAGGTCCTTGCCGACTCAAGACCATAAGAGATCATAAGAACATAAGAGGAGCCCTGCTGTATCAGACCCCAATCTATCCGTCCAGCGTTCTGTCTCACACAATGGTCCATCAATTGCCTCCGGGCATCTCAAGAAGAAGACAAAAGGGAAACCTTCACTTCCTCTTGACTCCCTGCAACTGGCTTTTAGAGAAAATACCTTGGCATCCATTCTAATAGCCATTGATACACCTGTCCTCCATGTAATTAATCCTTTCTTAAAGTTATCCAGGCTGGTTGCTGTCACTACTTCTTCGGGTAGCAAATTCCATAGACGAATGACCCGCTGGATGAAAAAATGCTTCTTCTTGTCAGTCCTAACTCTCCTGCCCATCCCTTTCATAGAATGCCTCCTGGTTCTAGAGTTGTGCAATAGAGAAAATAATTTTCCTATATCCACCTTTTCCACACAATGCATGATTTTATATACTTCAGTCAGGTCACCTCTTAAACACAGCCTTTCAAGGCTGAAGATGCTCAGACGGCTCAATTGGTAGTAGTAAATGGATGGAAGGATGCATCTAAATGGGAAATACAGAAACTGTATGAATATATAATAGCCTTGATTGCAGTAGAGGTTCGAGAATGTCGGGAAAATTTTGAGAATGATTTAGTAAAAATAAGAAGGTGCAAAAACAAATGGATGGAGGTTAAGAATTACCTGGAAGCGAGTGTCAGAAGTGAGTTAGTTAAATTACAGTTAAGAATTGTATTCCAAATGTAACCCTTAGCTCACAAATGTTATTGAATATTCATTATTTAGGGGTGGGAGGGGGGTGGGGGGGGAAATAAGGGAAGAATGTATAAGGGCATAATTATGTAAAAATTTTATTGTAAAAAAAAATAAAATAAAAAGATGCTCAGACATTGAAGCCTGGTTTCCTAAAGAAAGAGTTCCAGTCCCTTGATCATTCTGGCTGACCACTTACAGGCAGTTTTACTGGCAATAGCACAGAATGGGAAGGGGCCAGCCACCCTCATGAGGGTGGCTGGGAAATGGAGGCCGCGGCGACCAGGTAAGGTGGCGGGGGCGAGCGTGGGACCCCCTGTGGGGTGGGGGTGGCGGATGCCGCTTCCCCTAGCAACTCTGCTTTCAAGACAGTTTGCTCTACCACTGAACTACAACCACTCCCTGTTTGGATCTTTGGTATAATCTAGTCAAGTAAATATAATGTTCTTCTTATTGCTGCTGCTGTGATTTTTCAGCATATATCCACCTTTATCCTATAGAAACCAATAAGGCTTAAATGTGCTCAGTCACAATGATACTTATTTCTTGCAAGAGTAATACTTCCCACAATTGAAAGTGAGTATTATGTCCTGAGTAGGTGTTACATAAATGTACTTAATGAACCTTTGCTGCAACTCTGCAGGGATTATTTCCCCCTGCATCTGAATTTACTACCCAAATTCAAACTAATTAGCTAGCACTCTCTCTTTCTTTTTTGGGGGGTGGGTGGGTGGGTTCTCATCTCTCCTATTACAATCCACTCTTTGCCCCTTTTTTGTTCTTGTACTGGGGCAAGTTCGTATTATGATGGTAGATTCTCCAGAAATAATCTGCTGCTAATACTCAAGAATACTCAAGAAAGAGGCAGCAGCAAACTATTTATGTACTTCTGATGTGAAATTGTGGTGATGTACACACGTGTAACTGAGCTCACTTTTGTAGAGCCTTTCCTTTACTAAAAGCTGCTGTTATTAGATTTTGGGCAATTCTGCATTGGCTGGTACTCCGGACCAACAAGAGTACTAGGAGCTTTCCTTCTTTCACATGGGTGTGGTCTAAGGGAGCTCCCGCCCCTCAGACTCTGTCCAACTCCGCCCCTGGTGGCAGGGTCACCCTTAGGCCACAGAAGAAGGTCATGAAGAAGGAAAAGCTCCTAGTACACTTGCTGGTCTGGTATACTAGCCAGTGCAGAATTGCCCAAAATCTATTGGAGCTATTATTCCAGACTGGGATAATGGATAATTTGAATTCCTCTAGTGAGCTGGCTATCAGTATTGAATGCAAAACAGGAAGGATAATAATTGGGGCTGGAGGTAGTTTTTGTGGATTATATCATGTTCTCTATCTAATAAACAACTGTTATTGGTGTTTTAAAAGCTCAATAAAACCGGAGAACTGCTTTTAGAAGTGGTAGCAAGGTTTATAGGGATAGGTCATATTTACATGTCTGGATGGAAGGGCAGACACAGGGATGCTTTTATTTTCCTGGTGGCCATCTAAAGCCCCTTGGTCCTGTGGTCCTTTCAGTGTGGTCCTTCTCCTCTCCTTGTGAAATGTGCTTGACAATAATGTGCTATTCTTTTTCTACACTTACACGGTCCCTGTTTGATTTGAGTAACTTATAAATGGTATCGATAGCCAGGAAGGGCTATTGAAAACTGATGCCTGGCACTGTCAAAAGCTGGTAAATGTTTTTTTTCTCCATGTGTATGTGAGAGATTTTATTTCAGAGCGGACGAAAACTTTCCCAGGCTCAGCTCCAAACTTGTTGCCTGTAGGAGAAGAATAAGATATCAGGCAGGTTAGCCGCTCCATAAGGCTAAAGAAGCGGATGGCACGCCACAGCAGGTAGCTCAGAGCTAGCGGAGTCCACTTTTCATATCGTGTACACATTTCACGTGACATAGCTCCACTGCGTAAAATCAGGTGTTTTTATGTAGCCTTCAACAGAACTGCAGCCATTTAGTACCTTAAGAAGTTCACTCATACAGCAAACTGCCTGTTCTTGTATTGGGGCAAGTTCCTATTGGGAAGGTTATTTTGACCCCAAAGCAGAATGTGGGCAGTTTGATCCCCAGCCTCTCCCCAGAAATGGGCAAAAGCAAACCACTTCTGCATCTCTGCCAGGAAAACTGTTTAGAGGTGTCCATGCAGTCAGCCAGAGCTGTGGTCACGCCGAAGGTTTCATCCAGCTTCAGTCCACCTTCAGAGCGAGATAACATCTCGACAAAGTGAGCGGTAATTTTCTTTACACCTCATCTATCCCAAAGGAAATTTCCCCGCGTTATTTTAACACTGAAAGAAAACAGCTTGTCACTTCGCTGATGGTAGTCTCCCACTTTGAAAGTGGACTGAAGCTGGAGTAAACCTCAAGTGCGTGTGACTGCAGCCCAGGAGTCAGCCAAGATACCCTGGTCCTCAACAGCAACTGTCATTAGCTCTGCCCGTTCTGACTTCTGCTGCTACTACTACTACTTTCTCCTCCTCCTCCTCCTATTACTACTACTTTCTCCTGCTGCTGCTGCTACTACTACTACTTTGGTCTAGTGGTTAGGGAGCTGGACTTTTATCTGGCAATGCCAGGTTTGATTCTGAACTCCTCCATGAAGCCAGCTGGGTGACCCTGGGCTAGTCACAGCTCTCTTCTGAGCTCTCACAGCCTCACAGGGTGTCTGTTGTGGGGAGAAGAATAGAAAAGCTTTGTCAGCTGCTTTGAGTCCCCTTAAATGGGTGAGAAAAGTGGGGTAGGAAAGTCAACTCTTCAACTCTTCTTCCACCACCAGGGGCCTCAACCACGGCGGGCAGCAACTGCTCTGGAGCACCTTCTCTCGCCTCCTTTGCCTTATTCCTCTCTGCCTCTCCTGTTGCAGCTTCGTCGTCGCTTTGCTCGTCCGCCCTTCTCCCTTGACTTCTGCTTTCCAGCCCTTGCCTCCCGTCGCGCGTCCGCAGCCGCCACTTCTGCCTCCGCCTCCACACCTGGCCCTCCCGCCCCGCCCCCTCGCCGTCGGGGAGAGAGAAGGCGGGGCGGCAGGTGGGGGGCGCGGTTAAAAAGCGCCGCCAAAGCAAGAGGGCAGCAGCAGCAGCAGCGCTTGGGACCTGGTGAAGGGAGGCAACCCGGCCGGTACAGCTCGACGTCGACGGGGGCCACCGCCGAGGGGCTCGGTTGGCTGGCTTTGTCCCGCCTCTCCCAGCCCATGGTGCGCTTGCCTCGGCGCTCCGGGGCTTTGATTTCCTTCCGACACAGCGAACAGGTGAGTCTTCTCGTGCCCACCGGGGGGGCAGCGTGGAGGGGGGGCGAAAGAGGGACACCCGGGCTACTTGGACGCTCCCCCAGAGAAGCTCCCTCGGGGAATCTCAGTTCCCAGTCAGGAAAGTGTCGAGGCTGCTTCTCAGGAGGGATGAGGACCCACCAAGGGACCCTTTCCAGGGGGTTCAAGTCATGTTTTGGGGTCCTGGAGACGCCCGAGTGTGTCCGGGCATCCTCCTCCATGTCTTTGCTGGAGGGAAACCCTGTCTTCCGTGGTAGCAAATTTTTGGCTGTTTAAAGCGAGTCCCTTTTTTGCCTTGGCACCTTGTTCGTTGGCGATGGGCAGCTCCCTCCGTTTTCTCCCCTCCTGGAACTCAGGGGCTGGGGTCACAACCTGAAGTTTGATCCAGCTTCAGTCTACTTTCAGAGCGGGAGGACGCATCAGCAAAGTGACCAGTAATGTTCTTTTGGCGTAACTTCGCTGATGTACTCTCTCGCTCTGAAAGTGGACCGAAGCTGGATGAAACAAGTGTGACCGCAGCCGAGATCATCTTCCTGGTCCGCGTTTGATCCCAAGGGCATGGGCCCCGACGAGCCCGCCGCGCACGTGCTCCTGTCCCCCCACCCAGTTTATTTCCTTGGGATTTTCCCCTCGCTGAAGCACCCTGGCCTAGTAGCTGCAAATGAAAGGCGATATGGACGGAGATAAGGAATTCATCTGACAGCTCAATGCACATTCTGAGGCCAAAGGCTTTTATTGCGTGGGAGATTAGATAAAGGGTCACTTTGTCCCCCTCTGGCCACAATTGGTTTTATGGACCCTTTCTGCTTTGCGAAAAGCGCCGGAGAAGTGTTGCATTGTAGCAGACCTAAAAAGAAGCCAATGGAAAAAAGGGTTTCCCCACAAATATTTAGGGCACAATAAAATAAATAACGCTCTGGGTCTCCCTGTGCTAGCCAAAGAAGGTCATCCGACCCAAGGAAATAATCCTTACCAGGTTTTCCATTCCATTGTTCTGATCCCATTGGGTTTTTATGGGATTTCTCCACTGGCTGTTTTTTTCTTTTGTATGGACGATTTGGAATTTTTTAAAAGCTCATTTTGAATTTACAGAAGTCGTGTGCCTTCTTTTGTCCCTTCCAAATAACCAACCAGGGAAGATAGCTCATGGTGGAATTTTTATCTTGAGTGTTGTCTACTTGCCCTTTACTTCTGCTCTCTCATCTGACTGGATGTGATGAAAGGCCCAGGGATAGGCATTGGGTTTATTAGTAACAGGAGGTTAATTTTTGTTAAAGGAATCAGTTTTCTCTTTTCTTGTTAATCGGGCACGAGACCAGAATTGGATTATGTATGTTATCTCCCTGTGCGATATAAATCAGTGTGATCTTGGACAATTGCTTTATCGAGGCCATAAAGTTGGGGGACTTAATGCCTTTTTCAGCTATCCATTGTACAACTATAGTTGTTCCTATTTGGATATTGGCCTGCTAGTTCTTAAGTGGTGCTTCTGTTGACCTTGCCAAGAATGTACTTATACATCTAAGAGCACCTTAGGTTACTAAACCCCAAAGCATCTAATTTACTTCATCACTTAGGGAACAGAGCGGGCAAGTTCTACTGTGGGCGTTCATTATGATTTTTGATCCTCTCTCTTTCCCTACCCACTAATTATGTGAAGTTTTGTTGTCATAGACAGCTCTGTTGTCATAGAGAGTACTGACCGCTACTTAACTTCTACATGAACATAACTCACCTAGTCCAGCATCCTGCCTCACACAGTGGGCCACCAATTGCCTCTGGACATCTCAAGCAGAAGGCAAAGGCAAAATCTTCACTTGCTCAGTTCCCTGCAAATGGCCTTGAGAGATGGCATGTCTGTCTCTTCAACCCAAAGGCTCTGTTCACACCTGAAGTCTAATCCAGCTTCAGTCCACCTTCAGAGCGAGAGAACGCATCAGCAAAGTGACCAGTAATTTTCTTTCCACATTATCTATCCCAAAGGTGAATTTTCTGAGTTATTTAACACTGAAAGAAAACAGCTTGTTACTTTGCTGATGTATTCTCTCACACTGAAAGTGGACTGAAGCTAGATTAAACCTTAAGTGTGACCACAGCCCCAGAGACAGTTCTAGGCATCCATTCTGGCAGCCACTGTTACTTTCTTAAAAGTTGTTCAGGCCGGTTTCATAGACCAGTGACCCTCTGGGTAGAAAAATACTTCCCTTGTGAGTCCTAACTCTCTTGCCCATCAGCTTGTAATTGTAGGCATAATAATTGGGGTTCTTTGCCTTAATCTGTGTTGCTTTTCATTACTTTCCAGTACCTCAAATTCTTTCTTTGCATGCCAGCAGCTTTCATCTTTAAAGTACCACATCTCCTTGACAAATTGATACATGCTTGCAGATTGTCCATATAAATCATAATCCGTGTGCCCTGTTGCGTTTTCAGGCACTTTGTATTTCCATTCTTCCCATTCTTCCATTCTTCCAAAACATTCTGTGATTTTTTTAAAAAAAATATGAAATCTTTGTCCCCCTCCCAAAATAAAGGAAAATTACAGGACTGTCCATGAAAAAGGAACAATCAATTTACATGTTCAGCCCAGAAATAGTTTCTGGGTAGTTTTAAGTAAGATAAAATCATGGAGGATGTGTGTATCAATGGCTACTAGAACGGATGCCTAACTACTCCTTCCAGGTTGGAGGGACAAGCAGCTTGCATCTAAAGACTATTTGTGGAGTGTTGAAACCAGGTGAAGGTTTTGCCTTTATCTTCTGCTTGAGATGTCCAGAAGCAACTGATGAGCCACCCAAACTACTGTGTAAGTAAGGGTGCAGTAAATGGAATAGGTTGCCATGGGAGGTAGTGAGCTCTCTTTCACTGGAGGTCTTCAGGCAAAGGCTGGATAGACATTGGTCTAGGATGGTTTAGGAAATCCTGCATTGAGCAGGGGGTTGGACTCAATGACCCTAGAGGCCCCTTCCAACTCTATAATACTATGATAAGCTTTGGTTGTACGTGAACATTTTAAATTTAAATACGTTTATTTAAATAAAAATAAAGCCAATTTGAGAATGAAGTGGTAGATAATAATAAAGGTGGAACACAGTTTGGCATGAATCATGGAGGTGGTGCACAAAACTCTGAAGTTTGGGCAACACCACATTAGAGAATTCTGCATAGGCACCTCAGTATGGACCAGTTTGGGGTTTTAGGCAACTTTTATTGTTCTAGCAACTAACTTTAGTCCATGATTAACATGATAGCAAATACAGATGCTGTGTCTTGTTTATACAGTGTACAGACAAATTGCATTTCTTGAAAACATGAATTCCACAACAATTTGTAGCAAGCTTCTTAATTTCCTCCTTTCTAATTTTTTTTCAAACAGTAATGGTTTGGTTAATAGACACTTGTCTCCAGATATAGTTTAACTCCAGGTTTTGCAAAGAGCAGGAAAGGTAGAAGTTGATGCACAGCAAAATGTTTACAGGATGGCAATTTAAACGTGGCTCCTATATAATTTACCCTAGGTAGCTCCAGATGTGGGGAAAACCCACAAATCTCCCAGAAGTTTATTGGGATTGCCACACATTGTCTATGGTCATCTCAGAATAGTTCCAGCATATCAAAGTGATATCTCAAAAGAACAGTTTTACAGGAAATTGATGCCAGGTTTCCTGCAATATCAATTCTTGACCTCAGTCTGCTGGGTTTTCATATTATCATTCCTCTTTCAAGATACCTAGATACTAGCACACCTGGGGAAAAAGCAAAGATAAGTGGGCAGGTGCTTGTTAACATCTGGGTACTTTGGAACAGGGGCAAGAATGCAAACAGCCGGGAGGTAAGAGCTCAGGATTGTCCTGAGATTGCCTCCTGTCATCTGGCAGTTGTGGTGAGATGCAGTTGTGGGATAATATGTGTGATCATATTAGACAATCAAAGTTGCGGTATGCCCAGGCTGAATTGTCTTTTTCCTAAATGCCTCATGTGGAAATGAAACAGAAGGTTGCTTGCGGAATTACTGGACTCCTCCCCAGCTCAACTCAGCTTAGTTACTCATATGCTTTAATAATTAGGGAATAAGGAGTTCTGGTGTTTCTTGATTGCTGTGATTAACAGAATTAATGCAGGAGTTGACTTGCCCTGAATTGCTCAACTAAGCAAAGTTGTCCACCTAAGAAAAGGCAAGCAGATTCAACGTGAAATGTATAGTGGGTTTTTTAAAAGGTATTAAAGCTTTGCACAAGGTTTGATTGGTCAGAGTAATCAAATTAGATTCTTAATATTGTCTTTTTTAAAAAAGCTACTGGGCATAACTGCATCATCTCTGTGATAATATGGCATCAGATTTTGAAGAGCTGAAGGTATTTTGTGCCACAGCTGCCACCAACCTTCAGAGGTATAAGTGCACAGACCAGGACCTGGGGTATAGAGCGCTGAAATTTTATCAGGCCATGTTCTCATGGTTACAGTTTTTGGTCACTGGAAGGAAAAAGGATTAAGTTGGTTGTTCATAACTCTGATCACATGTAGGCCCTTTCTGCGCTTATCTTTAGATCTGGATCTAGAACCCTTTGGTCTGGATTTTGGGATTCCTCATCCACATGTTAATGAGGATCAAGGAGGCTTGCCCAGCTCTGTCTGCACAAGACAAAGCCAGTTCTGGATGACAAAGCCAGTTCAATGTCCTCTGTTTTTAACCAATAGCTTATCTATAATGGGCTAGGTGAAAAGGTTACTCAACTGTATAGTAGAGGCTGGCTAATTGTGTGAAGAAAACCATGCATTTAAGGATATGGAAGTGGTTTGCCAAACATTCCTCCAAGGAAATGCTGAGAATTGATTTGAAGCTGTGATCTAGTTTGGAAATGATTTAGAGTTGCCCAGGAAAGAATAATGGATGGGAAAGAAAGGATATCGGACAGGAAGGAAACTGGCATCATCCTGGAATCCAAGCTTTGCTTTGATTGCACAGACATATTCATGCAAATTCTATGGTAGGTATACCATAGCCTTTTTCTGTGCCTCATTCCATTACCTTCTTCATTCCAGGCAGTTACTTTGGAACATAAGAACACATGAGGAGGCCTGCCTGCTGGATTAGGCCACATCCCATCTAGTCCAGCATCCTGGGTCACACAGTGTCCACCAATTGCTTCTGGGCATCCCAAGGAGAAGACAAAGGCAAAATCTTCACCTCCTCTTCATTCCCCTCAAATGATCTTTAGAGGCATCCTGCCTGTCTTCTCAACCTGGAGAAAGTTCCTAGGCATCCATTTTGGTGGCCATTGATACACCTGTCCTCTATGAATTTATCTAATCCTTTCTTAAACCCATCCGGGCTGTTTGCTGTCTTCACCTCTTCTGAGAGTAAATTCCATTAACAAGCAATGTGTGCCTGGACCCCAAACTGTGCCCAGACTTGTTTTTCCGGGTACCAAATTTGGTCCTGGTCTGGAAACTAGACCAAATTAAAAATGCACGGGGACACCCCTTGCTGAACCCGTTTTTGGTACCAGATCAAACATGCATGGGGATGAACCCTAAATAATTGGTGCTTTCCCTTGAGCTACAGTATTAGCAAAACTCTGAGAGTGAAATGAGCCTTATAAGGACGAAGATCTGTGTGATAAACATGAATGAGTTCTTAGTCACTTGTAGGGGGGGGTCACTGAAATCTTTCAGAGAGAAAGTTGTGTTTTGAGGACAATATTGATCATTTCAGTAGGACCTTAATTTGATCTGGAACTTACAGTGTTTACTGCAGAGAGGTGTTTTATATTACACATTTAAAACATTCTTATTCTTACTCTTCTGGTCAGAGAAAGTAAAACATACAGGTGTTACATAAGGTGAAGTAATCTTTCTGAAATTAATAGAAGTGGCTAGTAAGCTATGTACTGTGTTTTTTCAAAATTGGAAACTATTATCAAAAAAGCTTATTTATAAAAATGTTAGTGAATAAACTTTTAAAAGTGTTTCTTAGTACATCCGTGCCAGGTTGAGTTTTTCCCTTCCATGACTAGAATATTAACTGCCTGGCAACTTCCTTTATTTGCCAGGCAGCTAAAATAAGAATACAACCTCATTTTTTAGGGCCAGACTGAAGTTACATCTCATTGGATTCTGCGAATTGAGGACATTGAGGTATTTTCATGGCGTGATATACATAAATTATTTTGTTTACAAGGAACTCCTAAGAGTGGTAAGATTGTCAATGCAGCCTTTCAAGACAATAGTATATCATTCTGTTTTTAAATAACAAGAAGGAAATCCTGTAGGATTTAAGTGACAAAGCAGGCCAAAGAGAATTGTGGGTTGTTTTGATTGTTTTGACCATATAACTTTTAAGAGCAAAAGAAATTGATAAATGGAGATACAATAGCAGCAATATACAAGACATGGCAATCAGCTTAGCATTTCTAGTCAGGAGAATTGCTGGCCAGCAACGTACTGATGGGCAATTTGCTGCGCTGATCTTGTATTTTTTAAAATTATATTTACCTTCCAGGATTAAATAGCTTCTTAAGGCCACAAGTTACTGATGTTGTCTCCAGATCTTCTAGACCCCATGGGCCACAGTATGCCTGTCACATCTCTTCCATTGTTTCCCAGAGTTTGCCCAAGCTCACACTCTTTGCCTGTATCTGCTATCCTTTTCTCCTTTTGCTTTCCATATTTTCCAGCTTCAGGTTTTTTTCTAGTAAGTCCTGTCTTCCCATTATGTGGCCAGAGTGTTTGGGCTTCTGCTTCAGTATTTGTCCTTCCAATGAGCAGTCATCAAAATATTGACTGGTTAGTATTGACTGATTTCATCTTCTTGCAATCCAAGCAACTCTTAGGTGTTTCCTCCAGCACCACAATTCAGAAGTGTTGATGCTTCAGCACATGGTCTTGCTTATGGTCAAACTCACAGCTATATATTACTGTAAAAAAGTAGCTTTGATTATATGGACCTTTGTTGGCAAGGGGATGTCTCTGCTTTTTGATATGTTGCCCAGGTTTCCATAGCTTTCCTTTGAAGGAGCAAGCTTTTTTTTTTGTCTCACATCAGTGACTTTCCTGATTTTATGGATTTTAAGAATGGTATATGTGGTTTTTGTGTAAACATTGGTTGGGATAAGAACACAAGAGAAGTCCTGCTGGATCAGGCCATAGCCCATCTAGCCCAGCATCCCATCTTGCATAGTGGTCCACTGGGCATTCTCAACAGAAGATGAAGGTGAAATGTTCACTTGCTCTTAAACCCCTGCAAGTGACCTTTAGATTTTTGTGTTAAATAATTCTCTATATCAGTTCTAACTTTCCTGCCCAACAATTTCATGAAGTGACCCCTGGGTTTAGTGTCGCGCAACGGAGAAAATATTTATCCCTGTATAATCTATTAGTTCTCACACATTAAACAGCTTATGCAAAATGCATGCTGTAAATTTCTGCCCAATATGTAAGGTACCTTCCATAATTATCACAAAAGTATAAGAAACAGGCATGTTCTGGGGGTTTGAATACTGCAAATAATGTTCCGACAGCACTGCTACTATAAGGTTTCTGCACATGAACATAGATGCTGTGTATAAATGCTCTGTAGCTCATAAGACTACAAGTCCGTCTTTGTAATGGTGGTAGTTTTTGTCCTTTTGTTAAATCTCATTCCTAGTAATCTGCCATCCCTTCTGATATTTAATCTTTACCATCTCTGTATATAAAATGGCTAGTGCTGTGGTCACACCTCCACTTTAAACCTACTTCAGTCCATCGTCTGTGTCAGGAGTACTATATATGAGCAAGCAGTTATAGTAAATAGCAGGCAGCACTGACTAAGAAGGTGATAGGCTAGTCCCAAACAGGTATGTACAGTAACTGCCTGAACAGTCATGAATATTGCAGGCAGGACTTGCTGACAGACCTCCCATACTGCCTTTTCCTTCACAGCACCTGTTGTCAGACCTTCTGGACTGCCTGAGGATTGCTCATCCACCAGGCAGCTCCAGTCCCCTAGAGCTGGCTGCAATGGAAATGGGGCCACCAAGAGAGCCCCAACCCTCCAGACCAATCAAGAACCTGACTAGGGTCAGGCTGTTCTTTCTACCACTACCACCTTCACAGCAGTCATCCAGAACAGCTTAAGGCCAGCCACTATATAGCTGCCTTGCAATGGCAAAAACAGATTTATTTTTCTTTTAGCATCTAATATACTTGCCTCTTTTGTTTTTAATGGATGTGTACATGCATAGTGTTAAAAGACAACTGTAGCAATATTATTGTGATTCTAACAGTGATGCAATTCTGTTAATGGAGCTTCAGTATTTTGCATGCCAGTGCTAAAGAAGGAGTAGTAGTGAACCAGAAGCTCAGATACTTTGTCCACCCAATAAGAAGACAGGATTGACTTGAAAAGACCATGATGCCGAGCTGAGAAAGATTGATGGAAAAGGAGAAGGGAATGGCAGGTGAAGAGGTGGTTGGGCAGTGTTGTGAAGGCAAAAAACATGAGCTTCAATAGATGCAAGGGCACAGTAGGGGACAGATGGGCCTCACATGCTGTGTCCCATGGGCCCAAAAGAATTGGGCACAATTAAATAAGCTAAGGAAGTGAGTAAGCACATGGAGGGTAGTGGTTTGCTGAGCCACAGTTCTGTCACCTGCTTGCTGTTTAGTAGGCAAGCAGTACAGAACTCCTTAAAAGAGTTCAAAAATTACATGGTGATATGATATAGCTGCCCTCTTCAAACTAAACAAAAGAATGCCAGCAGCATGTTTAAGACTTGCGGTGATTAGTGATCATAACCATGGGTAGCAGGAAGTGAAGAACTGAAAAACTGTTGAGGTTTTAAAAGAGGGGTGTGGATTCTGTACTCAAAAAATAGAATCTAGCTTTAAAGTTATTAGATGTATCCAAGTAAATCAAAATTTACTTGGAAGAGATCCTAGATAATCTTAGTAGAATCTGATTCCATGTACAGTGGTACCTCGACATACAAGTGCCCTGACATACACGTGTTTTGAGATACAAGCCGCCGAGCGAGTGATATTTTGCTTTGAGATGAGAGCAAGATTTGAGATACGAGTATGTAAATACAGTACAGTACATAACAAAAACAACTGAGGTGGTGTTTTGGGAGCTGGAATGGATTAATGGGAAAATTGCTTTGAGATACGAGCGATTTGACATAAGAGCAAGGTTACAGAATGAATTAAACTCGTATGTCAAGGTACCACTGTATATGTGCTTAAGGCTGCAGTCTGGTTTTCTATGTAACTTTGGCTATTTCCACTTGGTGAGAGGAAAATGCCAGGGCTTGCTTCCATCTCTCATTTGCTGTTTTTGCCAGACAGCAGGTTATAGTAGGGCAAGCGTAACTCTTACTCTGGGTTATTTTGATGGTGCAAAATACCTGGAAGTGCAGATGCGTGGCCCTTGCACATGGGCGGTGGCCATTTTTACCCATTTTGGCCCTGTGCTTGTGCAGGGGGCATTTTCTTCAGAAAGGATTTCATGAGCAAGCTGTCCAGACAGGAAGGCCATAATTCTGTTCTGGAAAAATTGATGGTGAGAGTTGGTTTTTCCTGGAATAGGATACTGTGGGACTTTACCCCATATCATGGGGCAGTGTTGGGATTGCAGTTGCACCATAACCACAAGATAATCTTGTATTCTAGCCCTGTCTGGATGCATCATTTCTTGTGCTCTTTACAACTAATTTATCCTATTAGCTTCTGGCCGCGTTCCCATTATAAGCTTAATTCGGTTTCCCTAAACTGAAATAATAGAACCGGATGCAAACGCGAATTTGCCTGATCCCATTACTTTCAACTCGATCCGGATTCTGAGGATAGTACATGGTGTACATGACTCAAGGGGGGAACTCAAGTGGCTACTTTTTAAAAGCCGCTTTTCGGGGCTGCCCTGCCCTCTTCTTCCTGGCATGAACGTGCCACCCATAACTGACCCCTTTATGGAGCCTGGCTGGGTGGCTGCCGCTTGCCTGGATAGAGGAAAAACGGCAGCAGGCAGCCAGCGATTCTTTCCCCTCCTCTCCCCATTGCCCAGGGCACACAGCAGCAGCAGCAACTCAAGCCCCCTTCACCCACTCACATCCACAGCCTTAAAAACAGAACCTGCAGCTGCTTTCCTTTCCCTTTTTTAAAGGTCAGAACTTTCAAAATTGCAGAGAATTGCAACATTGTTATCAGGTGTGAAGTGGTTGGATTGCTACAATGTAGCGGCTGCTTTAAGGGGTAGATTTTTACAGTAAAATCACTATCTTTGGAAGCAAGCTATCAGGGCAGGGAAACTCTCATCCCTTAACATGGAACAGTTCCCACAGTAAAAAATGTAAAACATTTCAAGCGCTCGAACCGGAGCGACACCTGTTGAAATGAGGATTAACATTTACAACACTTTGGGGCGATTTAACACGTGGAAAGCGTGTTAAGCCAACCTGACGTGGGAACTGCGAGGACTGAAACCGTTTTGAAACTGAAGTAAGCTTATAATGGGAACGCGGCCTCAGTTTGCTCTGTGTTTTCCTTCCTTCCTTGACTACTTGCCCTCATAAGAGGCAAAACAAAACAGACTCAATCATGGCAGCTGGTATCCCACCCTCTATCCAGTTTAATTACTTTGGGCTGGCTGGATTTTTGTTCCTCTTTTATGATATTTTATGATGTATTGAGCCTGGGTCCTTTATAGGACCGGCTGGTGGTCTTTCTGAAGTGTGGCACAGTGACTGCATAAGCAGGATTAGCTGCTATTAATTAGCTCTATTGAACCTTCATTTCTTAGGAATCACATATATGCTGCCTTATAAAACAGTGGGGGGGGAGTATTACATGCATGACATTTATTTATCTGCATTTTTATCCTGCCCTATGCATGGAGGTCTCAGGGCAAGTTACAATGTCAAAAACCAATTGCTGCTTTCTGGATCTTGGATCTCATCTTTTGAGAAAGGAGGTGAATTGCTGTAGAACAGTTTCTCCAAGTCCCAGCCCCCAAAGCCATACCAGCAGGATACCATGGTTGATGGTACTGAAAATCTATGAGAGATTGAGAAGAAGAGGAGTTGGCTTTTCTACCCCGCTTTTCTCACCCATTTAAGGGGGCTCAAAGTGGCTGACAAACTTTCTGTTCTTCTCCCCACACCAGACACCCTTTGAGGTAGGTGGGGCTGTGAGAACTTAAAAGAGAGTTGTGACTAGCCCAAGGTGATGCAGCTGGCTTCATGGAGGAGAGCAGAATCAAACCCGGTATTCCCAGATAAGAGTCCATCTCCTTAAACACTAGACAAAACTGTCTCACTGGATTAAAGCATGAGTGCAGTCTAGAACAGTGATGGCCAACCTATGACACGCGTGTCACAGGTGACACTCCAAGCCCTTTTGGGTGACACACATGGTCTCCCTGGCACCTGGGCGCGTAGTGCTTGCTTGTTCTTGAAGTGTATGAAATACCAACTTTTAATTGAAGATTTAGCAAATGAAATTCAGCAACAAAAGTTACTAATGTAAAGAATTGTTTTTACTTTTAATAAAATACATATATCAAAAATATAACTTTTTTACTAGAGCTACAAATATCACAAAATTATGGATATTTCTAGATGTGACACAGCACCCGAGTTAAGCTAGGTTTTCTTGAGAATTTTGACACACCGAGCTCAAAAGGTTTGCCATCACTGGTCTAGAACATTGCAACATCTAGGCCGTTATAGGCTTGAGAGATGGTGTCTAAGAGGTGATCTGATTGGAGTGTACAAAATCATCTATGATGTGGAAAATTGCTCTGGAGAAAAAAAAATTCTGTCACTCAACAGTAGAACTGTGTGTGTGTGTGTGTGTGTGTGAATTGTATGAAGTTGATGGGTAAGATAGTTAGGACTGACAAGGGGAAGTATTTTTTTACCCAGAGGGGCCATGGGACTATGGAATTTACTACCAGAAGAGGAGGTGATAGTAACCAGCCTAAATAGCTTTAAGAAATAATTAGATGAATTCGTGGAGGACAGGTGTATCAATGGCCACCAAAATGGATTCCTAGTACTGCCTTTGGGTTGAAGAGACAGCCATGATGTCTCTCAAGGCCACATGCAGGGAACTGAGAGCATGTGAAGAATTGTCCTTTACATTCTCTTTCAGAAGCACTGGGTGGTTAACTGTTTGAGACAGGATGCTGGACTAGATGGGCTGCTGGTTCTTAAGTAACAGGATCACATTTCCATGTCCTTTTCATGGAAAAGGTTATCTATTGGGGTAAAGTGGCAGTCTTAATGCAAAACCCTTGCATGAAACCAGATTGAAATGGCTCTAGATAATCCGTTTTCCTCCAAGCCTGCCTGCAGTTGTGTAGTCGGTTTTTCCAACACTTTGCCACAACACCTTGTATATAGAATGGGGTGGGGGTGGGGGAGTTGTGATAATGGGTGGATCAGCACTGTAGGCTGAGGAAGAGGTAGCAACTGTAAGCCTTGCTTTAGTTTTCTTGAATTTTGCTTTGATACCCAATAGACTGAAACTTGTTTCATAACTTCCAAGCCCGGCTTCTGAACACTCTGCTTCTCTCTGCCTACACTGCCCTCTGAGTGCCATCCTAATAGACACAGAAACTTGGGCTTGGCAGAAATTCATGAAATCTGGAGTTAAGGTTTTAAGGTGATGGTTTGTAGGGATGTCCAGGGTTGGAGTGGGGAGGTTGGAACCACTTTCTGTGGGTTCTAGCATACACAAAAATTTGACTAACGTTGACTTTGGTGTTAAGAAAAACAAGCATGGGCGGTCTTGTGGCCTGATAGGTTTCCCTAGATTTGCCACCTTCCTTGACCAAGCTGCTTGGTACGATGGGAGTTGGAAACTTATAATACCTAGGCCCCATTCCCATTACAAGCTTAAAACAGTTTTCCTAAACCGAAATAAAAGAACCGGATGCAAACATGAATTTGCCTGATCCCATTACTTTCAACTTTAATTGCGTTCGATCCCGATTCTGAAAGCGCTTGGAAACTTCATTTGGGAAAACATATCTTTTTCTCCCCGCCCATTGCCAGTCATGGTGCCCACCCCCTCTCTCTGACTGGGGTTCCTCCTGCCGCAAAATTTGACGTGACAAGGGTGGGGAGTTCCTAGAGTGCTCTTGGGGGAGGGAAACCCTAAACACGCATTCTCATCCCACTAAAACCATTCCCACAGCAAGAAATGTAAACCGTTTAAAATGCAAGAACAGGAGTGAGACTTGTTGAAATGAGTGTTTTATTTACAACGCTTTGGGGCGATTTAACACATGGAAAGGGAGTTAAGACAACCTGACGTGGGGACTGTGAGGATCAAAACAATTTCCAAACAGTTTTAAGTTTGTAATTGGAAGAGGCTGCTAGAGTACCTTATTTCCCACCACAATATAAAACATGAACGAACTTGGGATACGACAAGAACACAATTGTAGTTAGTTATGACTTCCAGGGACACGTGTATTTGGGATCCTTGCTTCTACTTCGAGCAAACTGTGACAAAGTTTCAGAATTACTTTAAACTCGTGAAAAACAGGAAGCTGCATGAAGCAGAGTTCTGAATGGAGTTTACTCATTGAAAGAATCTGATCACTGTTGCAAAGCAAACTTATAACAGGTTTCCAAAATTTGTACTTATAACATGTTTCCAAAGTTTGTACTTGGAAATTAATCCTTGTAAATCTCCTAGATTTACTAGAAAGGCTGTATGCTTTGCAAGGGTATAAAGTGCTTTTTCAACAATGGCTGGAGGAATATTCTTGTATCTATTCCAGAAGTTTCAGTTACGATGTCTTAACTAGATCTTGTTACCTAAGATTTTGATTCTGTCTAGCAGCAACTTGAGTCTGAACAGCAGCATTGCATTATCTTCGGCCAGTAGAGCAGAAAATGTTTTTGGTGCTTTTCTTGGGCAAAAGGGTGTAACACAACTTCATTTGCAAGCAGCTGAGCTTGTTTCCTCCCCAATATTCATAACCTGAGTCAGGGTTATGAAAGGTTGCGTCCATGACACATAGCAAGGATCAGAATTAACTGCATCCTGACTATAATGTTACTCTCCTAGCTGTAATCAAAATGAAACTCTGAACACAAAGAAACGAACCACATAATATTGTAAAATAAATAGAACTGGATCCTACTTTTTGTAGGGATTGTAAAGACATCTATGGTTCAGTCACAGCTCCTTCAGAAATATTTTAAGAATTAAACCTGTTTTGCTGACCTATTTTGATCTCACAGGCAGGAAAGAGCAGAAATTTTTTATTTCCTTGTTGATGTTTTGTTTTGTAAGAAATGCTTTGGAATGGTCCAACCACACAGCACTGTGACACAGAAATAATTTCTTATGTTTCTTCATGTATTGTTTCTGCTTCTCTTCCTTTGTTTATAGGTTTTGGTAACTTTTCTTAGATTTGAGTTGATTTCTTTCTGTATGTGTATAAACATGCAATTCCTCACAAAGCGTGGTGTTTCATTTTAGCAAACCACTGTGCTGTGCAAGACATGTTCCACTATCAGCTGTGGCTGTTCCTCCCCGATGCCCCTCTCTCCTTTCTGTGTGGAACTATTACTGGTATAACACATTTGCAAGTCAACAAACTGATATAACACACAAAAGATCACACTTTGCCAACAACAGAAGAGAAACTGTGGTCAGTACTATAGCACTGTAAAACGGTTGGACAAGAATAACTTTACTTTAAAATTATTTTTAATCGGAGCCATCTGAGCATTCTTTCCTAGTAAGTTAGGGCCTGTTTGTGTGGGGATCTTTGCCCTTGCCTTCAGTTACACTTTTCTTCTCACTTGCAGATGCTACTGTTTTAATACATACTGTTGTTGCTTTAATGATGTTTGATTTTAGGTGTTGTTACCTGCCCAGAAACCTTCGAGTATAGGGCAGGATAAAAATGTAAATAAATAAATGCTCTAGGATTCTCTGTCAGCACACTGGCAGAGGGCATGGCCATTTTGCATGCCTTAGAGCAGGGATGTCAAAGATACGGCCCGTGGGCCGGATGCGGCCCGCGGGCTGTATGAATATGGCCCGCGGCCGCTGGCCGCCGCCAGCCACCGCCGCCGCCATCCTCCTTGGGCACGAAGGAGGCGAGGCGAGTGAGCACGCGGCGGGACCCTCCACTGCCCGAGTGCGCGGGCGCCGCCATGGACAGCCAGCCCCTCCTCTGTGCCCTAGCCATGCCCCTGGCCCCACCCCCAGCCACGCCCCAGCCCCTCCTCTGTGCCCTGGCCACGCCCCCGGCCACGCCCCCTGGCCCTGACAGTACTTTTTTTTTAATCCGGCCCTCTGCAAAATTGAGTTTGACACCTCTGCCTTAGAGCATTTGGATCAGGATTTTGCACACCCCTAGAAATCACTCATCAGAAATAAGGTTGCCATATAAAAAAGAGTGCATCTATATCTTTAATTGTAGAGAAGAGATTGTTTCAGGAAGTGTTGCTTACATTACAAACTATACCTGCTCAATTTCCATCTTGTACATAGGTATTGAAGCAATAGGATCTCTGTCTTCCCCCCCACCCCAATATGTCAGCACTAATGGCAATTTGATATGAGATGGTGAAGATATATGTTCTGCATATTTGTAATGTGCCAAGAAAGGTGCAGATCTAGGATGGATCACCTGTTTGCATTTTGAATGCCCAACCTATCCCAAACTTGACTAGTATTCCAGGAAGTGCTGGGTAAGTGTGAATGCCACTGTATGAGTAGTGATTGCCTTGCAGCTGCAACAGCTGTATGTGCAGTCTGATGCTGCGGCAACCAAAAGACAGTGTGCATTTGTGGCTACGCTGACCCACCCCACCCACCTGGAATAGGTACAAAGGATGCAAGCCAGCCTGTAGTAGCCACATCCTAGCTGCACCTAGTAGAGCTGTGGAGCCCTTTTTAGTGGTATATTGCTATCCAGCTAGAGGACAATCTGACACACACACAGCCACTTCCAGAATGGAAGCGGCTCTGTGTAGTGCAGATGCTCTGTGTTGGACCACCCCTCGGCCCTTGGATTGAGGGTTTCATTATGGCTAAAAGGCATACAAGTGTCAGCAATAAATGCATCTTTACAATTATGTATGTGGACTTTGAGATCACAAATAGTATCAGTTGGGGTCAGGGGAATACTGCCATTAAGTGAGAACCAGCTTTATGCCTGGAGTCCAGAAACCACAACAGATGTGGGTTTTGGCTCAGTCTGCATTGTATGAGGACAGGCATCTTGCTTGCTTTCCCAGGGATCCGTTGCAGCTTGGCTACACTTCTGGTCCAGACTGATAATATTAATATCTGGACTGAAAATGGCTTTCACCCTTTATGCACTGCTGGGTAGCTAAAGGTTCCTTCTCTGAAAATGTTGTTTGCGTTGGAACAAAATTCTCCAGTGCCAGCACCTTGCTGCCTCCAACTTGAACATGTCTCCTGATAACGTCAAAGCCAACAATTCTAACTAGTGCCTTATTAAAGAACTAGAACAATGTGCCACTTAACTGAAGTATGGAAGAGATACTGTTGTGAATTACCAGAATGCAATTATAGACAGGTTTTAGCTGTGCAAATGTTATTAAATTTGCTGGATTCTTTTTAGCAAAAGGAGTGTCTGATATAGTCTGCCCCAACATTTAGATGGTGGGCTCCTATTCCAGAATAAGGGCCAGTGTAGAAGGGGGCCTTGGTGAAAGGATCCCACATGATAATATTAATAGCAGTTGTACTGGAGCACCCTGGAAGGGATGCGTATTTTATCTCTTATAATGCCCTAAATGACTTGGGCCCCAAATATCTAAAGGAACACCTTCTCCCATATCAACCTGCCCATGCCTTAAGATCTGGAGGGGAGGCCCTCCTGGTTGTCCCACCACCTTCAGTGTTAAAAGGGGTGGGCACCTGGGAGAGGGCCTTCTCAGTGATGGCCCCCAGGCTATGTAATAGTCTCCCCCTTGAGGTGTGTGAGGCCCCTTCATTGTATATTAGGGCAGTGAAGATGCACCTCTTTGCTCTGGCCTTTGGTTAAATGGGAATATACTGTCACTTCCCACTTCACAGACACTGATACTGTTTTAATATATAACGTTGTTTTATTATATGTCTGATTTTAAATGTTGTTAAACACCCTGAGACCTTTGTGTATAGGATGGGATAGAAATATGAATAATAAAATAAATAATCCCTTTTGTGTTTGTTATCACAGGTCCAAAGACTCAGACGATACAATGGACTGGGGAACCCTTCAGGCCATATTAGGAGGGGTAAACAAACATTCCACCAGTATTGGAAAGATATGGCTAACTGTCCTGTTTATTTTCCGGATCATGATCCTTGTCGTTGCTGCAGAAGAAGTCTGGGGTGATGAGCAAAACGATTTTATCTGCAATACTCTGCAGCCAGGTTGCAGGAACGTCTGTTATGACCACTTTTTCCCCGTTTCCCACATTAGGTTGTGGGCCCTGCAGCTCATCTTTGTCTCCACTCCAGCGCTCCTGGTAGCTATGCATGTGGCATACAGAAGGCATGAGAAAAAGAAGAAGTTTGAAAGAGGGGACAAAAGCTGTCAATACAAGGATATAGAAGAAATCAAGAGACAGAGGTTCCACATTGAAGGTCCCCTATGGTGGACATATACTACAAGCATCTTGTTCAGACTAGTTTTTGAAGCCTCTTTCATGTATGTCTTCTACTACATATACCAGGGGTATCACATGCCTCGCCTGCTGAAATGCAACGCTTGGCCTTGTCCCAATGTAGTGGACTGTTTTGTCTCCCGGCCCACTGAAAAGACCATCTTCACCATTTTCATGATTGCAGTGTCCGGCATTTGCATTCTCCTTAATGTAGCAGAGCTCTCCTATTTGCTCCTGAAGTTTTGCGCCCGGAGGTCCAGAAGGTCAGCAGCAGCCACAGTAGCAATAAAGAATCATTCCAGCAATGGGAACAAAGAAGAAAGTAAACAAAATGAAATGAATGAGCTTATATCCGACACCCGTCAGTAGTATTTTTGAACTGCTGAGGTGACCGCAAGGCTAGCGCCGGTTTGAAATGGAAACCGTGGAAGGCTATGATCATAGCTGTCTGTGAATTTGGTTAGGTTTATCTAAGTGATAGGACAATGGTGAACACAAGTGTTACTATATGATGGAATTAGGTATAGTTCCTTTTCTTAAAGGTCAATAGCAGCATAAGAATGCAAAAAGTATTGAAGATTAAAGGGATATGCATCATTCTGTGTGTATCCTTGTCCATTCGGATTGTGCTGCAATGATCTTTAGTGCCTTTATATCAAGACTCATCTGAATCTGAAAACAGGGGGATTTCTTGCCCTCTAGTTATATTAGTATTACAAGACACTTATTGTAGTAGTTTTTTAATTGCAAGCTTACATCTAAACTATTTTTATATCGTCTGAGATTCTTTGACCCCTGTTAACACCTATGAATGATTGTGATTCTCTTTGTTATTTTTCTTAAAAACAAACATGGATACTAAAGTTTTCTCCTTTTGGAAATGAACCCTTCTAAGTGTCTATCTGCTGTAAATAATTCCATGAGCATCTTGAGATACATGAGCTATAACAATGGTCCCAATTAATAGTAGATTCATGTTGAAATAAGATAGAACTTGATTTCATATATTGTAGAAGGTCTTCGAATTATGTTATTTTTTATTTAAACTATAGGCTGGAAATGCCAATGTTAGGAAAAAAATAACAGGCTGAAAATAATGTGAAGAAATTTCTCTCAGCCACTAGGGGCAGGACTTTAGAATAAAATGTTTTAAATAAAGTAAACTACTTTTACTGGTCTGTGTTCAATACTTTTGTTTTTCCAAAGCTGTCAAGTAAAGGAATGAAATTTAGTTACACCTGAAAGCATAGGTAAAATCAACATTAAAATTAGTTAAGGCTTCCATTTATGGCAGCTTATCAATGAAGAATATACCTGTACACAAAATTCGGGAGAGGAGCAAAAGGCAAGTGTTTTTATCATAATACCAGAAGCCTTGAAACAGACAAGGGGAAACTGAGTGGATATAGCAGAAATCTGATTTAAAAATATAAATCAGTAGGACACTTACCTTTGAATAAAGAAGACTCTGGAAACAACAGAGAAAGATGTTAGGAGGGTGTTGGTATAGAAAGTTTGATAAAATTGATAATAAATGGGGTGTATAAACCAACCACAAAATATAATTAGGTAGAAATATATAGCTTAATGTTTATACTCTGGGGATGAGGTATCACAATTGTAATGGAAACTCTATATTTGCATTGAACTAGCAAATGTGGTGTATGTTGAGGACATAATAAATAAAAATAGCAAATTGGCCAGTTAAGCGTAGAGCTAACTTGACACAAGAGAAGTTCAGCTCAATCCAGAATAAAGACACACTAAGGTCCTGTCCCCAAGCAATTTAAAGTCTGCTAAAAATCTTCTTTTGCCTCTGAGCGCCCCCATGCCAGGGTTTTCAATGAGCTTCCAGTGCTACAAAAGCAGGAAAATCCGTGACAAAAAAACTGCCCTTTAAAGAAGAGTCTCAGCACTCTTTTTGGAAGTTGTGGGTTTTCCTTGCAGCATTTACCTTGGGGACGCTCCGTGGCAAAAGGGGTGGGATTGCCACGTGCACACACAGCAGTAACACATTCACACATCTCCCAGAACTGCAGCAGCTTCCCTTCCCTTTCTAAAGCTCAGAACTTTCAAAGAGCCAGAATAGCACAGAATTGCAACATTGTTACAATTGCTATCAGGTGTGAAGTGGGTGGATTATTGCTACAGTGTAACGGCTGCTGTACGGAGTGGATTTTGACAGTCAGAGGGAAAGTGATTTTGAAGTGTTGAGAGTGAATGAGCGATTGCATGGCCGATGGCTGCAGCCGCTGCCTTTGCCAGGGTGGGAAGCCATTTCGGGGGGTGGAGATCTGGGAGACGAACAGAGAACCAATGGCTATTTTTCCTTTTGACTTGTCAGGGGTCGTCTTCCTGGTTGTGGCCGCGCAGAGCGCAGTCCCTCCTGTTCCCGCTGGCAGCCTATCAACCAGGGAGGGGGTGGGGAGAAAAATATGCATGGAAAGAAAACATACTTCCGTGGGGACAGAAATTGCGTTTAAAATGCGCATTTTGCTGAGCCTCCTGCAGACGCTTATTCTGGAAGTGCACGGCACTTTTAAAGTCCGCTTGAATCGAGTGATGGCAGAGGGAACCCAGAGAGGCAAATAAGTCTTTTGGGGATGCAGCCTAAGTAAATAGGTTGTTTTGTCCCAACGGCAATGCTGTGAAACTCTGGGTGTAGTAAGGACCTCTGGCCCTCGGGAACACAGCCTGAACAAAGGATTCATCCACAAACTTCTTTGGTTTTCAAAGACTTTACTTGTTTTCAAACACAAATAAACATGAACTTGAACTCTTCAGTATAGTATATCTCATGTACTTGCTTTTGCCTTGCTCTGTATAGACTGATTCCTATATTTTGTAGACAAATTCCTGCGTTTGTTAAAGGAAACTGCTCTCTTCAGGTCTGGCTTGGATGAATCTTACTACACACACACAAGAACTGAGTAGAGAGGCAGTATATGACCCTGGATTTTCCCAACAATCCTTTTCTTTCTTAAAGGTGTAGATCTCAATTTCCCCTCCTGCACTAATACATGGAAAGTCTATTATAACCTTAACTAAGTATATGTCTCAGAACATCAAAGATGCTCTGGAGACATGACACAGGTAATGTTAACAGGGGAAAACCATATTCGTAAAACTGTTCAGTTCAATACTGTATGAAGCAGTCTTGTGCCAAATGGAAATTCAGTGTTAGCAAACCATGTAAATGGGACTGGATGTTAGGTGTTCTATCCCACAAACCTGGCCTTCCGACAGCAACAAGGGAGAGGTGAAGGCTGAGTAACGTGACAGAAACTGAGCAAAGAATGTGCCCGCTCTCCACCATCTGCCTTCTACCACTGCTTCCTGCTTCCCAGCTGGGAGTGACTGTGTACCAGGTAAAGGTGGCTCCTTGATTAACTTCACCATGTCTTCGTTTCCAACTTCATTATCCTTTTAATAGATGTCGTCATAGTCCCCCTCCCTCAACTCTTCCTCCTTCCTGCCAACTCTGCCACCACCAGAACGCTGATCTCAGCTCCAAGCCTGCAGGCGAATATCCTGCTCAGAAAAACATCCCCAGTAGGAACATCATGGAAGGAACATCAAGCAGTAATTCTTAAAGCATGCAAGCAACCTTGCAATTGATGGACACACCCAGAGCTCCACCAGAATAATAACCCTAGTCATACAGTTGATTTTCTTGCCTTTTTCCTTGGGCACATAGCCAGCAGTTCTCAGCAATGCACTTTGGCAATCAAAGCTCCAGAAACTGAATCTAGTCCCGGGCGCCCTTGACACAGTTCAGCAATTTGCTCTTGTGGCTTGAAGAAACTCACTGTAACGAAGTTTGGAAGTGGTAGATTTCCTTCAAATTCCCTTATGTCAAGAGATTAAGAGTAGATTGCTTCCACGCCCATCAAAATCACTTACAGGCAGCTAGCAACAGGTCTTGCAAGTAAAAACTCTCAAGACTGCTGCAACCTTTTGATACTTCACCTGACAACGTCCGCCTACAACTTGGGTTGGGAGGAGCAGGAAAACTGTAAACATTGTTCTCCAAGGGAGACATTGTCAATTCACTAGAAGGCTATTCGCTTGCTGAGTGTTTAAAATTGTCCCATTTAATAATACAGAATTATCCTTAGTATTCTATTTGTGTGATTTTTAACAGTGGCCCATGCACATAATCTGCCCTCAGTTCCAGTTGATCCAATGGAATCAGTCTTAAATGCTTGCAGCTTTACTCCCTTGATCTAATGGCAAATGGTGGACCTATGACTGCATCTGCATCAGCTGTCCAAAATGCCCTGGAGGGACACTGAAACCTGTATGTCTCCATAGCACCCATGCCTCTTTGGCAGGAAGGTTCACGGAAGGGCTTCAATCCCTCCCCAATGTACTTCTCATGCACTGAGCCAAGTCTTTGTCCCAGTGAAATGTGCTGGCCCTCTGCACCTTCACACGGAGGGCCTCCAAGTGCAGGCACAAAGACTTTTATGGTCTGCTTTTCTCACTCTAAGGGGACACAAAGGGGCAGACAAAGGTGCGACCACCATCAGGATGCTATTTTTCACCCTGAACCACTGGAAATTATGCCTCTGCACATCCAAGTGGAGGCTTGGAGGTGTCTTTTCTAGTGGGCAATCATAGCATCTCCCTAACATGACCACAGTTGAAACACAAAACTGAGTATGAGATCAAGAAAGTCTGCATCATTTTTTTCAAGCTCCTGTACCCACCTAGATATAAGCTTAAGGCTTGCTTGCACTTAGGTGATGAGCATGGCCAGGTATGCTCTAAGGCACTGCGGTGCCACCTCTATCCTAGAACAGTCAAGAGCCATTCTGATTTCCACTAGCTGTGAAGCTGTAAAAACTGCTCCACAGCTTTACCAGGAGCATCTAGGATGCTCTCGGTAAACCCTCAGATGCAGTGTGCCATGTTGTCAGTTGCCATAGCGGTGGCCAATATCCAGGTCTGTCTGCACTTTGGAAGCTTCCAGGTAGGTTTGGGTGAAGTTTGGGGCCGGGGTGGTGCTCACTGTGTGAACAGCGGCCTTCTTCCCTGCATCTAACTTCTGTGGAATACCGTCCCACAGACGTTAAATGTGAAACCCCCCCCCGCCTTTAAATCAGTGTGTTGATGGTAGATGTGTGGAAATAAAATGAAAAAGTAAGCCACCTTGAGCTAAGTTCGGAAGAAAGGTGGAATGCAAAAGATGTGTAGTCAGTGCTGTGATGATAGATGATCAATGCTGTTGTGGCACAGTTAATATGATATGAGTGTGTTGGCTCACGAGACCTGGTATGCTCATGGGTGTTATTGGGTGAATGCAAGGTTCACATGGTCCAACACTCAACTAGCAGACATCCTTCCCGAAGCGTTCCTTAGAGCACTATAAAGGAAGGGGACATTTTTGCACCCTGCTTTGGTGCAAACACTAGTGCAGAACTGTGATGGATTGGGCATCTGGAATAGATGCTAAGGGTGCATCACCGAAGCAGCTAGTATCCCTGTGGAGCATACTATCCAGCCAGGGGACGGTACAGAATGGAAATGGCTCCATGCAGAGTGGATGCTCCACGTGGCTGCATCACCAGGCTGTACGAGTAGGCTGAGTGCAGAAAAGCCCAGAGTAAGCAGAAGCATTGATTTGCTGCCACTATTCTGGCATCATGTGGACTGACTTCTGGTTCATGTGGACTGACTTCGGTCCATATTCATTGATGTAGCATCCCCAGCCCTGTTTCTTTGAACACGTGAAACAGATTCAGAAGTCGGCCAGCTGGAAACATCCATGTTCCCTGGCTGTGATGTCTGCATGGCTTTGAGCAACAGCGGGTGGGGAGACATCATGGCACTCCTTTAAGAGGAGCATCACAGTCATATTGACCTTCTTAAGCCATCAGAAGATAGACTGTGCGTCTGTGGGGCATCAGAGGTTGAAAATCTCTCACACATTTTATTTACCTGCCCCCTGTATTCCCTAATAAGAACAACATGTCTGGAGCCCCTTCTGCAATTACAGAGCATAAAGCGTCCTACCTTTTGCGGGGAGAGAATGCTCAGGCAACATACAAGGTAGCTTTGTACTTGGTTAAGGCAGCCCGACTCAGGAAATCATTCATTGAGCCTAGTGGAGTGCATTGTAAGGGTGATGAGGATAAGTGATGATGATATATACACAGATTCGATTTTACTTTTGTATGTTTTGATTTTATTCTTGTACGGTTTTATCTTTGTATACTTGAAATTTGATGTGGTCAAGCGACTAATCAATAAAGTTTATTCTGTTCTATTCCCATTGACCTTCTTAAGGTACTGCAAAAAGAGTGCTATACTTGGAGCTACGCTCCTCTCGCCACTGTGTAACTCCTACCGAAGTCAGCTTTTGTGCTCAGTCAGGATTGGTGGTATTAGTGCTGTGTCATTATGTGGGCAAATTCATACTTACATGCAGGGGGAACTCTGAGGACCCTCCGAGTCCATCCATCCGCACTTCACGGAGCTCCTTCTTTACCAGACGTAGCTCCGCGCATGCATGTACAGAAGTAAAGCATTTTTAATTGCTCTATCTCTATACTAGTGAAAGGGCTGGGAAAGCCCTGCGTGCCCCCATGTACACCTCTTCCGGTGCAGGCGCAGGTGCATTCCACATTGCCCAGTTGCACACGGTGCTGTGGATGCACATTGGAAACATTGCTGTGGCTCCATAATCTCCTCCTTAATGGAGGCAATTTGCACCATTCTAGCACATAGGGAAATGCTGGCGAGGCTTGGGATAGATTTGGTGCCGTGAAGTAGGGATGCTGGATCTATCCCCCATTTCCCCTTCCCTGGGATGATTTCTCAGGGAAAGGATTGTGCAGAAACACCCTACGGCTCTGCTATCAGCCATGCCAGAAGCAACCGAGCAGCCTGTGCTACAGTTTGTGCTAAAGAAGAAGCTGTCCTTTCAGGCCCTGTTAGCTGCGGTTTTAATGAATCAGATTCTGGATATATATGACCGCTTTAGTGCTCTAATTTTATGGTAACTTGCCTGGGGCTTTAGGGATAGAGCAGGATAGAAATGCAACCAACCAACCAGCTAACTAACTAAATTTCTTTGCTTGCAGGTATCATTTTAACCACCTTAAAGCCTCTAGTAGATCAAAGACAATTATTTTGTTTTTTATTGTTATTAAACAAAAGTACCTTTTTGATTTAGGATTATGTGGTTTGCATCTAAGCTTTCCTTCTTTGCCTCATCCAGTTTTCATTCACTGATCTCTGCATTAATTAGTCGGTTAGTGCAGGTATCTTAAGAGTAGCTGCTTAAGTTCTAGATCAGGCATGTCAAACTTACGGCCCGCGGGCCGGACCCGGCCCGCGAGGCCTTTCAATCCGGCCCGCGGCGGCCCGCCGCCGCCGCCACCGCCGCCAAAGCGGCCCGCCCGCGGCTGCGGCCCGCCCCCGCGCAACGCCGCCGCCGCCGCCAAAGCAGCCCGCCCGCGTCTGCGGCCCGCCCCCGCGCAACGCCGCCGCCGCCGCCAAAGTGGCCCTCCCGCGGCTACGGCCCGCCCCCGCGCAACGCCGCCGCCGCCGCCAAAGCGGCCCGCCTGCGTCTGCGGCCCGCCCCCGCGCAACGCCGCCGAGGCCGCCAAAGCGGCCCGCCTGCGGCTGCGGTCCACCACCGCGCAACGCGGCCGCCGCCACCGCCTGCCTGCTGCCGCCGCCGAAGCGGCCCGCTTGCGGCTGCGGCCCACCGCCGCCGAAGCGGCTCGCATTTTGCCGCCGCTGCCGCCAAAGCGGCCCGCCTGCGGCTGCGGCCCGCCGCTGCGCGATGCCGACGACGCGGCCGGCCTGCCGCCGCGGGACGCGCACCGCTGACCCACGCCGCGCGGCGGGCCGATGCGCGCCGCCGCCTGCCGACGCGCGCCGCCCTCCTTGGGCCGGAAGGAGGCGAGGCAAGCGAGCGCGCGGGCGCCGCCATGAACAGCCAGCCCCTCCCTAGCCACGCCCCGGCCACGCCCCTAACCCTCCTCTTTGCCCTAGCCACGCCCCCAACCACGCCCCCAACCCCCTCCTCTGTGTCCCGGCCACGCCCCCCGCCACGCCCCCCGCCACGCCCCCCTGGCCCTCGCTTTTTTTTTTTTTTGAATCCGGCCCTCGGCGGGATTGAGTTTGACACCACTGTTCTAGATGCTCTGTACCAGCAGAATCATTTTCACAAACAGGAGTTTCTCTGCTGCCATCTGGTGCTTGTGTGTGAAACTACAATCCAGACTAATACATTTCTGGATATTGGCGCGTCTCCATGCAAGCCGTTTAGGTCTGATTGGTCACACATTGGACCAGGCACAGGTCTGAGCACAGATGTTGCCTGTCCCCATGCCATTCCTGGCAACATCGGCTGGGTGTGTGCTGTAAGAGCTCAGAAGAGAGCTGTGACTAGCCCAAGGTCACTCAGATGGCTTCATGTAGGAGGGCAGAATCAAACCCGGTATTCCCAGATAAGAGTCTGGCTTCTTAACCACTAGACCAAACTAGCTCATAAGGCTCCATCCAAAGCCCTGATTGGTGCTGAATGGAACCAGCAGCCATTGGATCCAACATAAGGGCAGGAGAGCTCCATCAGATTGATAGAACTTTGCAGTGGTCCTACGTGCTCACACATAAGAACATCTCTGCACCTGGAATGCCCATAGTCAAAGTCATATTCCCAGGGTGCATATTTGATACATGACCCAGAATTCTGCTAGCTCCAAGTGTAGGTTGAATGGTAGCCCAATGAGTGCAGGGATGCAACCTTACCCATTCCACACAAGGTTTTCCATGATACCATTTTTACACTACACAGCTCAGGTTCAAAGCACAACATCTGCTTAAATGAAGCTAGTGGCAAATCCACTTTTGCTTCCTTGCCAAGGAAACTGCTTGGCTATGTCTGCAATTAACAAGAATTACATTTGCCTGGAGAACGTAAGACTGAGAATCTGATGTAGGTCTACTAGTACCTTTGTAATATTAAAGGAAAACCCAACTTCCAGGAGAAAGAAAGGAACATTTGAAAATAGTTTGTTAGTGAGATTGTCATCAGGCAGAAAAGAAAAATGGCATTAATCTTGTTCCATCTGTTCAAGTTTGAACTAGGGAATAGCTTGCCTCACCAGTTCTCAGGCTTTTTCATTGATGGTCGCAGCACAGGTGAATTTCCAGAATTTAGAAAACCACCACTGTGTGTGTGGCAATCTCAAGATACTGAGAGCAAAAATAAAGTCTCTATCTATAAGCAAATGGATAAGATTATGGGGGCGAGTTCCCATTTAAGGAATAAAATGGAATATACATCAAGATTTACATCAGGATTTGCATCGATATGTAAAGCACATAAAAAGGAAGCAAAGAGCATCTGGCAATCGAATTCAACCCTGATTTTCTGTCCCCACTCTAAACACTTAAAACGCTTCCAAAAACGGATTGGGGAAAGCGATTCTTTCCCCTCCTCTCCCCAGCAACTCAAGTCCCGTTCGCCTGCTCACCTCCACAGCCACCATCCCCAGCAGGGGTCCCCTCAAAAAAAAGCACCCTGGCTCTGCTGCCACTTCCACCTGAACACACAGCCTTAAACATTCACACATCTCCCAGATCCTCAAGCAGCTTTCCTTCCTTTCCCTTTCTGAAGGTCAGAACTTTTAAAGAGCCAGAATTGCGCAGAATTACAACATTGTTATCAGGTGTGAAGTGGGTGGGTTGCTACATTGAAACTGCTGCTGTACAGGGTGGATTTTTACAGTGAAACCGGCTGCTGTACCTTTTAACTGAAAGGGCTGACCTGCAGGGTGAAACCCCAATCCATTTCATGACGTATTTGCCCAAATATTGCTCTAGTGTTCCCACTACAGTAAGGAAGAAGTGTTTTAAAAGCCAAAACTGGAAAACACACCTGAAAAATCAGGTGTTTATTTATTCCATTTTAAAGCCAAATAATCCTCAAAAAACCCCTGAAATTGATTGCCAATGAGGATGACGAGGATTCAAACAATTTTTAAACCATTTTACTTGATTGGGGGTGGGAACGTCGAGGATCCAAACCATTTTTAAATCATTTTTAAACAGTTTTAAGTGATAATGGAAACGCAGCCTGGCACTGAAAGTAAATGAAGAACTTAACTGGAACAGTTAAATCAGAGTCTTTCTGTGAGTGGCATATGGTGACTAGAGGCATCAAGGAGGGTCCTATATCTTATCATATTTGCATAAGTGAGAGGAAACATCAGCAGCAGCAAACTCAAAATGCACTAAATTCAATCACACTGAATGCCTGATAGCCCTTCCTCATTTTGGGTCACTATGCTCACTACCTTTCTCTTCCCGTCCTGAGGCTCCTTTATGAGACTTTCTTTTAGATCTCCATCCCTCTCCACCATCACAACACTCCCTGCACTCTGATAGGATGAGAGTTCTGTGACTCAACAGTGTGTATTCACGCACTGGGCGAGGAGAAAGACAAATTCATGCAGCATCTACCCATTCTAATACGGTTCAGACCCCTTCAGTCCTCTTCCCCAATCACACCCAAAAAATGAAAATGGATTAACACCTGAGACCTGTAAAAATCAAAATTCAGGGAAGTACAAATGAAGGGAGGAAAGCCCACAACACAACACAACAAAACAAAACAAAACACCAGATAGGACTAAAAAGGTGTGAGTGTCAGATTCACTGAAGTTGTTGGACAGACTGAAGAAGGATTAAAGTGAAGGTGTGACCTCAATTACAATGGGGGGAAAGCTGAAAAATTTACTGTTACTGAAAATAATTTTACTTCATTCTGGGTGCATCCCCATGGTACTTTTTCCTGTCGCTATTGTCCCTCTACTGCAGCGGATCTAACAAATGTGCATTCAATTCCGAATTAAGTGTCCCCATGGGGCTCAGCAAAATGTGGATTTAAAATGCACTGACCGTCCCCAAGGAAGCGTCTTTTGCTTACCCGCATCTTTTTCTCCCCTCCCCTCGCTGTTTCATTGGGTGCTCGTGCGGAAGCAATTCATTACGCTATGTACAAGTTCTCCAGCTGCCGAAACGCCTCCCCCAGCCAGCGATCGTGCGATCGTGCGCTCATTCACAAGTCCAAAATAAAAATTTACAAGTTCTCTGTTCGTCTGCCCTGCTTGCAAAGCCAGCCGGGCTGCAGCCAGTGCTATTTACAAGGTCTCCAGCTGCCAAAACGCCTCCCCCAGCCAGCGATCATGCGATCGTGCGCTCATTCACAAGTCCAAAAATTTTTTTTGCAAGTTCTCTCTTCGTCTCCCCTGCTTGCAAAGGCAGTTTACAAGATCTCCGGCCCCGAAATGCCTCCCCCAGCCAAGCGATCTTACGCTCATACACTTTCACTTGCGGGCGGGCGGAAGCAATTCATTACAATGTATCTTTGCTGTTTCTCTTTGTGATTGGAATGCCTGCCTACTGTTTTCATATGGTGAATGCTGGCTGTGGAGAGAGAGAGCTTGCTGCCTTGGGGAGAACCCCCGCCCCTTTTGCCACGGAGCGTCTCCATGCAAAATGTTGCTCTGAATACCCGCGTCTTCCCGGAAAGTGCGCTGGTAGTCTTCTTTAAAGGGCACTTTTTTTGCTGCGCATTTTCCTAATTTGTGGCACTGGAAGCCCAGATAAAAGCCGTGCATGGGGGTGCTCAGCGACAAAAGAGGATTTTTAGCAGACTTTAAATTGCTTGGGGATGCACCCTTAGAATACCTCTATGCCCTGTTTATAAGCAATGGCGAACCCATAAAACCAAGTTAAAAGAGCACATAGCTCAAAGCTATTGCCCAATGAGGGGCTGATTAGAGCTCAATGGTTGAGCAAACTGCCAGGAAAGCTGAAAGCTGCTGGTTTGATCTCCTGTCTCTCCCCAAAACTACAGTATGGTCCACCACTTCTGCCTCTCCCCACAAGAAAACTGTGCAGAGATGCCCATGCAGTCAACCACGAGTCCGGCGTAACTCATTGGTACTCAGCAACAACAACCTGTCCTCTATTTTGAAAAAAGCCTGTGTGTAAGCAATGGTGAATCCATTAGCCAATTAAAAAGATCACAGACAGGAACTCAAATACCTGGGCAAAGTTATTGCCCAAATCCCTCAGCTGCCTCTCATCAAGTTACTTAAGGCACCTGCAGGCATTAGCAAAGGAATTATTTTCAGTTGTTCCTATAAACTCTGCATATAAAGGAATGTTGCTTCCTGGGATCATTGCTGCCATTTATCCAGGCAAGAAAAATAACCGGATAGCCTTGACTTTCCCTCCCCATTTTTTGTTTCCCTTCTGAAAAGAAGAAAGGCAAGGGAATGCAGTTTGGAGTTATGGTTTTGCTGAACAAAAGGGTTAAGTGCACTGTTCTGACTTCTCTCCAAATTGCTTCCTTAAGTCTCTTGTAACTCATTGCCCTGGAAGGAGCGACTAAAACTTCTTTCAGGCAGTATCTGATTTTGAGTATTTTCTGCATAAATAGAACATTGGTAGAGCAGCTGGATTCTCCACTGGGCCTCATTCACACAACTGCAGCAGTTCTAGGCTGCTTACTTCTGCTGCACCTCAGTTCTGGACAGACTCTAGTCAGCACCAGATACATCAGTTTCCCTCCCCAAAGGTCCAGAAAGCCTTAACCATCAAAGTGGAAGAAATTCTCTGATGTCATCCTGATCCTACAGGTCTTTGATTGGCAGGAGACTGAGGCAACCAGCATACCAATTAGACCTTATTAGGGAGATCTAGTTTGAAAACCTATTGTTTCTGGAACAGCCTGGAAAATAAGTACAATTTTCCATTGACTGAAAATTTTAAAAAAAGATCTCACAATGGAAAGACATGAGTCAATAAGTTTTATCTGTCTCTCTGAGTACAGACCTATTTTTGCATAGATATTCCAAACCTAGGAGCTTTAGATATCAAACAGAGGGATTGCTTGAAGTCATGTAAACAAACACAGGCTCTGACTGACATTATCTAAAGTTTGTATAACCTGCACTCATTATCCACTCATTATCTGTTCATTGTCCACTCATTATCCACTCATTGTCTACTCATTATCTACATATTTTGTGGCAAAATCCATATGGTAGACCCAGCAGATAGAGATGTACTTGAACTTTTTTGGTTTGAAATGAACTGAACCCTCCTTTTTTGGTTCAAATTGAATTTTTCCCCTTCAAACAGGATCAACTAGGGTATGTCCAATATATTCATTTGAACAACCCTTTGCTGGATTCAAAATTGAACTCTTGTTTTCAAACAGACGGGTTGTTCAGTTCAATCTTAGATCTTTTGAACATCCCCTGTTCAATTCAAACTGGTTCAAACCAGGGGTGTTTCTGCACTTAGCTTCCTGTCCGTTGGATGGGAAAAGGGCAGAACAGACTAATATGTACTAGTGTTTGCACTTGGGAACACTAACCCCCATGTGCCCAGAAACTCACTTCCATCCAGGCACATGTCCAATCACTGGCAGGGCACCACCTTTTGATCACTGGAGTCACTGTGCATGCACCAACACTGTTTTCATGGTGACTATGACACCCTGCACATGTACAGTTGCATTTGGGGTTATCTGAGGTGCCAGTGTACTCATGGGGCACTTCAAATGACCCCTCAAATCAGAAATGGTGCTAATGATCATCCTTGGACTTGTCAGGTATGTGTCTGGTAAGGGTTAGTTTGTGTGTGGTGCATGAATTTGTGGTTAAAAAAATAAATAAATCTAAAAGCAGTGCCAACTATGCTCGAGATGAGGTTTAGGATAGGAAGTATAACAGCAAGCCTACTAGGAACCTCCAGTTTAGTCTAGTGATCAAGGAGCCGGACTCTTATCTGGGAATAGTGATTTTGATTCCGCCCTCCCCCATGAAGCCAGCTGGGAGGCCTTGGGCGAGTGACGCTCTCACCTGAGCTCTCACAGGCCCACCTACCTCACAGGGTGTTTGTTGTGGGGAGAAGAGTCCCCTTTAAATGGGTGAGGAACGTGGGGTGGAAAAGCCAACTCTTCTTCTTCTTCTTCTTCTTCTTCTTCTTCTGCTCACTGATGCAGGCATAGAGCCTTTTCACATTTAACTTCACATGGACAGAGGCCGGTGTTTGCAGTACAAAAGCTGCCCCTGTCCCGAACCTACAGCCCGGTAAGTATGAACACTGCTGTCAGTCAGCATCCGCCTCACTGCAGCAACGCCCATGTGCAGCCAGCCATTGCTATGATGATCAAGCAACACAAGAGTGCAATTGTGCGGCTGCAGTGGCCCTGCCCCAACCATAGCCTTCACATGGAAGGAGGTGTGAAGCCTGCATCTGTACTAGGAGTGCCATTTTACTGCTCCACAGCTATCCTAGTGTATTCACACCTAAGTTTTAATTCAGTTTTAGTTCACTTTCAGAGTAAGATAATGCATCAGCAAAGTGACTCATGATTTTCTTTCCACATTACCTAACCCAAAGTTGGATTTTCTGAGTTGGATAAAGCCAAACAACGTGTTGCGTTATCTCGGTTGAAAGTGAAGTGAAATTGAATTAAAATTTAGGTATGAATGCAGCCTTAGATGGGGATGTTCAGGCACACTGAGGCCATGTTCCCACCTACAGCAAACCCGGGGCGAATCCGGATTACTCTAATCCGGAGTAATCTGGGTTCTGCTGCGGGTTAGGGTTGACAGCCGAGAACAGCACTGCGTGCACTTTGGGCTGTTCCCAAACAGAACCTGCAGGTGCACACAAGCACACCTGTGTGCAGCATCACACAGGGCAGCGAGCTGTCACCACCACTGCCATCCTCCTCCTCCTAATGTCCCCAAGTGAAGGAGGACAACTGGCAGACGGGGCAAGTGGGGTAAGTGAGCAACGGTGTGTGTGGAGGGGAGGCCGTCCCTCGGAGGTGGTGGTGTCAGGCGGCAGGCAGGGGGGAAGGAGAAAGGAAGGAAGGCAGTTGTGCATGCTCCCGCTTACTCACTTGCTCACTCGCCTGCTCTCCTCTTTTCTTGGGGGGCTGGATAAGGAATCCCTCCCCGGGGACCCTGCCTGCAACCCGATGCCACCGCTGCATCCGAGGGGTGGCGTCCCCCCCCCTCAGAATCCATCGCGCAGAAACGGCCGTCGGGGGGCTCAGCCGGTGCGCAGCCGGACGACGGAGGAGCGCGTGGCGGCGGCGGCAGGGCAAAAAAAAAACAATATATATATTTTAAAAAAGAAAGAAAAAATAATAAAAAAAATAAAAAGAGGGGTGGCGTCCCCTCTGTGCACCACCTCGCTCACTTAGCCCGGCTACCAGCTGTCCTCCTTTAATCTGAGTCAGCCAGAAAACCCCTGTTTAAACGGCGGTTTTCTTTCCCTGGATTTCCCCTGGAAAATCCAGAGAAAGAAAACTGTTGTGGGAACAGGGCTGGAAAATCAGGAGTGGATTCGGAGTACGGGGGTGGGGTGGGTAATGAGACCCCCCAATGCCAAATCTGAATCCACTCCAGATTTTAGCCCCTATGGGGATGCGCCCTGAAAGCCGTTCTGGAACAGAATCGGCTCCATGATGTGCGTACACTACATGCCAGAGTATACCCAAATGTCCTCACCTTCACAGTGCAAAAAGGCCCTTAGAAAGACCCAGGTCCTATAACCAAGCGAACTGCTGTCAGCATATATCTGAGTAATGGTTTATTTTTTAATTCCTTTGTTCCTTCCTCTCTTTGGTGTGAATCCACAGGGGACGGAGGAGATGGCCTACTGGGCCAGTTTCCAGCCAGGCCAAAAGTGGCCCATGTCCAGGACAATTTTTGGTCCAGCACACAAAAATGCCCTTGCAGTTCAAAACTTTCATTCTGTTAGTTCAAGGCCCTAGGGACTAGGAGATTCCATGCCTTTCATTCCAGGGGCAGTTTCCATTCAGGAAAATCCAAATGGATAGTGGAAAGTCCACAAATAAAATGGATAGAAATGAAAAGGTGTGAGTAATCAGACCTGAAGATGGACTGAAGATGGTTTAAAGTGAAGGCCTCAGTCTCTGACAGATTCCTTTAAGAACATCAGATCCAAAGTTCAGAGCCAAAAAGCTACATAGGAGGGGTTGAGTATAATGTGACAAGACTAAACACATCCTCCAGCCATTGTTTTGATTCCATGTGACAATTATACCATAACCCAAGTTTCCAGATTGGTATCTCACCTGAATATTTTAACTGGCTCCAAGGTGTTGTTAGATCTACTTCTTTAGACCCAATCGACTTCTGTTTACCTTGTTTAGGAAAATATTTATCCATAGCCAGTCAAATTGTGGAAGTGGTCCAAACATAGCCTTACCACAGCTTCTGTATATATGCAAGGTGTGAAATGTGTTATGTTGCAGTCCAACCACTGCATTCCAATCTCTTATGAAACATTAAAACTACAGCAGTACATTTTTTGTATTGTGTGCTTTTAGCTTGTGTGCGGTGGGTAAAATTCAACTTCCGTCCTGTAGGTCGCCTCCAGAGGGGGACCAGATATCCAGGAAGCATTAATGAGGGGTATTCCCCCCCCCTCCCAGCATTATTGCTTCCTAATTAGGCAGTCCTGGCCATGGCACTGTCATTGAGCATTTTTGTGATGCACAGATCTGGGTATTTGGCTAATGCCAAACACCTCAAAGCACATGTCCCCACCGCTGTGCATGAATGGCCATCAGTTTTAACCTCCACACAGGTGCAGTGAACAGAGCTATGAGGTCCACTCGGTCCCCAAGGTAAGTAGACAACTAGTGCTGAAAACCCCATGACCAGCAATGTGTTTTCCACCCATACGCTATCACGCTTTTTAGGGGAATATAGCAGAGTTATGGTGGGTTTGCCACAGATATGTGTGGCAACCCCATCCTTAGTGACACCATGAGGTGCTATATCTCCCCAGTCCAGCCAGAGCAATAATGTGATCCTGACAACCTGCAAGGACATGTATGGTGACTAAAGCGCCACTGGCTGACATCAGTGTGGAGAAAATTCAGAACAAGCTCACTGGAGCCACAGAGATATCAACATTTTTGTTCATGTCTCAGAAGAAATTGAAAAAAAAGTGCATGACCGATCCCCAAAGGAATGCAGATTGAAAACAAAAACATTAAGACACAAGTGCAAACATATCATCAATCACAAAGCCAGGTTAAGAGAAACTACCCTATTTCCTGCCCATTTTTGGAGGAACCACATTCTAATTTGCTCAGGGAAGCATAAACTTCAGTTACTCCCTGTGTAAAGGAGTGAAACTGCCCAAGGAAAAGTTAACACAGCAGAAGCAGTGCAAGTGTTGCAGAAAATCCCTCAATGTCATTAGCGAGTCAGACTACTGTATAATTATTTAGTTGATTATTCGAAAAAAAATAAACATATGTGCTGTGCACCAAGAAAAAGGTGGAGGAAGAGGAGAAAAGGGGTGTGTTGAGGGTTCTTGAAAGGGCAAATCAGGGGTGTTGTGATTATATAGTGGCTAACCAGTAATTAACAAGTAATCCCAAGAGTAGATGGAATGGGGTGAGTCAAAATGGAGAAGGGTGGAATAATAAGGAATGAATTATTGATCCTCTTGTGTGAACTGGCATCACCTTTGCCAGAGCAGCAAAGCCTCCCCTCCCCCACCCCAAACACTTTCCTCAAAAGCATAAAGAAGGAGCAAGATGGAAGTTAAGGCCTTGGTCACAGCTTCCTTTTAAAGCTTATTCAGTCCATGTTCAGGTCTGACTGCTCACACTTTTTCATTTCCATCTGTTTTATCTGTGGACTTTCCTCCCTCCGTTTGGTAGGAATGAAAAGGTGTGAGCAGTCAGACCTGGACCGAAGAAAGTTTGAAGTTAAGGTGTGACCACTAGAGGTGTGCACAAAGGCAGGTTTTGGGATTTGATTTGAATCAAATATCTAAAAATTAGAATCAATTTGAATGTTTAAAATTAGAATGTATTCACATTCAATTTGATTCAAATAAATTCAAATCTATTCGTGCGAATTTTCAATCCGTATTTGCAAATAAGAGTGTTGACAACATATGTATGTGCCCGTATGTATCCGTATGCATCCCGTACGCAGCCCATTTTTGACCCATATGGATGCGGGAAAGATGCGTATGGGCAAGTATGCATCGTGTCTGTATCCGTACACATATGAATGTCCAAATAACTTGTACAAATTATTCAAAAATTCAAAATTTGTTCAAATGTTTAAATTCGAATTTATAGACATTCAATTTGAATTCAAATGTCCAAATCGATTAAATTCAATTGAATTTTGAATGTTTCAAATATCCATGCACGTCCCTAGTGACTATGACCTAAAAGAGATCTTATTTTTGATGTCTACTATATCTGGTTTCCCACCGTGAACCCCAATTCCTCCATATAGCTCTTGCCACAATGAGATATCTTGGTCTGCCCTTTAGAAAAACAGGTTTCCCAATAACAAAACAAAAAAGTCCAACATACCCTCTGGAGCATCAATTTGTCATCGCTGAAGAATTATGTCCCTGATGTAAGCCAAGGAAGGTGGCTGGCACACCACAAAGAAACTCTATTACCTACAGTGACTCAGCTACTAGAGTAAAACCTGTTTTCAGATCAACCCACAGACTGACACAGTGTAGTGAAATTAGCCTAAAGTTTAACTTGTACGTCACATAATCACACTTTCATTGGCAAGAGGCAGCACTCATAAATTACTGATCTGAGCTTCAGTTTTCACTTTCTAGTATCGTCCAGACCAACATTTATTTATTCAGATATCGTTAGTGTGCCCCTCTTCCATCACAGGGGCTAGGGAAAGCACATCTAAAGAATCCTCCTGTCATGCTAAAAACTGATCAGAGAGAGACCTGGGTCATCAGATAGGCCTGATGCTATGTCAGAACACTGGCCACCTTCCCTCCCTAGTGCTGGATTTAAGAAAGAGCAAGACTGCCCCCAAATGTTGCCTGAAAATTCCCCTCTCTAGTGATATTCCAGGATAAAGCTCTTCTGGAATAACCACTTGTTGCCCCAAGACCATAGTGGGGCCACCTCAGGCCAGCCATCTTTGCTGAGGCATCTGGAGATACACTTGGAGACTAGCAGACAGAAGCAAAACACCTCTATTGCATTAGAAGCAAGGGGCACCTCATGAAGCTGATGGGCAGTAAAAGTGGGACTGACAAAAGGAAGTATTGTATAGACCAACAGGTTATTGGTTTTTTTAATAATATGCTACCATTATCCTGGATAGCTTCAAGAAAAGGTTAAACACATTAACAGAGGACAGGTATATCAATTGCTACTAGAATGGATGCCTAGGTACTGCTTCCAGGTTGAAGAGACAGGCAGGATGCCCCTCAAGGCCACTTGCAGGGAGCTGAGAACAGGAGAAGGTTTTGCCTTTGTGTTGTGATTGAAATTCCCAGAAGCAATCGGTGGCCTCTGTGTGAGATGGGATGCTGGACTAGGTGCACTGTGACCAGATCTAACAGGGCGCCCCTTACACTCTTATGCTTTTGGGTTAGATTAGGGATATGCACAAATATTCATAACATTCAAAATTTCTACGAATTTGGCAAAATTTGGACATTCATATTTGAATAGAATGTTTCAGTACATTCGTATGAAGCTTCATATGGGATTTGTATGAGATTCATATGCATCTGTATGGGATTTGTATGGGATTGAACATTTGTATTGAATTCAAATCCCACTACAATCGAAGGGGCTCTGTTCAGACGAATACTAATTTTCTTGCATTTGATTCAATAGGTTAGATAAGCAGTTTACAGTAGGGATGTGCACAAATGTTTGGGCTTTTTAAATTCAATTCATATTGAATCAAATGCAAGAAAATTTATATTCGTTTGAATGGATCCACTTCAAATGTAGTAGAATTTGAATTCGATACAAAGTTAAATCCCATCTGAATCTCATCCGAATGCATATGAATGCATACAAATCCCATACATGGATTTGTGGTACATGGCTGGCACAAGATGAAAGGTATATGTTGGCCATGCTGATGTGGGTAGCTTTGATGGTTATTGCAGGGGGGTGGAGGGATAAATCACAGTGGACGTTGGACAAATGGCAAGACTATGTGCTTGAAATATTTAAATGTGATGCCCTTAGGCACCAAAGACTTCTTTACTTGGGGAGAGACCGAAGAAGAGTTTACAGGATCTGTGGAAGAGACTATATGAAGCTAGCAATCAAGACTCCCTGCCAGAAAGAATGAAAGACGGTCTAGCAAAAATTGGAGCCCATGTAACAGAGGGAGGGATTTAAATTTTGGGGTGTTACTTGTATGATTTGTATGTGTTTTGTTTTGGTGTACTGTAAAGTAATAAAGAAAAAAAAGAGAGAGAAAAGAATACAAATGTCTGAATTTGTCCGTATCCCTACGAATTTCAAATGTTACAAATATTCAGGCACATCCCTAGCTTACAGTGCATAGTAGAAAGTGATCGTTATAGCTAATTTGATGTTTTCTCGAAAGCTTTCCTAAGAATCTGATATTTAAAGGTCAAAGAGTATAAACTAAAAGTTTCTTGTAGGGCTGAATGAGAGGAGGTGCTGGGAAAGCACAGGCGGAAGATTTTATCTAGGTAAGTTATTCTTCATTCATTGGATTTAATAGCCATTATATTTGCATAATAAGAGCAGTCCTGCGTAAGGAGAATTTTGACTCACAGGTCCTTGTTGCCAAATTTGTTGGCACATATATTATGCTCTGAGGTGATACCCAGTATGTAGCCATAAGGACTAAAGCACCTTATTGAATCAGAGCCTCAAACCTATTTTGATGCAAGAGAAACACAAATATATCACCAGGTACAAGGAAGAACAATTCCAGTTAAATAGTTGATGAAGATGAAAAAAAATTTCTTGACCTTAAACCAGATTGAACAGAGAAGGGTTCTTCTTGGAATCTGTTGGATTACAGACAGTTTATTTCCACATCTTCATGGTTAATGCAAGTAGCATGAATTAATTTTGCAAGACCATATAGGGTGTTTCCGCACTGACTGTAAAACCAGATTAAAACCACATACAAGGCACATAAAAAACTTACATTCCGCACTGGAGGACAGATCTAGAACCCTTCGAGGTGGCCACTTCCACACACCTGCGTGCGAGATCTGACCCTAATGAGGTCTTGCCCGTGAAAAAATCCGGCTTTTGGGAAGACCTGGAAAATTAGGTCTCCAATCCGTCCCCTCGCCTCGATCTGTTTGGAAGCAGGACGCTTCCACACATGGACAGGCAAGGGGACGGATGTGCCAGTGGCCGCCATCTTGGAAAGGGTGGAAGCAGGCCGGTCTGCCTCTGGAGCCCCTCCCCCATGCTCCATGCACCAGCAGAAACACACAGTGACTGGCAGCTGAATGCTCCAGTCCTGCAGCTCCGGGGCAGCGTTGGCGGCGTGGGAGGTTGGCTGCCTTTCGGAATGGCTGCTGCAGCCTCTGCAAAGAACCCAGAAGATCCGACCAGCAGGATCTGTCCTCTCTATGCATGTGCAGACACAGGAGCCCTCCTCAGATCCGTCCCTATTTCAGACGTATCCATGGGAGGATGGATCTCTGGGAAACGGATTTTCTTTAATCTGTTTCTCAGTGGCCAGTGCAGAAACACCCATACTGTCCAATGCTCAAATGTTAGGAATATTAAAGTGACCTTATGAAAAACAGAGCCTTCTTAAATTAATCACAAAGGTTCTCCAAAATCACATTTTCCTCCCCTTCTATTTTATTTCTTGACCTTATCTCTTCAAATTGTAGTGAAGGAGTAAGGTTAAATTTGACAATCACCATATAGGTGGAACTTCTGAGTTAGGTGAATTTCCCATATTACCCCTTCTGATTCAGGGTTAACATCTGATGGCTGCAGTATGTTCATATTGACACATTCTGCTATGCTGCACATTATCTCCCCAGGTTTTATAGCTGAGAGGCCAAACTGCAGACGTGAGCACATTTTGGGCACCTAAAAGCAGGCTTCCTTTACACTTCCTATCTGTTATTGAAAGAAAAAGAAGACCTAATAGTAGCATCATGCTGCTATCCCCATGGGACTGAGAAACAGGGCTAATGTCAGGTTGGGCAGCTGCAAAGATCACACCTTAAAATGATGGATTAAAGGTAGTGCAGTCTTTCCAACAGTTTGCCTGAAAATCCAATGTCTGGCACCTGAGACTAAGCATCTAGGAACTACAATCTGTATTTGTATTTGAGAATATTAATATGGAATATTAACTCAAATAAGGATCCTTTTGTGTAGCAATTTGCCATTACCATATTCTTCTCAGAAGATTGAACTGCAGTCCTTTGGGAATTTATTTGGACATTTAATTCTCGAATACTGTAATGAAGCACAATTCAGGATAAGATTTCATGCATGTGATGAGTGAGCTGGATTGTACTACACAAAATCATTATATTTTGTTTGTCTCTAAGGTACCACGAGACCCTTGTGTTGTTATGAAGAGCATAGCATTAAGCTGCAATAAGACTGCTTTTACTATTTTAAAATAAGATTTTGGTGCTTTTGCTACATGCCTGGGGGGAAGATGTGGAGAAATCTTACAAACCAGGATACCCTCAGTTGCAGTGATCACAGGGCATTGTGATAGAGGCATTCTGTTCCTCTGCTAAGGGCGCCTCCTAGAGGAATGTTTTTGCCAATTAATAACAGATCATAAGAACATAAAGAGGAGCCTTGCTAGTTAATGCTGCAGCCTATTTAGTCCAGCATCCTGTGCCGCACAGTGGCTCACCAATTGCTTCTGGGTATTTTCAAGCAGAAGACAAAAGAAGACAAAACCTTGACCTGTTCTCTGAATGCCTTGAGAGGCATCCTGCCTGTCTCTCCAAACTGGAGGCAGGACCTGGAGAAGCTCTGCTGGATCACGTCACAGCCCTTCTAGTCCAGCATCTTGTCCCACACAGTGGTCCACCAGTTGCTTCTGGGTATTCTGAAATGGAAGACGAAGGCAAATCCCTCACCTGCTCTTGACCTCCTGCAGATGGAGTATCCATCATGCACAGTACTGCATCGTGCCAGGAGGAAGCCCTTTCTTCCATCCAAACTAGTAAAATTCATTCCTTTCGCCCTTCTCCCCCTTTTTAAAAGTTAAGGCTGAAGGTTTTCCTTCCAGCAATGTGATTGTGGCGGTGTTGGCGATATAGCTCCTTTATTGTTTTGGAAAGAGACGGCACCCGGAAGGATACAAATGAGCTTTGTTTGCTTCTGTGCGATGGCTAGGTTTTTTTGTTCACTTATTTCCTGAGGGATATCAGGACTGTGTCAGTTGAATGCCTCATTGCTTGGCACAGCATAATATTAAATAGAACACAATGTGGACAATGACACGTTGAGTATCAAAAGAACTATAGCCTTTTAACTAACAAGCGTGGCTCAACAATGAAAGGGAACCTCGTGTTTCGGGAACTTAATCTGCGATAGACTTTCCTAGAAATCAGTCTTTAGTTATTTCTTTTCCCTTCCAGGTACCCAAGAGTATCAAGGCAGAACATTCTAGAGGCACATCCCCATTATAAGCTTAATCCAGTTTTCCTAAACCGAAATAATAGAACCGGGTGCAAACGCGAATTTGCCTGTTCCCATTACTTTCAGCTTAATCGCGTTGGATCCGGATTCTGAGGATCCTACGTGGCATATGTGACTCAAGGCGGGACTCAAGTGGCTACTTTCTAAAAGCTGCTTTTCGGGGCTGCCCTGCCCTCTTCCTCCTGGCATGAATGCGCCTCACATAACAGACCCCTTCACAGAGCCTGGCTGGGTGGCTGCCACTTGCCTGGATGGAGGAAAAATGGCAGCGGGCAGCCAGCGATTCTCCCCATTGCCCAGGGTACACAGCAGCAGTGGCAACTCAAGCCCCCTTGCTTTAAACATTCACACATCTCCCAGAACCTGCCCCTGCTTTCCTTTCCCCTTTAAAGGTCAGAACTCCAAAGAGCTAGAATTGCACAAAATTGCAACATTGTTATCAGGTGTGAAGTGCTTTGGATTGCTACAGTGCAGCGGCTGCTGTGAAGGTTGTATTTTTACACTGATATCACAGTCTTTGGAAGCAAGCTATTGGGGGAGGGAAACCCTTAAAACAGTAACACGTATCAAGCACACGATCTGGAGTGAGACCTGTTGAAATGAGGGTTAACATTTACAACGCTTTGGGCCAATTTAACACGCGGAAAGCGTGTTAAGCCAAATTGACGTGGGATCTGTGAGGACTGAACCCATATTGAATTCGAAATAAGCTTGCTGTGGGGATTCGCCCTATACGTTCTCTATCCAGGACTAGTTACATAGTATCATGAATATCACAAATCCTTTTTAGTCCTAGGCCTGAGTCACACCACAACAGATTAGCCTGTCTTAGGGCACAATGGGAACTGAGACCATTTTTTATAAGATCACATCCATCTCATATAGTGCTCACTCACGGCGTCTTTCCACACTTTTCAGTTTCCCTAGCCTCAGTCAGGTGATGGAGATCTTTGTCCCTCTCCACCCCTCCTGTACTTCCTGTGATTGGATGAATTATATTTTGTCAATTACATTTTGGCTTACCTGGGGGGGGGGTACAGGTAGTTCCCTCTGTTTCCATCCTCCCCACCCTTTTCTATTGACCATCTATTCTAATTTCTCTCTGCCTCTCTCACACATACATGCAAGCACACACAGAGTGGGAGCAAGGAATTTACAGAAAGCCTTGCGGCATGGCTTCCAGTTTGTTTTAGCCTTGTGCTTAGCAATAATGAAGATACAATGAAAGGTTAGAACTTTGGGTATATACTGACAGTCTTAGGGCACAGACGGGTCAGGAAGGGGAAGACTCACACTGGTAAGTTGCAGTGAGAAGGAAGCAGGAGGGATGTGAAGCAGAAGCAGAGGGGCAGCAACTCTGGCTGGGGTCTCACTTTCTCTCCAAAGTGTTTTGACCATGGACTGGAAGGGAGGTCCAGGTGGCAGACAACAGAGGTCAGTGGCAGAAACTCATTGCTGCAAACAGCTCCTGATAAGTGGAAGATCTGCAGTTGCTGCATGGTGTGTACTGCCAAAGGTGGCTGCTTGCAGGTGGTGGTGGTGGTGGTGATACCTTTCTTCTCCTCCTCCTCCTCCAGCCAGCAGACATGTCCCTGAACTTTTATTTTCCTTTCTCTTCCTTTCAACAGATAAATGGTGAGGACAGTAACATCCAGGGGAAGGGGAAGGCTCTTTTCCTCCCCACAATCAGGTTTATAATTAATTAATTAATTAATATATTTATATTTATATTTATATTTATATTTATATTTATATTTATATTTATATTTATATTTATATTTATATTTATAACCCGCCCTGTACCCAAGGGTCTCTGAGCGGCTAACAAACTTTAAAACGAACGTATGAAAATAGTAAAAACCAATACAGCATTTTTAAAAAACACCAACATGATAAAAATGATACAAAAATGGTTAAAACAGTAGTGTTTGCAGTGGGGAAATGTAAGCAGTATTTAGCCAAAGGCCTGGTTGAAGAGGTGTGTCTTTACCGCCTTTCTAAACACAAATAGAGAAGGGGCCTGACGTACCTCCACAGGGAGACCATTCCATTGCCTGGGGGCCACTACCAAGAAGGCCCTCCCCTGGGTGCCCACCCGCCTAACTGCTGAGGGTGGTGGGACAACCAGAAGGGCCTCCCCTCCAGATCTTAAGACACGGGCAGGTTGATATGGGAGAAGGCGCCCCTTTAGATGAGAAGCAAGGATCTTGAAAGAAGCAGGAGTCCAGAACACACAAGGCATCCTCTCTTCCTACACCACCCCCGTTTTCAATCTGAATGGTGTCTGTGAGGGGAACCATATAGACACAAGCATGCAAGCATGCACACACATGTTCCTCAGTCAATCTCTGTCTCCCCCTCTTTCTTGGTTGCTGTGACCTGAAGAAAGGAGGAGATGGGGGTCAATGCTGCCATTCCTCAAGAATGCCCACAAGGTCAGACACTGGCCTCAGGAAAGTACAGTAACTCCCCCCAATATTAAACATTTAAATGGAATAAAGAGCAGAAATGGCACCAGAGCTGGGATTATCCAGCTGAAGGATAGGCCAAGATTCTGGGGAATAGTTCAGAAGAAAATCAGGAGGGTATTTTGGGGTTTGGTCCCTGGCATCAGGGTCTGCCTGAAGATTGTCTTAAAACTCCTTGGTCTGCCTTTCCCGCTCTCTGTCTTATTGCGTTTATATTCTGCCTTTCCTTCAAAATGTTCAAAGTGGACCAAGTTATTCTCTTCACCTCCATTTTGACCTCAGCAACCCTGTGGGGCAAATTCAGGTGAGAAGCAGAGACCAGCCCAGGCTAGTTTAAAGGATGCAGAGGAGGCAAGATGCCCAAAAGAGAACATTAGCCTCTCCCTGTCCCTCAGGATCTGCCTTCTGGCACACCCATATCATTCAGCAAAAGTATATGACTTGCCTGCCTTTCCCTCCCTCTCTTCATCTCTCTCTCACACACACACACAAAGAAGCTACAAGCTATGAATTGCGATCAGCTTCCACATCTGATATTAACTGGCCTCATTCAAAACCAAGATATAAAAAACCTATGACTTAGGCCAGAAGTAGAAGGAAAATAACAAAGTGCGTTCTCTAGTTCGTTTGGGAAAAAGCTTCAAATTATAAACTTCACGCCAGCAATAACAGAAAGAGAACCTACCGACCCTTCTAGGTTGGTCACTCAGGAAACATTCCTGTAGTCCCTTTGGACTTCATGGGATGTCTGCACTCTGGCATGAACCAAGGAAGGCCACCCAGCAGCAGCGTTAGTATGCCATGGCCACCATATGGCCACTCTAAGTGCTCATCCACGTGGCAAGGATATTGCGAGGTGAAAGTCAGTTCACCTCACAAGAGTCCCCATGCAAAGCCCTAATTCAGGCTACATGAGGGACAAATGCCACAAATTCACAGCAAAATAACCCCCCTTTATAACTGTTCTCACTCTGAATTACGGGGCAAGAATGGGTTATAAAGGGGGCATGGGGATGCTCCCAGGTTATGATTGCAGCATTAGCAGGCAGGGTTTCACTGTCCCCGCTGCCAATGCTGCAATTACAACTGCCCCCCCCCTTACCTGAGCAAGCAGTCACCCAGGTAAGGGGTTGCTTTAGCACCAAACAATCAGCAAAAGGAGGTGCAGAGGGTTGACAGTTCTCTCTTTTCCAGGGGGGCAACACATGAAAAGCTGCCCTAATGAATAAATAAGGAATTTGTGCATCAGTAAAAGGCACAGGATTCTGTGTGGGTTTACTCAGGACATAAAAAGAGGATGGGACTGCAACTGACCAGTGTTATCATTAGGCTCCACTCTCACTTGCTGTCCAAGCAACCATTCTATCATCAGGCCACAGGAAAAAGGAGAGAGGGTGGATCTTCAGCACTTTTCCATCTCTTTTGGTGAAGATTTTCTTTTTCTTCTTCCCTTCCATTCTTCTTTTTCTCTTACATCATGTCTTTCAGACTTGAAGCTTGCAGGCAGGGACTTGTCTGATACTACGTATTCTAGCTTACAAAATGGCTTAAGTGCAGGACAAAAATGCAGTTTAACAAGTGTAATTCAGATTAAATAGACAAAGAGAAAAGCTGCGGTCACACCTGATATTTAAGGTGGTCTCAGACAATAGCTGGTTCCCAGAGATCACACCCAACAGTGCCCTTCTGGTTTTTAACAGAGCTGCCTCCCTCCAATCTGATTTATCCAGTGTTCACATTATCCCAGCAGTGAGACTATTTCTGTTCCATAATATATATTTTAGGGTGTGATCATATTTGTTATATTTTTAGTGTGTGATAATTCAAGAGGACTACTGGGGGTGCTTTCAAAGTTTCCAGGGTGGGCAGAGGGATGGTTTCCCTTTCCCCCTCCAGTCAATGCCAGATCTTGTGAGCATTTAAGTGTTGTTGTGGTGGTGTGTAAGGCATTCCTCCAATGCCCCGTGCACCTGTGCAGAAAACCCACCATAGTCTGCATCACCTACATGGATCTTGGAAAGATGCATAGTTGCACAATTAGCTGCTTGTAGAGCCAAAAAAAGAGTCTGGTTGAGGAATGGAAGAAAGAATACTGAGTGTCACACTGTATGCTGGGGGGAATTGAATTCCCCCACCAACCCACCATAGTGCATGTGTGTGTGTGTGTATGTCCCAGTCTTGAGAAGATGTGCATTTGTGCAATTGCACACTTGCAAAGCCAAAAAATAGACTGGTCCAGGTGCTAGAGGGATGGTGCTAGAGGAATGGTAGAGGCTGAACACAGCTCCCCACGTTATGCTGAGGTGGAAAAAGAGGCTGGCAGGGAACACCTTCCGTGACAGATAATGCTGAATTGTGCACTTCGGGAAATCTCTGCTGTTTTTCTTTTAAGGAAACATGGAAGCAATATGGGCAATGCAAAAGCAGGGATGGATCACACTTCATTTGAATGCTCGGAAGCCCTGGCATTGGAAACTCTCATCTTATAAGCTCTGCCAACAAGGGCAGATGGTGGGGAGGGTGGAGGTGACCTTATCCTCCCCTGTGAAGCAAATATTTGACAAACAGAAATGCTTCCAATCACAGAGAGCACAAGGAGGAGACAGATAGGAGGGGGAGAGAAGGACAAAGTACCCCATCAGCAGATTGTGGCAGAAAGACAAAGTGAGTGAGCACTTATATTAGATGGGCCTAATCAAGCCCAAAATGAGCTAAGTCTCCATTGTGCCATAAGATGGACTAATTTTTTGTCTGACCAAACCCAAAAAAGAGACAATGTTCTCAGCTATGGAGGGCAGCAAGTCTGTTCTCTGCTTAAGCTGTCAGTGGGGTGGCTCACGGACAAACCTGCTCTGGGCAGGTGTAAAAGCTATAGCAGCATTTGCCTTTACCTGGCACATAACAAAGTGCCAGATAACTTTGGGATGGATCAGGTGTTCTGAAGTGCGGACACCCACACAACCCTCATGAGGCTGTGATCACACACAGCAAAGAAAGAAAAGCCATTTCTGCACTGGGCCTTGTTCAGGATTATATTCCAGAACAGGGGCCTGCCGTCCGCACACTAATGCAGACTTCAGCAGGCCTTCTGGGACCTTCTGTGGTCTGTATTAGCATCTGGACAACAGGCTCCTATTCTGGGATTTGGTCTGGAATAAGGCCCAGGAATAAAAGGAAGGAAGGAAGAAGGGAAGGAAGGAAGAAGGAAAGGAAGGAAAGGAAGGAAGGAAGGAAGGAAGGAAGAAAGAGAGGGAGGGAGGGAGGAAGGAAATCTCTAAGGCAGCTCAAAGATCGGATTGTTCACACATCAATCCACATCAGTCTCCTCCTCCCACGCCTCATAAACATTCTGTGCCAAAAAAAGGTGGATCAGAGAAGGGACGAGAAAGGAACACCAGAGCCACAAGCTACTGTCTCCGGGGTGCCTCTGAACTGCCCTTTCTGTAATCTCTGAAGAGGCTTCGAGTCACCCTTTCTGACAGGTGTGAACACAATCCGAGAGGCAGGACAAAGGAGCGTGAGACACTTGCCTGTGCCAGAGGTACTGGGAAGGAGGCTGCTCTGGCCTGGCGCCCCTCCGCCCCAAGCGCCCTCTGGAGACGCGAGCGCCACGCCAGAGGGAGCCTCAGCTTGCCCCGCCTCGCCTTTTTAAAGCCCTTCCCGCCTCTTTTCGGCAGCTCGCGGACGCTGGGAAGGCAGCGGTGAGCGGCGTAGGTGAGCGGAGGAGACTGGCTGCCAGGAGGCGGCGAGGGAGCCGAGGGGTGACGGGCGCCCTATCTGAAGCCAGGTTCTGAGTCGCCCGTGTGGAGGTGAGCAAGGCGGGGCAAGGCAAGGATGCTCCCTTGGGAAGAAGCGGGGGGGGCAGGAGGAAGGGGGGTTCGGCGCCGGGCGGTTTCTTTTGGGGGGTAATGAGCGCCGGAGGGGGGCAGGAGGAAGGGGGGGTTCAGGGCTGGGAGGTTGCTGCGCGGGGGGGGGGGACGGGGGAGCTTCGGCGTCCGAGGATTTCTAGCGCCTGGCACTTGCAGGGGATCAATGGTCTGGGACTGGTGGGCAAGAGCCCTCATTTTCTAGCACCCGACTGTGGCTTACCTGGGCGTAAAACGGGTTGGCTTTTGGATCCCAAAGTAATTCGGATGCTGCAGAAGGTAGACTACAGAAAATGTCCGTGGGTGGGGAGGGGGTGAATAAGTAGGAATGTATCAATAAAGGCCCCTCGACCCAGCACAGGTCCCCGGATCACGTTGTGTTGGCAGGGGGCATTTGCACCTACGTTTTAATCCAGGTTCACGCCACTTTAGCAAAAGATGTCTATCCCAAAGGTGGATGTTCTGAGATGCATAAAGCCAAAAGCAAACAACGTTTCAAGTTGCCAAAGCATTGTCTCGTTATGAAAGCAGTCTGAAGCTGGGGGGGGGGGGGGGATGCAGGTGTGAATGTAAGGAGATCTGCATCTAGTCCAGAATTGGAGTGTCCATATGAGGCACACTGGGAACCACAAGCGCTTGGAGATTTTCTTGGGTGCTCGGTGACCACAGCTCCTCATCTTCCAGCAAAGACTGCCCAGTATAAACAGGATCAGATTGTGGGCAGTAAATCTCATTCCATTAGTCTCTCTTTTTGTTGGGTGGGACTGTCTTGTGGTGTGCGCAAATCCTGGAACGTCCCTGCCCTCTATTTATTTATTTAGGCAACTTATATACCACCCTATACCACAGTCTCGGGACAGCTCATAAAAGTGAATTAAAACAGCATTTTTAAAAGGTGAGATATAAACTAAAATGTCCTCATTGATAACTATCAAGTTAAACAGCCATCAAAGAGGTTGGCAGTAGTTGAGATTCTTGGCTAAACCCCAATGCTTAAACCTTTTTTAAATCTACTTTGGAAGGGGAGTTAAAGATGAATCTAGAACAGTGTTTAAAAAAATATGGGTCTTGTATATATCTTTTTTTTTAAAAAAAATCTGCTTTTAAACTCAGATGTTCTCTACAGTTTTGGGTGACTTTTTTTATACACACCAGCAGAGGCACACTTGCTCCTCAACCCCCAAACTCACCGGTGCTTTAGTTTGTTTTGAATCCCCACTTGGTCCTGAAAGCTCACTGAAGACCTTGGGCAGGTCACTGCTTCTTAGCCTAACCTATCTCACAGGGTTGTTGTGAGCATGAAATGAAGGGGAAGAGAATAATTTGGGAACACCTTCAGCTCTTTGAAAGAAGGGCAGAACAGAAATGCAGTAGAAATTAAAGCTTATAGCTTACATAAATCTAGCAATTTTATTTATTTATTTATTTAAAATATTTATATCCTGTTTCCCATTAAAATATAATCTTGCAGTGGTTTACATAGAATAAACACATGATTAAAATTGAAGATGGAGAAAACAAGCCAACTCTCACTCACTCATTCACTCCGGAAAAAAACTGGGTTTTCAATCAGTGCCTAAAATCAGAAGTATAGAGGCCCTGTGAATATCAGAGGGGAGACTTTTCCAGAGGGTGGGTGCCACCGCAGAGAAGGCCCAGCTGAGGGAGGCACTCCACCTAGTAGGATGGTCTCAAGTTGTAAAGGACCCTGTATGCCATCTATTATACACTGTTTTCATTGCTGTTTTGCTACAATCACAGCATGCAGAGAAAGAATGTGATTTTCTCATTCTGGTTATTATCTTCATTTTCCAATGAAGTTTATTACAAAAATAAAGGAAAACCAGTTTTTTAAGGAACCCTGTGGCTAGTTAAAAAGACAACTAATTCAGCACAGGACTTTCCCATTGACTTCTTTCCACCCACTTAAAAACATTTCTGTGGCTGTAAGTTACTTCCTAATCCTATCGGATTCAAAATGTTCATTCAGTACTGAGTGGGTGATGTCTCTAACTTTCTTTCAATCAGCCTTTCCCAAAGTAATTAATGATTCAGTCATTTGTGAGTGACTGAAGTGTTAACATGCTTCAACAACTTCTCTAACTGCTAGTCATGAAAAGCAACTTAACTTTTTGACTGCAGATTACCATGGAAGAAGGGGCACCCATCTGGCCTCTTGGGATAAGAAGTCAAGTTTGCAAATGAAAACACAACAAACCTCTCATGTTTCCAAGTGAGGGTTAACATTTTAATGAAAAATTTACATGCCATTCTTTCCTTCTTTTCCCTTGCCTTTCAGTCATTCATCTCTTTCATATTATTCCAGCATTTGACACAAAGCAGAATACAGTTACCACCTTGACGTTCCAGATCTTTCCACATAGGAATGGGATGCAGAGGCCTCCCTTCTGCATGCTGCTGAGGATTATGGGAGTTCCCTTCCTCTCCTAGCACACTCAGTCTTCACAGGTGCCCTAACCCAGGTATCCCAGCCTTCGTGGTTCAGTACACCACAGGGGATTATTTTCAGTGATGTAACAGGGTGTGCTGCTGAAACACTATCCCTGGGAACTCTGAAGCTGGTGTGGGGGCCAGTGTAGGATGGGCTGTCCCAAACTGGACAACCTTGTCCCATGCCAGAAGCAGCCCATACCAGTTTGAGAGAGGATGTGTATCCCAGAATTGAAGAAGTAAAAGTGAATCTGCCCTCCATATCTATCTAGGATCATATTGTCAGAATGCTAACAGAACTGGTTCCTAGTGTTTACACAGAATAGGGAAGGTATTGGTGTCATCGCACCCCTCAGCAGGAACATTGTGCTTCCATGATTTGCACTGGATGCCTGCTTGCTACAAAGTCCAGTTCAAAGTATTAACATTAACTTACAAGGCCCTAAACAGCAATGCACTCTATGGAAGACTGCCCTTGAATAAGATCCGTAACCTGCAGTTAGTTGAAAATGTTAGTACTAAACAGCTTGGGACCTCAATACTTGATGTAACACCTCCTCTTATATAGACCTGCCCAAGGTTTAAGATCTGTTGGAGGGGGGCTCCTCCATGTCCCACCAGTTAGAAAAATCCGCTGTGTTGATGGGTGAGGGCCTTCTCAACTGTGGCACCTTACTTATGGAATGCCCTTCCCTTGGAGGCCTCTTTAATGCCAACCCTTCTAACTTGTAGGTGCCAAGTAAAGACCTGGATTTTTATGAAAGCCTCTGGGCACTGATTCATTCAAGCACTATTTTAATTTTAACTAACTATGCTGTTTAATACTGTTTAATAGGGTATGCATTTAATGTTCTGTTGTATATGGATTTTTATTGTAAGCCGCCCAGAGATCTTAGGATATGAGGTGGGATATAAATATGCTAAATAAATAAATAAAATGAACACCTTCTTCCATATAGACCTGCCCATGCCCTAAATTCTGTTGGTGAGGTCCTCTTGGCGGTCCCATCATCTTCAGCAGTTAGGGGAGTGAGAATCCATAGGAGGACATTCTTAGCTGTAGCCCCCAGGTTATGGCATTATCTCTCCTCTGAGATGCTTCATGCACCCTCATTGTATGCATTCAGATAGTTGGTGAAGATGCTTTAACTAAGGGAACACCATCCCCTCCCCTGTAGGCACTGTCACTAATTTGGCCAATTTGTTTTTATCTGCTTTTACAATTTTATTGAGACCTTTGGGTATAGGGTGGGGTGGCTGGATAGATACCCCAAACCTATCCTCCAGCATGACTTCTGGGCCCATTTTTGCCGTGATTGAAAATTCTCCCATGGCTACCTCTTTGAAGTTGGCAGAATGTTGTGCTACCCAGATGAAGGTGAGGGAATAAGGGGCTCAGCTTAAAGACGCCTCCTGCCACACCCCTGGGGTATGAGTAAGTGCTGTTATGGTAAGATGCTGTGATCCACTGTGGTTCTGACCCTATCCTAGAGATAGGGCAGGTGTGGGTGCCTGTAGATGTCTTGGGTACCATGCCTTCATGCTCAGTAGCATGATGTAGATGCCAAAGAGTGTGTTTGTCTGTCTGAGCTGCCTGCCTGATGTGCCCAGTTCACTGGGTCTGGATACTATTAAGTGCCCAATTGGGCACTTCTATTTGCATGTTTGCTTATGAAATTCATGTGCCACCTGCCTCTGAGGGGCAAAATGTGATGCCCATTATTCTACCCACCATCACTTTATCCTAAAAAAAATACTGTGAGTTGGGTTAGGCTGAGTTGGCCCAAGATCATACCATAAACTTTCATTGTTAAGTGGTGGTTTGAATCCAGGAATTCCTAATCCTAGCCTGACCTACTTCGCTGCCAATAGTGACTTCTAGTGACTACATGGACAACCTCGTCCAGTTTTGCTGACAGGTTGAAAAAGCAGCGTGCCATAACTTTCTTCTCAGGAGAAGCTGGGGATCAAACAGACAACCCTCTGCTTTTTAGGATATTGCTCTACCACTAAGCCATGGGCCTATGTACATGTTTAGTATATATGCACATAAATAGTACTTAATGGGTGTTTTTCCACTGTCACCAGAAGTACCCATTAATGGGTACTTCTAGTGACAGTGGGAAAACACCCAATGATAAAACAAAAGGTACTATGTTAATTTCCTAGAATCTGAAGATAGGCTTAGGAGATATTATGTGTGAAATCCTGGGGACACTGGGGCTATTGGTCTGTTTAATTATGTTTTATAGTTTCTGATATTGTATTTTAATTTGTCATATTGTTTAATATACTTTTAAGGGGGGGAGGGACTATAATGTTTTATTTTTATATGATGTTTTTATTATATTTATTGTTGTTAACCGCCCGGATTGGGTTGCCACAGGGCGGTATACAAATAAATATTATTATTATTATTATTATTAATTTGTATTTGGCAAAGGGTCCAGCTGGGTATAGGGTGGATGGTTAATTTTGACATTGTTTTTACAAGCAGGAAAATCCTAACCTCTTGTAGGTATACAGACAATTTCTATGAAATAGTTTAGAGAGACAGGAAAAGGCCATTTGCAGGGATCTGACAGCAGGTGAAGGTTTTGGCTTTGTCCTCTGCTTGAGATGCTCAGAAGCAATTGTTGGTCTGCAGTGTGAGACAGAAAGCTGGACTAGATGATCTGTGGGCTGATCCAGCAGGACTCCTCTTCCGTTCTTATCACCTGATGTATTTTTCTCTACATAGGTTAACTACACCTACAACAATGAACTGGGGAACTCTCCAAGCCATTTTAGGAGGTGTCAATAAACATTCTACGAGCATTGGGAAGATATGGCTCACCGTCCTCTTCATCTTTCGTGTCATGATCCTTGTGGTTGCTGCTGAAAATGTCTGGGGAGATGAACAGCAAGATTTCACCTGTAATACCCAACAACCGGGATGCAAAAATGTCTGCTATGACGCATTTTTCCCAATTTCTCACATCAGACTTTGGGCTCTTCAGCTTATCTTTGTCTCCACTCCTGCGCTTTTAGTGGCAATGCACGTTGCCTACAGACAACAGGAGAAGAAACGGAAATTCAGGCATGGGGAGAAGATTGACATTGAAAATCTGAAAATTCAGAAAGTTCACATTGAGGGCCCCCTATGGTGGACATACACCAGCAGCCTTTTCTTCCGAATTATCTTTGAAGGTGGTTTCATGTATCTATTTTACTTCACATATGAAGGGTACCAAATGCCCCGCCTGGTAAAATGTGCCGATTTCCCATGCCCTAATATAGTAGACTGCTTTATTTCCAGGCCCACTGAGAAAACTGTATTTACTATTTTCATGCTGGCAGTATCTGGCGTCTGCATGCTCTTAAATGTACTTGAGTTGTCTTACTTGATACTAAAATCTTGCACAAGGAAGTCAAAATCCAAAAAACCATTGCACGGCCATTAGATGATTTGTACTGAATATTGAAAAAGTTCAGTTATTTCCAAGTTCTTTGAAAATTATACTGCTTTAAGGAATACTGTGTTCAGTCTGATAGTTATTGTAATGTCTATCCTATCACTTGAAGTGGTTTCCACAGCTCAAAAGCTGTCGAAAAAGGCAATGGATTAATCAAGATCCATCCTTCTATTGGATCAATATGGCAGAAATGTAAGCGTGTGCATGATCGAAGCATATACATGATTAAGTGTGAAAGACACAGGCTCTGTCCAGATGCACAGTAAAACCTGCAATCCTTTTGGGATTATATTGGGAATGCCAGACATTTCCCTGACATTCCCAATATAGTTCCACTTTAGACGTTGAAAAATCTGATAGATCGCTATTATAGGAAATCCAGCAATGATGTGGGGATTCCTTTAATAGTGATGCTTACCTTGTTATCTGGTGGCACTTTTTAAGAAGTGGAGCAGCTGGCATAATCGTGTGTGCAAAAGACCACAAAAGTGGGTTGGTGCTTGGTTGACTTCTGGAAGCCCCAATTGCTCCAATCCAAAGGCAGCTGGTAGACGTCAAGGTAAGCCTAGGATTGCTCCTAGAGGGTGATGAGAGTCAATGGCTAGTTCCAGGCGCCAGGTGATAATGTGGAGAAAAGCCCCTCCAGAATGCTCACTTGTTGGCTAGATAGCTCGAGATGGTGCTCTCTGTGCTTGATATATTGACATGCATGCCTGGGTATTTTGAACAGGGAGGGCCCAGCAAAAACTAGCTTTTAAAAAACCAGTTTCTAAAGTGAGCAGGTTCACTTGTATATAGACATGGCCTACAAACATGACCTAATTTGGACAAACTACTTTCATATGAGTATGCTACTCCATTCCAATACAAAGAACAAATGGTTGTCTGACACTTCAAAGACAAATAAAACAGCATGGAACTTGAAAGCCAAGAATCTGTGTCATACACCTCAGATTCACGTATCATGAAAATACGGTCATCCTTGGTATAAGGTGTTTTTGCTTTTACACACTGCTAATATGTGGCTTCTTCCTTTGTACTGCATGGCTTTTCAACAGCATGGATTTGCTTTTACATGGTTGCCAAAATGTGACTTCACTTACTTGACTTTATCCCAGAAATGTTTTGGCCTTATTTTGGAAGACTGGGCCCTCCCCTCCATGGCACTGTTGACACACTGGCTTGCCGGGTGCCATTTTGACAGTGCTGTTAACTTACATTCATTGATTAGGACTCACCTCTGTGCCACTGACCTACACTCACAGACTGGCCCGTTTTCCCTCCCTATGGATTTGCATAAGGGGCAATTATTCACATCATTCACCTTTGTACCACATGATGGCTCCTGGAAACCAAATCATAGTGGTACACAAGGAACAACTTTATTCGCTGTCATGTTTCTGCTTAGATTTTGGGAACCACAGGTCTCCTTCCATTCCACTGCTGAGCTTGACGCATGCTATAAAGTCTTCCTACAAGAGTCACGGTGAGTTAGGATCCGCTGCTACCTGCTGTTTCTCCAAAATGTATTTCAGTTGATATGAAAAGAAGGCTGTATCCTTTAAAACATCCCTGTTACCCCATGCCAGAAACACCACAATTTAAAGTAAAAAAAAAGTTGTAGCAGTGGTATCAATAAAACACAAAATGTGCAAAGAAATATTATCCAGAACAAGTAACTCTGCCTCTGTGAGAATATCCTTAATCCAACCATGACAAACAAGAACTTTGCTTTATCATGCTTCTCTTTGTTGTAAGAGTAATTGCATTTTAGATTGCGAAAAGAACTTTGTGTTGTCAAACAACCAGTATTATACAAAATATTTTGTTTGTATTATTGAAGCTTTTTTACTTTATTTACTCTAAATTAAACCACATTTGAACATACGTGATTTTTGTTACTTGGAGAGCCAGAGGACATAATGTGTTTACAGGAAAAATGAAAATTAAAAAATCAAGTGTCGTTTTTAACAATGTAAACAATCCATACATACAGGTCTCTTACTTATGAATAAGTCACTGACTTGGTAAATAAATTAACAACTTACTTAAGACTATCATTTTTGCCAACAAAAGTGCCTCATAAAATGAGCCTAGCAAAGTAGCACTAGACAAAATACTGGGCCCTTTCTCCATTTACCATTGATCTGGATTAAGGAGCCTCTTAATCCAGATCTTAGGCTTCCTCGCCCGCATGTTAATGTCGATCAAGGAGGCCCTGCCCCTGCTAGTCTGGCTCCATGTGCACTGGATGGAGCCAGGGCAGAACCAGATTTAGCAGCCCTTAATCTAGGGGCCAGTTCACACTTGGTTTTATTCTGGAATGTATCCTGAAATAGGGGCCTGCTGTCTACATGCTAGTACAGGCTACAGTAGATCCCTGCCAGAGAGGCCTGCCAGAGTTTGCATTACCATGCAGACCACACACCCCTATCTTGAAATATATTCCAAATTATAGCCAAGTGTGAACAGGCCTTAGATCTCTGATGGACCCAGTTAATCAGGTCCACAAGATGACGAAGGGCTTTGTTCCAGAACATGGAAGGCATGCAAAAGATATATCTCCATGTCCCAGAAGGATGGGGTGCTCTTCAGGAGTGCGCCATAGCATGCTTCCAAAAAGCACCCTCCCAGATCTATACCAGATAAATGCAGAAAGGGGCTATACCTGTCTCCATTCTGCAATAGCAGATTGTCTGGGGAGGTCCCACTACCATCACTGAGGCCACTCTGTTCAAACCACATCACCAGTGCACAGAAGGCCCCCTTGCTCTCTGTGCGCAGGCACAAATGGCGCTCAAGCAAACAGTCTTCACACACTTAACCTTTTGGTGCCTTGGAGGGACATTCAAGCCCCATAGTGCCCCTTCAATGGAAGGTGCTGTGGAGACGGGCCAATCTGATTCCCCAAGGCATCTTCCATCCCTGTGGAACCATGGCTACTATATAAATGAAAGCTGAACATAGGCCCGGTCACTGTTTTTGTAAAGTGTGTATTCAGATGCTGCGTGAGGGTTTCCATATGCACCTGGTTGGCCACTGTGAGAACAGGGGCCAGTTCACACTTGGCTTTATTCTGGAATATATCCTGGAATAGGGGCCTGTTGTCCACATGCTAGTGCAAGTTACAGCAGGCCCCAGGTAAGGCCTACCAGAGTCTGCATTAGCATGTGGGCCACACACCCCTATCCTGACATATACTCCAGAAAAAGGCCAAGTGCGAACAGGCCCCAGGCTGCTGGCCTAGTTGGGCCATGGGTCCAATTCCACAGGGTATTTCTCATCTGTTTAGAAAAAGGTAATCAGTTTTGTTTAAAACTTTCATCTGGAACAAAGAGCTAAAAGTGCAGCAAGAAGGTGCATGCGAACTTATAAGATTCTCAGGTTAGTTTGAAGGAATAATCCAAGTGTTGTTGTTGGGTATCACTGAGTCATGGCTGACTCCTGATTGACTGCATGGGCACCTCCATGGGCATCTCTACGTAGTTTTCGTGGATAAATATGGAAGTGGTTTGCCACTGCCTACTTCCAGGGAGCGCCTGGGTATTGAACCGGCAACCTTCTGCTCTGCAGGTAGTTTGTTCTACCACTGAGCTGCAGCCCCGTCAAATACTTGAATATCAGGTGTAAAAGCAGGTAAGATAGATTAGGAGAAAACAGTGTGCAGGCAGAGGTGGTTTAAATAAATGGATTTATAACTTAACTGTTTTTGCAGAAACTGGACCACACTGAAAGCCTTTTTTGTTAGAAATTGCTACACAGACTACTGAGTTGTAGAACAGGAGCTTACATGGGTAGTTTTCATCTCATTTGTTGCAGGGTCTGGCATGTCATGCTGTGTTGCATAGTTCTGCTTTGAACCTAAGCTTTCAGATATGGCTACAATGTCCATCTTCAGAGATTATGACAGCTAGAAGAATCAAAGGCAACAAGATCTATGAGGCTATGTGGAATAAGTAAGCAAAGTCTGGATGCAGCCTTTTTTGCACTTAATTTCCATGGAGCAATATCCCACGAAGGTTAACTTCCAGGACAGTGGCTGGCATTCACATTGCAAGTGCCAACACTGTCCTAAGCTTCACCTCCACTTGCCCAGAGGCCCTCCAAGTGCAGACAAGTCCTATCCAAGGCCATCTGCATCACCATAACAACAGCCATGTATGTTGGGCTGTTGCTGTGGTGATAGCTGATGCAGCATGCAACTGCGCAGCCATGCCACACCAGCCCCAGACAGCATCTGCATATAGTGTGAACGCTGCCTGTGGGAATTTACTGGGAGCATCCTAGGTACTCCTGTTGAGCTCTGTTTTGGTATGGAAGCATTACTGTGGTGTGCAGATTTTCCATCCCAGAGCATGCTGGGCTCAATGGCTTTTTTTTTCAGTCTTTAAAGCGTGAAGTCAAAGCTCTCTGTTGTCACAGCCATGAGGTTCAGAACTCTTTAAAAAAATAAAGAACAAGAATTTCAATAATCTTACAGTCTGCATTGGGTTACACTATGCAGACTTGCTACCTCTTGCTTGTATGATATTTCCTTCTGAACAAACACCTTACATAATTGTGGAGAATCCACCCAAAGTTGGTATGTATGTGCTTTAGGCTTACTTTCTTACAAATCCTGCAATGTGCGCCCCAAACCCCTTCGGCATGCCTTTCTATGTTCTTATATTCACATGTTCAGTACTTACTTATTCCCACAATTGGGAACAATGATCTATTTTGACACAGTACAGATTACAAATAGGAAGTACATTTTGATGCAAACAAGACAGGAACAAGTCGCTTTACATGTTTATCTAGGTTCATTTCACCACTAATGATTTTTCTAGGTTCATTTCACCAGAGGAATAAAAGAATAAAACAGGCAGGCTTTGAAGAGAGGAAGGTGTGCTTTGCAACACTGCAATAAAAGGTTACAAATGACATCTATTTTTATTTTTCAAATTTGCTTTTAATTATCATCCAGATTCAACAAACAAACTATACTTGTCAAACTTAAGAAACAGATTTCTTCATGTTTGACCCTATCTCGATTCCCTTTCCCCTGCCTTGGTGATGCAACAGCCCATTACAGTTTCTTTTCCATTTGGACATTAATATTATTTACATCAACGTGTCCTCCACCTACTACATCTAAAATTGTAACACCATCCTATGCATAGAATTATTTATTGTGTAGTCATTTTTTCATAACAGTGTTTTCCAAATCCTAGTAAAATTCTCAATATTTTTCTGCACTGACATTGCTTTTTTCTTGATTATTAATATTTTCCATTAATATCCCAAAGAATTCCATGCCACAGAGTGACTTTTAAGTTATCTAGATCTTTCCATTGTCTCGTAATCAATACTGGCACACATTAGATATGCGGATATTGAAAATATGCAATATGAAAACTTCTGGGTCAAAAGAAGAAGAGTTGGCTTTTCTACCCTGCTTTTCTCACCCATTTAAGGGGACTCAAAGTGGCTGACAAACCTTCTGTTCTTCTCCCCACAACAGAACACCCTGTGAGGTAAGTGGGGCTCAGGAGAGAGCTGTGACTAGCCCAAACTCACCCAGCTGGCTTCATGGGGGAGGGCAGAATCGAACCCGGTACTCCCAGATAAAAGTCTGCCTCCCTAACCACATGTTTGGTCTAGTGGTTAGGGATTGTGCATCAATGATTTATTCTATTTCTACACGCACCATATCTATCTGTAAAGTACGTCAAGGGATTCAGGCAAACCTCTTTAGTCCAGGCTCAGTTTCTCCTTCAACACATTTATCTACAACATAGTTGCTTGTGGTGAACCTAAATGAGAAGAGACAAACTTTCAGTCCTTCTGTCCTACTGACCACTAGAAGAAATAAGACCAGGTTCCCACTGGGCAATTTAATGCAGGTTTTAATTCAGTATTTTTTTAAAAAAAATCAGCAGTGAGGGTTTGTGGTTTGTTTGTTTGTTTGTTTGTTTGTTTGCGTTCCCACTGCTAGATTATAATGCAGCCTCACAGGGGAGAAACTTCCTCCCTTCCCCATGCAGTTAGCAATTGGACACCTTGGCTACATGGGGTGGGCAATTAAAACTCCATCCCCTATATAAACCTGCTCCAGGAGATCATGGAGCTTTTCTTCAGCACTTCGCCCCTCATGGTAGCATGTTGAAAAGGCAGTAGAAGATCACTTTCCCTTTCTTTTGCATGAAAGCAGCAGTTCAGGACTGCACAAAATGGCAGGGGGTGAGGCAAAAGGCGGGTATTAAAAAGGCGATGCTGGAACGGAGAGATCAGGCAGGATTTTACACAGGAACTGACAGCTTTCACTATCACTCACTGATCTCTTGATACATCTCACCCCCGATATGTGTGTCTCTTGTTTTACATCTCCACCTCCCCCATCCCACCTCCCCCATCCCACCTCCTGTTCAGCCAGCACAAGTGCCTTGGCACGTAATGGCAGACAGCTGGGGGAAGAGAGGGGAAGAGGGCAGGGGAAATCACAGCTTCTCATTGCTTCAGGGGAAACTGAAGAGAATGCCCCTAAAGCATGGTTCCCTCCTCCCCCCAAAATGCTTGTGTTCCCATTGCTAAATAGTGAGGATTATTTCTAAATCCAGCAGCAAGACCACTTTTGATTCGAATATAGATAATCTGCATTTTGGGACCTTTAATCCTCAGAAACTGTGGATTCTTTTTAAAACTTTGGGAACGGTGAGCTTTCAAAGCAATTTCAAAGCTCTTTAAATCTTGAATGGGAACACAGCCCAAGGGTTAGCAGAGGTTAATAAATGATCCTTCTTTTCCCCTGCTTTGCTTGACCCTGGTTGCTAGGCTCATTGGGATATCTTATTTCCTTCATTCTCACTTACTTTCCTCTCCCTTCTCTGCAATGTGTGATAGAGGGCTCAGAACACAAGCTCTCCTATTCAAGTTTTTATTTGCCTAATGAATTTAAACATACGCACAATAACCAGTACCGCACAACAGATTCAAAGCTGGATTATTGTTAATAACTTCAAGTAATGATCAAAGTCAACTCTTTTGAATACTTGGAATTTCTATACCTGTTATAATGAATTTATATTAATTCATTAAGTTAGCCCAAAGGCGCCACTAACATCGCACAGCACATTTGGTTACAAAAGCGATACAAATGAGAGAAAAATAGCCTTTTGCTAGTAACAATGTATTAGTCCGGTGATGGCCAACCTATGACACGCGTGTCACAGGTGACACGCCAAGCCCTTTTGGGTGACACACCTGGTCACCCTGGCACCTGGGCATGTAGTGCTTGCTTGTTCTTGAAGTGTACGAAATACTTTCAGTTGAAGATTTAGCAACAAAAGTCACTAATGTAAAGAATTATTTGTTTTTGCTTTTAATAAAATACATATACTGGTATCAAAAATATAACTTACTAGAGCTAAAATATCACAAAATTATGCATATTTCTAGATGTGACACAGCACCCGAGTTAAGCCAGGTTTTCTTGTGAATTTTGACACACCGAGCTCAAAAGGTTCACCATCACTGTATTAGTCCAACCTATCTGAGAAACAGCAGCTATGATTTTATCTCAATAATCATAGCTAGCAAATTTTGGGAGGCAATGAACTGCTCATAACTCCACAGTTATAGTGCGAAAGTGTTCTGAGTTTTCTTCCAGCTTTCAAAATGCAGCTTTAATGTATCAAATAATCATACTGCCACCTGCTGTTTCTGTAGCATTATAAACTACAGAATATCAAAAGGTACAAAAAGATCAATCTGAGGTTGTGTCTTGCACACATTAAAAAAAAAACAGCTCAAAAGTGCTTAGAGGTGGTAGCATCCAGATGTTAGGGTTTGCATCTCACCTTTAATCTACATTAAAGCCAGAGAATGAAATCTGCAAGGATTCCAGTGACCCAATGGCTTCTGAGTACCAGTCTGTGGATTACCAATTCATATTCATTCAGATCCAAGTCAATTCCTCAGGACTTTCTGCACTTGCCCTCAGACTAGAACAGGCCTCCCATCTGCAACATACTCTAGTCCTAGGGAGGCCATGCCCACCACTGGTATGCTCTGTCCATATAGGATGGATCAAAATCCAGACCAGGATCTGGATCACTGGTAGACTTAATTAAACAAGGGGTGTTTTTCCACTGTCACTAGAAGTACCCATTAATGGGTACATAATGGCATTTTTGTACCCATTAATGCGTACTCAATGGGTACTTCGTACCCATTAAAGGGTACTTAATGGGTACTTCTAGTGACAGTGGAAAAACACCCAAGTATACTGGCAGATCAGCAGGTCCTGATCCAGAACGTGGAGGCGTGCAAAGGGCACACCTCCATCTTCTGGAATACTGGGAGACCCATTCTAAAGCTTGTGCAAGGTTCAGGACCCATGCAGAGGCTGTTCTGGACCAGCACATCAGGCAGATGCTTTTCCAGACCACACCTTGCCGTGACCTGGGCAAGACCTACTGATCCAGATCATGGCCCTTCAGTGCAGAAAGGATCCTCATTTTGCTGCTATCTACTATTTAAGTAACAAAACTTCCTACCTTATAAAATGGGGGAAATAGAAGGTTTAGATGCTTATGCTTACGACAAAAAAACTCTCAATACCATTGCACCTTCAGGACCTTCACCAGTATCCCGATTCAGACCTGGTTTTAAGGAACGTTCATATAAGAAGACTTGGAAGCTGCAGTTAGTACAAAATGTAGCAGCCCAACTACTGCCGGATACAACTTACAAGTAGCACATAGCACCTGCTTTGAGAGAGCTGCATTGGCCGCCTATATCAGTGATGGGGAACCTTTTGAGCTCGGTGTGTCAAAATTCACAAGAAAACATAGCTTAACTTGGGTGCTGTGTCACATCTAGAAATATCCATAATTTTGTGATAGTTGTAGCTCTAGTAAAAGTTATATTTTTGATATATGCATTTTATTAAAAGCAGGAACAAATAATTATTTACATTAGTGACTTTTGTTGCTGAATTTCGTTTGCTAAATCTTCAATTGAAAGTTGGTATTTCGTACACTTCAAGAACAAGCAAGCACTGCACGCCCAGCTGCCAGGCTGACCATGTGCGCCACCCAAAAGGGCTTGGCGTGTCACCTGTGACATCATAGGTTGGCCATCACTGGCCTATATGCTTCCAGTCTGAATCCAAGGTGCTGTGTTGGGACATGGGTGAGGGCCTTCTCAACTTTGGCATCTCACTTACGGAATGCCCTTCCCTTGGAGAGGCCCATTTAGCGCCAAGTAAAGACCTGGCTTTTTCTGAAAGCCTTTGGGCACTAATTTACTCAAGCACTATTTTAATTTTAGCTTTTAACTAACTATACTGTGTAATACTGTTTAATAGGGTATGTATTTAACCTTTTGCTGTATATGGGTTTTTATTGTAAGCCACCCAGAGATCTTAGGATATGGGACAGAATACAAATATTCTAAATAAATAAATATAAATCCAGGTACAATCCCACATATTTCCTATTGCACATGGATGGGGGGGGGACTTGGGTCAGTTAGTTCTGTCCCTTCCCTTTCATCAAAGCTCCTGGTTCTATAGACAATCTGTCAGGAGAACATTTAAAGCAATAAACCTGAAATGTTTATGGCTGGGAATCATATACAATGTGGATATCATAAATGCAATGGGCGAGGCAAGAATGCCATGGAGATCATATGAGTCCGAAACATCAGGGCCAATATCATTCTCATTTTGCTTCTGCATAGCTGGACTGTGGGAAAGCAGTGATGAATCAGTGAGGTTGTCCCAGAAGGACAGTCTCAATGAAATGCAAACTATAAACGGAGGAGGGTTGCTGGAGTTCTGAGTTTTACTGCCTGATCTTCAGTGCAAAATTGTTTTGCCCTGAAGAGGCTACCGAGTCAGGTAGTGAATCATCTGCACGTGTCTTCTCTGAGCTGAGTTTTCATACTTACTTCAGATACTTGCTACCATAGGAAGTGGAATAAGAAGTTACAATAGCATAGCTCAGATCTCATGATTAGGGTTGCTGGTATTTTGTTCTGATGGGGCTCCTGTGCTCCTTCCAAGTGAATGAGAAATAGAAATATCTGTAGCCACAGAAGAAAAGAAAGAAAATCCGGAAAAAAAGCTTCTTTTGCTTCGGAGCATCTCCATGCAGAGCTTTACTCTGGGCTTCCATAGCCACAAAGGAGGAAAATCCGCGGCAGAAACCCCCCCTTTAAACAAGACTACCTCCAAACTTTTTGGAAGCTGCGGGTTTTCCTAGTAACATGGAGATGCACCTGGGGTATTGGGGACAGAGATTGTCGGCCGTGGTATTAGCGGGTGGGGTTTCCCCTTTGCCTGCAATTCTTGCTATCTGTTTTAGGGGTAAAAATTAAAATACGCCTCGTTTTCAAGCGAGCGGATCCTCCTCGGTTGAAGCTACCGCAGATCCCCAAGGATCTTCCTCCTCTCTTGCTCTCTAGCCCCCTTTGGCCTCCAGGGCGGCAGCAGCACCAGGGGGAGGAGGAGAGCGGAAAAGCACATGCAAGTGCGCACACACATGCACACAGACAACAATAACAGATGCAAGCTGAGCAGCGCTTTCTAACTCCCTTGCTCCGCCCAGGCCTTCAGGCTGCCTGGGCTGGGCCCGCCCGCGCTGCCCTCGGAACATCTGCACATCCATGTGCCGACAGTGACGAGGGTGACATCAAAGCCAGCCCAGCTCCTGGGGAGGTCCCGCCCGCAAATCCCCGGCAATCGACTGGAGGCGAGAGAGTATTTCTGGGTTGCTGCCGCTGCCTCGATAGTTTTCCTCCTCTGCATCTGAGTCCCTCTGCCCCCCGCTCTCCCAGAACTGGGTTGGAGACGTGGTGGTGGTGGTAGCCCATGCTGGCACCCTATCAACCAGAGAGGCGATGGGGAGAAAAAGATGCGGGCAAAGAAAAAACAGCTTCCATGGGGACAGAAAGTACGTTTTAAATGCGCGTTTTACCGAACCTCATGGGGATGCTTATTGCGGAATAGAATGGACATTTTTAAAGTCCGTTGCAATGGAGAGACAAAAGAGAGACAAAAAGAGACCATGGAGATACGCCATGGGTGCATCCCCATGGTACTTTTTCCTGTCGCTATTGTCCCTCTACTGCAGCGGATCTAACAAACGTGCGTTCAATTCCGAATTAAGTGTCCCCATGGGGCTCAGCAAAACACACATTTAAAATGCACTGACTGTCCCCAAGGAAGCGACTTTTGCTTACCCGCAACTTTTTCTCCCCGCCCCTCGCTGTTTCATTGGGTGCTCGTGTGATCGTGCGCTCATTCACAAGTCCAAAAGAAAAATTTACAAGTTCTCTGTTCGTCTGCCCTGCTTGCGAAGCCAGCCGGGCTGCAGCCAGTGCTATTTACAAGATCTCCAGCTGCCAAAACGCCTCCCCCAGCCAGCAATTGTGCGATCGTGCGCTCATTCACAAGTCCAAAAGAAAAATTTACAAGTTCTCTGTTCGTCTCCCCTGCTTGCGAAGGCAGTTTACAAGATCTCTGGCCCCGAAATGCCTCACCCAGCCAGCGATCTTGTGCTCATACACTTTCACTTGCAGGCGGGTGGAAGCAATTCATTACAATGTATCTTGCTGTTTCTCTTTGTGACTGGAATGCCAGCCTACTGTTTTCATATCGTGAATGCTGGCTGTGGGTGAGAGGCAAAAAAAAGAGAGAGAGAGCTTGCCACCTCGGAGAGAAGCCCCGCCGCTTTTGCCACGGAGCGTCTCCATGCAAAATGTTGCTCTGAATACCCGCATCTTCCAGGATAGTACGCTTGCAGTCTTCTTTAAAGGGCTGGGGGGGGTTGCAGCACATTTTCCTAATTAGCGGTGCTGGAAGCCCGGATAAAAGCCGTGCATGGGGGTGCTCTGCAACAAAAGAACATTTTCAGTGGGCTTTAAATTGCATGGGGTTGCACGTGTCTCCTGGCACTGATGCATCCCCTGGTGGGGGAGTGAACTGCCTCACCTCTCCTCATCCCTTGGGTAGGAAGTACCAATCCAGGGGCTGAGTCAAACAACCTTGCAGAATTTATTTATTCAAATATTTATATTCCAACCCTCATCCAAAGGTTCCAGGGCAGGTTACAACAATTAGAAGATAAAATCCAAAAATAACAAAACTTAAAAAACAGGTGGGACCCATAAGGATAAAGTGGTAATGCACTACCACCCCTAGCTGCTTGGAGTCTGAATGCCCTCTCCCTCTCCCTTTTACACTTTTAATTCAGAAGTACAAGAAGCAGCAGCATGTGAGAGGGCCTTTTCTGTGGTGGCCTCCAGCCTCTGGAATAACCTGCCACCAGCAGTACATCAGGTGTTGGCACCTGGCTAAGACAAACCTCTTTTGACGTCTAGCTGCCTTTGAACATTATCCTACCACGGTGGGAGGGTTCTATGAAGTATGCTTTATATGTATATACATTTACATATATGGTTTTATAAAAAATCGTAAACTGCTCTGCAACCCTATGGTTAATGGGGGGAAACAAATATCTGAAACAAAATAAATAATGCAGTCATAATCCACTCTGTTCACTGGTCAGTTTTCAAGAACTCTGGCCTTACAAGCGACTCACTGGTACTTACTACCACCTATTCTGACCCCTGGGGCTACATTCTTTTAGTTGCATTGCTAAAATAAGCCCCAGCAATGACTAAATGAGCTATGCAACGTCCTGTCTTTGCTAAATAGCATTAGAAGAGGCAATCTCAATGGTCTGCACCGGAAGAGGTGGTGACAGCTATCAGTCTAGATGGCTTTAAGGTACGGTTAGACAAATTTTATGGATGACAGATGTATCAATGGCTACTAGGACGAATGCCTAGATTCATCTTTCAGGCTGGGGCAAGGAAGCGGGCCGCTTCTAAGGCCATTTGCTGGGATTCTAGAGCAGGAATAGGTTTGACCTTGTCTCTGCTTGAGATGCCCATGAGCATTTGGTGGGCCACCGTGTGCGACGGGATGCTGGACTAGATGGGCTGTGGCCTGATCCAGCAGGGCTTCTCTTATGATCTTATTCCGGATTATAACTCTGAATATGGGCCTGCCATCCACATGCTGGTGCAGACTACATCAGATCGCACACAGGGCCTGCTGTGCTCTGCCCGGGAATGCAGTTGGCAGATTCCTGTTCTGAGAGATCATCTGCAACAAGGCCCAATGCAGAAAGAGGCCAGGTTTGGTGGAATTATCCTTTCCACACCACCTTTAAAGGCGTCCCGTGGGTCTGATCCTGCCAGGGAGGGAGGGAGCTTCATTTTTTAAATGTCTCTTAGGAAGACATGTACATATTTTACCTTCTTTTTCGTCGTGACCCGCCCTGAGGCCTTTCGGTGCAGGGCGGGATATAAACTGTTAAAAGAATCAAGGGGCCTATTCACACTTGGCTTTATTCTGGAATATATCCTGGAATAGGGACTTGCTGTCCATATGCTAGTGCAGGCTCCAGCAGGCCCAAAGTGAGGTCTGCTAGAGTCTGCATTAGCATGTGGATCACAGACCCCTATCCTGAGATATACTCCAGAATAAGGCCAAGTGCGAATAGGCCCCAGGAGGCGTCTAGTAGTCGGGCCTCCCGCGCCAGGGCCTTCCCGCCCGCCAACGGGGCCACCTTCGCAAGGCCTCGCAGCTCCCTCCTCTCACAGAAACGCCTCAACCAAGCCACGCTCTCGCCGGCGGCCCGACGGCCAGCCATGCCCGGGCGGGGGGGGGGGGCTGGACCCTGCTTGCTCTCCTCTCACGGCGGCCGCCCCCGCCCAGCGGGCCCTCCATGTCGCCGGCCGGCCGGTCGGTCAGCCTCCTTCGAGGCGTGGCCTGGGCCGGGCCAGAGCAGGCCTCCGGGCGCTAACTTGGCGTCTCCAGCCATGCGTGCGGCTCATGCGATGCGACAGCGGCGGCGATGGCCGAGGGGGACCCCTGGCTCCTGCCCTGTCGCTCGCTCCCTCTTCCCGGGAGTCCCACGTCGTTAAGGGCCATTAAGCTTCCCCACGGCCCCGCCGGTTCCCCTCCTTCTTTGCCCCCGTCTTCGTCCTTCTTCACGCTCGGCTCCTAGTAGTGTGTTCACAGCCCAGGGGGGAAGAGCGAGGGCCCCTCAGGCCTCCTCCTCCTCCTCGCGTAGCCTTTTCCCGCCCATGTGCAGAGAAGGAGTTTGGTGAGCTTGGCTGGTCGGCCGCGGTCAAAGCTTTGGGGTAAGCGCCGGGGCAGTTTGGGGGCGACAGGGAAACGCTGGGCCGGGGGGAGAAAGGAGAGGCGGGGGCACTTGAGGGACCGGCGAAATGGACGAAGGAAGGAAGGAAGGGCCGGACAACAACAGACGGACATCACACACCCAACGATCTCGGCCGTGTGCCTGCCGGGCGGACGGCTTGCAGATGTCGCTCGCCGTCTTGAGGACTAGAAGCTTGCCGCGATTTAGCGCGCAGCAGCAGCAGCAGCATCGGTGAAAGCGCTCGGCAGATAAGCCCCCCACGCTCTTCTAGGGCGCCAGCTTCTCTCCTCCGCTGGAAACTTGGGGAGGTTTTCCTCTGCCGGCGCTGCTGCACCTCGTAGTTTCTTGAAGGGCGAGAAAGAGACGCGCGCCTGGAGTTCGCCGTTGCTCCTTGGCCGGGGCTTGCTAGCCTGGATCCCCTATGGGCGGGCGGGCGTGGGGTGTGAGCCGCTTTGGCCGGAGTGATTGGGGCGATGCTTTTTCCTTGCAGGAGCTTGAGACCCTCGGAGCACGAAAAGATTTTCGCAATTGCTTAATTAAAAAAGAAAGAAAAAAGCGGGCAGATCCTAGCAAAATCATTAACGCTTTGGATTACTGTTAGCAGCAATGCTCTTTGGGCCGATCCCGCACCGTGAGCGGTATATGCCAGACCGGCAAGCGCGCTGGGAGCCTCCCTAACCCCGGGCGGGGCCACCTCGCTTACAGCGCGCGCACACAGCGGAGTGCGGAAGGGGGGCTCCTGGCACCCTTGCCGCGCTAACGCGGCTCCTCCGCCGACGCCTCGCTGTAACGAAAATGGCCCCAGGGCTTTTATACCCGGGAAGGGGTTCCGTCGCGAAGGTTGATTCCTCGTTTCGTGACAATCCAGAGAAAGCGCAAATGCGGCGCTCAGGATCCTCGTCTCCGATTATCCTTTCTTGACCCTGAAAGACCTGTGGAGGGAGTATGTTGAGAGTATGTTCCTCGGGGCAGGGAACTCCCGACTTGGGCTCCGTCGTTGTTTCCCTTTGCGCTGACTGGGGCGCTTTCTCGGCGCAGATGCTCAGGATCAATATCGATCTGTAAGGCCAGTTGTCGTGGTGAAAAGAGACGGAGAAACGCGTGCCGTGGCGCAGGGCATTGGCTCGATCTATCGGCTGATCGGGTTTTAGGGACGGATTAAATTCGCTTCCGATTGGCATGGTATTTACGGAGATCGGGGGCGATTGTTTAAAACGGTTGGAGGTGAAAAGTTCGGGGACGATGGTGCTTTATCTGACGGCTTCGTCTAGCAGGTGAAGTGGGGATTCACTGCGAGCCTAGGCTGCCTTTCCAGAGAGTAAGTAGCGGAGGGAAGCGTTGACTGCTGGGTGGACAGAGATAGAAACGCGTGGCTGAAGAATGTGGTCGTTTGGGATCTACATTCGTTCCACATTGACTTCCCCTTCTTATAAACAGCGCGAAAAGGGTCTTTCGCTCCATAATTCAGCTGACTTCGTTTCCGCTGCTTGGGTTGGCAGAGAGGAACCACATTCTAGGAACGGTTTGCTCAAGTCAAAGCGCGGAGGAATGGCTCCTTTAGGCACAACTCAGAATTCGGAGTGACTCCGATGTACTTGGCTATTAAAAAGCACTGTTATCCCGGTGTGACTGGTGAAACGAGGCGATGTGAACGGGTCTGCTTGTCGTTCCTCCACACCATTTCTGTGCCTAGTTATTTGGAGGTTAATCCCTTGAAATGCTTCATCCAGGCAACACTTATTTGTTCTGCATTATTCGGATAATCCGGAGTAAAGCACATCCAGACAAATTTTATTCCGGATCATCCATGCTTTATTATCTGGACTGACTTGCACAGTACTGTTGGGACTGGAAAATTAAACAGTTTTAGAGAACAGAACTAGTATTGAAGGTGAGATCAGCTTGGTCTAAGTGGGCACAGTGTTACTTTACGGGGGTTGGGCAGTCCCGTCCCCCCCTAATCAAATCGCCTCCAGCTACTTTAAGTTGCCATATGAATCCAGGTCAAGGTTCCTATATCTTTAATAGTTGCATAGAAGAAGGAATTTCAGCAAAGGTATTCCACGTGGCAACATTTTAATTGCAATTACAATTATTGCCAAAATACAACGAGAGAGTCTTTAGGGGTATTTGATGACATTTATTCAATGTTTCAGTGAATACAGGTAAATGTAGGTAAAATGAATGGAGGAAAACGGCTTACTCCGAGTACTCAGAAGGTCAACACCTCTAAATCTGGTTATTTAATGCTGACTACTGAAAAACCCTAATGAAATTGATTTGAACTTACTTTGGAGTTAGCCCTGTGATGAAGGATCTGTGATTCTCTCTGAAAGTGCATTTGGATATTTACAAATTTCAGCAGTCTTAATTTCTCTTTTAAACTATTAAGGTGGCATATGGTGTGTGTGCGTGTAAAGTTAAATAATCCCTCCAATATTTTTGTTTAGGGTTGCCATATGAAAAAGAGAACAGGGATCTTGCTCCTTAAAAAGCTGCATAGAGGAGGGATATTTTTTTTTACCGGCTAATGCTAAAATTCCCTGTTCTGTGTAAGCTATTAAAGGAACAGGAATCCTGACCACTTTTTTATGTGATAACCTTATTTTCTTTATGAAAAAGAGGCCAGATCTTCCACACTATTAAGAATCCCATATTTTCAACCTTCATCAATACCAATGGTATAAATTACTTGCAGTTTGAAACATGCAACTGTGTCGTATAATTAGGTAATATGTAGACCTTTTCCCCAAGCAACCAGGCTAATATTGTACGTGATTTGGTTGCAGGGATTAAAGGACAACTCCACTGTCCATAGATTGCATAATTTTTAATCTATGAGGGTTTATGAGGGTGGCCAGGTGGAAAGGCAAGCAAGGATCCTCAACCTCAATACTGTTGTAAAATGGATTTCGGTAGATTTTGTCTGTATAATTTGCCCTTTCTGTGCAACCTAGTCTTCCTTTTGACCATGTCACCCTATCTTTAATGGATATGTAGCAAAACCTCCCAAAATTTCCTCTTCTGCTTTGCTGTTCAGGAATCCTGATGTCTTTTCTGAATGGCAATCCTAGTATAACAAAATTTGAAGAATCACAATTTCCCATCCTCTGACCATATACCTTTTCAAGCCTGGAAGAAGCCGTTCAGACTTCTGTCTTCTTTTCCATTATTTGAATTGGGTATATCTACTAACTAATAGTTTTGATAATTCTGAAACAGAAATCAACTAAATTTGCTGTTGAAACAAAAGGTAAAGTTGGATTTGCCTCACATACTTTTTTTGTAGGGTACTCCATTCACATTTTATTCAGCAAAACCAACTCCCCGCCAAATTGCTTCATTTTCTTATTTTGCTACCAATAAAAGAAATTTCTGAGGATACCACAATTCAGGGATAATTCTTTTATTGCAAAAATTAAGATTCTGTTCCATTCCATGTTGCTGCCCTGTACTTCTGAAGGCTGTGGGTTCCCTGTTCTTGTTATATTATGCCCAGTTTGGGTATTTCAATGGCTATTAAAAGAAGCAGGCTTCTGTATCTTCCTTCCAGATTACGATAAATCATAATGCCTATCATTTTGCCCTTTAACTTTTTTCATCTTAACCAAAAAGCTTTTTCTGATTAGCCACATCTGTACTGACCACAGTTATTCTATAAATTCCATTACAAGTATCAATAATCAATTGCTATGTATATCTGTTCAGAATTCCTGTGCATCTAGTGGGGTTTATCTATTACAAAATGTGATTAGGATTTATTCAAAATTTGCTTGCTGTTGCTCTTCTGGTGCCATGAAAGTTATATCTTAATAAACAGGTTGTACTGAAAACAATACTGGAGAAATTAGGGGAGGGGGATAGAGGTTTAACACAATTGCAGATTATTTTGAAAACAAAAGGGATAAGGTGAATCAACTTTATACCCAAAAGAATATCATTGGCTTCTAATAAAAGCCATTAAATCAAAGCTAGAAACTTTGCCATTCAAGGTAGTTATAATGTGGCCATCTTATGCAACCTGAGACCTTGTCTCACAAATATATCAAGCACTGGCTGCAAGCAGATATGTTACTTATCCCACTTTCCTTGGGTATTCCGGAATCATTCAGATATTCCAAAGGATCTATACTTTATCCCAGAATTTCCAAATACAGCGGAATAAGTAAGCAACATCTGGATGCAGCCATTGTTAAATGAGATAATCTTCTCTATGGGAGGGCTAAGAATGATTTGGGGACAAAATATAAATCAACATATTGAGGATAAAGAAAGGTATAAAATAACAAGAAAGAAAATCATTCCGGGTAAATGTAGCTCAAATGAAAGAAATGTGAGTTAAGATGTTCTATTGATAGTGGTGGTGGTGGTTGGGTAACAATGAGTTGTGACCAACTTCTCATAGGCTGGTCCCCATGCAGGAATTTTAGTCCTGAAATAGTCCCTTTTGGACTACTTTTGGGGCCTATTTTTAATCTCATCAATTAATTGAATGACCATCTATTAATCCAAATATAGCCGTCTCCATGCAGCTTTTTAGTCCCGGTTTGGGGACTATTTTTAACTGTTAAAAACAAGGCTTTTAAACACCCCCCTCCCCGTGCAAACTCTGCCTGCAAGAAAATAAGCAAAAACAGAAGTTTTAAAAATAAATTGTAGCTACAAATACTTTATTTCTCATACCCCTCACCCCTTTTAAGATCATGCCCATCTGCGAGGCAACGTAATCCCCCCCGCAAGCCCTGCCTGTGATAAAAGCAGAAAAATGGAAGTTTTAAGCCCCCATGCAAACCCTGCCTGCAATAAAAGAAGCAAATGCAAAGGGAAGGGACTTCAAATGTGATCAGAATTACTTTCTTTTTCACAGCTTTCCTTTTTGCGATTACAAATGTGTCAATTCAGGCATTCCTAAGCCTCTGTCCTTTGCAAGAGAGACATATTTCAAGATACATGTTCCCAGCAAACATCTTTTAAAAGCATTTTTCTAGGGAAAATGTTTTAAAAAACCCTTCTCCCCCCTTTCTTGCCTTTTGTACCCATATGGAGCTTTTGCAAGCATGGCAAGGGAGGGAAGAAGCTTTACATCTGTAAAAAACCACCCACAGCTGGCTGCCATTGGTCAGAATGCTAGACCTCCACCCCAAATAGCCCAGTATTATCCCCAAGTGGGGAGGGAGCAAACTCAGCTCCAAAAAGGGGACTGGGGCCCTGTCTTCATGGAACTTTATTGTCTCTCTATTGTCCCTCTATTGTCCCTCTATTCCAACGGACTTTAAAAATGCTGTTCAGTTCCGGAATAAGCATCTGCATGAGGCTCAGCAAAACACTCATTTAAAAAGCACCTACTATTCCCACGGAAGCGTGTTTTCTTTGCCTGCATCTTTTTCTCCCTGCCCCCTCTCTGCTTGATAGGGTGCCGGTGGGAATGGGGAGGGACTGCGCTCTGCGCGGCCACAACCAGGGAGACAACCCCAGACAAGTCCAAAAGAAAAATAGCCATCAGTCCATCTCCCCCGCCTGCAAAACCCACCAGAAACATTTATCACTTTGGGATCCAGAGCTTGCTTCCAAAGATACACTGTAGCAATCTACCCACTTCACACCTGATAACAATGTTGCAATTCTGCACAATTCTGGCTCTTTAAAAGTTCTGATCTTTAGAAAGAGAAAGGAAGGGAAGGTGCTGCAGTTCTGGGAGATGTGTGAATGTTTAAGGCTGTGTGTGCAGGCAGCAGCGGCGGCAGAGCCAGGGTGCTTTTTTCGGAGATCTTGTGAGTAACATAATGAATTGCTTCCACAAGATCTCCATCCACCTACTGTTTTCTTGCATTCAGTATAGATCTTGAATACTGGCTGTGGATGAGAGGCAAAAAGAGAGAGAGAGATGATTTTATTTGAAGAGAAAACGAGGGAGAAGGCTGAAAAAAAGAGGAAAGATGGGACCGCGGCCGGCAATCCCCACCCCCAAATGCCTCTTTTGCCACGGAGTGTCTCCATGCTAAATGCTGCCTGAAAAACCTGCGAGTTCCAAAAAGTGCGCATGTAGTCTTGTTTAAAGAGGTGTCTTTCTTCCACACATTTTCCTCCTTTGTGGCACTGGAAGCCCCAAGAAAAGCTCTGCATGCAGATGCTCCACGGCAAAAGAAGCTTTTTAACAGACTTTTTATTGCATAAAGACGGGGCCTCCGGATTTAGACAGGATAGTCCTCATAAAATCCGTGAATAAGGAATTGCATGGGGACGCTGGGTGCCAAATTCGGATCAATTCAGATTAATTACAGTGGCCATGGGGACAGTCCTTCCTGAATTTGAATCGAAATTGGGTTAAAATGGCCTTGGGGATGCAGTCCTTTGCAGTTTTCTTGGTAAAGGTACAGAAGTGGTTTGCCAGTGTCTACTTCTGGGGAGAAACTGGGGACTGAATTGGTACAGATACCTATTCAAATATGTAGAATAACTGATCATACCCCACCAAAATGATGGAGATGTGGCAATCCCCATATAGTCCTGGCAGAATTGTAGGTTTTTACCCATGTTTAAAGACACCCCAAGTGAAGGTTATTTTACAATAATCAGTGCTGGTTTCCCTTAGATGTCTTTCTTGACCTACAGTCCTAATTTGCAAGAAGAGGTCTAAGCTTAGTTCAGCTAGTAAACATTTAAAATAGTATTACATGGCAGTCACTTAGTTCTCATTGTGGCATTGCATGTCAGCCCTGGGCCAAGTGACATTTAACAAGGTAGATCTGTGACCCCTCCTGTCTGCATGTTTGAGCCCCACTGTTGTAGGGCTAAGGTCAGGGTGAATAGGTATGCCTTTCCCAGACTTCAAATAGTCTATAGTGAAGATACCTGGTGCATGTCAAGGGAGAGACTATTCCATTGTCTTGGAGCTGCTGCTGAGAAGGACCTATCCTGAGTGCCCAAAACTTTAGCTACTGATGGTGGTGCTACAACCAGGAGGGCTTCATCTACAGTTCATAGGCAGGAGCAGGTCAATATGGGAGAAGATGTTCCTTTAGCCGTTCTTTTCAGACTGGATTGATGTTCATGCAGTCAGTAGTGCCATTTAGTAGTCTAGCTGCTGCATTCTGCACTGGTCTTCAAGGGTAGCCCCACATAGAGTGCATTACAATAGTCCAGTCTGGAGGTAACCAGAGCATGGGTTACTGTGGTCACATTGTTTCTGTCCAGAAAGGGTCACAGCTGACAAACTAGCCATATACTGGAAGTTGCTGTTTCGAGAGTTGCTGGTAAACATCCAGATTATGAGCCTGGTATGTCTCTGGGGGAAAGATTGTTCCAGAACTTCAGGGGCTACCGCTGAAAAAGTTCCTTCACTGTTGGCAACTATATGAATCTCCTGAGGTGAAGGAACCACTAGAAGGACTTCCATAGATGATTTTAACTAGCAGACAGGACTGTAGAAGAAGAGGAGGTGATCCATAAGATATTTGGAACTTGAGTTACTTAGGGCTTTAAACGTCAGTATCAACTCTTTGAATTTAGCATAGACCTTTAAGACCTGAAATTATGTGGGCACAATCAGGCATCCTGGTTAGTACCAACATTAAATTACATACACATGCACTGTAAATATCGTGGGTAAAGATACATGGAGAAATATGGAGAAAAGATATTAATGTTTCACCACACAGGACATGGTTAAGCTACTGTGGTATTACTTGTATTAGATATAGCAAGACTCTGATTTCATCACACATATTTAAGGACAGAGGTCACCTTCAGTTCTCAGAAACCAGATGCCGAAGTGCATTCTGGTTTTCCCAGGACTTTCCTGGTCAGAATGGGACCATCCTGCAATCGAATAACCCAGCACTAAATCTGTTTCAGCCAGAAATGGACCCAGGCAAAGGCCTGTTATCCAGCTCAGCAGCAGCATGGAGGGCAGCCAGCTGGGAAGGGCCAGCCCTGCCATCTTGACCCTGCCAACAGTGATACTTTAATACCCCCTTTGCTGCTGCCTAGGACATGCTGATACCCCACCACCACCACTGACAACATCCCAATAACGCCACTGCCATCCTGTTATCCCCCTGCTGCCACTGTTGCCACACCATGCCAAGTCTTCATAGATTACCTTTACCTGGTAAAAGATAAGCTTCATGGTGGTGGTGGTGGTGGTGGGTTTCCCCACCCCCTCACCCTTCTGCCCTCCTTGGCCTTCCTATTGCCACACCAAACCTTACCTTTCACCAGATGAAGGCAACCCACAAAAGTTTGGTATCGCATGGCAGTTGTGACACGGTAGGTCTGACTTGTCTGTTTCTAGCTGAAAATGCCCTGGGTTCCCTGCCTATCCCTGGATGGACTCTCTGGTTAGGGTATCTGAGATGAGTTGCTCAGGATACCAAGGAGGGAGAGTCCTGGTATCCTGCTTGTGGGTTTCTCAGGCATTTGCAGTGGTAAGATCCACCGGAGGCTCTTTGAACTGGAAAGTCAAAGGTTCAAATCCATACATTTTAAGAGTCTGTTCAGTGGGTCTGGCTACTAGTGCAGTCACACCTTACATTTTATTTGAACAGAGACTGTCCTGATTCCAGAGAGGTCAGATGTGAAAGTCTGCTTCCATTTTTTCTGTGGACTTCCTTTTCCAGATTGGGAGTATCCACTATGTGGATTATCTCAACACTGAATACATTTCTAATGGAAGAAATAGATCCAGGGAAAGGGCTGCAGCAAAAGAAGTGTAACCCAGCCAGAGCAGGGAGGCCTCCATCGATACCTATGCCAGGTGAAACATAAGCTTCAGCATGGTGGCAGGTGAGGCTCCCCTTGCTGAAGCTTACGGTTTACCAGGTGAAGGGGATCCAAGAAGGGGTGGTGGGGGAAGGGGTGGTGGCAGCAGTGGTTTGGTAGGTGTGGCCAGGCTGTTCAAGGCTTAAAATGGTCAGACTTCCCTGTCCATCCCTGAGATGGACTATCTGGCACATGATAAAAACAAGAATACATGCATGAGCAGGTGGAGTCACCATATGCTTAGCAATATGGATCCCAAGACAAATACTTTTTTATTTCTTCTGGCACTTTCCTCTTCTGTGCCATAACTCATAACCAGCCTAGGAGATTCTTAGCCACTGGAATAACTCACTTTTCTGCAGATGTCACTTGTTTGAAACTGATTTATTTAGTTTAGTTGTCTGACCATAGACAGCAAATTTTCTTGTGCATTCTAGGGTATAGACATTTCTAGGGTACAGACATAAAAAGCTAATATGCAAGTTCAAATATGTGAACCAAAGGCCCTTTCTGCATTGGATCTCATTTTGGATTATATTCTGAAACAGGAACCTGCCATCCACTAGCTGGTATAGACTTAGGCAGGCCCATCCTGTCTAGACTTCTGATCACATGTTAAAATATTACTTGGTCAAACTCCTGTAGACCTTAACAGGGTACTCAAAGTGTATGGAATGTTCAGCTTTTGAGCATTATGCCATTGTAATTGTCGTGATCAAATGTTCTTGGCTGGGCACTTTAAAATGTGATGGATTATGTGATGGACCAGCAATTTCCACAACATCTTCCACCCTCCTCCGTGGTAGAGAGTAATGTGCTAGAGGCTGCCTCCAGACAAAAGCTAGATATGGAACCAAGAAACAATAACGCAGGGTACAGCTCCTCTGCTGTTATGGCTTCCTATCTAGATAGTGCAGGTCACAGAGCTGTCTTAGCACCTTTTGGTGATGCACAATCCAGACGAGTCAGCCACCATCCAATTCCCAGATGGACATGCCACCACCTTGATGTGTTTATGGTTGGCTGTCTCTCAGCCTCCAAGCATGTACTCTGTCCAGAAAGGGAAGTAACTCCCTAAAAAAGACCAAAGCTGGAAAACGTTTGACTAGTGCTGGGTTTTCCAGCAACAGTTAAAAGCACTTTGTAGGGGCGCAAAAGCAGGGCTATGGTGATGTTGCCTACAATACATGTGATGACCCCACTATACTTGTCCTGTCTCGATGCAGCCTCTGTTATGCATGTATAGAAAATTTTAGTATGGAAAATATGTAATGCAAAACTGTAAATCATTTTTTCCCCCTAAACTAAATCTGGATTGTAATATTATTGTTTGATAATTTATTCTTTTGGAAGTGTTGGCTTGCATGGAAATGCCCAGATATATTTTACAGTATGATGAAGAGGACAAGGTTCCTGGTTCTTTTAATATTCTGCATTTGTATTTATATGCCACCTTTTGAAAAAGATGCTCAACAGAACAAAAATACGGCAAACTAAAACATCCAATTCAATACACAAAATCTTGAAATATACATTGTAAACAATATACAGGAAACTGATAAATTATATAATTTACTGTGCACTGCACACAATAGTAGGACCAATTAGTAAAAGTTAGAGTGGCCAAAGATAAAATAAAATTAAGTCAAAGTTACAGTAAAAGAAGAGGCAGCAACCAGCTCAATTATACTTCTGCTCTTTGAGTTGCCAGCCAAGGGCAGCAACTGTTCCTATATCCAGCTTGTAGGAGAGAATGGCAAAGGGTGCAAGTTCACAACTGCAGCATCTCCAAGAGCAGCCACAGTTCCTGTATCCAAAACAGGAGAGGGATTGCAGAGAGAGATTCAAGCAGAGACTGGACAGCCATCTGTCTGAGATGGTTTAGGAGATCCTGCCTTGAGCAGGGGGTTGGACTCGATGACCCAGGAGGTCCCCTCCAACTCTACCATTCTATGATTCTATGATTGCCAAAGACTACTCACAGCTGCAGCATCCAACCCTGGTCTTTCTCCTCTTCATAGAAGAGGGAATTGCAGTAGGCATAGTCACATCTTTTGGGGAGTTTTTAAAATAGCAGGCATCCTGTCCTCTTTGTTCATCTAGAAGCTCTATATTTTGTGTAATAATTACCAGCTTCTCAAGACTTCTGTAATAACGCTTCTGTGATATTCTTATTGTAGGTTAGAAAGCGGAAACAATGGGTGACTGGAACTTTCTGGGGAAACTATTAGAGAATGCGCAAGAGCACTCCACAGTTATTGGCAAAGTCTGGCTGACCGTACTGTTTATCTTCCGGATCTTGGTTCTGGGAGCTGCTGCTGAGGAAGTCTGGGGAGATGAACAATCGGACTTTATGTGCAACACTCAGCAACCTGGTTGTGAAAACGTTTGCTATGATGAAGCTTTCCCTATCTCCCATATCCGCTTCTGGGTGCTGCAGATCATCTTTGTCTCAACCCCAACCCTTATTTACTTGGGCCACGTCCTCCATATTGTGCGCATGGAGGAAAAGAAGAAAGCGAAGGAAGAAGCGATGAGGAAAACAGAGAAGAGCACAGAGGTCAATCATGTGGAAGGGTCGAAAGAAGAAGCTGGCAATGGTGAAGCTGGGGATGCCACCAAGGAATCGTTTCCAATGAAAGAGGAAAAAACACCTATACTCAATGAACGCGGCAAGATTCGCATGGCAGGAGCTCTCTTGCGCACATATGTTTTCAACATTATTTTCAAAACTCTCTTTGAAGTAGCTTTCATCATGGGCCAGTACTTCCTTTATGGCTTTGAGCTGAAGCCACTTTACCGGTGTGGCCGCTGGCCCTGCCCAAACTATGTGGATTGCTTCATTTCACGACCCACGGAGAAGACTGTCTTCATCCTCTTCATGTTGGCAGTGGCATGTCTCTCTCTACTGCTCAATGTGTTTGAGATGTACCATTTGGGATGGAAGAAATTCAAGCAAGGTGTGACCAATAGATCTAGTCCTGCGACGCCTACTTTCACCACTGTAGAACCTACTGTAGAAGTGGAGGACTCCAAACCTGCATCCTTGCCACCTTCAGCCCCACCCATTACTTCAGTTGCCATACCTGAAACTCGTAGTATCACCCCATTGGTTTTCCAGGAAACTGGATTGCCACATTATGCCGAGGCTGTTGCTAGGCCACAACCAGCTCCTGTTGCAACCTCTCTGACAGACTATCCAGGGGTGGCTCCAGTTAGTGAGGAGAGGCACTCAGTTACCAGGCCTACAGCAGTCTCCACCCCTATAGCAACGACATCTTCTATCCCTTCACCTTCACCAGTGGTCAACTCCTACTTCAATAACCAAGCACTTGCTGATGAACACAACTGGGCCAACTTGGCAGTTGAGCAGCAGAGGAAGTTTACTGCCTCCAGCTCGGTCGTCTCGTCGTCTCCAAGTAGCCTCCAGCAGTCGCATGCAGAGCAAGAGGAGCCTAACGAACATCCCCCACGTCCGCCTTCGTTATCACCAGTAGCTGCTGCCCATAGTAGCAGTCTGAGTACCAGCCTAAGTGGAGAAAGTGGAAGCAAATGGGATGGAGAAGGTGACGAGGAAGGAAGACCCATGTCAGCCACTTGCACCTTGGTGGAGATGCATGACCCTCCGCTGCTGCTAGACATACGTCGGCTGAGCAGGGCTAGTAAGTCGAGTAGCAGTAGGGCCAGGTCAGATGACTTGACCGTGTAACTATGAGGCGTGGATAATGAAGACAGCAAAGAGGAAATGAGAACCAGGCTGGGGTGGGAGTGGGGAGGGGCAGGATTAGTGTAGGCTCAGCCCCAGGATTGGGGCTCCCAGTTTGGGGAAGACAGGATTCCCAACTTTGAAGCTTGCAGTTCTTGCACTCTGTGGGTTGTAGTGGTGGTGGTGGAGGGAGGGAGGGATAAACATCAGTGTTTTCTAGTAGGTCAGGGGTGGCTGACACACAGCCCACTGGCCAAGGGACCAATAGCAACCACATCATGGGAGAGGAACGAGGAAGGTGCTGGCAGCACAGAAGAGCAGCAGGCTGTTGCATCGACTGATCTCCAAGAAGTAACGTGTGTTCCTTGTCCTCATCATCTTTTCTCCTACCACTGAAGTTGCATTTCCTTTCCTAGCTTCACTTTTTTCTTTTTTTCTTTTTAGCAAAAAGAGCCATTTCCCTTCCTATTAACCCCTGCTCACCACCAATAATTTCCATATGCATGATCATCTGTCACATTCAGTCAACAAATCATATTAAAAGCCAAACAGGCTTCCATGTTTTTGGTTTAATTAAGGCAGTTTTCTGGTCTTGGAACAACTGCAAGATTTTAGTGAGTCTGGATAGGCAATACTGAAGTACCCCTGCTGTAGATTTAAGCGTGAATCTTTATAACTTCTGTTTCTGTCTCTTATTCTTCCTCCATTTTCTCTCTCTTTGAAGCCTCTTGAACATTGAGGAAGTATAAGTGTTATGCTTGAAATCCTACAATGTTTTCAAATGATAAAGATGTAATTTAAATCAATGTATTTCTTATTTTTTCACATTTGGTTATATTTTTTGCAGTTATTATAAACTGGCAAGGATATGAATAAAGCACATGGGTTACAATATAATTTTTCCTCTAGATAAACTATTCCAGTATTTTTTTGGCCCTTTGGGGATGGAATATCTCTAGTGACTAGGCGATTCCAGACTAGTTGCAAGAAATAGTGGAAGTTGCTCTAGGGAATCCAAGTCAGGGATCCTTTATATTTAATACATGTGTACAAGAGAAAATTTCAGCAGATATAGCTTTTAGTGAAGGCACTCTGACCTGAAGTCCTTATGGCAGTCCTGCCCAGATGATGGCTGTGATCACACATAACATAAAAAAGCAGCCCAGAAGTGCTTCAGAGACAGTAGGATGTGACTCTCAGGTTCTCAGTTCACCTCTAAGCCATCTTCCCTAGGCTAGAATTTCCATGAGAGGGAGGAGGGGCAGATTGGTGTATGAGTTATCCAAACTCAGAACTGTCTCTAAGCCATTTCTGAACCACCTCAAGAGATGTTCTTTTTTAAAAACTCTGTGATCAAAGCTGATATTGCTTTCAATTCTGAGAAAGTGAAAAAATGGTGCTTAAAAGAGATGATTGAGAGTTGGGAAAAAATGGATTTGGCAACAGGCATAAATAGTTAAACAAAAGGCTTAAATTACAATGCTGGTCTACGTAGATTAGAATAGTTAGCTTGTAGATTTCAGATTAGTATGGTAATATATGAAGGCTGCAATCAGAATGGGCTTGCTCCTGACTAGATATTATTAGAATTGCAGATATCTGAATTTAATTTTCCTTCTTGTTTAAACAGTTGTGTACTGTATCCATGGTCACTGCTGCAAATGGGAAATAGCTTCTAGTTTGTCTTCAACATTAAAATCTGCCTCCAATGAATCATGGTGAAATTAACATCTCCCAAAAGCTAAATTTAAGCCTCAGTTATACCTAGCAGTCAACAGCAGGGGCCAGGGATGAGGCCTCTTGCCAGATGGGAGAAGCAGTTGGGGACTACTTTGGTCTTGTGATTAGAATGTTGGGCTCTTTTCTGGGCGCCTCCTACATGAAGCCGGTTGGATGACCTTGGGCTAGTCACAGCTCTCTTTCTGAGTTCCCACAGCCACACCTACCTCACAGGGTGTCTGTTGTGGGGAGAAGAACAGAAGGTTTGTCAGCTGCTCTGAGTCCCCTTAAAAGGGCAAGAAAAGCAGGGTATAAAAGCCAACTCTTCTTCTTCTCCCTTTATGTATGCCAGGAGCTTTTGGAATGAGCTCACTTGAAGCTACCAGAAGTCATCCAAATGCCCAGTCACTTTCTTTTGTTATCCTTGGCATACTCAGCTGGCTTCCAGTAGTGCCAAGCAAGTTTATTAGGATAGCTGCCAGCAGACGCGGAGGTAAGCATTGGTATTATGGGGAAAATGAGGGAACAGCTTACTACTACTAAATCAAGATCATGAGGGTAGTGAGGGATTAACAAGACTCCCCTTGTTAGCCCTACTTTTATCTCCTTGAATTGTAGCTTATCCACAGCAGATCAAAATGCAGTTCAGGGGCATCAGAGGGAGGTTGCCAGCCCAAGACCTATTTTTGTGCAACTGGTGCTAAAATGTTGTCTGGCAGCTTCAGAGGCTGGGAACCTTTGTTCCTGGCCTCCAGAACTGGACCAGACAAGACCATAATTGGTGGCCCTTTGCATGTGCCACTAGCCACAGCTCCATTCATGGTGTGGAAGCTGTCTGAGACAACCGTCCTCCTCTGTTGGAATACCAAGAGGACAGGTGGTCATCTAGATTTTTGAATGAAATTACTCTGAATTTATGTCTTCAGTCAGTTTAGAAACCAATCAACCTCTCCTGATAAGACAAGAAATGTTGTTAGACATGTATATGTCATTTATATTGTTGTTGTTTTAAAGATGAGAATAATGATAATTAAACTTTTTACCCTAACTCCCTTGGCTTTTACTTGGGATGAAATAATGGAAAGCATTTCATTCGTCAGCTTAATATAGGTAGAAAATGATTTTTTTTTTCAAGTGATTTTGAGATCTTGGGTATTCTGTAACCAGGGCTGTGTCCAGCCATGACAAAAGGGACAGCTTAGAGGTACCTCAGAGAGACAAGATGTGGCCCTTGTCTTCCCAGGCTTTCTCTAAGTCCCCTTTTTAGCATGGAATGTTCATGAAAGGGGAAGGGGCAGTGCGGTATGTGAACAGTCCCACCCTGAAGCCTTCTCTAAGCTGCCTCAGAAATGATCACAGCCTAGATCAAGAGCCTTGTGGTGTATCTTACAAATAATAATAATAATAACATGGCACATCTGTGTGGTTACTTTTTAAAACAGTTCGGGTGTGTTCCCAAACAAACTATAATGAGCTCTGAGACCGTTTTGAGCCCTCATTGTTCCCAAAGTTTTAAAAGAATCCACAGTTTCTGAGGATGCAAAATCCTGAAATGCGGATTATCTATATTCAGATCAAAAGAGGTCTCACTGCTGGATTTAGAAATACTCCACTTCATTTAGCAAAATGGGAATGCAAGCGGTTGTGTTTTTTTAGGAGGGAATGTGCATTAGGGGCATTCTCCTCTGTTTCCCCTGACCCAATGAGAAGGCTTGATTGCATAGTCCTCTCTTCCCCTGCTCTTCATCATGGCTAACCAAATCTATCAGCTGATGTAAGCAAGTGCTTCTCTGCTCACTCCCTGGCTGCCTGGCTCCTTTCTCCCTTCCTTCCACTATCCCTTCTGCCCCGCCCCCCACCCTTTTGCCTCATTGACCACTTTCCCAGCCAAGTTGCTCTTTTGGTAGGAAAGGTGCCTGGGGGGGATGGGGGGGACGGACGGACGTGCAGTCAGTCTCCCCTCTCCAATAACTGAGGCTTTGGGGCTGGGCAGGAATAAGGCTGAGGGGGCTGAGTAAAATGTGAAGCAGGAGGAAGGAAAGATGGGGAGGAAGCAAATCCAGTCAGCTTTTGCTTCCTCCCTCCCTGTGTGCTGCATTCTGAGCTAATAATTCCTCCCCATTCCCTGCTAAAGGGGGAAGAAAGAGAGAGAGATCATTCTCTTCTCTTGCTGCCCAGTGATCAAACAGCTCTGAAGCAGATTCCCCTTCTAAAGCTTGCTGAAAGGAGGTGAGAGGTGAGTTTTTCATTCCTTCAGAGGTTGGCAAGGGGAAATCTGCTCTCCTCTTTTAAAAAGTGAATTTATCAGTCAAAGGAGGAAGCAACAGCTCATAGGATTGGGATCATACAAGAGGGAGGAGGAGGAGGAGAAATAAATGCAGTAACAAATGAGCTTCCTACCCCAGTGATGTCAGGATTTGAAAGATGGACCAGTGTCCAACTGCTGATTGCATGGAGAAGGGAGGAGATCATATCCATGCGCAGCACAGAAGAGTGGGAACAAGCAAATGTTAAAAATCCGTTTTTAGTCTGTTGTACTGAGTGCTGATTTTAAAACAAATGGATTAAAACCGGATTAAAACTGTTGTTTGAGAACTTGCCCTCCTTTTGCTTTGTTTTTTAATCCCAGCAGAACCTGAACAGGTCTGGCTATGCCTAAACTCTTGCACATTATGCTGGATCATGGCATAATGTAGTCTACTACTACTAAAATTTGTAGTCTGATTAGTTCTGCAGACATATCTGAAAGTAATTGATATTTAATAGTAATAAATCTACGCAGACATAGGATTCAACTGTAACGCTGAATGCACTTTCTTCCTTCTACTTTCTTGGAAGTAAGCACCATTTAGCATGATAGAGTCTGCATCTGAGTAAATATGGTTATGAGGACTGCACTGTTGATATCACTTTTAAAACAACCTGTTCAGTAATTAGAAGACATTGGCTGTGGTCACACCTTGCTGAAACAGTCCATCTTATTAAGAAGCCGGACTCAATATGCACCAACTCTGGTCACACCCAATACCTGATAATCCTTCCTCAGTTTGGGTTGCTGCGCTCAAACGTCTTCTCTTTTAATCCTGAGAGTCATTTATAAAGGCTCCTCTATAGATCTCCACCCCTCTCTACCATCACAACACCCCCTGTAACCATCCGCGCACCACTCTACCACTGATCCCATAAGAACATAAGAACATAAGAGAAGCCTTGCTGGATCAGGCCACAGCCCATCTAGTCCAGCATCCTGTCGCACACAGTGGCCCACCAAATGCTCATGGGCATCTCAAGCAGAGACAAGGACAAACCTTCTCCTGCTCTCGAGTCCCAACAGATGGCCTTTGAAGCGCCCCAGTTCCTCCCCCCCCCCCCCAGCCTGGAAGATGCATCTAGGCATTTGTTCTAGTAGCCATTGATACATCTGTCATCCATAAATTTGTCTAACCCTACCTTAAAGCCATCCAGACTGGTAGCTGTCACCACCTCTTCCAGCAGCACATTCCATAAGCCAATGACCCTCTGGGTGAAGAAATACTTCCCCCTGTCAGACCTTATTCTCCTACCCATCAGCTTCATAGAGTGCCCCCTGGTTCTAGTGTTGTGCGATAGAGAAAAGAGATTTTCTCTATCCACCTTTTCTATACCATGCATAATTTTATATACTTCAATCAGGTCCCCTTTCAAACGCCGTCTCTCCAGACTGAAGAGGCCTAGACGTTGCAGCCTGGTTTCGTAAGGGAGGTGTTCCAGACCCTTAATCATTCTGGTTGCCCTTCTCTGCACCTTCTCTAGTTCCACAATATCCTTTTTGAGGTGTGGTGACCAGAATTGTACACAATACTCCAAATGTGGCCTCACAATAGATTTATAAAGGGGCAAAATGACACTTGCTGTCTTATTTTCTATTCCCTTCCTAATTATTCCCTAATTATTCCCCCAGAGTGGCTCCAGATAATCTTCAAAGATTCTTTGGAGTGGCTCTGGAGTTTGCCCTGCCCCCCGCGCACCGCCCCCCCCAAAAAACATGAGGTGACAGATGGGCCCAATGGGGGTAGAGTCAGAATCACCACATGGGTGCTCCGACATTTCCACTGCAAGCATGCCTAGCACCCATTGCTATTGGGTGCTACACTGCCCATGGAGACAAATCGGGTACCTCCTTAGATCCGGATCTACTAAATCCAGATTAGTTGAAGGACCCATTTCTTAGATCTGGATCATCTTAGATCCAGATTAAGGGAGGTAAGTGGCAAAACCCCCGTTGTCATCTTCCCTGATCACACCCCCAAAATGAAAAAGGATTAACAGTCTATAATGGCTTGAGACCTGTAAAAATTGGGACTCAGGAAAGTATGATTGAAGCAAGGAGAGTCCACAAATAAAACGGATAGGACTGAAAACGTGTGAGCGGTAGGGATTGAAGACAGATTGAAGAGAGATTAAAGTAAGGTGTGACTACAGCCATTGAGTTCCTGTCATCACATATAGTTCTACCTTATGCATTTTCAAAGGTTGATCCTTAAACTTTCATCCAAAGTTTGTATAGGTATACAGGGGGAAAGATAAGTAGCGTGGAACATTGCATTCTAAATATAAACATTCTAAATGTTTGTTCAGGCTTCAGATCTGAGAAATTAAAATAAAGAACTTTATAACATTTACTTTTATCCTACATGCTTGCTGCCCCAATCCAATTACAGTACAGGTGTTTCCGATATTAACTAGTTCAGTTGTCATGTTTGGTAGGACATTTAGATATGTAACTTTGTATAACAAATGTTTTACAAAATTATTAAGACTTTGGCTTTATGAAGTATCAGTTTAATCCAACGAAAACATAAAGTACACATTATTTATAGTCATTCAAATATTTTCTTGTATTTTGGATTCAGTTAATGAGCTGCAAGTTTTTACTGTTCACCTCGTGTTATGTTTTAATAATTTAATGTTTTCATTTTTATGAAAGTTGAATTCATCAATTTTCATTTCTTTCAAAATATTTTTAAAAATTGGTAATCCCCCCAGTGACAGACTTTTGGCTTTATGAAAACTGTAGTAGTAGGCATCAAACAAATTAGACCAGCTTAATCCAGTATATAACTCCAAAAATAATTTTATTCCATTAAGATTCCATGATTACAGTACGTACAAAACCAATACAGATCTGTTCGGGTTGCCCATGGATGTGTTTCCTAGAAATCTAGGAAGCAGCCTTGCCCATTGCTATAACAAATATAGTTTGAATCATTCATATCCTAAATGAAATGCCCAATCTGACATTTTTTTCTCACTAATTCAATACCTAGCATGAAAGAAGCTATACTAGGTGCTAAGTCTATCAGTGAAATATGCACTGGTCAATATACTGGACCAGCAAGCATAGTAGGAGCCTCCCTTCCACATGCTGGTTCAGTTTAAGGGAGCCCTCCCACCCTCTTAAACTGCACCAGCATGTGGAAGTGATGATCCTTGTGGTCTTGTGATTAAGATTGTCAGACTCTTATCTGTTAGCCTCCTGATTCAATTCTGCACTCCTCCATGAATCCAACTGGGTGACTTTGGGCTAGTCCCAGCTCTCTTTCTGAGCAATTACAGCCCCACCTACCTCATAGGGTGTCTGTTGTGAGAAGAACAGAAGGTTTGTCAGCTGCTTTGAGTCCCCTTAAAGCAGTGATTCTCAACCATCCTAATGCCGCGGCCCCTTAATGGAGTTCCTCATGTTGTGGAGACCCCCAACCACAGGGGCAGAGCAGCTGGGAAGTGGGAGGGAAGGGCAACGGGAGACTCATCGCGACCCCTCTGAAAGGGTAATTCAATCCCCAAAGGGGTCCTGACCCCCAGGTTGAGAACCACTGCCTTAAAGAGTGAGAAAAGCAGGGTAGAAGAATCAGCTCTTCTTCCGCTTTCTCTCCTCCTCCTTCTTTGCTTCCTAGTCTGGTCTATCAGCCAGTGCTGGATTACCCTGAGTGCTGTATATCTTCAAATCCCAGGTTATTTCCTCTGTCTTCCCATACCACACCACAGGCATGAACAGTAGGGGGCAACATGCAGATGTTCATGTGTACTCCAGCTGGTCTATATGCGTATAGGGTAGGGGTCTCTCCAGAAAGCATGGGGAAATGTGAGCTCTTTATAATGCTAACAGACTCAGCACAGGCTCTTTCTGCGCAGCATGGCTGCCTCCAGATGATAACCAGATACCCTGCTAGGAGGTGATAATGCAAGAAGTCCTCCTTCCCTAATTACCACATCTGGTGCTGTCTTTGTGTGTTTTCCTGATGTGCGCATGTGAGCATTTAGCTGTCCTGAATACCCCAGTGTGTGTGTCAGCACCTCTGCGCACGCACAGACACTTGTTTCAGCCACCACACATGTTTAATGGACAGAGCGATTAGGTTTTTAGATGGGGAAGCAGACCTATGGCATGAGGCAACTCTACCATGGCAGCGCTGTAATGGCATTACATCTCCCTTATCTGGACAAGGCTTGTCTGGCTGAACTTCTGGGAGATCACTGTGCCCACCCTGGGAGCTCCTTGAAGGTGATTCTGACACTGTAGCAGAGGAGCCCCATTAGATGCATATCATCTGGCGCATTGTAAATTCAGTTTTCAAGGGCTATAGAACAGCTATGCTCCAACATAACGTTGGGGTTGTCTGATGGTCTTGCCCCAATGTCAGAAAGTTGTTGGCATTTTTAAAGTCTAGAGACTGTTTGAAACCATGTACTACGTATGTACCTTAGATTCTTTCTTGTTTCTCTTTTGTCTCCGTACCTGCAGCCTCAAAACCTCTGTTTTTCTCCTTTCGCTGTCCCTATCTTTGTGTTTTCCCCTTCACCCTAACCCCCAACTTCCTAACCATCCTGTAGCCTGTGGACATGCCTAGTAAGGGGCCAAACAGAACTGATATAATAAACAGCTGAATTGTATGTATTATAGATAGGTCATTTCCTAACTAGAAATGACTTTCTAAGCATAGCAAGGGATTTAAGAATTAACACAGAAGGAAACAGGAGAAATTCCTTCGCAGTTCCTACTTCATCTATTTTGTTATGTTGCTACTATTTTGATCAGAAAACAGGGGGACTCTTGGGTCACTTGAGGCTATCCATTGGTTTGAACCCACATATTTTAGCATCTTTTTAAAGACATAGGCTGTGTTCCCACCTAAATGTTAATACAGCTTCAGTCCACTTTCAAAGTGGGAATTAACATTGGCAAAGTGACAAGTTGTTTGCCTTTGGCTTTATACAATTCAGAAAGTACACCCAATGGGTTAGATAATATGGAAGGAAAATCATGAGACACTTTGCTGATGCATTCTCTCACTCTGAAGGCACACTATCTGGATTAAAATGTAGGTGTGAACGCAGCCCTATTGTCAGTTTAGCGCCTTCAATTGTCTAATTATATATTTTGGCATTACTGTAGAGAGAATATTTGGATATAACAGCCTCAAAGAATGATCTGTAACAATTTATGTAAAAAAACCACCCAGTATTTTATGGCCTCATATCAGTTTGACCAGTTTTTGCTAGTTGATAACCCTGGTAGGTTTTAACATATGTGTGCTCTGATTTATTTATCTTGGAAATGTGTGTATGATTAATTTATCTTTAATTATCTTTCCATATCCACTATTTTTTAAAAATCTTCTGTATGGGCATCACCTTCCCCTACAAAAAGATGATCTCCTGCGCAACCATTTTGCATATGCATATGTTATTGAAAAAGACTTTCAGTTTATGGGTATTCAAAAAAAGTGTCTTTGTGTCATTCTGGTGCTTAACTCACTATAGTTATTTCCCCCCTCCTAAGCATATGATAACTTTATAGGGCAAATGGAACACCTTGACAAATGCGAGAAGGTTATGCGAGTCTCCATACACTTTCAAATGTAAGTGTATATGGTAGTACTTTTGTCATTTGTACTTACTATATTTTCAAGTTTGGGGTATTCAAAAAATTTGCATATTCACAATTTGGTACCAAAGTCTGGCATTTTCTTGCAGTTTACATATGTGAAATGGCAGCCAGTAAACACAAGATACTGTTTCAGGCTGCCGCCTACAGATGAGAAAAGGCAACAGTGGGATCTAAAGAAGGTACTGCAATTGCCCCTTGCTGCCCCCACGAGACACAGGGGGGAATTGCAGGCTCTTCTCTGTGTCTGTTCTTCCGTGACTATTCCACTTGAAAAGACTGATATGCTACCCAAGTGCCTATTCACTTCCCTTTGTTTTGTCTCACATGCTTAGCTACCATACGGCATTTTCAAGAGGAAAAATCACAGAAAGAGCAGTCAGACACAGGGCAGATTTCCCTTAATAGCAGTGGCAACTCATAGCTTTAGGGGTGGGTGATCACAGGTGCAAGCTGGGCAGTTGCTGGGCGCAAAAACATATGCCTCCCCTGGACGGGTCTTGCATTGGTGTGCCAAAGGATAGCCATGCCCCTGTGGCCAGAGATCACCTAGCCCACATCTGTAATCTTCCACCTTTTCAGCTCTGAGCTGCCACTTGTAGCATTTCCAATATAATTCTAGAAGAACCATGGGTTTTAACTCACACCTGGAGGCACCTTATGTGGAATTTTCCCGATCTTGTTTTTTGTTTGTACACTGCTTCAAGATTATATTTATGGGAAGTGGTATATAAATATTTTAGATAAATAAAATAAATCTGTACCATTTGGCCTGAACAGAATCTTTGTGGATAGCAAAGGTCTACTGTACCTGGATGGTCAGTTGTCACTGTATTACGTTGCCAAGGTCTGCATCACTACAAAGTTTGGGGATGCCATTTTATGCAAATGAGGAGGGACATTCATACAGAGTACCAGGCTAGGAACTCTATTTGAAACGGTTATTAGGATCTAATAATTGATAACAAAGGCAGAGCTATGTTTTAGCCAGCAGCTTGTACTCAGGAGCCATAGAATAAGATGGGAATAAAATGCGAAGCGAGAAGCAGTGGGTCAGAAGGTGAGATTGACTCCTGATCTGCATTTCCTATTGCAAAACTTGGAACAGAAAATCGATCACAGTTTGTGCATGAGACAAATTCAGAACACACAAACTGTGTGCCCTTTATACAGACATTGCCCGGCAAATGCCCAGGCCTGCTTGCTGATGCGGCAGGAGTTTTGTGCTCTTTTGTAGTAGCTGTGTCCATGGAGCCATTGTTACTTCTGAGTTGGGCTCAAAGATCAGTTATGATGTCGGTTCTGAGTACGATAGTACCCGATGTCTGGATGCACGCTTAGTCTGTTATATTTGGATATTCTGGAATAAAGCATGGATATTCCAGAATGTCCATGCTTTATTCCAGAATATCCAAATAAAATGGAATAAGTAACTGATGTCTGGATGCAGCCTAAAAATGATTCCGTATACTTCCATCTCTTTTACCAGCTTCCGCTTAAAATTATCACTGCTACTACGCTTGCAGTTTTATAACCGCTCAACACAATTGGTACTTTAAAACATAGATCTGCCCCCCAAATATAGTTCAAATCGTTATCCATTTTGGAATTGAATATTTGGCCAAAGTACTTAGCATTATAGGTGTAATCAGATGCAGCCCATCAGCCCATGTGTGCGCGCGCAAAAGATTCCATAGGGTGTTTTCCACTGGCAGAAAGTACCTATTTTTGCACCCATTAAAGACCCATTTGGGTGTGAGCCGGATGACCCCATTTCCACCACGGCACCCATTTGGGACCCGATTGTTTCCACTGCCAGTTAGGAAATCTGGATCAAATGGGTACTTTTCTGCCTTTAATCTGGATTTTCGGTAGACCCTATTAATGGGGTCTACGATGTGGTCTTCAGCCAGAAAATTCGGATTAAAGAGAGCCTGTTTCCACGCTGGTGTGGCAATGGGGTCTAGAGGAGGCTAGGGGGAGGGGGCACCCATGGGTGGGAGCCCCAAAACCTAAGCTTCAAAATCATTTTGAAGTCACTTCGAAGTCTGTGCAAAATAGCTCCAGAGCGTCTTTGAAGACTGTGCTGATCTTTAGAGTGAACTCCGAGGTCACTTTGAAGACCACTCCGAAGATCAGCACAGACTTCAAAGGAGCTATTTTGCACAGACTTTGAAGTGACTTCCAAATGACTTTGAAGTGACTTCCAAATGACTTTGAAGCCACTTCGGAGTTTGCACCCCCTGTCCCCCCAAACACCTGGGGTGACAGGCAGACCCCTCATGGGTAGATCCGGATTTTCAAATGGGAGCTCCGGTGTTTCCATGGCAGGAAGGCTAGCACCCATTGCTATTGGGTGCTAGACCACCCATGGAAACACATTGGGTACTTCCCTTAATTCGGATCTACTAGATCTGGATTAAGGAATGTACCCATTCCTTAGATCCGGATCTTCTTAGATCTGGATTAAAGGAGCGCAGTGGAAAAACACCCTCTGTTACTCATAAGTCATCCGTGCCCCACCCAGGTTAAAGTATAGGACATTCTGTGCAATCCCAGGAAATCAATAAAGCAGATGGCAAATTTTTATTTGTACTTTACAAGTACATTCCACTGAAATGAATTTGTTTCTGAGTAAAGATACACAGAGGCCCTGTCCCCAAGCAATTTAAAGCCCTCTAAAAATCTTCTTTTGCCTCTGAGCGCCCCCATGCCCGGCTTTTCAATGAGCTTCCAGCGCTACAAAGTTCCAGTGCTCTTTTTGGAAGTCGCAGGTTTTCCTGGCAGCATTTACCATGGGGACGCTCCGTGGCAAAAGGGGCGGGGATTGCTGCCTGCACACACAGCCATAAAACATTCGCAAATCTCCCAGAAGTGCAGCAGCTTCCCTTCCTTTCCTTTCTAAAGGTCAGAACTTTCAAAGAGCCAGAATTGCGGAGAATTGCAACATCGTTATCAGGTGTGAAGTGAGTGGATTGCTACATTCACGCTGCTGTACGGGGTGGATTTTGACAGTGATCAGAGGGAAAGTGTTGAGAGTGAATGAGCGAACAATCGCGCGGCTGATGGCACAGGAAGCCATTTCAGGGGGCAGAGATCTAGGAGACAAACAGGCTACAGTCACCGCTGCTGTACGGGGTGGATGTTGACAGTGATCAGTGAAAGTGTTGAGAGTGAATGAGCGAATGATCGCTGCCTTTGCCGGCACGGGAAGCCATTTCGGAGGGCGGAGATCTGGGAGACGAACAGAGAACCGATGGCTCTTTTTCCTTTGGATTTGTCTGGGGTTTCTTCCTGATTGTGGCCGCGCAGAGCGCAGTCCCTCCCCATTCCTGCCGGCACCCTATCAACAAGAGAGGAGGCAGGGAGAAAAAGACGTGGGCAAAGAAAACACAGCTCCCATGGGGACGGAAGGTACATTTAAAATGAGCATTTTGCTGAGCCTCATGCGGACGCTTATTCCGGAATTGAACGGCACTTTTAAAGTCCACTTGAATAGAGTGACGGTAGAGGGAAACTAGAGAGGCAAATAAGTCATTTGGGGATGCAGCCAGAATCAAGTAATCTAGCATTAACCTGTATTTCCATGTCATTAAAGAGGATGCAGTTACAACTGCCAGCAGCTGCAGCCAAGAACAACTGAAAGCCTTATATATATCTTATATCTTATATACCTTAAGATTCTTGTGTGAGGAAAGATGTGTGAAAGCTGATGGCTCATATATAACTCTGTATATATCACTTTTAACCTGCCACTGCAATTGCTTAGAATGACATTCTGGCTGTGGTCACACTTAAGCTTTAATCACTCTACTTTCAGAGTGAGAGAACACATCAGCAAAGTGACCAGTAATTTTCTTCCCACATTATCTCAAAGGGGAATTTTCTGAGTTATTTAACGCTGAAAACTGATGTATTCTCTCACTTTGATGTATTCTCTGAGCAGTGGATCTAAAAATTAAATGCATACAGAGCTGACCATGTCTAATCAACTTTTAAAATATCCTTCCTTTATTCAGAACTGTATCTAGGGATGATTGTACAACAGCTTAGGAGGCTTCCTGTATGCTTGTTGGTGCTAGACTGTACCTATGCTGGGCCTGCCCTAGACCACACCAGAGTGTGGAAGGGAGGCTCCTAGTATGCTTGCTAGTCCAGTATACCAGTCAGTGCAGACTTGCCCTAGGATGCTACCATATTCAGGGTGTGGAAGGAGCTTCCTGCGGATTAAGGAAATAGGTTTTTCCCAGGTTTGGAGATGAAACACCAAGGACCTCTGCATGCAAAGCCATGATGTTCCTCATACAGAATCATGGCTGACTTGCATGTAACACTTTAGTGTGAACTTTGTTGGGAGCCTCATGCTGTTGCATGCGAAATTTCACAGGCTTCTGTAAACAGTGCAACAGTGATGACTAGCAAAGAGGGATGTGCATTTATTTATTTTTTTGCGTTCGATTTGTATCAAATTAAATCTGTTCAAACAGATCCCCTTTGAATGTGGAAGGATTTGATTTGATGCAAATTTCCATACGAATTCAATATAAATCCTATATGAATCCCATACGTATCCCATATGTGTCCAATCAGAACGTGTCAAACCCACCCTGAATCCACTTCAAATCCACTCCAGATCCATTTCAGATGCGACTGGGGCAGCCACTTTCCCACCTCCCTGGTTCACTAATATAACACAGTTTTGTTTGAATGTTCCGAAGTATTCGATTTGGATTCGAATATCAGCCTAAAAATGTGCCAAAGTTCAATTTGAATCCGAATGTTCGAATTCAGCCAAATTCATACGAGTAACTTATGATGAATATTCATTCACAAAGCAAATCTGGTGGGGCTCTGCATCTTCCCCAGTGGCTCCAGTCTCTCCTCCAATATTCTGCGCTCACATTCCCTCCCTCCTTGGAAAAAGAGTAAAGTTCTGTAGGTTTGCACTGACTGATTGCTTCTGCTAATTACCCTTTGTCCAACTTCTTCCTATCACAATGTCCAACTTAGGAGGAAGACAGGTAAGGAAAACATTTTTAGATGTACTTTTATGGATAAAAGTACAAACACCCATGACAATAAGCCAAAGGTCTCTCTAAACTGGAACAAATGATATTAGGTGGAAATAAATTTTTAGTTATTGCTAAAAAATATAATGGAATTAAAGTACTTTGTGACTGGAAGAAAAATACATAGCTGAGGCATAGGTCACCTTTGCAAAATGTTTCAACTAAGGAATACTCCAAGCAGATCATAAGGGTGTTATCTTTGGTACTATGCCTTGTAAGTGATTACATGAATCCTATCCTTGTCTTTCCCTTCTCGCTTTCTGTTTCCTTCCCTTTAATTTTACATTTTAAGTGCTTTGGAAGCAGGGATTACCTTTTCTACCTACTGTATATATTTCTCAAAGAAGGACATAATGACAGTTGAAAGATTTGTTTGTTTTTGCATGCCCATGCTCTAGAAACTATGGTTGGCTTTTAATTTCAGCAAATACAATGCCAGAAATTATGTACAGTGCAGGTTGTAATTTCCATGTAGCCTTCCATAAGTTCCATGTAGAAATTTTATAAGATGGCTGAAAGCCTAACCTCATCTTCCTGAGAGGGAACCCTATGAAATTCTGTCAGTGAAGCAGCCTATCTGAATGTTTCTTCACAATTGAGGGAATGTGTTTAGTGCCAACTTATTTTAGAGCAAACTAACATTTATTTTGCATTATAGCTCTGCCCTCAACACCAATGTGGCTAAAATTTAATTTTATTTTCAAATCTGTTATTTCCATTTAGAAGTTTTCATTTTTTGACTTTTTAAAAACTTTTTTTTGTACAAACACTGAGCCAGTTTCCTTGGTTCACGGAGCTTTTCATGAGAAAACCATGACAAACCTAGAAAAAAGTTACCTAAGTAGAATTAGTCTCACAAGATAGTCATGTCACACAGGTTTGGATTAACAAATGTTTAGCTATGACTTTAATTCCTGGAATTTCAGCTGTTAGCATATCTGAACTAAGTGTGTGCAGTTTAGAAGTAGAGAATGAATCCCCCTCTAAACGGTTTCTTCCCACTGAAGAACGAAATTATGTAACAAAGTTGACTAAGAGCATTTGTGTTGACTGAAGTATGTGTGTCTTTTACTTCACCAAACCTCACACACAAAAGGTTTCCTGGGTGGTCAGGGAATGCTAATAACAGAAAATGCACCAAGCTGTTCCAGTTGCTGTTTTTGATGAAGTGCCTTGTGTATCAATTCTGTGAGAACCAACTGATGTAAATGTTCATTTACCTCAAATGTTTACAGATGTTACTAAATAAACTTTTGTATCACAACTTTGTTGCTTAAATGAAAACTCCACACGGCCATCCATGCACCAGAAGTGACTTGTTTTGTAATATGTGTTGATCCTGGTATGATTACTGTTAACAGCATTATCAATGTACATAGTCCTTTTTATGAAGCAAAGGTTTACTTGGTTGGTCTAGCGTGTATGACCTTGATCTTGATTTTCAGTATGAATATAGATCGTGAGCCATCATGATCTTTCTGAACCTCAATCAGAACTTTCCTATTAGCAGAAGCTGTTCAGGAAAGCAAACTGACTGGTTTCGAAGGTGGTGAATTCTCTGAGTTTTAAGCAGCCATGGAAAAGATGACCTTGGATTTCTAGCATCCTTTCTAATGAAGTGAATCGAGCTGCAAATCTTGCATAACCAACCATTAAATAATGTCATACAGGCATATAACTAACACTGCCTCCATTTCCTTTCTCAATCCTTTCCTTTGTCCATCAGAGACAGAAAGAGAGAGAGAGAAATAACTTCCTTTCTAGAAATAATCTACAATGGTAACTGGGTCCAGATCAAGAAAAAACCAAGATGCTTCCATCTTGAGATCACTTTGGTTATGCAGCAACCAATAATTTTCCACATCAGAGGGAACTCACAACAGATTTCTCTGGTTTCAAGAGAACTGGACCCTTTTCTTTTGGTTTTATTTTCCAAACAGATTTGGACAGTCAATTGAACAGAGGATTGTATCCGCAAAACGTAACACACACATACAAATACACACACATACAAATATGACAAACAACTGTGAGTTTGATAAATGGTGTACTCAAGGGTCTAAAGCAAATATATCCAACAACTGCAAAAAAAAAAAAAAAGGTATGGTAGAGAGAAGACAGGTATGTAGCACTGTTAGTACCCGTGTACCATGACAATTTATACTTCATGGATGAAGTACCTGTACCTTTCCAGATATTAGTATTATTAGTTTTCATTCACCCTTACAAGTGACAATTTTTCCTAGGACTGATGGGAACTGGGGCACCAAACTTTGAGGATGCCATGGCTGAGAACAATGAAGGAGAACCATACACCTGTCATCTGCAATACACCGGCCTGTGCAAGTTTGCCTCCTAGGTATATAAGACACCTCTACTAAACTCCACTGCCTCTGATAAGTGCCATTTAATCCCACTAAACCTTGACTAATATAGAACAATTCAGGTTTACGGACACGTAATCTTTTATTCTTAAGTAGCACTTGATCTTGCTCATGTTTCTATTTATTCTGTGCAGCCACGGATGGCCAGATGTCAAGCCAAAATTCTCTAAAACTTTGAGGAAATCAGGTTTACCAAAGCAAATCCTGCAAACTCCAGTTAAAGTGTAATACTGGATAGGTGTCTGTGCATAGATACAAATACTATAGCAGGATCTTAAGGCATAATAAAAGGCTTTTTGCTTCCCAAGGAAAAAAAATCTTTTCCACATTCATTAACCTAGGCTGTGTCCAGACATAAGAAAAAGGGTACCTCAGAGAGACACTGGGTGGCCCTCCTGTTCCCAAGCCTTCCCACCTTTTTCAGTCTAGAATGTTCATGAAAGGGGGAGGGGCAGACTGCTGTTGAAACAGCCCCACCTTAACAGGCTTCTCTGAGGTACCTCAGAGAAGGTTTTTTTTCACTGACTTCTTTGTGAGACTATTTTTTTTAAAAAAAAAATCTTTTTAATGCAGCAGCATTACAGAAAATATTTCTAAAGATCAGTCTTACAGTTTTGTGGTATATGGTCTATTAAGAAGTAGTAAAAATATGATCTTTTAAGAAGTGGGTGGAAATCGAAACTGACGTTTTGTACCTCCCCTCATTCCTTCTTCCTTTCTAAAAAAGAAAGCAGAACACACATACATTAACGTATTTGGGGGCTCAGTCTCAATGAGGCCATATTTCATTATTTGAACCAATCAGCCCACATGAGAATGGAAGGAATGCTTTGCTCTTTGGAGCAAAGGCTCTCTCAACTAATTTGTTTGATTTGCTAGATACCCCATAGCAGCAGTATTGTTTTCTTCTCATGGCTTATATGCCGGTGTGGGTCTGTTAAGCTGCTGCATTTTGTACAAACTGCAGACGTAAGCAACTGCAGTCAGCTGTGTTAAGTAAATTTGAGGCTCAACTAGGGAGGGAGTCATTGCTGGGCAAAGCAGTGGGAACTGACAAGCCAAGTCAACTGAGAACATTTGTATGAATGAGATATTTTCAAAGACTGTGTGATGAAGGAGCCACAGTGTCTTAAAGCAGCCACCCATCTCAGTATAGGCCACATTAAATGTGACCATATATGCTCTTAAAAGAGACAGGGTTATTCTCAACTTCTTTGACAAAACAGAATTATCGTAATCTGTAGGCTTTTGGGAGTAGTTCACTTTTGATTTCTTTGATTCAGGTTAGAAAAACTTCATGGGAAAGAGTTTTAAAAGACAACAATGAATATATGAGTAGATAGTTAATGGATGTACATTTAAGAACACCATACAAAATCAGGTAATTTTAGAACAGGAAAGGTCAGTAACCAATACAAGTTCTAGTTTCCACATAAACCTCTGTTATCCCCAGATGCAGGATGCTATAATGGTCTTAAGACAGCACAATATCCAGGTGGAGAGCCTTCCTTACAAAGCAGTTAGAATCAATCACCAAAAGAGATGATAGCCTCCATGACACTGGGTTTGTGTTCAGATATAGCAAAAGCAGTGCCTCAAAGACACCTCATAGAGAGAGTGTGTGGCCCTCATGTTCCCAGGACCTCCCTAATTCACCTTTTCTAGCACAGAATATTCATGAGAGGAGGGAGGGGCAGGCTGGGTTTTGAACAATCCCTCCTTTTAGCCTTCTCTGAGGTGCTTCAGAAGTGCCTCAGAAATGTTTTTCTTTTGCTGTATCTGATCACAGCCTGGATGTGTTGAAGGAGATGGCCAACAGGCTTCTGGGGAGATGCTTTACTTTAGACCTCATCCTGATGTGTCAGGTGTGGGGGAATACTGCACTATTATGGCACCAGTATGGTGCAATCCCACCAAAACCCACTTTCTCCCCCTAAAACACACACAAAAATTATTGCTGGAAAACTCAGTGCTGACCTAGCTAGGAAGGGATAATGCCAAGGAGGCAATAACTTTATTGCTTCCTAGTAGGGTATCTGGCTGCTGTCTAGAGGTGGCCTTGGACTCCTGAACAGCAGATGTTTGACCCTCAGCTTCTGCATCCCACATGTGGAGAACACAAAGTTTACTGACTAGCTTGAATCAAGTGATGGCTGCTAGTGATGGTCTAACTTTGGAAGGGATGAAAGTTCTCTGCCTCCAAATTGGCCAGCTGAGGATATTTTTGAGGCACATGCCAGAAACAGCCCCTTTCCAAGGCTGTTTTTGGAGCCTGGTGCAATGCTGCTAGGCTCTGCACACCACTTGGGTGAGTCCAGCTGTTCAAGTGGCAGACAGCTGGGGCAGCCCACAGCCAGGAACATTTGGAAGGCAGCTTTAAAATGGTATTTTGATGGAGTAGTTTCCAGCACAATCTTCATGCTGGAGACCACTCAGATGTTTAGTCCTCTGCTGCTAGAGTGCTCCCTAGGAGACACAACCTCCCACAGACTACTGTGCAGTCCCAGTGTTCCCCTGCAGCAGCTGTCACTGTCTGCAGAAAGCAAGAGGAAGGACATATTTTTTTAAAAAAATCTCACAATTGCCTCTTGCTGTGACCCACCAAACACAAGCAGCAAACTCTAGCATAAACCTGGATTTCTTGGGAAAGCTTTGCAATAGGTTTGTTGCACGTTGCAAATGGTCTTGCATCAGGAATTCCACAGGTATGTCTGGCAATCCCAATTCAATGCTAGGAGGACTGCAGGGTTTATCTCAAATCTGGAGGTAGCCTCAGACTCAATGACCATGTTTTTACATCTATTGATACAAAAGCTCACCATAGCGCAATAGCATGGGCTAGCACACAACTACGAGTGCAGGAAATATCCTCTGAGTGACAGAACATGTGGTTTGGGCAATCATGTCTTAGCTTCCCTAAGCTGTGTAGCACTACACCTCTATGAAATCAGGAAGGATACTTTTTAATATGGAATGCCTTGCTTTAAGAGAACAACCAGCTGGATGTTAAACAGTAATTCATTGTTTAGGATGGACAACAGAATAGAATTCTTTTTGGATCACACTTGTGCATTATAGAAACAAGTAAACGAAGTAAATGAAGTCGAGCTAAATGCTGCTCACTATATTCCTTCTTTTGGAGGAATTATGGTAAAATCCTGGGCATATCCTTTTTTTTTTTGGATTACAGATCTGAATGTTTTTTGTCACACAGACTTTTATTGTATAAGGTGAGAAGCTTCTTTACATGAAGAAGGAAAATTCAGTCATCAGGATCTCAATGGGAGAAGGCAATGACAAATCATTTAGACAGAGTTGCCAAACAAACTGCTTGGATGCGTCCGTGTATTTCTGCCTAATACATGGGCACAGCCCATCTAGTTCCACATCCTGTATCACACAATGGCCCACCAGTTGCTTCTGGGCTTCTCAAGCAGAAGACAAAGGCAGAACCTTTACCTCCTCTTGACTCCCTGAAAAAGGCCTAACGCCTGCTGTTCAGGAGTCTAAAGGGCAATCAGGCTGGAACACCTCCCTTACAGAATCAGGCTGCAGTATCTGGGTCTCTTCAGCCTTGAAAGATGGTGTTTAAGATGTGACCTGAATGGAGAATATAAAATCATGCAGAATGTGGAAAATCCTTTTCCCTATCACACAACACTAGAACCAGAGGGCACCCTATAAAGCTGATGGGCAAGAGGAAACAAAAGGAAGTATTTTTTTTACCCAGAAGGTCATGGTCTATGGAACTCGCTACCAGAAGAGGTGGTGACAGCAGCCAGTCTAGATTGCTTTAAGAAAGGATTAGATAAATTCCTGGAGGACAGGTGTATCAATGGCTACTGGGATGGATGCCTGGGTACTGTGCACAGGCAGGATGTGTCTAAAGGCCATTTGTAGGGAGTGGAGAGCAGGTGAAGGTTTTGCCTTTGTATTCTGCTTGAAAATGCCCAGAAGCAGATGGACTCTGGCTTGATCCAGCAGGTTTCCTCTTAAGTTCTTATGAGGCATTCTGCTTGCCTCTTCAACCTAAAGGAAGCACCTAGACAAAAAAAGAAAAAAAAGAATAGTCTAATTAATTATTATTGTATTAAAACTACAACAAGAAACTGAATCTTTTAAGGGAACGTATTTCAGAAAAGCTTGGCCTTAAAGTATATAACTAAACAGTGGGTCTGTACGTGTCCACATAAATCAAGCTTGTGTGTTTACTGTGACCAGTCTGAAGACTTATTACTGATCAGCACTAAGTTGCTAAATAGTTACTATTACACATTATCAACAAAATTCCTTTGATAAATACCAGACAGTGGAAGTGTGGAGCTTCAGTAGGGATGTTAGAACCAAGAGCTCGGGACTTAGCCATAGTCTGGCTTGAAGATCAGGTCAAAGATAATCAGCAATGTTTTTCCAATCTGTAATGGACAAAGGGCTCCTTGGCTTGTGTGAGGAGGAAGGGCATTCAGATCAGTGTCATACACTTCAGAGGAGTATGTTCAGAGTTATGGTAAATAAAGATATTTATTATTATTCCCCCAAACGTAAATAGGTAGACCAACTGCCTTACTGAAAGTTGGTAAAACAACAAATATATGGTCCAAGAGTCTGACTAATACATTCGGTGGCTCCATCAAACTGCGGGGGCTAGGCAGATGAAAAGCACATGTCAATGTTCAAAAGGGAAGTGAAAAACTTCCAAAACGTGTCAGTCATTTTTGTCAGAGATTATTCCAGAAGGCATTCCATGATGTTTGAAAATATGTTCCAGTAAAAGCTTGGTTAGCTGGAATGCTGAGGGGATCTACTTGAAAGGAATGAAGTGAGCTATATAAGTTATCTAGGCTGTGCTCTCACCTTACTGGAATAATGGCTGCGTCCCCATGCTGGCCATCTGGCACACTTTGGTCGCTGTTTGGGCACGCATGGGCCGGGCACGGGACTGGGAACACATTTCAGGCATCCCCATGAGATTCCCAGCAAGGACAGGTACTTTTGTGCATGGATGGAGGCGTCCCCATGAGAACCGTGCTGAACCCTGGTACAGTGGAGCAGTGCCAACTCCTCTCCACCCCCTCTCCCCTCATTGGCAGCTGGATTGTCGTCAGCCCATCCCTGTGCCACATTCCCTCCTCCTTTAGCGGCATGGACAGTCAGGACTGGGGTGGGAGGCACGGAAACAAGTTAAGCTTCATTCATAAAAATAACTTTTAAAAATTTAAAACGTCAAAAGCCACTACAAGGTTTAGCGGCAGTAGGTGCTTGAGCAGTTGTGCACAACTCTGCTCCACCAGGGACCGTGAGAACAGCCATAAACTGAAAATCAAGCCATTATGCAGCTTGCCTTGGCATTCTTGAAACTGGATTGGAATTACCTTGGTGGAAATTGCAGAAAATTTAAAAACCAAGCCATTCTCCAGCCTGCCTTTGTGATGGGCATTTTAAAAAGTCAGCAGCTGTGATCTTCAATGGACAGGGCAGGGACAGCAAGCGCACCCCACCTCCCAATGAAGTGAGCGCAAATCTCCCCGCTAGCCCACTAGTGTCCCCATGTGCATTCCCAGCTCACTGAGCAATGCGTACCGGTCCCCCAAAGTGTGCCAAGACTTTTTTCAGGTACCAAATCTGGCACCCTTTTGGCATGGTTTGGGAGGACTTGGCATGCTTTTCACGGACCAAATCCAAAACCCATGGGGACAGACAGCGCCGGTCCCGTGCTCAGAACCGTACTGAACTTGCATGGGGACAGGGCCAATCTGTCTTATTAAGAAACAGGACTCAAAATGCACTAACTCTGACTACACCCACTACCTGATAATCCTTCCTCAGTTCATCCTCAGTTTGGGTCACTATGCTCACATCTTTCTGTGCCTACCCTGAGGCTCCTTTATGAGACTTTTAAAAATCTCCATCCCTTACCACCAACACAACACCCTCTGCACCTGATGGGATAAAAGTTCTGTGACTCAACAGCATGTAATCACACACTGTAGGATCCACCCATCATAATACGGTTTGACCCCTTTAGTCCTCTTCCTTGATCACACCCAAAAATGAAAATGGATTGATACTCTATAATGGCTGGAGATCTATAAAAATCAGGACTCAGGAAAATCCAATTGAAGGGAGGAAAGTCCGCAAAAACAGTTGGATCCCTGTGTCCACTGACTTTGTAAGCATGGTTTCAGTTCACCATGGTTACCAGATCAGCCCACCCCACCCCCCTTGGGTGCCACCCAGAACCGGAAGTCCTATTTCAGCCTCTGTAAAGCATTGGAATAGACATGTGCCACCACTGGAGCACATCCCAAAAGGGTGTGTGTGGAAGACGAGCAGGAGGCGTCTGGTGGCATCTCATGCCTATTCCAACACTCTCTGGAAGCCAAAACAGGACCTCCAGAGGCTAGAAAAGCACTTCCGGTTCTGAGGTTGCATGAACCGGAAGGCCTGTTTGCAATTATCCATGGTTTCAGGTAATCACTGTAGGAGCCAGAACATATCCCCAGTGGATACTGGGGTCGACTGTACAATGGATTAAAAAGGTGTAAGTGGTGCAGCCCAAAGATGGACTGAAGAAGTATTAAAGTGAAAGTGTGACCACAGCCCTAGAGGAAGCTGGGATGTTCTTTATAAAGTCCATTTAAATGACTTCTCATGGACAAGTAGAAAGAAGCTTTGACAATTCCTCAGGCTTGGCAGGAACACTTTTAGATGTTGTACAAAGAAGGAGGAGAAGAAGAGTTAGCTTTCCAACCCACTTTTCTCATCCATTTAAGGGGACTCAAAGCGGCTGACAAAGCTTTCTATTCCTCTCCCCACAACAAACACCCTGTGATATAGGTGGGGCTGTGAGAGCTCAAAAGAGAGTTGTGACTAGCCCAAGGTCACCCAACTGGTTTGTGGAGGAGTGCAGAATCAAATCCAGTATTCCCTGATAAGAGTCCAGCTTCCTAACCACTAGACCAAACTGGCTCACAGTTTTCTTGGTGGAGATATAGAAGTAGTTTACTACTGCCTACTTCTGAGGAAGTGAGGAGACTGAACCAACAACTCTCTACTTTCCAGGCAGTTTACCACTGAGCTGCAGCCACTCTCAAAAAGTAATTTATTTGTATTTCTATCCTCTCTCAGAGCAGGTTACAATTAAATCAGTATTAAAAACACAATTAAAATTTACCTAATTGAAAACAACAGGTAACAATGTCTGAAAGGGGGAGGGTAAGTTACCTTTTCAGCCAAAGTCTAGAGTAGAGAAACATATTGTAATCCAAAGCACCTGTTGAGAACCTAAGTGGAAAAGGCTGGTATGAATAGCCCTTTGAACGGTTTCAGCAGTATGGATGGCAATCATGCACTTTCAGGTATTTTGCACCACTGAAATACTTGGATGTGCACGTCAATATATCATGCACAGCCAGTGCCCGCCCTTCCCTGTCTTGCCAACAACTCAGTATTCCGGAGGGGCTTTTCTCTAGAATATCACTTATCGATGCAATATTCAGGTGGTCTCCAGAGCTGGTCTTCATCAATGCAAAGCACCCACCGTGACCCAGACTCAATTTCTGTGTCCACATGTAAGCCATCATCTTAAAAGAATGGAATACGTTAAATGAACTCTATTTTTACAGTTTTTATATACCAAAGTGTTTCTAGCACACAAACAAGCAAGCAGCTTGAATTGATTACTGCTTTTTTATTTCACCAATTTAAAAATCCTGGTCAAAAATTAGCTAGTTCACATTTAACAAGAAAAGAAGTAGATACCCTAAAATAGGTGTCTTCTGCCGAACAAATCTGCAGTTATTTCAACTTTGTGTTTCCTTGTTGTCTAACCCGGCAGCCACACTGTACTTGCTTAAACAAAACATTTGAAAATGCAGCAGTCATCCATTCTATCCCTCTCGTAGCTGAATACTTTGTTTTATAAAAATGGTGACATTAGTTCATATCATGTGATTAAGAAGGATTCATCACACATTAGAGCCCCTAATCACAGCCTATAGTCCCATTTCACGTTTCCCACTGGCATATCCCTATTGACCCTGCTTACTAAAGCACTTTCATTATACTAGCTAAAAGGACAAGGCAGTGAACAAAAAGAAGAAAAATGCAGGGGAGCAGCTGCATGTTCAGGACCATCCTGGCTCTAGATGAATGGCAGGGGGATGGCGTCTAGCCAGCAGGACTTGATAGGGATCTCCATCTCCCCTGACCTGTCTACCTCACTGCTCCTGATTTTACCCAATTGGCTTTGAATGAACTCAGTTAATCTAAGCAGGTAAAAAAATAAAATGCGTTCTTGGAGAAAAGACAATGTAATAACACCCTACAAAATTTGGGCCAGGATCCAAGCAGCTATGTGACTGAATTTGTACAGTGAAAGGGAGATTTCTGAAACTGAAAACTTCAACTGATTTTATTACATTTATACGCACAAAACGCACAGCAGCTCCTATCTGCTTTCTCCTCCTTTATTTTACTATTTCAACAGTCTTGTACTATAGGATAGAGAATAAAGAACAAATGGCTGGTTCCAGGTCACCCGGTGGTTCATGGCTGAATGGGGATTTGAATCCAGGGTTATCCAAGCAGTGTTTCAGATATAATACTACATCCCCCTCCCCCACATCTTGTGCCGTCGCAAGTTATTTCTCAGATTGAGGTACCTGAAAAACTCATTACTTGTATATTGTTCTGGCCGTGGTGTGGGTAGGTGGGTGCAAGCAAACCATCAAAGGCCCCTAAAATCTTTGGTACATAAATGAAATTATACAGATTTAATATAGTGAAAGCTTTGGATAAAATTGTGATGATGGAAGTTGATCTTCAGTGCCATGAGGGAATTTAGAATGAATAGCTAACAGTACACCATGACCCCCACTCCTTCTTTCCATTCAGCCTGAATCATGAGTGGCTACTAGGCTCCTTGATCACTACAGGTAGAAATTGTTGAGACCCATACATTGAAACTGAATCCAAGTACTGTCACAGGTTACTCATCTTAGGGAGTAGGAAAGCATCCTGCTCTTAATAGTTACACTACATTGGAAAAATCCTGTGCCTAGCTTGGGGAATCTAAATCTTGGGTTTGTTGTTGCTGATGATGCTGATGACAATGCTTAGATAGCACAGGTGATGAGAAAGAAGTCCTCTTTCCAACTGTAGCTGGTCCAGGAGCTCCACCTCTTCCTAGCCAGACACAGTAGAGAAACTGATGCATGCTCTGGTAGCTTCCAAACTACAATACTGTAATGTACTTTACAAAACTTCACCCTTGAAGACAACTTAGAAGCACCCCTCTGATTCATAGGTGCTGGTACATGAAAATACCTTCTTGCTGATGAATTCACAATGATCTTTACACCAAGGACTTCTGGGCACTATTATTGGGTCTTCTTCATTGATCAGGAAGGGAACAACAGGCCTCCTTTCTGCAAGTTACAGTAGATTACCACTAGTATGCTATGTTCATGCATGACAGAGCATGATTCAGATCTGGTAAATCTGGGGCCTTTCTGCACTTTGCCCCATAGTTTGCTTCCTTTTCCAACCCAGAAATGGCCCTTTCCATGCAAGAGCGCACTGGAAGCCACCTACGTGTAGAGCACGATTTTGTGTTCCACAAGTGTACTTACCTGTACCTCTTCCAAGTGCTGTAGGGTCGCATGATGTGCCACACAGGTGTGCTGGCACATCAGGTGACCTGGAATGCGAGCACACATGTGTGGCACATCACCATTGTCCCAATGATGCCACCACGGACTGCACCAGCAGCTGGCAGACAAGATGGCAGCACCTAGACACGTGGCCATACTAAGGTAAGTGTCTGGGTGCATAGTGGGTTGGGTTGGCATGTATTAGCACAGTACATGTGGGGGCAAGTTCATCATTTCTTCTCCTCTGGACAGGACGGGAAGTGCAAATTTGCACCTGATTAGCATACTAACAAGCTCTGGTCCTGAACATAGAGGAAGGCAGAAGGTATATTTCTATGTTTCTGATCACCAGGAGGCACATTTTGGCAGCACACCAAAGCATGTTAACAAAATGGATTCCTTTATGGCTGTTCCATTGCTCCACCAGAGGCCAAGAAACATGGTAGGGAGAACAGCTAACAAGTTTCAAAACTGAGGACATTATTTTAGAGTGGTTCTGATCTATCTCCAAGGTAAATTCCAAGCAGCAGTCATGTGGTATTTTTACTTGTCCCCTGGGAACTTACTTATAGGTTCCCCAGGAATCAGTTCTGCTCCCTATGCTTTTAGTATCTATATGAAACCATGGGGTGCAGTTATCATGGGGTTTGGAGTGAGATCCCCTTAGCTCTTTATCACTACACCAGCAGGATCAGAGGAAATGGCTCAGGTTCTCAACCATTGCCTGGAACCCAATAGACAGAGGATGAATCCAAGTAAAATGGAGGTTCTGGGTATCCCAGGATCTCGAGTTAAGGAAATAGAGTTGTACTCCCCTGGAAAAAAACAGATAAGGGGTGTTTTTCCACTTCAGAAAGTACCCATTTTTGCACCCATTAAGGACCCATTTGGATGTGAGCCGGATGATCCCATTTCCACCATTTGGGACCCGATTTGTTTTGACTGCCGCTGGAGAAATATGGATGAAATGGGTACTTTCTGGCCTTTAATCCAGATTTTCTGTAGACCCCATTGATGGGGTCTACAATGGGGTCTTCAGGCAGAAAATCTGGATTAAAGGGAGACTGTTTCCACGCTTGTGTGGCAATGGGGTCTAGAAGAGGCTAGGGGGAGGGGGCACCCATGGGGGGGAGCCCCCAAACCTAAGCTTCGAAGTCATTTCAAAGTCATTTCAAAGTCACTTCGAAGTCTGTGCAAAATAGCTCCGGAGCATCTTTGAAGTCTGTGCTGATCTTCAGAGTGAACTTCGAAGTGACTCTGAAGTTCACTCCGAAGATCAGCACAGACTTCAATGGAGCTGTTTTGCACAGACTTCGAAGTGACTTCGAAATGACTTTGAAGCCACTTCGGAGATTGCACCCCTTGTCCCCCGAAACACCTGGGGTGACAAGCAGACCCCTCATGGGTAGATCCGGATTTCCAAATGGGTGCTCCGGTGTTTCCATGGCAGGGAGGCTAGTACCCATTGCTATTGGGTGCTAGGCCACGCATGGAAACACATTGGGCACTTCCCTTAATCCAGATCTATTAGATCCGGTTTAAGGAATGTACCCATTCCTTAGATTTGGATCTTCTTAGATTAAAGGATTAAAGGAGCGTGGTGGAAAAACACCCATAGAGTTTAGGCGCAGTCCTGGATCCATAACTGTCACTAGAATTCCGAGGCCTGAATGCTTATTTCCATCTTATGTTAGGCAGAGATCATCTGTAATGTCATCCATGTTCTTGTAACGTCTAGACTGAATTACTGATAGATGTTCTATGGGGCTGCTGTTGCAGACAATTCAAAAGCTAGAATGAATGCTGGAATGAATTACTAAGTACATATTGCTTTGGTCCATAAGCATTTCTGCTGCTTACCAATTCACTTCCAATTCAAGGTGTTAACTCTTACATTTAAAGCCTGAAGTGACTTGGGCCCTCTAGTAGCACAGAGGTTAAGATCACTAAGCTAGAACCCAGGAGTCCCTTGTTTTGAAACCTTTCTGCTGCTATGGGTAAAATAGCCTCACTGTCCTGAGTGCTTTGGGAAAGACAAGGGCTAAGGCAGTAAACCTTGACAAAAAATTGAGTGGAGCTCCTAAGATGGACAACAACAGGTAATCGTTTCAGCAACTTCTATGGCTAACCCAGTGCCAAATGTCTTTATGCTCCTTTGGACCACACTAGTAAGGGCAAGAAGAACTCTTGTGCCTGGGAAATTAACAGGTTTCAGTCCCTTCATGCCCAACAAACACCTTAGGATCTAATTATCTGAAAGAATATCTCTCTTCCTACTCAGTCCTACCTTTCTGTTAAGATCTTCTAGAGAAACTCTTGGTAATCTATGAGGTTCACGGGATATTAGCTAGGGAGACATTTGGAACAGAGATTCCATTCAGAAATTCACAAGATGACAACACTGAACACCTCCTCATCAGAGAATCTCCCCACTGGAGAATCTGTGGGCTTCATAGGCCCAGGATCAACCCCTATGCAACTGGCTGCAAACAGCAATGGCGCCTGAAACTGATCAGTGGGACCACAATGGACTTCTGTTCTAGCAAGAGAGCCATCTTAATTCTTCTCCAATGGATGAACTTTTAAGGTCTCCCAGACCATTCAGGGAACAGTGGTTAGGCAGGAACCAACACAAGCTCCTATGAATTTTAGAGAGGGCCTAGGAAGGAAGTTGCACAAGGCACTAAGGAGGCTGCAGACCTTACTGGACTCAATATCAGAAAAGCTGGTCAGGCCACCATCACTCCTAATTTCACGAGATACAACAGGTTCTCAGAGAAGACCCACAAACCAGGTAGAGCCAGAATTTATTTCCAGGGTGCCACTCAATGGTGAACTCACCTCCTACCACAGCGGAGTGTTGATTTCATGGGAGAGCGTGAATCCCACAACTGTTATCTTACTATGAAGATTTTTCTCATTTACTGCCTATTATTTTAAAGGCATTAACTATGCGGGAAAAAATAGCCGAACCAATCAAAGAGTGCAGCAGACCATGCTTGTACTGGCCAGAACCCTGTGAGCCCCAAGCCTTAAAACAAGTGTGAGATAAAACAGGAAGCCATTCTAAGTCCCTGGAGGTTCACCTGCCAGTCAACATCCTGACTTGGCAAAATCAGTTACTAATCACTTAGAGGTTTCTTTACATCATCTGCAGCACTGATCTGTGGCAGCAGATATCATATGCAAAAGCACATTAGTGCAAGATGTGGACACTGTAGTGCTCCAAATTTTGATTTATGTGCATTACCATCAATTCTGGGACAAGTACACTCCAATCATATTCGATGGTCTGAATTATACCCTACGTCCATTAAAAGGTCAAGTCAGTTTAATCTCCAGCTTTTAAGGTGCTGTATGAAATTAAGTGTTAATTTTTTTACTGACATTAAGTTGATGAGCCTTCTTTTGAGGAGCAAAATAAATTTTATTTCAAAAATTAGACAATAAAATTGGAATAGAGAAACATGGACAAGATTTGAAGACAGTGGAGAAAAAAAGACCCTATTATACACATAAGAGCAATTATAAACAGAAAAACTATGCATCAGCAGCAATCTCAGTTACCCTTACTGCATAGTATTATCACTTCATTATTGAAAAAATGCTTATTTAGTCTATATTCCATTGAGCCAGTCATGGTAATAACTCAAACCTGATGCCTTATGCCATTACGAAGTACAGCCTGAAGTCTATACTGTATAGCATTCCTGGTCTCTTGACCACTGTAAGGAAACTGGGGTTGTGCTATGGGTTTGCACGCTCCCTTCCCAATTCTCCAATCTGCATGAGTCCTCATCCTATTGACAGTTACGTTTACCAAGATATGCCATCTCTCCACATGATCTTTTTCTCCACCTGTCTCTAACCTATCTATATGATCCTTCCCCCACTCACCGCATCTGGAACCTATTTGAAATCTGGGGTTGAAGTAGACCTGCAAGCCCTGATTATATGACTGATCAGTGCCAGTATGACGTAGCACTGCCCCACAGTTAAAGCAAAACAGGAGTAGGGAAGAGGGCGGTTATGGTTACGAGATCAGGAAACTCACATCTGAACTGGATTGAACTGCTTCCTACTCAACAGAGTTTGCCTTCCCAAAGAAATTTCCCTGATCTAAAATACAAATTGGGATTGGTTTAGGCACACAAAAACTTCCAAGAGTGGTATACTACAGAATTGCTTTGGGAAACATGCCATAGAGAAGTGGTCCCTGAAGTATACATGCAAGTAACTCCCCTCCTGTGTTATGTGTTTGGATTGCAGAGTGATATCTAGAAGAACCAACATTTAGAAAAAGTGTAACAGCAGACTCTGCCAAAACCCCCTGCACGATTATGTCTAGAAATACGTGAGAAATAAACTATAACTGTAGATGCTGCTGAAAGTGCCCTATGTCCTATCCCCTTGCTATGACAGATTCCTTTACACACTGGTTGCAAGATATATGTACCACTGTCAAAGTAATGATTAGAAGCAAATTATGCATACGGTTTGTAGTAAACTAGGGGAGCTACTACAGCAATTTAAACATTAAAAATATTTGTCCCATTCAACTCCCACCTCTACTTTGCTAATCTTGATCCAAATTAATTTTAACAAAAATGTCTAGGTAAACACCCTGGAGGCAGACGATGTGCAAACAGAATTCCTTTCTTTTTGACAGCCTATAAAACAGAATGTAGAAGCAGAATTGAGTGTTCTTTGCCATCATTAAAACAAAAGAGCTATACAGTTCCAATTAACTGAGTCGTTTGGATGAGCTTCGTGGACTATTAAAGCAACAAATAAAAAAAGTGAGTCCCTGAGCTCCAGTTATTAGAAAGTTGTGTATATATTAACCTTCCCATTCACTAGGGTTATCACAATAGTTTATGTATGAGGTTTGGTCCAAATATATTATTGCTTATGAAAAACTACAGCAAATCTTCATTAATAATCATTCTCCAGTTGATATACAAACATTGCTTTAAAATCTAGCCAGAAGAGTTGATCTGAAGGGTTAAACAAGAACCAACTGAGGAATCAAGATTTAAAATATGAGTAATTTATACTATGCTTTCAATAAAATGTGGCTGGGTCCATTAATGTTTTCAAAATGCCAGCAGATACAACATTATGCTTACTTTGTACATGTAGGCGAAACAAAATTGTTGGCTTACAGTCTTGTCTGCTACATTGTATTTCCTTTTTGAGCAAAAGATTTCAGTTCATTAGTTCTTTTGATTATTTTTAACATGTCTTTAACACTCCCACTCCCACAGACATAACTTTATGCTTTTAAGACAGATTTCAATGGAATTCCTATAGCTATGCCGCTTTAAAAATAAAACAAGTGGTTTGCTCTGTCAAGTTTGGAGAATGGTCTGTGTGGAAGTTTGCGTGCATTGGTTTAAACGCTGAAGATCACGGTACATTTGCTGAACTCTTATATAGTGTTACAGTGGTCTCAAGGGAAAGTACCCACAGACCTGATGCTTGTGAAAGTGCAGAAGATCTTGAAAGTCTGTATGGTCCAGTGATGACTAAATATGTTTAGTGCATACGGAATCCTACTCATTGCTGGGGGTGGAGTGGAGGGGGAAAAGAGGGGAAACGGAATGTCTGGAATCTGAACAGAAGGACTTCACATTGCAGCTTCTTGTACCTGTTATTTACTGCAATGTCGCAAAATAAAACTGTAAAATGCTACTATGGTGGTTATAGCCCCAGCCCACCCCAGCCCAGTAAGATTTCTGCATAAACCCCCAGATATCATTAGGGGTATTCCATTTTACAGTCTAACAACATTATGTACTTTGCCATACAAATACAACACTGGGATAGAGCATTTCTGGGAAAGTGCAAGACTGAATATTTTAAAGTTTACAGGAGCCCTGGTATTTTTGTCCAACACTTTGAGATGTGCAACAATCCCTACCTGCCACGTCCAAAACAAACTATTTCATATTTCAGAGCTGCGGCCAGTCTCTTCTGTCCAGTAGTCCTAGCAGTTAATTCAGCAATGAGTGTCATCAAGAAACCCTTTCCCTTACCTCCAGCACTGCTTCATTGTTTTTAAAACCGACATCTTGCACTGAAGAAAAAAATTGATAAGATAGAAATTTTTAAGGAGGGAGTCTGGTGCAACTATTCCTGCTTCGAGCAAAGCAAACTTTGTTGTCTATACGCAGACGGAATATGATGTTACCGTTACTCAAAAGGTACGTAAAGCCATTTTTGGGAAAAAACAAAAGCAAAGCAAGTTGTGGGGATAAAAGAGCGTCATGCACTGCGCCTTAATCACGTCCTTCCCAGTACTATAACATGTACGATCCTAGAAAAGTCACCCTTTAAAAACTAGGGGATGCTCCTGAGTGGGGTTCAATATGGCATGCCGACAAGATGTCAAAACTCCTACAAACACTTCAAAATGCAATGGAGCTTCCTTGTGGATCTTGGACAAAGAAAAAAATGCCACTGCTGAACACTTTTACGAAGAAAAAGCCCGCAACTCTCCAACAGCCACCTGTATAATCTGGACATGCATCAATGGGTGTTTTTCCACTGCCACTAGAAGTACTCATTAAGTACCCATTAATGGGTACAAAAACGCCATTACGTACCCATTAATGGGTACTTAATGGGTACTTTTAGCGACAGTGGAAAAACACCCAATATTCCACTTAACCTAAAAGAAATGGCTTTGCTAAGTACACGTGACACAGCACTCAAGTGCAGTGTACTTCATTTTCCACCACAGCTAACAAGTTACTGTTACCTGAAACTCTCAGTTCCCTCCCTTAAAGGCTCGATTTGCACCTCCATTTTCAGCCCTGAATTCCTTTTTTGATGTCTTGTCACAGGTTTTTAATTTCTTAAAAGTGTTGTCTTGTGCTTTTTAATTCTGATAACATTTAACTCTATTTATTACAATGTGACTAGCCCTAGAAAACATCTATACTGAAGAATGGCATAGAAACGGAAAGGTTAAAATACACTATTTAAATAAAAAGTAACACAGCTGCGCTGCACATCTTGCCCACGGACCAAGATTTTTCGCACTATGTTTCAGACTGTGCTATATTCCAATGTGCACAGTATTGATTAAGGGCAAATTCAGAGTCGCAAATAAGGAAAGGATACTAAGGTTTTTTTTTAATAAGGGCAACCAAAAAAGTTGTTTTTCACCAGGATAGATTCACATTACAGTACATCAATATCGACAGCATTCTCTTTTTGTCTATTTTTGGTACATAAGATGGAACCTTCTCTACATAACCTCATAAGGCTTCAGTAACTAAGAGTAAAAAACCTATTAGTTTACAGTCTCATTAAAAAATTTTGAAAGACACAGCAAGTTCTAAACTTTAGTAGTGCTACCCATACACAACAACCTGGTTTCAGAACCCAGTAAAATCCCCGACCCTCTTTCAAGGAAGCTCTGCAACAGTGAAGTTGTGCAATAAGGATCTTGCTTACTATGACTCAAATGAAAAAAAAAGAAGAAAGAAATTACACATGGCACATTCTCATCAAATTCTGCAATGTAAAAAGTTACAAACATACCTAACCAAATAAATAATAATTAAAAAAATGAATGTGTTTGTTAAGTATCCTAAAACCACTATGTAGAATAATGGCCATTTTTGCTCACAGATTATTTACATGGTAATACCCATCTGAGGGTTCACTGCTACAAAACGTGTTAAACAAAGAGTAAACTTGAAATGTTTTATTCTTTTCCGTAATAAAAGTCTAGCAGCTCGACTAGCTAATGCTGTTGTGTTTTCTTTTCTTTTCTCTTTCCTTCCATGGAGAGTTTGGGAAGTGTTTAATCTACATCTTCATCCAGTTCATAATTGTCTTTGTCATAAATATCTTTTACTAAAAGAACCCGTACAAGCATGTTTTCCAAAGTATTGCGATCCACTGAGGTGGAGGTATACCACACTGGGCTGTCTGAAGAAACAGGGTAGGCTGGCTGCAAATAGAACACATCCATTCTCTGACTGAGATTTGGTGGGCTATAGGAAGAAGGAAAAATCAGAAGAAAATGATGAATAAACAATCTGACCAGGAATACCATCAGGAAGCGTAATTAAAATGCTACTATGACAAATCTGGGCAGGTGCTGGGAAAAAGACTACTAGCTGACAGGTTAACTGACTGAAAAACAACACCAGGGGAAGGAATGTAGGACAACAAGGTCACGGCTGGTCACAACATGGCCGCCAGATATCCTGCAAGGCCCGGTTAGTCTGTCCAATGGCAGAGTGTAACAGGAGTTGTGCCTCAGACAGGCATGATTTGGTCTATTTCGATGCCTGCACACAAATACTAGCATGCCATCCCTCCGACACACATTTATCAAAAAGGAGCTAGAATGAGAGCTGGTGCAAATAGATCCTGCTCTTTCTCTTTCTCTCAGCCTTATTTCTACCAATTCTTGTATTACATTTGCTCTAACAAAAGCTCTCCCACCATTACAGTTTGTGAAATCCTAGGAGAGAGAGGCAGCTTTATATTTTATTGAAAACAGCATTTTGTTTTTCTTCTCCATAGGGATAAGGATCCTAATTACTGATGTTACAAATCTACAAGGAAACAGAGCCAAAATTGAATTCCCTGGACTCAGAACAAGTACTATAACCAGAAAAAGATCATATAATATATAATTTTTTTTTGCTGTTATATTTCATTTAGTTTCTCTAAAATCCAAACAGTTAATCATGAATATTTCAGTATACACTAAGTGCTCCCCCTACTGGCTTTTTAAAGCAAAAACAATGATCTGTAAGGCAGAATAAAAGCTAATATTATGTTAATTACAAAGGCTTATATAAGGTGAGCAAATAAATGTCATCCCTACAAGTCCATTAATGGAAATATATTTCAGATCAAACAAGTCAACTGCCAACAGAAATGAATAAAGGGTGAATAAAAGCAGTACTCCCAACCAAAAGCTTAACAATCTCTCTTTTGATTGATTTTGCAGTTATATCCTGCCTGGAAATCTCAGGATGGGTTACAACCCTAAAAAACAAATGTAAAATAAACCCACTAAAACAGTAACAGTGCCAGAAAGTGGGGAGAAAAAGCTGTTTCCCTAATTAGACAAAGGTCAGGGCAAAGAAGTATATCTTCATTGCTCTGATGAACATGTGAAGTGAAGGTGAATTCCATAATTTGGGAGCCCTTCTTGAGAAGGCCCTTTTCCAGATGCCAATCCCTTTTGCTACTGAGGGTGTGTTACAACCAGGAGGGCCCACCTCCATATCTTAATGCACGGGCAGGTCAGTATGGAAGAAGGCGTTCCTTTAGCTATTTGGGACTCAAGTAACAAATATGAATTTGGGCTCGGTAGCAAATTGGCAGTCAGTTAAGAGCATTAGGAGACAGATTTGCAAGCAACAGCCCCCCCCCCCACATATATTCAAATACCTCTTAGACAAGTAGCATTCAAACATCTTCACAGGACACCTTGAGGGGTCATCTGTGTTTTCAGTTTGTTCGAACACTGGCTCATCATCCTCATGCTTTCTTTTTCCAGTAGTAATTTTATCTTCTAGGATAGTGGAAATATTGAGAAGAAAAAAGGGAGGGTATCTAGTATCATGGATTGAAATGACTGACGTACAAGAACAAAGGCTACACTTAAAAGGCATAACTGCTTTGTTTTCTGAATGAGATTCTGCAGAAGTATTTCTGGATACTTGACCACACAAAGGATCCACTAAGGGGGAAAAAAACCCACTCCTAAAGCTCCAAATTATTTATTTTGCTTCCTTGAGAATGGATGGCAGAACAGGGCAACCGAGATGCCAAAAAGTACTGCACTTTTGGTGTTTCTGCTGCTGAGCTCTAATTCCCCATTGATCAAGCTTCAAAAATACAGCCCAAATCTGTGGGCCATCTTTCTCCTACTGTACTATTATCTGTATTTCAATGGCTGCTCCTGTTCTTCTCTGTGTCCCCAAGTGTGCTATATCTAACAAATATCACACACAAAGGGAGAGGATATTACAAGGTCTAAATGTGCCACCAATTTGGGTTGAGGCCTCCTGGTAAAGGGAAGCAAAGGAAGTCAGTCATGAGATTTTTCATTCATGTGAAAATTAAAACCAAACAGAATACCAGCCTATATACTTTTTCTTGAAATGAAGTGCCAACATCTATCACAGGAAATGTTGCTGGGAGATTGTGCTCAGAAACTATTGAAGAAACTTACACTTTTCAAAGATCCAAAGACCATCTGTGTGGAGACCAACGGATTTAAATTACGAGTGCATTTGGTTGTTGGCCAAGAAACCTTCTCAAAGTTTGACGACGGAACCAACTGCCTCAGAAGCATGGTGTGCTCTCCCTTGCTAGAAATTTCTGCATGAAAGCTGGATGCTCTAGGTCTCTAGGTCCTCCATTATTGGAAAGTCTTAAAGGTTCCTTGTAGCTTGGTAATTATTTCAATAATAAGATAAGGGGTTTTCTTTTCTTTTGATCCCCATTCTGTCCACTGATGGTGAATGAGAAAAATGTATCTTAAGGGCTTTGTGGGAACCTGATCAGAGTGGAATCCAAGCACAGGTGGGGCCAGTACAATTCTAAGCGAGGTGAATGGAATTCTCCCCCCAAGCTTTGCAGCTGTGTTGCTGCTGTTGCACAGAACAGAAAATTCAAACACTACAAAGATGATCCACAGACTGGGGGCAGGATGAAGCTCCAGCTGGAAGCCTTTCTTTGATGTTACTCAACTCTATACTGGTTGTCTGTAGACCAAAACATGGGGTGACAAAACCATCACTGCCCTTCCATTATTTTTCAAAATTGAGCCTAATTGCCTCATAAAGAGTAAATGGAGAAGAGTTGTGGCCAAAGGCCAGATCTAAAGGCATCACAGTTGCACCCAATTCATTATTATACCCCTGCAACTCAACTACATATATAACCATACAAAAGTCATATAGTTCATGCTGAATTTGAACCTGATTCTGTATGGAAAATGAGGAAAATATCATCAATTAAATTAATGGTTTCTGACTTTCAAGAGTAAGCATGCCTGCTTTATCATAAATCAGAGGCAGAGCACATGCAATGCATGCAAAATGTTCCAAGTTCAAAATATAGAATTTTCTGGGAAGGATGGGAATGGCTCTCATCAAAGACGCAGAAAGCTGCTGCTAGTCAGTGTGGATAAAACAAATTTAGATATAATCTAACCTAGTTTAAAGCAGCTTGCTGTGTATCTTTGCCTTCTGTTCACTTTTAGATCTGGAAGCTTACCAGGAAATTCCTTTTCCTATTGACTAAAGGCCAGTATCTTGGGGAAAAATTAGGGCCACATCCATGAAGACCTGTAGTCCTTCAGGTGGACAAAATATGGATGCTGCCACTGTATTCACCATAAATTGTTACAGTACCTTCATTATTTGTTCCACAGAGGGAGGAAACCTGGTATCTAAGACAAGCTTTGCTTTCCATCGTTACAGGATTGTTCTTCCAATGTCTATAAACAGTGCCAAAGGAAAGTCTTAAGTGTTGCTCTACTGTTTTCAGGCCAAAATACTTGGTGTTGAAGTAGAAAAGCGTATTTAGAAGAGCAGCTGGAGAATGAGATCCTAACTGCTTTATCTTCCAGAGATAGTTTTCTTCAACCCGAGAAAAGATGGAACCTGGCAGAAGACAGAATACATTTGAATAAATAAATAAATGTAACCATTTTGTAAGTAAATCTAAATAATACAGCTTCAAAAATTCAATTAATTCCTTTTTATGAATGTTTACAAAATAAACATTAGTGAAAAATAGGGTTTAGAAATTCAAAAAGTGCACTGAAAAATAGGATAGACCTGATAGATTTCAAAGTGTATTGGCATAACTTCAATCCAGTTTGTTTTTTAAAGAATTATCTTGCTATCAGAACTGGATCACAGTTCAACTATCTCTATTATCTGAATTGGGGAGGAGGAGGGAGCCCTAAATCCAAAGCTTCTTGACTGCAGAAACATAGTACATATCTGTTTGCATATAATAATGTCACAGTAGGAGCATATGATTCCATTATATTTTTTTCCATTCATCTTTCAGTCTATAGAGAAAGAAGGAATTTCTGAGTTGATGGTCACTTCTAAGTAAGCATCATGTTGTGGTCTTCTCTTGCTCCATTTGACATTGCCATAGGCTTCTGATTTTATTTTATTCATAATTATCTGTGATTTGATTGTTGTTTACATGAAAGGTCCCATATATGTTGCAGGCCTACATATTTGAATAATGAGAAATGCAACCCATGTTTTTCATCAAGTGTGTCTTTTTAAAGTGGGATCAGAAATACAAATAGGTATTTTGTGAATCTTTGTTTTTATGTTGCAATGACACAATAACCATAACCACTATTTTACAGTTTTTATTTTTAAAATATTGAAAAATAGTTTTTGAATTCGTTTAGCTCCTTTTGAAGGAACCATCAATGATCCTCTTCGAGCACTTTTTTTCCCCATTTAGGACTGCTGAAACCAACACATGTGCAGTTTGGTCCTTCAGATTCAGAATCTGGCCCAACAGAAGGAAAAACGGGCACATGCAGAACCAGCTGCAGATACCTGCCTGGGACTTTCAGATTTTTTTGAAGACTATCTGAATCAGGATCATGGGCCACTAATAGTCCACAGACCACTCTCAAGTAGGGATGCGCACCAATGGCTTTTTTGACATTCAATTCGTAACAAATCAAATGTTAGAAAATCTATATTTGTTCGAACAGATCCCCTTTGAATGTGTCAAGATTCTATTTAATATGAATGTACTTGTATGAACTCGTACGAATATCCGATACGTATCCGATACGAATGAATATGTATCCGATACAACAAATACTTACTCAATACAAATGAATACATATCCGATACATATCCCATAACAAATCCGCACTCTGAAAGCATCAAATCTGACCTGAACCCACCTTTAATCTGTTCTCAATCCATATCGAATGCAATCTGGATCCGTTGCAGATGTCTGGCACAGCCCACTTTCCCATCTCTCCAGTTTAATGAATGTCCAAATTATCCGTATGAATGTCCAAAACATTCATATGAATGTCTGGAACATTCATATTCATACAAATGTTCACGTACAAATGTTGTAACGATCGATTTGTTGTACCAATGTCAGAATTTGTACAAACAACGAATGTTACGAATATTCAGGCACATCCCTAGTCTCAGGGTGTTTAAATTAAACTGAATTGTTTGTATCACTCAGAGAAGTTTCTTTCAAGATAAAAATTCAAAGTTTCAGCCCCTCATTGAAGGCCATATTAGGAACGTGCAGGCAGGATATTGCTCAGACCCCGACTGTTCCATTAAAGAAGGGTTATATTTAGCGGAGCCCCACAGTAATGAAGGCGATACTGAGATAGGAGAAAGAATGCCAGCAAGTATTTCATGCCAGTGCTAAAATTTTGAGCATGATGTGTTTGAAGGTAAGTTGCATCCAGACAGGGCAAATGTTAATCCGCAGCAGCATTCAATTTGACAGATACGTTTAACAAGTCTTTGCTGTAGCTGTGCAGTATACACCCAATACTTTAGGACTATCACCACAGAGTCTTGCATTACTCTTCATTTTTCCATCTGTTTGGGTAAACTGCAGCATTCAGTTTGACAGAGCCCTATTTTCACAAAGGATTTGAGAAGAAGCCAAACCACCCACTGACATGTTTATACTTTGTCAAGATTTTCACAAAAATCCAAAACTTATATTCCATACTCCCCTAGTCTGGGAATTAGTCTGAACTGTCTGAGGAGGAGCATGAGATCAGAAAACAAAGATACAAACCAAACAAGAACAGTTACCATCTGGAAGGATGCTTGGTTGCCAGCTTCTGAGTATTTTGTTTATTTCCTGCTCGAATGTGTGGTAATTTGGATCCAAAAATATATTATCTTTTCTATTGCTTCCATTCAGATACTACAGAAAATGAAGAGCATAATCTTTAGTATAATGCTTAGTACAATGGTAAGTAGGGCGAAAAGACGACAAAAACATTCCAAAATCATGAATTTCTTATGAATTCCAAAGAACAAGAAGAAGAGTTGGCTTTTATACCCTGCTTTCTCACCCTTTTAAGGGGTCTCAAAGCCCCTGGCAAATCTTCCGTTCTTGTGCCCACAAGAGACACACTGTGAGGTAGGTGGGGTTGTGGGAGCTCCAAAAGAGAGCTGTCACTAGCCCAAGGTCATCAAGCTGGCTACATGTAGGAGTGTGGGCTTGAACTGGGAAACTAGCAGGTAAGAAAGAAATTGGCTCACAAAGTAAGCCACCTCCCTTACTACATCTCACAAAGGGTCCTTAATGGGTCCTTAATGGGTTCTCTAGTGCTAAGTGGAAAAACACCTAAGAAAGCCTTACTCTGTGAATGGAGGTCATTAAAGCTTTTTATAGTTCTTATCTCACTATAATCACATGTCCCATATGTTGCAGTCCACAGATTGGACTTTTATTTTTTAACATTTTAGTCTTTTATTATTATAATAACAGAGAATAAAACAGAAACAGAAATAACATAGATGCCAGCTTACTTCCAGTCTTCAAGTATTATAATAAATTGATATTTTCTTGTATATATGAAAACAACAGGAAAAATAAGGGAAAGTATAAAATTTTAGTTTATATGATGACAAAATTTTGCCACTATGATCTTCTCCCTTTCAACATACAAACTTTGAATACGCTATTTTTCACAGATTATGCTCTTGGAAGACAGAAATGGTTGAGGCTGTTCAATCTTTCTGTTGGATTCCATACATAGAGAGAGTTTTAGGGCAGTTGAAAACAACATCAAAAACATAACAAAATGGACTAATTGCTAAAACTAAATTAAACAAATTACCCGATGTTCATGCCTGGTATATCTCTGTACAGAGAATGTCCCAGAATTTGAGAACCATAATTGAATCAGGTCTCTCACGGGGCTCTGCTCCTTTAGCCCTCTTTAGTGAAGGAATCTCAAGGAGAGTCTCACCAGAAGATCTTAATTATTAGGCAGGTCCATATGGGAGGACATTTTTCTTCAGATTTTTAGGTCCCACGCTGTTCAGGACTTTAAATGTCGACATTAGTACCTTAAGTTGAGTATGGTGTGGACTCCAGCTATTTAATACGCTTAAGCTAGGAGTAAACATTCCTGGTCACTGGTGCCTACTGAAATTAAGTGAAAGATGTGGGACTAAGGGCAAAATGCTGGACAGCACCCAGTCTAGATTGTGGCTGACCAGTCATTACAAAATTCCTACTTTTCCTGTAGATTTCTGAAGGAAAAACTTTAAGCCCTCATGCAGCTGCCTCATGGTTACAGTTAGCCAAATAAATGACCAAGGATTACTGGATCAGTGGGTGTAGGCACAGGAAAATGTATAGGGGACTGTGCCCTCTATCGGTTCTTAGCAGACACACAAGGGATTCAACCTCATGTCAGTCTGCTGGCATCCATCTGAGAATAAGAGGTTTGCAAACTAACACAGGTCAGCTGTGTCATCCTTTGCTTTTCACAGCCAGATTTTACTGCTTTCATTGTTTTTCTCTGGTTTGGCTTTTATTACAAAATCTGTTTCTTTGTGTGTGTGTGTGATTCATTTTGCTATGACTGCCATGCCAAAGTTGTTACCCATTTTGATAGATTGCTCATACAGGGATTTAATTTTCCAATTTTCTAAGCTATTTCCCCATAAATGCTTTTTATATTCTATTTTTGGTTCCATAATTTTGACTATTGTTTTCTTTGAGTATTTCAATCATCACTTCTTGCTTACTGGCCTATAACAACATACCTCCTGAATCCCAAGACACAGGTAATAAATGCTATCAGGTGCATAGTTTTCTCCATTTGGTCTTCGAATTTCATTAACAAAGCGTGCTAGCCCAAAGTTCAGCTCAGCAGCGGTATGTGACACAATATCTTCTTTTAATTTCACAGATTTTGCTGTAGTGCAAAATATTGAGCATCATGTTATGGTCTCTCTATACAATAAAGATTCTAGCAAAGATTACAGAAGGTAATACATTGAAAGAAATAACAAACGTTACCATAAAAACTCATTTCAGACACAACAGCTTTTATCTCAAACTGGCAATTTATGCAACATTTTTAAGGCATATTTAGTATTCAAAAGATTTCTTCTTATTTTTTATAGAAAAGTTAACTTACAATAATCCCATCTCATTTTAAAGACATCAGTGTGGAGAGACACTCGCCCAAACCCACCCCAGAAATCCCACAACAAAGTCAGAATTTGAACCCAACTTCAAACTTAATACACTGTCTATTGGAACACCCTGGCTATCTGATATGCTAAGACTTAGAGCTAAGTAGGAAATACTTACTTGATTTCAGCTCATCTAATACTGGCAGATCTTCATCTAGATTTCTAGTTTTTACCCAGTGTTTCCATGCATTTACACCATATGCATACTTGAAGGGAAAACTGCACTCTGAATTCTCAGAGCTATCATCCTGAGAGTGGTATTCTGACACTGCTTTTCTCTTCGCTCCCTGCCATTAAAACAGATCTGTAAATATTACTGCTTATTAACATTGAATCTACAGTCAGTAATTCTATACTCTACTATGGATAAGCCGATTAATTCCTTATACTGGAATACCTTTCAAGCACTGTTCTATGCTCTAGTTAAAAGTTGATTTATATTGTAACAGTAAATAAATATACCCTAATGTTTTCTTATATAGTGCCAGCAAAATGACACCGTACAGAGTCATTTCCAGAAAAAAATCTTGAGAAACTTGAATTACCTTCCCTTGGTCAAGAATAATTTTCTTCCTCAAGTTATCTAACCTTAAATCTGATTTATATCTTACATTGTTAAATGACTATGAAAAGCACTTTGGAAAGGTAGATACGAGCATGCATGAGATACCGGAACAGTTCCACTCTTTCAAGAGCTATTTCCATACCTAAGCCTCAGTAAGTGATATAATCTTTTTAAGTAGGAAAATCAAAATCGAGATCTTCATCGATTTGTCCTTGTGTTGTATTATTGTTTCATTTCAGTGGGTTTTGTGCAAGAGGCCCTCTTAATGATAGGAATGTAGCTGGTTTGGATCAGCTGAATGGTGAGACACTGCGGTTTTAGCGGGGTAAGAAAGTACATTGAGAAAGGGAAGACAGAAAAGACGGTTGCATTCTTGCTATCAGAATCATGTCAAATCGCTCTGTGCAAAACCCAGCAATTTGGCCAATTCAATACTTTTACTGGCATGGGTGAATTTAAGCAAAGAAATCTCTGAGCACAGAGTGGTTTGGCATGAGGGTTACAGCCATTGCCAAAGCTCGTCTCTGCTTTACCTGGTTCAGCATGATGCTGAACCTTCTCAAACAATGGTGGTTCAGCACTCAGCTGAATCAGATCACGCACAGTTCTAGTCAATGAGGTCAGCCCTATGGCTTATAGGCTGAGATCAAGCACATAAAAAGCATCTCTGAGGCTCTCTGAGGGGCTTAGAGAAAGCTCTGAGGTGCAGCTGCTTACATATCAGTTTACCAATCCCCCCTCTCCTAAGTGTCACACGCTGTCTCTGGGGTGCCCCTTGTAATGCCTGAATATACAATCTGTCCTTCATTTAGGACAAAAACAAATATTCCCCTAATTCTCACCTTCCTTTGTGATCAGATAACTTCAGACTCTTACATAATCATATCACATCCAAATCAATACACTCCATTTACTATGTAAGACTATTAATCTGAAGTATCTTTCAGCCACAAAAGCTATACCTTCTTTTTAGTTCGAGGTCTTGGCTGTTCCTCATATTCCTCTCCAAAAACAGGTGGCAACAAAAACTCATTTTCTGTATCAAGTTCTTCTGTTGCTGCACAGATATAAAAAGTGCATTCCCATAAGAAATATTCAACATGTAAAACAAATAGAATTGCATAGAATATATTTTATACTATTCACTAATATTAATACATTCTAGAGAAATCTACATAATCCAACATTTTTCCCCTGGTAGAAATGGATCACACTGAGTTTTTTCAGCCAGATTAGATTTACCACAAAAGAAACAAGCCAAGGGTCCCCCACCACCACCTTACACATTTCAGTTCCAGATAGAATAAATAGCTACTATAAAAATTTTCATTTCTGGCAATTCTACCTGCTTCAAGTTCTAATCAATATAAAATGCTAATTGTATCTCCACTCCGGTCACGTGACATAAGAGTGACTTTAAAAAAAAGAAAAGAATTTATATCCCACCCTTCAGTAATAAAAAGGGTGGGCACCCGGCTTTCTTAGTGACGGCCCCCAGGCTATGGAATAGTCTTCTGCTTGAGGTTTTCAGACACTGTTATTAATATATACTGTTATTGGTCTAATATATATATGTTTGATTTTAAATGTTGTTACTGGCCTTGAGACCTTCAGTTATAGGGTGGAATAAAAAGGTAAATAATAAAGAAATAAAAAGTCCCAGAGCAGGTCACAATAATAAAAAGATAAAATATATAAAATAGTAAAACATATTTAAAATATGTTGGCAAGATACTTCACGTTTGGGTTTGTTTTTCCCACTAACACTAGAGTACCCATTAAGGACCCATTAAGGACCCTTAATGGGTACTCTAGTGCTAAGTGGAAAAACACCCTTGATCATCTACCTGCCTCCCACCCTCCCTGGTAGGACCACACCCAGAAGAAATTAAATATCCAAGAGTGTGTTTTAATCAGGTCCTGAAGACCATATGATGTAGGTGTCTGACAAACCTCCAGAGGGAAGGCTGTTTCAGCGTCTGGGGGACACCACAGAAAAGGCCCATTTTTTCCCCACTGTCTATATCTTTCCACAAGTCAATAAGGGATAAGACTTTGTATCTGTTTCCTGATACCCAAAGACAAGATTACAAGATACACTGCAAGATTACATTTGATTCAGGGGAGCTTTCATCAGCTGAATGTTGAAAGAGGAAATTTTGCTCTTCATCTCCCCAATAGAGAGTAACAATACTGCCACAAACAAATGCTTCTATTGATTTTCATTAGAAACTGTAAATAAGGCTCTATTGAATTTAATAGCTTCACACACCTGGTAAGCCACATTTGGGCCTGCAGTTGGACATGCAGTGCATTGTATATTATCTCTGATGAAAAATGTGCCAAGATATACACTATATGTCTTCTCAACTTTTGACTTAATAAACTATAGGCATATACCCAAGGATAAACTATTACGCTTAATTGCAATACAAATAAGAACTCTACTCAATAAGATGACTCTTCTGTGGGATATTTGCCACAGCAAATTCCAAAGTACCTAATAAGAAATCTTTCTACATAATAAAAAAATTGGTCCGCAGGGTTTGTAGCAACAACAGATTATTTTATTTTCCAAAAACAAACCACCTTAATCTTTTAATGAGACTGAAATAACTTGGTAAGGGAGCCGCTGGGATTTTTAAAGGCTCAGAACATATTTTTTCGCGTTACAAAAAATTGCCTTGCCAGCATTTTGCTGGTCTTGGACCTAAAGATTTGCATCTGTTTGCTTGGTCAGCATTAAGATATTCCGTGAAATGATTTTTAAGTCTGTGAGTTTGGAGTGTTTTATTGGGAGATGCAAAAATGCAGAAGAATATTGGCAAGATACTTCACATTTGATTATACGGTATCAAAAAGCCTTAACAAAATTTCTTCAGTGACAATCAAAATATTTAAAACAAAAGTAAAAAAAAATCCTTTTGCCTATCCTGATTCTTTCAGGATCTGGTTTTGCACAGAGATCCATAATTTAATATCACTGTGAATCTTGCTTTGATGTCAGTGTGCCTATTCATATCTTTTGGAGATTTTGTCATGGCCTACGCAGGGACAGTTGGTGAAACTATATTGATGGAGTGGTGGCCCAGCAATCAATGTGTTGTGTTTGAGTTCTTTCATTGCACCAAATTCAATGATATCAATTGGCCTGATAAAAAAATAGCACTTCAATTACCACACAGCTCCTTCACTACCCTGCTGGTTCCAGTTCACAAGTTGATGGTTGTAAAAATTAAAGACTATCTGAAATAAAAATGCAGAATTAGGCCAGGGACCATTTTTTAAGGAAGTCTGAGAAGCAAAAAGGATTTCTTCACACAGTACATAACATGAAACTTACAAGTTATATGATGTAGAGATGGTTACTATAAAAGATCTTCAGCATTTAACAACAAATATTCCCTGTGCTGACATTCAAAATATTTATATAAAATATTGATGTACAAACCTCTAGGAAAATCAACCTCAATATCAAGGTCAGGATCGTATGGGATATCAGGTAAGCCTTCCGGTCTTTCAGTTTCAGAGTTAAGCAATTCTTTCTCAACAGTAACACCTAAAATGAAAGAAAATATAGTTATAATTTGATTCTTTTTAAAACAGGTAAATCAAGTTTCCACTGATAGGAAGATAAAGGGCAGGAAAGTGAGCATTTCAAAAAATACTGGGCAGATACAGTACAGCTCCATTGTGCTATCAACTGTTAGAAAAACTTTGCTCAATCTGTGAATAAAAGGCAACAACATTTTCCCCCTCATAATCCTCCAAGGAAAGGGAAGAGAATTGGCTATAATCCCAAGAAAGTGTTGTATATCCAGAGAGCGAAGGCAAAATTTGTGCAGTATGTTTAATTAGCTAAAACAGTACTGATTTTCAGGGCCTGTTTGCACTTAACTGCACGGAATGATATAATTCTGTAATTCCACCATAGTTAGGTTCAGGGACAGAGGGATGCATCTACACCTCAAGCACTGGCGTATCCTCCCACTTTACTACAAGTGTGCACAATGAGAGCAGTCCATCCCACACCTTCAAATTCCCATGGCAACAGCCACGGCGACTTCTGCCATGCGCCCAGCCATTGCCATGGCTATTGCAATTGCAATGCAGTGCACCACAGCTGTGCTGCACCACCATGCCCTCATACAGTGTTCACATCAGAAGAAAGTCAAATGCTCCATCCAGGAGCTCAGCAGAAGAAGAGGAAGTATGTAGACAGCCCTTAGATGCTGCACAATGTTTTTCCTCATGTGTACAGCACCATGTCACAAGACAGCATGTCCCTGTTGAAAAAGAGCAGTGCCGCCAAGGGCAAGAGAACATTCAAATACTACATCTAGACATACTTGTCTTATGGGATGGAGGATGAACAGCCAACGTAGCCCTCTGTAGAACACCCTACACTACCTGGGGCTCTTGTCACTTTATTCACCACTCAAATGGGCAAAAGCAGGTTGAGTTGAGTTCACATCTATCAATATTAGTAAAGTTTGATGGGAAAACAAACAAAAACTTCTTGTCCTGACATACCTTTGTGCTCTGCAGGTTCTACTTTCTCATTCTTCTCAGGCAGCTGTTCTATTGCAGCCACTGAATCCCTGCTTTGCTCAGGACTGGAAGGGCTTTTTTTCTTCAGGTCCTCTATTGCTTCAAGTATCTTCTCACTGCTATCCAGTGTGGTGGGCAAAAATACTGGAACAGGTACCTGGCATAGGAATAACTGTATCATTAACCTGATAATGACAAGGCACCAATGACATAAAATAATCTTTACAGCTTTTTTAAAAAAAAGATAAACGGCACTGGCTAAAAAGTATAACATTAAAAAGTGTTAGCATTAAATAGGGTTAAACAGAAAAGTAATGAGGGGCATGTACAGTTAAAAACATGGATGGGAGTCATAACACACTAATATTGTTTGTTTATATATTCGTATTTCTATCTAGCCCTATACCCAAAGGTCTGAGAGTGAGTCACAATCAAACCATAATAAAGCGGATGAAACAGATGGCATACAATGGCATACAATGAGTGTGCCTGAGGGTAGCTCAAAGGAGAGACTGTTCAATAACCTAGGGACTATCACTAAGAATGCAGTCTCATGTGGCCCCCATCACCGTAACTACTAAACAGGTTGGCCTTGCCAAGAGGGCCCCACCAGCAGGCCTTAGAAAACGGGAAGGTCTATATGGGAAGAGGCACTCCTTTAGCTATTTGGGGCCCAAGCCATATGTAATAAGTAACTGGAAGAATTGCAACAAAGATGCCAAGATGTGATACAGAACGCACTTGTTAAATGAGACCCTAGCTTCAATTTTATATTTCATCTTTGATTCCCTCCTAGTGATACTTGGTAATTCTGATGGATGTGTCTTCGATCTGAGAAAGGCTTCTAAGACTGGAAAAGGGAAGGTTCATCTTTGCAATGCTTTCCCCTCCCAAAACCCTGTCAATATTGCTGCAAGGGATCTCTGAGCCTCTCCCCTTCTCCTGTTTCTGCTGAACAGAAGTCTCCACTGGATCAAACTTTTTTCTTCAAGGCTGTCACAGACTAGGAAATTAGGTATGTTTATTTTCGGTCAACCAATTGTGACTTCCCCTTTAGACCCTTCATTTACTATGATGAAACTGAACACACGAATCTTTATTTCTGGATGTTTCTATATCTAAACAGCCTAATTGCTTATATGTAAACAAGACTGATGGTTTGACTTCAGTTTCTCCAGAAAAGTAGACAAACTGTGAAGATGCACCTCTTACCTTGGCCTTTGGCTAAGTTAAGGAACATCTTTTTCCTCCTGTTATGGTTTTAATCTGTTTAATGCATTGGTTTAAATGTGTTCATTTTACATGTTGTAACCCACCCTGAGACCCTTGGGTATAGGACGGGATAAAAATGCAAATAAATTAATAAATAAAAGTAGGGTGTAAATTGCAGCAATCATTTAATATAACTAAAAAAAATCAAACAGATGCCTGTTTCTGCATAAGATTTTGCTAAGTAACAAGACCAGTAAAAAAACCCACACCCCAGTGAATCTATGTAATGTCATAACCAAGTGCCTTGAGAACAGGGACCAATCATGAAAAATGTGGCTTTATAGCACAAGTTGCAAGACATTTTCATCTTGTAATTATGTTTATGGTAACAACCAAATTCTTAATTATGAATTAACAAAGCTCAGAACTACTAAACAATGTAAGTAAATGAAATTTAAAAAAAATTAAAGTAAGGATGGTGCAAGGCTTACTGGAACAGGAACTGTCGTAGGTACCGGAACATTTTGACTATACATGTGCATAGGAACTGGAACATACACAGGTACGGGAACAGGCACTGGGACATATTCTTTTTTCCAGTCATCATCTGTAATGAAGAAGGAGGAGGAGGAGGAGGAGGGGAAGGGGAAGAAGAAGAAGAAGAAGAAGAAAAGAAGAAGAAGAAGAAGAAGAAGAAGAAGAAGAAGAAGAAGAAGACTTGTTTTTATATTCTGCTTCCCATCCATTTAAGGGAACTCAAAGTGGCTGACAAAGCTTTCTATTCTCCCCACAACAGACTCCCTGTGAGATAGGTGGCACTGTGAGGGTTCAGAGAGCTGTGACTAGCCCAAGGGCACCTAGCTGGCTTCATGGAGGAGTGCAGAATTACACCCAGTGACTACAAGATATAAGTCCAGCACTCTAACCACAGGACCACACTGTCTCACAAGAGCAACAAACTGATATATGCTAGCACTAAAGGACATCCTTTAAAGGATCAAATCATTAATTTTTTCCCCCCAAACAAAAAAGCAATAAACACAAAGACTATCTGAAAACTATTGTTTCTACTAAACAATTACCTGTCTGGCAAGATTTTGTTTGCATGTGGGGTTTACAGTATGTAGCTTTTGTCATTGTGAGAGGTTTGCAAAGAACTGCTTTATTCTTCATTTCTTTATTTGGTGTTGGGGAAGGTGGTGGTGCTGATCCCTGAAAAGAAGGACACCGCTCTGTATTAGCACACATGACAGTAAATATATTAAAGCAGCCTAACTCCTGTCAATTGATCCTGGGATATCTTTAGCGTAGTATAAGACTATCAATGACGCTCTAGTTTAAAGGGCACATAAAAAAGTATTCAATGCTTATTTATTCCTATTCTCGTAGTGAATAATCAATTACATACAGAAGCTCACAGGTATAAGACCTTGCCTTGTCTCACAGCATCCAGACTTGGAAGCATACCACTTCTAATATCAACTGTAAGGGCTAGTAGCCACTGGCAGGACTGTCTTCCATGAACTGCTCCAAGTCTTTTTTTAAGTTATCCAAGCTGGTGGTCTGAAGGTTACTGAAGGGCACCTGGTTGGCTATTATGGAAACAGTCTTAAGTGTGGAAGATGCCTGACCGAGAGGTACAAATTGTTGGTACACCCATCTCCTCAACCAAGAGAAGTGTACACTTACTGTGCTAGAAAACAAAATATGTGGAGTAGATAAAGAGGTGATAAAGCAATTTATTTTAGCTGCTCAGGCAGTGTTGGTTTGTGGTTGGAAAGACAGTATCACTTTGTTGTAGGTATTATGGGCAGAAGTTAGAAGTATAATTGAGAAGGACTTCGGAGGAGACTTTGAAACACGGCAAACAAAAAAAGTGGAATAAAAATGAAATTTTGAATATGGTTTTCTACTGGGAAACACTGAGTTTTTGATTAGAGGTTTGTTGTTGGGGTGAGGAATTAGAGGGGTGGGGATGGAGGGGGATATAGGAAATGTCTAATTATTGTACGTTTATCTGAAGATGCTAAGTGGAAACTGAAAAATTAAAAGAAACTTGAGAATAAAATGAAGAATCAATAGGGTCGCGTTACCCTAGCAGGGCAACCAAAGCAGCTTCAGTTTTATACCTCTGCATGAAGCCAGACTGAAATGGGTATAGAGATCTGTTTCCTCCAAGTATGCCTGCAGCTGGGTAGCCACCATTCTGCCCAGGACCTTGCCCAAAAAGTGGGCATTAGCAACTGGGGATAATTATTTAACATCTCTTATAACAACAATAATTACATACAACATAAGGATATTAATATATGTTCTATTAACCTTAAGTTGCCTTGGAGGATTCATTTTTATTGTCTGGGGAGAAAGAGTCAGATGCTACCAAGCCCAACAGTGGTAGAATTACTTTTCTTTTTAGAAAGAATGCGAGTATTTCAGATCACCAGAATTAAACAGCACAGATCCATTTGGATTTGCAGCATAATAACAAATTTCTTAAATAAACTGTTCAGCATCAAAACTAAAAAGCATCAGAAACCTTTCCCACAGTAAAAATTCAAAGTAGGTTAAGTTTAGGACAACCATGTTGCTCTTAGAAGAGTATATTCAATTTTCCCAAGTAAATCTTTGGCAGCACATGGAGTTCACTGTGACTACAAATGAACATGTGTATCTTCAATATGCATACAAATTGACTTACTGTAATTTTTGATCGGGGAGTCTGACAACCCTGATCTATAAATGCAAGAACAGAAGATTAATCTCATACATTTTTCACATAAAGTCATAGAAATTATACATGATAATATTTAAAATGTTGTTTAGAACGCTCAGTGTCCTTTCATATGTACAGCCTTTACGAAGTAATAATTTCAAGAATGGCAGTGAACCAGATGTGTTCTTAAACAGCGAACAGGATACATATGAATCTTAATTATTTTTGAATGAATGGCCCTTTCTGAGAATGTTGTTCCTATATTATGCACCCTAACTTTGAGTTGATAGCCTTACTTGTCTCATTTAGCTATATTAACAATAGTTTTATTATTTCCTCTAGAAGATGTGGGCCATGGTAACTGGACATGACAGCTGAAACTCTACAATATCTGGAGGGAGCCACAATTGCTGCCCATATGAATAAGACCTCATCTGAGAAGAGAGATTTTGGGAAATTCAGGCTTAGGGAAGTAACGTACCATAGTGTAAGTTTTCTGGCCCTTTCTGTGTTGCCATATTAGGTTCATTTTGTTGACAGTAGAAGCGCAGTAGGCAGTGCTGATCACAGAAATGTTTCATCTCTCCTCTCCACTGTACTTTTTCTCTAAGAGTTCCTTGAGTTCTACAACAGTCACATCTTGCAGCCTTGAAAACAATTTCATTATAGTTCACTAGACTCTTACAGGAAAGGATAAATATCATTTATGAATTGAAAGCAATATTTTAAAAGGTATTTAAACTAAAGGGAAAAAATGGAACAGGCAAACTATGCCTGCAGTACCAACCTTTAAAGGCTACCTATCTATATAATGCATTTTTGATAAACTAGCCTTCTTCAAATGATCTCTGACCAAACAACAAATGAAACTGGTTTAAGGGCAAATGAAACTTCAGATATGAGGGAGGCACAAGGAAAACAGGTCTTTTTTGTTGTTTAGGTAGACTCCGGAAATTATACTTTAAAACAAAATATAAGAAATCAGGTTATTATCACACTACTTAATATCACTGGTGAATTATATGCAATTACAGAATATTTAGGTGAGGAACAGAGCCACTGCCTGTAAATAAGGTTTGATCTCCAGCATCTCCAAGAATGTCACCCAAACCTCATGGATTTGCCCTTGTAACCAGCCAGTCCTCCATTTTGAGGGTAGAAGTTTTATAGCTCATGAGGCAGGTGGGGTTGATAAAACAGTGGCAATAAGGTACAGCACACCACTGTCTCACCTTCCCATATCAACTGGAATTATATACCAAATCATAGTTTTTACTGAATGCTTGGTACAGCCCTTCATTTAATATTGCCAGCTGCAGAGTTATGAAGATACAAATATTTTAATAAATAAAAATAAAGACAGAAGTATAGAACTTTGGATTTTTAGTGCCCTTTATTATTCAGTCACTTACCAAACATCCTCTTGCTTTCCACATACTACACAGTATGTTTTAGCAACATTCTACTCTTTTCAGGCTTCTAAATGCTTACCTTATAGTACCAGTCTTGAAATTTTCTGCTGCACTCTTCACTGCAGAAATCTCTTACTACTCCATCAAGTTCCTTAGTTGCTCCTTTTTTACAAAGCTGAGAGCAATAATTACAAGTAACACATCGTAAACCTAACCGTCTTGCAAAATCTTGTTTATACAGCAGCTTGCAGCCTGGAAGCAAGAAATTAACACAAACAAGTCAAATATGGCTTTTTCCCCAACAAACGTGTTGGGTACTTCCAGTGTTATCTTTGAGCAGAAGGAAATAAAGGAAATTTAACTTCTCTAGCTGAAAAGGGATTCAGCTGAGTAGAAGCTCTTATGTAAATTAACGCAAAAACTTTTACTATAGAAAACAAAATTGCTCAGATTGTTATTTTCTATGTTAGAAGTTCAAGACCTTTTAACTGAGATCACATCTTTACTTAGCAATGCACTACCCCATCTAGAGGAAATGTAATGAACAAATCTATGCACTAGAACTGTTTACCAAAGCACCTTTTCAGGGCCTTTTCCCACTAGGGCTTAGAACCCTTCTAAGACCACATTAGGAACCCGATTAGTACCTGAGTGGGACCAATCTGGAAGGCCCTGTCCTCACCTGGGCCCCACTGAAGCCCCATCTGCAAGGCCCTGTCCCTACGAGGGCAGGGGAAATCCAGATTTAATGGGTCCTGCAGGCCCTTAAATCTGGATTTTGTGTGGACCTGATTAAAAGTGTCCACTATGGAGTCTTCAGGATCCAGATCTCCAGGAGGACCCCATCTCAAAGATCTGGATCTTGAAGATCTGGATCTTTGACTGTGCATGGAAAAAGGGGTTCAGTTTGCATAGAAGGTAGATTTAAGCGGAGAACAATACTGAACAATTGAAATGTGAATCATCCATAGTGTTTCTGGAGAAGAGCTGCTTTACTGCTGCTTATTCTACATTAGTGTCAGGCAGGGCTAGCTGCCTGCCATAATATTTGAATGTAAGATATCTGCCATCTATGTGATTCTGTATATATGTACTGTATATAGTAGCTGCCTGTTGTTTGGAAGTGACAGTTGACTCCGCTCCTCCCTGCTGGGGTCGAGTGATACATTTTGGCTCCAAGTTTAAACTGAGTTTTGAAAAATAGTTATTGTTGACTGGTTGAAGGCCAAACCCCGCCCAGCTATGCAACATATAAATATGCTGGGCTTTCTGTTCAAAGCTGCTTCCAACAAAACCTGCCTTACCCTAAGCTGAAATAAATCACTGTTCATCTTTTTAAAGAAAGAGTCTCGTGGTTATTCTTCGCCAGCCTGACAATGAGCCCTTTCAATTCAATGGAAGAAAATGGTTCCAAATACTAAAACCTGCCTATTTTTTAAAAAAGCCAAGGATTTCCCTGAATATTTCATTCTTTTACTTTTGCTATTCTGTCTACTAGGCAAAAGCAAGCACTTTTGTGTCATATGGCTATAGATGTGCATCCAGTTCTCCCCCTTTTTCATTTCTTGGGCACCAGTTGTGTACAAATGCCGAAAAACAAAGTTTACTGTGCCAGAAAAAACAAGCAACCATCCATTCAGTAACTGTATGAACAAAAGGAAACAAAAGGAAAAAGGGGGGGAAATTAACAGGTGTATATGTGTGTGCGCGTGAGCATGTATGCATAATTTAAAAACATAATATGCAAGCAACAAACTAATATAGTCATAACTTCCATACTCACCTGAACACCCACCCCACCTTCTCTACCCCCCGTTTTGTCCAACTAATCCTGTTGACCATTCTAATGACTCCTTTCATATGTTAGACATCTAAAATAACAATTTAATGAGTCGGATATTATTGATCTTGCCGGCTGCCTGTTGCAGTTTGTTAACTTTTGTTGCCTTAGTCTTAATAAATCAATATTCAAGGCTGAACAATGATATGGTACTGCTGGGAGAATATCTAAAACAGCAGCTAAGAAAAAGGACTTCAGATCCAATTGGTGGCAGGATGTACCCTACTCACGGCAAAAACCGGACTTCAAACAACATGCAGAATTAGTTCATGTGCTCCTTCTCTGTACTACCTCAGTACTAAATTGGCACATGACACCACAGGCAATATAATACACACCAGACGGACAAGCAACACACCTTCACTACAGAATGGCCTCCTGATACCAGAAAATTTCACCGTTTCATGTAGTGTCTTCTCCTCTTGACAGTATTCACAGTATGTTACTATACAATGGAGTTTCTTATAGTCATCAGAACAAATTCTACTGCAGAACTGATATACTTTGTTCTAATGAAGAAAAACAACCACAGATAAATCGGTAAGTCTTTAAAAATATTAGAGGTTTCACACAAGAGTTGCATTTATCTATAAGGAAAATATATTTATATAAAAGCTGCATTCAAACAGAAGCCAAGAGGTTAGGAGTTATTTTTCACTTCCTAGTGAGAACTGTGGTCTTTATCAAGTGTTTTGCAATAGGATGGTTCGATGCTGGAGAGGGTTCAGTCCCCACTTGAACTCCACGTACCTGTAAGCATTTAATTTTGGCACTAGATGGTACTTAATGCAGACACAGATATCCACAGTGGCTTAGCATCCGAACTTTCCCCACTCCCATTAGAACTTTCCTGAATTTAGATAATCACAGCTCTGAAAACGTTACAACGCATTAATCTGCTTTCATTATTAAGCGTGTGATTGTGGAAGAGGACTAAGGGGGCTGAACGATGAATTTGCCTTCCCTTTCTGCCAATGTGTGGCCATATAGGTCACAGAGATGGTACCACCCACCCCTTCCTTCTTAGCACCTCCTGCCCTCCCCATTTCTTCTGTACCCAGTGGCTTACATCTCTGCTTAGCCTCCAAAGGGAGGCAGTCCTGTGGATGAGGGAGAGGCAACTGGATATCTCATGCACAAGATGGGGGTACTTGCACCTCAGTTCTCCTGCCCCCACTTTCTTAGCCTTCTTCCACCCCCCCACTGCTCCACTAGATTTTTTTTTAAAAATAATTTAGTGCAGAACAACTTCTCTGCATCAGTGTAAGGGCGGACAGATTGAGTAGTCACTGCATAGCTTGTGTAGCTTGTTTCCCTGACTCCGATAGGCTTCACTACCCAAGTTGTTTTAGCCCCCCCCCTTTATCTCCATTGCATTTTCTTTTTCAAATAAAGTAGCAGTTTAGTGCAGAAGCACTTCTATTCTCCAGTGTGAGAGGGGACAGATGGAGCAGTGAAATTGCCCTTTAGCACTTTTGTGCAAAACTTATTTTTAAAAATTGGTGTTCCAGTCTATGGACAGATGAAGCCCAACATATGGCAAGATGTTTAGTGAAGGGAGGGGAGGGGCAAGATGATTAGTGGGGAAACTCTGTACACATCCCTTCGTTGCATGATGTTGAGTCACAGAACTTTATCTTATCAGAGTGCATAGGGTGTTGTGACAGTGGAGAGGAGTGGAACTTTTAAAAAGTCTCATAAAGGACGAGAACAGAAAGGTGTGAGCACAGCAACCCAAACTGAGGAAGAATTATTAGGTATTCGGTGAGCTCGGAGTTAGCGCATCTTGAGTGTGGCTTGCCAACAGGACTGTGACTGTGCCCACAGTTTCTAAGGAAGAGAAGCAATAGGTTGTTTCGTATATTAGATTTTCCTCCTTCATATTCTTAAGTATGCATGGATCTTGCAACTTCTGCGTGACTATCGAATAACCTTCCCTATTGCTTCTTGGCATCTCAAGCAGGAGACACAGGCAAAATGTTCACCAGCTCTAAAACTCCCTGCAAACAGCCTCTATGGGCATCCTGCCTGTCTCTTCAACCTGCCCTCTAAACCTTTCTTAAAGCTATCCAGGGTGGTTGCTGTCACCATCTCTTCTGGTAGTAAATTCCATAAACCATTGCCACTCTGGATAAGAAAAATTCTTTCCCTTGTCACTCCTAACTCTCCTGCCCATCAGCTTCATAGAACTTACTTCTGAACAGATATGTGTAAGATTGTGCTATAAATATATATTTTAATTGGTGCTAAGCTATTATTAGTTTTTTAGATTAGGAAGCCTTGGGACTCCACTCACTGTTTCAAATTTAAATTTCTCTTTGTGACTCAAACAGGCACACCAAAAATGTATAAAATTTCTTTATGACTGTTCAATATCTTTAGCTCACATAAAAATCTACTGGTTAAAGCAGCGTTTTTAAAAAGATTTATTATTTACTTGGAATAATACACTTACTTAAAAGATTCTAAGGTTTTCATAGAAAAAATATGAACAAATTACTTTTGTATGACGTTTACATTTGGTGATAATGTACTTACTTCCCATTCCAGTATCTCAGGCTTCGAACAGAAAGTATTTTTACAGTAATTGCATTTCAGCTGAATATCGCTTGGAGCCACAAACTGGCCATTTGTTGAGGACTGTACACTAAGAGTCTGAAAAATATATTTTAATACATGTAAAGATTACTCTTAAGGAATACAGGATGCAGCAAGGAAATACTATGTTTCGTGAGTTAAAAAAAGTATTGGTGAGAATGCATACTCAAGTTTAAGTTTCCAATTTTTATTTTTACTAGACTTTTACGTACCAAGCAACTTAGAGCTCTAAAAATCTAAGGCAGGTACCTACTTTTACACTCCAGAAGGCAACAGAAGCGTTCAACTTTATACAAAGTGGCAGGATATGAGTGTGATTGGTTATATAAGCTCTAGCTATAGATCAGCAGGGGGAAATAAAACAGCAGAAGTTTCCAAAGACTTTAGGACACAGGATGCTACACAGGAATTTCAGTCAAGGAAGACGCAAAGGAAGAGTGAGTTTGATTATGAAAGCAGAAACATTGAGTTAGAAGGAGCTATTTGGACCACTGAGTCTAAGCTCTGCTATGCGGAAGAATCCAAATCAAAGCACCTCCAGCAGATGACTGTCCAGCCTGCGCCTGGGCACATTCAGTGAGGAAGAGGCCACTATTTTTCTAAGTAATTTCTTCAGCCACTATCCTTTCCACATGAAAACCTCAAAGAACACAGGGTAATAAAGCTGGAGTAGCCCAACATCCGTAGCAAGAGGGTGAAAGGAGAAACATGAAGGGTGTCAAGCCCACAAGAAATCCACCCAGGCAAAGCAACTTCTCATGGCCTAGCTTCATATTAAATCATTTTGTCATCACATTCAATTTATATTTTCCACTGTCATTGCAGATAAACTAAGCCCTGGTTGGACTCAGTTTGAACAACCACTGTTGTCAAGCCACAAGTTTTTATGAGAAGTATTTACTCCAAATTTATTATTATCTGTAGTCTGTCCTTCAGGTGGTGGCTTACAGGTAACATAGAGACACATTAATAAGGGCAGAAAGCGGTAGCATTATCTTCATAACAGTGCATCATGATCCTTCGCACGGCACAGAAGACAAACAAAAGCCTGAGAGCAAACCAATCTACCATAGTTGGAGCAGATACCATTTACAAGAGTCCTCACAAATCTCTTTCTGGGACATAACCTTGTTGCAAGGTAAAAATCTCTGCAGGAACAGATTTGCAACTGTGTTTTGTGCTAAATGGATCACAGCAAAAAGGATGTGTGCATGTGCTATGAGCCAAATGGGAAGAATACATACCATATGGATCAAAGTATCTGATTTGTGCACCATGCCTTGAGAGTTAGAAACAGTCTGTTAGTAGGACAAGCACCACAGGGTTTGTTCTTTCTCCCTCGAGTTGGAAAACCCTGTGACATGATTATGACCCCATATGCCCTCTTCCTCCTCCTGGTACTGGGGCCAAAATTGCTGACTTCACAACATTGTTCAAAGACCCATTTATCAGCAATTTTGCTGAAGTTCAAATGATCAAGATCTAGTTAGTGCCTGAGGACTTTATGTCAATAACAAAGATGGGAGTGGAAAAAATAAGTGTCATGAAATTAGTCAGTAAACTAGATTTACTCCAACAAAATACTGTTGTCACATCATTACCAAGAGGAAAAGGACATAGACCTTGACAGACACAGCTTTAACTTGAGATACTACTGCATCAATTAAACTAAAACTGCAATCAGCATAATTTTGTTTATTTCTCTCAAAGGACCTTCTGGAAAAGCTGTCAGCATACCTCATGACATATGTTTTGAAAATGCAGTACTCTTCATTTCTGATATATACCCTGACTGATATCATAAACACTCAGGTCAAAACCCGGAGCATTAGATAACTGTTGATGATCAACAGATTTCTAATGCAAAAGTAGTTATTTCAACAAATAAGGTGAGTAGTTAGGGACAAGACAAAAAGCCAAATCATTTAAAGCTGTAGAAAACAAGTTCACGAAGCCATAAACCTCCAGATGTTAACTGAACTCCAACTCCCACCATCCTTAACCATTGACAACACTGTCTGAGTTGATGCCATTGCAGCCACCTACATCTAAAGGGCTACAGGTTTCCTGTTTCTACTCCGAATCAAACATGAGACAAATGCTTCAAAAACACATAATCGCTGAAATAGCTAATAGTCCCCTTCAGCTGCTATTGCATTAACCTGCATCATTCATGGCAGTACCCTGAAGTCTAAAATATCTGCCATGCCCCGCATAGGCTGTACCCTTGGGCTAGACACTCATATGGACATGAATGAATGGTTACATATAAGCAAACAGAGACAGAGAATAAGCAAGAAAAGGGTGATATATTAATTGAAGGAAAAATACAGACAGCACTCGCACAGGGGAATGGCAACTTCTCCCTTCAGTCTTACTGAAGGGAGCTCTGTGTACTAGCTATGGGAGCTCTAGTTTCAGCAGATCTCATGGCCAGCAGTTTAGCAGCACTGATATCCAATCTGAAAAGTTACTCTTTCCTTCTTCAAGGCTTACAGTGAGAGTCTCAGCCAGCCTGCTTCTCAGGAAAGGGATTGGGGGCAGTATAAGCACCCTTGCTATAAATATTCTAAAGCCCAGTGATGCTCCAGACTGTCACCTTGAAGTGCTTGACAGGTACCTGGAGGCAGTAATGGACTGGATGGGGGTCAGTAAATTGAAGCTGAATCCAGGCAAGAGAGAAGTGCTGTCACAGGCTCTTGGGTCCATGTAGTTGGGAGATACCCCGTCCTTGATGGCGCTGCAATGCCCTGGAAGGGACAGGTGCATAACCTGGGGTACTCCTGATGCTTGAAGCTCAGGTGGATTCCCTGGCCAGGGGTGCCTACTCCCAACTACGGCTGCTGCGTCAACTGAAGCCTTTCTTGGACAGAGATGACTTGGCCACAGTTATCCATGCTCAGGTAAACTCTAGGCTGAACTATTGTAATGCACTCTACATGGGGCTGCCCTTGAAGATGGTTTGGAAGTTGCAGCTAGTGCAAAATGAAGCCACTAGAGTGCTGACTGGGACAGCTAGCCTATTTTAGAAGGGCTGCATTGGCTGCCAATTTACTACTGAGCCCAATTCAAGGTGTTAACTCTGACTTATAAGGCCCTAAGTGAGTTGGGCCCCAAATTTCTAAAGGAACATCCTATCCCATATTCACCTGCCCATGCCTTAAGATCTGCAGAGGAGACCCTCCTGGTTGTCCCACCACATTCAGCAGTGAGGCAGGTGGGCACCCAGGAGAGGGCCTTCTCAGTAATGGCCCCCAGGCTATGAAATAGTCTCCCCCTTGAGGTGCGTCAGGCTCCTTCTCTGTTTATGTTCAGGAAGGTGGTGAAGTCATACCTCTTTGCTCAGGTCTTTGGCTAAATGTCAGTTATGCTTTCCCCTACCACAAATACTACTGTTTTATTTGATATTTTGTTTTTAATATGCTGAATTTTAAATGTGGTGGTTTTTATTGTTTCAGTATATATTGTTTGTTTCTTATGGTAGATTTTAAAGGTTGTTACCCGCCCTGAGACCTCGGGCATAGGGTAGGATAGAAATATAAATAATAAATAATGAAAAGGGGCATTTAAAACTTTGCTAAATAACACAGGCCACCTTGAGTAATATTTCTGTTGAATTAACACAAGACATACAAATTCAGTCTAGGAAAAACTTTTCTCAGTATACTTTTTTTTCACTTGATTCTATAATACCATCTAGGGCTACTAGGCCAAAAACTATGGATGGGGTCAATTATCCCAAAGCACAGGATGCAAGAAGTCAGGCGATGCTATCCTTCAAGTGCACTTCTGTTTACATGACCTCCAGTCACGATCTAAGGCTCATCCACACAGGTTAAAAAATGTAGCTCATTCTAGAAGAACTATGTGGACACTAGTTTATCCACCTCTAATTCCCACTGAAGCACAGAAAATGCCTTTTTGATGTGCCTTTACTATGGGTGAGAAGCACTGGCATGTGGAAGCTGCCACCTTTAAGCCACTTTTCTAAGTTGCTTTTTTTTAGTATGTGTAGATTGAGTCTAAAAGCAAATACAATCAAAGATGGGGAAACAAACAAATGAATATGTACTTTGGAAAGGCCTGGGTAAAAAGATAGGTCTTCAGGTAGCCCCCTACATCAGCTATTATATATCAAATGGAAATTGTCAGTTTTTCCCCTTTTAAATGTCTAACACAGTCATTTTATAAAATGTATTGCCTGCGGTCACTGCAGGTTCTATCGCCACAATCTCCCAGCACTTTCTCATACCCCTCCAGGACACTCCAAAGCAGAGAGAAGTTAAGCACAGCAACCCACAAGCTGAGTTAGGAATACAACTAACAAAACCTTCATGTTCTTCAAGCCTCTAGAAGTACAGAAAACTGCAGCCCAAAACTATGAAAACACAGAACTAACTAGAGTAGCCAAAAGCAACCCTAGATGAAACATGCAGGAAGACAAACTTAGAAGAATATACTTTTAATCCCTATGTTGCTCATTTATTTATTTAAGTTACACAAATTTGGATACTTAGAGGAAGCAACCAGGAATGCATTCATTCATTCATTCATTCACTCACTCATTCATCTATCTGTCCCGCCTTATACCCAAAGGTCTCAGAGCAGCTTATAACAACTTCACAATAGATTAAAAGTAACACTAAAACAATGACACTACCTATATGGGGAAGGGTTATTGTTTCCTCAACCAAATTATAAAGAGAGATGCAGGTCAAATTATAAAGAAAGATCCAGGTTAAATACATTCTAGCCATTTCTAAGCTCACCAGTACTGTACAATACTAGTACCAATACTCATACAATGTAAAGAAAGACAGGCAGATGCTCACAAAATAAACACAGACAATCATGTCTAAATTCTACCATCACCAGCATTTGGTATGTACTGGTGGGGCGGGTCCTACAGATGAGCAGGACTCAGCACTGAGCTAGCCCTGCAAAAGAAGGTTTGAACTTCATTATACAAAGCACTGGTAAGTGATTTCTTGCTGGTGCTAGGTGGCGCTATGTCTAACCATTGTATCCAGAGGCATTACATGCCAAATACCGGTTCAGCAACCTCAGATTACACTGCATGGACACAACAAATACCTTCCTGTGCAGGGGTGCTAACAGTGCAGTTCAAAGGCCACACACAAAGAGTTTCTCTGTGCCATACCCAATAAAGATAACCAGTTCTGAATTTTTCTGGCCCCTGGCCTAAACTATTCAGGTTTTGCACCCCTTACCACACAAAAATGTTTGGGAATGCCTGGTCTAGCACATGATAAGAAACACTTGCTGGAGCTAAATCCCCATTTTTATGTTGAGCTGAACCCACTCTCTCTGCATACTCCTAATAGCAGTATATATTCCTTTAAACAGAATTCCCTTGGGAAAGACCATGGAATTTTTGTGGAAAACCACAGAACCTTTAAGTGGATTTATAAATCCATTTTATTAATAAACCGTACCCTACCTCATCATGAAAGCATTGTGTACTCATCAATTATGTAAACACTGGATGCAATCTAGAGCTACAAAACCATGTACTGAAGTTGCCTGATTTCTCTCTTATCAAAAGGAGTAATTACAAGCATTTAACTCAAGAAATAGCATGCCTTTAACAAATCAGGATGTCATTCCAAAACAGCTAGGATTTCCACCTCATCTACACGAAACATCCTAACAAAAGATCATGATAGTAAGAAAAGCTCAAGGCCATCCAGTTATCAAATCTCCACTGTTCTGCACTGAATCTACAACAAACAAACAACAACAACAAAAGTAAATAAATAAAAACACAATACATTCAGGTAATATGATACAGGATTATACAGAACAGAACAAAAATCATGAAAGGCCAATCTGCTGGAAGATCTTTTCAAAACTGACCAAGGCTGGATTTTTTTTTCAGAGTTCAACTTTTTAAAAAGGAATTCAAAGTAACTCACAGCAAACTTCATGAGCTCATTTTTACCCAAACAGAATGTTAAAAATCCCTCCAGACTTGTGCTATGCTGTGGTGCCCCTTCACAGTAGCTTCCTGTCCGCCGGACAGGAGTACTGGAAGCTGTGTCGCCTTTTCTCATCAGCTTCCCATCTGCTAGATGGGGCGCTCTGTCACCTGCCGTAGAAACAGAGCATTCTAATTTAAGAGTGAAGTAAAAAGATGCTGTCAAATCAGTATCCTTTTACTTCACTGTAATTCTTCACCACTGCTGTGGTTTGAAAAAAAGCTGCACATCAGGGGGTGGGGGGCAGCATACCGTGTGTCTGGGGGTACTCTGAGTCATACACAATGGCGACAAGATGTTGAGAGTACTAAAACAAAGAAGGATTAAATACAGTACAATTTTAAGGTTTGTATGCAAAATAACATATTAGACACCTGTGGATGGTGGCTCACTTCCCTCCCCAACAGTTGCTGTGGGTACTAGTGAGTCATGACTAAGTGCTGGCTGACTGCATGGGCACCTCCATGAACACCTCTATGCAGTTTTCTTGGCAGAGATACAGAAAAGGTTTACCATTACGCATTGACAAATAATTGTTGCTAGAAGCAGATGTTGCTGAAACAAAGTACTGTCGTGCAACAGATGTGTGTATAACTGAACTGATTTTGAGGTCAACTGGAGTTCTGCACCAACCTCTTGAACTGGAAGGTTTGTCACGTGTAGGTACTAGTGCAGTTGGAGGAGGGTAAACCACCCCTGCATATATCTACATATGATGTGTATGATAACATGGCGGTGGCACAGATGGCCAACTCCCAGCTCACAACTCTTGACAAATATACACCCAACAGTTTGTAGGAGAAAGAACTCACCCTTTATCTTGGGTTTTCAACTGTACTTTAGCCTTGGGCCAAGATTTGATAAAGCAAGGCAGGAGGCTCATTCTTTTATATGTGTATATAGAGAATATATTTTTAACAATAACCACTTACAAAATAGACATAACAAAATGTATACCTAACAGACATGCACAGAAAAATACACATCCAGGGAGCAAGAGATTTAACACAACAGCTAACCTGAAATTTAGCTACACAACTGGAACTGCAAAAGTTGTACAGTATTCCATCAGGCATTGTGGCTTGATATTGAGGTAAACAGTTTCGGTTACAAAAGTGGCAAACAATTCCCAAACCTAAAAGAAAAATGTGGTTTACAAAGAAAATAAATGTAAATGTGCAAGGTTATGAATACACTGGCATTTGTAAAAAAAAAAAATATAAAATATCAATGGCTTGTGTTCATTTGATCTTGTTCTGTATCCATCCATCCATCCATCCATCCATCCATCCATCCATCCATCCATCCATCCATCCATCCATCCATCCATCCATCCATCTATCTATCTATCTATCTATCTATCTATCTATCTATCTATCTATCTATCTATCTATCTATCTTCTGCCCTATACTTTTTGTAGATCATCTAAACCAATAACAGTGCCTACATGGGAAAGATACTATTGAAACAGCATCACATCAGCCATGTTGCCTGTTTGCTCCTCAGTCAAATTAGCAACTCTTTAATTAAACAGAGATCCACATTTCTCCAAAACAAGGAAACCATGGTTTCTAGCTTTGAAATGTGCAAAGAACAGATATGCTCATATGTACTAGAAAAATTGTGCTCAGTGCACGGACTAGCTAGTATGGAATAGACTCTGCCAAAGAAAACATAGTGGGATCTCCATTTGATGCACTTTAAGACCAAAGGTATGCACAGAACACAATAATAAGCTCCAAGCTCAGCAGCAAGCCAAGTTGCATGTGTTTGTGCTGAATGATCAGCTATAATGATGTTTGAAGCCCTGACAACGGTGGCTCAATATGCCAAAACAATGTAAAGTGTAGAGCCTGGCATGTTTCAGAAAGATACACCTCAAGGGCTCTGTCAGAAACTGAAATCCATCATATAATTATTTTGATACTGGAGAATTTTACATTCTTAAAACATAACATCATCTCTTGCTGAACACACATCTCGTGTATTTTGCAATGGGGAATTTTCCACTTTTCCTTAGCTAGTTATAAGTCAAAATAAGAACATAAGAGGAGCCTTGCTGGATCAGGCCACAGCCCATCTAGTCCGTTATCCTGTCTCACACAGTGGCTCACCAATTGCTTCTGGATATCTCAAGCAAAAGACAAGGGCAAAACCTTCACCTGCTCTCAAATCCCAGCAAAAGGGCTTTACAGGCATCCTGCCTGTCTCCTCAGCCCAGGTCCATTCTAGTAGCCATTGATACACCTGTCATCCATGCATTTTTCTATCTCTATTGACCAGGTACAGTACTTGGCAAATGTTGGGTAAACTTATGCATGTTTTAAACTGAGGAGGGACAGAACACTTTTTTTTTCTGGCTCCTTGATAATCACAAATAGTGGAATTCTTGTGTCTTGATTTGAAGGGTCACTCTCACAAGATCACATGTGAGATCCGTTTAGCAGCACAGAATCTTAGCTTCTTTCGAAAGTCTCCCCTTCTTTGTCTGTAAGCAAGGTTTGCTTGCAAGTTCTTCTGTGAACCTGCTGGTCAGTGTGAAGCTTTTGGTCATAAGGATCTCTGTGATATTTTTGGATCTTAAAATTTCTGTGGCGCCCTCAAGGAAGGTGTTTCCAAAAAGGATTTTTATTTTTTAATTTTTTAAAAATTTATTTAAGACATTTCTATACCACTTTCCATTAAAAAAATTCAAAGGGGACTACAGAGCATTAAAAGCAAAGGTAAAAGCAATTAAAACATGTTAAAAGCTGCACAGGCCAAGGAAGAAATAAACTTTCACACTTTTACATAGGAAATGTCTGTATAAAAAGACAAGCTTTAAATAGGTGTCTATAAGTTGTAAGTGTATACACCTCACAAACAGCAGATGGGAGGGCATTCTAAAAGGAAGGTGCCACCACTGAGAAGGCCATCTGTGAACTATTGCAAGGTGGCATTCTGCATTCTCCGGAACCCATGTGCCCTGAGCATATATTCCTTCTTTTTTTATCCTAAACTTTGAAATAACTCCAGAATATCCTGGCTTGTTCCAAAACTGGTAAGCACACTTGTTGAAATGAAAAATTGTGATTAATAAGAGGCTTGTTGGGTCTGACCACTTTTGCTGTAAAGGGACAATGGAAGAAACATTTAATTTGATACATGAATAATTCATCTGATGTGAATTATCTTCTGAAACAAGCTAATGTGAAAATTCAGTTCAGATATTCAGATTTTTAAAAATAAAGTTCACTAACATAAGATACCTTTATTTAAGTCGTGCTTCGATAACCTCGAGTAATTAATTTAAAGTAAAAGTGATTTTTTAAAAAAAAAACTTTTAGTTGTTCACACCAATTCATTTCTTTAAAAAAGATTCCAACTTCAAACCTAATTGCATTGAGATTCATTATTAAATCAGCTGTCACTAACTTGATGTCTGCCAGAAGTTTTGGATTACAATTCATATTCTGCATTGCCATTCTGCCAAGGAATTTTGGGAGCTACATTCCAAAACATCTCATGGAAAGCTGTGCTAAGCTGCCATCCAACAGTATGTGAATAAATCAAGCTAAGCCTAGCACAACATCTGAGCGAGCCCATTGTATCCATACGGGAAAACAGAAATGGTGTCATCACCTGTATGACATCTGCATTTGTCAAGTACTGAACCTGGTTAATACAGATTTCGTGGTTGCTAATAATGTGTCATTATCTTTGAGAAATATTTCTTTGTAGTATAGAAGTACGGGTGTGTCAAAACAATTCAAAGCAGAAGAGGAGGGTACAATCATGGGGACAATTAATAAGTAGAAATAGTAGCTTATTAAAACAAAGGGTAAATATTAGAAGTCTAAATCAGGTGTGCCCCTTTGAGATACCACTGAACTGCAACACCCATCATTCCTTGCCATTGGCTAAAATGGCTGGGGCTCATGGAAACTGTAGTTTAGCAATGTCTGGAGACCAAACCCTGGTCAACCATGCTAAAGGTGTAAAGACTGAAAGCATGCAAACACAGTAGATAAACAAAATGACTACTATTTAATGTCCTAAACGTCATTTGGGCAAAAACTTAACTTCAGAGTTTTATTCCCTACAAAGAGGTACTGGACAGATGCTACCCGTGAAACTGGAGTGCTCTACTTCGGGAAATAATTTTATCATAATTTATGAAACATCACCACCCTTTTCACTTACTTTGTGATTTTGCATATTTTGATTTGTGTGTGTTCATGCATGCGGTTGAGCAGTATGGCTCCATATATCCATTAGGTCCTATGCACTGTGTCATGTCAAAAAACCTGCACTGAGCTCTGCACCCAGTACAAGCTGTTAATTTGCCATATTTCTAAAAAGCAAATAAAAAACAAAAGCAAAATTACATTAGTTATGACTGATTCAAACCGTTTCAAGACAATAACATTTAGGAACTTTGTTTCTACCGTCCTGGCAAAACATCAAGTAGAGTTAACAACAGTGCCACGCCATCACAAATATGTGTTCACAAATATTCTAAAGTACAAAACACAATGAGGCTGTTTCAGAGCTGTAGCAAGCATGGAGTGGGTCTAGGCATAAACACCTTCATGGATCTGCTCGGCATAGCCATAGCCTGGTGAAAACAGATAGTACAACAGCAACTTTAAGAGCAGAGCTTTTCCATGTGGGCTGGTCTACAGTGTTGGACAACTTCAGGATATCGGTTCCCCTTGCCACTCAACTACTAACACAGGTCTGGATACTATCTGCCCCTACCCAGGCTGTGCCTGTTCTATACTACATCCATGTCTTTGATGAGATTTTGAAATGATGGGTATTTAGCCTTACTTACTGTACTTACTTGGCCCTTAGCCTATGGGCAGGGCAGGGTTAGGCTACTGTGTGTGCCCCCCGTGGCCGCACTGCTCTGCCACCAGAACACTTGGCCCTTGGCCACTGCTTGCATGACATCCTAACTCTAAGGCATACATGTGTACACACTTGCACACAAACATCATCTTGAGTATTGTAGGAGAACAAGTCGTCTTCCACTTGAAAGAATGTTTGTTTGTTTGCATTTTTACCCTGCCCTGTACCAGAAGGTCTCAGGGAAAGTTAAAATACTGAAAGCAAGACAGACCTTGTGCTGTACAATTATTAACCAATCTAGACTGTTCTGATAATGCAGTATTAAAAGCTTTATCCAAGGCTGATTTGTCATTCATAATCAGACAAAGAGTGGAACAAATTCATATCTGTGCAACACCTGCCAATATGCAGAGAGGCTTTTTGAAGACTGTCCACCACTGGTATTGTGCAATTTATCTCTGTTCATTAATATCCAAAATTTCCTACCAGACTGCTGGCATGGATGTTGCTGGACCAGAACTTACGCACACATGTGACAGAGCTGCCAGATTATTCAAAACTTCTGGAGCTACAGCAAATAAATGCAGTATGTCAGATACATTGCATCCCTGCTACAGAACTTTGTCTGCTACATATACTTTGGAATGAGAACAAGTCTCTTCAGAACCAAGCCCTGTCAAACCATATGCAGGTAGCTGCAAAAAACATGGTCGCTAGGAGTTGTAAGCATAAGACCATGCTTTCTTTAAAATCCTGGTATGAAGGAGTAAATGAAATTGCAGCTGTTGAGCTTATTACATACAAAAAAAGATTAATGTCTGGTGTTCCTCCAAAGCATTCCTTTTTGGGAACGTGGCAACCTTTAGTGAACAGACTATGAACTGTAGAATAACATTTTTTATCTCTCCACATCTTTTTTCCTTCATACTGTGTTAAAACAAGTGTAACTACATCGAAGTCCTATCTTCTTGTTCTCTTTTAATTAAATCTGGAGTACAATGCCAGATGAATTCCTGTGCAGTGTTGCAAGTTCCTGATAGTTGTTTAAATTTTACAAATAGATTCTGTGTGTAAGAAACACATATATAATTGTTTCTAATTTTGTATTTATTAGGAAAGATAATAAAATTCATATAAATGTTAAAAAGGAACACTAAAAGCAAAATTTAAAATGAAACCACTGAAAACAAGTTTAGAGAAAGCAGCCCCAGCTTCTGGATTTGGTTATGTCATATCTTTTCTCTTTTAAAATTCTTACCTTTAAAACAAAAAAGGGCCTCTCTACAGTAGAAGAATAACCTCTCTCATAAGATTTGTTATACAATAACCTCTGTCGTAAGATTTGTTATACATCATTATTATACAATTTTCAGTGCCTCATTTAGACACACATTTAGAACCAAGCTTTTAGAGAAGACTATAGGAACCACCAGCCCATGGCCCATAATCACACAAACAGCAAGAATACTACGAACTCTTTACTGCTAAACATACATACTGGATAGGAGATAAGGTGATTGTACTTTGTACAATCAAAGTATAAGTTTTCATACTCTAAATAGTCCCTGTCTTCTGGGTAGAGGTTGCAGGTCAAAAACAGTCCTTCAAACATTCTTTATTGCCTATTATCCCCATCCACATGTCATTCAAAGAAGGAAGACAAGTTGGCTTTTCTACTCTGCTTTTCTCACCCATTTAAGGGGCCAAAGCAGCTGACAAAGCTCTCTTCTTCTCCCCACAACAGAACACCCTGTGAGGTGGCTGTGAGAGCTCAGAAGAGAGCTGTGACTAGCCCAAGGTCACCCAGCTGGCTTTACTGAAGAGGGCAGAATCAAACCTGGTATTCCCAGATAAGAGTCCAGCTATGTTTTATGGATTTAAAGCTGTTTTTATTCATTCTTGCACTATCGTCCCATTTATTTGTTTGTTTGCATTTTTATCCTGCCCTATACCTGGAGGTCTCAGGGCAGATAACAAAAATATTAAAACAATAAGTATATATTAAAACAACAATGTTTGCAAGTGGGAAGGGAAGGTGTACCCCCTTTTAACCCAAGGCCAGGGCAAAGAGGTGCATCTTCCCTGCCCTCCTAAACATGTACAGTGAAGGTGACTGATGCATCTCAAGGGGAGGCTATTCTATAGCCTAGAGACCATCATGGAGAAGGCCCTCTCCTGGGTGCCCTCCCCTTTTGCTGCTGAGGGTGGTGGTACAAACAGGAGGGCCTCCCCTCCAGATCCTAAGGCATGGACAGGTCTATATGGGAGTAGGCGTTCCTTCGGATATTGGGCCCAAGTTAAAGTTAATGTTAAAGTTACTCAAGACCGCTGAGTGAAGGGCAAGGCTTAAATGCAAATAGAAATGATGCTATAGGAGATTTCTTCAATTAAATTAACTGTCCAGCCTCCTGCTTGCCAAAAATAGATAACTAGATCCCTCAGGGGTACTTCACAAGCAGGGCTTGAAGGCAACTAAAGTCAGGTGTGACCAGTGGAATACACAAGTTGGCTGTGAAACCAAATTGTTCAGACTAGTAAAAACAAAAAGAGACTGTGAAAAGTATATTGAATGATTGGCCATCAAAATGACATATGTTGTTGAAATGTAAAGTGATGCACACTGGAGCTAAAATTCTAACTACTCATAGACATTGATGGGATCAGCATTGACTGTGAGTGATCAGGAAAGATATCTTGAAGTGATGGTGGACAGTTCAATGAACGTGTCAACACAGTATGCAGCTGCTATGAAAAAAGGCCAATAGCAAACTCTGCTCTTCTGAAATCCAAAGTCTAGCTGTTCTCAGTTCCTCTTGTCTGTTATCAAGGGTATCACGGTTGAAGAAGTGAACGTGATTGGGGCCCTGGGAGGACAATGTTGTGATGTAGCATTTTGTATTGTATTTTTTCTGTTTGTTGTAAACCTCCTTGTGCAAATTTTCTTTTGGAAAGGCAATATATAAATAAAACAGAAAAATGGAAAAAGGTGGGAAGGAACTAGGGTCTTGATATGCTAAAGAAGAAAAAAGGACAGGAAGAAGTATTCAAGAAGGACAGGAAATTATGCAAAATGAGATACAGATCTGAAAACACAACCTCAAACACAGTTCCTACAAGGAAGAATGGGAAACATCTTGAAAGACCAGTGTGCTATAGGGAAGGAATAGTGAAACATAAGAATGACAACACAGCAGGCCATCTGAATTCCTATTTTACACCTGGTTCTCCTCAGCAAAGAAATGAGGTTCAGGCTGGACAAGAAGAGTGTGAAGGAATACTTAGGCAACATGGATTTGTGACATGCAAGAAATGGCACACAGCTTTTTCATAGAGCTATTACCTCAGCTGACCAGGAAAATACCATGGATATAGCCTATCCTCAGCTCAGCAAGAGACTTGTCAAACTTTCTCATAATATCCTCATTAATAAAATAATGACACAACTCTTTCAATGATCTGTCTGGAAATCATGAATGGAGTGCCATAGGACTGTCCTGGGTCCTGTGCTAATCAATATCTGATTATCACCAGTCATGATATTGCTCTGGTTCATCTCTTCATATTTGAATGTGAATAATAATACAGTGGTTTTGCTCCTTACTGCAAAATCATTTTTTGAAGAGCTGCATTGGAAGTTACTTAAATCCATCATGACATTTATGCGGGAAGTTGCGGTACCTTTTCCCCATGCTTTTTCATCACCACTTTCAACAGCATTTTAATTGGGTGACCATTGCTTAATTATTAGCAATCTTTGTTGATTTTTTGCTTTATTCCTTGTAAAGTGTACAGTTTCCAGTATGTATGCATAACTTCTATTTTCTTTGCTATATTAGCTATATACATCATTTCTGGAAGTGACCATCAGAAGGATAGTTCTCATTTTTTCATCAGTTACTCATTTCAAAATAACAGCTAGTCTGGAGTACCTGGAAACAGCATCAGCTGTGATGGAAAAAGTGCATCTTTCTTGGTGATTCACCAAAAACAGCTGCCCCTTTATTTGGGACTTATGGTAATAGTACCTTAAGGCAGGGGTGAAAGAGTCATTCATAGTCTGCCCCCAAATACTTAGGCAAGTTGATAAATTTACTAATATTTTGGGGAAATTTCCATTTGATATGGCCAGTGCTCCAGCCAAGGGTCTGGTTTCACTTTGGAATCCTGAGACAACACAATTGCCTCCAAACATCCTCGGTTACCTTGCACACCTCACAAGGTGTTCTGGTATTCCAGGAATCTGTGTACAATAAAGCAGGAGGGAAGAAGGCTTGAGCACATGCAGCACAAATCCCATGCTCGGGTAACCTCTAAAATGGACTGTTGTAATGCATTCTACGTGGGGCTGCCCTTGAAGACAGTCTAGAAGTTGCAGCTAGTGCAAAATGCAGCCGCTAGTGTGCTGACTGGAACAGCTAGCTGGACAAACATCACACTGGTCCTATAATAATTGCATTGGCTGCCAATTCACTACTGGGCCCAATTCAAGGTGTTAACTCTGACTATAAGGCCCTAAACTACTTGGGCCCCAAATATCTAAAGGAATGCCTTCTCCCATACCAACTTGCTCTTGCCTTAAGATCTAGCAGTGAGGCCCTCCTGGTTGTCTCACCACCTTTAGTAGTGAGGCTGGTGGGCACCCGCAAGGGGGCCTTTTTGGCGATGGCCCCCAGACTCTGGAATAGTCTCCCCCTCGAGGTGCGTCATGCCCCTTCCTTATATATATTTAGGAAGGCAGTAAAGATGCACCTCTTTGCCCTGGCCTTTGGCTGAAGTGATTATATTCTCTCTCCCCCACCCCCAGTTACAGTCACTGTTAATGTAATATGGAGTGTACTGTTTTAAATTTGTTGAATTTTTAAAGTGTTTTTAAACTGTATCTTGTTTTAATGCATATCTTGTTTTTAATCTGTTATTTAATCTGTTGCTACCCGCCCAGAGACCTTTGGGTATGGGGCGGGATAGAAATGTAAACAATATATAAATAAATAATGTGCATCAGAAGGCATTATTGGCCCTACTACGTTGCAGATCAGCAGAGCTTTTAACATCACCTCTAAGACTTGAGCAATCAGTGACCTACTGTTAGTAATTGTTAAGTAACTTCAGAGATAAAATATTTAAGATTCACATGGAACTGGATACAACAATTTGGAGTAGCCCAGTGGATGTTCTAAGAGTACCATTTGGTCCTATTGTTTGGTTGGCTGAGTTCCAACTGTAGTGATGTAATAAAATGAACAAGTTGCATGTTGAAGTTCACCCAGGTTTACTCAACCCAAGCCCATCCTGGCTAATAAGAACTAGCCAGAGGGTTAGGGTGAACCTTCTGGTGAAAGCTGCCCATAAGGAAGTAGTGGTGTACTCACTCCTCAAATTTGCCACAAGAAGACCTCTTTAGAACCAGAAATGTTAAATAACTGTAACCCCCTTCTGGGAAAAGTTGCTTGAATGTGTAAGGGCTATCCAACTGCAGGCATGCTTAGATGAAGGAGATTATCTTGACCAAATCCAATCCAGCTTCAGGCCTGACCATGAATGGATGACTGCCCTGATGGATGATCTGTGCCAAGTGAGGGGTACTGAGCAACTATGAGCTCTTCATACCTGGAGCAACTCTGGGACCTAGAAGTTGGGGACACTGTATTACAGAAGCTGTTCCCTACCCCCATGACTAACTCCAAAGAGCATCATTGGGGGATTTTTCCTTGACACCTTGTAAGCTCATGTGGGCTTCCCTTTCCCCCCATGCTCTTTAACATCTATATGAAGTCACTGAGAGCAGTCATCAGGAAACTTGGAGCAAAGTGTCACCAGTATGCTGAAGACACTCAGCTCTATCACTCCTTTATCTGATTCAGGACAAGCAATTCAGGTGCTTAACCAGTGTCTGAGGCTGGAGGTGGCAATGGGTTGGACATAGAGCAAAAAACTGAAACAATCAAGATGGAGGTACTGTGCACTCTAGGTTCTCATGTCCAAGAATTAAAGAAAGGCTCACTTCCACATGAGTTTGCACTCCTCTAGAAAAAAAAATGCAAAAATTTGAGGATGCTGTCAGATTCATCACCTGGTGGCACTGATAGTTACCTTTGTCCCTTCTTGGATACTCTTTGACCACTGTGACCAACGCTGTGATAACATCCAGGTTAGATTGCTCTAATGCACTGTTTATGAGGCTGCCCCTTGAACGTAGCCTGAAAGCTGCAATCTGCAAAATTCAGTAGCTGGGCTGCTTATAAATGTCTACGATCAGACGCATATCACATCATTCTTGGAAGATATGCACTGGTTGCCTATATGCTACAAGGCCCAATTCGAAGTACTGATACTAAAATATAATGTTTTGGGCCATAAATACCCAAAGGAACATCTATATTGACCTGTCTGTCAGTTAAGATCAGAACAGGAGGCCTTCCTTGTGACTCTCTCATCTTCAGTTACAAGAGGAGTGGAGGCTTGAGGGAGGGCCTTCTCTGCAGTAGCTCCCAGTAGCTTCTCTGCAGAGGCTCACCAGAGAACAAAATTCTGTATGTTTCAATGCCTTGTAAAGATGTACCTCCTTAACCAGACATTTGGCTGCTAGTTTCCTCTCTACTGCTCTTGTGCTGTACCTTTTAGTTCTAGAATTTTACTGTTAAATTGTATTTCCAAGCCAGGAATAGGATTGTATGTATAAACAAACAAACAAACAAACAGTTCTTTGGAGACAACCATTCTCAGGATGCTACTATCAAGTGAGATTAAATATTCGGTAATGTGGGATTCCTTGATATTGGAAATAATGTTGAGCATCCCTTTTGTCATAGTTTCAGTGTTTATTAAAAGTGTTAACTCCTCTCTCAGGCTTTGTTTTAATCCTCATCAGTTTTTACTTTTGATTTGCATTACTTCTTACATGTAAACTATACTTTGACTTGAGGTTAATTGAAAGTGACCAACTTGGTCCGGTTTGGGCAAATCACTATGTGATACAGAAATGTATTATGAAAACAATTCATTATCCAGAAGTTAAGAGGTACAGTGGAGATCTATCCCACAATGAGAGAGATAAGGAGAAAAGGCAAAAGTTGTAGGAAGGTTCTACGCCAGTGAAATCCCCTCCCAGTACGATTGGGACTATCTGACAGGTTAACAGAAGAGAATTAGCTTCTCTTGCTTAACTCCATCTCGTCCTCTGAAGCAATTAACTTACTTGGAAGGATAATTCCTTCCTCCCATGTTTGCATTGTCTCTTTATCTGCAATGCCTTTTCTCTTCTGAGCCAAACAAGGCAAGGAAGAAGCTCTGGCACTGGAACTACAAAAGTAAAAACTGTGTAAAAGTGATTTCACTAACTATATAAAGCAAAATCATGCTATATGACAGACACCTGTCACTGAAGCTAGGTCTACTTTGGATGCCATTGAAATTACAGCACCAAAAGATTCTGAATCAGAGCTTAGGGCAGATTTTGAATCAGAACTTAATCTACCACACACTATAATTAAAACTAACTAAAGAAATCCAAACGCCACATCTATACGGGTATACAAACCATTAATCTTGTGTTGCTTGCATCTCTGTACACTGGCCTTTATTCAGTCTACTACTAAGTTAAGCATTAGTTTGAGCTACACACTGCCTCTGGTGGAGCTCATGAAATTGAAATGTATAGCTGAGATTGTCCACATGCTGCTGAATCTTTTAAGTGTTTTTGTGTATATTATTGTTTTTAATATATATTGGTTTGTAATTTGTTGTTTTAAAGGTTGTTACCTGCCCTGAGACCATCAGGTATAGGGCATGATAGAAATATAAATGGATGAATGAATGAATAATAAATAATAAATAAACAAACAGCTCCACCAGCTTGGGAGGAGAAGAAGAGTTGGCTTTTATACCCCACTTTTCTCACCCATTTAAGGGGACTCAGAGCGACTGAGAAAGCTTTCTAGCCTTCTTCCCATAAGAAACAAGCTGTGAGGTTGGTGGGGCTGTGACAGGTCAGAAAGACAACTATGACTAGCCCAAGGTCACTCAGTTGGCTTCATGGAGGAGTGCGGAATCAAACCCAGTGACTATGAGATATGGGTCTGTCACTCTAACCACAAGAACAAACTGGGAGATCACTCTCAGCAGTTTCATACAGCACCTATATAGTACATTAGACACGTAATATTTTATTATTATTTACTTATAACATTTGTATCCCACTTCAAGGGAAGATCACAACATATGATAAAAGGCATTACGATATGAGGCATCCAATAATGTTCTGTGAGAAAATAAGATAGCTAGTGTTTAGGGTAATAGCTAAAGTGTTTGACCAAGAACCATTCATCAGTCATTGACTCACAATCTCAACTACCTTGCAGGACTGTTGTGAAGATAAGATGGAGAAGGGCAGCAGCAACATGCACCACTTTAAGCACTTCACAGAAAATGTAGGATATAAATGCTTTAAGTAAGTTGACAGGTAAGTAATCCAAGCACATTAAATTTTGGTTAGACAGCATTACAATTTATGCAGAAAAACATTCAAAGCAAGAGCAAATGATATGAAGAAGATCAGAGAAAACACAAGAACAAAATGAGCAGTTGAAGAGTAGAGTAGAAAAAAGTATCCTGGCAGAAAAGGAATTATTCAGACTACGACATTTTATGATAAGAATTACAGACTTAATCTGCTTTAAAAGAGAAAGCTTCCTTACTAGGAACAACACACTATACATTACCCACAAACCCCTTAACAGTGTAGTCAAAATAGAAGCAAAGAAGACAAGATTCAGAAAAATTAAGAACTGCCCTAAGGTTATCAGCCACTGAAGAGGAAGCAAAAAGGCCAGAGTGAGTTTCATCTAATAAAAGGATTTGGAATAAAGTTGATACAACAGCAGTCTAAACTAATATATTATACAGAACTTATAATTCAAGTGGAGCCCAATGTTATAGCAAGTTAAAGCCATGCATATTACTACAGTATGAGGAATGAAGCAGCATGTATCTCATTCACAGTGTACCAAGCAGGCACCAGATGACACTTACTGACTTTCTAACGGGACTTTGTTGGTGTTTGGTACCTTTGGGTTGAAATTCACTTCTGGTAACCACTTAGACATTCCATGCAGTTTGCTTGGCAAAAATACAGAAGTCGTTTGCCGTCACCTTCTCCTAGAAAGATACTAGGAGTTGATTTTGTTACCCTCCCTTTTCCAGACACCACTGAGCTATGACATATTACAAATGTAACTCCAGATACAGGTAACAGTTACATTTGTTAACTAATTTACTCACATTTTTCTGATACTTGTATTAACACACAGCCAAGTGAAAGGCAACTCTTTTGAGGGAACTAATATAGTAGCAGATGAAATAATTAAAAACTGATCTTATTCTCAGCCATACAGAGGCAACACTGAAAACTCGAGATTCTACCCCAATCTTCCTTTTAATAGGATGACATGTTTATGATGAAAATACAGCCAACCATAGAAAGGCACAGTATGTGCTACAGTCATCTTTGTTGTTCACCTTATTGGTGACATGTACCTTAGAGGTTAAATTTTAGACACTGTTTCTTGGTGTCTTCTCCGTGCTCCATTTTTTAATTCCTTTTCAATTTGAAAAGCAAGAAAATTACTCTGGCAGATTTGCACTTGCCAACCTGCTATGGTATAACAATACCATAGTATTGTGCAAGGTGGCAGACATTTTGCACTACAAGTGCTAAACCACCTGGCCACCTTGTAAGTGCAAATGCCCAGCCTGGAACTGCCTGAATCACAAGGCAACATCCACTGACCAACTGGATCTTGCTATGACAATCCAACAGCTGTAGACATGCAGCCAAAGTACACTCAATGGCTGTGAAGTTGGAAGGCACCCTGTCCTCAATGGGGTTGTAATGTCCTGGAAGGGACAGATGCAACATCTGGGGTTGTTCTTGGACTCTGTACTGATGCTTGAAACTTAGGGAGAGGCAGTGGCCAAAGAGAGTCTGGCTACTTCTGGCTACAGCTGATTTTGCCAGCTATGGTCCTTTCTAAAGAGAGACAACCTGGCCACAGTAATCCATGCTGTGGTAACTTCCAGACTGGACTACTGTAATGTGCTTATACAGGGCTACCCAGGAAGTCTGTCTGGGAGCTACACCTGGTGTGGAGTGCGGCAGCCAGAGTGCTGACCAAAACAGCTGGCTGGATATACATTACACCAGTCTAAAGCGGCTGCACTGGCTGCCAATTCACTACTAAACCCAAAGCAAGGTGTTAACCTTAACATGTAAATGCCTAAATAGCTTGGGCCCCAAATATTTAAAGGAACGCCTTCTCCCAGATTGACCGTCTTGGGCCTCAAGATCTGCAGGGGACCCCCTCCTGGTTGTACCATCACCTTAAGTAGCTGAGGGAACAGGGAACTGAAATAGAGCCCTTTCATTGGTTGCCCCCAGACTGTGGAATAGTGTCCCCTCTGAGGTGCACCGGGCACCTTCTCTTTATATGCCCAGGAGATCTTCTGTTTACTCTGATGTTTGGCTGAGGAAACAGTCAGGCACTGTTATTATTTTTAATATGTTCATTTTATAATTTGTTTCTATTGCTGAGACCTTTGAATATAAGGCAAGGTAAAAATGCAAAAATAAAATAAAAGAACTCTTTTCAGTAGGGTCAGTTATAAAAGGAATGATTTTCCCCACACAATTGTGTATTGCCACAGATAAAACAGATGGACTTTTGAACATGCAGTCATAATTAAGCTTTTTCCATTTATTTGCTTAATATCTTAACATACTTGTCTTCCACAAAAATAAATCTGGATAGTTTTGCTTAATTTGTTATCCCCATAATTTCTTCAGATTTTTATTTTTGCACTCATAATAGTCCCAACCAAAATTTTTCTCATCAAATATGATCAATAATATGACACAGAAGTAAGCTGAGGCCTTACAGCTTCATGGTTTGTACGTATTATCATCACAAATACAACTCTTACCCTTGAAGCTCACATTTTAAGGGATCTCAGAACGACAGTGGTAAAAGGCCCCTAATAGGTCTTAGGGAGAGGTCACAGGTCAAAATATACTGCACTATGCACCAAAATGTCCAACAGTGTTGATGAATTCACCAATTTTCAATTCCTTCTGAGACCATACTGAATGTAAAACAAAATAGTAGATGACTTTTTCAGAGTAAAATTGGGGGCGACGGGGAGAATCTAAAATGCAGTTGCCTTCTGTGATTCAACATGGATAAACTTTTTAGGGGGCAGGGACATTGTTTTACAGCGCTCTGAAGGCTGCTGCCTCTATTGTACCACAGAAAAGGGGATTCTTTCCTAGACAAAGCCGTATAGCTAGATATTCAAATGTTCTTTGTCACCAAATCACAGCTGAAAACGATATGTTGCATATGTGAACCTTTTACCTATATAGCTATCCCTATACATTTCAACACACATGTAGAAATTATGCACTGATTTGTAAAAATCTTTCATGCAATTTTCCCATGTGGTAGCTGTAATGCAAAAAAAAAAAAATTGTCCACAAAGAACAAGTTATAAAAGTGGTCTCAAAAGTCAAATTGTTAAAACTTTTAAGGCATTAAATTTGTGTTCTTAAAGATGTTCATGAAAAGGTATATAACCAAAGTGAGTCAGAACTCAAACAAGTACTTCAAAAAAGTTATTTGTGAAAATATATTTATTTAGCAAAATGTTAGGCGAGTACAACTATTGTGTATATCAGCACTACTTTTTACTACTACATAAACACCAAATATTTGTACTACTGGTTAATACAACTCTTAAACTAGTGAAAAGCAAAGGCAGCAATTTTTGTATGCCTATTTCATTTAACCAAAACCAAAACCAAAACCAAACCTCCCAGAACAAATCAGATACCCAAGTGACTGCATTCACCTTTACTATTAAGTGTGAGAACCTTTTAAATATCTCAACATACTTGACAAAATTAACTAAAAGAGATAACTATATCTAACTGAAGGCACAATTGTGTTCATTTTAAATAAAAAAGCATAACTCAGAACAAAATCAACAGGATGTAATTAGCTTAAATTCCTTTATAAACTGCTAAAACTATTGCACAAGTTACTCGTTCAGAAGTGAAATTATGATTTGGTCTTTTACTTCAATATTTGGTTATATAAGTCAAAGAGCTACTAATTTGTCAGCCATACTAAACTAAGAATTTCAAGCCAAAGTGCTAATATTCTGTGTATTAATAAAAAGTAAAAATAAAAATGTTTTTTACAAAAGAAAAGAATACAATTCAGTAAGATTATACAACTCATCTATAAGGGAAGAGATCTCAGCAGAACAGTAGTATGCACTTTCTCCATCTAGCCCCTGGTTGATTTTAAGTACAATCAGGCCCATTGCAATATGCCCAGACATCACTTGCACTGAAGTTTAGTATCACTTATAACAAGATTCTTATTTCTACCACTATACATGCTAGTTACTCTCGCTTAGTGAACAAGTAACTTCTTACAATGGGGCCTAATGAAAAGTGAAACCACAGGACTTCACAGGACATACTAAGGTGACCACTACAGATTAATGGCCAAGCACATTGCAGGAGAAGGATTTACCATGTTTCAAATGTTACAAGCACCCAGTATTTTCCCCACACCCTCCTAGATCATTTTAAAACTAAGTTACATGTTCTTCCTTCTATATTAAATTCTAATACCTAAGCTCCTCAAACAAAAACTCAAAGAATAAAACATAACTGTAGAACAGCCTTTTCATTTACGATATTACCTCACTTGCTTGAGTGGGGGGAAAAAACAATGGGATGGTATGTCAAATAGTAGGAAGCATCTACACAGGTGAAAAAATGTACATGTCACAGCGAACAGATGAAATACAGAGTTATCATTTGACCACAATTCCATGTTCACTTGGAATCTCAGCAATGCATTATTGGTTGGGTGGGAAACTCCCATGTTATTCTTGTATCTTTTAGGTTCCTTCATGAAATCTTATTCAAGGCTTCTCCAAGTCTCTCCGTGGCTTCAATGTATGCCTATCATTTTTAGTATCTTGAATAACCTATTTTTCCCCTTTTGTATTGCTGTGTAATAAAACAACAAGGCCCATGTTATGTTTTTAGAAGTGCTATTTATGTATTATAAAAAATAAGCAGCAGCTTAACATTTAGAACAGGAAGAAACAAAGAAAAGCGCATTTTTTTTGTTAGCATGGAGTCTCCCCAGCTTTTAAAAAAAGTCATTTTACCTTGCTTTTTTTTTTTAAAAAAAGGAAATTCTTTGCTTGAAATTGGAATAATTGAAAACTACCTTGATGAAAAAAATCCACTGGCTTGGATTCAAAAGTCTGTATTCAAATACAGTGGCCACAATATGGTTGTACAAAGAGCCCCCCTCATCTTTCCTCTCTACTGTGGTTCTCTGAAAAGCCCCTCCCACAGTCCCTCAGGAAAAGACCTAAGATATGGAACAAAGGACAACTGTAAAGAGGGGATCTGGGTCAAAAACATATAGTTGGGCCACTGTATCTGTGGGGGATATGTTCTAGGCCCTACCACAGATAACGTAAAACTGCGAATAATAGCAAATGCTGGGAAATGCACTCCATTTCCCATAATGCCAATGAAATCCTGTGGGAGTCCACAGGAATCATGGGAAATCTCACTTGAGATGCACTCCATTTCCCATAATTCCTGTGAATTCCCATGGGATTTCACAGGAACTATGGGAAATTGTGTGTCATTTTGGGCCATTTCCTGCCTGTCCCAGGCCTCGGAAGAATTTAAGGAAGGCCTAATGGCGCCTGTGGGGGTTGCGGGTGAGCTGATCTGGTCACTGCGGGAGACTGAAACCGTCGTTACCAGATCAGTAGATATGGGGGTCTGACTGTACTGGGTCAATCAGCTCCACCTAATGTACCCACCCTCCGACTACTGCAAACACAAAAAGGGGAAAGTCTATAGGCATCATTCTAACCACTTCAAAAAAAGGGTGGGAGAAAACACTGGAAATTGCTAGTTGTCATCCCTTGAGGAAAACCTTCCATCCACACTTGCAATGACTTGGCTCACAGTCACATGTGTACCAGTTAGAGGTAGAACACTGAATACTAAACAGTTTGTCTCACCAAAGTGGCTAGCTATATCTTATGGAGAAAGAGTTTTAAGTAGGGAAATTGTGGGGAAGAAGTTTAAGGAAGAAAAAGGAAGAGTTACCTGTTTATATTCACTAACGCAGTTTTGGCAACAGAATCTCTTCGGTTCCCCATCAACCATAAGGATATTGTTTGCAGCGCCCTTACTAGGCAGGTATTCTCCACAATGCTCACAACAATTCATTATTAAACCATTTGCCATTCGATATCGATTGAAGCAGTGGTCGCTACACAGCTTATGAGTCATATTTTTAAAGCTAACTTCATGACGGATCTAAACAGAACAGAAATTTTACTTTAATTATTGGTGAAAGCTGGAAAATGATACTTCAAAAATAAACTGTATTGATATGCATATATTTTAAATAGAAACAAAACATACTGTGGTAAGAGTAACACTCTTTTAAAAATATCCTATGGGACAGCAGCCAGGACTCAAGCAGAACCAACTGCAGACTGTGGGTGCCCAAGCTAAACCACCCCTGGTTTGCTGATACTAATTCAATGATTCAGGGAATGCCTCCAGGCCCTGCAGTGGCACAGGCCAGTGACTGTAAGCCTGTGGAAGAGCTCATAAACCCATAGTTTCTTAGGGCTCCTTTAAAACCACCCCACTTGCCTGAATAGCCCTTATCTGATTAGTTGACAGTACTGGTGTGCAATTATGCTATTTCCTTATTCAAATGTATCAAAGAGGGGCAGGTTTGCAAAGCATGACATCTTGTAAACCTGGACCAAAAGAAAGGCAACAGGAACATGAGGGACAGGTGAAACTTACCCGACTACCTCACCTACACCAGCCTGCTTTCTCTCCCAGCAGTTTGAACCTGGGAGGGGGAAGGGTACCATTTGCCCTTGCAATGACATCACAGAGTGGCCCACTGAGATCCTGCAGATGCTGGCCCTTTGTGTGGACCCTATCAAACCTGAAGGGGATGGCCAGAAGGGGATGCTTGACTCCGCTCCCTCCCAGCCGTAAAATCTATTGGGAAGGGAAGCAGGGAGACTGGGGAAGGCAACAGAAGCAAGTCTTACTTTCATCTTAGTAAGTGCTCACTTGTCCTTCACTTTAGTAGTAGGCTAGGCCTACAAAGTATCAGACTTTGCAAACTTAGACCTCTCTGAACAGCATAACTTACATTTCTCCACGTATCCCTAGATGATAGATTAGGGCTGATGAGGCTTAAGGATTCAAAAGCAACTGCTCTATGAAGATACTGTTGACACTTTGACCAATGAAACTACCTCCTCAGCTCCACAAACTTTGCCACTAACCGCCAAGCTCTCCCACCCCTTGTACAGCAGGAACTGAAACCATTATAGTGACCGTAGTAGTGACAGAGCTGAATAATCTCTCATCTATGATCTACCACTGGTAAGAGCTACTTGGTATGCTGGATTTAAAAGGAAACCTGTGAAGGTGTTCACCTCTGCTGCAACCTCTGCCACCAGCTTTTCCTCTCCAAAAGTGTCACTATGACACAAAACAGGTAATGGTGGCAAAGAATCTGGGGGAATTGTTAATCTAATTTCCCCTTTAGGTTGACTGAACAAGTTCAGCTTCAGTCTGGTTTGAGCCCAAAATAAGCTGGGGGCACTTCATGTCCAAACAGAAACAGTAAAATATAAACTCAGTTCCACTAAGAACTAGACTGAGCCTATAAAAATCAGAATGAACATTTTAGAAAATTCTACATACAAACTGGAAAACGTGCTGTTGACATCTATCACTTATGGAAACAGAAATTTAACAAATCTCCAATTATTTAGATTCAAGGAACACGGGTATATGTTATATCTTAAAAACCCTAGTTTATTTATTTTTATTTACTATATTTATATTTATACCCTGCCCTATATCCTATAGTCTCAGCACGGGCATCAGCATTTAAAAACAGACATATTCAAAATACAACCATATCTATATAAAACAGTATAAAACAATAATGTCTGTGGTGGGGGGAAACTGTGCCACATTTAGCCAAAGGCCAGAGCGAAGAGGTGCATCTTCACCTGATGACCTCTCCCAGCGGCTTCATATAGATATTAAATAACATGGGCGATAAGACTGACCTTTGGGGAGCCCCACAAGTGAGTTCCCAGGGCGTCAAATCAATTATCTCCAATATCCACTATCTGAGATCGGTTCTGGAGACAGGAGGAGAACCATTGCCAAGCACTGTCTCCCACTCCTAAACTCCATAGCCTCTCCAAATGATACCGTGGTTGATGGTATCGAAAGCTGCTGAGAGGTCCAGGAGAACCAACAAGGTGGCATTCCCCGTCTCTCTCCCAGAGGTCATCAACAAAGTCGACAAAGGCGGTTTCTGTGCCATAACCAGGCCTGAAGCCAGATTGAAATGGGTCTAGTTAATCAGTTTCTTCCAAGCATGCCTGCAGTTGAACAGCAACAGCTCTCTCTAGTACCTTGCCTAAAAAAGGTATGTTAGCTACCAGGCGATAGTTGTTTAGATCTTCTGGATCCAGGGAAGCCCTCTTCAGGAGGGGGTGTACCACAGCCTGTTTTAAGGGCCAGTGGAACTACCCCATCCCTCAGAGAAGCATTCATCAAGGTCAGACCTTGACGGCTAGCTTTTATCAGCCAGGAGGGGCAAGGATCCAGAAAGCATGTTGTCAGCCGCACTCCCGCAAGTAGCTTGTCCACTAGTGGTTAGTTCTATGGTGGACTGAATTTTCAGTGAGTCAATAAATTGCTCAATGGGCAAATATTTGATGGCTGTTTGTAAAAAATCAAAAGATACAAATGGTTAATTAAATTATCCAAAATGCAGATACAGATAGAAAGCAAAAAGCTGAACCTCTCAATACTTAAAGATTTTATCATTCTGTCCTTCCCGGTGCAAGCTCCCGTAGAGCAGGTGAGCTGCAGTTAAGTGCCCAACCCCCTTTCAAGATGGTAAATGCAGGGTAGTGCACATGAAATTGTTGCTCTCCGGCTGTACTTGACTGTGTGATGCAATGATTTTTTTAAACTAATTTCATTTATTATTAATCTCAAAAAACACAAACATCATTTTGAGCTACTTTGTACACCCCAAATATCTGGAACACAATTGTAGTGTATTAAAAAATAAATAAATATGTAAACATACCTCTGTTAGTTTTCCACAAATAGTGCATCTTGATTTATTCAAAATTCCTTTTGAGGGATTCTGTTTATCTTCATAAAAAGACAAGCATGATGTACTGCAAAACTCCTGAAAGGATTCACTTGAGTCAACCTGAGCAACAATGGTACCTTTCATTGTTGTTATATCTCTGAAAAATAGAGGTAAAGCATTTCAGAAACCAGTGCATGTTCCCCTCAAACCTTGATAATTACAGGATGAGCAAAATGATCTACTGCAGTGGTTCTCAACTTGTGGGTCGGGACCCCTTTGGGGGTTGAACTACCCTTTCAGAGGGGTCGCGACAAGTCTCCCACCACCATTAGGTAGGTTGAGAACCACTGATCTACTGTATTTTCTGGTGTACAAGACGACTGGGCGTATAAGACAACCCCCAACTTTCCAGTTAAAATACAGAGTTTGAGATATACTCGCCACATAAGACGACGACATCCAGCGTATAAGAAGACCCCCAACTTTTGAGAAGATTTTCCTGGGTTAAAAAGTAGTCTTTATATGCCAGAAAATACAGTATATACATGCAGAAACTTATAACAGTGTGAGTTAGAAGATTTTTCTTCATCTTTTAAGCAACTGTCTTCTGTTCTAATCTGAATTCAGATGTGTTCAGTCACTGAGATGTGGTTAATATTAGGTATAACACTTTTACTGAGAACTATTTAGATATAAAGAAGTCTAAATGTTACTCGGGATTTTTTAAACCTTGTTTTCCGACTCTTCATATAACTGGCTAAACTCCAGTATATCACCAAGATAAAGGCTGCATCCAGACTTACGTGATAGTATGCCGTCCCGCCAAAGCCGCTTCCCATCAGTCAGACGACCATCGGAAGCCGTGCAGGGACAACGGAGTCACTTCCGGTACACCTGATGCGGGTGATTAAAAGCTGTGCTGTTCTGTCAAAGCTGCTTCCCGTCATCAGACAGGATACACCATTGCCCACAGCAGGAGTGCAGCATGTCCCCGAAGAAGCGAAGTAAAAAGATGGTGATTGATCAGTATCTTTTTACTTCGCACCCTTTGATCGGAAGTTGTGCCACTGCTGTGGGGAGAAGAAAGCTGCACTCCTTTGATGCAAGTCCAGATGCAGCCAAAGACAGATCCCTAGTTTAACTGAAATTCAATTATACTGACCCAAGTTCAATATGTTTCTGTGGACTGAAAATTTCATTTTAACTTGACTTAAAAGAGTTACAAAGCCTTGAAAATTAATTAGAGAGACTTTCTCAGGATTCTATTTTATGGCGATGAGGCAATGGGTTCATATTGACTTCTGAACTTTGAGCCACTCTGACCCTAGGAAATGACAGCATTACTTCAACTACTACTTTAACCATTGGAAGAATCCTCTATGCAATATTCTTGAAGTATTGCAAACTTGCAAACATGGCATTGAGGACTTTGGCAGAAATCAGCATCCATTAAGTTAGATATTTTGCCCTCAGACAATGAAAGCATGAAATCTCCTAGTGAAGCCAAGCTCCTTAAATTCTATAAACCAGACATTTCAGGCTTGAGTTTTCCTCATATACCAAGGCACCCTACAACAACCTACAGAAAGGCACTTTAAAGTGTTCCAGAGACAGGTTTGACTAGTGGAATTGCCAAGTTTGCCGATGACAGATTGTTCAAGGTGGAAGAATGAGTTCTACAGGAATTATTACACATGTCCTCCCTAGTTTATAATGGACACAGTCCCTAAGGCTTTTAAGAAACTTCTTATATTGAATTTCAATATACAGTTAATGTACTAAGCTACTAAAATTGAAACCAATATTTTTGAACATGAACTTTTTATTTAAATAACCTAACTTTCCAATATAACCTGTTGCAGATAATTTCTTACTGTTTAGCTGGATAACAGAAATATGAGAAAACAGGAGAAAAACAAGTAAAATATTCTTGAATAGATTTCATGCCTTGATTACTCAACCACAATGCCATTCTTATTATTAAAGATCAAGTAATGATTCAGCTCTTACTTTTTGCACATAACACAGAGTTTCTTTGGAGCAGGTTTATGAGAAAATGACGAAAGGCAGGTAGTGGAACAAAAAAGATGAACAGATCCTTTCCGCTGATATGCAGTCTGACCCTTCTGCAAAGGCTTTTTGCAGTTAGCACAAGTGACTTTAACCTGCTTAGCGGGTTGCTGTTGTGCAGGAGACTGGAAGACTTGCTTCGGAAGTGATGCCACTGGTGACAAAGAATCCACACCTGGTTGTTTCTGATTCCTAGGAAATGAAGCTGATTGAGATATCCAGGAATCTTAAAAGAGACAAAATGCACAAGTTAAATAAAAACTGTCTACTACAATTCACGCAAATTACAAGTGCAGTAAATGATGAAAAACAAAGAAGACAGATTATTATTAAAATATTATCTTGTTACACTCTTGTTAACTTTTACAAGTGGAGCTCTGTAAAACTCTCTTGCTATTCACTAGAAACTGGTGCTTTCCTGATATCCTTTCTGGTGAGGACTTCCAGTTTTCTCCTCCCACTACCTGTGTGACTCTGCTTCTGAAGTGTTTTCTAGGAACAAAACATTTGCAAGTAGCAGGGAATACATTTTCCTAGGTCTGTTGTTAAACTGTGACCTGCAGAGTTTTTGATATTAAGACTTGCTACTGCAAAAACGATGTGAAAAAGACATAATTAATCAGTCAAACCAGTTTTTGTAAGTATTGTGAAAACTACACAATTTGTAGATGGCAAACTTGTCGTCTGTTTTTAATCCCTGCATCCAAATGGCCTGGATTCTACAGAGGATCTTTCCAAGTGAAGGGGTCCTTGAAAAGGTAAAATTGTACTTAGCAAAGATACACGTTTTTGCACTGATCAGGATTAAACATGTTGCTGTTCTACATCCCTGAAAATAAGAAATACTGTGTTATAGATGTACAAAGTATTATAAAAAAAGAATCAGGACTATGTAAGAATCCTTGTTTTTCTGTTGGCAAAATCTTAACTTGGGATATTTATTTTTTTATTTCACTCTTTAAAGAAGAACTGAAAAGTTGGCCACAGCCAACTGTGGATATGCGGCGGTTTGAGACTCTCTCCTCTGAATGCTCCCCTTACTCTGCTCTCTAGGTACAGGCTGTCCCCTTGTGAGCAAAAGGAAGGCTTTGTGTCATCTTTCTTTGCTTGCAGGTTAAAGAGACACCAGCTTAGTACAATATGCATGTATATATTATTGACATTTTTATTCAGTGTGGGCAATAAGTGATGAAAACAAGACTAATGGATTAAAAAAGGACTAAACTCATTCAAATCACACATTTAGAAAAAAATTAAAATTAAATTTATAGTGCTCAGGAGGGGGGAAAATAGATTGAATAAAGAAATGAGTCTTCACAAATCACTTTAATATATTATGAAGGTGCCTGAAAAAATTCAGAGGGGAGACCGTTCCACAGCATGGGGGCTGTCACAGAGAAGTCTGTCTCATGCATTCCCCCCCCCTTCTGAGAGTGTGTCCCAAGTATATATGGGAGAAGACATTCCTCCAGATCAGTGGTTCTCAACCTGGGGGTCGGGACCCCATTGGGGGTCGAATTACCCTTTCAGAGGGGTCGCGACGAGCCTCCCTCCACCCTTCCCTCCCATCTCCCCGCTACTCCGCCCCTGTGGTTGGGGGTCTCCACAACATGAGGAACTTCATTAAGGGGTCGCGGCATTAGGAAGGCTGAGAACCACTGCTCCAGATAGTTAAAATCTGAAGCCAGACTGAAATGTAATGCTATTTTTTTCTGGGGTGGTGGTGCTCAACCTTCTTCCCTCCCCATCCTCTTCCCTTTATGTGTTGTATCTTTTTAGATTGTACGCTTGAGGACAGGGAATTGTTTGCTATATACCTTAAGTCACGCTAAGTCTTTTGGGACTTAAGGTTAGGATTAAAAAATCATTAAATAAACTGAAGAAAATTGAATTTTCTAAAGATAAACCTCTTCAGTCCAATCCATCCATCCATCCATCCATTGGCAGGTCACAATAAAACTAATGTAAAACACAATGAGCAATGAACATATTGAACAGTAATAATGCCTAAAAGGGGAGGGGAAGCTGTCTTGAGTATGCCTTGTGAATCATCTATCTCAGAGCATTATTTTCTCTGCACTCATGTGTTTCATTTATGCAATTCTTCCGTCCTTTTTTTAAAAGGACACTTTAAGCAGCATGCTTGCAGAGAGATTAAGACAAAGTAAGTCAATAAATATAGTCATTCCTTGTTATTTACAAGTTTAGTGTATTAATGGACTGAAATCTATACATACAAGATATCCTGTCAGTTTACTTCCTTTCTCTTCCTTCTCTCTGAGAGATGTGCAGAACTGTGTTCCATGAGAAGTGGCTCAAATCCAGCTCTCCACAATAACAGGGCACACAGCCAAGTTGGCCAGCATTTAACATAAGCAAGGCCCACTTACAAACTGAGCCATTTGGTAGCTCGTCAAGCCAACTCAAATAGATTCATACAGGTCTTAAGGTCTTCTTCTTCTGCCACTGGTTTGTTCAATCTGTACTACTTTCTGTGTACAAAATGTAGTGATCACTATGGCTGTTTTTTCTGAAGCCTATTCCTACTGGTTTCTTTTTACATGCTTGTAGTGGCTACTGTTGTTTTCAAAAATACTGTAGCCAGGGCAACTGGTCCATTACTGGCACGAATTGACAGGAGAGCCTCAATCAGAGAATAGACAGCAGAGCAAAACAAGAAAGGAACCATTCTGTGCCTCTGGAGAACCTTTTGCCAGATTCAACCTGGGATTTCTGGTCTGGTGTTTCTGGCAGGGCTACAGTAGCCAAACACAAGAAAGATTAGCACAGATAAAGATGGCTGGGTAAGATGTGGGTTTGGGAGAATCCACCTCTGTCAAGGTTAGGCTACAAAGGCAACTCTTAAGGTAGGGCTTAGTTTCAGGGCTAGGATTAGGGTATGGGCTAGAATGCTTGTAGTTTAGTGGGGCCGGTTTAGAGGATTTAGGACAAATTCCCACTAGATTAAATCCCAAACTTGAAGTGTTGTTTCCCCAACCCTCTAGAATTAGAAACTCCCCCACCTCCAATTCAGCCTGCTGATTATTTGGGTATTTTGGCCTTGGTCGTGTAGGATGCATCTCAGTGTCATAATAATATGCATGTGGCACACACAATCTGAAAATGATACCTTTAAGTCAAACTCCTGTCAGTTAAACCTAGCTCTTGGGACAGTGAAAACACTTATCCACTTAACATTAGGGCTAAAGCAGTAACATTTTTAAAATTCCAGAAGATAAATGTTTTGGAGGGTCAGAGGTAGAGCCATCACTAAACCACAAGGCAGATGGGCGTGCAGTGTGGTTGTGTCATACTGATTGGGGAAGGCAAGTATGTGAAAAAATTACTTCTCAAGTTTCTGACTCCACTGAGATACTGGGGGATAACTGCTTTCCCTTAGAAACCTGGTCCTGAGATGCAGCCACCATATGGACCTCTAGGGTTAGATCAGAGGAGCTCCTTCCCTGCTGAAGAACCTGAAGTTTCTTTTCCAAGGAAAAACAAAGTAGATGAGCCAGTTCTGACAGCTAAACTGCCCTTTTCCCCAGCTTGAGCATCAGTATAGCCTAGTGGTCTAAGACTAAGAAACAGAAGTTTCCTTCACAACCCCCGATTTTTTTTTTTAGCAGGGGGGGGGGGAGAACAATAAGCAAGTAAGAGTGGAATGGTACTTTTGAAGGTGAAATAGTGTGGCATTACTTCCAGCTGTGCTCTAGGCACCAATCAACAGTATGGGCACCCACATCTGGACCTCTTCTGTGCATACACCATTGAGGGAGGATACCTTATACCTGGGGCAAGTACATGGAGTAGATGGTAGAAGTTGACATTCACCACTGAAAGTGATCAGTCATCTCCCCAATGGCCTGGATAATTAGAGATTAATTTGGGCAGTTTCAGAAGCATGACTACTAACTATCAGGGCTCACTCAAGTTAGTGCTCCCACCAGAGGCAAAGATGCCACAGAGGTGCCTCGGACACCTCTTCAACTTCATTGAGGACACTATGATCTCTGCCCGTTGTGGGTGCCTACAATATAGGTTTGGCACCAAGCCACTATGTATGGGGGGGGGGGAGAGGGCTCGTCTGCAGCTGTTGAGACTGATGCTGCTACTTCGTCCTCTCCAGCAGTAAGGTTCCTTTGGCCTGACTACATATGGAAGAGATAAGCAGCAACCACTGCATAGATGAACTGTTTGCTTGTGAACCAGCAGGTGGAGAGATGGCTCTCTGGGCAGTCAAACTACTCCTGTGGCTTCATGGTTATGGAGGTATCACAATTAGGGCAGTCAGTCAGGTGGCTTGTCTGTATTCATTGTGTGGTGCACAATGCACTTTGTCATGAGAGATGTGCTTGGTATCTCTGGGATGGGGACCTAGCTCATACAGAAGGATGATACCAGCTTGCTTTCACTGATGAAAAAGATAGGTGGGGTGCTCAAGAAGGTGAAGCTTGCACATCACTAAGCAGTACATCTTATGGAAATCCAACTATTTCTTGCTCCAATGCCTGCAGAAGCAAGAGGCCACCCTTCATACCTTCATGAGGTATCATTTGGGAATGCATACTGAAGTTATGTTGACACTCAAGTTGCTCTATACTTTATCAAACAACTTGAGTACTGACAGAGCAAGGCTGAGTGAGACATTAACAGGTCTTGCAGTATAGGCACCCAGGCAATCACTGTATAGTAGCATCCTGCACTATCTGATAGCTCAGTTCCTTAGTCCGGCTCCTTAGTCTAGCTTTGCCGAGTTACTATGAAAATAGAAGAGGCTAACAAGTCCCCATGGCACTAAGCAAACTTACATTAGTTATTAACCTCAAATTAAGCAGTTTGCCAGTACCATCCTTAGTTCTCTCACAGAAAACCATTAAAATAAAGCCCTCAGGCAATCCAGGAGAGATTTTAATAATAAATAACAGATCTTTCACACCTATGTATTATTTAAATTAAGAAGTTAAGCAACGCAATGCTTCAGGACAAGAGAAATAACAGAACTGCTTGTAGCTGGAGATCCATATTATTCATGTCCTTTAAACTGTAAAAAGAACTAGCTGTTGTAACTAACTGCAGCTCTGCCATTTCCTATAGAAAGAGAAAAAATAACCTGCTGTCTTGAAGTTTTGTGTACCTCAGTCAAAGTTTGGATATCATGGATTCTCTTTGCTCTGGCTGAGAAGGCCCTGCTACTCCCTGCCCCTTCAGATCACTATCAAATTTGGCAGCTACTTCCTATTGTGAGCAGCTCCTAGAAGGGAGCAAAGAGTGGAAAAGAATGCCCTATCATTGCTCTATTGTACTTAATTTTTGTGTCAAATAGTGCAGAATCCTTTTCTACATGGGATAAGCTGAAAGGTGAGGACCAGGCATGGCAGACGTGCTATAAGGGAGACTGGGCTGGTCACCAAGCAGGGCTGAAGATGGCGCTTCGGACAAGAAAGGTCTGGGGTCTTCCCTCTTTTGAGAGGACAGAGTAGCTGGTTACCAGATGCAGGAATAATTGGTAAGTGCCTTGCTGTTTTTCAGGACTGCATCTAACAAAGGGATATTTGGTGTACACTTTTTTGTTGCTATGTCTGTCTTCAGCATGGCTGTCTGTGAAGACATGTGACTGGCTGCCTATGAACTGGAGCAAGTTATAAACTGTGCATGAAGATTTGTATTGGGGATATGCTGCCCCAGGCAATGTTGCTATGGGCACCTAGGGTGATGCAACTATTCACATTTCTTCTGTTTTCTGTAAAACAGGAAACTGTTTTCTGGCAATCTCACAGCTATTCCTCCTGCAGATACTAACTTGGGGTGTTTTTCCACTGACAAAAAGTACCCATTTTGCACCCATTTAGGACCCATCTGGGTGTGAACCGGATGATCCCATTTCCACCACGGCACCCATTTGGGACCCAATTGTTTCCACTGCCGTGGGGGAAATCCGAATCTAACGGGTACATTTTGGCTTTTAATCCATATTTTCTGTAGACCCCGGATTTCTACTAGATCCGGATTAAGGAATGTACCCATTCCTTAGATCCGGATCTTCTTAGATCCGGATCTAAGGGCTGCAGTGGAAAAACACCCTTGGTTTTAGGAGAGAAGATAGGTCTAGTTGGCATAACTAAAACCTACTGGACTTGTGAGAACCAGTGGGACACAGTTATCCTTAAAACCCTAGAAGAAAAGTGGAAAAGGCATAAAAAAGACTGTATCACCTTATATGTAAAATACAGCATAAAATCAAATGAGTTTTACATTCTCAAAGTAACCTGTTAATCCATGGAATAACTGTGGCTAGTAATATTTGGTCATAAAAGAAGCTTAATACTGTGGATGTCCTATTGCTCCAAATCAAGAATCTAAGAAAAAATTCAAATGGAAATTAGAAAGATATGCCATAGAGAAAACCTAGTAATCATTTAAGACTTAATTATTCACATAGTGAACAGGTAAATGTTTGCTCAGATTATGTCAAAGAGTTAAAGTTATATGGCTATACGTAATTGAGCAACAAACAGCAACATTACTGCAGTGTGGCAGCTTGTTATCCACACATCCCTCCTCTGGATGAGGCTCTGTTATACTGCAAAGTATGGGAAGCAGCAATATACCCAACAAAACAGCATGGTGCCAGTGTGGTTGCTGTGCATGTGAAAGGGTCTATGACTGCAGCCATATGGTTATTTTCCTCTTGTGGTTATTCAGAAAGTTTGGATGCCCAATTATTTGCGCAACTGGGCACCACACACCGTAAGCCAGATAATGTCTTATGATTGAAACTCAAACTGAAACTCAACTATTATAGAAGCAGCCTTAGTTGCCATAAATGGCTGGGGGATAGAGCAGCTAGCTGACCCTTGAATTAGAAACATTCAAGGCTTAGCATAAAAAGTAGATGTAGTCAAGTAAATTGGAAAGAGCAAACAACACTATAATTCAACTTTTCAGATCTGAGAAGACTGGTGAAAAGAAAAGTGAAAGGGCAAAATCTCTACCAAAAGTCTGGTTCTTATTTAAATTCAAAGTAGTCAGTGCTCAGTCAGTTCTCTTAAAGTTTGGAATACACCGTAACATAAAGGCAAAGAAGAAGGCTTGCCCTGATTAATGAAACAAAACGGAACACAGACTTTGCCCCTCCCCAAAACTGACTGTAAGAGATCTGGAAAGAGAGTTGGAGAAACATAGCACTCAAACTGTTAAGACAAAGAATAGGTTAAAAACATCTCCAGATATATTAAAAGCAAGAGGCTGGTTATGAAGCCCATTCATCCTTTGTACCATAATAAGTAAAAAATGTCCCATTAGGAAAAAATGAAATGCAAAGAAGTTGAAATAATGATTTCAGATCCTAAACCTGAATGATTTCAGATCCTGAACCTGAAACTCTGTTCTCAGAAAGCATGCATAATCAACTGAGACAAACAGCAGCATCAAGCAAAGTTATCTAACTTATCAAATTTACCTTCAAAAAATTAACAGGTTCAAATGTTACATATTTAGGACTAACTAAAAAAATGCAAGTGAGATTGTGGGTCCTCTTAATAAAAATTTGCCATCATACCACTAAATTCAGCATCAGAAATAGAGAACTGAAGGACAATCTACCACCCAGGCATTTGTGCCCATCCAGGTGTTAAAGGAGTACAGGTCCTCCCATCAAACTATGCTATTGATATACATAGTTCCACCATGTTTTGGTTCAGCATCCCTCTCAATTTAAATTACATTGAAATATAAAGCTCTAAACAACTTGCTTCCCAAATTCTGAAAAGACTACCTTCTGCCATATAGGGCCCATGTGTTGAGATTAGAGGCTCTCCAGATTACTGAATCACTCTCAGCAGTTAAAGGCAAGGGAACCTGCGAGAGGCCTTTTTTGGATAATTTCCAGACTGCAGAATGATATTCCTGTGATGTATCAAGCATTATCATTATACATTTTTAGATAGCGGATGGAGATGCACCTCTTCATCCTAAACTTTCTCTAAGTAGTTGTCCATTCTCCCTTCAGGGGATCATAACTGAATATTTTATTCAGTTACAGTAGAATCTTCCATGGCTCAAGCGTTAGGTTTTTACAAAATTGTGCAATGAACAGGAATATGGCAGTTAGAGGAAACTTTCACAGATCAAATGGTCTGGAGAGGGAGTGCAGATGTGGCACCTTCTGAGGGGGAAAGAGGGACTGCTGTTGAAGAGTCTCAGGAAGGGTTCTAATCTTTTGTAAAAGCTGAAAGACATAGCAATTTACAGTGTGTAAATTAAACTAACTGAGTAATAAGATCTTTACTGTTAGGAAAAATGCATTAAGGAGCGCTTAATACAAAAATGAAGTTTCAGTTAGTAAATTGTGTTATATTAAAACTACACAAACTGAATTCACTTACTGTATAACTTTAACAAGCAGTTAATAATGTGAAACTATAAAAAGAGAAATACCTGTAGAAGATTTAAATTGTAGATACTGGGGAAAAAATGAAACAGTATTTCCACCACATTTTCTTGTCAATATTTTTAATTCTTGCTATTAAAGTCAGTTTTTAACAGATGAAAAAAAACCAATCTTAACACCATGAACCTATTTTCAGGGTGAAGACTATTCTGTTCAAGGTCTGTTTGCGGATGAAGTCTTCAAGGAAGTCACACCAGTGAACTGGTGGAAGTCTCTAAATACTATGTATTCCAGGACAAATGATGTGGTTATCAAAACATAACAGCAGGTCTAGAGACTATCCTTCCTTTGAACTAATTTATTTTACATAGATAAAGTTGTGAACTGAAAGCGAGAAAGCTTATATTGTGTTTCTTTTCCAGAAAACAAACAAGAAAAACAGGCTGAATAAGAAGGATGGGTTAACAATACCACCTAATGCTTTAACTTTTATATGGTTATTTGGCTAAAACTACTCAATCAATTTTTCCCAAGACCTTTAATTTATTAGAAATTTTAAATAGATAACATTTGAAAAATGTGCATTTTTGTTAACCCTGTTTGAGTGTTGAAGAAGACTAAGCAAAATAAACTTTTTAGTACAATTTAAAAAACTGTTTGGTGGCAGAAATGGCAGTCTCAGTTTATGAGGACAAAGAAGTTGTAATTAATTGGTGCTGAAGCTATTTCATTTTCAGAATAATATCAGCTTCTGTATTTTTGATCAAAATACATCTGAAAATAACTGTTTTATACAACTTTGATTGAAAAAATATTCCAAAGAAACCTACATCTCTCTATATATACATATATATGTAGAGGTGTATCAAACTATATTTGTATGACCCTAGTTCACAGCAAACATAGGGGGTTCAAAGGGTTCCCTACTGAAGTGAGGGTTTTTTCCACTAGCAGGAAGCACCCATTTAGAATTCATTAGGCACCCAACAGGTACCCAATTGGAACCAATCAGTAAGATCCTGTTCCCACACAAGACGCCATTAGGACCCCATCTGTTCACACCAGTATAAGGGAAGCCCTGACTGAATGGGGTCCTCGGGCCCTTAAATCCAGACTTCCCATGGGGTCCCTTTAAGGGAGTCTTGAGCCTTGAAGACCGGATCAGAAGGCACGCATTCAGACTGCAATTAGGGCAATGGTTTCCAGGAGCGGGTTCAGCAGGTGTCATTCTCTGCAGGGCGGCCCCGCCCCACCACTCACAGCTATGTAGCCATGCACGTCCTTCATAGCTGCCTATGAAGCCAAGCACAGGCTGCGTAGCTGTGATGCGGAGATCTTCATAGATGAATCTGCCCACGTGAAACCTATGCTGCTCTTGCAGATCTTCCTTTGATCTGACATAGTATGGGCTGCCAATGAAGAACCAGCACACAGCAGGGGGAGGGGGTTTTATCTGTGCTTACATATCCCATATATGACTGATTAGGACCAAACAGTAAAGACATGTAGATGAAGAGAAAGCAGGCTACGTACAATCTGCCTCCTGGTCATAAAATGAATTTTTCTTCAAGAAAAAAAATGAGAAAGATTCACTAATCTGTCATGGATTTGTAAGCCCTATCTAGCAGTGGTATATAAAGAAACTCATCCTTCGTTAAGTAAATTTTAACTAGTTGTATTGATTCATTTAGCCATAGTCCCTATCCCTACTGTGAAGGTGGTGGGGGTGGGGCAGATGGACCAAAATTCTTTAAGAATTCTACTGCATCACAAGAGTGACAAAAATGCCCCTTCTGTGAAATTAAGAGCACAAAACTGACTCAAAATGTATTAGGCTGTTGCAGCTCTTAGTACAGTCTAAAGCAGTGATGGCCAACCTATGACACGCGTGTCACAGGTGACATGCCAAGCCCTTTTGGGTGACATACATGGCCACTCTGGCACCGGGGCATGTAGTGCTTGCTTGTTCTTGAAGTGTACGAAATACCAACTTTGAATTGAAGATATAGCAAACGAAATTCAGCAACAAAAGTCACTAATGTAAAGAATTATTTGTTTTTACTTTTAGTAAAACACACATACAAAAATATAACTTTTTTACTAGAGCTACAAATATCACGAAATTATGGATATTTCTAGATGTGTCACAGCACCCGAGTTTAGCTAGGTTTTCTTGCAAATTCTGACACACCGAGCTCAAAAGGTTTGCCATCACTGGTCTGAAGCTTGGAGGAAGAGTATTCAGTGATCTTCTAAAATATTTAGTCATTATGAAATGCTGAAATTCATTGTTCAATTCCCAATATAACAGCTCTTGCAGGAATAGTAATCTACTGCAATCTACTGCATAGGCCTGAATTTTATACTTTTAAGACGCAAAGGTTCACAGAGCACGTATACACTGAAATGCAAGAAAAAATACTAGGAGTTGAATTTGTGACTTTCTGCCTTCTATGCAGCTGCTCCACCACTGAGTTACAGTAACAATCACCAATATATTGTCTCAAAATATATTGTTATTACCACTAGAACTGAACTAGGAAGTTAGGATTTGGTCCATGTGTGGAGAGCAAAACATTGGCTAAACTATGGGGAGAGGCCCTGAAGTAATGTGGGAGATAGTGGGGTGTGATCAGGGTGATGGAGGTCAGTGTAGTATGAAAAAGGCAGACAGTGGGCATGATCTGGAGAGAGAGGCGAAGGCAGGAGAGGCTAGGTTCAAGGTGTGTGAGGATTTCCCCCCCAAAAATACCTGTCCAATGAATTTGCCAGCCATTTCTTGTGATGGCTTGCATCTGATAAGAACTAAGCCACAATTTTTCCTTTGTACACACCTCTGCTCTGGCTAGCTAGGAGGCAAGCAGGCCAGGAAAACAGAGGCCTATTTGCACGAGGGCCTCTGGAACGCGGGAAGGACGCCCTGGGATGAAGCATTCACTCTACTGGGCCGGCAGTTCCATTTGGAACTACCCCAGCCTGTCTCAGGGCACCCACTCGCGTTCCAGGTGTAGAGCACAAAATCACACTCAACACCCGGCCCAGGGCGTTCCTGGCCATCCCAAAGCTGTATGGGAGACTATTTGCGCTCTCCCTCCCGTACAGCTGCGGGCCTGCAGGCATGATCTGCGGGCCCTGTGGACACGATCTGGAGAGAGAGGTGAAAGCAGGAGAGGTTAGGCCCGAATAGCTGCAGGCCCTGCGGGCATGATCTGGAGAGAGAGGTGAAGGCAGGAGAGGCTAGGTTCAATGTTTGTGAGGATCTCCCCCCCCCCCCAAAAAAAACACTCTGTCGGAACCACCCCAACCCGTCCTAGGGCGTCCACTTGCGTTCTGGGTGTAGAACACGAAACTGCTCTCTACACCCGGCCCAGGGCGTTCCTGGCCATCCCACAGGTGTATGGGAGAGCATTTGCGCTCTCCCTCTCAAACAGCTGCAGGCCCTGCCCCGGCTGCCGCTATTGGTAGACAAGGCCTAAGCTGTCAGCACTTCAGACCAATGGCGCTGACTGCATGGGCCTGGTGTACCGCACAGAGAAGCACATTGCCCTGGTCAGCTGTTTGACCACCGACAAGCTACGTGGTCACACTGCTGGGGGGGAGGGCGCCACCCTGGCAGCTGGGGCAGCCCGATCCAGGCCACCCCAGCTGCCAGAGCACCGGGACAGAAGTTCGGCCTCCGCGGACCCTAAGTTACGCGATTGGGTCACCTACAGCTCACAGGAAAAAAACCCCGGGCACCCCCAGGCACACACGCACGACTTACCTGGTCATTGCCGCCGGGTTTGAAGTGGTGGGCCCGGCTAGCGGCGTTGTGCGTTTGCCGCCGGCTCTGATTCTTTGAGAGTGTCAATAAACAGGTGGATAAAGGCGAACCAGTAGACATTGTCAAAAGCCTTCTGAAAGTCCCACAGCCATCAGCCATGGAATAAAAGGACAGGTTCTGTCCTGGATTTGTGACTGGCTTAAGGACAGGAAGCAGAGAGTAGTAATAAATGGCCAATTCTCAGGGTGGAAAGAGGAGAAATGTGGGGTTCTCAAGGTTCAGTGTTGGGACCAATGCTTTTTAATTTATTCATCAATGATCTAGAAGAAGGGGCACATAGTAAAATAGCAAAGTTTGCTAACAATATTATTTAGGGTACTAAAAACTGCCAAGAGCTCCAGAGGGATCTCTTAGCATTGGGTGAGTGGGCAACCATGTGGCAAATGTGCTTTAATCTTAACAAGTGCAAAGTAATGCACATCGGGGCCAAAAATCCAAATTATGCCTACAAACTGATGGTGGCTGAGGTTTCTGCAACACACCAGGAAAGGGACCTCGGGGTTCTGGTGGACAGTTCAATGAAAATGTCAACCCAATGCGCAGCAAGTGTCATTTTGCCTCTTTATAAATCTATGGGGAAGCCACATTTGGAATGTTGTGTACAATTCTGGTCACCACACCTCAAAAAGGATATTGTGGAACTGGAAAAGGTGCAGGAAAGGGCAACCAGAATGATTAAGGGGCTGGAACACTTCCCTTATGAAACCAGGCTGCAACCTATAGGCCTCTTCAGTTTGGCGAGACGGTGTTTAAAATGGGATCTGATTGAAGTATATAAAATTATGCATGGTATAGAAAAGGTAGATAGAGAAAATTTCCCAAATTTTACTAGATCCGGATTAAGAAATGTACCCATTCTTTAGATCCTGATCTTCTTCGATCCAGATCTAAGGGCTGCAGTGGAAAAACACCCGAAGTCTAAAGTGAATATGATCCTGTGCCACCTTGCTGACTGAATTGCTCCTTGCCGATCACATTGTCCATGAGGACCAAGACACAGGATGATCTGACAACCTGTTAGGATATGCAGTATGCTATCATTGTCTCCCTCACCCCATATTTTAATTTGTTTTTAAAGTAGCTGCTGCTGAAAAATGCCACTGAGGCTCCCTGTTGAAACAAATTCCTGCAGGCAGAGGCAAAAATGGAGTCAGCATGTGACAGGGGTGCATTTAAGGCCTAAGTCTTACTCTTCTTGCAGAATAATCCTATGGAATTTTGAAGTGGAGTCCTCCATTGACTGGGCCAGAGAAAAGATGAAAGGGAGTGAAAAAACATCATGGTAAAAGTCACAAAAAAGTGTTTGTTAACCCACATTTTAAGATGAATCAAAATAGAAAACTTAAGAAAGTAGTGTTCATTTTGGATAGAGGACCAATAGATTTGATAGGAGTGGAAACAAGGTTGATTATTAGAAAACTAGGAAAGAGGTAAAAATCATTAACTTATGACTTGGAACAATAAGGGACAAATGACAGGGGTCAGAAATATTTCTAACAGCACATGAGGGCACAGTTAATTTGCACTTTTTGTAACAAAAAGATACGCCTTTGCTGAAGAACTATCGCTTTTTTGTGGCTTATTTTTCTTCCACTACATAGAAATACCTTTGTCAATCCAGACAACAGTGAGACAATGACACGCTTGATGCCAACAAATACAGTCTTGAAATATATCTTCAATGACACACACTATGTAGACAGAGCTTAATCATGCATTGGCCTAAACTTGGACCAATTCCAAAGGCTGTGTAGAAATGTCAAAGCAACAGCATTATTGCCTCAATCAAGAGATTATCTTTGAAGGCACGAAAGTCTTCCATTTATCACCCACAATTCAGTTATTAGCAAACATCACTAACCACTTTACATGGCTGAGGAAAGACTTTGTTTGTCAAAGAACACTATGTCAAGATTTAGAACTTATTTCAAGGAAGACAGGTCTTCTTTTAATTAAAAAAGTCTGCCTATTCTAAAATGTTACTGAGATATAGTATTAGTTTTGAATCTATGGCTACAATCCCAAGTTGAAATCATAACTCTATCATACACAGTTCAGGAAAGCCTATATTTCATATTTAAAAGCAACCTGGGAGAACCTGGGCAGTTAAGAGCCCATATATTTTTGTTTCGATGATCTATTTGACTGAGCCACAGGCACTATGATTCATAACAACCCATCTTGCATCACACAATAACTAATTAGCCCTGTTCAGGTGTTCATACGTTTTAAACCTTTTAAGTACAGAATTTTGAGATTCAACATCCAGGGAATTCAAAGTCTCTTAAGCTGACGATAGACTTTGATTTGCAATGATCTAGGTAATGGGGGGATTAAAAGATGTTATGATTTTTTCCCCTGTATAATAGAGCTAAATATACCAGTTGTAAATAATGCTTTTTGATCTCTGTCTTCCAATGTAAAAAGAATTGAAAGAACGCATGTACAGTCAGACCTCTGTATCAACTGATTCAGTAACCACGGTTTCACTTAACTGCAGGCACCACAAGGAAAAAGCACCCAGAACCGGAAGGCCTATTTTGGCCTTCAGAAGGCACCCTCTGTAGAGCATTGGAATAGGTGTATGACGCCATGGGAGCCCATCCCAGAATGTAAGGGGGCACATAGGAGGCAAGCAGGAGGAATCTGGTGGAGCCACACACCTATTCCAATGCTCTACGGAGGCCAAAATAGGCCTTCCAGAGGCCAGATAGCACTTCTGGCTCTGGGGTTGCACAATCCCAGAACCAGAAGGCCTGTTTACGATTACCCACGGTTTCAGGTAACTACGGTAGGAGCCAGAACATATCCCTAGTGGATACGGAGGTTTGACTGGACCAAAATTTGTTTATAGTGTTTAATGGGTTATGGTTATATTCTGTATTTTGAATGTTTTAATTATAGAAAAAATTTAAAGTACAGAATTTTGAAATGTACAGTCATCTGCTCAACATTTTTGGCCTACTGATGAAAAAAGAATATTCTACTCCAATCTTATCAGTATAAGATTACCCTCATCAACAACTATCAGTACTTTCTGGCATCTTCATTCTGTGTTTACTCATAAACAATCTACATAATATGCATTTTGTTCAGTTTTAGCTTTAACTGCACAATCAAGAGCTGAAGAATTATACAAAATTGAATGCATCCGATCAAATACATGTACGGAAAACTACTTAAACTACCATTCTGTGAGATTTAAGCAACCTTGGCTAAATAAATTCACTCTTATTTGAGAAAAATGCATTTAAAATTGACTATACAATTAAAGCTGCAGTATCAGAATTTTATAACTCTTGGCAGAATAATGCATAAAGACACAACCTACCAGGGTTATGATGAGTCGCAGATTCCCCATTCTGAAAGACATCTCCAGCTACGTTCATTCTACCAGGATTGAAAGGTCCTACACCAGTCTTGGTCTGTGAAGTCAAAGATGGGGTGTATGTTTGTACATTACCACCATAATTACTTGACTGCAGTCCGTTAGATACATCTCCCAAGTTGGTATTCTGTAGTGATGTTACATGTGTAATCATTAAGTTCATGTCACGCCCTTCAGTATTTTCTAAACGGCCAACATTCACAGAGCTCATACCTCTTTCTAATGTAGTAACATTAGCAATTTGAATTTCAGAGTCTGGTTCTGTGGTTATACCTACTCCTGCATTTACCTTACTTCTTGAAAAACTGGGTGCTGAGAATTCCATTTCACTGATTCTGTTCTTACACTCAGGAAATCTTCGTTCACAGAAACTGGAATCATTTCTCTCTTGCCCCTGATTTGTTTCAATATCTTCTTCATCATCAATAATAATGGTTTCCGTTATACTTCCCTTCTGAGAGCTCAGATCTTTTGATGGAGCCATTACTTTGGGGTCACTTCCATGACGCTCTTCAGCACTAGATGAACTAAAAGCAACATTTCTATGATCCGTTACCAATGGTGCAGAAACCTGTGGAGGTTGCACAGGTTCAACAAATACAACATCATCATCATCTTCTACAGAAGCACTCTGGAACTTTGATCTAGAAACCAAAGAATTAGATGGACTTCCAAAAGTGCTTCCTACATTGGCTAAACCAGTTGCCATTGTGGTAGGCCCCAATAACCGAGATGAGTGGTTCAGACACCGTCAGATTTCATATAACTTCTGGCTCGTCCAGAAAAAAAACTGTTAAAAAAGAAGAAAAGCAGATCTTTAACCACAATTTACTGAATTTTAAAAAAACCATTTCCAAAGCTATTATATTTCTAAGTGTTTTATTTCCTTCCTGGGTTTCATTTGCATGCACAGCTAAACAAAACAGTACTGCTCTCTTATAAGTTAGATCCAGAAGTTGCTAGATTCAATGTATAGGCTCACACTAAAATTAAGAGTTCTCTACTTTTTCCCTATCCTATGATGACTTGTTTAAAACACTGTCAATTCTGCCTCATATATGGAGAAAACCACTTGGAGGCTATTACTGTACAAGAAATGGCATATGAGAAGGGCACTGGAAAACAATTTAAAGCTCCTCTTTACATATAGTGCTAAATTACTAGTATCTTATCTCTAAAAGCATGACAAACTTTAGATCAAAACATTCACTTCTTTTTTACTGCATACCAGAAGGAAACTGAAAATTGTTTTTGTTTAAGGAACTACAGTTTTTTCAGACACATAGATATAATTAATTATTCTAGTTCTCTGCACACATAGTTAAGAATCATGTATGCTTTGAATAAATCAGTGCCACCTCAGTTTAGATGCAGCAGAAAACTAGTTCACAGAATCCAAAACTAAAGTTTGATTTTCATATAGATACTAGAGAGGAGGGTATGGTAACTCAAGATTTGCTGCAACATATATGCTGTAACACTAAATCTCTGAAGCTAGACATGAATTCAAGTGTGGAGAAATTTCACTGTCTAATCCTGCAATTTTTTATTACAAACCAAGCTTTTGAGGATTAGCATCAATTTATAATAAATTAAGAGCACTGGGTAGGCTTCAATATAAGGTGCTAATCTTAAAATACCTTTTACAACACAACTTCCCTCAAAACTCAAAAGGAGTTCCTGCTTCTTGTCATTTGTATCACATCAAGATCTTTTAATAAATATGTTGAAACTTTTATACAGTATCATAAAGCACAAGAGAGTGTGAATACAAAAAAGCTTGACAATAGATGCTTTTAAGGCCATTTGCTGTGATTTGAGAGCAGCAGAAGGTCTGCGCTTGTCTCTGCTTGAGATGCCCATAGGCAATTGGTGGGCCACCATGTGTGGCAGGATGCTGGACTAGATGGGCTGTGGCCTGATCCAGTAGGGCTCCTCTTATGTTCTTATTTTAAAATGTCTCCTTAGCAAGCCAGCTATATTCTAATTATTATTTTTAAAATAAAAAAGGTAGCATGCTAAAGCAGTCTCTTAAAATTATATCCTGCTGAAAGTTAATTGGGTCATTTAACAGTTTATTACGAACCCCAGAGCGCATCATACTTTCAATTCAACTCTACATCTCTTCCAAGAAAAGATCTGGAGGCACACCATGACAGCGCTGGATTCTCAATTCCTTGTTAGAAGTAATCTTATCACTGAAGTCTTTCTAAGATGGCCAATAGAGGGGACACATCATACTAAACATATAAAAATGAAGCAGGGAAGTACTCCTTAGTAGCAATAATGACAGAGAGAGGTCATGAGCACAAGAAAAGCTGATTCCTGTACATTTCTGGTAGGTCTAGAGGTAAGCTATTCAGATTTTTACTAGTTTTCAGTCTCAAGGATAAATGGGAACAGCCTCTATGTAATAATCCTCAGGATGACAGGTAACAGTCATAAATCAATTTCCATAAATCCTATTACAGTGTCAGAAAAGATGCAATCTTGATATTTCAGCATAACCTGTTTTTTTCTCCCATAGTAAAATCAGTCAAATACAAGTTCACAATATTCTAAATATTGAAGTAATGTAGATTTCATTGTTTCATTATGATATTGGCCATTGCATCTTCACGCTACTGCTTACAGTGAGTTTGCTTCCTCCACTCCCCAATTTTGGATACCTTGATCCAGTATCTTCAGTTTAAGTTCCAAATCTGAAAAATTCATTGCTTGAGGAAAACCATTTTACTTAAGTTGAGTGAACATAAGAGGAGCCCTATTGGATCAAGCCACAGCAATATAGTCCAGCATCCTGTCTCACACAGTGGCCCACCAACAGCTTTTGGACATCTCAAGCAGAAGACAAACGCATTAACATTCACCTGCTCTTGAATCCCTGCAAATGGTCTTTACAGGCAATCTGCCTGTATCTCCACACTGGAGGCAATACCCAGTCATCTGTTCTAGTAGCCACTGTTATACCTGACCTCCATGAATTTGTCTAATCCTTTCTTACAGCTAACCAGGGTGGTTGCTATCTTCATCTCTTCTGGTAGTAATTTGAAAAATTGATAGCTTTCTGGACGAAAAAATACTTCCTGTTGTCTGTCCTATCTCTCCAGCCTATCAGCTTCATGAAGTGCCTCCTGGTTCTAGTGTTCTACCTTTTCCAAACTGATTTTATATACTTCACACCACAGGTGTTTTTCCACCGCACTCCTTTAATCCGGATCTAAGAAGATCCTGATCTAAGGAATGGGTACATTTCTTAATCCAGATCTAGTAGATCCGGATTAAGGGAAGTACCGAATGTGTTTCCATGCATGGTCTAGCACCCAATAGCAATGGATGCTAGCCTCCCTGCCATGGAAACACCGGAGTACCCATTTGGAAATCCGGATCTACCCATGAGGGATCTGCCTGTCACACCAGGTATTTGGGGGAACAGGGGGTGCAATCTCCAAAGTGGCTTCGAAGTCATTTCAAAGCACTTCGAAGTCTGTGCAAAATAGCTCCTTTGAAGTCTGTGCTGATTGTCAGAGTGAACTTCGAAGTGACTTCGAAGTGACTTCAAAGTCACTTCGAAATTCACTATGAAGATCAGCACAGACTTCAAAGATGCTCTGGAGCTATTTTGCACAGACTTCAAAATGACTTCGAAGCTTAGGTTTTGGGGTTCCCCCCCCCATGGGTGCCCCCTCCCCCTAGCCTCCTCTAGACCCCATTGCCACACAAGCGTGGAAACAGGCTCTCTTTAATCCAGATTTTCTGGCTGAAGACCCCATTGTAGACCCCATTAATGGGGTCAACAGAAAATCCGGATTAAAGGCCAAAATGTACCCATATGATCCGGATTTCCCGAGGCACGGTGGAAACAAGTGTGTCTCTAATGGGTGCCGTGGTGGAAATGGGGTCATCCGGCTCTCAGCCAAATGGGTCCTTAATGGGTGCTAAAATGGGTACTAAGTGACCGTGGAAAAACACCCCACATGATCATTCTGGTTGCCCTTTTCTGCACCTTTTCCAATTCCACAATATCCTTTCTGAGTTGTAATCACCAGAGCCTTTTCTGCACTTGGCCTTGTTCTGGAATATATCTCAGGATAGCAGTCTGCTGGCCACAAGCTAATTCAGACTATGGCAGGCCTCACCTGGAGCCTTCCATAGCCTGCACTGGCATACAGATGGCAGATCCCTATTCTGAGATATATTCCAGAATAAGGCCAAGTGCAGAAAGGCCCCAGAATTGTACACCATATTTTCAAATGTGGCCTCTCAATTTATAAAGGGGAACAATGATAATAGCATACTGATGAGTTCTCCCATCATGCTGCCAACAGTGTTCCCTCTTAATTGTTACCACAGGGCTGTGCACCATCTTGACTGAGGGAAGCTGAAAACAGACAAACTTTTGTCCAAACATGTCACACTTGTTTTCTCCAACTATAAGCCTGAGGGGAGGACATGTCTATTATTAACAGTTTGCAAGCTGCCCTGAGAGCCCATTAAAGGCTAAAGGGTAGTATAAAAATACAGCAAGAAAATAAGTAAAGCAATTTGAACCACAAAAATTTATATTTCTTCTTCTCAATGAGGACTTAAGTCACCTGCACCATTTGTTCAACCTGGTATGATTCTTCTACAGCATTTCAGAATTTGGAGTTTTCCCACTCTGAATTATGCTTCCAAAATGAATTTTGCATTACCTTCATAATCACTTACCCATTCAATAAAGTTCTGCAATGTGATCTTAACTTAAAATGTTGTTCCAACAATCTTTCAATGTTGGAAGTTTGTCTCTTTCCCAAAGAGGCTGAAGATCTCTGGTTGAAAATATGTTCCCTGCAACAGATTTAATTAATGTTAAGAAATAATTTAAACATAGGCATTACTATTGCTCAGTATTTCAAAGCTCTAATATTCCAAATCATATCAAGTTTTCTAAACCTAGGAGAAACCAAAGTCAAGAAGACACAGGTGAAATTTTATTCCTTTGTTTTATTCCTTATTTTTACAACAATCCCAATTGTTGTAAATATAAAAAAATTGATAGAAATTCTGAAGGAGGAGAAATATTTTCCCCCAGTGCAAAATAATTATTTCTTTTATCAGACATAAAAAGGAAGAATTGCTTTAACAACCACATATAGTATATAATCACACCTGTGTTGAGCAGGGAGTTATAACAAAAATGCCATAATGGCACAAAAAAATCTATTTTCCATCAAGCCTCTTCTACAAAGAAGTAAATCAATAAATAAGTACTGGATACAGCATTACTCTAAAATTTTAATTTCATTAGTTTTAGAGAAATACTATCTACCTTTCTATCTATGGGGGAAGAAACGTGTCTTTCCCAGGGAGCGAGTCTGTTAGAAAAAAAACCTGGAAAAACTCAACACAATTTCTAAGAACTAATGTTTTATGCAACTATCTACAAAACAGATCTACATCATCTCTTATACAACAGAGTACTTATATAGCACAGTTTTGCAATTAGTTGAATCGTAATATTCCCACATGCAGTGATGATAGAATGCTACACATTTGCTGGCCACCAAACCCATTTGACAATGGAATGACTTCCCTTAACAACATGCACATAACTTGGAAGATTCTAGAAATGAATCCAATGTGCTATGTGAGAGGTATATTATAATTCCAACACAAAATTAAACAAGAAATAGAACATCTAATTTAACATGCAAGAGGTACTGCTATTTCCAAAAGAGCAAAAGGTTTCCAGTGCTACCTGTCTGAATTTCCAACTGTTTATATAAATAGGCAATTGGCTCCTATTCCATAAAGTATGTTCTAAAGAGCTAAAAATGCCATAGTACTATCATCAACTTGTTCTTATGAATATTACAAAGAAAGTGTTTGTTTCACTATTTGCTCTGAATATTCAAGAAAGGGCAAGGAACATGCCTATTAGTTTTGAAATGTGAAAGAACCGTACTCTGCCATTGTTGTGTCCTTAAGTAGCCACCCAACAACATTCTTTCAAGTGGTGAATGGCCTTATTAGTTCAAGCCAAAGGAAGCAAGGGCACTGGCCATACAATATCTGCTGTAACAAATCTGCAAGGTACTTTGAAGGCAAAATTGCTCAGATTTGCAGGGGATTGGATGGCATAGTTGAGAACAGGCCAAAAGAAGCATCCAGAGAACCACTGAGTCCAGTTACCCATATTTTCCGGCGTATAAGACGACTGGGTGTACAGTGGTACCTTGACATACGAGTTTAATTCGTTCCGTAACCTTGCTCTTATGTCAAATCGCTCGTATCTCAAAGCAATTTTCCCATTAATCCATTCCAGCTCCCAAAACAACACCTCAGTTGTTTTTGTTATGTACTGTACTGTATTTACATACTCGTATCTCAAATCTTGCTCTCATCTCAAAGCAAAATATCACTCGCTCGGCGGCTTGTATCTCAAAACACTTGTATGTCAGGGCACTTGTATGTCGAGGTACCACTGTATAAGACGACCCCCAACTTTCCAGTTAAAATACAGAGTTTGGGATATACTCGCCATATAAGAAGGCGACACCCAGCGTATAAGACGACCCCTGACTTTTGAGAAGATTTTCCTGGGTTAAAAAGTAGTCTTATATGCCAGAAAATACAGTATTTTAGTTCAGTTTCAACCAAATTTCAATGATACAATAAAACAATAACAGAAAAAGATACAGCAATACAAGTAAAATGTTGACAAGGTTACAAATGGAGTTTACACATTATAAACTCCAAAAAACTACTATAGAAACAATAAAACTAACATTGTAAAAACAAGAATATAGCTAACAGAAAAGTTTAAGTTACATACAATGACATAGGATAATTTATTTACAAACAAATTAAGAGAAACAGAGAATGCAGCAACATGAATAATATTTACAATATTAAAAATGTATAGCATACTATTACGTAAGAATGAAGACTTAAATTGATTCAGAGGCCTCAATGTCTAAAGGTTTTTGTATGCAAAATTATAAGCATCCACCAAAATTTAATATCATCTTGCACCATCAACCCCTGCATTCTCTTTCTCTGAATTGTTATAGACCCCAAACCTTATTGATTGCTACACCAAACAACAAAACTGAACTGTGGAAAATAAAAGCTAAAATTAAAAATTCAACTAGCAACTGGTTCAAAAATATACTGTTGACTAGTTTATTATTTCAATTATATGGGGCAAGAAATAGCATAGCTTTTAAGAAATTAATATCTAAAAAAAGAGAATTTCTTCTAAGATTTACAACATAACTACTGAAAGTCAAGAAACTAAGTCTCTAGGAGTAAAAGGTTTAAGGGAAATGAACTGTGGAATTGAGATTAAAAAAGAAAACTGGATTAGCATTCCAAAAAGGCTCTATAAAACAGTCAAATCACAATCTGAGAGCTTTCCCTAAAAACACTGTATAGATGGTACAGAACTCTATTAATTCTGAACAAAATAATCAACTGCATATTAAAAATTAAAACACTAATTATATCCCTAATGACAGGAGCAGAAGCAAAGATTGCCCAGAAGAGGAAAACATTGAACCTTTTAAACTATTGTAGCCTGAGGATGTGGACAAGCTGCTTGGTAGAGTTCAGCTGATGTCATGCTCTCTTGATCCCTGCTCTTCTTGGTTGATAAATGCTAATATAAAGGGTATGACTAGCGGGTTCAGGGAGTGGTTAAAGACTGCTTGAGAGATGAAATGCTCTCATTGACTCTTAAAGAGGCAGTGATATGCCACTTCCTCAAGAAACCCTCCCTTGATACAGAAGATTTAAATATCACCCAGTGGTTATCACTCTTTTTGAACAAGGCATTTGAGAGGGCTGTGGTTATACAGCTGAAGACATACTGGGAGGAAGCTGATTACCTAAACTCATTTCAATCTGGCTTCAGGCCCTTTTATGACACTGAAACCACCTGGATGATGACCTTCTCCAAAAACAAACACAGGGGAAGTGCAATGTTGTTGCTTCTCCTGGATCTTTCATCAGCTTTTGATACCACTGACTATATTATCCTTTTGGAAAGCCTAAATAATTTGGAAATTAGACATGTCACATTGCAATGGTTACACTCCTATCACCAGGGCCAAGGTCAGAGAGTGGTAGACTCTTGCTCAAGATCCTGGGGATTAACTCGTGGAGTTCCATGGGACTTGATCTTGTCTCCCATACTCTTTAATATCTATATGAAAGTGTTGATAAAGGTCATCAAGATGATTTGGAGCGAGGTGTCATGAATATGCTCATGACACCCAGCTCTGTGCCATCTGAATCCGAAGTAGTTTACAGGTGCTTAGAACAGGTAAACTGAAACTGTGTGTTGCACCGTCTCATGTCCATCGATTAGCAAAGTATACTGTTCTCAATGAGGTTGTTTTGCCTTAGAATGGACAAATGTGTAATGTGTGGATACTCGTGCAGTCTGTGCTGACACTTGAAGCTCAGGCATAGATAGTAGTTGAGGCGTATATCTTTAGCTACAGATTGCTCACTATTTCACTTTCTGGACAAAGATGACCTGACCACAGTAATCCATGCTCCAGTCATTTTCAGGCTAGACTACTGGAACGCACTCTACGTTGGCTTATCCTTTAAGACAATTTGGAAGCTGCATCTGGTACAGAATTCAGCAACAACAATGCAAATTGGTACTGTTGGCCGGATGCACCTTATTTGATCCTAGAAGAACTGCACTGGATGCCTATTTGCTACTAAGTCCAATTCAAGGTTTTAACATTAACTTATAAAGTCCTAAATAAACTGAGCCCCAATATCTAAGGGAATACTTCATGTCCTTCCCTTAAGAATTGCTGATGGGGCCTTCTTGGTTTTGCTGTCACCTTCTGCTACTAAAGGAGTGGGCACTTGCGAGAGAGTCTTTTCACTAACAGCCCACAGATTATGGAATAGCTTCCCTTCAGAAGACTAGCAAAGACACATCTCTTTATTCTGGCCTTTGGTTAATGGAACAGTTTTTTTCTCTTTTTCAGACACTGTAAATTGCTTTTAGTGGGTTCCTTTGTACTTTATTTTATACTGTTTTTACTCTAACCTACCCTGAGGCCTTGGACCTGTGACTCAATGATCCACACGAAAGTAGGAGAATACCAATGACTGCCAAGCTAAAGGCTAGGTGCTGGGAGAGGCTGAGTGAATACAACTTGGTTTGTTTGATACTTGCCTGAGTCTCCTCGTCTTGTCTCCTCTCCCCTTTAGGCAACTTGCCACTGCCTATATTTACAACTGCTCAGATAAGGCAGTGAACTACAGTAAGACTCTAGTCAGAGTTTTTTTAGTGATGTGGGCATCCTTTTTTGTATTTAATTTTTATGTTTCTGTTTAAATTAAGAATGTATTATTGTCATATTGCTATACTGCTTCCTGGTTTTTGTTATAAAGTACCTCACGTATCTTACTTGGAAAGATGGTATGTAAGATACTGAATTTAAATCTATAAAGAGCTCCAAAAGGAGTATTTCACATATTCAATTTTTCTCTGTATTCTACAGTTCTGACTTTAAGCAATCACCATTAACATTAATAATGTTTATAATACCTGTATAATTTAAATATCTTTTTTAAAACCTAGTTCAAACTACTAAAAAGATCTCTTCCGACTCCCTTTCCCCTCTCATTTGTTCCTGAACAAACATCTATGGGTCAGACTCTATGATCATAAGACACTAAGATCAACTGGTTTTTTAATGTTACAAAAATTATAAGGGACATAACATAAATTAAAATCTAACAGCAGGGAATGGTGACAGCTTAGAGGCAGAACGGCTGCTGTTCAACATCTCCCTAGAAAGAAAGTAATAATAAATTACTTCTGTATCTCCCAAGAATGCACCCATGGAGTTACTGAGAATTCTGCTTAACCTAATGGTATCAAGCAACTATAGCAGCAGCCAGGCACAAGAAACACAGAACAATAAGCAAGCAGAATACCAGATATATCTGAAGTTCTTGTTTATATGACTCCTAAGATTCCTTAGGTCACTGATACCTCAGACCTGAGCTTACCTTAGCCCACATCTCAACTCTTTTATTGGAGCTAGATAGCAGTGCAAATTGTCACATCAGGTCTCATGCAACAGTAATGTGTGACCCTGCCCTTTCTGAGACCTGAGAAAGGCTAGGTGGGGCAACCAAAGAGGATGAGGTAAGTTTTTTAGAGGCCTTTTGATCATGACCCTTGCCCATCCCTATATTAATCAATCCGAGACCTTTGGGTATAGGGCAGGATAAAACTGTAAAATGAATAAATAAATAAGTCAAACAAGAAAATGTGTTTTACTTACACTGCATTTCTACCTCCATTTCTAAGCTTCTGTGGAAAAACTACTCAAGGATCATGTGATTGCTTTCCTACTCCATTAAAGTTTTTGTACAAATTTGCAGATTCAAGGAAATACAGTAAGTATATCCTTAGTTAACATGAATAGTTTTTGTAATGCATAAGGAAGTTTCTTACTGGCAAGAATGATCTGCTGTGGGTAGGTGTCGGAGGGAGGTTTTTTTTATCTTAACAGGTTAGTACTGTATTTTTAGTTTCATGCTGTATGCAACAATGTTTTAAACATAGTACAGTAAAAGTTACAATTTAAATAAGGCTCTTTCAGTGCTGGGACTTATTCTGGATTACATCCTGGAACAGGAGCATGCCATCCACACGTTAGTTGCAGACTACAGCAGGCGATGTCTGGGACCTGTTACAGCCTGCACTAACAAGTAGTTGGCAGATCAATATTCTGTACTCTGGAATAAGGCCCACTGCAGAAAGGGCCCAGATCAATTGACCAGGACAGTTTAGTGCAGTGATGGGCAACCTTTTGAGCTTGGTGTGTCAAAATTTGCCAAAAAAACCGAGCATAACTTGGGTGGTGTGCCACTTCGAGAAAAAACCCATAATTTAGCGATATTTATAGTTTAGATAAGAAAAATGTATAATTGTAATATATAACTGTATTTAATAAACCAAAAATGGTGCTGTACAAAACTGTTATATGAGCAATGACTGGAATGGTTTTCTTAAATAGCCACATTCATTTTTTAAAAAAGTAGAGCAATTGCTATGGAGCTTATCAAAACATATGCTAAATTATGTAATAATAATAATAATAATAATAATAATAATAATAATAATAATAATAATAATAATAATAATAATAATAATAATAATAATAATAATAATAATAATAATAATAATAATAATAATAATAATAATAATAATAATAATAAAAGTTTAATGATTTTATGATAAGGTCAATGGACCAATCATTAAACTTGAGATTTAAATCAAGGAAGAACAATTGCTTGAAGTATCACTTAAATATTATTGAAACATTAGGTACGCTTTGGTTCTCGTTTATAAAAAATAAGAAAAATAAGCTAGTTAAATAATAATATACTATACTTGGTTTATTCTGCTTCAAAGCTCCAGCTGAAAACAGATGTTGACATACCTGGAGCTGTTGTATTTAAGCTCTCTCTGATATCAAACCCCAGCCCAGTCCTGGAAGAGAGAACTTTATTCACCCAAAGCAGGACACACACACACACACAGAAGCGGGAAAAGGGCAACTTCCCCGGTGCTCACTGCGCGTGCTCGAAAGAGCCCTCTTTTTCTCCCTCTTCCTGGCAAAGCAAGCACCGCTTCCAAGCAAGGCAAGGCACAGCAGCCCGGGTTCGGACTGCTCAGCCCATCCACCCACCCTCAGCCTCCTCACACACACACACAAGGCCAGCAGGCAGGCAGCTGAGAGGAGGAGGCAGAAGGCGGAGACCTCTGGGTTGGGTTGGACCTGTTGCTTAGGCTGCTGCTCTGTTCAGAGGACGAGGGAGGTGGGGACTACAAGTCCCAGAATCCCAGTTTGGGAAGCCGCAGCAGCCGGCGCTGACTTCTCTCTTCCAGCCTTGTCTGAAAGAGAGTTACGTGCAGAGTCACTCCGAGTGTGAATAACAAGGATACAGTGACTCTGCTTATGACTACAGGCAGGCGGTGAGGCATATTTTTGTGTATGCGGCCGCGTGTCACTGAAAATGGCTACGCGTGTCACTGCTGACACGCGTGTCATAGGTTCGCCATCACCGGTTTAGTGCAACCATCTTTAATCACAAACTTCTCCACTTGCTTGAAAGTTAAGAAATAAGAGAACACATTAATGTTAACTAAAGCAATGTTTACAGTTGTTTATTAATCACTAGAGATAACATTTACATATTTAAATTTATATCCTAATCTTCACCCACAGATCTCAAGCTGGGTAGCATGAAACATTAACATATCAATTAAAAACATTATTAGAACAATTAAAATACAGCCTCCAAACTACAGGACAACACATGGAGGAGCTTAACTGTGAATAGCCTGAGTGAAGAGAGATGTTCTAGGGCGGTGATGGCCAACCTATGACACGTGTGTCACAGGTGACATGCCAAGCCCTTTTGGGTGACACACATGGTCACCCTGGCACCTGGACGTGTAGTGCTTGCTTGTTCTTGAAGTGTATGAAATACCAATTTTCAACTGAAGATTTAGCAAACAAAATTCAGCAACAAAAGTCACTAATGTAAATAATTTATTTGTTTTTGCTTTTAATAAAACACATATATCAAAAATATAACTTTTTTACTAGAGCTACAAATATCACAAAATTATGGATATTTCTAGATGTGACACAGCACCCGAGTTAGGCCAGGTTTTATTGCAAAATTTGACACACCAAGCTCAAAAGATTCGCCATCACTGTTCTAGGGTGTTTTTCCACTGTCAAAAAGTACCCACTTTTGCACCCATTTAGGTGTGAGCCAGATGATCCCATTTCCACCACGGCACCCATTTGGGACCCGATTGTTTCCACTGCCATGGGGGAAATCCAAATCTAATGGGTACATTTTGGGCTTTAATCCGTATTTTCTGTAGACCCCATTAATGGAGTCTACAATGGGGTCTTCTGCCAGAAAATCCGAATTAAAGGGAGCCTGTTTCCAGTGGACTGTATAAAATAAAAACAGGCAATGGGGTCCAAAGGAGGCTAGGGGAAGGGGATGCACCCATTGGGGTCCCCCTAAACCTAGACTCTGAAGTCACTTCGAAGTCACTTCGAAGTCTGCGCAAAATAGCTCCAGAGTGCCTCTGACGTCTGTGCTGATCTTCGGAGTGAACTCCGAAGTGACTTCGAAGTGACTCTGAAGTAATTTCGAAGTTCACTCTGAAGTTCACTCCGAAGATCAGCACAAACTTCAAAGGCACTCTGGAGCTATTTTGCACAGACTTTGAAGTGACTTCGAAGTGACTCCAAAGTCCGAAGACTGCACCCCCCCCCCCCCGACCCTCAAAACACCTGGGTTAATGGACCGACCCCTTGTGGGTCGATCTGGATTCCCCACATGGCTGCAAAGCTGTTTCCACAGCAGGGGTGTTAGCACCCGTTGCTAATGGGTGCTAAACCTCCTGTGGAAACACATTGGGTGCTTCCCTTAATCCAGATCTACTAGATCCGGATTAAGGAATGTACCCATTCCTTAGATCGGGATCTTCTTAGATCCGGATCTAAGGGCTGCAGTGGAAAAACACCCCTAATCTAGCCAGTTGCTGAAAATTGGCCATTTATTCCTACTCTCTGCTTCCTGCCCTTAAGCCAGTCACAAATCCAGGACCAGAACCTGTCCTTTTATTCCATGGATGAGTTTACTCAGTAGCCTTTGATGTGGGACTTTGTCAAAAGCCTTCAGAAAGTCCAGATAGACAATGTCTACTGGCTTGCCTTTATCTATGTGTTTAATAACACTCTCAAAGAATTCCAACAAGTTTGTGAGGTATGATTTACCTTTGCAGAAGCTATGCTTGCTCCTCCATGTGCACATTAATTTTGTCTTTAATGATAGTTTCCATCACCTTACATGGAACCGACGTTAAGCTAACTGGTCTATAATTGCCTGGATCACCCCTGGATACTTTTTTGAAGACTGGTGTTACATTTGCTACCCTCCAGTCCTCAGGTACAGAGCCCGATGTTAGGGAAAGATGATATATTTTTGCTAGAAGGCCGGCAGTTTCGCATTTGAGTTCCTTAACAACTCTTGGATGAATACCATCTGGTCTTGGAGACTTAACATTTAGTTTATTAAGACATGTAAGGACCTCTTCCTTGGTTATCTGTCCAGTTTAATTTTTCAGAAAATACAGGCTCAACTACTGGCATGTATCCTCTGTCTTCCTCCGTGAATACAGAGACAAAGAATTCCTTTAGTTTCTCTGCAATCTCCATGTCTTCTTTAATTATCCCTTTCTGTCCTTTACCATCTAATGGTCCAACTGCTTTCCTGGTTGGATTCCTACTTCTGATATACTTAAAGAAGTTCTTGTTATTTCTTTTGATGTTTTTAGCAATGTGCTCCTCAAAATCTTTCTTAGCTTTTCTAATGGTCATCTTGCATTTGTGTTGCCAGTGTTTATGCTCCCTCTTGTTCTCCTCATTCAGGCAAGCCTTCCATTTTCTAAATGAACTCTTCTAGTTTTTAATGACTTCATCTACTGCACTTGTGAGCCACATTGGTTTCTTCTTGGACCTAGAAGTCCCCTTTCTTCTTTTAGGTATGCATTCTAGTTGCACTTCCATTATTCTGTTTTTAAGTAGTCTCCATGCATTCTGAAGTGATTGAACTCACTAATTTTTACTAATTTCCTCATTTTGGGGAACTTCCCTTATGAAAGTTTAAGGTCTCTGTGTTAGAGTTTATTAAGAACTTACTCCCTGTATTTAAGTTGAAGGTTATTGCATTGTGGTCACTATTCCCAAGTGGATCAGCTACAGTGATGTCCTTTACCACGTCCTGAACATTACTTAAGATTCTTCCAGCTTTCAATACATCCTCAGCTCTTCACAGCTCACCTAGAAAGGAAGTTAAACTACAGCAAATGTGAAGAAAACACAGTGAATATGTCATGAAATGGTAAGGGATTACTAACCTCCACTAATCCCTTCTACTGAAATCCTATTTTCCATATCACAAATAAATTCTACACTCCTAGAATCTTAAAAGTTGGAAAAGATCTTCAAGGTCTTTAAATCCCTGCTCAATGCAAGATTCCTTAGACCATTCTGGTCAAATGGTTATCCAGCCTTTGCTTGAAGGCCTTCAGTAAAGGTGAACACACCACTTCATGAGGTAATTTATTCCATTCAATGCAGGTTCATTCAAGGCTCACTCATAACTCATTTAACAGTGGTGGCACAATTAAACAGCCAATAATCAAAGTAATTTAAATTTCTCAAATAACTTCTGAATGCTATAAAAAGTTAAGCAGAAGTTCACTTCAAACCAAGATAATCTCCCTCTTTTCAACGCATTTTCAAAAAACAGAAAACAGAACTGGAAAAACTGTAGCCATTATTGTTACCCAATAACAGAGACTAAGACAAGCAGTGAGTCAGTACTTCATTTTCAAAAGGTTAGAAGGTTTTCACTGCACAAGATAACTAGGTGCCTTAAAAGCAGATGTTGACACTTTCTTGCTTATGTTTTAAAAAGCAAAGAAACAAGTTGTATTTCCTAACACTTAAGGTTCTTTACTTCCAGATGCAATTATATCTCAGAAATGAGAAATGGAAAAAGCCATCATACAAGCAACTATTAACCATAAATATTTAAATACACTAACACAAACACAATGTTCTAAATTTAAAAACTATCTTAAGCTTTTCCATTATGAAAGATAGTGTTAAATTCAACATGGCAGTAAAACACAAACTTGGGTGAGAAATACAAAGCTTATCCTTCAACATATCTGCCTAAAAGACCATAGCAAGCACTGGTCCACTTCTGACCCAAGTGGACATCCCAATCACATAAAACCAATATGCTAGCTCAGTGATGGCGAACCTTTTGAGCTCAGTGTGTCAAAATTCACAAGAAAACCTAGCTTAACTCGGGTGGTGTGTCACATGTAGAAATATCCATAATTTTGTGATATTTGTAGCTCTAGTAAAAAAACTATATTTTTGATATATGTATATTATTAAAAGCAAAAACAAATAATTCTTTACATTAGTGACTTTTGTTGATGAATCTTCAGTTGAAAGTTGATATTTGGTACACTTCAAGAACAAGCAAGCACTTACACGCCCAGGTGCCAGGGTGACCATGTGTGTCACCCAAAAGGGCTTGGCGTGTCACCTGTGACACGCGTGTCATAGGTTGGCCATCACCGTGCTAGCTTAATGGTCTCCTATAGTTACCATTAATCAATCCCTTTTTTAGTGCAAGACCATCCATATTTTTAATTAACCAACTGTTTAAATAAGGAAAAATGAATTATTATAACCATCTAGTAGGCTCACAATGAAGCATTGCTTAAATGATCTGTGTGTTCTTTCCAACCATTTAACTACAAACACTACTGCTGTTCAATTCATTTTTTAACATCCATCACATAACTATCAACAGTTGTATTTTAAAGAGGATCCTGTAGAAACAGTCTTATAGCTGTGGAACTAAACTGATTTGGGGAAAAAACTGGATTTACATCAATAGTGGTATCAACCACACAGGATATCAATTGTAGTATGAAAGGGCTATGAGATTAAATGGAGGAAAATAAAGTCATTGAAAAAGGTACAGCACAACCTCATCAAGGAGCATTTACCATGAAGAACACGCAAATGCCATGCTGAAAATCTCTACTACACAGATGCCAGCCAAGATGCCTTTATCAAGATTCACTGACATTTTAGACAAGGGTTCTTTACAGACTGAAATGAAAAACACACAAAGTAAGGCAAAAAATATGATAGTGCTAAACACACAGATACTAACTTCCCTCGGTAATGGACAGAACATTCATAGAATGTACTCTTGAAATACTTTGATACTACATCCCTTCCACATCAAATCAGTCAAAACCCACCAAACAGCCAACTCATTCCACAGAACACATACAACAATGACCCACTTCACTCCACACTAGGGATGTGCACGTTTTTTATTTGAATTTGATTCAAACCGAATGTCAACATTTGATTCAATTTGAATGTTTAGAATCCGAATGCAACAAAATCCGTTTCAAACTGAATACACTCAAATCTATTCGTTCAAATGTTAGATTCAAATCTGAAGATACAAATGTCGGCAACATTCGTATTTGAAGATATTGATGTAGACAACATTTGTATGTGTAATACATATCTGTACATTTGAATGTTTCAAATCATTCAAACAAATGTTTTGAAACATTCAAAATTTGTTCAAATGTTAAATTTAAATGCATAGACATTCTATTCTATTCGAGTTCAAATGTCCACATTTGATCGAATTCAATCAAATTTTAAATGTTTAGAACATTCGTGCACATCCTTACTCCACACAATGCACACTCTACATTCAAAACCATTCACTCAAAACTCACCAGAAGACACAAATCTTTTTCAAAAACATGTTGGAAAGTGGCAGTTGGGCCAAGAAGAACCCAACACGCTGCAGGGATTATCTCTGACCTCAGATTTTTGGCAGCAAAGCACAGAATGGGTAAACTACAGAAATGCTTAATAGGAGATATTGTTGCAATTTGTTAGATATATAATAACAAATCCATATGAAATAAATTTTCTTTATACTTTCTTTATCTATACATCTTTCCCTATACCCAAACATCTCAGGGTGGGTTATAATAAAAACAGATAAAAAGCATGACTAGAACAACGACAAAAACTGCATGGGGAGGCAATATTGTGCTCCCAGCCAAAGGCCAACATAATGAGGTACATCTTCACAAGTCTTCTGAACACATACATTTAGGATGCCCAATGCACTTTAGAGGGAAGATTATCACATAACCTCGGAGCTACAACCAAGAATGCCTTCCTATGTGTTCTCACCCTCCTAACTACTGAAGGTGGTGGGATCGCCAAGAGAATCTCACTGGCAGATCTTAGGACATAGGCAGTTCTATCTGTGTAACTTACATTAAATTATCACTTGAAGATGAATGTGGTTCATGGGCCATGTTCTACAGATAGGCAATGAAAAACCCCAAAAAGGTCTAGATGTGTGTACACCAGGTGGTCACAGGAAAAGAGGAATGTCACGTAACTCCTGGAAGCAAACATTTGTAAAGATCTTGAACAGATGGACATAAACTGGAGTGAAGCTGAAAATCTGGTTGCTGACAGGAGTCACTGGAGTAATCTCATTGCCTGATAGACTTATACTATTTAGCACAGGAGGATCTAACTTCTATCTGGGAGAAAGCATCTATGACTACCTTATAGGAGGAGCTACTGTATTTATACTCTGGACACATGACCTAGAAGTTTTTTTTCCATAGGCCATAAAAAAGCAATAAAAATTTATTTGCACATGCAGTCTATTGTTTGTACTCAGCATTTAGTTACAAGAAGTCTGTTTCATAGTATTCAATGTATATATATTAGGGTAAAACACTGATCTCTGGCTTGGTATTTATTACTATGATTTGGAAATGGACAACAAAGATTCACTGACTGCAATGCTTCTTTCCACTTCAATGTCAAAGCAGACATTATCTCAACTCCTTATCTACTTTATTCATATTTTGTCTGTTGATTAACCTTTTAGCATCTAGCCCTTCTTTTCAGATGTGGGTCAGTAAAGCTTTTAAGGCCATAATAATACCTCTATTTTATCTTTAATATTTTTCTTGAACTCAGACCTTAACCAAATTTTAGCTAGGCTCCATGGCTTCAATCTTCACTTTTAATTCTTGTTTTGTGACAGCAACAGACCAGATAATATCACAGTCCTCCAAAGGAGCATGCCAAATAAAAGTTCATTTTTTAATGGCAGCGAGCAGAACTTCATACTAGAATTCCCCCATTCTAGTATTTTGAGTGCTCCAGCTGGCAGATACCAACATTTTGACTAAAAACAGTATCAGATGCTAGAACCATGATCACCATCATCTACCCAACTTAAACTATGTAAGCTGGCAATGCTGTTCATAGGTATGATCTTGCAACAATATTATTACACAATTAGAAACTAAAGGTGAGGAAAATTCTATTTTGGATAGCTTCAAACAACTGTACTATTCCCCCAGCTTGGGAAAGACCCACTTCTAAATTATTTGTCTTTTAAAGGCTGGGGCAAGCTTCAATAGGCTGAAATTGCACATTGCCATGGTATGGCATCACCACATGATACAACACAATGATGTTTGACTTCATCCCCTCAGGCTTCAGGGTAGCCCAGAAGAGTAAGGAACACCAAGTGTGCCCAGGTAAAAGCTTTACCTTGTTCCTACAGGCTGCTAAAGGGATGTTAGCCTCCATAACAAGCGTGGGAGGTAGAACACAGTTTTGGTTTTATACACTTGGGGAAATATGACTTCTCTTGTATAATACAGCTCTTTACAGCATGGTTTTATTTTTACATGATTAGTTAATTCTAATTTTCTTTCCTTCATGCAGTCCTGGAAATTTACAATATTGCGATCTGGCTTCTGAGCTTCCATTAACTTACACTGGTGAACTGAGTCACCCCTATACAGTGTCACTGAGACATTAGCAAATGACATTGTGTCATTGTGTCATTGTTGAGGTACCCCAGTTCTCCTCAGGTGGCAACTACAAGCACTTCATAGGAGTTTGTGAAAAACAAGTCTTTGTTCATCATGGGATCAATATACTTAATGATGCACAGGATAAATTTACTAAAAGTGCACTTTTTGAAAGTGTTACTAAAATACTGCTTTACAGTAAATAAAAGAAACTTGCAGAATGAACAGTAGTTTAAACATAGACATCATAGACAGTTGAGCAGGAAAGAATGAAGATCTATTCTATTTTCACAGGAGTTCTAAGTGATCAAATGACGACTGGAACTATTATTCCAAAATATAAGCAGGAAAGATTCATTTTATATAAAAATTAATATACTGATATACCACCATGGATATTTTTGATTATCCTAGTTTAAACTTGGATAAAACTTTAGAAATTTTAGAACTAAACAGTGAAAGCAGTTTCCCCCAAAAGTTATTCTTTGGTATGGTTACATCAACTATTTTTAGTAGAATTTCTTCCTTCAAAGTAAACAAGTGTCTCCAAATTGTAAAACTAATTTATCACTGAATACATTTGCAACTAAAACAATTCAATTCTGAAGATGTTTACATCGCAAGTAAATCTGTTCAAAGGAAAGTATAACTGAGTTGAAATATGTTACTTCCGGGTAAATGAACAATGTCCCAATCTGAAATGTTTAATTATATCCTACTGCAGCTCATTCCCATACAATTGCAAGTACATCAATTCCTGAAACTGCCACTGTTTTGTATCTCCAAAGGAGCCAATAGTCAGTGTAACTAGGATGTCTACATAATACCAATATAAAGAAGCCAGTGCCTTGCAATGGACCTTCGACATAGGGCTTTTCTGCACTGGACTAGGTGCTGTCTAAACTCTCAGTCTGTATTTGGAATGGAGCAAAAGCCCTACCCTATTAGGCTGCTCTGTCTAATAGGCCTAATAAGCCTGATCTTGGTGGCTAAAATGACTACCCAGACTGAGATAGGGGCCTCTGAAATGTAACAGGAGGGTTTGGACACTCCCCGTTCCAGTTCAGCAAGGGAACTAAACTATGCTGTCTGAATGGGTCCCCTGGGAACCTTCTTCCTGTCTGCTGGACCTCTCTCAGAAAGCCCTTATGCTAGCTTTGGAGCAGTGCAGGACTTGTTCCAGGACAGCTGGATCACTCCAGAAGGGAGCCATTCCAGCCGGAGCAGCCCAGCCCCTTTTAAGTGCAGAAACAGTTACAGACATAGAAAGGCAAGATAAAAGAAGTTTTTCAGGTATGAAATGGTTAATAATGGAGACTCTGCTTTATGGTTTATTTCCAAGAAATTATGCTTACTGTTATGTTGTACTGCAATAAATTTGTAGGTGTTCAGAGCTAATAAAACTTTCCTCATTAACCTTCATGTCTGGAAGGTTTTAATTAATTAATTAGGTTTATATATAACAGATTAAAAATGACTTTATGCAGTTTATAAATTGGATAAAAACAAATGGCAACTTAAAGGAGGGGTAGCTTAATATGGTCCCTCAATACACCTTTCTATAATAGCTCTGCTACACTAGGTGCTAACTGACTTCTATGAAGACCAATGGACAATTCTGCAGAAGCAGCAAAGAATGTGCTCAGTGGATAAGTCGTATAACAGAATGTCACTGTTTTGCCCTGGTAGCGATAAATTACCCCTAAAGGCAGATCTGGTGAACTGCAGGTTTTGTTTACTGCACAGAATGGGGAAGCAAATATGGCATCACCACTTTTTTTTATCCTATGAGTCAAAACAGACATGCTGGACGCTCATGGCCATCCAGCTTCTAGATAGGAGAAGACAACCTAAAGAAAAATAGGTAGTTCTATTTACAGTATTGCAACTGTTTAGTATTAATTCAATCAACTACTACTTAGGGATGTGCACAAATGTTCTAAACATTTGAAATTCGATCGAATGTGGACATTCGAATTTGAATTATTCAAAGCATTTGAATGTACAGATACGTATGCATTACATATGTATCTGTACGAATCTCATACATATCTGTACACATTTGAGCTGATAGTTCGGGACGAAAATGGGATGTGTATGAAATGCGTACAGATACGTATAACACATAAAAATGTTATCGACATCCATATCTTCAGATTCATATCTAATATTCGAGCAAACAGATTCAAATGTACTCAATCCGAATCGGATTTTGTTGCATTCGGATTCTAAACATTCAAATCGAATTGAATGTTTGGATATTCAATTCGACTGTAAAAAAAACCCCATCCGTGCACAGCCCTACTACTATTATTATTGATGATACTGCAAAACCTAACTAGAAAACATAGTTCAATATGCATAATGGCCCGATGCCATTATGGTTTATTAGCAGAAAATAGTACATGAATGATGTCTTTTCACATGAATCTGTGTCAAGTTCAAAATTTAAGCAATAATATTCTGGGCAAAATATCATTTTAGCTTCAGTATGCTCTGTCTATAAGAACTGACCTCCACAAAACCCTCACAGCCTCCGAAAACTCTAAATATTTAACATTTTCAACATTTCTAAAAATGTTACACACTAAAAATTATACTATCACCTGTCTTTAAAACAAGGCAGTTACAAATAAGCCGCAGAAAAACACACACCATTACATCTCTAGCTAAATGACAAAGAAAAAAGTACATGCTTTGGCTCCTTCTATCACCCTGGATTACCACCTGTAGGCTAAGTTTTGACATGACAACAATTATTTCATTGGGTATCCTCTACAAGAGACTCTCAAGTGACAAATAACTGATCATTTTCAGTCTTCTGGTGAAAGCTCATAAGGTGTTTCCAACAAAGATGCTTTCATCAAGTAACTTATTTGGTAATTTCATTCTTGACAGTAAGGTGAACAAAAAGACAACTACATTCTCTCAGAACATGAAAACCTTGGGTGACTTTGTAATAGCCTTGGACAAACTCACTCAAATGAAACAGAAGTGGAACACTGCCAACGCCTGTCCTTCTAAAGCAACCTCAGGTGTTTTGCTGCCTTTAGCACAAAATTACCAGAGAAATATCTCAAGATGCCAATGACATCCAGTTGTACCCTCTTCTCCATTTCCATTCCTAAAGAAATTCTCTCAAAAAAGAATTATATGAACCAATATACAATTATATGATTAAAATATACAAATCACTACATGTTTTGCTTAAGATTCAAGTCTTTTCTCTTCTATTAGACCCACAAGTCAAGTAAGGTTGCAGGGACCCTGTGTTGTGAGGGATTTAATCTGAAATCTGCTCTTTTAAAATACGACTTTGATGTAAGCTCCAAAACTCTAGAGGGCACTCGAAAGATGCCCTCTTCCTTTGCTGTTGTATCAGGCATTATGAGCAGTAGTCTGTCGTCTGCTTGCGGGTGTTGGTATTGCAGGAGCAATGTCTGCAGCAGAGCCCACCCCGCGGGGGAGGAGTTGCCTCACAGCCATTGCTGGGGCTTTGCTCCAGGGCAGCTGCTGCACCCAACAGCCTCCTACACACACCATTGAAGCACCTCCTCTTAGCCCTTATTCTATCCACCACTCATGCAAAAAATGGGGGGGGGGGAAAGACCCACCTCCTTTCTCCCCTCCTCCAAGGCAGGTCTAACCAAGGCAGAAAAACATATATAAATAGCACTCACAATAGAGCTTCTCTTTGCTGTGCTTTGCCAAGGCTGCACCAAACTGGCCTGGAGCCTGGAAAGGAGGAGGTGGTAGTGGTGGCACAGCTGGTAGAGACACCATCGGAAAACATGCATCGGTGCAGTGGGCACACATCATTTCCCCCTCCCAATAGACCCCCTCCCTTCCTAGGGTAAGAAATGGACTGCCAGCAAGGCCCTCCACGTTGCACCCTTCAACACTCCGATGACCCCTCCTTTCCCCATGGAACAGGGGCCAATGACCCCAGATCAAGACCCTGAAAATGTATATCCCATCCCCCACCCCGAAAGCATAGTTCCCGAAGGGCAACTAGCAGGGCCTTTGCTGGAGCCAGAAGGGCAAAAGGCATGGGATGGAGGGGAGAAGAGGTACGAGCAAAAGGCTCCCTCCCTCCCTCTCGCCGACAACCTCACAAACACACACAAAGCCTCCTCCAGTCCCTTCTGGGGGAAAGGACGCCAAGTGCAGACGCAACCGTTCAGGGGTCGCTCCGCACGGGAAGGCAACCTCCGCCACTGCCTCAACCTCTTGTCAACTGCCCCGGGTGTCGGGTCTGGCCCCCTGCAGTTGGCCAGCAGCACTACAGCCTCCAGCCGGCCGCCATTAAGGAGACCCAGCCAAACAATACGGGAGGGAGAGAAAAGAGGAGGAGGATCCGCGGAGCGCAAGGCTGGGCGCAAAGGAGGAGACGGCTACCCCCACCGCCACCGCCACCCCAGCCCCATCGCCACCCCGCCCGCGCCACCACAACGAGCTGAGGGGAAGCCCTGAAGGAGGGAAAGGGGGCTAAAACAAGCAAGAGGAGGGATTTGTGCCGTGCTAAGATATATAGATGGTTCCCTTCTCTCCCGCCCCCCCACTACGCCAGATGCCCCCCTCAGGCAGTTCTGCCCCTTTCGTCTCCTAAACCGTTTCCCCCCCTCCTCTCTTCCCGGCCCCTGCTGGCCAGGCCAGGCCAGGCCAGGCCAGGCGGGGTGGGGAGAGGCGGACGAAGCCTCCGCCGCCAGAGCGACACGCAGCGGGGTATTTAGCCCGGGTTGCTCTGAGGCACGGCTGGTCTACTGCTCCTATCCCCACCCTTCAGGGGCAAAGCCGGGCTTCAGCCAGCGTCCGTCTCCTGTCCTTCCCCCCTCACCCGTCTCTGAGAAGTAGCTCCCTCCTGCCGTCGTTCACACGCTCCCTCGGCGGCTCCGTCAACGCTTCCTCAACTCTAACTCGGTCCAGTCCCGGGCTAAACGCTTCTGCTGCTGGCGAGAGAGGGGGGGAGGAGGAGGGGACAACCCAAGCAGGCGAGTTCGGGGGAAAGGCCGCCTCGAACGTCTGCCCATTGGCCTTCCCGGGAGGGAGGGGTTTCGTGGACGCCCGGCGCATTGGATCCGTGGCCCGTCTATCAGGCTTTCCCGTAGTTGATTGGGCAGAGGAGCTGTCAGTTCGTCGCTCACATACGCCTCCTGTTCCTCCCTTTTTGGTTCCATCAGGTTAAACCCGAATTGCATTGCCCACCACCAAGAACAGCTGCAGCAGCAGCACCTCTGTCTTTCTCCGAGTGGATGGGTGGGAGGAGGCTTTGGGGTCCCACGGATTGCTGCTGCTGCAGGAGCAGCACTTTCATGGAGAAGTTTCAATTGCTGTATTAAGCGGCCTGTATTATATGCGTCTAAAGAAAAGGTGGCGACTTTCCCATTCCTTCAAGCGTTTGCCAGAGGAAGGTGGTGTTTAACCAATTTGTTTTCCATCTTCCCTCTGGGCAAGAAGGGTAACGGGGAGATGGGGTGGGAACACTGGTGCTCACGCTCTGTTCTGGAGGAGAGAGGGGTGGTAAATGCCACATTTAATCCACGCTGTTGAGCTGCGACGTCCGCCCCCACGGCAGGGGCTGCGAGAACCTGGAACCATTTCCATGAGGGGGCAGAATAATGGAAACACTTTCTCCCCAGAGCGGGAGAGCCCACGGGCTCTCCCCCTCCCAAGGGCAAAAATGCTGGTCTCCAGTAATAATTCCTTCTACCATCCCCAAGTTTACTGCGAAGGAAGAAACCTCGGGTGCCCAGGAGCAGCAGCAGCACGGCTCCTGGTGGTGGTGGTGGTGATGGTTGGTAATGGTGGTGACGTCCTCCATTTTGTCGGAAGCTGCTGCTGCGGGGAGGTGTTGGGACCACTTCAGACCAACGTGGGGCTCTGGTGAGTCCCTCCTTGCTGAGCCTCTGGCCCGAGGGGCACAACCAAGCACGAAGGGCGCCCTTTAAAAAGCCCTAAAAGGTCTAAGTAGAACTCAGAGCCGCCAGGGCGACAAAACACCGACAGCCAAGCTCCCCACCCTCCCTCAGCCAAAATGGAGGATGCGCACTTCCCTTGCGCGGTTGTCTTCCACACGCTTCCCCCAGCAGCTCAGCCTGGGGACTAACCCCCCGCTTTTTGGAGGACGGGGGCACGGGGGCGTGCTCCGGGTAACACACAGCTAAGCTTGTGGGTTAATCCACCGACGGCTACCTCACATTTACTCCTCTCTCCTCCGCTGTTTTGACAAAAAAAAAAAAGGTCGAAAAGAGGCGGGAAACAACAACAACAGCAGCGCCTTTCTCCTCTCTCCCTCCACCTTGCAGCAATTCTTCCACACGGGGGGAGAGGGAACATTTTCATTCCCTAGAGAAAGGCATTATAGATGCGGGAAAGAGCCGGGCAGAAAGGGCTGGCCCCGTTTCTCGCACTCTGCGGCCTCCCTGCAGGATTAATTAATGCTTTGGCTGTCGCGACTAACTTGCGCGGGAGCGGAGTTGAGAGAGTTTTAAATTCGCTCCGTCGCTCTCCCCCCCCCCCCCCATCCGTACAGGTTTAGGGGACAAATATCGCGGATCCACAGACGTGATTATTGGGAATCTGGCGTTGTCACAGTTTAATCTCCGTTCCCATCCCCCACGTCCCAAGCGGAGACGCAGGCGACCGCCAACAGGTCTAGCCAAACACGTAGGTCGGACTATTAATAGGATACTGGCGATTTCCGAACCATCTGAAAGCTTCCATTTCTAGGTGAACGCAGCATTGCCAAAGAAAGCCTCGAAAGCCGCTTGAGGGAGAAGGTTTTCCCTATCGACCTGCATCATAATGATAGTTACAGATTGACAGCTTTGCTTAAAGCTACATTGTTATGCAACGAATTGTTATTTTTTTAAAATAACAAAGAAACCCATTATTGTTTAAGTCCCGCGTCCACGGGCGAGATGATGTTATTCTTTATGTTTTAAAAAAGTAATAAGGACAGGAAGATTCGAATACTGTATTTCCATTGCAATGGTTTTTGTATAAAGGGATACTACTCTGAAGCAATAAGTTTGAAAACTTCAGGTGTTTTTAGGGATCTGTTAGGCTGCAATTGTATTTGCTTTTACTTGGGAATCAGAGGTAGTTCCTAGTAAACATATATAGATTTAGTTGTTGTCAAATAGAATCCAGGTAAGGTTTCCCATAGATCTTTACAAGAGGAATCCCAATGGCGTAGTTTGTCATAAAAGAAGTACTTGTTGAATTTTTTTGTTCCAAACTTCAAAGCATAAACTGGAGGGCATATCTTCCCCTAGGAATATGAAAGGTTTTTTTTCTTTTTTTTTTAAAAAAAAGTTGTATGAAAAGGTTGTAAAAATCTAATTTAATATAAAATTTGATTGAAAAACTCATTACCTGCAAGTTCTTTAATAATTACAAATAACTTGCAGAACATACATAAATATACTACAAACTGAAGTACAAATAGACAGCCATGTGGGACTGATAAAAAAGTGCCAAGAAGTTTGGCCACATGGAATTTAAGACAGGGGTTCCCAGTCTATTTTTAACTGACTGATGTGGTTCAAGGCTGGGATCCTGGTTGAGATTATATAACAGGGCAAAAATGCCTAGATATTCCAAGAACTACTCCTCTATTGTTATTTTTCATAAAAGTATTGTATTGCAGACTGTATTTATGCCCCACTTTTTTCTTCAAAGAAATCAAAGCAGATACTCCTTTTGCCTCCATTTTGTCTTTATAGCAAATATGAGAGAGAGATTAGATTGACTGGCATAACTACCCAAGTGGATATTTAAGTGGATTGACTCTCCATTGACTGGCATAAACTACCCAAGTGGATATTTAAGTTTTGGCTTCATAAGAGAAGCCCTGCTGGATTAGGCTACAGCCCATCTAGTCCAGCATCCCGTCACACACAGTGGCCCACCAATGCTCATGGGCATCTCAAGCAGAGACAAGGATGAACCTTTGCGTGCTCTCGAATCCCAGCAAATGGCCTTAGAAGCATCCCGCTCCTCCCCCCAGCCTGAAAGATGCACCTAGACATTCATTCTAGTAGCTATTGGTACATCTAGTAGCCATTTGTCTAACCCTGCCTTAAAGCCATCTAGACTGGTAGCTGTTACCACCTCTTCTTGCAGCACATTCCATAAGCCGATGACACTCTGGGTGAAGAAATACTACCCTTTGTCGGTTCCAGCTCTCCTACCCATCAGCTTCATAGAGTGCCCGCTGGTTCTAGTGTTGTGCAATAGAGAAAATAAATTTTCTCTGTCTACCTTTTCTATACCATGCATAATTTTATATACTTCAATCAGGTCTCCTCTTAAACACCGTCTCTCCAGACTGAACAGGCCTAGACATTGCAACCTGATTTTGTAAGGGAAGTGTTCCAGCCCCTTAATCATTCTGCTTCCCTTTTCTGTACCTTCTCTAGTTCCACAATATCCTTTTTGAGGTGTGACCAGAATTGTACACAATATTCCAAATGTGGCTTCCCCATAGATTTATAAAGAGGCAAAATGACACTTGCTGACTTATTTTCTGTTCCCTTCCTAATTATTCCCAGCATTGAATTAGCTTTTTTCGCTGCTGCTGTGCACTAGGTTGACACCTTCATTGACACCAGAACCCCGAGATCCCTTTCCTGGTGTGTTGCAGAAAGCTCAGACCTCATCAGTTTATAGGCATAATTTGGATTCTTGGCCCCGATGTGCATTAGTTTGCACTTGTTAAGATTAAAGCACATTTGCCACTTGGTTGCCCAGTCACCCAATGCTAACAGATCCTTCTGGAGCTTTTGGCAATCCCTTTTGGTTTTTACTACCCTAAATAATTTAGTATCATCAGCAAACTTTGCTATTTTACTATGTGCCCCTTCTTCTAGATCAGTGGTTCTCAACCTGAGGGTTGGGACCCCTTTGGGGGTCGAACTACCCTTTCAGAGGGGTCGCAACTTGTCTCCCACTGCCCTTCCCTCCCACCTCCCAGCTGCTCCACCCCATGGTTGGTGGTCTCCACAACATGAAGAACTCCATTAAGGGATTGTGGCATTAGGAAGGTTGAGAACCGCTGTTCTAGATCATTGATGAATAAAGTAAAAAGCATTGGTGCCAACACTGAGCCTTGAGGGCCCCCACTTCTTACCTCTTTCCACCCTGAGAACTGGACGTTTATTACTACTCTCTGCTTCCTGCCCTTGAGCCAGTCACAAATGCAGGATAGAACCTGTCCTTTTATTCCATGGATGATGAGTTTACTCAGTAGCCTTCGATGTGGGACTTTGTCAAAAGCCTTCTGAAAGTCCAGATAGACAATGTCAACTGGTTCACCTTTATCCACGTGTTTATTGACACTCACAAAGAATTCCAACAAGTTTGTGAGGCATGATTTACCTTTGCAGAAGCCATGCTGGCTTTTGTTCAGCAATGCTTGCTTCTCCATGTGCACACTAATTTTGTCTTTAATGATGGTTTCTATCATCTTACATGGAGCCGACATTAAGCTAACTCTTCTATAATTGCCCGAATCACCCCTGGATCCTTTTTTGAAGATTGGTATTACATTGCTATCCTCTAGTCTTCAGGCATAGAGGCTGATGTTAGGGAAAGATTATATATTTTTGCTAGAAGGTCAGCAATTTCACATTTGAGTTCCTTAAGAACTCTTGGATGAATACTATCTGGTTCAGGTGATTTGTTAACATTTAGAGTGTTTTTCCACTGTCACTAAAAGTACCCATTAAGTACCCATTAATGGGTACGTAATGGCATTTTTGTACTCATTAATGGGTACTTCTAGTGACAGTAGAAAAACACCCTTTGTTTATTAAGGACCTCTTCCTTGGTTATCTCTATCCAGTTTAATTCTTCAGAAAATACAGGCTCAGCTACTGGCACGTGCCCTCAGTTTTCCTCTGTGAATACAGAAGCAAAGAATTCATTCAGTTGACACTATAGATCACGGCATCCTCTTGGACCGCCTGAAGGGGTTAGGCATCGGGGGCGCTGCTTTGCAGTGGTTCCGGTCCTTCCTCTTGGGCAGGTCTCAGAGGGTGCTGCTCGGGGACTGTAGCTCCAGTAAGAGGTACCTCACCTGTGGGGTTCCTCAGGGGGCTATTTTGTCTCCGATGTTATTTAACATCTATATGAAGCCGCTGGGTGAGATAATACAGAGTCATGGTGCTGGGTGTTATCAGTACGCTGATGACACCCAAATCTATTTCTCCGTGTCTCGTTCGTCGGCCTCGAATTCCGATGGCATCTCTTCTCTCAATGAATGTCTTCAGGCGGTAATGGGCTGGGTGAGGAAAAACAGACTGAAACTGAATCCAGACAAGACGGAGGTGCTCATGGTAGCGGCCCCGAAACCAAGAATTGGGTTGCAACCTCCAGTCCTGGATGGGGTCACACTCTCCTCCAGTGACTGTGTTCACAGTCTGGGGGTGCTCCTTGACTCGTCGCTCCTGATGACAAATCAGGTAAATGCGACGGTCAGGAGTGCCTGTTATCAGCTTCGGCTGATACGCCAGCTGCGCCCTTTTCTGGAAGTAAGGGATCTCGAGACTGTTGTGCACACGCTGGTAACCTCACGCCTTGACTTCTGTAATGCACTCTACATGGGGCTACCCCTGTGCTTGACTCGGAAATTACAGCTGGTTCAAAACATGGCAGCCAGGCTTGTCTCAGGAACATCTAGGAGGGACCACATCACTCCCGTTTTGAGGTCCCTCCACTGGCTGCCTATCAGCTTCCGGGCCCAGTACAAGGTGTTGGTTATCACCTTTAAAGCCCTAAATGGCTTGGGTCCAAGCTATCTCAGGGACCGCCTCCTCCCGTACAATCCTCCCCGCACTCTCCGATCCTCTGGGAGGAACTTACTGCAGCCTCTAAAATCTAGGCTTGCGGCGACCTCCCAGAGGGCGTTCTCTGCTGTCGCCCCCAAACTCTGGAACGACCTGCCGGATGAGATCCGTCAGATAACATCATTAGACAGCTTTAAAAAGGCGGTCAAGATGGATCGCTTCCGGCAGGCCTTTCCAGATTAACCATCCCGGCCCAGATTCCCTGATTCCTCCCGTGGCCCCATCTTAGTGATGGTTGAGGATCAATAGAGGGACATCAGGGTTTTTAGTTTTTAAATTATTGTTTTACGCATTGATATTGTGTTTTAATATGTTATATTGTTTAATACTGTCTTAAGGGGGGGAGGGATAAGGTGTTTTTAATTGTTATATTTTACATTTTACTGTTGTTAACCGCCCGGATTGGTTTGCCATAGGGCGGTATACAAATAAATATTATTATTATTATTATATTATTATCAGTCTCTCTGCAATCTCTGTGTCTTCCCTTTCTGTGTCTATCCCTTTCTGTCCCTTGCTATCTAATGGTCCAACTGCTTTCCTGGTTCGATTCCTATTTCTGATATACTTACAGAAGTTTTTGTTATTTCTTTTGATGTTCTTAGCAATGTGTGCCTCAAAATCTTTCTTGTCTTTCCTTTTTTTTTGGAAAGCCAATTCTTTTATTATTATTATTATTATTATTGTAATTATACAATTATATCTCAAATTATATTGCAATTACTATTATCAACAACAGGGCAAATTTAAACTAGACAAACAAAAACAAAACAAGACTCAATTCAACTTAATGCCTACACCTCAAACGAATTACAACCAGTTCAGCCTATGACCCATATATTACCATTACCAAGTTAATTCTGGAAATAATGCTTGGATTTTGCTCTTTAACACCTTAAAAGAGTACGAACCAGCAATCCTATAGTTTGTGTTTAGTTGAGCTTTCTTAATAAATGGCAACCATTTACTAATAAATTTGTTTTGAACTTCAAATACTTGCATCTTTTCTTTCTGTGCTGTTAACAGTTCATTGGCAGGTTGAGACCATATTCACAGGTTCCAGCTGTCTTGAGATAAGCGTCCTGGAAATTTCCAAAATAGGGCAATTTCCGCTTTGTCTGTTGTAAGCAGAATCTTTAACAGCTCATTGTGTGAAGGGGGAATGTTACTTTCTTTAAAATGTAATAAAAAAACCATAGTTGGTGTTAAAGTAAGGGTCTGCGAGATAACGTCCCTCAAAACATTTTCTACCAGAAGCCAGAATTTTTTAATTTCTGGACATTGCCACCATAGATGGAAATATGACCCCCGCTCCTCACAGCCGTTCCAGCACTGAGGAGAGAGCGTGTTGTTAATCCTGTGGAGAACCAATGGTCTTTCTTGCCTTTCCTGATTGTCACCTTGCATTTGTGGTCCCAGTGCCTATGTTCCCTCCTGTTCTCCTCATTTTCTAAATAAACTTTACTTGTTTTTAATTATTTCTTCTACTGCACTTGTGAGCCTCATTCCTACCAGAGCACTAAAACATTCAATATAACAGGGATGTGCAAGGATATTCAAAAACTAGAAAATCCGTCAAATGTCGACATTTGGACTCAAATCAGATTTTCGAAAATCCAAATAAGCATTTGGACAAATTTTGGATTTTTGAAAATTTGATATGGATTTTCAAATAATTTTGTGAGCAATATTTTCAAGGACAGTGTGTCAGCAAAACAAACTGATAAGGAGCTTCAAAGAGTAACTGGTCTAAACCAGTAAGCTATGGACTTAGTTCTTACTGCGCATGTCAGAGAAATCTGATATGTATGTCTTTTTTCTGTTTAGAAGGCGTTACGGGAAATTTGTAATCATCAGCCGTGGTTTTAGGTATAAATTGTGTTCTGGAATGTGGGAGGTTCGAAGTTTTGTCTTGATGGGGTTATGGAAAAGGCGAACTTCCTATGCTGCAGCATACAAAAATTAAATGGAATCTTTTTCTCTCTGACCCATCTGCTTATTGAGAAACTAATATGAATAGCAGTTGCTGGTAGAGCGGCAACTTGTTTTCATAGTGGTCTGGAACTTTCCTAACAATTTGAATGAACAGATTCACATCTACGAATATGTGCAAAAATTATATAGATAACTTAGAATCATAGAATCATAGTATGGTAGAGTTGGAGGGGACCTCCTGGGTCATCGAGTCCAACCCCCTGCTCAAGGCAGGATCTCCTAAACCATCTCAGACAGATGGCCGTCCAGTCTCTGCTTGAAGACCTCCATCGAAGGGGAACCAACCACCTCCCGTGGCAGCCTGTTCCACTGGTTGATCACTCTTACTGTTAGAAATTTTTTCCTAACATCTAAACTAAATCTTTTCCCCTGCAGTTTCACCCCATTGTTTCTAGTCCTTCCTTGAGAGAGTGAGAACAGGGCTGATCCTTCTGCCCTGTGACAACCCTTGAGGTATTTGTAGACAGCTATCATGTCTCCTCTCAGTCTTCTTTTTGACAGACTAAACATTCCTAGTTCCTTAAGCCGTTCCTCATAGGACATGGTTTGCAGACCGTTCACCATCTTGGTAGCTCTCCTTTGAACCTGCTCCAGCTTGTCAGTGTCTCTTTTAAACTGGGGTGACCAGAACTGGACACAGTGCTCCAGATGAGGTCTGACCAAGGTAGAGTAGAGGGGGATAATAACTTCACGTGATCTGGACTCTATGCTTCTCCTAATACACCCCAGGATTGCGTTTGCCTTTTTTGCAGCTGCCTCGCACTGTTGACTCATGTTCAGTTGATGATCTACCAGGACACCCAAGTCTTTTTCACATGTGCTGCTGCTCAGCCGAATTCCTCCCAATGTATATGTGCTTTTTTCATTTTTCTTGCCCAGGTGCAGAACCTTGCATTTTTCTTTGTTAAATACCATTTTATTAGTTGCAGCCCATTGTTCGAGTTTCTCTAAATCTTTTTGAATCCTCTTTCTCTCTTCTCTGGTGTTTGCAATCCCCCCTAGCTTTGTGTCATCAGCAAATTTGATCAGTTTCCCTTCAACTCCCTCGTCCAGATCGTTTATAAAAACATTAAACATAACTGGGCCCAGGACAGAACCTTGTGGTACTCCACTTGACACTTCCCTCCATTTGGATGTGCAGCCATTTAAAGCCACTCTTTGAGTACGATTACTAAGCCAGTTTTGAATCCCCCTTATAGTTGCCTTGTCAAACCCATATTTGATCAATTTTTCAATGAGGATCGCATGAGATACTTTGTCAAATGCTTTGCTGAAATCAAGAAATACTATGTCTACTGCATTTCCTTGATCAACCCATTCAGTGATTTTGTCATAAAATGAAATCAAGTTGGTCTGACACGACTTGTTTGATACAAACCCATGTTGACTACTGTTAATTATTGAATTCCTATCCAAATGCTGACATATGTGTTGTTTAATAATTTGTTCGAGAATCTTTCCTGGTATTGAAGTCAGGCTAACAGGCCTGTAGTTCCCTGGGTCTACCTTCTTCCCTTTTTTGAAGATAGGAACAACGTTTGCCCTTCTCCAATGGTCCGGGACTTCTCCTGTTCTCCATGACTTCTCAAAGACTACAGCACGTGGTTCAGCAATTACCTCTGCTAATTCCTTCAGTACCCTAGGATGTAATCCATCTGGACCCGGGGACTTAAATTCGTTTAAGTTAGCTAAGCGTTCCCTTACTCTCTCAGTGTTGATTTTGTGTCTTGATTCTCCTAGTCCTTCATCAGTACAGTGAAGGACTGTTGCATGCACATTATCCCTCTTGGAAAAAACAGATGCAAAATAGGAGTTCAGAATCTCTGCCTTCTCAAGATCACTTTTGATCACTTCTCCATTCTCTCCCTGCAGACTTCCCAAAACCTCTTTGACTTTTCTTTTGCTGTTGACATATCCCCAAAACCCTTTTTTATTGTTTTTAGTCTCTCTTGCATCTCCTCCTGCCCATCCAATTCTCTTTCCTCTGACAGGCATCCAAAAAGTAGTTCCCTCCACCAAAGTTCCAGGGCAAGAGACCAGCAACCCTTCCTTTGGATCCATCACTCACAGCTAAAACTGACTCAGTTCTGGGATAATCTGAATGCAGGATAGTCCTAATCGGGGCAGGCAGGTCTCCAGAAGAAACAGAAATGCACTTTGGCATCTTGATTCCCAAGGACAGAGAACAGCCTCAATTCTGATTAAAGAATAAATGTGACTGCAGCTATACCTTTATAAGGAGAACAGAAAAATGGACACCATTAACAGTGGCTGTCTTGTTTGAACTCCAACTGCTTGTTACATAACTAAGAAAGAAGGACTTTTCTTTCTATCCTCCCAATCCCTTTTTATTTTGTGTTGCCTTTTAGATTGTAATTATGGTGCAGGACCTATTTTATCTTTGTATTCTGGAATTATGTGTCCATGCATGTGTGGAGGCATGTGACAATAAAACACATGAAGATAGCAGCAGCTGGGGCACCATCTAGCTAGGAGGTGGTAACTGCAGAGGGAAAATTTCCTGCATTATCACCCTATTGGGATATCCAGCCACCATCTGGAGGGGGCATATAAACAGTGCAACCAATCAGAGGGCAGTAAGAACTTTCATACCTATCAAATGAAGTAGATCATATCACTTTCTTAGACATGGGAGTTAATTCAATGAAGGTATTGGCAATGTGCAACTGCAGTTAAAAAAAAAGAATCTTAGTGATAATATGAAATAGTAATGAAAACAAAAATGCTAGTATTATAATGCCCTTGTACAAATCAATGATGCATCCAAGTTGATTAAAGGGATGAAAAACATTTCTTATGATGAAAGGCTGCTGTCACTGGGGCTTTTTAGTCTAGAAAGGAGTAGAGTGAGAGAGGACGTGATAGAAGTATAATAATTATGTGTGGTTTGGGAAGAGTGGATAAGAAAGAAAATAAAAATTTATCAGTTTCCCAAAATACTAGAACAAGTGTTCACCCAATGAAATTGAAATCTGGACAAATCAGGATAGCCAAAAGGGAATTATTTTTTACAAAACGCATAGACAAATTTTGGATTTGACCACCACAAGACGTATTGGCTCAGGAGGTTTTAAAAAGCGTTTACATTCAGGACATAAAGGCAATCAATTGCTATAGTCCTGATGATAGGGTGAAAGCCTCTGTAACGGGAGTTTACTTCTATAAAACATCTTCTGGGATCTTTCACTCAGAGGAAGCTGTAAGGTCATGTTTTACTAATGGAATTACTTGTGCAATTGGCTGGCCACTGTGTAAATAGATTGCTGGACTAGGTGGACCACAGATCTGATCCAGTGGGGCATTTATGTTCTTTATACAGTCACTACACATTGAAGCATTCTAGTTCCATTATTTTTTCAAAAGTATAAAAAGTGATATTTCCCATGCTTGTACATTGAAAAAGAAGGCAAGACATATAAAAAAGAAAAGTCCTTAGAAAAACAATTTGGTGTCTGGTTTCCGCAGACTCAAGACAGCCTTAATCCCTTAAAAATGTAAGGTGTGACCTCAGCCTGTGTTTGTACAGTTGAGAATCTTCAAGAGTTTTCCAATCATTATTAGTTTGTTCAGAATCTAAGCCTTTGGGATATCGGAGAAGCATTTGTGGAAAAGGGTATGGAAAAATGTTATCTTTACATTTATTCCAAATTCTTAACATGATGTGCATAAATGAATGGATTGTTAACTTTATCCATTTTATTTTTGATATCAAAAAACAAAATATTAAATTTGGATGTATGAATGTCTTTATATTGTATGCACCATCTTCTACTTATATCATGAATTTAAATACATTTCTCAATTGGAAGGTTGGGAAAGGAAAACCCCAACTTTTAACCATTGTAGTTCTATAGTATTCTGCCCCCGCCCTCTTTTTTGCCTAAGAAAGCAAAGGCTAGAAGGTCCTTGTTCCACTTGAGAACCTTTTGCAGGGGAAGTAAAGAGGATTATCTGGAACAGATTTAATGATTTTGGCAAAATCATTATTCTGAGGGGTGCAATTTTCCCTGTAAGTGATAGGGATTTTCCAAACTGTGTTTTAAGTTCACGTTTGATGTTTTTCCCCAAAAGTCTCATAGTTCAGCTTGATAGTCTTATACACATTGGCTGTTATAAATACTCCCAGATATTTGAAACCTGATTTTACTGTTTGTAAAAAACTGTCTACAGTCTAGAAAATATATAAACTATCATTGGGGGACATTCTTATAAAAAGCTAGGGATTTATTAAGATTAAGAACATAACATAAGAACATAAGAGAAGCCTTGCTGGATCAGGCCACAGCCCATCTCGTCCAGCATCCTGTTGTACACAGTGGCCCACCAAATGCTCATGGGCATCTCAAGCAGAGACAAGGACAAACCTTCTCCTGCTCTCGAGTCCCAGCAGATGGCCTTAGAAGCGCCCCAGTTCCTCCCCCCCTCAGCCTAGGATGCACCTAGGCATTCGTTCTACTAGCCAGTAAGATTGATTTTAAGTCCTGAGGCAGAATGGAAGTCTTGAGTTCCTGCTGTAAGTTGTTAATATTCTAAGCCCAATATACTTTTTGAGGTGTGGTGACCAGAATTGTGAACAATATTACAAGTGTGGCCTCACCATGGATTTATAAAGGGTGTGCCCCCATGCATGTTTGGTTCAGTACTGAACGTGGGCTTGGCAATGCGTTTTAGATTTGGTCTACTTTCCACTTTCCCAAACCATGCCAGACCAGGATCAAATTTGGTATCCAAAAAAAAAAAAAAAGTCTCGGCATGGTTTGGGGTCCTGACACACATTGTTTGGCGAGCTGAGACCTTGCATGGGGTCAGTCCTGGGCTATCCGGAGAGGAGATTGGTGCTCACGTCATTGGGAGATGGGGTGTGCTTGCTGTTCCTCCCTGTGCATTGGAGATCACAGCCACTGACATTTTTTGGGACTGGAAAAATACAGATCACCAAGGCAGGCAGGATAATGGCTTAATTTTTGTGCATTTTCCATGAAAATATTTCCACCCCTGTTTCCCAATCGCCCAGGCGATCATGATAAAAGGCTTGATTTTCTACCTTTTAAACTAGACGGGCATTCTCGCGGTTCCTAGTGGAGCGAAGGTGCACAAAACTGCTCAAGCGGCTAACTGCCGCTAAAACTCATAGCGGCTTTCAGTCTTTTAAAATGATTTCTAGATTTATTATTGGTATTAAGCTTTATTTCATCTTTTTCCCATGCTTCCCAGCACAGACCTGGCTTTCTGTGCCGCTAAAGGAGGGGGGGGATGCAGCATTTGCAGTTGGCGGCACAAGGGCAGGCTGACATCAATCCGGGTTCCAACAAGGAGAGAAGGGGTGGAAAGGAGGTGGTGCTGCTCCCCCATGCCAGAGTTTGGCGTGGTTTGCATGGGGACACCTCCATCCGCGCCAAACCTGCACTCAGCCCATGTTGCTGGGAATGACGTAGGAACGGGCTGGGAGCGATCTCGGACCCATGTGTTTCAATCCCGCTCCAAACGGCTTGCATGGGGACACGGCCAAAGAGGGAAAATGACACTTGCTGACTTGTTTTCAATTCCCTTCATAGTTCTTCCCAGCATTAAATTAGCTTTTTTCACTGGTGCTGCACACTGGGCTAACACCTTCATTGAACTGTCCACCAGAACCCTGAGATCCCTTTCCTGGTGTGTTGCAGAAACCTCAGCCACCATCAGTTTATAGACATAATTTGAATTTTTGGCCCCGATGTGCATTATGTTGCACTTATTAAGATTAAAGCACATTTGCCACTTGGTTGCCCACTCACCCAAAGCTAAGAGATCCCTCTGGAGCTCTTGGCAATCTCTTTCAGTTTTTACTAACCAAAATAATTTAGTATCATCAGCAAACTTTGCTATTTTACTATGTACCCCTTCTTCTAGATCATTGATGAATAAAGTAAAAAGCATTGGTCCAAACACTGAATCTTGGAAGACCCCACATTTCACCTCTTTCCTCCCTGAGAATTGGCCATTTATTACTACTCTCTGCTTCCTAGCCTTAAGGCAGTCACAAATCCAGGATAGAACCTGTCCTTTTATTCCATGGCTGATGAGTTTACTTGGTAGCCTTTGATATGGGACTGTCAAAAGCCTTCTGAAAGTCCAGATTGACAATGTCTACTAGTTCGCCTTTATCCATGTGTTTATTGATTGTGTAATCTCAAAGAATTGAGATTGATCCACGTGTTTATCCATGTGTAATCTCAAAGAATTCCAACAAATTTGTAAGGCATAATTTATCTTTGCAGAAGCCATGGTGATTTTTATTCAACAATGCTTGCTCCTCCATTTTCACCTTAATTTTATCTTCAATTATATTTTCCATCACCTTACATGGAGCTGACTGGCAGTTGAGTTTTCTGGACTTGAGACATGGAATTACGTATTATTGGCTCTAGCATTCTAGAATGTAGTAGAAAAATTTATTTGACTAGTCGTATGACCATTTCAAAGTACAATACAGTTAAAACAAGTAAAACAAAAGCCACCTGTATACAGTCAAGGTTCTACTTTCAGGAAATGTGTTCTTTTCTTAATAGCTTTTAAAATGAAGAGGCTAACTCCTACTATAATAGATCTTTCACGTCCTTGTAGAAGAAGTGCCATAAGCTCAGTTCTATTGTGTGACTGAAACCTGGATACTAATGGGTATAAAAACCTGTGTCGAAGTTTTGTATAAGCTGGACAATCAATAAGAAAATCTTCCATATCTTCAACCGATTGATCACCCCAGACACAGAGTCTTTCACATCTTGGCATGTTATAATAACGGCCGGTTTGCATCATGATGCCATGTTAGTCAAATCTGACCCTAGTAAACAATCTTCTTAAAGGTAGCGGAATCGGGATCGTCAGATATTTTTCCAGCTTGATATTCCCTTTATGGAATGAGCATTCTAGAATGTCTTTACCCTGCAGAACATCATTAAAAATTATCTAGTTGAGGGATCAATATCTCTGTAAATTTTTATAGAAATATAGAAAGAAGACCATCCGGGCTGGACCTTTGTTGTGCTTCAGATTTTGAATAACTGATTTGATTTCTTCTGACCTAAAGGGTTTCTGTAAGCTGTCTTGCTGTCCTCCATTGATTGTAGGAAAGTTTGTTATTGTAAATAAGAGGTGGCAGCTGTTAATAGTATTCTCTTGACTTGAATGTAATTTCTCATTAACATATTTTAATGAACTTGCAGTCTTATCATAATTTGTGACCCAGGGTGTTTTTCCACTAGCACTAAGGACTCATTAAGGACCCATTTGGCTCAGAGCAGGAAGACCCCATTTCCACTGCAGACCCCATTAGAGCCACATTTGTTTCCACCAGTTCTAGGGAAATCTGGATCATATGAGTACTTCAGGACCTATAATCCAGATTTCCTGTAGACCCCATTAAAGCAGTCTACAATGGGGTCTTCAGCCATCAAATCAGGATTATATGGAGCCTGTTTCCACCACAATTGGGCAATGGGGTCTAGGGGAGGCTCGGGGGGGGGAGCCATGGGGCGGGGTTGCCCCAAAACTCAAAACTTCGAACCCTGTGCATATTCTCCGAAGTTCCTCCAAAGTTGCCTTCGAAGATTAGCACAGGCTCTGAAGAGGACCCCATGCGAGAGTAATGCCTTTGTCAAAGGCTCCGGAGAATCTTCAAAGTTTGCAGCAGATCGCTCCGGAGATTCTCCGGAACCACTCTGGAGGATCTTCAAAGAATCTCCGGATCATCTACGGAGATTGCACCCCATCCCCCAAAACACCTGGAGTGACAGGCAAGCCACATGTGGGTAGATCCGGATTCGCCACATGGGTGCCCTGGCGTTTCCACTGCGAGCAAGCTAGCACCCATTGCTATTGAGTGCTAGACCACCCGTGGAAACGCACTGGGTACTTTCCTTAATCTGGATCTATTAGATCCGGATTAAGGGAAGGACCCATTCCTTAGTTCTGGATCATCTTAGATCCAGATTGAGGTCAGTGGAAAAACACCCCCAATTTTCCTCAAAGAAGGAATCTTTTCTTTGGCATAAGATCTAAGGTAGTCTTTAATAAGTGTGCTACCAACTTGGAATTATTATTAAAAACATGTAAAATTTATGTTTGAAATAAAATTGGGCCCTGGAAATATTTCTTCTAATGTATCAAATACCATTCTTTTGTATTGCATTTTTGTCTGCTTTGTAGATTGATTTTTTTGTGTAAGCAATTCAGTAATCAATGTTTGTCTTGTTACCATGTTTAATTTTTCTTTTAGTGGCTATGTGAAATGAGGATACTTCTTACTACAGGTTGTACCACCATTTATACCTGTTAACATATTGTTCTTTTTTAATCCCAGTTGTCCTCGACTGTTGAGGCCTTAGTTGGTATTTCTGAATTAAGCCTCCAGATAGGATTAGATTTATTAAAAGTAAAAATTCTTGTGGTAAATATGAGGGTATGGTCTAATGTGTTAATGAATCTATATAGCAAAAGTTGGCTTTTGCACTAATCCTTTGGAAGCCAAAATATAGTCAATTTTAGATAAATTATGCAGTGGCTGAATGTGTCCACTAGATGGAGATCTTCAATTAACTTGGTTCTGCTTAGTGACTTGTTTTTAACTTGGATTTAAAACTGTATTTATATATGCACCAATCAGTAGCAAATTTAATAAGGTTATTGAAAACGTTGAGTAAGTAGTTACCCAGAATTAGGTGCATATATGTAACCAAGTGTTAGTTTAGGGGGACCCGCACTACTATTGTCTTGGAATCATTAATCTGGAATGGGATAGATGGGTAAATGATGGACACTCTACAGATTTAGACATGCAATGGAGGAAAACTCATTTTTGAATAGAGGATGGGAGAATAGCTGTTTCCACTTTTTTTGTTTTGTGGGCTTTCTGCAGCATTATGTCCTCTCTCTAAGAAGATAGCATTCCAACTTTTTGTGCTTAACAATGTTACTTGCTTGTTTCATATTAAGGGATAATACTTTTAAAGAACTCATAGCACTTCTAAAAATTGAGGAATCTGGGTAAGGGAAGGGAAGGGACTGGCCTGCCCACCCCTGGGTTGAATTCGACCCAATGGCAGCAGCCCTGGGTGGAGCATCCCACCCCCGCACCGTGGCCCCCCAGGCTAGGCCACGTGGGGACGGATTCCCCTTTTGCACCTAGGCAGGACACGTTCCTTACCTACCCTAGATGAAAAAGGGGAATCCATCCCTACCTGTCCTAGCCGTTCAGCTGTAGTGCAAAAAGGCCTCAGGTTGCATTGTTAGATCTATTCAGCTTTGAAAAAACTGTTAAGAGGGAATCTGAGTGAAGTTTATTCACCTTTCCTACATTCTGCAGGATTTTATAGACTAAAATTCTTTTCTCTATTTTGAGACCAGCTTTGTGAATCTCTTTGCACAACACTAGACAAGAAGTATTTTTGCACCAAGCACGTCATGGTTCTCACAACAAAAATTAGTAGCAGTAGTATTTTTTCCTTTTACATTTTACAAAGCTGACATTTTCAATTCAGATTTATTGATGAGTTACAAAACCAATTCAGTTAACAGGGATGAAAAACTGAAAAAAAGACAATACACACACAAGGAACACTGCAGTATGTAGGTCAGCAGTCCCCATTCTCTATACAAATTGTCTCATTCGTTCCAGAAATTATTTTCTAAGGTGTAAGACCCTTCCAAAAAATAAAGCAACTTTGTTGGTCATCTGGCAGTTTACTTTTTGCAAAAGAAAAAAATTCCTATCAAAATTCTGGCACGTCAAATATTTTAGTAAAATTATCATTCTTCCTTTAGGATTTGCAAAGCTATTAGATATTTTACTCCAATACATTTGTGGCCCATTTTTCTTCCTTTACACCAAATTGTGAAGGCAAAATAAGGAAACCTAACAAAGGCTGTTGAAAACCCAGAAATACAACTCTAACTCCATGTAATTCTTTTTTTAAGAAAACTGTATTATAGTGGCCTCTTCTATCATAGAGATATTGCAGATGCTTTTAAATTTCAACATAACAGCTCCTTTTATCCAGTTGCCACCAGGTAAACTTAATCCTTAGCATTCACCACACTGACAGAAATTTGGGTAATTTATCTTCATTTCTATTCTGCCCTATACCACAAGGTCTGAGGATGTAAATAAAAATGACAAAAAAGCAAATAATCTTTTTTTTAAAAAAAAGTGTGTATAATTATTGTGGTTTCCGGAAAGGCTTTCATCGTGTCATAATTAGCTCCAAAACCGAAAAAAAGGAAACCCCTCAAGTAACACAAAGGGAGCCTCCTATTTTCTCTCACCTCCGCCCCTCCCCCCGATTCTTTTCAACGAACGAGGCGGGACGGTTGTGCGCACTCGCCCCGCCTTTCAACGGAGGCCGTTTAAATTACATGCACGTGCGCACTAAGAGGGCGCGAGGAAGGGGCGGGTTCTCGTTATAGGGACGAGTCGTCAGTGGGTAGTTCTCCCGCCGCCATTTTGGATCTGATTCTCCAGCTCTTCTCTCCATATTCCCTCCCCTGCTCGTCGTCCCTGAAGAAAGAGAGAGAGAGAGAGAAAAAAGCGGTGCGCGCGCGAGTCGCTTTCTCTCCCTCGTCCCTCGCGACCCTTCTGTTTTTTTTCGGCCAAGGACACCCCCCCCGGAGCGATGTCGGCGAGCAGAAACCTGAAGCAAGTGAAGATCGAGAACAGCTCCCTGGCGTCCGCGCCGCCGATGAGCATGGTGGGCGGCGGCAGCATGAAAGGGCTGCGGAATCTGGAGCCGGCGGCGGAGAACGAAGCGGTGGCCGCCATGGTGATGGTGAAGAAGGAGGAGGAGGAGGAGCAGGGCGGCGGCTTCACCGTCGACATCAAGAGCTTCCTGAAGCCCGGCGAGAAAAGCTACACGCAGAGGTGCCGCCTCTTCGTGGGGAACCTGCCCACCGACATCACCGAGGAGGACTTCAAGCGCCTCTTCGAGCGCTACGGGGAGCCCAGCGAGGTCTTTATTAACCGGGACCGCGGCTTCGGCTTCATCCGCCTGGTGAGGAGCTGAGAGACTCCCTTAACGGCCCTGGGAAGAAGACTCTGTGGGGGAGAAACGAGCGGGCGGGGGGAGAGGAAGGGGAAAGGGCAGGGGCATTGCTCCTTTGGGAGAAGGAAGCGCCAGCCCTTTTCCCTTGTCTGTCTCAAGGAGGCCGTGGGGGAGTTTAGAGGGACCCTTTCTACCGTACAGCCCTCGCTCCCCTCCAGTCCAGTCTCTGGAGGGGCGGGTGTGTGTGTGAGAGTGTGGTGTGGCGGTTCTGCGGCAGAGTCGGGGGAGACTGCGCGCGCCCCCGCACGCGCGCGCGCCTCCCTGTCCATCCTCGCCTCGTCGCGCGGACCATAGAAGAAACACTCCGCCCACCTAAAATCCGTGCGCGCGGTCGCTTTAGTTAGTGCCTGGTATGGCGCCTTTTAACTTCAGAGAAACCCCAGCGTTTCACGGCTGTTTAAAAGGTAAATGCGCCTCAGGGTCACCCGCGCAGCGTTCGGAGGTCGTCGTGAGTTTTAGTGAGGAATGAAGGGCTATTTAAAAAGCAGTTCGGGAAATTGGGGGGGGGGGGGAAATGCAAAATACAAATTGGATTTTAAATTTTACTACTAGGTCCTTTAATAAAATTAGTAGAGGTGTGTGTGCATGTTTTTGGGTTTTTTGCATTTTTATCCCACCCTGTACCCAAGGGTCTCAGGGCGGGTCACAACGTGTAAAATGAACACATTAAAACGAAAAACATATTAAGCATATTAAAACCATGGCAGTGCTTGGATGTGGGGAGGAAAAGGCTGTTCCTCCACTTAGGCAGATGCCAGGGTAAAAAAGTCCGTCTTCACAGCTTATTTTATGTCTGAATAGTGAGCAGTTGTTGCTTTGTATACTGAAAGTGTGGGGTTCAGTTCTCAGTATTTCCTGATAAGACTGAGTGAGAGTTCTGTCTGAAAGCCTGAAGTGCCGCTAACAGGCTTACTATCAATAGGAAAGTAAAAAGCCCAACACTTTTCTGCATGGTTTTTCTTAAATTCGACCATCCAAAGAACACTATTTCACTGTGTGATTTTTCATGCCAGCAGGAGCTTGTTCTCAGAGTTTAACTGAGCTCCTTTTCTCTTTGGATTTTTTCCTATATTCTTGATTGTGGGGAGAGTAAAGTGTACTCAGGTGTTGAAAATTGGATGCAGTAGTTCTTGGATATTTTGTGGTAAGGAGAAGTGGCAGATGGATGCCTCATTTCCCGGCCTGGCTTGCGTTATAATGTGCAGGAGACCAGCGCACACATTGGAGAAGTGGCTTCCAGCTGCTGCTTTCCCCTGCTGGATGCTGCCAGTGAGCCTCACAGGGGACATCTAAAGACAACAGAATACTGCTACAAGTCTAGGCAGTGTACATAGTTTAGAATTGAACTGACCTTTTAGGCATTGGATTGTACTGCAGTTGCATTGAACCCATCGCAAGTTGAATTTAAGAACATACGAGGAGCCCTGCTGGATGAGGCCGTAGCCCATCTATTTCAGCATTATGTTGCATACAGTGGCCCACCAATTGCCCATGAGCATCTCAAGCAGAGACAAGGGCAAACCTGCTTTTGAATCCCAGCAAATGGCCTTAGAAGCATCTTGCTTGTCCGCCCCCCCCCCCCCGTCTGAAAGATGTACTTAGGCATTTATTCTAATAGTCATTGATACATCTGTGTACTGAAATACATTTCAGTATTGTGTGTACTTTGTTCATTGATACATTTGTGTACTGAAACACATGGCTGATGGTTTAGAATCAGCCAGATGGATGACTAGCTTTCTGTCAGTTTCCCCAAGGTAGTGAAGGGAAACATATGTGTGGGAGTCAGCTTTCTCCTTGGTAATCATTAGTATTCCTAATTAGTACTGCAAGAAACTTGTCCATTTCTTATTTTATCCCTCTTTTTATGGGCTATCTCACCACTTACTGTGAATGCCTTTGACAGATGAGACTCAGAGTGCTTCAGTAGAAATGAAAATCATATACATGCCCTTATTAGCCAGTCTGTTGATTAATTCAAAACCCATGTGAGTCAGGATGCTCTCTTTTGAACAGTGGTAGCTGTATGTGCTTATTTTAGAGAAAACAGTAGAAGTTCTTTATGCTTCATTGGAGCACAGAGGAATAAAGGCAAGGAAATGCCTGCTCTATGCAGATCTCATTTTAGCTGCTCTAGTTTAGCCCACTGAGAAAAGGTATTCTGTACTCAATAGGAAAGGAAAGACTGAGGGTGGGAAGAAGCAACTTTGACTTTCTGGAGGTCTGTTGTACCACCATGACCAAGATCAGCATTGCCACTACCATTTTACAATCTCATGGCCTTTTGCAGTCATAGATCATACCTTGCAGCTCAAACTGTGGATGTTTGAAGGGACTGTGCACTGTCATAACCTGTGAGATAGTCACCTGCACTTGCTTCAACAGTAAAGAATACTCTTTAAGTGCTTTCCTGTTGGGACACTGGCCAGCAGCCCATGTGGAATGGCACCAGGTCACCCACACACATGAGATGCTTCATCTGCATGGTGGATGTTGGAGCAGAAACAAAAATCTGAATTTACCAAAACTTGACTGCAGTTTTGTTTTTGTGCAGAATGCATAATGACACTTTAAAAGTAATTGTTGCAAACTGTTGCATGGCACAAAATGTTTTGTTGACTCTGTAACTGAAGTTCTGAAAGTGCTACTGCAATTGGTTCCTCACCACAGTTTTGCATTACCAAGTTATTAAGCATTTCAGAAACCATTTCTTAACCTAAAATCTATCCAAGACCATTACATCATTGCTTAATTTGAAAAGTAGATCTGACCATACTTATTTATTTCTATCCCGCCCTATACCCGAAGGTCTCAGGGCGGGTTACAATATTAATCTTAGACAGGTCCCTGCCCTCAGGCTTACAGTCTAAAGAGACAAGAAGCAAAAGGAAGATGGTGTGGGAGGGAACAGGGAACAGCAAAAAGCAAGCATTTGAGGTCTTCAGATCCAATTCTTGTTTGTTTCTTACTTAGATGTAGGGTAGCCACCTAAAAGGAATAATTTCATTGTTTTCCCTCTCCCAAGTCACGTTCCCTTTTCTGTTTCCATGGAAAGGCTGACTGGTATAGAATGTGCTGGGTTTTGGCTGCTTGCTACTTAAATCTTTCAATTTCAAAGTAGTCCCTTCCTTGTAAATTATTTTTTGAAGGAAAGGTCAGCAAGGAAGGGAATTGCTTGCCTGGATACCATCAAGAATTAAAGTCACTTGTTTTTCCTGTCTTGTATTAAGAAAAGCTGGAAAAGGCATATGTTCCTATATGTTTTTGTTGCAACAGAATCAGAGGTTCTTAAATTACTTCATCTCTTCATTATTTTGATCTTGGGAAGTGAACCAGATCCCAGAACTTTCAAGTGGAAATAAGGTTGGACAGTTATCATGGTTGCCAGGGAGCATCAGCGAGCAGAATGGCTCGCTGAAACAGAAAAGAAATTATATGAGGTAAAACAGATTTATTATGCATTATTTGCAGCTGTGTATGAAGTTTTTTGTTTTTTTTCCAAAAAGGAATCCAGGACTTTGGCTGAGATTGCAAAAGCAGAACTCGATGGAACCATTTTGAAGAGCAGACCTCTTCGAATTCGATTTGCAACTCATGGAGCTGCTTTAACAATAAAGAATCTTTCACCTGTTGTGTCCAATGAGCTTTTGGAGCAAGCTTTCTCTCAGTTTGGCCCAGTGGAAAGAGCTGTTGTTGTTGTAGATGATCGTGGCAGAGCAACAGGCAAAGGTTTTGTAGAATTTGCTGCAAAACCTCCAGCGCGTAAGGCTCTGGAAAGGTGCAGCGATGGAGCATTCTTGTTGACAACGTAAGTTCCGTCTTTTATTTTTTATGATACATACAGAAACACATACACCTTACAAACATATATAATGTCAAATCATAATTAGAATGGCTTGTGAAGTTGCCCGCGTAATATGATTTGTTGCCCACATAATGCAAAATTCTGGTCTGAATATCTATACTAAATCTTGGTATTTTTTAACCTAATGGACATGGTAATATTGGCTGTTGGTAAAAGGTTATAATTCCATTCTTTGCAGAGTGCTTACATAATGAAAGTGATGCGTGGCAGGCTAGGATGCAGGACTTCTGTTAATCTCTTCAGTACTCTTAATTACTACTCTTTAATTAAAATGTCTTGTAGTCTGTAGAATGGAGTGCATGTCTGTGTGTGTACAGATGTGTAGAGAAAGACCTCTTGTTTTTTTTGTTTTTTTTTTAGGGGTGTGTGTCACATGTGCATCCTCTCCTTTATCCAAAGAACATATTTACATTTACAAATACAACACAGGAGATGTTTGATCCAAAACCAGCATTTTGGCAACACTTAGTTCCTGGTTGTCCTGGTCTCTAAACTGCATGCCTGAAGGATGATAATTACCACATGAATAAAATATTATTTATAGAGAATTAAAGGAGAATTCAATACTTCTTCAAAGACACTGTAGATATTGTCTTTTTGTTGTGGTATTTTTTTCTTATTGAGGAAATTTTAAATTACAACATTAAATAGCCAAAAGTGAACAAATAACCTGAACAAACATGCATAACAAAATTAACTGTCAGGAGATGCAGTTATTGTAATAAATCATACAAGTAAACATGGAATACTAAACGTATAATAGATCAAATAAAGTGGATTAGCGTATTAAATGAAGCAGGTATAAATGTGTCTGAGCAGTAAAGGTCCTGTGAGAAAAAAGGCTGCCATATTGTAACATAATTTAGTTCAAAGGCCTGTCCTTGCATTTTGGCATGCAGACCAGCAATATATTCTAGCTTAGCTAGATTCGAGAGTCTGGTGTATCAGTGCTTGATTGTGATGCAAGATTGGTCCTTCCAACCATAAATATTATTACCTATCAAGTTACAGTTAACAAGAAGTCAGATTTTCTCTTTTTGAGATGTTGTGTATGTCCTTAAAATTATGGAGCCTATAGCTAGTAGGGTTACCCCCCATATGTAGGTTAAGGTGAGTCAAAGCTGACACTTTTATCTCTATTGCATGCATTTTCACCTTAACAGTAGAAGTTGCCTAATCTATGTCTTAAGTATTAGAAGTGAGAAACCATAGGTTATTTGGTGAAATACTGTTGCAGAATGGTGGGATGGAGAGAGGGTGTCACTGTAGTTTATAAGACCTCTATCACTCTTACCAGACAGCGTATTTGCTCTGTGTCTGGATTTGAGAGGCTGTTTCTGTTGTTGGGTCAAAGAAACAGGATAGAGATGCTGCTGGTGTACCATTCAACTCTGCCCAGCAGCCTTCCTGTCTGAGCTGACTGACATAATCTCAGCTGTGCTGCTGAAAGCCCCTGCCACAGCAGTATTGGGGGATTTCTGCTTCAATGCTGAGTGACCCTCAGTGGACCTGTTCAGGTCTTCATGGCCTCTAAGACAATCATGTGACTATATCAGTATGTTACACTCAGTCTGTTCTTTGCCTCAGAGTGGGTTAGTAATGTTATATAACTGGTTTGTACTTGTTTGGAGGAATGTAGCTACCAGTTCACTCCTGTAGATTGCATTGTGAATGGGTTTGGTGTAATGAAATGCAGTTGGTTGGCATGGGTTCGTAGATAGTAGGACAAATGGAGGCAAAGTAAAAAAAATTGGGAGTTCTAAAGTTTTAACAAACATTGTTAAATAATACTTAATAGCAAGGTTTGTAAGGGAAAAGGATACAACAGAACCTAGAACCGTTTTAAACTGGCTTCAAGCCCACTTATGGCACTTAGTCACTCCAGTTGATGACCATCTCTAATGAAAGATGTGGGAGGATGTCGCTCAGTTCTCCTGGATCTCTGCAACTTTTGATACCACTGGCTGTGGTCTCCTCCTGGAAAGGCTCTGGAGCTTGGGGGTTGGAGGCACCTAACTGCAATGGTACTATTCCTATTTCCAGGACTGATAGCAGAGAGTGATTTTGAGAGATTTCAGCTCTGTGTCTGGGGAACTTGCTTGTGCAGTTTCTTGGTGATTGATTTTATTTCCATGTTCAACATCTATATGGAACCACTTGGAGTTTGTGGATAAGGTGTCATCATTATGAAGATGACACCCAGTTCTCCCTCTCGCTATGCCATTGGAATTAGAGCTGGTTGAAGTGTTTATCAGATGCTTGGAGGCTGTAGTGGGCTGGATGGGGGCTGATAAGTTGGAAGTAAATCCTGGTAAGATGGAGGTGCTGTGTGTTATAGGATCTTATGTTCCTGAAGAAGAGAAGCATCCTGATCTTTATGGACTTGCTTTGCCCTGGAATGGACAGATGCATAATCTGTGGAAGTTCTTGGATTCTGCACTGAAATGTGAGGTTCAGGTGGAGGTGGTGGCCAGGAATGCCTGCTTCTAGCTATGACTAGTTAACCAAGCTACAGCCCTTTCTGGACAGAGATAGTCTGACCACAGTAATCCATGCTCTGGTAACTTTCAGATTGGGTTATTGTAATGCACACTACTTGGGCCTTCCCTTGAAGATGGTTTAAAAGCTGCAGCTGGTGTAACTGACACTGCTGGCTGCATACTAAAAGAACTGCACTGACTATCTGCTGTTGAGCCTAGTTCAAGGTCTTGTTAACTTATAAGACCCTAAATGGCTTTGGGCCCAAATATCTCAAGGAATATGTCCAGTAGTCTGCTCATGAGGTACTCTTGGCTGTGTCATTCCCTTCAGCAGTAAAGGGGTTGGGGAGGTGTAGGAGGGCATTCTCAGTGATAGACCCCAGACTGTGGAATAGCCTTCCCTTTGACGTGTGTCTATCGCCCTCATTATATGTGTATAGACATTTGATGAAGATGTACCTCTTTTCAGTCTTTGGCTGAGGGAACAGCATGCCTTCCACTTGATGGCACTTTTATTGTTTTAGGTAATATATTTTTATAGTCTTTTTATTGTGACTTGTCCTGAATTAGTGTTTGCATTTGAAAGAGTTGTTGTATACCAGTTGTAAAACATTTTTCATTCATCCCTTTATCCATATTTTCATTACCTGAACTTTCATTTATAAGATCTTTGTTTATTACCTTATTGTGTTGTACAAAATAACACTTTTGGTTACAAGATTTGCCATCTCGCAAAAGAGATTCCCTTTCCCCTTTTCCTGAAGTGCAGAATGTATACCTTTAAAAGAGGTACAAAAAAAAGACATGGTTCACAGCACACCTAAAGAAGCAGTGAGGCAAACCTTGAGACCCTGAATTTTGAACCAGCTGGCTGGTTTATTGAATGATTTGTGAACTTGCCCAAACAGTGCTGGTCTCTTGCCCCTTCCCTGATCGTAACCTACCTCTTTCCTTCATTGATCATGCTCCACCAAGCCTTGGGCCATCTTCCAATTTGTTCAGACGTGAGGCCTGTTCGCACGAGGGGGTTTGGAACACAGGGAAGACACGAGGGGACAGAGCATTTGCTTCTCTGGGTCAGTGGTTCTGTTCGGAACCACCTCAGCCCATCCCAGACTGCCCTCCACGCGTTCTGGTTTCAGAGCACAAAAGTGCTCTGAAACCGTCCTGGTGTGTTTGTGCGTCCCACGCATTCCCAACTGTACTGGAGGGAAAGTGTTTGCACGCTCTCCTTCCGTGACAACTGGGCCCCTCCCCAGGGCTGCCCCGATGGGCTCCCTTCGAGCCAGGGTTGGGCAGCCCAGGCGCCTCCCATCCCTGTGTTCCTGCTCGCTCCTGGGGCCCAGATTGGGCTCCTAGGGCCAGGGGGACCCCCCCCAGGGGTGCACACGTGAATGGGGCTTATTTGTTTGGCGCTGGGCAGTAACTAACCCTAGGAGCAAGTGGGAACGCAGGGAAGGCATCCAACAGGCCTGTCTTGGATCTTGCCTTACCCAATGGTAGGAGGCCGGGGGAGGAGCATCCCGCCCACATCCCGGCCGTTCCAGGCTAGGACAGGTAGGAACACTTTCTCCGCTCACACGGAGGGAGGCAAGAAACGCGTGTAGACTAAACCCGTTCCGGCTGCAGTGCGAAGAGGCCTCTGGTTAAGCTCACCCCTGGTATACAGTATTGTAAAAAATATCAGCTTGGATAATGAAATATTCAAGGCATGTAGTCCAGTTCCTATGAGTTTAAATTTTAAATTTAATATTTAATCCTATTTTAACTGATAATGTTACAAAGGTATTGTTCATTCTGCTTTATTTTATCCAATTGTTTTATGGGTATGAGACATTCAAGGTGATTTTGGAGTGGACCTGGAATGATCTTGAACTAAAATATTTTTAATTTAAATCAGTGTAGTAGTTGTTATTTTCTGTATTTTAACTCTCATGTCCCTTCTTGGAAAATTTGTAGGTGAAATAAGGGGAAATTAGTGTATATTGCTTTTCTCAGTTTATGATATTTGCTGTAATTTCAGATAATGGTATTCCAGATGGTTTTTTAAAAAACGAATTCAGTTGAAACCATCATTATCCTATCATGTTTCTGTAAAGCATCAAAAATAGCAGATGTAACATTTTTTGAATCAGTTGCGGAGGACCCCCCCCCCCAAAAAAAAGATCGTGGATTAAAATCTCAGCTGTGTTTTAGCCATTGTTGAAAGCTTTTAAAAAGCCTTTCTGTAGAGAACTAAATGTGTAGAATTCAAGCTAACAGAAATAATCCTGGGTGTTTAAACTACATTGCATGCAGTCCAAATATGAAACAATTTGGAATTGCATAACAGCTTCCTTCATCTTCTACTAAAGTGGAAAATAATTTCCCATTATATGATAAGCAGTTTTGATTCATGGGTGTGAAGGATTTGGGTGGTGGGGTTTATCATATATTCCGGTGTATAAGACAACTGGGTGTATAAGACGACCCCCAACTTTCCAGTTAAAATATAGAGTTTGGGATATACTCGTCGTATAAGAAGACAACACCCGGCGCATAAGACGACCCCCGGCTTTTGAGAAGATTTTCCTGGGTTAAAAAGTAGTCTTATACCCCAGAAAATACAGTACTTTAGACTGAGGCAGAAGGGTTGCCTCTTATGGGTATTGCTAGAATTTGCTAAAATATTATTTTAACTAGCCTGGTGAAGAGGCTGGATTTAGTAGAGTTCTCGGGCCCTTTTTGCACTTATTATTGATCTGGACCCTGTCTGCAGTTTTCCAGCTCCATTTGCAGTGGATGGAGCCAAATCCGGATTAAGGAGGCTCTTAATCTGGACCTCTTGTGGACCTATTTAATTGGGTTAAAAGGACCAAGGCCTTCTTCTAGAACACTGGAGGCATACTCTGGAACACCTGGAGGGTACTTTTCAGTAGTGTGTTATAATGTGCTAAGAAAAAGCATCTCCCCCTCTGGCCCTGAGGCAAAGAACTTTTGATCCTATCCTTCAGAGGTATGAGGGAAGGGGCGGCCACAAAGCTGGCATGTGCTTCACCACTTTGAGGAGGTGTGGGCCAGATTAGTGCAGAGAGCATTGATCCATCCCAAACCTCCATGCCATTTGGATTGTGGGGGCAGTTATTTTTGGATCAACTAATACAGATTAGGGCTGGTAAGTGCAGAAAGGGCCTCAGATTTCCTTGCTTCGAATAGAGTTTGCCCAGGTTGGGTTTTCCAAATACAGTATGTAACTTAAGCCTCCAAATGTTGTCTTACATGTAAATCTTATTAAAGATGTTTGATCAGCGCTCTTTTATGGAGTGATAGTATTAGCGTCTATAGTGTGTTGCAGTTTTATTTCACAAGCTTCAAGCTGATCATTCAGCAAAGTCACAGGGTGTTTTTTGTTTGATGTTTTTTAAAGAACTCCTCGGCCTGTTATTGTAGAACCAATGGAGCAATTTGATGATGAGGATGGGCTGCCAGAAAAATTAATGCAAAAAACCCAACAATATCACAAGTAAGTTATGTATATTTATATTATTCCATACTGAAAAATGAAGGTTAATTGGTATATAGGTTTTAGTCAGAAACTTGAATAAATCCAAAATTAGTAGCATACCATGTATTTAAAATATTTCTGATAAAATGATAAAATAGTACTAACTAGGAAAAGGACTTGTATTATCCTGGAAAGGAAGAAAGGGCTTGTTAGATACAGTTATGCAAGATCAGGATGTACAACAGTGCATTCTGTCTTTACAAGACTTTAAATCTGCTTGAGGTTGACTGGATAAGAAGAGGAGGAGAGTTGGCTTCTTTACCCTAAGGGGACTCAAAGCGGCTGACAAAGCTTTCCATTCTGCCCACAACAGAACAACCTGTGAGGTGTGTGGGGCTGTGAGAACTCAGAAGAGAGCTGTGACTAGATCAGGGTCACACAGCTGGCTTCATGGAGGAGTGCAGAATTAAACCTGGTATTCCCAGATAAGAGTCTGGCTCCTTAACCACTAGACCAAAAGGTTCATAAGATTTTGAGATGTTTTCGGTAAATTAGTGACCCTCTCTCCCAAATGATACCACCTGGGCTATCTATTAGGATAGTGATATGTTTTTGGCTCATGGAAATGAGCCTCCCATTTCATTAAGAGATTAAGTGATAAAGACTGCTGGAGTTCCTTACTGCTTTGCTTTTCTAAAGAATTTAGAAGTATAGTACAGTGGCATGGTGGTAGCCAGCTGATTGGGAAGGAGTATATTATTTTACACAAGTTCTCCTTTTGCTTTTAGAAATAGTATCTGATTCTATACATATATGGTATGTATTCAGACAGGATAGCTAATTGCCTTGAGATTTCATTTGGATCTAAAGATAGAAATGATGAAAGCTTTTTGTGCTTTAAAATACACGATGATGATGATCAAAATTTGTTGCATATTTGCTCTGGTTTTTATATTTAAAAAATAAACTACTGTATTTAATAGATTTGAATGGCCCACTCTTTTAGGGAAAGAGAACAGCCACCACGATTTGCCCAGCCTGGAACATTTGAATTTGAATATGCTTCACGGTGGAAAGCTCTTGATGAAATGGAAAAGCAGCAGCGAGAACAAGTTGATAGAAATATTAGAGAGGCAAAGGAAAAACTTGAGGCAGAAATGGAAGCTGCTAGACATGAGCATCAATTAATGCTGATGCGACAAGGTAAGTGATTTTTATTTTATAAATGGAAGAAGTACTGGAAAGGTCTAATATGATAGTGAAATATGTGTCTGAAAGGTAGCCATATTGCAGTCTGTGTTTTCCAGATCTTTATATGCCGACTCTTGTGAAATACTTTAATGTGGCCTAATTTATGTATCATGTAGAGAAACTGATAACGATCAATTTTTATCTATAAATGAATAATTTTTTTTAAAAAAAGTAGGATGCTTCTAAGGCCATTTGCTGGGATTCAAGAGCAGGAGAAAGTTTGCTCTTGTTTCTGCTTGAGATGCCCATGGACATTTGGTGGGCCAGTGTGTGCAACAGAATGCTGGACTAGGTGGGCTGTGGCCTGATCCAGCAAGGCTTCTCTTATGTTCGAAGTACTTTTAGCTTGTTTTTTTAATGAGAAATTAGATAGCAGAATTAAATACAGCTGTCCAAATCTACTATGAGAACACCCAGTTATAAGAAGCTTTCTCCTAGCCATTTATATTTAGAGATGCTAAGTGAAGAATGGAAAGCTGCCTTTTCGATACACAAACAGTAGGTAAAATAACAGAACCATGTGTGGTTCTCCACAGGTTTAAAGCAAATCAGTTACAAACAACTGTTTCCCACAAATTACATCACTGTTCACTTGTTGAGGTTAAAACATTGAGGAGATTATAAAACCTTTATTTTCAGCTGTTACACAATTAAGTTGACCAAAGGTAATTTTTGTTAAAATAATTCTTGCTATCTCTTTTTTAAAAACCACTTTTAATAGATCTTATGAGGCGTCAAGAAGAACTGAGACGTTTGGAAGAACTTAGAAATCAAGAATTACAGAAACGAAAGCAAATACAACTGAGGTATACTACAGATTTTGCTAAGGTTTATTAGATATACAAAAATAGTAATAGTAAGATTGGGTGGATAAGCATAGCGAATTGGTAACTGATTAACTGAACTTCCAAGTTGATACCTCAGAATGACTGATTCAGTATGGTTTGCCTCTAAGGATGCTTTCATTGTAATTGTTTTTGATTAATCCACATCTGTACTTAAGCACATTCTAAAGTAGGGGTGTTTTTCCACTGTCACTAGAAGTACCCATTAAGTACCTATTAATGGGTACAAAAATGCCATTACGTACCCATTAATGGGTACTTAATGGGTATTTTTAGTGACAGTGGAAAAACACCCTAGGAGTGTGCACGAATTCAAAATTTTTGGATTTGATTTGAATAGAATATTCAAATGTTCAAATTCGAACAAATAGGGAAAAAATGAATGTATTCCAATTTGAACTGATTCAAATATATTTGTATCTATTTGTCTGAATATTATATTTGTATTTGAAGATACAAATGTCGACATTTGTATGTGTCCGTATGCATCCCGTTTTATCCCACATGCATCCCATTTTCGTCCGATATGTATCCGTACAAATACGTATGAAACAAATAAGATGGGTATGCATGTAATGCATACATATCCATACAAATGTCCGAATAATTCTTATGAATGATTTGAAACATTTGAATTCGTATGTCCGAATTTGAACAAATTCAATCAAATTTCAAATGTTTCGAGTACTCTTGCACATCCCTATTCTACGTTTCTGTGTTCCCCTTGCTTGTTATCTATATTAAGTTTATTTTCCTTTGTAAGTCAAACTACAGTGAATGCATTATATGACTCAAGAAAGAGTCATACAACCGAAAGTCATGTTAGGAAATTGAACAGGAAATATCTATGGTTGTTTTTTTGAAGAACAGCAATTAAATATAAATTACTTTTAGGCATGAAGAAGAACATAGGCGGCGTGAAGAAGAGATGATGCGCCAGAGAGAGCAAGAGGAACTCAGGAGACAGCAGGAGGGAGGATTTAAATCAAATTTCATGGACAGTGTAAGTAGAAATCATTTTTACTTTTCCTAAGCCTGTAAACTTCTAACAAAATAAGATATCTTCCTGTTTGTTTAACCTTTCTCTGCATTATAACTTTTTTAGAATTATTCTTCAAATCAGTGAAATGATTCAAACTTTCATGGAATGAATTAGTCTTTACTGTGCATAGTAGAGAGTAGTGTCCAATATTTCTGTTCAGTAATGTAACAGAACTTGAGTGATTTTTTTCCAGCTTTCTGGACCATCTGAAATTTAGATTCAGAGTAATACTGCTAATAGAAAGAGACAAAGTTACTGCTTCTCAAAATATCCTTTGAACTGAAATTTTTCTAGAAGCATGTTTTCCATTGTTCTTAGGATTATACTGTTTCTGGTGTGTGACCTATGTTGAAATTGCATGCAAAATTGGATTTATTAAACTCTACTATATCTGCCTCTAGGAAGACTTCATAGTGTGCATGATGCAAATCTGGTATGATAAGAAAGTAACACATGAAAAGTTGAATAAATTAGTATTTCCACAATTTTTTTATAAGACACTCTATATCATTCTCTTGATAAAGTATTGAGAGAGAGCCTCTGCTGTGCCAGTTTGTTATCACATCTCCAAAATAATGAAGCTGAAAATAGTTGGCCTATATTTTGCATAGAAAGCTGTGAGGGTTATGCTTTGACAATCAAGCTACCATGAAGTTATTGCCTGAGGCAGAAAACAAACAGAAGAATGGAACTGGTGAAGTACTGCTTTGGGTTATTAAAAAGCGTTTCGTATAGACTAAAAATTTCAGAATGCTCAGTCGCTTTTGAGGATTTATACTGTAATGCAAATAGTGTATGCTTTCAGGAGGTAAGTAAAGCCATCTCTACCACTATGTACCCTCTCATGTCATGCAGTAGATGGCAGAGTAGATGTCTATTTTTTTTTCGCCCCAGAGTGTAAAATTTCTCAGGTTTTTGAATCAGTGGGGAATAATATTTGGGAATAGCATTGGCAAAATCATTTTATTTAGATTAAAGGTTGCTACTTTGCAGTTATAAAAGACTTATGCCAAGAAAGGGACTATTGCTTGGTGGTATGTTCTAATTTCAGTCTCTGACATTTGTATTTCATAAAATATGTGAGTAGTAGGTGAGTGGAAGACCCCTGCTTAAAACTGTAGATAGTATTTTGCCATTCGGGATAAATGAGGGTTTGATATATTAGCTCACCTGCTCCTTGCTAAAAGACAAAATTATGCTGTGTTGCTTAGGCTGTCCAAAAAGAGTCGGGCATAATTTTAACAGTGGAGATTGATGCGTTATCTGCAGTACTTGAAAATAATTATTTGATGATTGTTGGGTGGTGAAATTTGACAGTGTTGTGAATAGCATTATATTGTTACAAGTTATTTCATTTTAATTGTTTGGAATTGAAACCAGTTTATCATATGTCTATTGTGTAGAAATACAGTAATTGCACTATTATGATCTTTAAGATGATTTTGCCTTAAAAAATTTAGGTAACAATTTACAGCACAGTCTTTTAAACAGCACTGAATAAAATACTGTTGCCTGCTTAAAAGGCGAGGAACCCCAAATGGTCTTCAGAGTTCTGTGGAAGAATGGCAGTGTTGTAAATTTACCAAATACTGTAATCACATATTCTTGGATATTAAATAAAAGTATAAAAATAGAACTAGCCATTGTCAAAAAATAACCATGGATGTATCTGTCATTAATTAAGGGTGTTTTCCACTGCGCTCCTTTAATCCGGATCTAAGAAGATCCGGATATAGGGAATGGGTACTGCCCTTAATCCGGATCTAGTAGATACGGATTAAAGGAAGTACCAGTGTATTTCCATGGGTGGTCTAGCATCCAATATCAATGGGTGCTAGCCTCCCTGCGGTGGAAACACCGGAGCACCCATTTGGAAATCTGGATCTACCCACGAGGGGTCTGCCTGTCACCCAGGTGTTTGGGGGGAACAGGGTGCAATCTCTGAAGCAGCTCTGAAGTCACTTCAAAGTCATTTTGAAGTCACTTCGAAGTCTGTGCAAAATAGCTCTGGAGCGTCTTTGAAGTCTGTGCTGGTCATCGGAATATACTTCGGAGTGACTTCAAAGTGACTTCAGAGTCACATTGAAGGTCACCCCGAAGATCAGCACAGACTTCAAAGACGCTCCAGAGCTATTTTGCACAGACTTCGAAATGACTTCGAAGCTTAGGTTTTGGGGCTCCCTCCAAGGGTGCCCACTCCCCCTAGCCTCCTCTAGACCCCATTGCCAAACTAACGTGGAAACAGGCTCCCTTTAATCCGGATTTTCTGGCTGAAGACCTGATTGTAGACCCCAATGGGGTCTGCAGAAAATCTGGATTAAAGGCCAAAAAGTAACCATATGATCTGGTTTTCCTGAGGCGTGGTGGAAACAAATGTGTCCCTAATGGATGCAGCGGTGGAAATGGGGTCATATGGCTCTCACCCAAATGGGTCCTTAATGGGTGCTAAAATGGGTACTAAGTGACCGTGGAAAAACACCCATAGTATTAAGTAATATGTACTTGAAGTTGTTGCAGTTTCATTTTTTTCTCTTAATTGGATCATTTTGCTAAAATCTATTCACTTAAGACTTTAAGTTTGTGTTTGTTAAAAAGTTAAAGATTTATGTGGACTGGAACAGGTTTTTGTATTAGGTTTAATGTACATATCCAATAATAAGTCAATTTTTCATACTTTGTTTAAAAATTAATAAAGCTGGAAAGAAAATTTGAGACAGTTATGTATCTTGTTAACATAATCTAAATTTTTCACAGGACGTCTCCTGTAATGTTAACTCAGACCCAAATTTAATTTGAGATAGTAATGCAACCACAAAAATATATATTATGTATACATTCGTAGTTTTTCTAGTCACTCTGTTGAGCAGTTTGATCTGATCGCACTTGAAATAGAGTAAATCTCTGTCAGGGCTTGCCCCTAGGATGTCTTTCTGTTGCTCCTGCTGATGTCAACTTTTGCAGGTCTTCTGAAAGACATTTCCCTAATCTTCTTAGCTCTCTCAGTCTTACAGTTTGGAGTTCAACCTGGGGTGTTTTCCCACTGTCACTAAAAGTACCCATTAAGTACCCATTAATGGCTACGTAATGGCATTTTTGTACCCATTAATGGGTACTTAATGGGTACTTTTAGTGACAGTGAAAAAACACCCCTGGAGAGAAATCCAGACAGTTTTCTTAAGTGTCTCTTGCTGTCTTACTGGAGTCTGAACTATTTTTAAACATTGTTTTCTCTGTAATTGTTTGCTTGGCATAAAATTGCACTTTTGACTCATTGTGTCCTATGGAAACTTTACTTGGTACATATGCATGCTTGTATGGATACTTCCTGCTGAAAAATTTAGTTATGGAAAGAATTGTAACGTTGTATATTAGCTGTACTTGTTTACAGAGAATAAGGCTGTAAGAGCAGTCTGGGACCAACTTATTGCAAACTTAAGTGATATAACTACATGAAAGGTGTATGAAAGATAAGTAGTTTGCCATTTGAAAGAAGAGAAAAATAAAAGTAGCTGAAGGACTCAAAGATCCATAATTTATTCTGCTGCCGTTGCGCTCAGGAATCAGGACAAAGAATCTTCATTTTCAAATCATATAATACAATATTGCAGTTTAAAAACAGTTTTAAAAACAGCAGTAAGACAGTAGGATAGTGCTCTCACTTCTGTTTTCCTATGCATAGGAAATGCAGCTGTGCATAATTTTTTCATTCCTTTTGTTGCCCAAACTGAGAGAGAAAAACATGTCAATTGTTGGGAAGTGCTAAACTACATAAAACTTGCAAAGGATTTTATATATGAGGCAGCATATATGCTATACTAAACTACCATACATTTCAAAAGTAGGATAACATTTTGAATTATGTAACTTGAAGTTCTGTGGTCTTCTCATAGGTAGCCTGTTAGTGGTTATGAGAATAGAATGGTAGAATAGTTGAACATTGGTCCAAACTGAAGGACAATTCTAATGCTCTTAATATGGTACTGACCAACAGACTCAGTAAATTGTCTATTTATGTGAAGGAGAATTCTTGTAGGATGGCAGTAGAATTGACTAAAGGGATGTATCAAAGCTCAGGTCCTAGGGTGGGTAGGAACATATATTACCGGCATAGGCATGACCTGCTGCAGCACCCTTCTAAAGGAAGCCTCTTCTGAACAGAATACATACAATCAATAGTGCTTCATAAACATCGATGAACTTGACCACAGAGCCGCTCTGCAAATATCCTGGAGAGACATTGCCGTTGTAAATGCCACTGACGTAGCTGTAGCCTTTGTCGAATGAGCAATAATGCCTTCAGAGGGGGTGGTTAAGCAGGTTCTGATCCAAACAGATGGAGCCGGGCCCATGAGCCAGATGGAAGCTGAGGAACATAGCTGGACTTTTCCTGATCAACTTGGTTCTGTCTACATACACTAACAAAGTACTCCTGACATAGGACAATGACCCTTCCACTCTGAATCTGACTAAGGATCAGGGCAGAAAGTTGGCAAGCATATTTCCTGCAATCTGTGAAAAATAGTGTCCACTTTGAGTCTAAAACACGGATCCAAATGCAGAATAAAAGAATGTGGTGTGAATTCACATAACAGTTCCACCACAAAGAGAGACGCAATATCAGACAAACATGTGCCCTGTGGAGGTCCTGCCTGAATGCCTTTAACACCATAAAAATGCCCTTTAAGTCGAGCCAATTCATGTGATAAGCCAAACCAAGGCAGACCACTGACCCTGAGCCAACTTACCCTGACATACGCCTCCCCAGCCCTGGTAACTAGCATCAGAATATACAATCGTACATTGCAGTTTAGAAATAGATGCTCCCAACAGCTGATTAACATGGGAGCCCCACCAAAGTAGAGACCTAACCTCCAGAGTAATGGTAATCTTTCTTTTCAGTCTTCCTAGGAAACAGTAAAAGCATCTATCATAACTCACTCAAACAAAACTTCACCCAGGGGTGTAGATTTTATTAGAGACACCATTTTGCTCGATAGGAATGCCAAAAGGGGCAGAGGGCCTCTGTCCACCTGACTCACCCTGTTGACCATGTCACAAATCTCCAATTTCTCAGGAGTTGGATGAATACAGAAGGACTCTGTAGGTCTGCCCCCAAGTGAACTAGTTGTTTGCGTGGCACTGGGGAGCTTTTCTCGATATTAATAAGAAACCCGTGTTTCTCTAATAGATTTGAGGTAGTTGATATGGCCTCTTCGGCTTCTATGAACGACTCCCCAGTAATCAACAAGTCATCTAAATATGTAAACACCTTCATCCCCTATCTCAGCGGTTCTCAACCTTTGGGTCGCGACCCCATTGGGGGTCGCGCAGCCTTTTCAGCGGGGTCGCCGAAAGCTCCCGCCACGCCCCCCGCGTCCCCCCGCCACGCCCCCCGCTGCACCGCCGCTGCTGTGAGGAGGGATTGGCGGCGGCGGGTGGCAGTTGCCTTCGAGGCGGCAGCGGGAGCAACCCCGGCGGCGCTTGAGGCGAGGCGAGCGAGGCGAGGAGGATGGCGGTGGCGGCGGCGACTGTGGGCAGCCCCGGGCGGCTGGGCTGGCTGCTGAGGGCGGGCGCCCACCCGGTGCTATGCCTGCCTGCCTGCCGGGCGGCGATGGTGGTGAAGGGCGCCGGACCTGCACTGCCTGGTGCCTCGCCACCCACCCCCTTAGCCCGCTGGAATCCGGCGTCGCGCCCCCCCCAAGGAGGAGTTGCGGATCGAGGAGGACCGCGACGCCAGCGGCCCTGCCCCTGCCCCTGGGGTCGCGGAGGCATTGGGAGCTGCATTGGGGGTCGTGGCATTAGCCACGTTGAGAACCGCTGCCCTATCTCAATTTTTCTATTAATTGTGATTAGCACCTTTGTGAATACCCTTAGTGCCGAGGAGAGTCCGAATGGCAAGACTATGATGAAAGTGTCTTATCACCCAAGTGATGGACATTAAAAGATCTGTGGCATTCAGTGCAGATATCAGAATGGATACTTTACATTTGTTGTCCAGATCTTTAGCAGTATCAACTGCTGCCAGAAAGGCCTCCTGCTTTGCAAAGAGGGATGATTTAAGACTTGTCCAGCCATTTCAACATTGTTGGCCGTAACATGATATTCTCATCAGTCCCAGATCATTGTCTTTGAGTCTCTCGGAACCACCTGGTCGGAGGCCAGATTTAAAGCAGGACCATCTATACTAGGGACTGCCCAAATGGTCAGTGGATGGTCTGCTGGTCTTCTTTGGAATAGAAGGGAAGCATTTAGAATAGATGGTATTGGAAGTACAATTTATTTCTGTGGTGGAGGCATGAGCATATCTTTTGCCTACTGAACTCTACCATCAACTGCCTTACTCTTGAATGACAAGTACCGTGCCATGGCAATAGCCTCAAATACCTCATTGACACTTTCAAAGGCACACGCCTGTGAACAGGAGGTGTAAGAGCCTGTTATCCCAAGTTAGTATACCCTTTTTCAGCATCAACAGGCAACTCTTGAATTTCCTCACCTTCCTGAACAGTTGCCTTGAAAGATTCCCTCATCAGGAGAGGGCAATCTTTCCTCAGGTTATGCCCTACCTGACTGGACAGTGGGTACTTTGGGTACCTGTGCTTTCACATATTTGCCTTTTTCTTGTAAGATTTTTTGTAGTATTCCTTGCTCTTACTACTTCACCTCTTATGTGGTTCAGAACTGGAACTTGAAGAGAAATCTGAGCTACTGGAAAATGATTATGAAGGAGATCTCTACCTAGTAGACCAGTTTTGTTTGACAATCTTTAGCACCAACTTAGAATCAGGGAACAGTTGGCATGTCTAGATGCCTTATGAACATACTTCGTTTTCTTCCTCTCTGCATCTGACAGAACTTCCAGAGAAATTTCTGTTATTTTATGATGATGAGGCCTGTTCTGTAGTGGGAGCACTCATCCCTTCTCTGTCTGAGTGCACACTGTCTTCCATAGATCCCAAGGCTTGGGATGAACCTGCCTGAGGGGACCCCTGGGGCTCATCACGTATGCAAAATCAAAGAATATTCGTGCCCATCCCTAAACTGCAGCTGTATTCTTTGTGCATGCCAACCCTGTGGATGAATCTGTTCTCATTTATAGAACAGGATGAACCTCTTCCATTCCTGCCCCTTTTCCCATACTCCTAAAAAATGGGTTAATTGAGTGAAACTGACAGATGTTGTAGGGGATTGCTAATGGTAATGAAGACCACTGATGCCTGACTGTATTGATTCCAGTATCAAAAGTTGCAAGTCTATAAAGATCAATTCTCAGAATTTACAAGCTCTGTTGAATTGTGTTCCTGCATCCAGATATCCCAGAACTTCTTGGTGGGCTCCATGGTGGGCTCATTAACAATGAATCTCTACATGTGAGGTTTTGTGGCAGAGGAACAATGACCTGAGGACTTAAATATGACATCTTGAGCCCTCTGCCATATACAATTCTCAGTAGTCAACTCCTTGTTTTCTAACAATACAACTGTTTCAATGATAGCTGTGACTTTTGAAATTGGGGCAGTGTTTCTCCGTGTGTGCTCATCCCTTGCACACTTAGGGCCACACTATTCAGATTAACAGGGACTGTAAGGTCACCATGGCCTGTGCAGTGATATAATCCTAAGCCCTGCATGTTTTCATATCTGAGCTACAGTTGGGAGAGGATGCATGGTGCATAAGGAGAATGAAGGAGATATTTGAGTATTGTATTCAGCCAGCCCTCATTTCCCCACAACTTCCCATCATTGTTGTAGATGAGCTTCTAAGTGTAGATTGTCAAGATCTTGGTTCCTCTACCATGGATTTGCATGCAGCAAGCTAGTGCATCAGCATATTTATGCACATCCCAGGCTGCTTTAATCAGCTCTTATCTCTTGCTTTCTTTACTAATGTTCTCTGTTTATTGAGTTCATACTTAGATGTGCCTGTGGCAGAAGTTAAATATGTTTACTGTAGAATAAATCCTGCCCGTTCCTGCTGGCAAAAAGTCATCAAGATCATTACAAGATCTGCATGACAGATAATATTCCTTTGTCTAAACAGTACATGGGGCTCTTTATTTTTGTAGTTTTTGCTGTCACCACCCAGAAAATGATTAAGGGACATCATCCAAGTGATTTATCTGCTGCTTCTGTGCCTCAGTTACTTATGTGATTCAGTCTGCTATAGTTGCTCCAATCTTTAATCTCAGATTCCTCATCTCTGCTCTATAACCAGATATTGTGGCAGTCCTGTTAATTATTAGCATGGGAATTTCAACAAGCTATTTTGTAGATTATTCAGCAGCTCCTTTATGTCAAAGGGCTTAAGTGCACACCTTATCTACCCTTAGTGTTGCCTATTAAAACAGAAACCTCTGAAGGGCACAGCTACCAATTTTGTGAAAGGTGGATCTAACTTGCAGTCTGGTTCCTATATTGGTGAGGAATGCAGATTGCTCCTAATTTTCTAAAGGAAAAAAAAAGAACAGCTGGCTGCATTTGCAGAAGAAATGCATCCCAAGGTGGAATATTCTTTTTCTTTCCTGGGTGTGGCCCATTTCTATTCATTTGATAAGACAACTTGAAAGACATCTTGGTAATTTCTCTAACACATAGAGCTCATAACGTTCACCAAACAGTAATGATGAAATCTCTTGTGACTGAGGAGTAAAAATCCTTTAGATCAGCTGTTCTCAATCTTCCTAATCCTGCGACCCCTTAATGCAGTTCCTCATGTTGTGGAAACCCCCAACCACCGGGGTGGGGCAGCTCGGATGAGGATGGGGCAGGAAGGTGGGAGACTTGTCACAACCCCTCTGAAAGGGGTCGCGACCCACAGGTTGAGATCCACCGCTTTAGATCCACCAATCCTAGGAAATTTTCTTGTAGGAGAGTGGACTTGATGGATGCCAGAGACTCCAGCTTGAATCTTCAGTAGCCTAACATACTTGATTCAGATGGTTGAGATTGTCCTGCATCAGAAAGATTGTTCTTTGATCAGACAAAAAAGGGTGGAGTATACACCCTTTCCATCCTTGCCCTAGAGAACCAATTCTATACCAGAAAATTCTAAAAGCCTTATGTGAACAGTGGATGCCTATTCTTGAGACATCAGGGAAGGAAGAAACACAGAGGGGAGATAATTTAAAAACTATCTGTGTTGCCTAACAACCTGAGACTGAAACTTTGCTGGAGTGCACAAGCCAAGTCACTACTGTCTGAGGTGCCTAGTCACAGCTGGGACTTGGAGGGTCATGAATGTCAAGGCTAAGAAGCCAGTAGAAGGAAAATGTAGTGATGTGTGCAAAAAGAAGTAGAATAGATAACCAGGAGTTAACTTAGTATCTAGTCAGGAGACTCCTGGAATTGCATCATAAGGTGAGGTGTGCAAACACATCACCAGTTCTCCTAAGACTGATGACAACATCACAGGGATTGTGCAAGAGTTGTGTAAGACTGTGTAACACTTGCGAAATGCCAGGATATGACACTCCAACTCAGATAGTGGGAAGGTATAAAACTGGGCACGGCTGTGCCTTTGTCTTGCCTTGCCTAGCTGGTCGGGAGATGGAAGGAGAATGTAACTTGCTATGCAATAAACCTCTTCGGAGAATTTACGGCGTCCCTGACTCCTTTGTTTACACTGGCGAAGAGGGGGAGAAGGAGGGGCCAAGCCTCAGCAGGATCGGAGATCCAGATCGGGGAGCCAGGCCCTTCAGCACCTTGGACAGCTGAAGCTGACAGGTGCTTGGAGCCAAGACACAGAGAGGCGAATTGATTGCTATTCCGGCACGAACCAAGGCGCGACTCTGCGAATGGAATTGGAATGCTGATGGAGATTTATTACCACAGGGGGGGCAACCAGTTACCCCCTGACAAGGGTTATGGCAGCCCAGAGCGTTAACCCCGCGCGTGCTGGAAAGTTCAACTGACTGTGAGTGCCGAAAGGCTGAGTGAAAAGAGAATCGGACGGCTGTCTGATTGTCTGTTTTGTGTGTCTGTCCTTTGTCACGTTTGACAGAAGAAGGAGAGAGGAAAGTGCACTGCTTGAGAGGTGGAAGCTGCACGTTTTCTGACACTGGATGAGACGAACTTTTCTGTATGGTGTGTTTACACTGAAGCGGCGCTTACCAGAGAACGAGTCTGGAGATTGTGGCAGATTTGCAAGTTGCAACATGGGGAGTCGAAAGCCCCCCAGTGCAAAAGACATTTGTCCTGTTAGAAAGTTTGACTGATGAGTTTGAAAATATCCTGTGGAGTCCACAGTGTGTTGACCAGAGGCAGCTGGCTGCAAAGATGGTGGCATCACGAGTCTTGGAGGAAAGCCAGCGTAAGGACTACGAGGCAAAACTCCAGAGACAGGAAACAGGGGTGACTCAAACCCACTCAATCGAGACTTTCAATGATTTTGACCCTGAGAAAGCATTTGTGTCCAGAGGGAGGAAATGCTTCCACGGTGGTGGAAAGGATCATCTCATGAAGGACTGGAGAAAGTTGGCTGAGGAAAGAGCCAAGAAGAAGGAACCCAGGTGTGCTGCAAGCAACAGAGGGGTTGTAAAGAACTGTGAGTCTATAGCCTGTGTGGCTGCAAGCCCTAGTTGGGTGTTGGACTTGGGGGCAAGTTTTCACATGGCCAATTGTGAAAAGCTCCTGAAAGAGAAGATGCCTCCTAATGCAAAAGGTGCATCGGGGGGGCGGGTATCTGCAATGGAAACTGGGAAAATACCATGTTTTGAAAAGGATTTTTCAAATGTATTGTGTGTTTCGGAATTGCAAGACTGTTTAATCAGGGAATCTGAGCTAATAAACAGTAATTATGCTTTGTGTTTCAAGGGGAATGATTGTACTGTTAGCATAAATGATGAGATTTGTGCTAGGGCAGTCAAGGGAAACAAAGTGTATGTGATGACTTACGGGCTTGAATGCGCGCGAGCTGATAATGTGCTGTTGCACTTAAACTGCGCCCATTATTACCAGAAAGTCATGGGACATGTGAGCTTCACAAGTGTGAGGAAACTAGTGGGAGTGTGTCCAAAATTTCAGCTGAAAATTTGTTCAAACCGTTGGGATCGTTCAGTTCACAGCAAGGTAAAGCCTGAGGTTTTTCCTGTGGCCAAGTTTAGCAGACGCACGACAGAAAGATTGTTTCGGACTGTGCAGGCAAATTTGGCTGGCCCTTTAGCAAAGACTATGGGCAAGAATCAGTATTTTATAGCCATTGTGGATCAACATACAAAGTATCTGTATATGATACTAATGGCAGAAAGAAAAACAACACAGAAAAGGTGGGGAGGGGCAATATTGACTGTTAATCATGTTGCTAACCGTGTTTGGAATTCTTTTGTAAAGGAAATGCTTTATCATATGCTGTATGGTAGACCATCAAACCTTAAATGTATAAGAGGTTGTGGGCAATATGCAAATGTATATAATGTATATGTACCTGCAAATTTCTGGAAAAGGTTAATGTTTGTGGAGTATTCTGGTAACAGCTATAGATTTTGTTCAAGTCATGGAAAAATCTTACTGTCCAGGAGTGCCAACTTTGAGAGATATTCCAGCAGGGAAAGACTCCACATTAATAAGGAGATTTTTCTCAAGCTAGGGCAGAGTGCCACAGATGCTGGAAATGGAGGGGCACTAAAGCAAGAAGGTTCTACAGATAGTGAGACTAACACATCTGCAAATGAACAAACACAAACACAGCCTAAGTCAGATAGTGGAGATGGAAAAGGAAGGACACAGGTAATCCTACCAAGGAGAACTCAGAGAGTTAGTAAGCCCCCAGATTGGTTTGGGACACCGACTGCAAACACTTGCATAGTGATAGCAGGAGGCAAGTGGGTATTCAAGAGGCAGGAAATGCCAGATGAAACCCAGAAACACGGGGATAGAGACAGCAGAAAGGTGAATGATCCTAAGGTACCTAAAGAGGACCAAGGAAAGAGAGTTAGTAATCCAGGGCAAGAGCTGGAGTGCTGTGTGGCATAGTTCAAATAGTATAGCTGCACACATCATACATTTTGGAGGGGATTGTCAAGGCTAAGAAGCCAGTAGAAGGAAAATGTAGTGATGTGTGCAAAAAGAAGTAGAATAGATAACCAGGAGTTAACTTAGTATCTAGTCAGGAGACTCCTGGAATTGCATCATAAGGTGAGGTGTGCAAACACATCACCAGTTCTCCTAAGACTGATGACAACATCACAGGGATTGTGCAAGAGTTGTGTAAGACTGTGTAACACTTGCGAAATGCCAGGATATGACACTCCAACTCAGATAGTGGGAAGGTATAAAACTGGGCACGGCTGTGCCTTTGTCTTGCCTTGCCTAGCTGGTCGGGAGACGGAAGGAGAATGTAACTTGCTATGCAATAAACCTCTTCGGAGAATTTACGGCGTCCCTGACTCCTTTGTTTACACTGGCGAAGAGGGGGAGAAGGAGGGGCCAAGCCTCAGCAGGATCGGAGATCCAGATCGGGGAGCCAGGCCCTTCAGCACCTTGGACAGCTGAAGCTGACAGGTGCTTGGAGCCAAGACACAGAGAGGCGAATTGATTGCTATTCCGGCACGAACCAAGGCGCGACTCTGCGAATGGAATTGGAATGCTGATGGAGATTTATTACCACAGGGGGGGCAACCAGTTACCCCCTGACAATGAATGGTCAAAAGATGGGAGAACCACAGTGGAAAAGCTCCTTGTTTGAACTTAGATCAGGAACTTCCAGAACTAGAATTTTTGGATCAAAAAGGTTGAACAAAACTGACAAGCTCTAGTTCCATAAAACTTTCAAAAGGGATGTTTCCCTTTCATCCTGGAAACAGGCATGGTTCTTTTATCTTTATCTTCAAGAAGACTGCATGGCTAACCCTCTTCCCGCAAAATTTCTCTTTAAATGACTTATCCAAGAAGTTGGTCTCAGACACAGGATCTACTTAGCCAGTACTTTAGCCAAGCTAAGCAGTAGTTGACTGCAGAGTATGCCAAGATACTTGGTTCAACTTTCTGTATCAACAACAAAAGCACAAGCATTCTGTTAACTTGAGAACCTTAATTTTCAGATGGGAAGGATGATCTAGATCTGCCAGTAACCCCTGAGAATAAGCAACAGCTATTCTTGGAGTGACACCGTGAAGATCTAAAATTTAGGTTCTCGAAAAATGTGTGTGTGTGGGGGGGGGGTTTCATGGAAAGCTCTTTAGGATGGCATTCTCTGTCGTCAGAAGCACAAAGAATAATTCCAGAAAAGCAAGAATTTCATGATCTTCCCTTTGGCCTATCTTTGCTGCCACCTTAGAGCCTCCTAGCCTGAGGGGAGCAAGTAATTATGCCTACCTGATCAATTCTGCAATGAGCCATTTGGTTCCATCTAGATCATTTAGATGCAGGAAACAATTCTATCTAACCTTCGTAAGATAGAATTTCCAAATGTTTATCCAGAGATTCTTCAGGGAGATAACTCTCTGGCACTAGAAAGCCTCTTTGGTCTGATGGTATTTTGGCTTGACCTAATGCATTGGGTCAGGCACCACATCCAGGAGTTTTAAAGGTTTTTCATTCCTTACCAAGAACAAAGTGAGCCACCAAGGTGAACTGCAAGATTCAAATATCACCAAGGGTCATGCTAAGTCTTTCTTGGTGAATGCTTCCAGAGAACATGATCAAGAATCAATTTCTCATAGATTCCTTGTAGGTGCGTGTTGTGATCACTTTGTGTTTGTTGCAGTGAGGAAGCCACTATTTAGATTCACTGCTATTTAGGTAATAGTGCCCAGAGGAGGCCACCCTTGGAATACATTGACACAAACTTTGGGTTGTTTTTCTTTCTCTTTATATACTCCTTCAGTTGATATGATCTGTTATTATTTTGGTCTTCCTGTAAAGCATGAAGACCAAGAAGTATCTCTGCCATAAAGATGGATCAGACCCAAAGTGTTCGATTACTTGTTCTCCTGGGCTTAGGAGCACATCCTGTGTCATTGTCAGCTCTGTGCATACCTTGAGCAGAGGGAGACTTGAGCAGGGAGAATGGACCTGCTCACTACAGTGTTTCTTCAAATCCAGGACAGGTGAGACTCATCTGTTCTAGATATTTGTGCATCTGCCAGAAGAAAGATCCCAGCATTCCTATCACACTTCAGGATGCTGTTGGTGGGTGGTTTGACCATTATTTGACTGAAGAGGATTAGGGTTTTGCTGTTTGCCTCCACCCTGTGTTAATCAGGAGGCTAACCCAAAGAATATGCAAGGAAGGGGGCCATGTCATCTTTTGGCCAAGGAGACACCTTTCCCCTTTTGTTAATTATGTGCCTATTGCCAGTGGTTCTCTTTGGTTCTGAACTTAACACCTGAGAGTAGAGTTTCCTATCTTGCTCCACTTCATTTCTTCCCCCACCATTAGTGCTTCCTCTTAGCTCTGCTGTGACCTGTTCCTTACTGTGAACAATTTTGTCTTTGTACATTTCTGTAGAAAGGGCTTAAAAAGTGTCACCAAAAGCTAGGTTCATGGGGTCAGTTACTTCTGTTTAAGTCCTTGAAACCTAGCTCTTCAGCCAAGAAACCCAGAGTGGTGATAGAAACTTGCCATTGATGAGTTCTACAGCAGAAATTCTCCAAGAAATATTTCACAGTAAAGCAACTTTTGCATTGTGTGCATTGTGTGATTTGAGCCAGGATGGGAGAGGTGGTGAGGGAGAGTGCCAGCAGCCATCCACATCATGTTTGTTAGTTCTGGCATAACTTTGGAGGCTGGAGACAAAGGTTCCCTCCTTTCTGAAGTTGCGGACTGGGGAAATCTTATAGCATGCTGCAAATGTCCCATTTCTAGGGCTGTTTCTGGAGCCTGGCAAAATGGCTTTGGGCTCTGTGTGCTGCTTAGGCCAGTTGGATGACTGGACCAGCCTACAATTGGAGAACACTTTGGAGATCCCTTTAAAATGGTCCTCCAATCGGAACACTCTGGTGTCCTTTCGTAGTGAGAATGGATCCAAGGCTAAGGCTTAGGCAACCAGGAGCGTACTTTAAGAGGCATGGTATCTCAGGGACCAGTTTTCCAAGGAGATTTTGCATTTCCTGACAGTTGATAAGGAACATGCAGAAGTTGTCTTACTGACCAATCAGCCTTCCTAGGTCAGAAGTACGTATTTGGTCCCTGCGAGAACACAAAACCTTTAGAGGAGCTGTCTGGGTGGGAGTAAATGACATTCTGAAAAGGACATTAAAAGGACATCTTAATATTTCTGCTTGACTAGGAAATTATCAGAATATTAAAAAATGCATATCTGAAATTAATGCCAGCCAGAAAACAAAGCTTTTACTATGGGTATCTGTGAAGTAGTATTAACAGTATCTGAAAGTTTGTTAGGTACCATGTTCAGTCACATGTCTATATTACTGTTCTTTCCGCAAACATGCTTCATGTCAAGGTATGCAGAAGTAATGAAATAAAAGAAGTGGAATTGTGAATTTGTGGCACAGTGACACAGTCTCTGTATGACATTTTGCTACTTAGTTATAGATTAATTGACCAGTAACATTTTTACTATACCAGCACTCAATGTTTCCTTAATTTTTGGCTTACCAATTTCTCATTCTTAATTTGTGGTGAAATGGTCTTTGAAGTTAACATATGTGTACTCAGTCTTCTCTGTAGTTCTTTTTTTGTCAATAGATATTATATCCTTGTAGTGTACTGTATTAAAATTTGTTGCTCACTACAAAAGTTCAAAATGCCAATCCTTTCAATTGTTTAACATCTATTTGTGGCTGAAATGTATAAGAATCAATATTCTTTTAAGACTTTATAAGGAAGAGTTGCCTCCTTGAACGCTTAGGGTATTTTTCTTTATTGTGGCATGTTGTATGTATTTCATTCTAGACAATACCCCCTCAATATAAAAGCATAAACCAATATATAACATATTGCTTTAAATGTCATTTGTATAATGGAATGATGATACATTTCATGCAGTTCAGGAAAAGTACCTTATATTTGTAGGTAGGTGATACTTTTTTGCATCTTGCTTAAAACTGACATGAGATGGAAACAATGCATGTGGAATTTTCTATCTTACTTTCCTGGAAACTTTTCTTCTGGTTCTGTCACCTTAAATAATAGGGATGATGCAAAATTGTGCTAGAAAGAGCATCAAACTTTTATGAAGCTGAGTTTCTAACATGAATTTAAAATTCATTTGAGATAAGATTGCTTTAAGTATTTGTTAATAGATGGAAATGTCTAAAACGTGGTTTAATTGCTTAAAATCTTTAGTATTCCTCAACAGTAAGACAAATTATGTGTTTGAATAGATGGTACATGCAGCTTCTTTGAAGATTTCGCTCATACAGGTAAGCGACAGTAAGCAGTTTTTAGCAAAAATGTATTTTTTATTGTAGAGAGTGTCAATACTAGAGATGTGCTAAACCAGTTTTATTTTTAGACTGGGGTCAGAACAAATTGGGGAAATGAAGAGGGTAACTATAAGGTTGGAGCTCTCAAGTTCAAACAATTCAGTCCCGTAATGAATTGAACCAGAGGACATTCAGATAGAATGGTTTGTTCAACTCATTACCCTCTTCTCTCTCTACGTTTATGACCTTTTTACTGTTCCTTACAGGCCTCCCCTGCATTGTGCACTTTTCTGTTACATTCACAGCACCCTATCATGGCCCAGTGTCTCCCTGTTTCATTTGTGGCCTTACTTGGTCCATTGCTTCAATGTTCTGTGAAGCCCAAGCTGTAGCTGTTGGTGGTTTAACTTTTTGCCATCCAGCCAGTGCTCTTCTCGTACCTACTAGGCCCTCCAGAATGGAAGGATATGGATCTTCGTAATGAGTTATATGTGCCTCCACTTCCTAGAAGACCTCAAATGCAAATCATCTTCATAGGAAGTGTGATTCTCCGTTCTTGAAGGCCTAGTAGGCCTCAGAAGCATGTTAGCTAGCTGGTATGTTTATATGCAGCATACCTGGGAATCCTTCTGTAAACCTCAGGACAGGTAAAAATTACAAAAATAGATGTCATGACACTTGTGTTCTAAGAATAGAATAAATTCCCCCTTCTCATGTAAACTTAAGTATGCTAAATTAGTGTAATTGGTGACTACACACTTATAAAATGGTTAATTATTTGGGGTCAGTAAGGAGAAGTTCAGGATCAGTCTGCCTTTTTGTGTCCTTTTCATCTAACAAGTGAACCAAGCGCTTCTGTATCTAGGTTCTACAAAATATTTTTCTTCAGCTGCCTGATTCATTTTCTATATTGGTTTTATGGTTTGAGGAAGATCTAATTGCAGAAATTGAAGAAAATTTTGCAGTCTTATGATTAGGTATCCCATGGTTATTCCTGAACAAAGTTAATGGCATCACAGCAATTGATAAATAAATTCAACAATAAGACGAGTTGACAGATCATCTTCTTTAATCTTAGATCAGAATTCCTTTGTCTGTATAATTCGTACAGAATCTGAAGTTTGGTAAAATCTAAGATGAATCGTTTAATAGTTATTAACAAGATTGCTTCGTGCTGTTAAAATTATAAATAAATCTGTAAAGCGCTGAGTACATGGACAGCGCTGTAGAAATAAACTAATAATAATAATCCATCACTTCTTAGAAAAAAGAATGCAGTATTGTGTATTAAGCAGTCTCTTGTATATTGTATTGAATTTCCTAATTAAAATTTGAGGAGGAGGAGATCAAAAATATATCTAAACTTCCATTTTTAATGCAATAATTGCAGTGGTTCTTAGCATAATCGTATAAGACATAGTTTTCTATCTGTCTTTGCGCTAGAGATGTGCTGAACAAGTTTGAGTTCAAACCGAACAATCCCCAGGTTTGAACTGGTTCAGGTTTGTTAGTATTTGCCCTTTTAAATATTTTTTAAAAATTGAACTGGTTCAAATTTGAACTGCATATTTTGGTTTGGTTCAAATTGAAATTCCATTTTCAAATTTGTGCACATCTCTAAAGTACTGTGGCAACATTTTGTGACCATGTTTGGCAGTTCTTTCCATGGAAGAGTTTCTCTATATACTGTATTACTTGCTATGTAAGACCAAAAGCGCACTTTAGATAACTCTGTTGTTGGTGGAATGGCTATATTTTGATTTGGTAGTGTAGGTGAATCAGAATGTGTTTTCTGTTAAGACACCAAAGGTAAAGATCAGAATTCCCTGTCTAAAGTTACTTGAAAAATAAATCCGGGGGAGGGGATGTTTCAGATGAAATTGACTTGCATTATTCAATAATTCATGCTTTGAAGAACTAAAGGTGTGCGTAGGTATGTTGTCATAATTCATTATATTGAGATCTTTTATGTGTATTTTTTTGACAAGATGTGTAAAAGATTTCTTTTTCTGTTTGATCTATTATCAGATGCCCAAGACAAAGTTCATTGGTTCTTTTGGTAATGTGCTTTCTAGACAACCAAACCTGCAGGAGTATATAAAATTGTGGATTTAGCCTTACTGTTTAACCGAAATACAAATTTTAAAGCATGATGGCGCTATTTGTTCAATTATTGAATTTATAACTATTTTTAGCATTTCTTTGCAGATTTAGCTTTGAAGAGATACATATAACAAACGGTGTTTCTGTGTACCACATTTATTTTATTTTGAATATTTGTATTTGGAAATTTGTTTAGCAGTGAACATTATTGTAGGTACAGATAAAGGAGAATTCCAGTAGAATCATCAAATGTTGTAGAATGGGCTTTTATGTTCATTTTATGACTTAAGGCTTCATTCCTAAGGTGCACTTGTGTAATCTAAGTTGTATCCAAACTCCCTTCAGACCAGAATGTGTGGAGTCAGGATGGGGTAGTGGAGCAGGGTTTTATTTATTTAAAATATTTTTTACAGCTTTTGTTTAATAATCTCTCAGCAATGAAAGCAGATTAAAATATTTTATTATACCTGCCAGTTTCTTAAATTATATTGAGGATTCTTTATATTGCTAAAACAAGGAAAGGGTTTGGTTTTAGCACATGTTAATCAGTTCTTCTCTTCTTTCCCCCTGGTTAGACCCTGTTCTTACAGGGTACGTTTCTAAGTTGCACTGTGGAATATGTCTTGCACTAGGGAGTGTTATGCTGGTCTGTCTCAGGTCAGTAATGATTGAATTCTCATTATTCACTATTTTCTCAGCCTTTCAGATCTGAGGTTGGGTTTGTGCTGAACCATTCCAAAACAACAGCTTTCATAATATTTCTTCTGAATATTTGCTTTTTTTCAACATCATGGAATTGGTCTTAAGTGCTGGTAATTATTTATTAATCGATTTTATTATTTGTCTTTCTGTCCCTCCCTATACCTAAAGGTCTCCGGGCAGGTAACAACACTTAAAATCAACATATTAAAGCAATAACAGTATATATTAAAATAACAGTGTCTGCAAGTGGGAAGGTAAAGTTATCCCTGTTTAACCGAAGGCCATGGCAAAGAGGTGTGTCTTCACTGCCTTCCTAAACGTGTACAGTGGAGGTGATAGACGCACCTCAAGGGGGACACTATTGCACAGGCTAGGGGCAATCACTAAGAGGGCCCTCTCCTGGATGCCCACCCTTTTGCTGTTGAGAGTGGTGGGACAGTTCCCCAGTTCTTAAGGCACGGGCAGGTTGATATGGGAGTAGGCGTTCCTTCAGATATTTGGAGCCCAAATATAGGTTAAAGTTACACCTTGAATTGGGCTCTGTAGCAGCCAGTCAGCCAGTCAACTCTTAAGACCAGTGTGATGTGCATCCAGCTAGCTGTCCCGCTCAGCAGTCTAGCAGCTCCATTCTGCACTAGCTACAGCTTCCAAACCATCTTCAAGGGCAGCCCCGTGTAGAGCGCATTACAGTAGTCCAATCTAGAGGTTATCAGAGCATAGATAACTGTGGTCAAGTCATATCTATCCAAAAAAGGCTTCAACTGGTGCATCAGCAGTAGTTGGGAATAGGCATTCCTGGCCTCCACTTGAACTTTAAACATCAGTGCAGAGTCTGGAAATACCCCCAGATTTTGCACGTGTCCCTTCCAGGGCATTACAACCCCATTGAGGACAGGGTGCCTCCCAACTAAACGGACCCAAGACCCTGAGACACACAGCACCTCTGGATTCAGCTTTAGTTTACTGGCCCTCATCCAGCCCAGACTCCTTTCAAGCACTTCAGCTGCCTCTCCTGATTCAGATGGCACAGAGAGATAGAGCTGGGTATCATCTGCATATTTATGACACTTCACTCCAAATCTCCTGATGTCCTCCCCCAACAGCTTCATCTAGATATTAAAGAGCATGAGAGATAGGATTGACTCCTGAGGAACCCCACAAGTGAGTTCCCAGGCTGTCAGGTGAGAATCTCCTATTACTACTCTCTGAGGTCAGCCACGAAGATAGGTGTGGAACCAATGGAGCACACTGTCTCCAACTCCTAAACTCTGTAACCTTTCCAAAGGGATACCATGGTCAGTGGTATCAAAAGCCGCTGAAAGGTCCAGGAGAACCAACAAGGTTGCAGTCCTTCTGTCTCTCTCCTGGTGAAGGTTATCATAAAACCAGAGCCATGGCCTTTTATTTATTGTTTCTTTACAGTTACCTGGGAGGCTCACAACATATTAAAACAGTAGAAACTCAAAAAGATTGAGAAGTTAAATGCACTGCAACACAAGAGTATTATGTTATAAAATCACTTGTATGTGGCATCTCTGTTTATATTAGACCTGGTGCAGAACAGGTTACAAATTTTTCAAAAAATTGTTTGGAAAGAGTAGTAATTGCAGAGTCCTGCAAGGCTGCTGCTAAGGATCTACTCACCAGAATATATGAATCTTGTGATGTTTCTTAGTCTCCTGGGTGTTTTTATTTGTCCTTCAGTATAGGCTTTTGTTTTTTTTCTGTTACAGCTGGTAACTCTATTATTGCCTTGGTACAATTGCCTCAAGGAAGAGATTAACATTTGGGGCTTTTTAGAACATAGTACATGTATATTAAAATTAGACATAACACAGAAAAAAAAACTAATAGAAAAATGTGTTTCTCTGTCTGTTGAAACTATCTTGGAACCAAGAGATTTTTCATTTCAGTGCACAGTTCAACCATCAAAGTCACAGATACAAGACAAAAATGGAAAAGTCTCAAGTTGCTTCCTTCTGATTTGGAAGCTGCTGGATATTTTTCAGTGTTATAAGTGATTGGTTCCATATATTCAGATTACTGTGGCTTCTGGGGATGAAACTTCATCTAAGCCTGTTTTTCTTAAATCTAGCAGTATCTTGGAACTGTGTCTTTGCTCATCAGTTCAATTTTTTCACCTTGGAACTTTTTATATACTATCCAAGTGTTTTGTTCCCAAGATTTGATGTATGAATTGTACTTATTTTTCATTACTATTGTTGTATATTTGTTGCTTCCCCAGCCATTACTTGTTAAGTGGTGGTACCCATCCCCTGGAATCTGCTTCTACCTCAACATCCCCTTCAGCAATAATGGACTGTGTCCCTTGATCCTGAGGAGGCTGCTTTGAGACCCTCTGAGGAAAAGGAGATCTGGTGTTTGAGACTCGTGCCTCAAGCTGTGAAGGCCTTTATGAAATTGGACACTGCTCATGACCTGGGTGGGCAACCCTCAATTTGGCTGTCTTTGAGAAGAGTTAGGATGCTCTGCTACATGCTCCTGCACCTCCATAGAGCCCGATTCCACATCTAGCGGTGTGAGAGACAAGAAAATTAAGTAAAATTAATGACTCAAATGACACAAGTGCCCATAATTTGCCTGTTTACATCAAACCTACCAGAGAGGACATGAGAGGGGGAAGGAGAAAAACCACTAAAATCTAGAGATGAGCCTTCCATCCCTATGGCCTTCACCCACTAAGCCTGATCACAGTTGGCATTCAGAGGCAATGATGCCTCCACACTGTTTCTAGAGTTGGCCAGGAGTTGCCCTATATTAAACAGGAGACATAGCTCTAATTAGCATAGACTACTAGGAATACTGAGGAGCAAAATTATGAAACCATGATATAAACAGGCCTCAAGGACCTGCAACTTGCTTTGCAACTAACAGAAATCAAAAACTGTGGGCTAGCAGTGCCGTTGTACTGCTTGGAATCAAATTGCGGCCTAGCAGCACCACTGCACCGCTTAGAATCAATCATGAAATCACTCCGCCGCTCAGGGAAGAGCCGCTGCCAACAGCTTCTGCTCCATTACGGGATCCTTCCGTGGCATTGAACCTTAAGTATTCCCACCTAAATCTTAGTAAAATAGTTCTCCTCAGCCATAAGTAATATTCAGAGAATAAACCAAATGGGGGATTTTGGGGGGGCGGGGGGGCGGGGCTCATTTGTATATGGCCAACAGCTCCCATTGTTAGAAGTGAACAACAAGGTGCCGTGGTGATAATAAAGGTACAATACAGCAGAGCAAGAGCTGGCACAGTTGACAGAGAGAAATATAAAGAAAGCTCAAATATAAGCGAAGGGAAAAGATCTCAGCAATAAAATAAGGAATGATACCATACCCCATTAAACAGTCTAACCGCAGAGACCCAAGAAGCACAAAGCCACATGGGCTATGTTTGAAAAACAGCAATTTGCCACCTCGAACACAGCCAGGCCATCATATTCAACACTCAGCCTTGCCAGAGGATTATGACGACAGAAAGAGCAGGTCGCTCTGGGCAGAAAAGCGCGGAGTGTGTTCACCCGTAACAAAAAGGGTCAGGCAATGTTCCTACCCAAGAAATCCTCTTTGTTCCTGTCCTCCAAAGCCATAATGCTTATTTTTAAAAAGGAACAACGTGCTCCTCAAAGTTTATACAGCACCAATGTTTGTGATGCAATCGAGGTAGACTGCAGGTGGGTCTCTGGCTGCGAATTTATACCAGAAGGGCGCCTTCCATTGGTCGTTGGCGAGATGGCAGCCTAGGAAATCCCAGCAGTTAAGCTATTGCCACCCACAGATAACCACCATCTGTTTTCAGTCCCCTGCAAAGAGATATTCTGTCGGCTTTTTGTTTCTAAATTATTGTTGTAAGTTTGTCTTCTGGTAGTTTTGGTTCAGCAGCTTGTTCTCAATGGCATATACTGTATTTTCTGGCGTATAAGACTACTTTTTAATCCAGGAAAATCTTCCCAAAAGTCAAGGGTCATCTTATACGCCAGGGGTCATCTTCTTATATGGCGAGTATATCCCAAACTCTATATTTTAACTGGAAAGTTGGGGGTCGTCTTATACACCCAGTTGTCTTACATGCTGGAAAATACGGTAAGTCATATGTGTAAGCCCACGAATGAGCAGGATATGATTATAGATGATATAACTTACAGAAGGACTCCAAAGTCTTGACCTTGGGGCACCCCCCATGGGTGCATCCTCCCTGAGCCTCCTCTAGACCTCATTGCTGGATTGTAGTGGAAACAGGCTCCCTGCAATCTGGATTGTAAGGCTGAAGACCACATTGTAGACCCCTTTAATGGGGTCTACATGAAATCTGGATTATAGATCCTGAAGGACCCATAATGATCCAGATTTACCTAGCTGTGGTGGAAACAAATGTATCCCTAATGGGGTCTATGGTGGAAATGGCATCATCCAGCTCTCAGCCAAATGGGTCCTTAATGGGTGCTTCAGTGGGTACTTAGTGACAGTGGAAAAACACCCATGCTCAGTCAAAGAAATCACGTAAGATGAAGTGTCTTCATAGAAAGGAAGACTGGTCATCTAGGTCAAATAAATTAGTTCAAAAAGTACTCCCAGTGAATGATACACTAACCTTGTACAGAGAGCTTATCATAGAATTTCCAGTGAGCGACTGCTATTAGGAGAAATGGAAGCAGTTTTTTTGTTTTTAATTAGGGTATTTGGCCCTCTAAACATGTAATGTAGGTATAATTCAGGGGGAAAGTTAAAAGGTTCTTTCAGAATGTTCATAATTTCTCTGTGTTTGCTCAAACTCAATCACTTTTATGCCTCCCCACAAGTGCAGTTCATTGCTTTATATTTGCAAGTATGTGGGAAATAGAGCTAATTTGTGTAAACTGGATAAGATTTTTATCCCATTTCTGTAAGATCAAAAAACAGAAATCTTGGTGAACCTGCTTATGCCGTAGTCTCGGTGCTTTTGCCTATTAATGGTGTGACTATCAGAGTGCTGCGTAATGGTGTGAAGCCATTTATGGAAAGTCCTCGGAGGAGCTGACATGGCATAGCCTTGGCATTTCAGGTTTGGTTGACGTGTTTTGAACCACAGATAATGTCTTTGGTGCTACCAGTATTTCATACTGTGGTATGTGGGAACCTCAAATTATTGTGGTTGGGGTGAAATACAGTTGGTCTTCAGTACTGGCTATGTTCAAACTTGGGACAGCTCCATTTCTGTGGGTAGCTCTTCATTCTTGGTAGTAGTTTTCACATTAATGGTACCTTTTTAGATACAGTGAGTCTTTTTAGATACATCTGCAATTGTTTATTAGATATTTAATACTTCTAATTTTGCAGTGAAATGTTGAAAACATAAATTGTGGCAAGTATTCCTCTGTCTCTATGACTTACCATAGATTGTCTGTAATGAAATGCTGTTTCTGCCAAAACTGTGGTATGTTAACTGAGAAAAAAACTTGATGAACAGAAGAAACAAAATAAATTGATTGCTTTTCTTTTCAGATATAATGCCTAATTTATTTTAAGGAGACATTGTTGAAGTACAGGAGGTGGCTTTGGGAGCTGGACGGTGGTATTACAGTTCAATCTGATAACTTACGTGCACAGATTTCACAGGATTATGCTGTCAGGTTATTTCTCCAAATATCTGTTGCATTTTCTGTTAACAAAAAGGCAAATTCATTTTTACCTAACTATAGCGCCGTCACCAACTCCTTCATTTGTTACCTGACCAAGAATGTAAAGCCTAATTTTCTGTTACGTATTTATGTGTATATAATTCTATAATACTCATATTCCATCTAGAAATTTAGCAAGCTCCATAGTACCATATTATTAATGTTGACATTACACATTTTCAGTCTTTTTAAATATTTATGAAAACCATTTGAACAAAATTGTGTTGGAATATTGGACCTGTCTGGAACAATTTGCTGGCATGACAGGTTTTTGCTAGCTTAACAGTACAGTATTACGTTTCATAAATGGAGTCTAGTAGAAACAAATATAATGCTTGGTTCTGTGACAAAGTCTTCATAGGAAGCAAAACAGAATATTTAATCTAATGTATTTACTTACTGTGTTTTTTGTATTTAATACTGCAACAGAGAGCCATGATTCTTTTAAAAATGGTATAGAAAAAGTTTTCATCACTGAACAGTTGGCAAGTAATCCTAAATCCACTGGGATTTGGGCAGTAATGGTTGAGTTGTAATGATTGCCATAGGTCACATGACTATTCTTGAAATCCCTTTCAACTTTATTTCATTAAGAATATAAAGAACATCAATATGAGTGTTTTAAATAAGATGTGGAAGTTGAATATTATTATTGCTCACTTATTGTAGTAGAAACTATTTTTCTTGTTTTCTTGTAGCAGTACAGCATATTAATATGCATAAGAAGAGTGGAGTTTACTATATATATATTTGCTAGGTAAAAATATATATATAGAAGAGCTTTCTCTGCTGCTATTTTTAATTCTGAATTTCTTCAGGTCTGAAAACACTGCACATATTTTCCATCTGCAGTATCTGTTCTCCTAGACTTTTTGACATAAGATGTTAATTTTGTCTTTTATTACTTACCTACATTAAGTTTATGCAGTCCATGGTTTGGTTCTAATCTGGTGATCGAAACATAACATCATTTGACCTAGGTTTTCTATTAGCAATTCTGCGTTTGTTTTTCATATAACAGTAATGCTGAGTTCTGCTTAACTTAAGTTTTAACTTTTTGATTCTAAGTCTATATGGGTCTTTTTAAAAAAAGTGTATTAATACATATGTAATATATAGAATCTGCCTGTGCACAATATTTTGGTTACTTGAAAGCCTCATTTTCCTTCCAGAGTTTGCCCATGTAAATTTTATTGGTTGTTGCCATTTTTACTCCGAACAGACTGTTGTTGACTGTGCACCTGTCAGCTTGTCTTACAGCATCCTTTTCCTTCTATGACAAGTTGTTTTCAAAACCATTTCATTTTTTTAAAACACCCATTTTGTTAATTTTTGACCATCATTTTGAGAAGGTACAACGGATTATAGTTCAATATGCTAAGAAATGTTACTATATCTGCTATTATGACAGTTTTGTATACTTTTTTAAATTAGTATTTTCTTCTGCTGTAAACCTGAAGATTTCATGGTGGGCTAGAACAATAAAAACATTGGTTGCAAGTACACTTCCTACAGTATGGCCTAAACCATACTCTGCCCATTTCTGTACAAGGGATAGAACTTTTTATCAGTTTCCACCAAAGGATAGGTTAAAGCAATTTATGTAACTTTTTAGAAGCTGGTGTTCATATATGGAAAACATCTTCAAGGGTGTCTTTAGATCTTATCTAGCCCTTCAGTTCTACCAAATGAAAAATCAGGGGACAGTTGGTGCCTTATGCACTTCTCTTTGCTTTCCTGGTTCTACAGGAATTAGGAGTGTGTGAGATAATCAGCAGTTCATTGAGTTGCTAGGTAGTTTGTAAATTACGAACAAGTCCTAAGTTTCCTGTTTCAAAAAGTCCTTTTCCTTTTATCTTCTCCCCAGTTCAGAGTGTTCTGATTTTACACAACCAGAACATTAGTTTTATATTTCACAATGATTAGCAAACGGAGTCTTTATATTTCTTGAAAATGTGGGAATGGTAAAAAGTAACAAGTGATAGGTTGATGATGAACATTATGTTTACTTTCAGAGAGAACAGGAAATGAGAATGGGTGATATGGGTCCTCGTGGAGCAATAAACATGGGAGGTAGGGATCTGAAGCAAAAGGCTCATTTTAAAAAAATTCTTTGAGACTGTACATGTTACTCATGAGTTGGAAATTATAAATGGATATAATAGTGGACTGAAAATCTGAATAATCAGTTGTCTTAATAATTAGAAAAATATTCTTAGAATTTTTCTAAAAAACTATTTGCAAAATACATTGCATCTGAGGGTGGGGCTGAACCTGGTTAGACATTTGCTGGGAGAAGGGTCAATGGGCTTGAAACAGTTTGAATCCTGCTTATTTCAGATATTATTTTCTACCATATGTATTACCAAGATGTTTATGATTTTAAAGTAACACCCTGTTTCCCTGAAAGTAAGACCTACCCCCAAAATTAGCCTTAGCATGATTTTTCAGAATTTTTGAAAATAAGCCCTAGTTACAGTTCATACTCAGGTAGATAAATATAAATTGTTGTTCATGGAAAAATAAGACATCGCCTGAAAATAATCCCTAATGCTTCTTTTGGAATGTAAATTAATATAAGACCTTGTCTTATTTTCAGGGAAACACAGTACCATGCTTCAGGTTTTCATCTGTGTTGCCCTTTATCACAAGATAATTTTCTCTTAGGCATTGATGTTACTGAATGTCCTTATCTGTCTCTTAACAAGAAAGGCCTGATTTTTTTAATCTGTTGATTTTATTGCTTTTTTAAAAAATTACATTTTTTACTGGTTTATTTGTTTTACTTACATTGAATTTAGCTTTGAAAAATATTTTTGTACAGTGGAATAATTTAATAAAAATGTCCTGGTTAAGAAGATTCAACTTTGTTCAGAGACAAGCTTTAAAATTTTAATTTAGCATAACTAAGGTCTAACATAATACCACATTACACATAATGGTGTGAACATTGAGGGGGTAGAGGAAGAGAAAATGTCTTCTCAAAATAAGCCTTAATTTAGTATTTGGAGAGTATTATTGAAGAGTTACAAACTTGCTCTTCTAACCATTAAATGGGATGAAGAGGGACTGTTATGTCCTGTGTGTGAATTTACATTTTACCTACCTGCTTCATGTGGCTTGAAACATGTATACTTTAAAATATGCTCTGATTAGAAAGCAAGTAATTTGTTTAGGAGAGAAGAATTTAACAGTTTAGCAACTTCCTAATTCATTTGAACTTGTGTTCAGTTGCCCCAATAGTACAAGCACTTTACTTATAATTGAGCATCATGCAGTTATGATTAAGACTCTAATTATATTAAGGTGAAAATAAAATACCCTTGAGTTGGGCACAGTTCTTAGTGGCAATATAGGTGTATCTATGGGAGGGTGCAGCTTTGTGAGAGCATTCCTGGAAGGGGTTTGGGGTTAGTCTATCACTCACCTTCCAAGTGCTAGAGTTCAAGACAAAAAGGTGGAGGGGCACTTGGAGCTTAGTTCACCACCTTTCCCTTTTCTGTTTGATCTTGCACTTCAAGGTGAGCAGCAGACTAAGCCCAATCATCTCCCAGAAGAAAAGTAAATGTGAGTTTCCCAGCGATGTTGGAGTACTGTTTTCAGCAGTTTTACTTCTTACTTCATGTAAGGTTTGGGAGCTGGAAAATTCTGGGATATTTTACTTCCCTATTTCACCCACCACCTTTTGGTTTCTTATTTTCCTATCCAAGTGATAGCAAAGCAGGCTAGAGGCTGCCTGCTGCTGAAGCTAATTATGTTAATACCAGTTATGTGAAGCCAACCTAGATATTATAATAGAAACATTGTTTGCTCTCTTTATATAAGAGTCAGGACTTTGAAGCTTCTAAAAGGTGATTCTCCCCCTCCCCTTCATTCATGTTCACTTCCACAAACTGAAAAACATTACATTGAATAGAATATGGCAAATTTTTCTAGAGAGAGACAGAATACACTTGTCAGTCATGTGTCCCTTTTGATCTGACATGTATGCCCAATACATATCCATGCGTGTCAGTATGATTAGGATGTTCAGATAAGAAAACACAGTAGTCACCATTGTGCCCCAAGTCCCAAATGCTTCTCCCACAAGATTTCCTAAGCAGAGGAGCAGAGCTCAGAGTTATAAAATACTAACCTGACAACTGATGCCCAGTTTTCCTCATTTTCTGGTGGAATTCACAGGGTTACAAAGCTTTGTTAGCTTTGATCTGCAGCATGACTTCAGTTCTCTTTTCAAGACTAAGCTTAGCTGATTGTAGTTTGCTGGGTTTCACAAAGGTTTCACTCCTCTTTGAAGGAAACCATTGAAAGGAGAGCCTCTTGATGTTACAGCAGAGAGGCACCAGTCAGATTTTTTGAGGAGCAAGAAAGACAATACTTAAAACTCTTCTGGGAAACCACAATGACTAGCTGTTCCATCCCCGTCATTAATACTGCAGTTGAGATAGCTCAGAAAATGGTAAAAAAAACCCAGCATGGATTGCCATAGCAATGTCAGTCTTTTCAACTGTTGCCTGTCACATGACCAGCACACTCCAGCCCTCTGCTTAATGGCACAACCAATGAAACAGTTATTAGCCAAGCCACTGTCTTGAGCATGAATTGTAGCTCAGTTGCATCATGGTGGCATATTCCAGTGATTTCTTCATGGTGTGATAGACATCTCATAAGTCTGTTGGGCCTTTTGTCTTTACATAGAGTGGTCACTTGGCCAAGCACCATTTCTGGTCCCTATACAGTCACTCCTCTTGCCTCATCAAGTCAGCATCACACAAAGGAATCAGCTGTCTTGACATTTTCTTCCTTGGTTCAGGCAAGCCTCATATGGTGGGGTTCCTCCTCAGATCTTCAGGGCCATTATCAGGCAGAGCCACCTTGTGTTGTGCTTTCTACAGATGCTTTTTCCTTGATTCAAATGGTCATTCCCTGAGTTGTGCCACTGTTGGGTGCTGGCTGCTTCAAAAGTCTGGGCACAATATAACTTGGCTGGAGCTTTGAGCTGCTTATCTGGTTCTTCATTTCTTCTCCAAAATAAGGGTATTCACATCTTGATTCTCCTAGACGTGATGGTCAGGATGTACCTCATTTGCCAAATATATACCAAGTTAGCACCTCTTCTGTTTCTATTAACAGCTCTTTTCACATTAGCTTTAAACCATCTTGCCTCAATAAGAGTTATGTCCATCAAGGAACCTGAAAATATCCTGTTGGGTGCTCTTATTTGAGGGAATGTAGTTCCAAAAAAATAGTCCCTTTCTTTGAAGGTTGGCTTTCAGACCCTGCTTTTCTCACCCATTTAAGGGGAGTCAAAGTGGCATGCAAAACTCTGTTATTCTCCCTACAACAGACAGCCTGTGAGGTATATGAGGTTGTGAGAGCTCAGAAAGGGCTGTGACTAGCCCAAGACCACGCAACTGGCTTCATAGATGAGTGCAGCATCATACCCAGCGACTACAAGATATGAGTTCACTGTTTTAACCACAAGACCAAACTGGCTTATCTTCAGCCAGATCACAAAGAGGTGAGGAATGCCAATCATGGATCTCTTTGCACTGTTTCTCCCTCCCTCAACCAGAAGTTTTTCTTCTATCCAGGTGTAGGAAACTAGAGTTAGTGAGGGTTTTAAGTATGTCTCCTGGCTTTCTGGCCCTTTCTGTACATTCCCTCTAGCCGTGCTTATTTACAGAGGATCAAAAACAACAACAGCACATGTAATCCCCATGTTTCCTGTTTGTCTTGGTGTAGCTGATTCCCATCTCTAGTCATTTTTGTTTAGGATACTTTCTTAGAAGCTTTCCCTTGTTCCATACCCTCCTCCTCAAGAGGCAGTTTGGCATACACAATCTTTGTGGTTCTAATTAACCATCTAGGCAATGACCATAGCCATTGACTGAATTTAGTTTTTTTTCAGATAGGGTTTCAAAATCTTGCTAGCTTTTGAAGGTCATCCACATGGTGCATTTATTAGACTTTGTCAGGTGACATCAGAGGACAATTCTCATTCCTACCTCTGCTGATTTGCATCAGATCCTTGAGTTCTTGAAGAATAGTTTAGGGTTGTGGTTTAATATTTTGAAGTTTCAATTTTCCATATTTTATTAGTTTTGGACCTTGGGGGCCATGGTTTCCTGTCAGATCATACTATTCTAAATTGTTTCCTTAAAGGGGGGGGCTCATGTGTCCACCAATGTCCAACTATTTTCCTGTATGAAAGCTGTTTCATGTGATCTCTCCAAAGGAGAGGGCACCATTGTGTTCACATCATATCTTCATGATGGGTATCAGGTGACAGCTGTTTCTGTCACTTCCCGTTTCTGTGTTTGTGGTCCAAGCTCAGCCACATGGGTTAACTTGTATAAAAATATAGTTGTTGCTTTTCATTTAGGTGAGAAGATTTCTTTACTTCCAGTAATATTGGGTCACAGGGTTTTGTTCCTACCATTATTCAATGGTCAAAGGCTTATATTCTCCTAGCGTACAACTCTTTGCGAAGAATCTGCATGTGTTATGACAGCACATTCTATTAGGGCAGCTTGTCATTTGTATGATGATCTTTGATTCAGAAGATCTACCATACTGTTGAGTGGAGAGTTCCTTCCACTTTCACAAAGCATTAGAAGCCTGATAAGTTTGGATTGGCTGTCAGCACCTTTGGCAGGAGTGTGCTTCAGTAGACTGTAGGCACATAATCCTTCCCTTTCTTTGGTAGATCCCTTAGTGACTCTAGAAGTCTTGTAGATGGAGGACATTCAGCTGAATACTCAATGTGAACAGTGCTTCTTGATGAGCTACTCCTGGGAACTCCATGCCCACCTGCAAAATCCTAGCCTTTCTAGTTTACGGTCATTCTTTTTTGGGGGGGGGTAGGGAGAGGAAGTTGCAGTACTTCTGATTTCTGGGACAAGCAATTTGTTTTTGTTTTTTACAACCTTTGCTTCATTCTTCTACTTTGGTAAGCCAACCACATCATCAGAAGACAGGACATTAGTTGTCAGGTGATTGTTCTAGGGCTTAGAGTTCTGTTTCTCTGCTGGGGAATGCCTGTGAGGGAAGAGCTCATATTGATTTCGAGTCTTTCAGTAGCAGTCCAGCAAGAAGCATTGCTTACGGTGAGTATCCAATTGAACTTTTTCTTAAATACTAACTTAATAAAACTCTGTTAAAACAACCTCTGCAGAATTTTTTAAAAATGTTTATTATTTTCTCAGTTGCATAAAGCTTGGCTCAGATTTTCTTTTCATGTCACAACGATTATTGGTTCTTATGATAAGTCAGCATACAATGTTACACATGGGGTAACTTCATTTCTTTATTACAGTATCTTTTATAAACCAAGTTAAATGGATAATGTTACTTAATAAATCTGAGAATACTATTTGCTGCCTGAATATATTTGAATGATTTTATTTCATTTCTGTGAAAGTGTTCTGATGAAAACTTTATAGTTTAATTTTTTAGAAAGCTATTCCAAATGACTTTTATGAAAACTAAATGTTTTAACCTCTGAGGTGCAGTAATTTCTAGACCCAACCTATTAGCTAACTTGGAGAGTGTTCTTGTTATTTTTGCCACACCATCTGTTTCTCATTGCAAGAAGTTTATAAGGTTTTGTGTTATCAGAACCATTCACATTGTGATAGTCTGCCAGAAGTGATTCTATGGAGAACCTGAATTATAAACTACTATATACTCTGATATGAGCATTGTTTGGTTAGGGGCTGTCTTGAATGTTATAGCACTTATCCATATAAATCCAGTATGGTAAAAAAATAATGTAGAAATGAAAATATTTAAGCTGGTGTGTTTCGTTCAAGCAGTGATATTCAGTAACTTTTGCTTAAAACTAGAGAATGGAGGCATATATGTACAGTCTCAAAGAATGAAACCCATTTACTTATATATGGATGTTTTGTATATCTCTGTTGTAAATTATTTTTTTAAAAATCAGCTAGGACAGCTCTAAGTGTAGACTGTTTTGCATAGATGCCTTTAGCCCAGCACCAGCTGGAAACCAAGGCCCTCCTCCTCCACCTCCAATGATGGGTATGAATATGAACAACAGAGCAACAATGCCTGGCCCTGCAATGGGTCCTGGTCCTTCCTTGGGACCAGAAGGAGCTGCAAACATTGGAACTCCAATGATGCCAGATAATGGAGCTGTGGTAATGTATCACAAAATTTACGTTTTGTCTCTATTTCATCATGCCACATCTCTTTACTTCAAGAATACCTTCACACTTGAATTGCATAGAATCAGGGCATTTAAATTGATTTTTACACTTTAAAATATGCGTAACAGTAATATATGCCATGTCTTTTACTCACACTGCATTAAAACTGCATAGCCATGTAACTACCAAAAATACAGTTTTGTTGTTGTTTTTAATACTTTGGACAAGTACTTAAAATAGCTCTGAATGCAGGGTTCATTTTATTCTACTGTATCAAAAATAGTGAAATGTGATTTTTATAGAAAACAAATTCCAAAAAGAGAAATTTTATTTTACTGCATTGGGAATGAGATGCAATATATTGAAATGTTATACAGTGTGAAGATATCTCTTGAATAAATCTGTTTTGAAATTCAAACTAAATTCATTAATGCGCTAGTTATATATAAGTGAAGTCCCAGTCATAAATTCATTTTGTAAGTGAATATTTGTAGTATGATTGCTGAAGGTTGGATCTAATTCATGAGTAGTCAGTATTTGACACCAAAATTGTAGAAGACCCTTTACTATTTTTTGAAATATTTCTGTAAGTAGTTATAGTTCTTAGCAAAATCATTTAATCTCTATGATGGCATGCCAGAATAAAACAGAAATTGTTTGGCCCCTAAGAAAGAGTTGCTTACTCTCTTCTGAAACGGTTCACCTGTTCATACCCTGCCCACCTGACTGCATAATTGTCAGTTGGATTAGAATTTGGAGGAAGCATTTAAATTTCATCTTGTCACTGTATTACTTCCCATGATGTTTTTTTTTTTTAAAAATATGCATGCTTTGGGAGGAGCTATGTGCAGAGTTTTGTCCTTTCCCTGTCTAAGTTCTTTAAATGTATAGTGAAGTGTCTCTTTGGCAGTAGGAATATAGGTACTAGGTATGTGCATTGATTCACATCAAGTTACTAAGTTCCTGCAGAGGAAAGCACAGATTTGTGCAATCTGATCATTTCTCATGCTAAGTTCTTCTTTATACACCTTGATGGCTCACACAGGTTGGAGAGTGCCAAGCTGATCTAGACTAACTTATGATGGCTTGGCAGATTCTAAGCTATTGAGCTGGACAAAGCATGGCTCCGCATGAGGCAAAGATAGATCATACCATGCTCTTTGTGCATTGATTGGCTTGTTATACTGAACTGACTAGAACTGATGCACATATCTAATATGCAAACAATTTCTTTTGCCCTGAATCCTGTTCTTGCTATTTGTATAGAAAAGTGTAGTCGGGGGAGGGGGGTTAGTATGCAATTGACTTTGGGATACTGTGCCCCCCCCCCCCCCCGGCACAACATAACACATCTCATGAATAGACAGCTTAATGTTAAATATTAGAAGGTAGGCCATTTTCTCTAATCCATTGTGAAAGGAGAATAGAAGCAACCATGTTAGGAGGAAATAAATGGGAAGAATTCTTCTAAGTTACTAGTATGAGAATAAATTGTAAGATGCATGCTAATTTTAATGAGAATCAACTTGGTGTCACGTCAAAAGTGGTTCCATTATAACTTCCAGGCTGTTCTTGGGACCATGGATTGATTAAAGTAGCACAGTTTCCCCTGAAATAGCCATTCAGTGTATGGATTGCTCATAATAAATACTTTTCCCAAAAGGGACATTGAGTCTGTAATATATTTTATCTAAAACACAACTGTGTTTTTCTTTATGACAAGGTCTTGAAGATCTTTATCCATAGTTATGAGGCAGAAAGATGGTTTTTCTATTTCAGAGGGAGCACTTGCAGTGCTTCGTGCTATACTCTTTTGAAGAATGCCAAACTTGTATTTTAATGCTCCATTTTCACTTGTGAATTTTGGCATGCATACTGTTTTGAGTGAACCAGTTCCTCACAAATGAGAAAGATTGCTTCACAACAATACACATTTGAAAATGGAATGCTAGTAGGCTATTTTAAATTGCTGAACTACCAGTAAAATCTTGTATCAAAGAGATTTTAGCATAAACCTGAAAATTGTATTTTAAATCAGCAGCTGTGAGTCTTAACAATCAGTTCAAGAATAAGGCCGTTCTTGCATTCCATATCTTTCCTTCCATTGCGTCCTGAAAACCTAGTCCTGGCAGAAGAGGAGTTCTGCGCAATTATCATATTTATTGTTAAGGCTTGCAGGTGTATTTCTAATTTTAATCTTTGGGTAGGAGATAAGTTATTGCAAACAAAAATGGCTTTCTTCCCAATGAAAGTTTTAAGGAACCTGCTTTTGTAGCCTTGCTAATTCTTTCTGATTTCTTACATAGTCCAACCTCTTTTGTGGCTTATTGTAAGTTAGAAACAAGTTCTTTGAATTAACTTCATTCTAGTGTTTGTTCTGTTTTTCAGACTTGCTTAATACCCAAATTCATGTCTTTTGTTAAAATGTGAATATAAAAATCTCACATTTAAATTCATTTGATGAAACATTTTACATGGCAGGAACAAAAATAATAGTGGATATTCTGGAAGATCCTTAACTTCTCAGTAGTCAATTAACTGTACAAAGGGATTTGGATACATAATCTAGTGGCTGAATGGGAAGATACACCATGACACTTAGCTACATTGTTTCTTTTTGCATCTGTACCTTAAATTTAACTCAAAATATGCCACAGCTACTGTAAGGACTGTAATGAAAAGCACTCTAGTTTCTGTTGATAAAAGAAAAAATGCATTTCTTTTAAACATAGCTTTGTACTGGAAACGCTTAAGTGCCAAAAATTTCAGTGTTCTGCTTAGAAAGCTCTGTACATTTTTCTGACTTGGATGTTAAAATAGTTTATTTTACCATATATACTTGGCCTTCACAGTATTAGATATGTTGCTATTTAAAATAATGACTCAAATTAATTTGCTGCTTTCTTCCTTCTATGTGTCATCCTGATTCTGCTGGACTATCTACTGAACTTCATGGAAACACCACTTGGTTTCCGTCTGGTTTTATTGTAATGCAATTGGTGGCTTGATCTAAATGGACTTAATATAGCATTCTGAGAGATTTCCTCAAGGAGGCCCACCACAAATGGGTTCTCCTATGGTTAGTAGGACAGGCTCTGAAACTCCTCAACCGGCAATGGGTGGTGTAGGTGCTGTCAGTAGCGGACCTGGTGGCTTTGGTAGAGGAAATCCAGGGGGCAGCTTTGAAGGACCTAACAAGCGTCGCAGATACTGAAACATTATATACTGTTCAGAAAACTGAATTACTATTTGGTGTTATGGCTTTATAATTTTAACCGTTGCCTTGAACGGTTTTATTGTTAATTTAGTTATTAAACCGTTTTTTTTGTAAAACATTTTGTATTCAGTCATAGGCTTTAGTGTAGAAAAGAAATAATGTACTTCATATTATACATCTGTTTGTGACTTCAGCAAAAAACAATGTGACCATGCTGTGAAAGTTGGGAGTTACATGCCTACAATAAAATATAAAATAAATCCGTTTAAATGGCTTTGAAACATTGTTATGAATACTTTCCTTAATTATAGGCATAAATAGTTTTTCTTTATAATGCGTACCTACTGAAAAGAAAATGCTTTTTTCCACTGTAACTGTATACAAGTGAAAGTGCAGCTTTCAGTACATAGTAGAACAGATCTAGAAACTAGTGCTACTTTAGAATGTCTGAACCTTTCAGCAACCCATTAAAGATCTGTCTTTAAAAAAATGTTACTTCTCATAAACATGTACAAATCTGGTTGCAATGGGATTGTGATCTTAATGTATTCTGTGTTTAATTTTCAAATAAACAATTTGAATCTCAGAAAATCTCTTAAGTAGTAAATATTCACCTTTGGTTTTATAATTCATAGATCATTGTTCATAAGAAGTTAAGAAAGAAAACTCAGATTTTCATCACAAAGTCTAAACTTTTTAAGATAATGTGGTATGCATCATTTGTGTTTATAGTGACCTCTAGATTGACTGCAGTTTTACAGAGTTTTATAAACACTATGAATTGGATTGCCTTTTCTCAAAACTTTCCAAAATGTTGATTTACTGATAGTATAGACATTTCTGACTCAGAGTGGGCAGAAAATAACTTCCATATGTTATTACAGTATAAAACCTTTTGACTTTTTAAGATACTATGTAACTAATACACACTGGAAATTATATAATTATATAATTTAAATTAAAATATAAAATTAATGTTGAATGTGGGGAAATAGAAACTGCCAAATATCAGTATTTTGGATAAGATAATACACAGTTTCTTCTCAATGTAAATTTAAGGCGCTTGGATATTATGATGTCCTGTTACATAAATATTTAAAACAGTGGGTAAATCTGGATATACTTAGCATCCATTTTCTTGGGTATATTATCTGGATAGTTATGATATATGATATGGTTATTTGTGTGGTTTTGATACTATATTGATAGGAATATCCACTGTCTCCCCAAACCATTTATTTATCACAGTAAGACAGAGTTTTAATACTAGTGATCAGTGTTACACTGAAGGTGTACTTGTTTATTTGTTTACTCTGGGTACTTTTTGCACTATTGGTGAACATTGCGTATGCTAAAATCAGAAAGAAATTATTTATTGCTGCTTGCTGAAAATATGTTATTATTTTCCACCTTTTTCTAGATTATATTGTGAATTATAGGTCAGATTTTACTGAACTCAGTTTGATGGGTGTCTGTGTTTAAAGTCTCAGTATGCAAAACTATTCAACTTGGTATGTTCAACAGAACTGGTGTTCCGTGTCAAGCAACATCCACCCACTTTGTAGAGCAAAAATTAGATAGCTAAATGCTGAATCATTTCAAGTAAGAGTACATGATCAATAAAAGTAGTACCAGTAGCAGCAGCAGCAGTAATAATAATAATATCAGCTATAAATTCTGTGATGATGAAATAATAACACATTGAGATTATGTTGAAAAATTTATTGAGAACTAAAGAATATGCACAATAGGTGAATGTCAGATGGGCATGTGGCAACCTTTCAAGTTTATTCTTCTAGAAGATGTGTTATTTTTCTGCAAATTATGGAAGCTAGATGTGGACATTATTTACATAATATATAAATTACTGGATGCTTCACTGGCAACGAATGAAAAAAATCATGGTACATTCCTTGATACAAATTAGTATATGGAAATTTATACTTCCGGAGGATTGAGACAACTATTTAAAGGAGTGTCCAGTGAACAAGCTGCATATAATCTTCACTGTATGCTGTTATATATACGTTGTTCTACCTATGATTAGAGATCAAGTCATGAGATTGGGAGGTTGATTACCTCGTGAAGATCCATTCTAGATGGATGACAGCAGACTACGAGTGGGTATTATCCAGGTGTAGGTTGCTGACACGACCAATAGGTGGCTCTTCACGGTCTATAGGTGGAGGCACCCTCACAGAGCCAGTCTTCCGAAGGGAGGTTGTACCTGGTCCTCCAAGGACCATCTTCACAATAATCTAAAATAGAGCAAAAACCCAAATCTTCCTGATGAGACCTTTCATACATGCAGAAAATTCAAAGACCTGGAACCAGATTGGAGTATATTAGTACCTCCAATTAAGAATTAATGTTTTGAGTAAAAACAAACAAAAAAACCTTGTGTTTCAGCATAAATTGAAAACCTTTTCCTTCCACCTAGCTGTTTGAGTACTCCAAGAATTCTGGAGAAGAAGTAGAGGCATACTATAAATAAGTTATTTTTTAGTTTTACTATGCATTATTTTATTACTCTACTACTGTTTTTATTTTTATTCTATTCCTCTTAACTTTTTGAATGAAATACGTTACAGTATAATAGAGGTGTACATGAACTAGTATGCCCAGTTTGGTTTAATGTGAACGAGATATTGTCGAAAACTTCATTTGTCTGTTAGGCTTGAACTGACCAGCTGGTTCAGATTCACATTGGATGCCCCGTTCTCACATTCCTGCCACTAGCACCCTAAGTTGTTCTCTCCACCTATGAGCCAGTAAAGTTTTTGCTCCATTAGCCCATATTATGTTTGAGCTCATACATAAATGGAACTACTTATATCCTTGTGTTCGGTCTGTTAGGGACTTGTAATCCTCCATTGTTGGGAGGTCCAGACAGTTGAGACGTATCTGCCTTCAGGCCATGCAGAACAACAGCATCTTGACTTAGTGAGTATTGTCAACTGATACAAAAAGAATGGAATGTCATACCACTCCATTGTGAATCATTTAAAGTTCTGCTTGCTGAACGTTAAACAAGGTTTCAGTACTATAGTGAGTCTTATAAGTTGTTGATGTTCACAACAAACCAATTCATCTGTTACTTGGTTTGGCACATCACTCCAATATATTTAAAATACCATAGACTATTGCTGAGTAAAAAAAAAAATCCTGAAATTGAAAAGTGATGTAAAGAGAAAACAGAACACTTCTTATTATCTTCTTTCAGTTTGGTCTATTTGTCAATTTTTGAATATTCATTTTCTGAAAATCTCCCTCCCCCTAAATCTTCTCTGGTGTTGTTTGGGAGTGTTATGGCCCAAAAACTTTGAATTGACATAAAGTTCCTTATCAGTCTTAACCATGTCTTGAAACCAGTGTCAAACTAGAAGTTACTCTCTTGTTCCCAGATGTGTTTTTGTTGATTTCGTGGTCACTCTGCTTTTTCTTATATAACAAGAATCAATATGGTGACAAGTCCCAATCCCAATTTTTGTCATGTGTTTCCCTGTACAAACTTTACTTTGCAGTTTTGGAGCAGGCATCCCATCTAAAATTACTATTACTTACCATGCTCTGTTTACTACAGTATTCCTTCAGAATTTCTGGTTTGTCAAACCCTGTGGGAAAGAGTCCGTTGCACATCTTATGTTTTATATATTGATGGCATCAGATAATACTTGGTTGAATAAAACATTTAATAAAGCTAATTTTATTACAGAACTCTTTTGATGTCCCATGAAGTATATCGTTCAAAATTATTTTAGACCATCTACCTGGGGAAAAGCAAACAAAAGTAAACTAAAATAAAATAACAAAGTTACTATTTTTCAAAATATTGGCCTTTTAGAAAAATTGGATTATAGTGATCCACTGAATAAACTGAAGTTTTAATTAAAATGTGCTAGGTTTCTTAGAGTCATGTATTAAAAGTTAAACAACAGAATTTTGGGTTGCATTAGAACTGTGAATTTTTATTTCTTTGTGTTGTAAGATACAATTACTATATCTGACACTGGTTCATAAACTTTGGGTGCCCAGATGGGTTTAGACTACAATGCCATAATCCCATGCCTTTGTTTATAATTTCTGTGGGTGGTGGATATTGTAGTCCGGCAATATCTGGGGTCCCACATTTGAGAATCCTTGCATTTTGGATCTGTGTGATTACTCCTGGTATTAGTGTCACTGCATAGCTGCAGCCTGAACTAGATTAGGATGGATCAGCAAGGCTAAAGCTTACTGAAGCATCATTAAACCTAACTTCTGTATCACTATATTGGAGGCATTCGAGACTCAAATTCCAATTTCACCATTTAACTTTTGATATCAAGTTTACTTTTAATAGTAATTGATTACTTGCTATTAGAAATGCATTCCAGTTGCAACTTATGAACAGAATGGAAATGGTGGAAAAATATTGAAGAATCATTTATGCCAAGGTAAGCATCCAATTCAGTAGGGCTTATTTTGAGTTGTTATATGTAAGACGCATAATTTTATTATGGTTCTCTTTCTCAACACTGATATCATATTTTACATTTCACATTTTAGCTTTGGTACAAATAACTGTTCCCTGTCAACTTTATTTCTTATTGTATATTTGTATTTTTCATTGCATGTTTTTTCAGTGTGTTTTCAAATCCTGTTTGGCACCCTAATTATAAGCTTTACATTTATGATACCATTTTACTAAATTCAGAAATAAACCTACAAACATCAGATGAGTCTTGAATGAAGGAGCATTATCTGTGATTTTCTACAATATTCATCCATTCTATTAGTTCAGTTTCCTTCTTTCTTCTGTATTTTTTTAATCTGGAAAGCTCCAGGAAGAGCATTGTGTTACTTAGAATGCAAAAGACATTTAAATTTGTTTTCCAAATATCAGTGGGTCAGTAGAATTCCTAAGTTCGGTCATTCTGATTTGGTGGCTGCCAAATGTGGATATGCCTTAACATTTTTTATCATTTCTTCTAGTTTGAAGGAAGTTATGTTTGGAAATTATGTCTTTACTATTAGAATTTGAGTTGATATAGATCACAGATCTTTTATCCGCAGTCTTGAAAAAAAATTGATTTGTTTAACATAATAATGGGATTTAATACAACTGTAGGAAATTGTAACATCCATTTAACAAGAAGTCTCAATAAAAAATAACAAAGATAATCATTATAAAGAGGAATATTATTTCAGTCATTGTTGAAGGTAGGATTTATATGTAAGGTCTCCAGGAAATGAGTGGCCATAGGAGTCCAGGAAAGGGATCCAGATTTCAATTAATTACTCCTTTGGCTCTACATCTCATGTGATTGCAAGTAGATGAGTGAGTAATTCCATCAGGAACAGGTCCCAGACCTTCCGGAGCCAGCAGTCGTAATCGAGGAATTTTTCCAGCCCAACAAAACAGGGTTTTTTGCAGCAAGAAGGAAGTTCAATAACTGCTTGTGTTTGATTTGTTAGAATCATTGTAGAGTTGCAGAACTATCTGGTGAAAGTTGGACAGATTCATTCAGGATATTATTAATAATCTTATTCGCTTCAGTCCAAAATGAATGAACAAATTTACAACTCTACCACATATGTAAAAATGTCTGACACAGCCACAGTCATGGCAACATAAAGGAGGGATTTGAGGGATTAGACGGGACAACAATGATGGATAATAATGTCAACAGTATATAATTAAGATCCTTTTAGTTCATAGGATCAACTTAAAATAATCTTTTGAACAAGAAAGTCTGAAGATTTAGCATGGGTTACTGAAGGCATGCCTTTTTTGTATTTTCCCATATATATAAATAAAGCTATATAAAGGTGACACTTTTGTTGCAGTTCAACAGGTTGCAGCCTGGGAAACTACACATGCACTTATATATGTAAGAAAATGTTGTAGTGTCTTGCAATATTCTCATGTATACCACCATATTTTGCAATTAGCTTTCTACAAAAACTTCAGTATTTTCATTGTTGACATGTTTATTTGCTAATACTTATTTTTATATCTGTCCTTGTTACTTTTATAGGTTTCAAAAGTAGCTTACAGAAAAAGTATTAAACTTGGAGAAATACAGTGCTTAAAAATCAAAGGGACTGTTCTGAATGGAATATGTACGGAAATATTTTAGTTGTTTTCTAAACTATACAAAGAGGGAGATTGCCTTTACACAGGGTTGATACTGCTGTAATAGAAGCCTACTGGCAAACGTCTGCCTCCGTAACATCTTGGCCAAGTGGCCATGTCCGCAAACTAGCTCCAGGTGACACCAAACTCTAGGAGACTGATATGAAGTAAGGCAATATCTCAGTTATCTAGGTGCAGTGCTGGCTAGGTCTTTATAAACTTAGGGTCTTAAATTCGTTTGGTAATTGGTGCATTGTTTGCAGCACAAGAGTGATATGCAGCCATTTTCTAATGTTGCCCTTGATTCTGCAGTAATTGTAGCCGACCCACCATATTTAAATACAGTCTCAGTAGTGTTCATTGTAGTAATCTAATTAAGAAGTTAGTGCATGTGCCAATGAAAATAGCCTGTTTCATTCATGTAGCTGTCACGGCCCAAAAGCACAGCTTCAGCACTTCTTGTAAAGGAGAAATAGAGTTGGGTGTCATACATTAGAGAAATCTTGGTATTTGTGACACCTCACTCCAAAAATCTAGATGATTGTTCCTGATGGCTTCATATAGATGTCAAATAGTGTGGTAGACAACGTTGATTTTAAGACATGATTCATAATTTGCTGTTAAAATATGACTAAACTTGATGAGATGTCCTCATGGTCAGGTTCTAGGAAACTGAGTAGGGCATGGTACATACCTATGCCATCTCTGATTTATATTCAGCTGGTTACTAGTTCAAGAGCAACATGCTGGGACTAGAGGAGCCACTGGTTAAATCCAGTGGGGTATTCCTTAGGTACATAATGACACAGTGGTTACTGGATCTGTGCAGTTAGTTTGAACTAGGTTGTATTTGGGCAATTTATTATGAATGAGAAGAAAAATAGGTTCAATTTGAATAATTGTAGATTTGCAGGTAGTTTTATAGTAAACCATTGGTTTTATGAAATTCAGTAGTTCAACTATGGCCTTCCAAAAGTTGCTGAAATACAGTTCCCTTCACTCCTAGCCAAGGAATGGTGGGATTTGTAATTCAGCAACACTTGGAGAATCACAGTTGGGAACAATTGTACTTTATAAGAGAAAAAAAGTTGTCTCAAACTGCCATTAATAGGATTAAAGATGACACACTATCTCTTTGTACTATTCCACCCTGTGTCTCTCTGGCTACAACACCGTTTATCAGCAACAGCTTTAGGTGTCTTGTACCTTTCCAAATGCACAGTAGGTATGTTGATATGGTTTCTGGGGCTTTTATTTGTTTACTTACTTATATTTTATATCACCCTATACCTAATGGTCTTAAGGCAGTTTACAATTAAATATAACAGTTAAAATCAGGAAATTAAAGAGCCAGCATTTCAGGTATCGAATTCCAGCAAGAGGAATTTTGAAATGTACAGCATGGATGGCAGGGAAAAGCAGATGCTGGTCAAGAAGCAGTCCAGCTGTGCAGGGTTGTCTTTCCTTCACCAAAGGCATCTACTCTCCTGTTGTCATTGCTCCTGCATGTTCAAACACAGGCAATATGACCCATAGATGTTCTCTGGCAATAGGAATTCATAAGCCTGTTTCAGCAAGTGCTGTGCTCTAATACAGGAAAGTGTCTCCTCTCAATCTCTCAGAAGGAGCCCTATAAACCATCTCTGCTCCTTACAGCCTTGTGCAAATCCTGCTCTTGCTAGAATGTGCTTCAGCACATCTCATTCTCCACCATGGTAACCTGTCTCCACAGGCAGCCCATGTGTAGCCCCAGCAGCTGGAATTACTGGGACCAGATGTTGGCTGTTGAGCAGTCCTGAAAAGATAAACATGTCTGAAGGGCAACAAAACAGCAGGTTTCTGAAGTTACCTTTAGAAGAGACTTTCACAACTTTTTGTCCTTACTAACCCCTAGTTTACATTTTATGTACTTTGTATTTCTTTGTTACTTTGCTACTCCACTTGGTTTTCAGCAGTTGTTTTCAGCAGTTGTAACAAAGTAGCAACCACAGTGCTTCAGCCTCTGCAATCAGTATCTGCAATATGATGCGGTTCATACAAAATCTCAGTTGTATGAATACTTTGAGAGGCTCCTAAAGGTAAGCCGTGATGCATATTCTGATTTTACAGCTCTTCTAAAACAGTGAACATGTGAAAAATCCATTATAGTTACGCCACGTTACAAGGTACATATCCTTTATATATATTTCCCTTTTGTTACAGTGCTCCATCTTTCTTACTTCTTTGAATGAAACTATGATCAATATCTGGGATAAGGAATTTCACTCAGTTTTATTGGGAATTATACAGAGGATTTTCAAATGCTACTATGTTGTTATCTTCACCAGTTAACTGATCAAGGATTATTAGAATAAAGGTTTTTTCTGTCTCTTATATTACACAAATAATTTGATTTGCTTTCAATAAAGTAGAATTGAGAAAATACTTTTAAAAGTAGAAGACAAGGTATATTTTGAGGTGACTTGTGTCATGAAGAAATTTAATGTCCAAAAGGGTTGATTGGAAAATGAATAGTAACTGCTTGACTGCTAAAGAGTCCAATTCTTATTAGTAAAATGAATCTGGTATCAATTTTTCTACTGCACATATTTAGAGGTTTTTTCTTTATTAGCCAATTATAAAATCAAGAAGTGAAAGAGCAACAGATAGTAATAACAGAATGGTATATGATTTTGGTTAAGAGTCAAGAGAGGAAGATTTGGAGAAAAATCAAGGAAAAAATGGAGGAAATACCTCCCTCCATGTATTCTATTTTTTTCTGAAACAAGCATCCAGTTTTTAAAAATAGTTTCAACATTTCTTTGTAGAAGGTCATTTCACATTGTGTACATACATATTTGGTAACATTTGAACACTTATTATTAGTTATGCTTCCTACTCAATCCACAGTAAACTTATAAAAAAGCATTTGGATTTTCTGTTAATAAATAAAGGCAGTATTTATTGCTTGATTTTGAGTAAATGCGTATTTTTATAAATTATGTAGCGTATGTGTGTACTTTATCTACTAGGACAATTGTATTTTATTTTTATATTTATAACTGTGCTTTATTGGGAATTACAAAGTAAAAATTATGTCAGGATTTAATATAGTACAGTATAAAATAATAATTAAAATAGGATTGTGTCTCCAAAGAAAATGTACATTTTAAAAACATTTCAGGAAAAAGGCTCCAAAACTGTCACTTTGTTTACTGAACCATTTAGGCCGGTGATGGCCAACCTATGACACACGTGTGTCACAGGTGACACTCCAAGCCCTTTTGGGTGACACACATGGCCACCTTGGCACCTGGGCGCGTAGTGCTTGCTTGTTCTTGAAGTGTATGAAATACCAACTTTCAATTGAAGATTTAGCAACAAAAGTCACTAATGTAAAGAATTATTTGTTTTTGCTTTTAATAAAATACATATATCAAAAATATAACTTTTTTACTAGAGCTACAAATATCACAAAAATTATGGATATTTCTAGATGTGACACAGCACCCGAGTTAAGCTAGGTTTTCTTGCAAATTTTGACACACCGAGCTCAAAAGGTTCGCCATCACTGATTTAGGCAGAGCTGCATTAAACATAGCAATAATGGTTGCAGTATTTGTGACTGATCAGCTGAGAATCTTAGGTGAGGTAGAATCTAACTCATTTGTAGTTGGACTAATAGAATGTGGCTGGCTTTCTAAATACCCGAATTATCTACTCTGTTTATGCTGAACATGATGGTAAAATCATTTTTTCTTTAAATTAATTTCTACGACAGTAATTTATACTTTGAAAAATGTGATGACGTAGTGTGTTTGGATTTTCATATTTGTTAGTTCTTTATCAGACCAGTACAGTAAACTCTCAGAACTCACAAGTTTTATTTTTTTTTAAAAAGGTCCAGATATCTGCTCAATATTCCCCTGACAAAAGTTCAGATCAGAGAGTTTAAATTTCCCATTTCCCAATTAATGGATAACCTAAAGAGTGAATTTACAGTTATCTAGGGCATAGTCTACATAAATTCCATAAACTGGATTACTTGAGTCTATCAATTTGTGCTAGTTTATTCCATTGAACAGAGCTCAAATTTGGTCAAACTACAGGAAGATGTCAGTTACAAAACACCTCGAGCAGTTACTGTTACACTTCCGTCTGTCTGCTGAAGGAGTTATTCTTCAGACTGTATGAATAATGGTAGGTGAAATTTCTGTGGATTAAGAAATGTTGAGGAACTGGAGGGTGAGAACTGTGCAGGGGGTAGATAGTTGTACTTAATTTTTTTTTTACTATATTGGAGTTGTCGTTTCAATAAATCTGTCTTTACTGAATAATTTAAAGATGAACTAGTATTTTTTCTTTATCTTTGCAATAACAATTTTTAACTATAAATATCAGATTAATGGGTAATATGACTTCAAACAGTGTTGTATTTGTACTTTTAAAATTTTAAAACAGTATTTGCTGAAAAGGTAACATATAAAATGCCCCAAACCTATCAGAAGATATAACAGCTACTTGGATTGCAGAACCACATTTTCACCAGCCAGAGTTAGGAATTTTCATCGGTTGGGAAATACTGATAGATTAAGGGCAGATTTCTGGGCATCTGTTTGAGCTTCTCGCCATCTCCACAGTTGATCATTAAGTGGTGTGTGCTGCTGAGTTGCCCTGGAGCTTTCCTGCTGTCAACTGCACCTAAACAACCTTATCCTGCATTGATTATTGGTTTTTGTAAATTCAATACACAGAACAGAATGATACCATTTTCCCCTCACTTTGGGTCCTAGATGAGTTGAATGTCAACTGATTAAAATTGTGCTTTCAATTTATCCTGTGTCTGAGAAGATAGAGAAGATGGACTACAAATGTACATTTGATGGCAGTTCTATTGGAATGGCAGATTTGAATATTATATTCCCGTGTAGATTTAAGTTTGTTTGGTGGGGGGGGGGGGGGAGAGGATTTAAAGCCCTAATCAGGTAGGCTGAAACATGTTGTTTGTGGACATGGAAATTCTGTTGTTTGCCACTTGTATTTAGTTCGTGGGGCCAAACCAGATGTAACATGGGCATGAGTTCTGTTGGGGATGGCATCATAAAGTTGTAATACATAATCATATTTTTTAAACAGCATGCAAAAATACATCTACAGTTTCACTTGGCTGAGGTACATATTTAGCCCACGTACTGATGAGGATTAACAACACTTGAGTAAAAGTAAGTATACAAAGTATGCAACTTGCGCAAATGCAGTGAGTATCCTTTTTCCTTGTTCCAAAAAGTTAGATCATACTTCCTGTAAAAAATGTAACCCAACCCAGTAAGTTATTTAATTGTTCATGGTGTGGCTTAAGTAGAAGAAGAACTGCTATTTGCCGGGACATGTTTATTCCAATTAGCTTTGCCTTTTTAGTGGCTCCCACAAATATTAGTGGAAAATCCTGAATTTCCTCACCCATTTGACTTCTTTCCTTCTTGTGCTGGTTACAAATGTTGAAGAGCATAGAGAACTCCACAGTGAGTTTGAGTGACATAAAAGAGCTTAACAATTTGTGAATCCCCTTGCATGTGTGGCCTCCCACCGGTCATGCCCAGGCCTCTCCCCCTTCTGCCTTGCATGACATCATCCCATCATGGCCTGATGCATTTAGAGGCCTTCCAAGAAGTGGAGGTGTGCATGTCCCATTGAGAAGATCTCAGATCTTCCAGTTATGGAAGGACTAATAGGCTTTGGAAGCATGCCAGATGGCTGCTAAACTACACAGCTGGTTACTGTGGCTCATTATGGCCCTCCTGGAAATTAAGGTACAACCGACAATGCAATTTGTGTGACAGAAGAGAGGCCAGAGTGTAATGGGGGAAGGTTGTGGCATGTCTGGTGGGACACAACACATTAGAAGGATTGGGAGAGCTAATAAGTGATAGAGTGATAGAAGGGAGGCTACATGCACATAGGGAGAATGGGGGAGGAGGATCACAATTCAGTTTGAATGCCCTTTGGTTTGGTTTTGTGTCATGCCAGACAAAACCTCTCTACTCTGAGGCAGATATTACTTGATATCAGCTATATGGAACAGGGTTGACAAATCTCTAGGAGTGTCTGTTGATAGTTCTGAATGATACATCAGCTATGTGTGTTTTTCCACTGTCAGAAAGTACCCATTTTTGCACCCATTAAGGACCAATTTGGGTGTGAGCTGGATGACCCCGTTTCCACCACAGCACACATTTGGGGCACATTTGTTTCCATTGCTGCTTAGGAAATCCGGATCATATGGGTACATCTCAGCCTTTAATTCGGATTTTCTGTAGACCCCATTAATGCGGTCTACAATGGGGTCTTCAGCCAGAAAATCCGAATTAAAGGGAGCCTGTTTCCATAAAAAACAGGCAATGGCGTCTAGAGGAGGCTAGGGGGAGGGGATGCACCCATGGGGGGGGGGAGCCCCAAAATCCCAGCTTCCAAGTGATTTTGGAGTCATTCCAAAATCATTCCGAAATGACTCCTAAGTCTCTCGGAAGAGATCGGCAAAGACTTTGGAGAGGCTTTGGAGCTGTCAGCGTGGTCCGCTTGCTGTTAGCACAGACCACGTTGACTTCCCTCCAGAATCCCTCCAAAGTGATCGGCAAAAACTTCGGAATCTTTGCCACCGATCTCTCCGAAGATCAGGACAGACTTCGGAGGCGCTCCAGAGCAATATCCCACTGACATCGCGGGCGCTCCGGGGCTGTCTTGTGTTGACTTCGGAGACGTTCCAAAGGGACTCCGGAGCGGCTTTGAAGTCTGTGCCGGTCTCTTCAGAGGGACTTTGAAGAATGAACCCTCCTGTCTCCTGAAACACCTGGGGTGACGGACAGACCCCTTGGGGGTCGATCTGGATTCCCCACGTGGGTGCAAAGGTGTTTCCAAGCAGGGAGCTTAGCACTCATTGTTAATGGGTGCTGCACCTCCTGTGGAAACACATTGGGTGCTTCCCTTAATCCGGATCCTATTAGATCTGGATCTAAGGAGCCCCGTGGAAAAACACCCAGTGTCTCTAACTGGACAGGGCTGTCCTTAGCCATGCATGCATTAGTAGGTGAGCTCTGTGGAGCTGCCCTTCTGTCTGCTTTAGAAGCTGTATTTGGTTCAAACTGCATTGGCCAGACTGCTCAGTGAGCACCTGCTTGAGCACTTTAACACCTGTGCTTAGACCAGTTGCACTGGTATATCATCTAAGCTCCAGCTGAAAGCCTGTTTTTTGGGGGGTGAATGACGTCTTTTGGATTTCATGTTTCTTAATATTGCTTTAGCCTCTTAATGTTGCTCTTTCATGGTTCTAATATGCCTTTAAACTTGTGTCTGGAATTTCATATAAACTTCTTTTTTTTACTTTACTAAGAAGTGGAGCATAAATGTTTTAAAATATAGAATGCTACCATATATTAGTTGCAACATCAGGTTTGTTTGTTATAAGTAAAGATGACGGTGCCATCAAATCACAGCAAGAGTGCAAAAGTGGTTTAGCATGCAGTAAATTTCAGCTTTTTAGTCTAGCCTGCTCTTCTTGGATTCTTGACCCTGCTCAACTTCTGAATTGGAGAAGATCACCGAGGAAGCAGTCTATATGCTGAGATGCAGTAGTATAACCATTACCTGTGATTTGAAACAGAAGAATCAAGTAGCATTTATATGATCTATGGAAATGGGCGAGTTCTTTGGGAAAGTGTCTGCTTGGTGTGGCAGAATGTCTTCTGGACAAAGAAGCACATTGTTGATCAGTGCTAATACTGTTTGTCCTTCAAAAGTGTCATGACATTCTTCTGGATTAGATGAATCTTCTTTCAAGACAGACTAGGCCAGCAGTTCTCAACCTTTGTAATGCTGCGACCCCTTAATGGTATTCCTCATGTTGTGGAGACCCCCAACCACAGGGGCAGAGCATTTGGGAGCTGGGAGGGAAGGGCAGCAGGAGACTTGTCGCGACCCCTCTGAAAGGGTAGTTCGACCCCCAAAGGGGTCCCAACCCCCAGGTTGAGAACCACTGGACTAGGCTAAGATCGGTTACACTGTCAGAGTTCTCTGAGTTGAATTTTCTTACTGCAGAATTTTGCTACCAGACTGCTGCGTAACCTAGTAATGAAATACATGCAGAAAATCCAGTTCAGGTAACATTTCAGTTCAGTCAGTGCAACATTTCAACCCCAAGCTACAGGTATTCACCATCGCAGTAAGACTTATTAGCAGCATTTGCTTTTAAAAAGCAGCAACTCAAAGCATAGCTCTTAGTGCTTAGCTTGATGGAAAAAAACAAAATGTTATTCCAGTCACCTATCCAGCAGTACAGTTTTGTGATTGTATTTTATGCAAAAAGATAGGTTTCCACACTGCTGTCTTGCTGTTCTTTTTATATTGTGTACATACATGCATGAGAGAAAGGGAGAATTATATCTTAACTAGATTTTTTGAATGCATGTATTTTGAATGCATGTGAGCCAGTTTGGTCTAGTGGTTAAGGAGACGGTCTCTTATCTGGGAACACCGGGTTTGATTCCACCCTCCCCCATGAAGCCAGCTGGGTGACCTTGGGTTAGTCACAGCTCCCTTCTGAGCTCTCACAGCCCCACCTACCCCACAGGATGTTCTGTTGTGGGAAGAAGAACAGAAGCTTTGTCAGCCGCTTTGAGTCCCCTTAAATGGGTGAGAAAAGCGGGGTAGAAAAGCCAACTCTTCTTCTTCTAACTGTAGGGAAATTATAGCAAATTTATGTGTTAGATAACTCAGGGAATTGCTTGTGCCAATTCATCCTGCAGCTTTTTCTCAGTTGCATGTGGAGTTGATATGTGCTTACACCATGCCTTCCATGTAGTCTGCTAGCTGCTTGCCTTTAGTGGCATAGCACCTCCAATATAAGAGGTACCTCAGGCCTAGATCCTTCTGGGCCCCAAATATCTAAAGGAAGTGCTTCTCCTTGTGCCCTGAGATCTGTCGCTGAGCCCTCCTTGGAGCGCCTACCACCATCCACCATCAGCAGTTAAGGAGTGGGAATGCGTGGGAGAGCATTCTAGATGGTAGCACCACAGGTTATGGAGCAGGGCCCCCTTCTGTGGTGTATCAGGCACCCTCATTGTATGTATGCAGAAATTCTGGCCTTTGGATGAAGGAACAACATCCCGTCCCCATGCAGGCACTGTCACTCTTTGGTCATGTTGCGATATGCTCTGAGACCTTCAGTTCTCTTGGTATCCAGCCTCTTCACGCTGGGTAATGTCACTCTACCTCTTGCCCGACCGAACGTAATAATTTTTCTTCTCCACCAATAGGAGAAGCCTCCTCTGCCCTCTGACCCTGCTCCATCCCTGACTCCCCAGTTCGTCGCGTTCGCCCGACTGACTAGTTGTGTAGTGCCTGTGCTCCATATCTCCCCTTCTTTTTCTTTATTTCTGATCTGGTAGGTTGTTTATTTCCCCTTCCCTATCTATCCCTTAGTTAGATAGTACGTGGGGGGGGGGGGTTTCCACATCATCGGGGGCGCGGTGGGCCCTTTCGCCCCCTTAACAGGCCCGGGGGGGGGGGACTAGTTTCTTCAATCAGGGCTTCCTCTTGTCTCCCTGTTCCCCTTGCCCCTTCATGACGGGCCGTTTTTTCAAACTAAATCGGAGCTCCCGCCTGCTTTCGGACGGCGCGTTTTGAGTTCCCCCTTACTTGGGAGCTCAACCCCGTCACCCTTGGTCAGCCACGAGCTCGCAGTCAGTTTAAGCCTGACGCCGTTTACCTGCCAAGAGAAGCGGGTGATCGCGGCTGACAGGGCTTGCCTTCGCTGAGCGCCGGACGGCGGGCGAGAGCGCTCTTTTCTGCGGCGGCGGCGTCTCCCCTGGTAGCCAGTGTCACACTTTGTAGTAGCAATTCTTAGTTAAACTGCATTGTATAAAGAAATATTGACTTTTGTGATCCATTGGGTGATCTCTAGTTTTGGTATTTCAGGAGAGGGAGTAAAGCTTTTCTGTTTCTCTCTGCATAACCTTATGCATATCTGTTATGTTTCTTCTTTTTCTTTCTAAGCTAAACAGTCCCTAATACTGCAGCATTCCTCATACAGATACTTCTCTGCCCTCCGTATCATTTTAACTGCCCTCTTTTGAACCTTTTCAGATTTAGTTATATTCTTTTGAGATGGGGATGACTAAAAATTTGAGGCATCTGTGTGAAACTGTTTTTTGAACGTAAATGACATGGCTTAAGAAGTTACAGCTTGGGAGAAAGCTTTAATCTGCTATCATTAGTTTGGAAGTTCTCTTGGTTCTTCTGTCAAAGGTAAGATTAATAAGAGATAAAAGATTAAAATGTGGAAGATGGGTAATCTGTTTTGTACAGATTAGGAAGGTTTCTTGCAGCTGATATATTTATGTATAAACATTTTTTTTGCAGCCAGGTTTTTATTTACCATCTCAGTACAGATGCAGACTACTCAGAAACATAAACAAATGTACACAAAAGCAGTCAAAACCCGCTAAAGCAGCCAACCACACAGTGACTCATTCCATACTCAAAAGTATTAGAACTACACAAAGCAATTGCAAGCACGAAGACCCTGTCAGAAGTCACCAAAAGATTCAAGTCAACTGTTGTTGTTACCTGCTCTGAGATCTTTGGGTATAGGGTGGAATAAAAATACATATATCAAGCCATTTTTTGAAAAACAGCCATAATAAATATTTCCCTCACTGCCAAGTGGGGAAATGGCTGCTGGAGCAGTAGGAAAAACTTCACTTCTAACTTTAGACTTGTGGCAACAAAACATTTTATATAAACCTAGAAGATTTTGCTTTATATGAAGATATACTATTATCATCACTATAAGTTTCATTCAAATAAAAAATTGTTAAGTTGAATATGTCAGCTTTGGGGAGTGATTTGATGTAGAATAATCCTGCTTTATGTAATTTTGTGGCTCTGTGGTTTTTTTGGAATTGTTTGAGAATCAATTATGCATTCATACCAAAGCTTCTCTGTGATCCTTACATTTATTAAATGTAACATTGTTCTTTCTATCACTTACTGAAAAATGATAACTTTACAAATTGTTTCCAGTGGTATTCAGAAGAGTCCAGATTGGCTTGGGAATTGGTTGAGTTGATGAAAGGCGACTTACCAACTTTTAGAAAAAATGAAAGTCATGTTTATATTGTGCCAGTACAGTTTCTAAAACCAATAATGTTTTTGGCACTTTATACGAGCAGGGGGCAAGGAAGGAGACCGGTGAGAACTACATGTTCTTTGTCTCTTTAGAAGGTTCATGCGGCTTAAACTAACACATAAACATTTTTGCTGGGTCACTACTAGCAACTAAATCCACAAAGCATCCTTTAAACCATACAATGCCACCTGAATACAGTGGAAACACGCACATTTCTCAAATTGGTGCTTTTTATGGTTTACTCTACCTTATTGCCACTGTTGGAAGGAGATGGCACATTCTTGTTTTTTGAGGGTCTTTCTATATGAAACCTCACTGAAAAGATCAGAATGTTGGTCTAGGTGGACTTTTGATCTGATCCAGGAGGGTCCTTATATTCCAGTTTGATGGCATTACAACTTGTGCTAACATAGGAAATATGGGTTGATTTTCCCATAATGTTATCTTTTTACTTCAGTGGCTAATGCACTTTCTCCAACAGGATTCAACGTGTTTATTTTGGGGAAAGGAGTAGATAACTGTTCAAAAAGAAGGGCAGTTGCATATGTTGGATTGGTAGACAATCTTCTTGGTAAAGGAATTAGTGCACTCTTCAGTGTCTTCAAGTATTTCTGCTCTTCTCTTGAATTGCTGTTTAGCTAGTAAATGAAGCAGCAGTACAAGCAGGGAAACATAAATACCAGCCCTGGGACAGAGCTTTGTCATTGTTCAGCATGTATATTAAAGTGTTAATCTGATTACTTGTGGTACACATGTATATAGCTAATTTTGTATCATATCTGAGTACAATTAAATTGTATCTAGAGTGATTTTGGAGGGGTCTGTCTGTCAGATCAGATTGATACATAATCATTGAAGACAAACCTCAGATAATTGCCAAGTTTCACTGGTTATAACATTTTTTCTCTGAACAAGGCAGAAGTAAGCCATCTCAGAAGAACTGTTTGCTTTAATGGAGGATCATTTTCTGCCCAACTATTTGTCAATTTTTACGTTAATCATATGGGTGAAAATCAGATTCAAAATCTTCAAATTCAGTATGGTTTTACAACACAAATGTAAGAAAATGATTCTGCTTTTGAATATTAATGTTACTGCTTTAAAATGGATTAGAAAAACAAGAAATATTGAATTACACTACAGAATTGGTCTTTGCCGAAGAGGCATGAATTATTAAAAAGTACATAATTACTACAGTAATTATTTAAATATAGAATTCTGAAAAGAAAATTGTATTTAAAGTCCAGTCCAGTCAGAACTTCCCTGTTCATACAGGCTACAGTGATTGAAGCCCTTTACAATACACAAATAAAAACTTAATTTGTTAAGTGTTGCTAAATAATTCAGAAAACATTCAGGATATTTTGCATTTAAACAGTTCATAGAAAATCAACAGAAGAATGAACATGTGATGTTAAGTGCCCTGTCATTTCATCTTTATCAGAAAAACACAAAATTTTATGAGATACAGAAGGAAGCATTTTTTTAAAAAAAACCAAAATCCTCATAAATGTATAATGTGTAAAAACAAAAGCAACAACAGAATTTGGAGCAGATTCTAAAAACAGGAAAGATAGCTTTAGCATCAATTCTTAAACCACATCATATTTTGGGAAAAGAAATAGGTCGGAAGCTGAGAGTTCTACAGTTGAAGAGCTATGCATGTCTGTGAGTACATTCTGTAGCACACTCATTCAAAGATGAATGTAACAAATCAGATGTCACCTTGTCCAGTAAAGTTCATGGGGCCATCACCTTGCTAAAAAAATAATTGTATTTACTGATTTTTGTACTGCCTCACCCTCCAGCAAAATCTTGAGGTAGTGTACAATTAATAGATAAAAGATTGATTTAAAAAAGGAAGAGAAGTGAAAAATGTTGTAACTAAGTCTGAAAGGTAGACAATGAAGAGGGAGGCAAATACTGGGGGAAAGCGGTTCCAAAGTTGGGAGGAACCTCAGAGAAAACCCATTAGCCTGTTTCCCAGCAACCTGATGGAGGGATGGTATTTCTAGGAGAGCATCATTAGAAGGTCTCAGTTGATGAGCAGGCTTATATGGAAGTAGGTACTTCGTCAGGTATTTGGGTCCCAAGTCACTGAAAGCTTTATAAGGAGACATCTTTCAGCAGCTTGGCTGTAGTCTTCTGGACAAGATCTCGCTTCCAAACTGTGTAAAGGTAGCCCAATGTAAATTATGTTACAACAGTTTATTCTGGAGGTTTTGGGAGCATGGATTACTGTGGCTGGGAGATTTCTGTCAAGGAAGAGCTTTAGCTGTCCTATTAAGCTGAGATGAAGATAGGTATTCTTGGTCACCAGCATCATCTGAGAATAAAGTGGCGATCACAAAGAATGCCTAGGTTCCGGATTTGTTTTTTTCAGGGGGAATACAGCCCTTTCTAGAAAAGGACACCAGCTACTTTCTTAATGCAAGAGCATGATGCCCATAGCACCTTCATCTTGTCAGGATTCATCTTTAGTATATTGGACCATATCCAGCCCTTCACCACCTTCTTGCATTGGTTCAGAACAGAGGTACAGAGTTAGGTGCCATACTGGTGACACTTCACATCTAATGACCTTACCTGACCACTTTGTGTTAAAAAGCATGGGGATTACAAATCTTTGAGGCTCACCACTATTGGAAGGGTGGCTTTCTAGAAGTTATGTGTATGCCAGATTGGTATTGATGATAGAAGAAAGGAGGTAAGTGGGATATAAAGAAGTTACTGTAAGGTATTTGATAATTAAGCCAGTTGTTTAGAACGGGGAAGTTTGCTTGACAAGCATATATACGGAAATAGTTGTACATTATTTTCATTTGAAATGTTTTCTGCTATTAAGAGTGGCAGTTAATTTTGGATCACTCTATTAAAAAATATTGCATATCAGACAGAGGTAAATTAACATTAACAAAATATTTTGTACATTTGGAAGATCTGTTACATTTCTATCCTAGTGTGGTTTAGGAACCTTTTACAGTCCCAGTTTTGGTTAACAAGGACAATAAAATGCAACTTTCTTCCTGTAATGTGATCTTCTACAGCAATATTCTGGCTCTTATGGTAATCGGTAAAATATGGATCTCTTGTTTAATGTGGCAGATATATGACAGACCAGGAATGGGATCTTGAGCTTATGGTGGTCAGCTCAATGAAGATGTGAACCCATTGTTCAATAGCAGCGAAAAAAGCTAATTCAATGCTAGGAGTAATTGGAAAAGGAACAGAAAACAAGTTGGCCAGTATTATTTTGCCTCTTTATAAATCTGGTGAGGTCACAAATGGAATATTGTGTACAATTCTGGTTACCACACCTCAGTAAGGATATTGTGAAACTGGAAAAGGTACAGAAAACGGCAACCAGAATGATCGACCACCTGGAACTTCTGGGCCTCTTCAGTCTTGAAAGGTGGCATTTAAGGAGTGATCTGACTGAAGTATATAGAATCATGCATGGTGTGGAAAAGGCAGATAGAGAAAAAAATCTTACAGCACTAGAACCAAGGGTTAATTTATGAACCAAATGTTACGGCGAGTTTAGACAGACAAAAGTATTTTTTTACCCGGATGGTCACCAGTCTGTAGAATTTACTACCAGAAGGGCTGATTACCCCAACCAGTCTGGGTAAATTTATGGAGGATAGGTGTATCAATGGCTGCTAGAATGGATGCCAGGTATCATCTCTGGGTTGGAGAGATGGGCAAGATACTTTTAAAGGCCATTTGCAGAAATTGTAGAGCAGGTGAAGGTTTTGCCCTTGTGTCCTGCTTGAGAATGCCCAGAAGTGAATGGTGAGCCAGGGTTCTGGACTAGATGGCCTGCAACCTGATCCAGCAGGACTCCTCTTATGTTCTTATGTATTTGGCTTCTGCATTATTATTAGGTTAAATTGATAAATTGGTTTCCCTGCTGTAGTGTCACTGAGTTATATTGGTAGACAGGGTCTTTGTAGTTTCCCCTAAGCCCCCAGTTTTCAGTAGGCAGCAGCTATTTACATATTATGGTTTTGTGTACACCATGGTTTGGAAGAACCATGTCATAGAATTATTCAAGGGACAGTTATACACCACATGTGGCAAGTGTTGTGTTAAAATGTGAAGGAAATTGCAGTATGTTTTATTTTCCACCTAACTGTAAAAATGGTATGTGTTAGGATTGGAGAAATGCTGTTAATGTAGTCCACAGTTTGTATAAGAAATCAAAAGTGGTTTAGTTGACAAGGGAATACCATCAACAGACCTGTATCTCTCTTTCAGCAAGACTTTTGACTTAGTCATGCACGTCTTCCTCCTAAGTAAATTTGAGAAATATGGATTGGAAAAGACATAATGGGGATACTCAGTTTCTTGAAATAACCACACATAAAAGGTAATAACTTTAACTGAATGGTAAGAAGAATGAAAACTAGTATTACAGAATTCTTGCAGAAGTCAGTCCTAATAATGGCAACTTGCTCGGTATTTTTAACATAGATATGTTAAGACAATTTCAGAGTATAAAAGAAGCATGATAATTTGGTTCTGGTTTGCCAAATAATACTGAACAATAGAGTTTTCAGGTTTGTATCTGTTATGGCAGTTACATTCCACAAACTATTCTCACCTTCGTCTTTTTCTCACAAACCTTTGTGAGGTATCCTAGATTGAGAAGCTCAAAGGTCATCCAGTGAGTTTCCATGGCCAAGCATGGCCCTTGATCTTCTTTTACTCACTACATTGTGCTGGCTCTCCTTGAGGCATTTTAAGTGAATAAAAGTGAAGAAGCCCTTAAGTTGAATTTGAGTCCTTGTGACTACATAGATTAAAGTGCAGTTTTCTTTGCAACATTACAGAAGAAGGGATTTTAGCTTGTAAGAACCCACTAATCTCCCAAAGTGGACTGTTAAAAACATTTTTTTAAAACAGTGGAATTAAACAATTGTTGAAGAACCGTAAAAGATTTAGTATAGAATGTACTGCAGGTGGAGGACTGAAATAGGAAATTGTGAGAGAACTGGGGTATCTATCCTAAAGGAAAGTATGTTGTGCTTATCTCAGATACCTTAATAAGGAAATTATCCTTTCTTCCAGGTAACAGTAACAAAATAAGCCTGCACATGTTGACTATTTTTAAACTTAACATATAGTTTTCAGTTGGTTCATTCAAGTGCCAGATTGAACAGTTCTTTGTGCCATTTAGTTTAAAACCATATTAACTTGAATAGTGGTCCAGAAATTTCTATTTCTGCTGTATTCGACCAGTTCATAAGCTGTTACAGATTATTAATACAGCAATAAACACATGCTGAAGAGATAGTCATTTCAGTGTTTTTGTTCAGTTTGTGCACATAGTTGTTAGAAGTATCCCTTCATTTCTGCACAATTCTGTAGTTTTAAAATCAACTGTTCAGTGCTTGCAGATGACTAACCTGCCCCTTTCCTTGATGTTTGGATACCCAGAATGTGCTGTAATGCTTTGGTATATAGAACCAAAGATGTTCTGAAAACCTGTAAATTTTGCCTTCAAACATGGAGCAGGAAAAAAAAACCCATGGAAAATTACAGATGGGAATGGAGCAAAAACATGTTCTTTTCGTACCGGGCCTTATTTTGGTTTATATCCAGGAATGGAGTTCTGCATGTTAGTGCCGACTGTGGCAGGCCTATTCTGGTATATAATAAAAAATAAGGCCCAGTGTAAAAAGGACCATCATCAGTGTTCTAGGAGAAGAACCAAAGAAAAGAAAATGTCAGTGGTTATTAATGATTAGAATAAACATTTTTAATCTGCTTGGAAAGGATTAATAATGAACCTGATTATTTGCATATCATGCCTAGTTCAGTTTGTGCTGATCATCAGTAAGGGCAGTGCACCAGTTTTGTGCTAACAGAACTCCTGTTCAGGACTATGATTTTTACTATATGGCTTCACCATCAATTTTTTACATAGTTTGAAAAGTCTTGAAAATAAAGGACTAGGTTTTTGAATTTTGCACATAAGAGAAATACCTGTAGCCCTGTTCTTAGTAAGCTTTGCAACAGACAAATAATATGGCTTGCTTCTCCCCAATAAGAGAGTAGCATTTCTGTGTTTTATATGCTACTAATTTGGATGGGTAGGAGAAGATATGAAGTCCCCATCTTTTCACATGTGCTGCCAGCTTGTTAGGTACTCAAGGAAGATAGTTATAGATAAATACTTCTGAGAAACTTTCTCTGTAGTTTGTGTGAAGAGTTGCAGGACTACTTCACTTGAATACCCTGATCGTGTATGAAGCTGTTCTACTAAAAGATGGGATCTTTATCATCCCTATTGGGTAGGGATGCGCACAAATGTTTTTTTGCATTTGATATGTATCAAATTGAATGCAAGAAAATTCGTATTTGTTCAAATAGATCCCCTTCAAATGTGGTAGGATTTGAATTCGATATGAATGTCCTATACAAATCGCATAATGCATGTTCTATACAAATCCCATATGTATCAGCTCTGAACGCATCAAATCCACCCCGAATCCACTTTGAATCCACTCTGGAACCATTGCAGATGTGAGTGGGGCAGCTGTTTTCTCACCTCCCTGGGTTCACGAGTATAACAAATATTCACATCGGTGTTCTGAAGTATTCAATTCAAATTCGAATGTCAATTTTCGAATGTGCCAGCATTCTGTTTGAATTCAAATGTCCAAATTTGGCCAGATTCATGTGGATTTTGAATATTATAAATATTCATGCACATCCCTACTATTAGGTGTGGGAGTATATAGAACTGAACAAACAGCTCTGTTGCATGCATGGTGTATGATGCAGTGAAGCATGATCAGGAAGCTTATGAAATGAATGAGGACAGCCACGATAAACATTCATAAATGTTTTACTGAAAATGTCTATTTCTTTCCTAGGAAACGGCAAAGGTGATGAAGTGCAAGTGAAAATGTAAAATCAGTGGCATGGTTTCTGTCTAAGGAATATAACAAGAGAGAAGGCAGAATCTTTACCTCAGTTTCAGGTATGTTTTTTTTAATTGTATCCCTGCAAAACAATATACATTCCATGCTAAATTGAATTAGATGTTTCAGAGCATTGCCAAAATACTTTTGAGCACCTTACAGTAGCTTTGCCTCTGCTTGCTGAATATTACAGTATGATATATGGAGCTATGTTTCAGTGAGAAGTATTGTGTGGAGAATAGCTGCCTGTGGATAGTGATAGGGACCAATGCATCTTGATTTTTCTAGGAACACATTTTGATATCACGTATGTATCTATATAATGTTTTTTTGAGAAGTATGCTTCAATGCATCTCTTTTGCCTTCTTACTTACTAGAAGATGAGAGGTGACTATGGTGGGCAATCTTGAAAGGGAAAATATTTTCCTCTGAAACTATTCATTATCCCCTCAGCCCCAAATTTACACATCTAACGATAGTTCTGTAAAACACTGTCAGCTACTGTACACCTTGCTATTTGTGCAGTCCAAAGCAGCCATTCTCCCCTACTCCCTTCACAATTTTTAATTTCTCCTCTCCAGAAGAGAGTGGTATGTGATCTCGAGAAAATAGTGGTATTTGCAGCTGCAGCACATAAGTAGAAGAATGTTGAGACTTGCTTTCCAGATACTTTGCATCATGTGACATTGCAGGTAACCGTTTAGTACAGTAGAAGTTTTCTTCATCCTTAAAATTTTATTTTTGTAAGTAATTTAAATAGCTCATAAAAGAAACAAATATATTTCCCATATGTTTTGGGCTGCAGGTGGATCCTTGCAAGAACTGCTTGTCAGGATAGAGTAATGAGTCTCCACAGAGCACCCATCCTGTCTCTCCCCTGCCCACATTGGTTGAGGGTGAAGGAAGATGGGAATTCAACTATCATGGACATGGTAGATGTTCCCCATCACTAAGGTACGGGAGTAAGGGCAGGAAGGTACAGTTCCTGCGATCTGTGGAACTTAGTATCAACCTTGGGATGGAAACAAGGATCTATATGCAGAATCACCTAATTGGTAGTAAACCTACAGAATTGTTGTTGGGTAGACAAAGCCGCTAATTCCGAAACCCTCCTAGCTGAGGTGAACAGCAACATAACGAAACTTGAGAACACATTTAAATTCTAACTTATAACCTTCACTAATGACATTCAACACCCATTTGTCTCTAATATCAGATTTCCAAACTTGAGCAAACTGCTGTAAACAACCACCTACTGGTTGGGGTGTTGCGCCTGAGTTAGGAACATTAACCGTTATAAGACTGGTTGGAGAAACCTCCAGCTTTTTCTTGCCCCAGTGGTTGTTTGTTGATGGAGGTGATGCATCCCCAGGAGCTGCGTCCCCCTGAGGGCTTGGCACGAAAGGGCTGCTTTTTAAACTGTCCTCCATAGGGCTTCTTGTATGAATAAGACCTACCCTTATTTGTTTCAGTAGAGGAAGAGGAAGGAGCAGTAGGAAGCACCTTCCATTTGTTCTTTTCCACGAGCATGTCTTTCAAAACTTGTTTGCCGAACAGCTGTTTTCCGTAAAAGGGGGCATTGATGATCTGCAACTTTGATGTGAAGTCAGCAGAACGCGACTTGAGTCAAAGGGTTTGTCTTGCTCCATTGGAAGCAGAACAGGAATGGGCCACGAGCTGGAAGGCATCTAAATCAGCACCTGCTTCTAGGGCTAATGTTCGCTTCAAGTTAGTTAACTTAGGCTTAAGGTCAGGTGGTAACGCTTGATGTAGGTTTAGCCCAGATGGTTGAGGCATGATTGGATGGAAGAAACACATTTTTTAGCCATACCTGGGATCCAACGAGAAGTAGCTGGCTCGGACCATTCTGCAAGGAGGAGGTCCTGCATGATTACAGGCACAGGGAGAATGTGCTCTGCTTGGGGTAGAGACATCAAGAGTCATGGACCTGCTTGACCTTGTCCTCCGAAACATGCGGTATCAGTGACAAATTTAGCGTGGCTGCAGTGGCTTATATAGTCTGATTAATGAACTCGTACGAAAACAGTCTAGAAGTAGATTGAGAGCTGTCATCTCGACTATGGTCATCATTTTTGGCCCATGAGAGAGACTTAGACGGTGTCTATCAGCAGGTTGAACGTTGTTACCTGAGTGGTCTCTAGGTGACCTTGTACATGAGGCATGAGCCACCTTACCCTTACCAGATTCTTGAGCGGAGCAATGCCTTTTAGAAGTGGAATAGCGGCTATGGTAATGCTTATGATGCTTGCTTTTTTTTCTTTTCCCTATTGCAACTTCCAGTTTAAACAGGAAGCCCAAATCAGAAGAAGATGAGGAAGAAGAAGGTGGGTATATAGATTTCTAAGATTTCTCATAATCACTAGAATAGCTTCACTCTCTAGGCTCATCATAATTCCTTCTATGGTCTGTATGAGTAGAAGGCTGATAAGGCTGCTCTTTTTCTGCTTGAGATGACCTGTGTATTTGGGATTGAACTAACCCAGACTGGCCAGAAGGTGGTGCTGACAAGTTTTAACATTTTCAGCTTCAGGCACGGAGCGTGAAATGGTTGATTTGCGCTCATTCTCCTGCTTCGGTGAACGTCTAGGAGGAGAAGGTAAGCGGTGCCTCCGATAGGGGTGATGGTGTTCTGGGGCAAATGAATGGTGGGCGCTCCTCCCCATGCCATGCTCATGCTGTTCAAAACGCCGGGGAGGGGGAAGGGTAACGGTGGTTATCCCATCTGGTTGTCTCGGCATGGCTGCACAAGCACGATCTGACTTGGTGCCTTCCATCCCAGCTGCGAGAGGGGCTATGGGCTTGGAGTCTCCTTTCGGGGCTCCGAGATGGATTACGGGCCTGATGCCTTTCCTCCTGCGAGCAGGACTCACGGGAGGGAGCCCTCATTCTTCATTCTCTTTCTCGGGGCCAATCAGGGAGTTGGGCCTTTGGGTTGAGGTAAAATCCGGGAAGCCGGCTGAGGTGGAGAAACCGAGTGGGAGCCATACTCTGAGCCTCAGCCTGGGGGAGAAAACTACACTCAGGTACTATAGTGGGAAAAGTGACAGAAGGCTAACTACGGGGCCCCACTTACCTGATTTCCGGCCTCTTAATGTCAGTAATGCTCTTTTAACAGCAAGCTTGTTCCACTTAACTGGGGGAGAAAGACAACCGACTAGACCCGGGGAGGGAGGAAAACCTTCAAAAGACGAATCGTCCTCCTCAGAGCCACCAAATAGGATGATGCTGAGGTAATTACCAGGTTGCAGCTGAGCAGATGGAGCGCCACTCAAAAACCCCAGAGCTTGAGGGAATTTCTGGGGTATTTTAATTGTACCCTCCGGATCAGAAGAGGCTTGCAAATTTCTTGAAGGAGATGAATCCATAGCCCAGATTTATAAAGTGATGTGGCTAGTCCAGTGACAGAAGGATGAACTGGCAGCCCACTGACAATTATGCAAATTTATATCAAGGTGGTCTCCCCCTTGGGGTTGTGGCTAGTAGACGCCCAAAAGGAATAACCCTGTGAGTCGGCTGGCATCCATTAGAGAACCATGAGTTCCACCTCGTTTGGATCAGGGGAAAGAGGCTAGAAGTCACTTACCCCTATCAGAATCTTGGTCTGATGAAGCTCCATGAAACTGCAGATGACATTTAAACACTTTTCAAGAAAATAAACTCCCCTTGGAGTTGTGGTGTAACCAGCAACACGACCAAAGGAAGATTGGCTCTCACGTGGTGCACTGTGCTTTATATACTGAAGAGAGCCCTCTATTGGCCGTGCCAGCAACCTAACCAAGGACATACCGTATCGTAGGCTGCTGGCATCCATCCGAGAACATATGAATCCCGTCTTGCCACTTTAAAAAACTCCAAACACTGTGCAGCAAAGGCGTGGTCAGAAAAAAAATGGTCTGAAGCAAGAGAAAACTCAGCTCTACTCTTTAAAAAAAAAGTAGATGCATCGTGACTTGCCATATTGTCCACCAGATTCTTGTCAGATTTTAGGAAGCTAAAATGTGGGATAAATGGCTCCCTGCTGCCAGCCTACATTTGAAACTACAACCTAAACAGAAGATAAAAACAACACTCCGTTAAGCATACAAAAAGTTTAAAGGTTTTAAACGCTCATGTAACCCAAAGGCCCAAGTGTTTTTCATTGCTGTCAAACAGTACCAAAGACAGCAAAGTTGTGTCTTGAAGAAGCTAAGTGGGCATTGGCCTTGATTAAATCATGGATGGCTTCAAAGCTTAGCTTCCTGCTCTCTTCAAGAAAGTGCTCGAGTGTGAGCCAGTGACCTAGTCCAGATAACTCTGAAGCAGAATACAAATGGACTTTCTTCCCTATGTGGATTTGGAAGTAAACATTGCACTGATATTTGAATAAATGTTTTCATTGAATTTTAGCATTTGTGTGTGCTTTGTGTCTTTCATTTTACAGTTGAAAAACGGGGCCTGTGAAGAAGCAAATCCGGTATTGAAAAAGACTTAAAATTACTGCTTTTAAGGTATTTCATACAGAACGTAGTGATTCAGGGATTACAAAGAAGTCATACCTGTTCCTGCGCCAACCACTATTCACAAAAGTACAGCAATTTTATTTGTATTTTTATTCCATCTCGTATAGCTGATGACACTGATATTAAGGGCAGGCCAGATAGAAGATGTGGGTTTTAAGCTGCTTCTTAAACAGTGTTGATGACACTGACCAGAGACGTTTTCGCACGGGGGAAAATGGAACGCGAAAAAGCCAGCTGTGGACACGTCATCCGCATTGGCCGCGCGCGCCTTGCGTTCCGACGTGTCCGCAGCTGGCTTTTCCGCGTTCGAAATGTAGAGCACTTCGAAGTGCTCTACACGCGTTCCAACGCGGACGAGCCGCCCGCAGGCGTTCGGGAGAAGAAGCGTTCGCGCCGCTTCTGTCTCCCGATCGCCTGCCGGCTCGCCTCCGACGCCGCGCGGCTTTGACAATCAGCTGTTTTTCAAACAGCTGATTGTCGATCTGCCTCCGCGGCCGCCGGCGCGCCCCTGGCCGGCGTTTGCCGGCTAAGCCAGCTTCGGGCGCTTTGACCATTCGCACCCAGACGCTCCGGAACGCGTTTACACGCGTTCCGGAGCGTCTGTGTGTGAACGGGGAAAGCGCCCGAAGCTGGCTTAAGCTTTCCGCCTGAACGCGTTCGGTTTCGAACGCGATTCAGTGCGGAAATGCCTCAGCTGTCAGCCAAGTGGCAATACATTTTACAGTGCAGGGACTGCAGTGGAAATGCTCCTAGTTTGGGCTCCTTCCGTTTTGGCCAGGGACTTGTAAGAGGCCTTGTGGTGTACACCTCACAGGTTAGACCCTATTTGGTTGGAAAAGGCAGTCCAGAAGGTAGATGAGCAGTAAGCCCTGAGGGGCTGTAAAGGTTATTACCAACTTCTTGAATTGGATCTGGAAACAAGACCGGAAGCAAAGCAGCAACTGGAAAAGAGGTGTTACCAAGTCATATTTTTTACCATTACAAGCAACTGACCTTCCGCAGTAGCTGGTCATTTCGGCTTTCTCCATACCCTCCTTTCAATCAAACATCTCTACATGCGTGAGGACATCCAAACATATGGCCACTCCTGCCCAGTTTGTACCACCTCCCAATATAAACCTGGAAAGCCCAAAGGCTTACTTCAACCACTACCCACACTGATTTACCTGCAAGTTCAAACCACACGTGTATCCTCATCGTTATTGACCATTTCCCTAAAATGGCACATTTTGTACCTCTAAAAACATTTTCTTCTGCCTCTCTTCTAGCAAAACTTCATTGAACACATATTCTGTCTCCATTCCAGGTCATCTCTAATAGAGGTAGCCAAGCCACTGTAAAGTTCTGGAAAGCATTCACTTCGATGCTGGGGATCAAACGCTCCTTTTCCTCAGCTTACCACCCCCAAACTGATGGTGCAACTGAATGACACAACCAGACCCTTGAACGCACTTATATATTTAAATAAATATATATTTACTCCTACGTTTTAGTATTCTACTCAAAATTATATGTAGATGGCCATCTTTTTTGGGGGTTATGCATACTAACAGCAACACAAAAGTGACAAAATTAAAAGTTGCATCACCTTACCCACCTCTCTGAAATCACCTGCCTTGTTCTGTGTTATTCTCACCCAAGACCGAGGCGGAATATCTGAAGAGGTTTAGCAAGCTTCAAGCCAAAATCCTAGTCTCAAAATAGTGAAAAAGATTACTGGATCCCAGCCAACAGATGAAAACCTATGGCCCAAGTCAAGTGAAACCAGCTCCTTACAGGGCAAGCCAGCCCCCAGTGGCTGAGTGAAGTGACCTAAAAGGAACCTGAATTTGTAATTTGCACTAAGCAAATACACCATGTACAGGTTGCTCAGAGAAAGGAGATAAAGGTAACCTAGTGTAAAGCAAGTCTGAGGAAACCTTCAGAGAAAGGGGAGGAACATACTGTTACCTGGCTACAAAAATGGAATACAAGCTGATTACAAAGCAACCTAATTGGCAGTAGATGGCAGCCTAGTCCCTAGCAGCAAAGAATATGTACCTGTTGAAATACAAACAACTTCCTTCTCTTTCTGTGTCTTTGACTGCCTTCATGAAAGTATCTTCCCAGTAAATGGCTGACTATAGCCAACAGTGTAAAAAGTAGGAATCTAACAGATGTACAGAAAGGGATTTAAAAGTTTTGTGTTACAAAACATCACTGAAGTGATGTGTTCCTAGCAGTTGCCCTTCTAGTTCTTTCAACTAATTCAAACTTGAGCCAGAGCAGTCTGGGCTCAGCACTCAAACCAAGGTCACTTCAGTTCAAGCAGCTGCTGAAAAGATACTGCAAACGAGTTAATACACTCCCCAATCCCTTGTATCTCATGGCATTCTGCTCCTAGAGCACCTTGGTAGCCAGCATGACTAGGCAATGCATCCATATCAGACAGACAAGCTAGGAGCAACCTGGAGAAAAATATGAAGAAGCTCATGACACCAACGTACATCACTGGAGAGAAGCTATTCACGTGACTACAAGGGGCTATAGTAGCTGGGGGGCAAGCAGGCTACCCATATATTTCCTTAGGTAGGAGTGCTATCAGTCCTTATCAGAGCCTAAATTCCACTGCTACAGGTTAGGAAATGTGCTTGAATTCGCTTGCTATGCAACAGAAGCACTTCTGCCCAGCCATGAAAAGGCTGGCTATCACTGTCAAGGCTAAAAAGCCAGTAGAAGAAAAATGTAGTGTTGTGTGCAGAAGAGGTAACTATAATGCATAGTTGTGAATTGGGAAATAGTTCCACACAGGAAGCAGGAGAGGTAACTAGGAGTCAACTTAGTATCTAGTCAGGAGACTTCTTCAAGGCATAATAGGTGATGTGTGCAAACACTCACCAGTTCTTCAAGGCTGATGACAGCATCATAAAGCATTGCAACATAAGAGATTGTCCTGGCTTGGGCAACAAAAAGTCAGGAGTTAGACGTGTCATTTGAGTCAGAATGACCTTGTGGAAAAGTATAAAGGTAGTCACCAAACGGCTGTGTGTCGCACTTGCTTAGCTGATGGAGACTGAGAGGAATGCTAAGATGTAAACCGATACGCAATAAACAACTCTGCTGAGAGGTGTCTTTGTCCGTTTACTGAGACTGTGGGCTGCAGAAGGAGGGGGAAAAGGTGCTGAAACTGACAGCCAAGCCGAGACAGCGAGAAGCCCCGGCCTTCAGCACCCTGGAGAGCTACGCAGAAGCAATCCTGACAGGCTAAGACCAACAGAGGCAGAGAGAAGAATTGATTCCTTTCCCAGCACGAACCAAGACGCGGCTCTGCTAGGCATCATAAACGGGCGTAAGGGACACACCCCATTACCCCCTGACAATCACTGCCTGATACGAGGGGTGTTTCTGCACTTCCACAATAGCCTAGCCCACGCATGATCAGAAACTAACCTGTTTAGTTGTGTGTCCGATCTTCCGCTGGGCGCCGTCTTCTTGTTCCTGGCATCCTATGTGACTGCGCGAGCGCCAGCACCGTCACTACAGTGACGCTCACGTTCTGCACAAATGCATTTGCGTCAGGGTCATCTGAGGTCCCAGTACGCTTGTGTAGCACCGTAAATGACACCCCCCCGGGGACTGGAAAATCTGCAGATGGTCGCCACTGGATGCTAAAGGTGAGGGTTGGTATGCAATTAGGCAACCTCTGTAAATGCCTCCTTAAAGTGCAGTCACCTGCCCAGTGTGAAGTGCAAATTTGCCCCAGGAGTGCTGCACAGGGACATAACTGAGTGAAATCAACTGCCACAGATTGACAAGATCTCAGGTTTAAAAAAGAAAACACCCAGCACAAAAAAGTCATTGTTATTCAAAAACAAAATAGGTACACAGTTAATGACTACACTCATGTAAGTTGGAGGGGGATGGGGTCAACCCTTGTACCCCCAGACAAGACTGATCAAAATAATGCCATTTTGAAGTGATTATGCCAAAGGCAGTGTCCATTCCTTTTGCTTGCGCTTCCATTTCTCTTTTTGCTCACACACTATTGCTCTTGGTTTCCCTCACATCCTTCTTAAACATACATTTCAGGCTTCCTTCCTTTGATCATGCATTTGTGAGAATCAGCAACCAATACGCTAAAATTATAGACACAAGTGGTCAAATGATGTTTACCTAACATTTAATTATAAATATGGATAGAGATTTTAAATAATATTTTATGTATTTTATCTTTTTATTGCTATGCTCTACCCTAGGACCCCTTGGTGAATGGTGAGATATAAACGCTGAAATAAAAAAAAACCTTGAGCCTATAGAATATCTGTGTGCTTACATTTGCTGAATAAATTACTTACTCTAAAATTATATTGGGAAGCGTGCTAAGGCACAATGACAATATGTGGAGAATAAACTGTGGAATAAGGAGATATTATGAATATGGAGAGTAATTTAAACAAAATGTGATCTGCTGTAAAAGCCCAGAAGGCTATATTAACTTTGCTTATGCTGTGGTGGGATTTCTAACTTTGCTAGGACCCCCTTAATAGGTGATCTTAAATAAAACCTTTAGCTTGTGATTGCGTTGTTTTTGACCCACTATACAACTGTCCAAGAGTTTTCAAAAGAGAACATTGTTGGTCAAACTTCCATCAAATGTTGGAAGACCCACAAGCCAAAAGGTCTAAGCTATCATGCAAGTTCGTAGACAGAAAAATCCCAGCAGACTGTTAGAACCTGAAGTGGCCAGTGTGGTTGGGCTACCCATGGATGTAATCAGGTAGATTTAAGAACAAAAGAAGATCCCTGTTGGATCAGGCAACAGCCCATCTAGTCCAGCATCCTATCTCACACAGTGGCCAACCAATTGCTTCTGGGCATTCACAAGCAGAACACAAGGCCTTTCTCTCTTGCCTGTCTTTCCAGCCTGGAGAGACTTGTTAGAATCAAATGCTAGAGGGATTAGTCACAAGGTTACAAAACCACATTTATGCACATTTAGAACCCATGTTAAGAGAAGCTGCATTTATCCAAAACTGCATTATATAAGGAATGACTGCTGTTGTAAACAGATCGCATCCCTGAAACCCTGGCATTTTGTCCTGCAATCATAGGCAAAGAATCTCATATTTAGCTATCCCATCAGAATTGCTATATTAGTTTGCATAAATAAAATGTGTGGCCATAATTTTGTGCTAGTCACTTTGCTCGCAATATACGGCTTTTTATAACAGAATATAGACAAAAGCTGAAATTTGTCTAACAGTGTTTAATTTAACAAATTTTATATATGGGTCATGCAGTTTTACATTTTTATTAGCACAGTAATACAGAACTGCTGTCAGCCAATAAAAATGGACCGGAGCAGAAGGCAAATCCTTCACTGGGCATTACCATGAACGCATGTAATAATTAGAAGAGATATATAAATATGGTTTGTCTTTTAAAAATAAACAGAAAATCTGTTAGTTTTTAACAGCCAGCAGTCCTGGTAAACACATTCCTCTATTATTTTTGACCACTGCATCCAGCCATAAGCTTCCAGTACTAAGCTTGTGGCCAAATATCTGCCTTTAAGCAGAAATGCTATATGTCTTTGTGTATTCACAGCAATAGTAAATGTAATTCTGCTTGCTAAAAAAGGTAGCTTAAATACAAACACTGCAATCAAGACAAAAAAATTACCTTTACAATCAATCAAGAACTTGGCTTTTTAAAAAGTTTAGTAAATTAATGTTTTTGCACCATTCCACATTGTGGAAATGCTGACATACGCAGTCTGGACTTTACAACTTAAAAATGGAATAACCATTATTATTGGCACAAATATATTTATACAAAAAAGAAAATCTCAACCAATTTCTTAAGCAGTATGACAGCTAGCTAGCTAGCATGAAGACTCGCACAGAAATGATGAAAAAGTTAACAGAAACAGGTTGTAGCATTGGTGGAGCACTGAATGCATTAGGAGTTCCAAACTGCTTGATCAGAGGGAGGATAATGTAGAAACAAAAGTATTCTAAATAAAATAATTGCAACAATAAGTCTCAGTTCATGAGGTCACTGCAACTGCACTCTGTATGCAACTATCAGCAGCTTTACCTGGGAGAGAGAGAAAGCATATGATTACTGTTTCTAATTCAAGGTAGGACAGATAAGAGGCAAGGCAATGTAGCAGAACCTAAATTGAACATACGCACGTATATTCAATGTCCTTTAGTTACAATTAATATAGAATTTCTTAGATAATATTGATGCTCCAAGTTTAAAAAAAAATCCATTTGCCTGGCTGGTGGAGATGAATGAAAAATGCAGCCATGCAGCTGGGTTTTAAGGTGGCAGTATCACATCGCAGGTACAGCACAAGCTCAAAGGTAGGCAGTGCCTCAGAAGGGCAAAGCCGTTATGAAAATGTCATAAGGGGGGCTATGGTGCTTGAATGTCACTGAGGAATCTATGAATATGGGGTTTTTAAAGAAAGGCTTTCCTCTGTTCATATTCATCACCAAAGCCAACACACATGCTTTTGAATGGTATTCAGTCCCAACTGGGCACCATTCTGGAGGAAGGCCAGAACAGGCCTGGGAAGGGTTGTTACAAGATTCCAAACACCTGCAGAATGTCCTCCATTCTGTGGTAAATTCTAACAGTAGAAGGACATCGAAAGGAGTTCTATAGAGCTTGAGAAATCTTAACTGGCTGAGCAGTTCCCACAAGCTGATACACTACCAGATTTAACTAACTTGGGTTTGTATTCATTTATTGCAAATCTCATAGGGACTCCATGCAATTTACATCCTTATAACAACATACATGAATGTTGATAGCTGCCTTTGTGGAAACCTTTTATACCTTCAGGGCCTACCATCTTTGTAAAAACGTGGGTTGCAGATGAGAGACCAAAGGGTGAGGCAACAAACTGCCAGTGAACAGAGTCCATCACAAATATCTGACCCCTCTTGCACTAGGGACAGATACTAGGGATGTGCCAAAGGGCCAGTCACTGTACAGCTCTTACAGTCCCAGCTGTCTCTGGAAATTTTACATGACTTCCAAGTAGGGAGTCACATCTCGGAGATGATATCACATGCAACTGTACAAATACATGTTGATGATGCAAATGATTGTTCTGATATTGTAAATGTGCGCAGCTGCACATGAGGTCGCAAACATGCACAATGATGCACACGGCATGCACCGTAGCTCCACCCACAGAGGTGACTAACATAGCTGTATACAAAAGAAGTGAGCAAGCAACTCTCTACTTAGGAATTATATAAAACATTTGGAGAGAGCCAGGACTGTGGGATAAAGGTTCTTGCACCCCCCTGCCTCTATTTAGCAAATTCCTATTCACTACATCCCTAACATATGAAAATACATTTCTACTAAATCTAGCAGAAGAACATACTGTATCCACTGTAGCTCTGACGGAGACATGAGTCTTCATTTTCAATCCTCCTAAAGCTTAATATTTTTTTAGTCCACTGGCTCACTGTAAAAACTGTCGAAAACACATATTTCTATTGCAATTCTCACCTTTGCAGTAGGTGCTTCTGCCAATCGTATGAAGAGTTTATTAGTGCCTTGAAGAGGGCTGAAGGAATATATAAAGTGACTGTCCTGTAATGCAGAGAGAAAAGAAATAATTATTATAACCCCTTACATCCATATGTTATAGTTTTAATGTGTTCAGTTTATATGTTGTAACCCGCTCTGAGACCCTTGGGTACAGGGTAGGATAAATATTTAAATAAATGCATAAATAAAAATAATAGGACCATGCTCCAGGTCAAACAGAGAAGCTACAGTACACATTTTCACATCTTATCTACAGAATCTTTTGGAAGTGCAAATGTATCTATGATCCCTTCACCTGCCAAGATTAAATGTTACCCTTCTGCTTAACAAGATGATGAAGAGTTGGCTTTTCTACCCCCCTTTTCTCACCCATTTAAGGGGACTCAAAGCGGCTGACAAAGTTTTTCTATTCTTCTCCCCGCAACAGGACACCCTATGAGGTAGGTGGGGCTGTGAGAGCTCAGAAGGTCACCCAGCTGGCTTCATGGGGGAGGGTGGAATCAAACCCAGATAATTCCTAGATAAGATTCCAGCTCCCTAACCACTAGACCAAACTGGCTCATCTGTCAACAACAGTTAGAATGTTGGTCAGGATAAAGTGTATTAAAAATCCTATTCTCTCCTTTCCATTTTTTGCATGCTTCCAATCTCTTATTCAAAGTCTTGGCCTGATCTTGAAATGAATGATAACATCAACTCTGGGAGCTCTTGACACAAAGTGTTCATACTTCTGAAAGGGCAGAGTGTACCTGAGAAAAGTAAAATGTGGAGAATCAAACCCTTGTAGTAATTGTCTACTTATGATCATACAGCTTAGAATGAAAGATAAATTCTGTAGTAGCTGTTCATCAAGATGACTAAATAAAGCCATTGCCTGGATCAGTGTTTTATTTTGGAAAGTGAACAGCAAAGGGGGCTTTTGTACTGTATTCTGGGAGTCCCACAGGTATCTGAACACTCTAGGAAACAGGATGAGCTGGATGGAATGAAACTTTGGTCTGGTCTAGTAGGATGCTTGTGTTCCTAATGATTTAAGAATTCACCCTTAACTGGGAAAAGACAAGACAAAAAATTATCTCTTAGTGATCATGACAAATTATGATGGGCAAAGTAGAAAGAAGGGTACAAAGAGAATTTTATAGTGAAGAGATGTCCTTCTTACCACTCACGTGAATATAAAACAGAGAAAGCACAAGGTGGATGTGATTGGCATGGATGTCAGAGCAGATATTAGCCTAATAACTCACCTGGAAGATCCGCTGGGTGAGCTGCTCTGTCCATGCAGGATTGAAGGCTCTGTGGGGCTGGGAGGGAGGGTGAGAGGGTGAGAAGGAGGTAACAGGTGCCTCGCTACTCTAGGCATCAAGATGCAGGACAGGAATGAGCAAAATGCCCTCTGAGGGATGCTTGGAAAAGAGTGTGAGGAAAAGAGCTATTTGTTTCAGAAGAACAGCACATCCTCTAGGAATATTTTCTGGCCATCCTGTTTTGAAATTGTAACTATAGGAAGTACTTATGTGACCAAATATGGAGCATTTATGCAAGTTCAAGAAAATATGGGCCACCAGTATGGATACGCCAACTTCAAGGTGGTTTTTGTTACTGGAAATTATTGAAATATAGCCTACCTGTGGCAGAAGGTAAAGAGTTACGTCAAAAATGTGCCTGATATGGCATATTTGAACACTCTAACTTTATTTGTTCTTGTCTTCTAAAACACTTAGAAACATACACAATCTCTCCTTAAAAACAAACCATGCTGGTCTTTTAGAGGGGGGGGGGAACTGAAGAGACACTATAGCCTAAGAGTTTTACAATGATAAGCTAGAGTTACCAAATGAAAAAACTTTCAAATTCTCCAGAACATGTCTTCAGTTTGTTCTTGGTTTTTAGTACTGGGTTCCATAGGAAGGATGGGTATGCCTAAAATCTACAGTGTGAAGCTGTCTTGTGATGAAGTGCCTGAAGTATTTGTCCATCAGAGTAGCTAAATATGCTAATATTTAACTAAAGATCTGCTAAATCTGAAGAGAAATTTTAAGAGAACTGCATTGAGAACTGCTGATTCAGAAATAATGACTATTCTCCTGTTAAGACAATGCTAGCAAAAGAGGGGATTGGATAGATGTTTATATGAAAGTAACCAGACCAGAACCAGCTGACATCTCCACCTTAATCTCTTCCAAGGAACAGTATGGTAGGAAGATGCTTATGTAGAGCCACCTCCCAAAACCGAACCAAGGGTGGAATATTATCCACCTCAATTTCTCTGCAGGGAATGTTGCTATGTGGTAGCAAGCAGAAATTATCCAGAAACATGACTCCTATCTAGTAGGATGTATGGTGGCTTCACACCTCCCATTGTTATGTTTCAGGCACCAGTTCAAGAGCTTTGCACAGCAGTTTGAAGAACCAGACATATTCCCAAGTGTACCTACACTTTTCACCTGGCATACATAAGACAACACTGGGGGGGGGAGGAGCTTAAACCCTCAGAGTAAAGGTGTACACTGATCTAGGAAAGGAGAGTTGAACTTCTTGCCGAATATTTGTCCAAGCTTTTCAGATATCTTGGACTGCTACCATCCAAAAATAAAGCTACTACAAGTCAAGCTGAACTCTTGGTGATACTATAGACAAATCCATACAGTGCCCACAGCTAATGTCATTTAAAGCTAACTACTACATATAATAGTCATTTTAGATTATATTATTACATGAATATGAAAACTTTACCAAAAATACAGGCAGCTGAAATTTTTCATTCAGAATCACAGCTTGCACACTGCATGGTCCACAGAGACGAGCAACAACATCTTTCCCAAAGAAGTTTGCGTGGAAAATAAACAAAAGAATTCCAGATCCTATGGGGCAAAAGACATCATTTCAGAGAATGCAACTAAGCTGAAGAACTACCAAACCAGCATGAGGCAAGTGCAAGTTCTGTCCTAAAGGCAAACAAAGAACACCCTGTCAGAGTTCTAGAAGTCACCTCAACATTCTCTTGAACCCAAATGCAAGAAAAGTTTAAAAAAGCCAATAATCCCTCGCCTTCTAATAGATGAATGCATTAAAGAGTAAAGGAAAAAGTACCCTGGAAACCAACAAATGACAGATTTTCAACCTGGGGCCTGTTTGCACTTGGTCATATTCTGGAATATATCTCAGGCTGTTGTTAGCATGCTTATACAGACCCTGGCAGGTCTCACCTGGGGCCTGCTGTAGGCTGTATTAGCATGTGGATAGCAGTCCCCTATTCCAGGGTTTAGTCAAAAGTAAACCAAGTGCAAACAGGCCCCAGATTTTAGGATTCTAAAACAGTTGTTTGCTTTCTAATTTCAGTTAAGTTTTAATTCTGTTTCTGGAACAATCAAATACGTAGAACATGCAATCTGTCAGATGAAAGCATAAATGTCACAATAACCTAAATCAAGTTCCTAGGGATGGCTGCTGAGCTAAAGTGTTCCCCCCACCAGAACTACTGCTTAATCAACCAGCAACAACAATAATAATCAAACAGTATTGGATGCTATTTATTATTACTCCATTCATTCAAAATCTTTATTAGGTAATCCAGTAATTGCTTGGAGGGTGACTGGCTAGCTGACTAGAAATGCACTTGTACAGTTAAATACTGGGGTTTTCAATTCAATGTTTGAAGAAAGTTTTGAAATACAACCTTCAGGCACAGTCTGTGGTGGTTTATAACCGAATTCCAAGGAATAATCTGGTCCCTCACAAAGTCGGTGACATGCTATGTCAAATATAGGTTCCATTAAAATCAGATGAGCCTCAAAATATTCTTTGATTGTCTCTTCCGCTACTCGTGAGAGCCTAAGCAAGGACAACAGAACAGATCTATTTTATCCGTTATAGGCAGAAAACCTTCATTCCATTCAGAGTTACCAAAAAATGTTCAAGCCTTTACTATTTTTTATTTCAAAAAGATATGATGTGCATTCTCCTGAATACAAAAACAGCAATCAGAAAACTAATTCTGCTGAAGAACTTTCAAATATAGTAACAAACAGAAATAAATTCATACATAAACTACACTATTTCCAATCATAAAATATGCACCAGTGTGTAAGATGAACCTTTAATTTGGGAAAGAATATCTAGGAAACATGACATTTTGACAGGAGAAAAAGCTAAAAATAAATAAATAGGACAGGTGGTCTGGAGCGATGAATCCAAGCTATTTCCTCCCAAGTAGGTATGGTGAGCAAAGCTGCTGCCATGCCACAGGAGAAGAAAGACCCTGAGTGGCGAGGGAGATCCGTGATGACTAAGTCAGGAGCAAAGAATAGCACTCAGAAAGTAAGAGAGGGAAAGCAAAGCTGTCACCACACTTGGAGAAGAAGATAGCAGCCATGCCTGGGTGGAGCCACTCAACTTTGAGTAACAGAAGAGGCACTGAAAAACCAGACGGGGGAGCAAGGGAGCCAAGAAACGGACAGGAGAATGCCACTATGAGGTAAAGTACAAGGAGCAGTGCAGAGACAAAGCCAAAGTTCCAAAGAGCAATTCAAACGCCTCAAATAATCCCACAAAAACTACAGACTTTAATTCTCTCAAACTCTGAAGTTGGTCTTTTTATGTCTGAAGATCACCTCTGTTCAAAACAATCCTGAGCCCACTCCTTGCCAAGGTGACTCCTGACAGCAGACGAAGAAAACTGGGGCTGCATGTGGCCGGGGTTCATTTAATACCCGCCTTATTTCAAAAGTATCTCAACTCCCAACTTCACGTTTCCCAGTAATAAGAAACAGCTATGATAGTTGGGCCATAAGGAAGACTAAGAACCAAAGAACTGTGATGCTGGAGAAAATGTCTGTCTCTTGAATTGCAAGAAGATCCAATCAGTCAATACTAAAGGAAGAACTCTCATTGCTCACTGGAAGGACTAATACTGAAGATGAAAATCAAATACTTTCGGCACATATTTGGAAGGCAGGATTTACTAGAAAATATCCTGATGCCAGAAAAGACTGAAGGCAAAAGAGGTATGGGGTGGCAGAAGATGACATGGTTAGATACTGGTTAGAGGCCACAAACATAAAGCTAGGTAGAGTCCAGGACAGGGAGGGCAGACAGGTCTGGTGTGCTGTGGTCCATGAGGTCACAAATAACTGGTTCTGAATAAACTGTGGAACAGCCTCCCCTCTGATGTGCATTAAGATACCCTCAACGTATATTTTTAGACATCTAGTGAAGATCCACTTTTGCTTTCTTTGGCTGAGAACAATATCCTCTCCCATTGCAGGTATATTTTAAACAAGGAATGGAAAGATCCGACCCAATAGGACTGATACAGAGGAATGGATAAAGGATGAAATTCAAAAGGTTATAATTAGATAATGGAAGTATATATTATACACTGTCCTGTTGGCTTGCTTTTTTATAGTGATTTTATTGTCACCTATCCTGAAACTTTGGATACAAGGCAGTATAGAAATATAAAATAAATAAATGACTAATCAACAACAACAGTCTCCTAAGCCTATCCTGTGGGGCAGAAAACACAGATTGATTTTAGAAGCTTTTGGGGGGGAGGGAAGTGCATGTTTATGACAGGAAATATGGTACATTGAATAATTTAGCACATCAGTACTCAGCAGGGTTTTCCTTAGACTTATTCCTTAATTTAGCTGAAGAATATCAGTTCTAGCTTAGTTTCAGAAGCAAGAAGTTGTATTTCATGTTAGTCAATGGCTTGAAATGTGGACAGGAGTCTTTCCCAGTTCTATATAAGAATGCTTAAGAATTAGAACTTGGGACTTTCTGTCTGCCAAGTACTGAGATACAACCATTCTTTGCACTTAAAATTTCTAAAAATTCCTCTAACACTGTATCAAAAATTCTGTGGTAATGAGTTTCACTCAACTCCATTCCAACGCATCCCAAAATATCAGCTTAACTACAACTCTTCACTCATTTGATAAACTGAACCATCTGTTGAGTACTTACGTAGCCAAGTGATCTGTAAGAAGTTCGTACACTTGTAGGTTATTACACTGTTTGGCAAAGTAAAGGGCATTGCTCTGATAATTCGAAGAGATGTTGCAGTCGGCTCCACTTTCAATCATAAGACGGACAATATCATAGTTTCCTCTCTTGCAAGCCTGCAATATGTGAGTTGAGAAAGTAAAACCCAAATATGTAAAGACAGTTCAGTATTCACTGAACACAGAAAGCTTGTGAAATAGAGATTTTTACTTTAATGCAAAATTGATGTTCTTGTAGGTGGGAACAAGTAGTTGGAGCACTACAGATAATGCTTCCCTGGCAGCATTAATCCTTTGCTTGCAGGCTCTGTTTATTATTTACCAACCCTGTAAAGCCAGGGTCAAATGCGGCCTTCTTATAGACATACATAGCAATCACCTGACAAAAAGAATTCATTGCCCCCTTGCAATTCACAAGTAACCTAATTGCTTCATGAAGTCTGCATTCCAATTACTGTATGGTGTAGATTAAAGTTCTATTTTCATCTCAGCATGTTTTATTTTTTCCTTGCGCCACTCCTATTAATATTAGAGTGTTTGGGCTATAAAAAAAAAATTCCGGGGACCCATCTGGATCCTCAGATGGGGCTCAACAATTTTCCAGCTTTCCAAGTTTATTCAGCATAAATCATATGAACAATATATACCTTCATTAAGGCAGTTTCCCCATTATTTTGCTGCAGATTCACACATGCCCCAGCTTCCAAAAGAATAGCAACGGTAGTTAGATTATTCTGTTAAAAAAAAAAATTAAAATATAACCACAGTGTGTTCATTTTATATTATTTTTATGGCTGTAGGCCGCCCTGAGACCTTTGGGGATAGGACAGGATAAAAATGCAAACAAATAAACAAACAACCCAGAAAGATAAATATTTTATTGAATGGAAGAGCGATAAAAATGTGTTTCACACAGTCTCAAACTCTATTAACGCTATTCAAAGAATCATCTCTCTTATAGACTTATCTGATCCTTGAAATCTGAAAGTGAGGGTTGGTGCTGGAAAGCGCACGAAAGGAAGAATGTCACCCCCTCTGAGAAAGAGGTGGACTGCAGAGCAAAATGATCAAGCAAAACTGGGACTGCAGGAGGGGAGAGGTTAGAGGCAACCGTCAGTCATGAAACAAGGCAGCAGCCCTTAACTGGCAAGTTGTCCACTTTTCCGAGATCCTTCTGAGAATTCTGCATTATCTCCTCCTTGAACTACAGCATGAGCCAAATTCTATTCCATGTTCCAAGGCTGCATATGTTAGTTGTGGACTGAGTTAAACATTAAGTTATTCCCTTTACTCTCTGTTCTTGTCAACCCTTCAGAACACCCTTGTCTTAAGGATATGCCTGATCAGAAGCCAACTGTTCAACTCAGCTTTTTATCATTAGTTTACTGTATTTTGTTTTAAACGTATTTATTTTAAATGTGTTTTAATTTTTATTGTCAACTGACCTGGGACTCTGGTGTAGGGCAATGTAGAAATTCCCTAAATAAACAAGCCCACAAACTGTGCCCCATTCAGGCTTAGCAGAGTCAGGGAGAGTGGGATCTTCATGCACTGTGTGATGACACATCACCAGTGCCATGCAGGGGGAAGGCCAGCTAGAAGAGAGCCCACAGCCTCAGGACAGGGAGAACAGAATGCTGGTGATGGCAGTTCTGCTTTTAACGCAGGCTTGTGTGCGTCTTCTGCTTGCCTCCCCCTTCCCTGATTTTCTAACAGCCACAGGCGTGAGGGGAGGGATTCTTACAATTCCTCTCCCCATTGGACGCTTCTGCTTTCTGCTGTTGCAATTGCCTCTCGGATTCTTCAGTCCTTAAATATCATTTTTGGCGCCCTCCACTTCCTCCCATCCCCCTCACCGCTGCATCCATTCCCTCTCCAATTGTAAGTTTCACCCAAAGCCTGAAGGTTTTTTTGTTTTTGTTTTTTTTAAAGCACACATCAGCCAATTATTTCTCCCAGTGAGTGGTAGGCAGCACTCATTGTGCCCTTGGAGGTCCCTAGGATGCCTCTTCATAGAGAAAGGGGAACCCATAACAAGTTCTCCATTGTTTGCTACAGTTAAAACGTTTGCAATTTGCTCTCAAGCTTATATGCACCGTCAGGGTTGTGAAGCCAAAATGGAGTTTTGTGAAGAGGACTATGGGAGTTTGGAACAATACAATGAGTGAAATAAAGCGACTAGTAGAATATGCTTTTTACAAGTCACAAAATAAACAGAATCTTTTTAAAATATCAATTACGACTTTAATATAACAGCAGAGGAAGTTAACTTTGAAGATCCAAAGTTGAGGAAGTCTTCCTTGTTCTTTCTGCTCTGTTATCAGGCCATTTTAGGCCCTACTGTATCCAGAGAATAGAATGTGTACAAATAGGCCAAATGCAGTGATTAGACAGGCAGATAAAGGAAGAGCAAATGATGAATGTCTTTGTGAAAGGTTAATATTTCACAATTAATTGACACTAAGAGATATAATGGCTCATTTGCATCCTCCAGATGAGACTGGTTGATCATATATGAATATGTATACCTAAACTTTGACCGCCGTTTTTTGTTCACATTTCATTTTTCCTATATAAGCACACTTCAAGAATCAGGAAGCACGTGACTCCACTGCTTTGCATTTGGCAAGTGCACACTAGTAAATAATAAATAATAAACCTGCAGCTTCGCTTTGATTTTCTTTGGGCCAGTAAATTCTTTTCCCGACAGTGCATCATAACCCAGTGGTGAAACAGATCAGGTACTTCTCTGCTTTTGTCAAAAGTTCTTCACAAACTGTGTACAAAATTTCATGTGCTGCACTATGAATAACTCTTACTTTTGAAGTTGTGCAAAACTACTCAAAACAGTCTTTAAAGTAGTTTTGCACATCTTATTAAATTTCTTAATCAGCCCAAAAAAACTGGAATAAACTCCCTCTTTCTTGAATATTTAAACATAAACACAGATTACTCTAAAAATAAGAATCAGATAAACAGATGCTGTCATGTCAGAAGACACACAGCAGATGGTAACAAAATAAAGTCTACTGTCTGAGAAGGCAGAATTCTAAGCAGCTGCCTTGACCACCTCAATTTTTCTTGTTCCAATAACGCTTTAGAACTTTTAGAACAGTTTCCTTTTGAAAGAAACCAAAGGAAAGAAACCAGTTCAAAGCAAAACCAACCTTTTCAGCAGCATGTATTAATGCAGTTGTTCCGTTTTTTTGTCTAAAATTAACTTTTGCTCCGTTCCTGATGAGCAGTCGAAGGATATCGTCATGACCTCCTGCAGCAGCGAGCATCACAAGCGTCATCCCACTAGAATCCTGCAAGAATGTTTTATTAAAGTCTAAACTCTGCCAACAGCATTCCAAGCTACAACACTTACTAATGAAGAATAGCGGTTTTATACCTTTGCTAGTAATGGATCATCCAGGAAGCCAATGGATACTTTCAGATTTTTCAGCTTATTCAGTATGAGCCCATGTAATATCTTTGTGGTAGATGGCCACTGCTATTATCCATCTCTCCATAGGCAGGAGCTCGCCTACTCCTGAGAGGCTCAGAGTCCTAACCTTCTCTGAACAGTTTGTAAGAAACAAGCTTCTTAAGAATTGCAGTTTGACATATTCCTAGTTTCACCCTATGCTGGATTAGTGTCAGACAGGAAGTGATCCTGGGAGTTGGGCATTTTCAGTCCTATTGTGTATCAAGACAAGTGAAAATCAATCATGGAAATTCTCTTCTTCTTCTCTACCAGAAACAGCAAATGAGGCCACGATCCAACTGCAGAGCTCATTCACCCACCCTACTGCTACAACAGCTCCAAGGGTAGATTTTGCACGTCTGGGAGCTATTGGCCTTGGGATACACACTTCAAACATTTTCACTGAGAAAATGATCTTGCCTGGGATCTCTTACCACGATTAAAGAAAACTTCTCATATAATCATTAATCTACAAGTTGATACCTCTCACATGCTTATCTAAGAGCAAGGATTCATTTCTTAGTAGAATTACAAGATCGGTCCATAAAGCTAAATGAGCTGAGTAATAGCTCTGAAGAAAGAAGCATATTGGCAATACACATATCAGATCACAAACACAGCCTCCAGGGTGAGTGAAGAAATGCTTCATCTAGGACTGCACTTGCCGTATTCTATATCTTGATGGACAGATCTCCAAATATTATTATTAACTCTCAATACTCATCAGTCACTGCTGTCAATAACAGTCTGTCCATACTCAAAAGTCTGAGATTAACCATCAGGCAACAAATATAATGAAACATACCAGGGAATAAAACCCATTCAAACACTGGCTACGGCCCCTCAGGTAATTTCCAAAAAGAGACTGATGTCTCCACTGCTTTCCCCAAATCTGCTGATGCATCTGTGTTCAGAGGGCCTCTTTGCCCTCCATCACAATGTTGGCCCACCGCAGGGCATGAGAAGCAGCTTTTTTTATGACTTGGAGGGGACTGAAGTCCCACAATGCACCCTCACACCTCATGAGCACCTATTATAACATCAACACTCTCAATATGAGGGCTATATTACATGGCAGTAGCAAATGAAGTGCTTTGAACAGACCTATTTATTTATTTAAAATATTTCTATACCTTATCTTCATTCAAAAACCTACAGGAACCAACAAGAAAATATTTGCTTAGACACTACATTTACTGAATACCCCAAAGATTAAAATCCTGGCATACTTTAAGAATATTACATTATGAATTTGAGAAAAAGGCCTACCTCCTGGTCAAGATTATATTCTTCTTTTGAATTAAGTGCCATCTTTACTAAAGCATAGTTTCCATTTTTAACAGCATCCCGCAAATTAGCTGAAAAAGAACAAAATCAGAAAGGAATGAATAAGATCAGTAATAGATGGATGAAGAACTCCCATTTTTGTAATTGTTACTAACCAGATGATATTTCTTCCACTGGCAATTCTTCTTCATCTTCCCCTTTAAGATGCTTCTGAAAATCTTCAAGCGACAGCCATTCTAACTGCATGTCCATTCCCAAATTCACAGTCTGTTGCTTTGCATCTATCAAGTGTGAGAGAGGAGGGGGAAGTAAGGTATATTCTGCCATCTCACAAACAAAGTATCACCATCTGAGCAAATCCAGAGCACCTCTTTTATTCCACCACTCAAGACAAGGCACAGTGCAATACAAACTAAAGAACCATTAAGATGAAACATGGCCCGTTCTGCACTTAACTGAGCTAAGTCAGAACAGTGGGTCCAGAGCAGCCTAGCCCACTGATCCCAATCACAGAAAGGCTTTGGTGATGGACAGAAAAGCCTCCAGCAGCTAGGCACAAATGTTCCTAGCCTTGGGGCTCTGGGGACAGCATTTCAGGGCGCAATATAGTACTCCACCCAAACTACTCACTTGTACTCCCAAACACAGAGGTGGGTCACCGCATGGCATGTCTCCTTGTTCAGGATTAGGGCTTGCTGGTCTGCCTGTGATTAACCGTAACTCCCGGTGATCCCAATCAGGGCCCCTCAGTCAGGGTCATGCTCTGCACTGCAGCAGGGGCTGCAGTGCAGCAGGGGCCCCTTAATCCTGATTAAGGGCCCATGCAGAAAAGGCCTTAGTTCTAACAAGGTGAAGGTCCCACACAAAAAAGGATAATCTGTCTAGCCTTATCTTCTTGTTCATTCTGGGCTAGCCAGAACTCCACTCTCCCTGTAAGCACCTCTGTCAGATGCTGTTACTCCTAACAGCTCAAGGTAGCATACCAACTGCAGCCCAAACCGGACACACAGTCTGACCTCAAACACTTTATGTGCTGGTAATCTCCAGAACATACTACCTCAATTTGCTATGCACCTAAGTACAGTCAGTTGAAAATACAGCGGCAGAACTATTAATTGAGATCAGTATCCTGCTCAGACTACACCTTTGCTTGCCAAATGCACTGACTTCCAGTTTGCTTCCCAGTTTCAATTAAGGGACTATTTTGAACTTTAAAGCTTCTGTGCTTTGGGTCCAGGTCATCTGAAGGGCTATTTCCTTGTTCCATATTTGTCTAGCACCACACTACAAATTCAACCACTGCTTTTCTTTGTGTGTTTCCAATTGTATATGCAAATGCTGTTCTCCAGAAGATTTTGTCAGATACCTATCAGATGTCACTTTACCTTTAGAAAAAAATGTTTTTATATTCACAGGATTCTAAAATCCCAAGAACATTGCTTTTATGCAGCTTGACACTAACTTGTAATTGCTCATAACTGTTTCTCCAGATATCAAATATTAAGCAAACCACTGGACTTTCAAAAATGTTGGTAAAGTCTTTTAGATTTTAGCATAGATTTCAAAATCTACTCAGAATTCTGCAGTATGGAGCTCCAGCAACAACGTGCAGATATGTTAAAAGATACTATCTATCTGGTCCTGGTGAACAGACAAACATCCTGAGAGTACAAAGCAATGTGAGAGATGGGGGTAACAAGAGAATCATTAAAGGGAATGGAGAAATCAAATAAAGTATGTAATCCCAAATGCTTCAAGTTTAAGTACATGGCCTTGTACACGTACTAGGTTCATACAGTTCAATCAAGATTAGTCTTCTCCAACCTTATTTTATGAACTATAACTCTCAAGATGGCCAATGGTCAGAAACATAGGAACGAAGTTCAAAACACCTGAGGGCTTCAATGTAGAGAAGCCTACCTTAAGCAGCACACGCTTTAAGCAGACAGGTGATATTTACACGCTGCCACCCTGCCCTGTCCTTACCAGGACTGTCTTCAATAACACCGCGATCACCCTCTGCTGCAATATAAGCCCAAGTATCTGTTTCATCCCTTGTACTCCTGCTATACATTTGTCTGTCTTTTGATCTGAATTCCTCCGCAGATTCCTCTCTTCTTCTGTTGTCAAAATATTCACTATTTTCTTCTGAAGAAATGTTAAACCCATCAAATGCATTCTTGATCTCTTTCAAGCCTAAAACAGAAACAGCAAACTAATTGTGGGTGGTCAAACATCAGTGTAAGAAAGATTTTTAAAATACTGTAGTGTAAAAGTTAATACTTTAAAACACTCAATTTATACTTGAGAACAGGAGCTGAATTTTCAATTTTTCAGACTTTCTGAAATTCAGTGTGAGCAAAAAGACAAAGCAACAATCCACTGAGGTACCCTCAAACTTTGAAATAAATGTTAATTATGAATTATACAAGGGATGATTATTATCTTCACACAGAAAACAAAGACCCTGAAACCATATAATTTTTGTTTTTCATTGTAATTTCCCATTAGGTAAATCTCCCCTTTAGCTTCCAATTTTTTTTCTTTCATCCTGTTCTGTAGAATTCTTTACCTATTTGCATGCCACCTTCTGAAGTAGAAAAAAATTGTTGTAGAGACAGCTGAAATATAATGTACCACAAAACAGTTGTCTGCTGAGGTAAACTGCACACCTAAAAAACAGAATACCTTCCCTGTTAGAATCAAGGACTTGATCGCTGAAAAACCCAAGAAAACAAAAGGAAAAGGCAACCAAAAGCTTATAAAACTAACAAAATTTGTTTTTCAAAAGAACAGTGCTCCTTAAGGGAGCATTTGAAAAGCAGGAATGACGGGGAGGAAGGAGATATCTGCAAACAAAGACAAGGCCCGAAAGCAGACAGTAACAGACAAAATGGCCACCGGAGGAGGTAAGGGGAGGAGAGAAGCCAAGGAACTTGAAGTGGTGGAGGGCCAGGAAGGAATAACAAAAGCAGAATTTAAGCAAAGCTTGGAAGAGCTTAAAGTAGCCCTTATCCAAAGCTGGAAAGAACTTTTCAGTTCAGTACAAGGGGAATTGAACCAAGTAAAAGAAGCACTGGACAATGTTAGAGATAATATAAGAGATACCCAAACCACTGCATCGGAGGCTTTTGATGCAGCTGCAGGGAACTCGAACAAGATTAAACAAATGGAAGCAGTGATAAAAGATATGAATAGTCAAATGATTTCTTTGCAGAACAGACAAAGACAGGGAAATATTCGTATACGTGGCTTGAAAGAACAAATTGAAGGAGAAAGTTTGACTGCCTTTTTATTAAAATGGTTCAGTGAAGTTTGCCCTGAGATTCAACTAACAGAAATGGACATAGGACGTGCTCACAGAAGTTTAGCCCCTAAACCAGCACCGGACCAACACCCCAGGGATGTAATAATTGCCTTTGATAGGTATTCTTTAAAAAACAAAATCTTTCAGGCATTAAGAGCCAAGAATGACATGCAAGTGGCTGGAAAAAGGGTACTTGTACTTCAGGATCTGGCCCCTGAAACAATCAAAAGCAGGAAAACCCTGCAAAATCTAACTTCATCCCTGTTTAGATCAAATATCAGGTTCAGGTGGGGCTTTCCCTGTGAAGTCATAGTCAACCACAGAGGGAAGATTCTTAGAGCTTCTACTCAAGAGGAGGCCAGAGAAATGGCAAAGACTTTGAATATCCAGCTGCAAAGTCCACCAACTTCTAATGAATCTTCCACACCAGAAAATGATAACAACACGTGGTCTCAGATGGAACAACGCAACAGAAGAATGAATCAACAAAAGAAAATGACAGACAGTACCATACCTGCAATGTTTGGAAAAGATGGGTCAGGAGCGAAAACATGAGGAAACCTAGGCTTTTCCGCACTGCAACGCGTTCCAAACGGAACGCGTTCAGGCGGGAAGCTTAAGACAGCTCCGGGCACTTTCACCGTTCACACACAGGCGCGCCGGAACGCGTTCCGGCGCGCCTGTGTGTGAACGGTAAAAGCGCCCGGAACTGTCTTGGCCGGCAAAGGCCGGCCAGGGGCGCGGAGACAGCTGCGGAGGCAGATCGGCAATCAGCTGATTGTCAAACAGCTGATTGCCAAACCTGCGCCTGCGGGGGAGGCGGGCCCGCGGCTGTTCGGGAGCGAGAAGCAAGCGCGAATCCTTCTCCTCCCGAACGCCTGCGGGCAGTTCGTCCACGCCCGAATGCATGTAGAGCACTTCAAAGTGCTCTACATTTGGAACGCGCGAGAGACAGCTCCGGATACGTCGGATCGCAAGCCCCACGGTGGCAATGCGTTTGCCGCGTTCCGGGCTGTCTCCCGCGCGTTCCAAACACGCCTGTGCGAAAACGTCTCCTGTCTAGGTATGACTATGACTGATAGATTAACACGCTGACTGCAAGTTCACCAGTACTGAACTCCAAGTGCCATATTGCCAAATACAGTTTCATATTTAGCGCTTTGACACAAGGCATGTTTAATGGGAATTAAGAAATAGTTATTTCTTCTTATATGTGATATAACAAGTTGTAATGCGCCTCTACAGTCAAAATGGGGGGGGGGTAGGTTTGGGGGACAAAGGGAGGGAAATCTGGATGGTAAAATAATAACAAAGATTTGAAGAAAATAAATGTTGTTTGGGTTTAGGGGGAGGTATCTTTGGGCTTTAAGGGATGAAAGGGAAAGGGGGGACAAGGAACTCTGACTACATACGATCTATTTAAAATGGAAATATGATTAGGGGATACTAGGAAGGGAAAAGATGGGAAGAGGGGGTAAAACAGAAGAAAATATTATTGTTTGGCAGGTCAGGGGGAGGGGTATTTGGGTTAAGAGGGAAAGGGGTACACAAATACAGTGGTACCTCGACATACAAGTGCCCTGACATACAAGTGTTTTGAGATACAAGCCGCCGAGCGAGTGATATTTTGCTTTGAGATGAGAGCAAGATTTGAGATACGAGTATGTAAATACAGTACAGTACATAACAAAAACAACTGAGGTGGTGTTTTGGGAGCTGGAATGGATTAATGGGAAAATTGCTTTGAGATACGAGCGATCTGACGTAAGAGCAAGGTTACGGAACGAATTAAACTCGTATGTCTAGGTACCACTGTATTGGGAAGGAAAATATTAAGGGGAAAACAGTATAAATTCAAATATCACATAAGTTAAGATAGAATATTTGTATTATGTTTAGAAAGTTACTATTATGCAAAAATGTTCACAAATAAGGTTTGCCAAGACAACAATTTGAAAATACAACATTTATTTTGGGTTAAACAATCTGATAAATATAGATTATATAAAATAAAACAATACTATATACAAATAATGACAAATATAATTTTAAACAGGCCCTGGGTAGCAGAAATAATGAAACTTAACGATAGTTCATGACCGCTCCTTTCAAATTTCCTTATTTGACAGTGACAGGTGTTAGTCACTGGACTGGTCTCCTTTGCAGACCAATAAAGAGGAATAAGGAAATTTCTGGCAGAATGGTTTCATTCTGCATTTTGGCAGCATTAAATTTTGATCACCAAAGACAAGCATGGGTAAGAGCACATAACACTGCAAAATCTCAAAAACCAAAGATCAGGAAAATATATATCACGACTGAACACAATGTCAAGGAGTGACGCACTAATTAAAATTCTGTCCCTAAATGTAAAAGGGACTAATAATATACACTAGTGAAGAGGAAAAAGATAGAAATAATGCTGCTGAGAGAAGGCACACATTATTATGGTCCAGGAAACTTTCAAATCAAAAAAATATAAACAAAAACCAATTTTCTCACATCCAGAATTAAAAGGAGAATATGCAGCTATTGGCACCTCAAAATCAAAAGGGGTCTCAATAATTATCCATAAGTCTGTTCCTTTTAAATTCGAGAGTTCCAAAATAGATCCTGAAGGCAGATATATTTTTATCAATTGCTTGATCGCAAAACAACAGATCACACTGGCTAACCTTTACATCCCAAATAATGGACAGAAAAGCTATATTACCAAAGTATTAGAGAATCTACAAAATTTTGCAACAGGAGAATTACTAATTGGAGGAGATATGAATGCAATCATGAACTCAAAACTTGATTGGCGTCCAGGGAAACATAAAGCTAAATATTCTGGAGTTCAAATTTCAAATGTAATGAAATCTTTCAACCTTTTAGATAGTTATAGAACTAAAAATGGGGACAGCATGGATTATACATATTACTCGAACATATATAAAACATGGTCAAGAATTGATTATATATTTTTATCCAAAATACTGGCCCAGAGGATAATAAAAACAGAAATAGGTCCTATTACCTTATCAGATCACGCACCATGCTATGTAACCCTTAGGCTTAAAAACAGGGACAGATTAATACCCTGGAGATTAAATCCTAGCCTGTTGTGTAAACCAGCGGTTAAACAAGTGATAGGTAATGAGTTGAAACAATACTTTAAAAATAACACCAGGCCAGATATCCCAGTTGACTTAAGATGGGAAGCAATGAAACCCACAATTCGTGGAGTTTTTATAAGCCAAAGTGCATGGGCTAAAAAGCAATTTAACAAAACCCAAGAAACACTTACAGATGCTATCAAACTATTAGAAGCAGAATACAAAAACACAGGATCAAAAACCAAATATAGGGAACTACAAAAAAAGAGAGCAGAATTAGATACTCTTGAGACGCAAGCAATTGCAAAAGCCAAATTATATTTAAAACACAAATTTGATACCAACAATAATAAAAGTCTAAAATTCTTAGCATCACAATTGAAACGTGCAGAAAGTAAAAAAAATTATTTATGGTTTAAAACATAAAAATGATAATAGATTAGTAGTAGATAATAAGGATATTTCAAATTTGTTTCGAGACTATTATCAAAAAATTTATGCACACTCAAATGAAACCAAGGATAATAAAGAGTATCTAGAAAGGGCAAAAATGCAACCATTAACACAAGAACAGCAAGAACTTTTAGAAGCACCAATAGATGCGAAAGAAATCATTGAAATAATCAAAAAATTAAAACCTAACAAATCCCCTGGGCCCGACGGGCTTACAGCCAATTTCTATAAGAATTTCCAAGATGTTCTAGTTACGCATATGGCGGAATTATTCAATAATGTCTTAAAAAATAAGGTAATTCCTCACACCTGGACACAATCATATATTATTCCATGTTGTAAACCTAATAAACCCGAAGAATTATTAGATTCATACCATCCAATCTCTTTACTTAACCAGAACTACAAAATATTTAGCGCTGTTCTGGCAAAAAGAATACAGTCACTTATATTAAACATTGTTAACAAAGAACAATATGGCTTCATTCCAAACAAATTAATATCTGATCCAATACGAATTGTGCTAAATATGATCAAACACAGCAAAAGCTACAAAAAACAACTCAGTATATTGGCTCTTGACCTATACAAAGCATTTGATTTCGTGGACCATGGATTCTTATTAAACATATTGGAAAGTGTACGTTTCCCAACCACATTAATAGAAGTCTTCTCACAAATATACAACACCACAACAGCTTCTATATATGTAAACAGAACCCTGTCAGCCCCCTTTCAAGTAAGTAGAGGAACCAAACAAGGCTGTCAGCTATCCCCCCTTTTATTTGCACTAGTAATGGTCCCACTAGCTAACAGAATCAATATTAATAAAAAAATCATTGGATACAAAATAGGAGAAAAAGAAATAAAACTTAATCTCTATGCAGATGACTGTATGCTTTTTTCAGAAAACATACAGGATAGTATTGAGCCATTAAAAAAAGAACTACAATCATTCCAATATTATTCAGGCTTAAAAATCAATTTAAGCAAATCACAAGCATATTATGTAAACACACCACCCCAAACAATAATAGCAGTCTATAAAACTTCAGCGATCCCAACAGCAACTAAAGGAATAAAATATCTTGGTATTTACATTCCTAAAAATATTGATTAAATATTTAATTTGAATTATCTGAAAGTCTGGAATAAGGCAAAGAAAGATATGGCAAGGTGGGAAAAGAAAAATTTGGCAATAACAAACAGAATTATAGCAGTTAAAATGATGATAATCTCTAGACTCTCATATTATTTTCGTACGATCCCAGATATTGTATCTCCAAAAATTTTGAATGCTTGGAACAACCATATTCTCAAATTTGTGTTGGCAGGCAAACGTCATAAAATACCAAAAAAGATTACCTATAAACATCAATCCAAGGGAGGTTGGGGCCTAACAAATTTAATATTATATTATGATCCCTTCAAACTACAACATCTTTTTCACAGCCTATATGCAGAAAGAAAATGGTGGACACAAACTGAATTAAATAAACTAAATTTTACCAAAATTCATCCTTTATTTACAGAAACAAAATATTTACTAAAACACATTCCCAATTCTTACTTAAGAAGTTCATTAGTCGTTTGGGACAAATGGAGAGCAAAACCACATCCATATTTATCCCAAGAAATGCCATTACGCTATGTAACAGAACTAGCAGATACAATACCCTCCTATAATTGGGATAAATTACAAGAACAAGGACTATACAAAATAAAAGATTTTTATATAAATCAAACCACAACAGTAAAAAAAGAAGACATTTTAAATACATTAACACCTAAAGAGAGCTGTTGGTTTCAAGCCAGAGCGATAATACATACACTGGAATCTCCAATCATAAAGAGAAATGTGAATAAGCCAATTACAGACTTTGAAAATTTATTTGATATCCTTAAAAACATCGGAAAAGGAGGTGCGGCAACAATTTACAAAATATTAGTAGAATTAGAATATGGTGATGTTACTCATGTGCAGAATCAATGGTCAGCAGATCTTAATATCCAAATTACAGAAAAACATTGGTCCACAATTTGGAATAAAAAGCACCCGTGCTTTGGATATATGTATACAAGGGAACCATATTTAAAAGTACTCTCAAGATGGTATTCAACACCGGCTCTCATATATGACTTCGCAATATTCAAAATTGTGTTGGCATGGGTGTGGAAAAGTAGGTACGTATGCCCACCTTTTGGCTCAAAATAGAAAAAGAGATTAAAAACATCATAAACATACAATTTAATATGACAGCAGGAATGGCTCTCCTGCAAATAATAGACTCAATTGAAATTACATCTCACAACAAAATACTACTACATTTTATGCTTATTGCAGCCAAAAAAATAATTGCAAAAAATTGGAAAGCCCATGATACATTAAATATACTGGAGTGGTACCTTAAATTGGCAGAATTAGCAGTAAATGAATTAATTACGTCACAGTATAGAAACTTAAGAGATCTCAAACCCTTATATGGATACAAAGAAGTATGGTCCCCATTTATAACAAAACTTAATGACCTGAATGGAAACAAAATGATTCCACTCCATATTGTCAAATTTTTGCTTGTTTAAAGTAATATACTGGTTTTTGTATTGTACCTTGCCTCAAAACTAGAGACAAATGATTGAAATGATATGACATGGTATTGCTGCCGTTGTGTAAATTAGTTCATGTTTGTTTGTAGTTATGTATGTTGTTTGAATAGATTTTTATGAGAGAGGGTTGTTAAAAAAAAAAAGCAAAAGACTGAAGCTGTGCTCCATGACAGAGGATAGCTGGAAAGATTAAACTATTTGATGAGACCTCAAGCTCCAGAAATTTTGAGAGACAAAATATTAAGACTATTGCTTTGGTCCAACTAAAAGCATATCAAGAGGTAAAGGAGAAAAACAATATAATGTTATCAACTGAGCGCACGCAGGGAAGGTGAAAGGACCTATGTGTATGTATATTCACAATGTTATTGTTTTTTTTGTGTTGATGTTATTATATAATTAAACTTTAAAAATTTAAAAAAAAGAATCAAGGACTTGATAATCACTGCTTTGTAAATGAGAGACTAAATGGCCAAGAAAAATCTTATTTTAAAGGGTGAATATGTTTTACAAACATTTGAGCAAGTGAATTAAGTCAGAAGATAATTACATTGTAATAAATAAGATAATTACAAGAAATAAATTGTTTTCAAGACACTTCTGTTAGGATTACAACTTAATGATCAGAATCCTAACAGATTACTTTTGCTGTAATACTTTATTTAAATTAATATCTTGCCCTTCACCTAAAGGTCTCAGAAGGGTTAACAACATGAGACTATCAAAAATATAAATATATAACAATTAAAATCTGTAACTGAGCTATTTAGTTAACAAAAAAGAAAAGGGGGAAAAAAAACTTAAATGCGCAGACAAGAGTAGTTTACAGAGTTTTAAAGATGTTAACGTACAGGTATGTCAGAAATGGGGCTACTCCACAACTTGTAATTTACTACCCACCCCTCAAACATTTGAGGCTGATGAAACCATCAGAGGCATCTCTCTTGCTCATCTTAAAAACAAATAGGCCAGGTCTACATGCAAGGGAGCATTGCTTCAGATATTCAAGGACCCAGTCATTAAATACAAAAGGTGTTCCAACATTTCACATTCAGGCATATACCAGTAGTTTGCACATCATTCAGCATTTTCATAAGGGTAAGGATGGGAAACAAATTAATTTTTCTCAAAATTTAGTTACATCAGCCAGAATGACAATAATACTGTTTTGCAACAATTTTGCAGCAGTGAAAGTAATAATTTGTAGCTTACTTTTCAGTCCCCTCTGTTCTTTTCTGCTCTTTTCTTCCCTTTCAGACTCCATCCTTTTCTGAAGTTTTTCTTTCAGTTCACTTTTTTTGGCATCCTTTTCCTGGAAATAAAAGCTAAATATTAAAAACAGTGTTCTCAAATATTAGGCAACAGAAGCCGAGAAACCTTTTACTTATTATTAAAGTTTCTCGTTAATAAGACCACAAGTAGGGATATAAATTTGCAGGTAATATAAGAAACACAAAAATGGTACCTGAATGATGTGCTTTTTACAATTCACAAAATAACCAGAATCTTTTTAAAAAATCAATTAGGACTTTAAGTCTTACTTTCTTTGAACAGATTATATAAGGCCACATCACAAACCTTTTTAAGTTTCCTTGGCTTCTCGGAACCCTGGCAAAGGTGTTTTCAATCATATTTTAAAAATCCGCTTTCCTTGTCTCCTATTAACACCAAGGCAACTCATGTTACATTTAGTAAAATAAAAAATACAACTAACATGTAAGTAATGAATAATTAACAAGAATCACTAATGAGGTGGCAACCCCTGATTCAAGCAGATTTAGGCTTTATAAATAGCTAGGTAATAATTTAATACCATTTTATCTTGTCAGGTGATCAATAGAATTCATTTATTCATTCCTTCAGGCATTCCTTAACAGCTCTGTATAACTCTTGCAGATGCTCTAATTATTGTTCCTTAATTACATTATTTTGAGATAACCTACAGTTGGCGAGTTAAAAACATTTTGGGACAGAAAGGAAAAAGGACACAACAAGGCAACAGATCCATCACGTCAAATGCAACAGCTGTAGATCTTCAACAATTAGTACAGACCAAATAATTCAGCATTTACGCTGAACTTGCAAATGCTCTCTGATCTTGGAAGGTCAATGAGATTGAATCAGGTCAGTACTTGGACAGAAAAATCAGCTGGGATTACCATGTACTATGAGCTAAACTGAAAAATCGAAAATTATCCGAGAAGGCAGGAGTGATAAAACACTTGTGTACTGCTGCCAAGAAAACAGCATGAATCTAAACATGAAATCCAAGGAGATGAGCTTTACTCTTGATATCTTACTTTCTATAATACAGTTTATATACTACTCATTGTTCCTATACAGTCTTTTTAAGACTTCATGACTGATTAGATTTTAAAATTTCTTGTGGGCAACTACCATAAATTACATCAGAGACATCCATATTTTGCTCACTGAATCTTTACTATTCTGTATAGTAAAGAATATACAGTACTGCATAAAGCAATACCATGAAGTAGGTAGAACTACTGATATGATCACTCTCAAGTACCCTCAAGAGACCCCACAAAGCTTGTAAGGCACCCTGATACAGTATAGTGAGGAGCTGTGTGTGATGAAGTAGAAGAGCAGACAGCTAGAGTACAAGTGGTATAAATCCCAGGGTGGATATGACCAAAACACACGTCAGAGTGCATTATCATGCCTATTACGGTGGGAATGGCGGCAATGAAAAAGGCTTATGTTCCGCCTGTGTTGCATCCTCAACCATCCAGTAAAGCTATTCTGGACGGTTAAAGAGTTTTTATCACCTAGCCATAAGAACGGATCTGGAATTGGACTCCACAGTTGGAAGTGGTTTAGTGAAGGTACCTGTAGCACTCTTTGGTTCTGTTACTTTGAATCAGTCTCAATTATTGTGGTCTGAGGAAGTGGACAAGATCTTGCAGGAATTTAGCCAACCACTTTCTCTTTCATTCCTATCCATCATGGCTAATTAAAGCTAACTGAGGGGGGTACAGGAAATGATAAGAACATAAGAACATAAGAGAAGCCCTGCTGGATCAGGCCACAGCCCATCTAGTCCAGCATCCTGTCACACACAGTGGCCCACCAAATGCTCATGGGCATCTCGAGCAGAGACAAGGACAAACCTTCTCCTGCTCTCGAGTCCCAGCAAATGGCCTTAGAAGTGCCCCAGTTCCTCCCCCCACCCCCAGCCTGAAAGATGCATCTAGGCATTCGTTCTAGTAGCCATTGATACATCTGTCGTCCATAAATTTGTCTAACCCTACCATTCTCATTGTGACGAGGAGGAAGAGGAGGTACCAACAACGCTTAAGGAAGATGCAATATGCCCTCTACTTAATAGCTTGGCTGGTTGGAAATAGTGTCATCACAGCAATTCATTCTTTCTGGTTTTAATTTTATTATGTTAATATTATATAGTTACACACTTTGTACATTTGGGTATTTATAAAGCAGTTTGGTCTAGTAGTTAGGCAGCAGGACTCTTATCTAAGAATACTAGGTTTCATACTCTTCCACAAAGCCAGCCGGGTGACCTTGGGCGAGTCACAGCTCTCTTCTGAGCTCTCACAGCCCCACCTACCTCACAGGGTGTTCTGTTGTTGGGAGAAGAATAGAAAGCTTTGAGTACCCTTAATGGGTGAGAAAAGCCGGGTAGAAAAACCAACCTTCTTCTTCACCTACTGTATTTTCTGGTGTATAAGACTACTTTTTAACTCAGGAAAATCTTCTCAAAAGTCAGGGGTCGTCTTATACGCCGGGTGTCGTCTTCTTATATGGCGAGTATATCCCAAACTCTATATTTTAACTGGAAAGTTGGGGATCGTCTTATACTCCCAGTCGTCTTATACACCGGAAAATACGGTATATACTTTGTACTTCTGTAAATGTTTATGTAGAATGACAAATGGGATTACTAGATCTAAGGGGCAGAAAAAGTGTGATTTGACAAAGAAAACATCTTTGCAGAAAAAGAATACTTAATCATTTCTCTTACTTCTACCATCCCCTGCTCCCTCACCCAGATTTTCTCAACTGCTGGCAAGAAACGTTTGTAAGAAAGTAAACAATAAATAAGTGTTAAATGAACTTATATTTGCTCACCACATGGACTACAGACAACAGCATCTCTCTGCTGCTCTGAAGCAAAGAAACCAAAGTATCTCATGTGGGCTAAACCCATAAAGGCTACGGATAAATAATTCAGGGTAAAAGTAGACATGACATTAAAGATGCCAATGCAATTAATGCACATGTGCTTTATACACCAACAACAGCTGTGGGAAACCCCCAAAAAGGATCCATCTGAGACGCAGCAGGTTATTTAACTTTCTATCCCTTCAACATAATGCAGACAAATATTGCCTTGAAGTACAAGAATGGCTTACTCTCTGTATAATGCATTTCAAGCAGGGTTTTCAAACTACAGTCCTCCAGGTATTCCTGGACTACAACTCCCAGCATTCAGTTTGCGAAAACCAATTTAAACAAAATATGTAAAGAGTTTCCACTTAGTTTGCCCCTATAACCATCAAAAGGCAAAATAATGGCTAGAATGGTTAGAAAAGGCCCTTCACAAGAAAACCAACACAGCAAGGGGAAAAAAAGGCCAGAAAATGATGCGAGTTCTGAAGGATAACCTATAACTTCACTTTAAATCATTCACTTTGGATTACCTTGGATAATGTAGCTTTCTCCTTTGAAGTATCCTCAACATTCAGTTCACTCTTAGAGAAATTCTTGCCAACCGTCGTGATCCCTCCTTTATTGTACTCAGAATCCAGGATGAATTTCTCAAACAGGCTCTCACTTACAGAATGCTGAGATGGTTTTTCTTTTGTTTTCTCCTCATCACCCCTCCGATTTAGATTTTTCTCTTTCCCTTCTGCAGTCAGTTTTTGGGGCACATCCCTGGCATATGAGGGGCCTGTCTTACCCTCTTTGCTTTTCAGCTTTGAGTTACTACTCATCTCGCCTGCAGAGTCAATGGACTTTCGTCCTCGTTCATCCACGGATAGTTTTGAAGCCTTCTGTCCAAGAACAGGCACTAGTTTCTTATTGTCTAGTTCAGGGGCAGCTTTTGATTTATCAGGTGCTTTCTGCTTTTTGTGCGCACTCTTCTTCTCTGAAAACTTGTCTGGCTTTTTATGCTCTTCAGGTTCTTCTACCTTTTTATGTTTCTTTTTTTTTCTCTTAAACTTCACATCAAAGCTATCATCAGTACTCGTTGAGCTGTCTGGGTGCTGCACAGAGGACCCTCCTCTCTCTTCAAACGAGTCTTTCTCAGATCCTTTACGCTTTTCCTCACTGCTGTCAGAGTCAACAATCTCAAGGTCACCAACTGGAGACAGAGAATTGCCCAACAGGCTCGATTCAGCATCTAGCTGATGACTGCTATGCTTTCCTTTTTGCTGATGTTTATTTTCCTTAGATTCCTCTTTTGATTTCTTTTTTCCATCTTTGACTTCTCCCTTCTTTTTACTAGATTCTTTTACATCTTCTCTCCTCTGTTTCTTTGACTCTTTCAAGTCCTCCTTCAGTTCTGAAGTTCTTTTCTTTGGTTTTGAATCTGAAGCCAAACTATCAGAGGAGTTCTCATATTCCAGTGTGGATCTCTCTTTACCTTTTGTTGATTTTGATTTTTTCTTTTGAATTTCATCATCCTTTCTGTCCTCCTTCTCCTTGGATTTTTTCTTTTTCTTTTTGGGAGATAGGTCTGCTTTTGTATCATTTTGCCAATCACTATCTGCTTCAGAATCTGCTTCAAAAAGATCATCATTTAAAGGCAGCTTCTAGAGAAAGGAGGTAGAGAAGAAATAAAGGATTCTGCTTAAGTGATCTAGTGTTTAAATAAAGCACACACATCTCGATTAAGTGAATACTTACTAAAATGTTAACATTTTCAGTATCATTTAGTTGTTGCTTCCAATGCTGGTTCCCTAAAAGGCTTAACAATAATAATAATGTTTATTTGTACCACCCCTTTCACCAAAGGGTGGAACAACAAACACACACAATCAACAGACAAATGAAAGAAAAAAATATATATTACTAAATATTTTGTTCACAAATGAAAAGAAGGCCCAAGATCTAAACATACCCAAAGACTTTTTGGCTTCTCCTCTTTGAACAGAAGTTCCACATTCTAACTTCTGGAAATAGCCTCCATTTCAGAAAGGACCATACAGTTAGGGCAAGTAACTCAAATCCAGTACTACACTGTATGATGGAATTGTCTTATGGGAATTTTTTGTCCCAGTATAGCATGATTAAGGGGAAACCTAATCCTCTAGTTTTTTCATTAACACACAAAGGGTCTTGCCAGATTAGTGCAATGCTCCCTTCAGGGTCCTTAGTCTGTTTGAGAGTGGTCAAAGAAACTTCTAGAGGATGCCAATACACAGGATATGAATGCACTAGTGCCCTCCTGATAGGACAGTCACCAGAAACTGATCTTCAGGAGTATACCACTTCAATGGCTACAAGGAATAATGTATTACAGGTACATAAATCCCTTTCCTTGTTGGGTCACAGTCTGGATTATAATCCAGAATAGGGGCTGCCATCTGCACGCTGGTGCAGACTATGACAAGACCCATTCAGGGCCTGCTACAGTTTGCACCAGCATGAGGACAACAGGCCGTTTTTGGATATAATCTGGAATAATACCCACTGCAGAAAGATCCTAAAATTAAGCATGGCATAAGGAAAATGGATAAGTCGATTTGTTCTCTACCTTGATAAACACTAGAATCAAGGATAATCCAATGAAGCTGCAACTGTTTACATCAGACAAGGGGAAGTATTTTTACACAGTACACATTTAAGCTATGAAATTCAGTGCCACAAGGAGGGATGGCCACCAGCTTAAGCAGCTTTGAAACTGAAGTATACAAATTCACGGTGAGCACACTAACAACTGCTGCTCTTCAGAACAAGAGTATACTACCTCTGATTCCAGGGGTACAGCACAGCCTAAGAGTTCGGCTTGTACAAGTATTCATTATAATAACTATAATACATGCTCAAAATCAGTAGTCACAAAATCAGTTAATTCCACAAAAGTTCTAGAAAGCATGAAATGGAAAAATTTACTAAAATTAAAAGGCTAGTGCTCTTAACAATAGAAAAGATTTTTTAAAAATTTCAGTAGAAAAATAAAAGTTTAAATCAAAACTTACTTGTAATTCCTTTTTAACAGCTTTAGGTTTAGCATCCACAATTTTCTTTCGGAACTCAAGAAGCACTTCCTTACAGTCTTCTAAATGCTCTTCAGGTTCCCATGTATCATCATCTGGTGAATATCCTTTCCACCTTACTTTGTACAGTATTTTACCCTAACAAAGCAAAAAAAGTTCTCATTTAGCAGAAAGTTTCTGTCCATGAAAATAAAACAATGGCAATGCAACAAATTCATCAAAAATATCCCAGGCTGAAACCAACCCTGTCTCTCAAGAAAAACATCAATAGTAATAATGAAACCAATACAAAAGTAAAAATTATTCCTATGACCTGGACCATGTAGTCATAACCTAACAAGAACTAATTTGGGATGCAGGTAACCCGATGACTGTTTTCAACCACCGAGTTTTTTATTTGAGTGAAAGTAGAGTGGGATGTGGAGAACTATGCAATTGTGAAGCATAATTGTACGTGCAAAGTTCAAATGAATTTTGCTTTCAAAGCATGAGTTGAATTCTGCCCCTTACATAAATCATCAGGGTTGAAAAATCTGTCAGAGAAGTGGATAAAGGAATAGCTATGATATCAGCTTCGTAAAAATGTTCTAACCATACCTACACCTCCCCTAAGCAACAGCAAGCCTCAGTGCTTTTTAGACCTAAAGAGAAAAAATAATAATCAATATTCTGCTCCAAAGGACTTACTTTTAGAAAAGAGAAAGTGACTGACTCTTCCTTAGTAAAGCAATTCACCTCACTAGGCCCTTCTAAACACACCTCCTACACCTGACAGGACTCAACTCCAACCATGCAATAAATGTAATCCAGGTTCAGTCCAGAATCAGAGTGAGCCAACACATCAGCAAAGTGACCAGCAATTTTCTCATTATCTATCGAAAAAGTGAATTTTCTGAGTCACTGAACACTAAAAGAAAACAGCTTGTCACTTTGTCAATGTATTCTCTCTCTCTGAAAGTGATGGAACTTAGACCAGTGCTGAGATTTATAGATACTCTTGAGTCACACTGTCTAACTTTCAGATCACATCTGTACTTCCATACTGATCCAGTTGTCAATCAAATGTTTCTTTTAACCTACCAAGAACCCCTGTGCCTACAAAGTTCAAATCAGGCTGTGGTCACACTTAAGGTTTAATCCAGCTTCAGTCCACTTTCAGAGCGAGATCATTCATCAGCAAAGTGACAAGCTGTCTTCGTTCACTGTTAAATAACTGTAAATTCACCTATGGGGTACAGAATGTGGAAAGAAAATTACTGGTCACTTTGCTGATGTGTTCTCTCTAGCTCTGAAGGTGAACTGAAGCTGGATTAAATCTTAGATGGGGCCACAGCCCTTCAGATGCAACGGGCAACCACTTGAAAAGTGAACCACACTGACTGCTCCCCATGCAGGAATTAACTGCCCGACCCCAACACAGGACTTTTTCTTGCCCTCTCTACTAGTGATTTAGGTGAAGGAACCCCCTTGGTTGCCCAAAGGCAGTTTGGTCTAGTGCAGTGATGGCCAACCTATGACACGTGTGACACAGGTGTCACGACAAGCCCTTTTGGGTGACACACATAGTCACCCTGGCACCTGGGCGTGTAGTGCTTGCTTGTTCTTGAAGTGTACAAAATACCAACTTTCAACTGAAGATTTAGCAAACGAAATTCAGCAACAAAAGTCACTAATGTAAAGAATTGTTTTTGCTTTTAATAAAGTACGTATATCACAAATGTAACTTTTTTACTAGAGCTACAAATATCACAAAAGTATGGATACTTCTAGATGAGACACAGCACCCGAGTTAAGCTAAGTTTTCTTGCGAATTTTGACACACCGAGCTCAAAAGGTTCACCATCACTGGTCTAGTGGTTAGGGGAGCTGGACTCTTATCTGGGAATACCGCGTTCGATTTCTCCCTCCCCCATGAAGCCAGCTGGGTGACCTTGGGCTAGACACAGCTCTCTTCTGAGCTCTCACAGCCCTACCCACTTCACAGGGTGTCTGCAGTGGGAAGAAGAACAGAAGCTTTGTCAGCCGCTTTGAGTCCCCTTAAATGGGTGAGAAAAGCGGGCTAGAAAAGGCAGCTCTTGTTCTTCTTCTCAACCTGACACTGAGGGGTCGTGGGACCCAGCAAGGGAGCAGCGTGCCGGGAGCGCCCGGGGCTGTGAGGGAGGCTTTGCCTTATGCCATCTTCAACAGCCCTGCTGGGCAAACCGATATCGGGTTTTGCTGCAGGGAATACGCCCTGCTTTCCCCGTCTGCACCAAGCCAGCAGCAGCAGCAGGGCCACCACGGGTCCTATCGACGAAGCACTTCTTGCCCCTTCTGCCTCCCACCACCCGGGACGGAGGCCACCACCGCCTCTCCGCCAGGAGGGAGCCCCCGCCGCCGCCGCCTCCCCGCGGACTCACATCTTCCTTTTTCACGTCCAGAATCTTCTCCACCTCGTACACGTCATCCTCGTCCTCGTCGCTCTCTCCCCCTGCGGCGGCCGCGGCTCCATCCCTCGCCTCGCCGGCCTCTTTCCTTGACGCCGACGCCGCCGCCGCCTCCTCGGTGCTGCTCGCCGCCTCCGCCATCTTCGGGACGGATTTTCAAACGGCCACAGTCGAAAGCGGCTGCTGCGACATTCGATTCCCCTCCCCCTTCCTGCCACCGAGGGCCAACCAATCAAAACGCCCTGCGCCGCCTCCATTAACGACAAACCATTCGGGAGAGACGCGCTAGCAAACGCAGCATATTACAGGCGAAGCCGTGGGGAGCGGCCAATCCGAAGCCGTCGTCAATCTGGAGGCGGGCGGGCGGGCCGGCGCGAGGGACCGGAAGGCAAAAAAGGCGTCCCTAGAATTTCCGCTATCAATAGATATAGAGAAACGTCAAGAGGGGAAAGAAAGTCCTAAGAAGGGGCATACAGGGCTCCTTGTGAAAGAAGATGTAGAAGTTCAAGGGGAGCCAGTCTCCATGAGCCCTTCAAAATTATATAAGGCTTCAAAGAGCCAAAGGGATCCGGAGCTTTCCCTCAAAATACTATATAGATGGTATCTCACACCTTCAAGACTCCACCGGATTATCAAAACTGCCTCTTCCCCTTGTTGGAGAGGCTGTGAAAAGATTGGCTCTTTTAAACACATGTGGTGGCAATGCCAACGGTTGCAGAATTTGGGGGAAAGTCCAGCAAACGATACAACGAATCACTAGTTTGGTCCAGTGGTTAGGGGAGCTAGAATCTTATCTGGGAATACGGGATTCAATTCCGCCCTCCCCCATGAAGCCAGCTGGGTGACCTTGGGCTAGTCACAGCTCTCTTCTGAGCTCTGACAGACACACCTACTTCACAGGGTGTCCTTTGCGGGGAGAAGAATAGAAAAGCTTTGTCAGCCGCTTTGAGTCCCCTTAAATGGGTGAGAAAAGCAGGGTAAAAAAGCCGACTCTTCTTCTTCTAAACAGGATATCAGGTTGACACTAGTGTTCTTGTCTTTATTTCTGGGGGAGAGAGTCAGTTGTAAATACAGATATCTCATTAAGGCTGCATCCCCAAAAGACTTATTTACTTCTCCACTGTCACTCTACTGTCACTCTATTGAAGTGGACTTTAAAAGTGCCATGCAAATCAGGAATAAGCGTCCGCATGAGGCTCAGGAAAATGTGTGTTTTTAACGCACCTTCCGTCCCCATAGGATCCCTGTTTTCTTTGCGCGCATCTTTTTCTCCCCGCCCCTGCTCTTGTTCATAGGGTGCCAGCGGGAATGGGGAGGGACTGCGCTCGGTGTGGCCACAATCAGGAAGACAATCCCTGACAAATGCAAAGGAGAAACAGCGATCGGCTCTCTGTTCGTCTCCCAGATCTCCCCCCCCCCCCCCGAAATGGCTTCTCGTGCTGGAAAACATTCACTGACAATCCCTGACAAGTGCAAAGGAGAAACAGCGATCGGCTCTCTGCTTGTCTCCCAGATCTCCCCCCCACCCCCCGAAATGGCTTCTCGTGCTGGAAAACATTCACTCTCACCACTTTCCCTGTTATTGCTTTCAAAAATCCACCCTGTCCAGCGCACGATCACTCATTCACTCATCAATTTCCCTGTTATCGCTTTAAAATCCACCCCTAGCAATAATCCACCCATTTCACACCTCACAGCGATTGCAACAATGTTGCAATTCTGCGTGATTCTGGCTCTTCTGAGCTTTAGAAAGTGAAGCTGCTTGTGTTTCTGCTGTGTGTGCAGGCGGCAATTCCCGCCCCTTTTGCCACGGAGCGTCCTCAAGGTAAATGTAGCGAGGAAAACCCGCGACTTACAGAAAGAGCGCTGGAAGAGTTGTTTAAAGTGCATGTATTTTGTCGCGCGATTTCCACGTTTTGTAGCACTGGAACCTCGTTAAAAACCCTGGCTTGGGGGCGCCCAGAGGCAAAAGGAGAGTCTTGGCAGACTTTTTATTCCTTGGGGACAGGCCCTAAGTCTTTACTAACGGCTGCCAAGGCTACTAATTCTGGAACGACTCTACACCAATCCTGATGAACTTATGGCTTCAAGGAATCTGGTCCTCAGTTGTGCTTTTTTGTTTTGTTTTGTTTTTTTAATTACATAATTCACTTAACAATATTACAAATATTTAGAAACTTCATACTTATTAAACATTTCCTTACACAAATTAAAACTATACATTTTACTATAACCTTATTAATTCCAAAATAATAAACTCATAACTTTCAAATTTCGGTTGTTTCTATGTTGTACTTTTTCTACTCAGCTATATATATCTAACTAAGAAATTACTGGTTATTGCTATACTAAATTGTAAGACTATGGGTATTTTTCCACTAGCACTAGAATACCCATTAAGGACCCATTAAGGATCCTTAATGGGTCCTTTAGTGCTAAGTGGAAAAACACCCTATGTTACAATAAAATTTGGTCCTCAGTTCTTAATGACTTGATTACTGCGCAATAGATCACCATGACGGATTCCTCTGAACAGTCATGGCTCCAGGAGACGAGCCTTGTTTCTGAAAGCACCTCGTACAAATTTGCATCTGCAATGACAATCACCTTTCCTTTAGGTCAGTGATGGCCAACCTATGACACGCATGTCACAGGTGACACGCCAAGCCCTTTTGGGTGACACACAAGGTCACCCTGGCACCTGGCCTTGTAGTGCTTGCTTGTTCTTGAAGTGTACGAAATACCAACTTTCAATTGAAGATGTAGCAAATGTAAAGAATGATTTGTTTTTGCTTTTAATAAAATACATATATTAAAAATATAACTTTTTTATTAGAGCTGCAAATATCACAAAATTATGGATATTTCTAGATGTGACACAGCACCCGAGTTAAGCTAGGTTTTCTTGCGAATTCTGACACACCGAGCTCAAAAGGTTCGCCATCACTGCTTTAGGTCTTTGTTAACATAGACTTTCCAGATCATTTCCATATCAGACTTACCTGGTCACACTGGATAATTGTACTTCGTTTGTCTTCACTACTGTTGTACTCAGCATGAATGGTCTAAGTTGTTATTTGTAAGTTTACTGTTATCTGTTTTCATGGCTTGTTACACTGTTTCAACTTAATAAAACAGTGGGGTCAGGTGTTTTCATTGAATGAGGGTGGAAAGTTGCAGCAGTATGGATGACAGATGTATCAATGGCTACTAGAACGAATGCCTAGGTGCATCCTTCAGGCTGAGGGGGGGAGGAACTGGTGCGCTTCTGGGGCCATCTGCTGGGACTCAAGAGCAGGAGAGGGTTTGTCCTTGTCTCTGCTTGAGATGCCCATGAGCATTTGGTGGGCCACTGTGTGCGACAGGATGCTGGACTAGATGGGCTGTGGCCTGATCCAGCAAGGCTTCTCTTATGTTCTTATGTTCTTATGTTAAAGGGATATACTTGCTCTGTATCATCAGGATATTTATTTCGCCTTTTGACTTCAGAAAAGCTAAAGACAGATCAATGAAACAGAAACCTTACGAATGCATCTCAGCCTTAGCTTGAAGGGTGGGAGGGACTAGGAACAGCACCACCTCAGAAGCCTTTTTCTGTTGGGGACCATGGCTGAAGGAACTGGAAAACAAACAATGTACCAGCCTCCATCCTGCTGTTTTAATAACTGCAGGTGTCGTATGTGCCTATCTCTGAGGCTGTGGACGCACCTAAGGTTTAATCCAGCTTTAGTCCACAATCAGAGCGAGAGAACAGATAAGCAAAGTGACCAGTAATTTTATTTCCACATTCTCTACCCCAAAAGTGAATTTACAGAGTTATTTAACATTGAAAGAACAGTTTGTCACTTTGCTGATGTATTCTCTCACTCTGAAAGTGGACTGAAGCTGGATTAAACCTTAAGTGTGATCACAGCCTGATTTGAACTTTGTAGGTACAGCTGTTCTTGGTAGGTTAAAAGAAACATTTGGTTGACAACTGGATCAGTACAGAAGTACAGATGTTGTAATCGGAAAGTTAGAAAATGTTTCTGCGGATCAAGAGTAGCTATAATCTCTGCACAGATTCCCCTGTTATAAATTCCATCTGTTTTAGATGGAGCCCAATCCAGATTAAGGAGGACTTCTGGATCACTGGCCAATCTGTTTCATCGGGTCTACCAGTGGACGAGCATGACCCTGACCCAGAACATGGGAGGCATGTAGTATGATTGAAAGCCCACTCAAGGAAGATACCTATATATACCATTTGCTAAAGTATCAGTCTGAATTAATAAATCTATTATCACCTAAATCTTCTATAGAGCTGGTTTGTCTACTAAACAGTATTTGGTTACTGTGACTATTAGGATAATGCTGCCATATATGTTGTCAGGTTTATCTAACACCTCTGCATTCATGAGAGGAGGTTCAAGGAACAAAAAAGGGCCAGTTCTAGATGGAGCACTGGGGCTGATGGGGTCCCTCTTTGGTGAAAGGTGCCTATACACCTTTATTCCAAAAGGTAGAAATCATCTCATTAGAGGCTCAGGCCAAGGAGCTCCTAGCGCCCCTCCAAGGAGACCTACTGAAACCTCTGTCTGGAGAAGGGAGTAAATGCCTGCCCAGAGAATGTGTCAGATCAGGGCAACATGGCACAGTTGCATCATGTTTTGCCTGCAGGACTTTGCTCCTAACTTGTCTTATTGGGCACATGAGCCTTGACTTATTGCTACCCTGAGCCAGTTTGGTCTAGTGGTTAGGGAGCCAGATTGTTATCCGGGAATACCAGGTTTGATTCTGCACTCTTCCATGAAGCCAGCTGGGTGACCTTGGGCTAGTCACAGCTCTCCTCTGAGCTCTCACAGCCCCACCTACCTCACAGGGTGACTGTTGTGGGGAGAAGAATAGAAAGCTTTGTCTGCCACTTAGAGTCCCCTTAAAAGACTGAGAATGTGAGGTAGAGTAAAGCCAACTCTTCTTCTAAGGAGAGCTATCAATGGCATGATTTGCCTTTGCAGAAGACTTCAACATTTTACTTCAGCAATGCTTGTTCTTCTGTGTGGATACTAACTTTATTCTCAATGACAGTTTCCATCATTTTACCTAGAACTGGCATCCCTATTCATCTCTCTGGCCCAATAGCAAGAACAACCCCTCAAACTTGGTCACAGAGAAAATTAGCTGCCTTGCAGGATAGATGGAAGCCCTATGGGCTACAGAAGTTCTCCTTTCCCTCATCGCCAGTTGGAACAGTGCTGGACTAACTACCCCAAGGAACAAAGCTGAGGAAGACCAAGACCACACAGATCCTACATATGGAAAAACTTTATTGATTATGCAATATCAATGCACTAACAAAACATAAAGCTTAAAATCAACACGAATGGTCTTTCTGCACTCTCAGCGAGTAACAGCTGACTCTTCATATGCTCTCTGAAGATGGATACTGCGGTTACATCCAAAAGCTCAGGTTCTAATCTGAACTGGAGACCTCAGCAGAACACCCCATAAATTCGAACATATGGAAAGTCTTAGGTTTCTCTGAAGAAGAGTTCATCCTATTCAGAAGATGAAAAGCTAAAGAAGATGGTGAACAGGCATTAGGGAAACGGGGACGAATCAGATGGCTTTGTGAGTTACAACCATGGACTTGTTTTTATAGGAATTATTTTTCTAAAAACATTTATGAATTGTCTTTGCCAATTCTCTCTGCTAGGTAGAATTAGGAGGCACTTAAATGTAAGGGGAATAACAATGCCTCTGCCTCAGACCATATTTTTCACTTTGCTTTTAATTGGAGTTTTAAGAAAAGAAAAAAACACAATTTGAATAAATGACAGTAATTTTGCAATTTGGATAATTTTGAATCATTTTGCTTACTATCTCGAATACCAAAGCAATAAAATAGAATATTTGATTTGAAAAAAAATCTTATCAGTGGCACTATTTGTGATTAACTCAGAAAAGTATGCGTCAATTGTCATCTTCTAAAATATGCAGCAGCTTCTTAGTTGCCGAGTCCCAGTTTTTGCCAAGTTCAAGACGCTGACATATAGCTGGAAATTCTCTCTCCACTTTTCTGGCCCATTCTGTTGCTTTTTTAACTGGTTTAAATGCCCTAGAAGAGAGGAAACATGGAAATGATCAGGAAAGCAGGGGAACCGCCGCGCTCCCCCCAGGGTGGGCTAGGGCGGGCTTTTGGGAAGCTCGGCCTAGCTCCAGAAGCGGCAATCCGCCACTTCTGGAGCGAGGGTGAGCCGAAAGTTAGGAGCCTCCCGGCTCGCTATGCTTGGCTCTGGGCAGCCAATCATGGTGAGCCGGGGGTGGACCATGTTTTAGCACACTTGTGCTGTGCAGCCGCATCCGAAACGGATGCGGATTCACAGCGCAAAACCACTAGATATGTGGTGTGCTAAAAACACACATTAAGCACACATTAAGTCCGGATAGGTGTGGACACACCTACTGGAAGTGTGCTTATTTGCCCCTGCTAATGCGCATGCTCTGGCAGCAAACCGGTTTTGCCGCCGAAATCCGCATTAAAAACGGGCTTGATGTGCGGACACCCCTCGCCAGAAGTGTCCTACTTAGCGACCCGTGTGTGGAGGCACACATTGGAATGTGTGTTTAATGGGTGTTAAAGGGCCTGTGCGGAAGCACCCTTAATGCTCTTTTTGTCACAGGAGCGGCATGGACTTGCTCATTTATTATTTATTATTTATTAATTTGTATTTCTGTCCCGCCCTATACCCAAAGTCTCAGGGCGGGTTACAATATTATATTAATTGACCAGCCTCAGTTACAAGGATGGGTGAAATTTCCATTTTTAAAAAAAGTGATGCCCTGTATTGTGGTTGGCAGGGGATACTTACCCATTTTTACTTAAGTAGGTGCTCTGCCTACTCCAGGGTTATATCTTATTTATTTATTTACAAATTTATTTATATTGCCCTTCGCAACAATCTCAGGGCAGTGCACATATCAAATCAGAAAACCTAATAATACATAAACATAAAATAGAACAAAATAAAAACAGAACAGGGCAACAAGAAGAAATTCACTGACAGAAAACAAGGTTTGTCAGTTCTCAAAACCTGGGTGCATAAATGAGTTTTCACCAGGTATTGAAACACAGTCAACAGAGATGCTTGGCAAGTCTTACTAGGAAGGCCGTATGGGGGTCACAAACAATAAAACCTTAGTTCTGGAAACTTTCCTTTAGGTCTCTTCTAACAATGGAATTGCTAGTAGGTATTTCTCTGAGAATCTCAACTGACAGTAATGTTCATTTTGTAAGAAATGTTTGTTCAGATATTTGGATCCCAAGCTATCTAAGGCTTTATAAAGTCAATTTTGAATTGGGCCTGGAGGCAAAGAGGAAGCCGGAGCTGGAGTGCTATGACTTTTTCATTGCAGTCCTCTTAGCACTGTAGCTGCAGCATTTTGCACCGGCTGTAGTTTGCAAACCTTCTTCAAGGGCAGCCCTACAGAGAGTACACTGCAGGAATCTAACCTGAAGTTCACAACAGCATGAAGCAGCGTGGTCACATAGGGTCTATCAAGAAAGGGCATCTCTCTTACTAAGGGATGATGACAATCAGCACTCATGGCCACTGCTGTCTTCTGGGCTTACAAGGATAAAGGCTGAGATAAGACAGCACCTCTGATGTGCCTCATGGAAGTTTCAAGGTGGACTAGGAATGGTGGACAGAGAACCCTTGGGAACACGAAGGCCACACACTGCCTCTCTGAGATGTCCCTTTTCTTATGTCTGAACACAGCCAGGCTGATCAAGAAGCATACCTAGGGTTCATACCTGTTCCTTACTGGGGAATGCCACTTCCCACACTGGTGGAATAATCATGGTGCAGTTTGTGCAGGATACCTCAATATATACTTCTCAGTTTGTGGTTACTCTAAGCCCAAAATGCACCAGATTTATTATTACCGTTTTAACAACAGTTGAAGAGGCTGGCATGGCAGACTCTACATGTCTCTTGGTACAGCACTGTAATTGTGATGAACTTACCCAGTCAGCCTTCTATTCCAAAGATCAATCCCCCTGCTTTATTGTTAGGTATTTTAAGATCAGAAATCAAAAGCCATAAATTAAACAAGACTAAGTATCTTCTTAATCTAGTTTTACACTTATGGGTCAGCCTATATGTAGTCATCTTCCATTTCTGAATATCAAATCCTACAGAAATGTCCATTGTATGTGAACTTCAGTGATTACTGCATGCTTTGACTGAATGTGCAGTGGTTGTCTTGTGGATCCATGTGTAACTGATTCAAAGGCTTGTGTCTTTGATGAAATGTCAACTTTGCTTCTAACACATACCATGATGAGGGAGAGTCATTCAATTCTGTTAGAGATTTGAAGACAAGGCCTTCCAGTTTAGTGAAACGTACAGCCTGCAGGACCAGAAGGGTAGCAATCAGTTGCAATAGCTTTTCTTTTCCCTTGGGACCTGGATGAATAGTGAAGAAACTCAAGTACTTAGTTATGTTTCACACTGAAGAATCTGGTAAAGATCTAGCATTCCTTCATCAGCCACCAAAATTGCAAGGATGGCTATTTTAAAACTTAAACCACAATGTCAGATACATCATTGATTTTATAGTCCTATGTTGCAAAAAACTACAGTATTAGCATTACTTCCAAATTCTGAACAGCCAAGACATTTATACCTTGCCTCATCTCTTCTTATAGCATTATCTCAGGTGTCTGGAAGGAGATGACCTCAAATGATTCACTTGAGGCCATGGTCACACCTTCTCTTTAAACCTTCTTAAGTCTATCTTCAGAGCTGACTGCTCACACCTTTTCATTTCTGTTTTATTTGTGGACTTCACACCCTCCATTTGGACTGAGTAATAACTTCATTCTTCTACAAATTCAAGAACAACTGGGGCCCTGTCCAGATGGGAAGAATATAACACATCTTGGGAGCCTGGACTGTAAAACGTAGGTTATTTCCCTCCGCTGAGAGAAATATTTAAAATTCAGCCGGAAAGAACACTTTGGTGAAACCAGAGGTGTTTCAACTAGTGTAACAATAAACAGATCTCTCTGAAAAGCAATTTAAGCCTAACCCAAAGGGATGCTTCTGCATGTATTGTTGGAAGATATCTTATGTTAATACATGAGAAAACCAAAGTCCATTTACTAGTAAGCATCAAATTGTGTATCTATTCTGGTAAAGATAATTCACATTTGATCCACCTTCAGAGTGAGAGGTCACAGCAACAAATGCCATGTTTACACCTAAATTTTAATCCAGATTCAGCCCATCTTCAGAATGAGAGAACCCATCAGCAAAGTGAGGAGTCATTTTCTTTCCACATTATCTAACCCCAAAGTGGATCTTCTCAGTTAAATAATGCAGAAAGAAAACAGCTTGTCATTTTGCTGATGGATTCTCTCACTCTGAAAGTGGTCTGAAACTGGATTAAAATTTAGGTGTGAATTTACAAAGTGAATTTTCCCTCCACATTATCTAATTTCCAAAATCCACCTTGGGGCTAGATAATGGGGAAGGAAAACACAGCTAGGTATTTTGCTGATGTGTTCTCTCATTCTGAAGGTGAATTAAAGCTGAGGCATAGCTGTATCTGAATTCTAAATTCCAAGCTGTTAACAAGGAGGAATTGACTTTATTTTACACCATGTCAAATTACTGTATTTTCTGGCGTATAAGACTACTTTTTAACCCAGGAATATCTTCTCAAAAGTCGGGGGTCATCTTATACGCCGGGTGTTGTTTCTTATATGGCGAGTATATTCCAAACTCTATATTTTAACTGGAAAGTTGGGGGTCGTCTTATACGCCCAGTCGTCTTATACGCCGGAAAATACGGTAATTCACTGTTACCAATGTATGAACAGTAGTATTAAAGAAACATGCTTAACAAAGTTTTATTTTTGAAGTATGTCCTACCTATCATATGCCAGGTCACCACAAACATAACAGTCTCCAGTATTTAGTAAATTAAGCTACAATCACACCTCCATTTTCAGTATAAAAGAATGAACCAGCAAAGTGAGAAGCTGTTTTCCTTTGGTGTTACCAGAAAATTCTCCTCTGAGATAGACAAAGAGGAAAGAAACTGACTTGTCACTTTGCTGATGTGTTCTTATGATCTGAAGATGTGAAGATGAATTGAAGCTGGATTAAAACTTGGGTGTGAACACAGTCTTATATAAACCGGCAATACAATCTACAGGTTCAGCCAAAATCAATAGGACTTAGGTTTGTAACAACTACCATACCTTCCCATACTAATTTCAGCCAGAATTAACGTGAATTATTGCTGTTGAGACTGACACATTGTGGCCCCATGGACCACAGCACAACAGACCCTTCTGTCCTTTAATACCTCCCACAAAGTCTGCCCAAGCTCATGTGACCATCTATTCATCTCATCCTCTATCATGTCATTCCCTTCACCTTTTGCCTTCCATCCTTCCAGTGACACCTGTCTTCTCATTATGTGTGGTCAAAGTATTTAAGCTTCAGCTTTAGTATTTATCCTTCCAATAATCAGTCTGGCTTGCTTTCCTTTAATTGAAGTATGAATTATATAGCAGTTCTAACCTCACTTTCCAGAGGATTTACTCATTTGTCACAGTGGAACTCACATTTGAGTTGAAATGGGTCACTTCCAGACAGCAGATGAATAACCCAATAGCAAAGGCTAACGTGGGATACTGATCCTACACCATGCTCCCTTGCCAGCCTGACAGCACCAGCTATGGTGCTCTTTGTGCACGTTTTACTGATGGGCACATTGAGCTGATGCCAAATGCCCAGATGTGCACATTAGCACTTCCACATATGCATGGGCCTCTGTTTTGGTCTCCATCCATGTGTAGTGGACAAAGCTATAATGGCAACTCCATCCAGAAGATAAGTAAAAGCACTCTCGCTGGAAAACCCAAGACCAGCTCTGGGTTTTCCAGCAACAGGTTCTAGCATTTTTTAGGGGGAAATAAATGGGGCTACAATATGGGAGGCAACCCTAACAAAAACACTATATTTGCCCCATCTGGCAGGGCCATGGTTAGGACTGCATTGCAAATTTCTTCAGATAACCTTGGAAGTTGTATTGAAATACACCTTGCCTACTCTCTGGACAAGCAATTAATGTTTGACTCTCCTAAATAATTGAGTCCAAGATACTAGCTGAGTGTAGTATACAGACATGCCCCTGTATCTGCTGATCCAGTAACTGCTGTTTCACCTAACTGTGGTCAACTGGATCAGTCTCCCTCCACCTTGGACTGGTGCCATTAGGCCTCCCAGAGGCTTCCCGGAGGCCTGGAGCAGTCAGAAATAGCATGCAAATTCCCATGATTCCCAGGAAAGCGCAATTTCCCAGGAATCATGGGAAACTGTGTGAGATTTCCTAGCATTTTAAATATCCACTGTTTCCCATAATGTGGTAGGAACTGGTACCAACCCCTTGTGGATACATTCCTGTACATCTTTTTTTATTTTTGTTTCTAGTTTCTAGTACTAGTTGTAATTGATTTCTGTGCACTGTGCATTTTGCATATTTGAATTTCAATGATGTCAGACTCCCGGAAATATCTATGCACTATTTTTTTAGAATGGCTAGATTGAATCAAAGCTTCATATTGTTGCAGCGGTTAATTATTAATACCTTCTGAAGTTATTTATTTTATGCACACTGCATGAATAGAGAAAATGGATTTACCAAGTGAATTAATTCCCTTTTTGGGAAGAGAGACGTTGACTAACCAATTAACATTAAGGTTAAGTAGAGCTCCGAGTTCAGGGATGAGCTGCCAAAAACCAACCTGCAAAAACATAAAACAAGTCAGTGAAGGCAAAGATCTACAAGTTAAAAGAAAGGGGAAAATCACAATGTGAACTGGAAACCTTTTGGCTATAGATGGCCACACGCCCTCCATTTTGCCTATTGCATACAATGCATACTGGCAATGGATGGAGCTGTAACTTGGTGGTAGGTGTAGACCGAGTCAGATGTGAGAAGGGTAAGCTCTTTTTGTCTCTATTTGATCTGCCTTTCCCCTTCTTTCTGTACATAGAGCAGGGACTAGAGATATGCATTAATTTTTGTGTTCGATTCAAATCAAATCGAATGCGAGGAAATTTGCACCCATACACACAGAGCCGCTTTGAATGTGGTAGAATTCAAATTCGCTGTAAATATTCTTTTGAATGCTATTTGGATCCAGTTTGAATCGCTACTGCCAGTTGTGCCTACAGATCCCCTACAAATCCACTCTGAATCCATTTTCAGTTTGCTCTTCATTCACTCTGAATTCACTCTGGATCTGCTGCAGATGTGGGGGGGAGGAACTGGGGCGCTTCTAAGGCCATCTGCTGGGACTCGAGAGCAGGAGAAGGTTTGTCCTTGTCTCTGCTTGAGATGCCCGTGAGCATTTGGTGGGCCACTGTGTGCGACAGGATGCTGGACTAGATGGGCTGTGGCCTGATCCAGCAAGGCTTCTCTTATGTTCTTATGTTCTTATGACTGGGCAGCCACTCTGCCGCCTCCCCATGTTCACGGATATAATGAAGCTTCGAATGAATGCACAAAAGCATTTGTTTTGCATCTATATGTCAACCTTTAACATCTGATTCAAATTTGAATATACAAATTTGAATGAATTTGTACGAGTTCCAAATGTGGCGAATATTCATGCACATCTCGAACAGGGAGCACAATGTGTCACCGTGGGGTATTCAGGTGCCCTTCTGCCATAATTTATTTATTTATTTACATTTCTATCCCGCCCCATACCCGAAGGTCTCTGGGCGGGTAACAACAGATTAAAACAAATTAAACAGGATACAAATTCAAACAGATACAGATTAAAATGAAATACAGATTAAAAACAAGATGCACGTTTAAAACACCTTAAAAATTCAATAAATTAAAACCAGGCATTCCCTAGGATGTTAATAATGGTGCCATTATAACTGGGGAGGGAGAATACAGCCTCAGCCAAAGGCCAAGGCAAAGAGGTAAGTCTTTACAGCCTTCCTAAATAAATACAAGGAAGGGGCATGGCGCACCTCATAAGAGTGTTTGAACCCACTGAAACAAACTACCCAACTGGAGGATATGATCCTTTTCTCTCTGAACTCAAAACTCTTCATCCTCTGAATCCTGAAGAAGGTTAAGCAGCTAGTAGCCTCCAGGTTCAATCCCAGCAACTGCAAATTGTGGTGGGAGGAACCCGTTTGAACCCCTGAAGATATTTGCTAGATATATGAACTGAAAAACATTACAGCACACTACCTTCAGAGAACGGGAGGTTGATTACCTCGTGAAGTATCCGTTCAGACATGCGCTCTGGATATACCCAGCCCTAGTATGCTTTCATCCGTCCGAGAACTAATATGTATTGCAGGTGAATGACATAATTCCCCACCCCAGCTTAAAACCAGTTATCAGTGGAATTTATAAGGAGCCACCCTTTCCTCCTACAACAAACATCATGGGTCATTTCCACATTTAGCTGGGTTGGATCACTCCAGCTGGAACTGGAGTGGCCCAGTTGTTCCAGAACAAGGGCGTTCGGATGGTTGTTCCAGGACAGCCCCAGCACTGTCTGCCATCCCATGGTGCTCCAAAGCATGTGGAGCCTGCTCCAAGGGTTTTCATAATCAGGAACAATTTTATGTGCTGCTGAAATGGGTCCCCCTACTAAACTCGCCCGGAGAGGCATGCATATTTCTGCATAACTCCCTGGGTCATTTTACTTGTGAGTAAGACAGCAGCAGACCTTTTTCAAAGGTTTACCGTTGTCTTTGGTCTAGGTGACCATTTTGGGCCATCTAGACTGGGCCATTCTCTTTCCACTGTGGATGGAACATGCTAACAGGGATTGTGACCTCTCTGTACTGCACCAGAGTGTGGAAAAGAGAGACCTAGAAGGGGTCCAAGCTTCCTACTCTACCATTTTACAGGTAAGTGCACCCAATCCTAAGGCTGTAATAAAAACGATAACATTTGTCGATTTTCCCCTCAACAAAGAACCACCAGTGAGTCCCTTTCTTTTCGTCCTGCAACAAATAGAAATGGGAAAGGGAGTACCTATAGCTTAATGGTAGAGCAAAGTTCCTAGAAAGCAGAGTGGTACAAGTTCGACCCCTAGGCTCGCTCTGGAAGAGGGCAGTGATAAATGCCCGTGAAGTCAACCAGGACTTGGTCACAACTCAGTGGAACCCAATAACAGACAAGAAATGGGAAGTGTACCTGATCCTGGAGCATGAAGATCTGAGTCCAGGATATAAATTTTAATGGATTCTGTACAGCAGCCTGTAGTCTTAGCTCTGAGGATTCCTTTTTCTTTTTTTTAAATGTCTTGAAAGAAATGAGAAAGAGAAATATACTCAAGAAAAATTGTTCAACTGTATTTCAGTACCTTTATTTCTAGTCAAGGCTAAATAAATAAATAAATAAATAAATAAATAAATAAATAAATAAACAAACAAACAAACAAACAAACAAACAAACAAACAAACAAACAAACAAACAAATAAATCCTGGACTCACCACTGGGTGTGCTTCAAAGCCAGGAGGTACAATTTCAATTTTTTTGCCAAAACTAGAAATAAAACCTCCCTACAAAACAGAAGAATACAGAAGAAACTCAGAAACATGCATGTTACTGAAGCATGCATGTGCAAGACGATGGGCTAGCAAGCTTTTGTGTTACGTCTGAGCACCACGAAACCAAGAAAGATATAACTGGGAGAAGAGCATGGCTCCTATTTTCACAACTGGCGCCTACACCCCCAAGCACTGAACTTCTAGACCTCCATGAGCAACAAAATGGAAACAGTCCTAAAAGAATCTCTCAGGGTGCGTTCCCATGGTACTAATTTGTATCTCTACTGTCCCTCCACTGAAGTGGATTAAAGAAAAGCGGGTTCAATCCAGATTTAAGCGTTCCCAAGGGGGTAAGCAAAACATGCATTTAAGATGAACGGACTGTCCCCAAGGAAGCGTGTTTTGTTTACCTGCATCTTTTTCTCCTCGCCCCTCGCTGTTTCATTGGGTGATCGGGCGGAAGGAATTTCCAGCTGCCGAAACGCCTCCCCCCCAGCCAGCGATCCTGCAATCCTTTCCTTCAAAAAGACCAAAATAAAAATTTAAAACTTCTCTGTTCGTCTCCCCTGCTTGCAAAGACTGCAGTCGGCACTCTTTACAAGATCTCCACCCAGCCAGCTCTTTTACACTTTCACTTTCGCGGAAGCAATTCATCACAATGTATCTTTGCTGTTTCTCTTTGGGATTGGAAAGAGAAACAGCAAAGAGAAAATGCCTGCCTAGATCGCTGTTTGCAAAGAACGTTGGCTGGATGACAGGCAAAAGAGAGAGAGAGATGATTTCTCCGGCCGGCAATTCCCACCTGGGAGAGAATCCTCGCCCCTTTTGCTACGGAGCGATCCCATGGAAAATGTTGCGCTGAAAACCCACATCTTCCAGAAAGTACTGCTTTAAACAGGTATTTTTTTAAAGCGGGTTTTCCCCATTAGCGGCACTGGAAACCCAGATTAAAGCCGTGCATGGGACCGCTCCGTGGCAAAAGAAGATTTTCAGCAGACTTATTGCATGGGAACGCAGCCTCACACCCCTGAACCATCCTCTCTCTCTCCACCTCTCCTCTCCTATTTTCTCTCCTCTCTTCTTTCACAGCACCAGTTCAGACTAGTCAGAGTAGAATATAATATCCACTGTATACTGGTTATCATTCTGTTTTTGCTTTCACATTACACATGTCACATTACACATCTATCTACTCATGTTCCCTGAAACCAAACAAAATAAAATACATTCCAATTCCAGCCAAGTTTCTGCAACTGCAAATTTTGTCTGGGATTTTACCTGGTGAAAATAAGGCCGGCTATCTCCCCATGCAGCTTCTCCAAAGTCATTTCTGTCCTGCAAGGGCCCCTGGCTTGCCACATCAGAGCTGGGTTTAGAAAGAGCCAGTGGCAAAGCATCTGATTTCCTCTCGGTCCTGGAGAAACCACTTCCCATTCCATGAGCCATGGGCGCTGATGCTCCAAATAACTGAAAGCTGGAAGACTGTGAGCACAAAGTAGGAGTAACAGCTGCCTGCAGAGTAGAGAAAAAATGTATTTTTATTTTAGTCTCCGACTGGATGCACACAATTTTTGGGTTTGTGCATCATCAGTTGAAAGTCCTCTTGTACCAGCTATAATGTTACCCCAGTCATATGGTCAAAAGAAAACACATCCCCAGAATCTGTGCTCTTACAATTCTAAATACTGATGCAACCAACTGTATTGTCAGCAGGAAATAAGAAGCTCAGAAATGTGTGTTCTTGGAGCATACCTGTAAGATGATGGGCTAGCGAGCTTTTGCATTACCTCTGAGTACCACAAAACCAAAGAACAATTTAATTGGGAGAAGACTGTTGCTCCTGTTTTCACAACTGGCACCTATGCTCCCAAGCACTGGACTTCTGGACCCCCATTAGCCATGAAATCTAAACAATCCTAAAAGAATCACTCTCTCATTCCTAAACCTTTTAATAGCATTCAGAACAAATAATTCACAAATCAACATTAGATCCCTAGTCACATTTATGCTGACAGCAGCCAAAATACCATTGCTCAACATGGAAACAAGCAGCTATCTTAACCGCAGACAACTGCCATGCCAAACGAAGAACTGGATATTCAGCTAAATGGTTGCTGTCAAATCAAAGAAACAGGTTTTCAATTTGATGGTAAACTGAACACACAAGTTCATGCACTTCTCTACTACTGGGCTTCCTTTCCTTAGAAATGTAGAATCTCAGTCAACTATAGAAGGGCAATTTCTATCTTCTCTTTCCTCTTCATGGAAACATATTCATGGCCCCTGAAATCTTGAATTTCAATTTGGTTTACACACAACTCTCCAGGACAAGGCATAAAACCGAATCAAGACCATCCTCTCTCTCTCTCTCTCCACCTCTCCTCTCATTTTTCCTTTTTTTTCACATCACCAGTTTAGACCAGTCAGAATAGAAAATACTACCCACTGTATATTGGTTATCACTTTGTTTTATTTTCCCCCCAGCCGTTTTGTTTTACAGCAATCCAGCAAGCATCATGGTTTCTCTCATCTCTTGCCATCGCTCATCAATTTCACATGTCTCCTCTTTGAATAGGCTGTCAATTTTCTTTCTCCACCTTTCAGCCTTGAACATTATTCGCCAGCTTTCAACCTGCTCCCTCTCTATTCCCTCCCCTCGGAGCAGGCTGCTGACTTTATTTCCTTACCTCCCACTCCCCACAAACTTAGTCTGTTACTTGCAAACTACCATTGGAATCTCCATAGGGCTCTGATGCATTCTAAGCAATATAAATCTTTCCACCCAATCGCTGGTTTAAGCGTTGTTAAATGCCATTCTAAAAAGCCTTCAGCCTAACCACATGTCACATTACACATCTATCTACGCATGTTCCCTGAAAAGAAACAAAATAAAATGCATTCCAATTCCAGCCAAGTTTCTGCAACTGCAAATTTTGTCTGGGATTTTACCTGGTGAAAATAAGTCCGGCTGTCTCCCCATGCAGCTTCTCCATTTCTGTCCTGCAAAGGCCCCTGGCTTGCCACATAAGAGCTGGGTTTAGAAAGTGCCAATGGCAAAGCATCTAATTTGTTCTCTGTCCTAGAGAAACCAATTCTCGTTCCATGAGGGATGGTCCTTGGTGATGCAAAGAAAGAAGATTCATCTTCAATCTGTGTGACCAATGAAGAAGTAGCAGCTCCCTGCAGAGTAGAGAAAAACTGTACTATTATTTTAGTCTCAAGACTGGACTCAATTTTTGTCTTTGTACATTATTATTCACAATCTTTAAAAAAACTGGTTGAAAGCTATGTTGAAATGTAATCCTATTTATATGCACAAAACGAAATATGTGTTAATATGTGACTATTGTCTGATGGGTTGACCTTCAAGTAATCGAAGCCCCTTTCTGCACTTACCTTTAATCCAGTTTAAAGAACCTCCTAGTCTGTATCCTGGACTTCCTCATCCGCATGTTAATGAGGATCAAGGAGCCCCCCCCCCCCACCGATGACCCATCTCTGTCTACGCTGGATGGAACCAGGTCCTGATCAAGAGACCCTTAATTCAGATCTCTGTTGGACCCATTTAATTGAGTCCACAAGAGGACCAAAGGCCTTGTTCAAGAACCCAGAAGGAACCCCTCCATGTTCCAGAATTACTGGGTGAAGGTGCTTTTCAGTGGCATGGCATAGCACACCGTCAAAAAACACTTGCCCAGTTTCAAGGCTAGGAACTTCCATTCCTAGTCTTCAGAGCTGTAAAACTTACACAAGCTTTGCAGCCATGGGAAGACATGGTTTGTATCAGCACCATCAGTGCAGGTAGCACTGATCTCACCTGGCCCGTGCCTTCACGCAATTTGGATCATTAGCCCTGGTTGTTCTGGACTGACTGATACAGATCTAGGGCAGGTAGAAGGGGAAAGGGCCTAAATCTGAAATGTAACAAAATAATGTTAATATTTTCTGTGGATATGATGACTGATAAATGTATGCAATCATGGTCAGTAATCAAATTTTGCAGCAAGAAGCAACACAGTGTCAGATTCCTACATGCGAAGTGTCCAGTGTGCTTAGGGTGAGCATCCTACATATCTTTGCACCAAACTTGCATAAAGTAAAAGGTTCTTCCTCTCAAAACTCCTGCAAAATTCTGTTGTTGCAAAAGTAATACAGGGATGCATCCAAGCTGTTTATGAGAAATCCTAGCATCATTTGTTCCCTGCAAAGAAATCTCTCCTGCAAGGCTGGCAATGGAAATGTAATCAGCATTTAGCAAAAAAGAAGTGATCATCAACCAAAGAGAAAGACCATGCATGTCTAGGTGCATAGGCAGAAAAAAAGTTGCTTTCAGTCCAGCTAGATAAGCAAAGCAAGCTTTGAACTTTGTCTTTGGTGATCCTATGGGGAGGAGTAACTGTTACACAACAGAAAGAGTTCTACGTTTCACAAATACCTTTCTCAAGTGTTTGTTCATCTCTAAAAGGTACCAAAACTAAATGACAGTGTCCCTGGGATCTATTACCTCTTGAAGGTTGATGGCTCCTCCCATAAATTGAGATGCTGAAGATCTGGCAAATGGGGCAGAAAATAACATGCCTCCCCAAGGGACACCTCGGGCTCCTGGAAGAAGTGGAGGAGGAGGAGGAAACGCCGACGCTGATCTGGCTTGTTCTTCATCAAAACTTGTCTTCTCTGAAAACCCTGATGCAGGAAAAGGCATCTTCATTGATTCAGTGGGAGAAGTTGTCTGTAGGTTTTTTTTTTTAAAAAAAATACAATTTATTATGTGACTTCAACAATTTACAAGAAACATGAGAAAAAACAAACAGATACAGCAGCAGAACTCATTACAACTTCAAAACTTTGAAAAAAGAATATTAGAATAGCTTAACTCTGGAATAGATTGCCTCTGTAGAAAATGTAGCCACTAGATAATCAACAAAACCATGTTCTATGTCAACACTAGATCAAGAGTTGCAGTGAGTAAGGTATGAAAAGGAATAAGTTAGTTGATCAAGGCCAGAAAGGGGCCCCATACATCTATGAGGGTGTGTTCCCATGGTACTAATTTGTATCTCTATTGCCCCTCCACTGAAGTGGATTAAAGAAAAGCGGGTTCAATCCAGATTTAAGCGTTCCCAAGGGGATAAGCAAAACACGCATTTAAAATGAACGGACCGTCCCCAAGGAAGCATGTTTTGTTTACTAGCATCTTTTTCTCCCCACCCCTCGCTGTTTCATTGGGTGATCGGGCGGAAGGAATTTCCAGCTGCCGAAACGCCTCCCCCCCAGCCAGCGATCCTGCAATCCTTTCCTTCAAAAAAAACAAAAGAAAAATTTAAAACTTCTCTTTTACACTTTCACTTTCGCGGAAGCAATTCATCACAATGTATCTTTGCTGTTTCTCTTTGGGATTGGAAAGAGAAACAGCAAAGAGAAAATGCCTGCCTAGATCACTGTTTGCATAGATCGCTGGCTGGATGACAGGCAAAAGAGAGACAGACAGAGAGAGAGAGATGATCTCTCCAGATGGCAATTCCCACCTGGGAGAGAATCCCCGCCCCTTTTGTCACGGAGCGATCCCATGGAAAATGTTGCGCTGAAAACCCACGTCTTCCAGAAAGTACTGCTTTAAACAGGTATTTTTTTAAAGCGGGTTTTCCCCATTAGCGGTGCTGGAAACCCGGATTAAAGCCGTGCATGGGACCGCTCCGTGGCAAAAGAAGATTTTCAGCAGACTTATTATTGCATGGGAACACAGCCTGAAAGAAATCTTCATTTGCTGAATTCCATTGAGAAAGAACTTGTTTTCCCACTAACAGCAGAAAATTCAATAAGGCTAATTTTTAATCTGTTTGTTGCTGTCTCCATAATGGTGAAATTAAGCCAAATATTTTTGGATAAAAACAACTTTTATAACCGAACCAACCTTGGTCCAAAATCTATAAACAACTTTACATGACCACTACATATGTGTGAAATAATCCATTTTCCCACAGTGGCGCTAACAAAAAGGTGGGATTTGAGAAGCGTATAATAAGAAAGATGGATGATAATGCCATTTATCCAAAAGATACCAAAACAAATAAATGATATTGTCCTTGAGATCTCTTACCTCTTGAAGAAGATTCACTCCTTCTTCCATAACTGCAGATACGGAAGAGCTGACACACGGAGCAGGAATTAATACGGTTGGCAAAGGTGCATCCATTGTTCCTGGTAGAGAAGGAGCAGGAGGAGGTGGTGGATACATCAATGCTGAACTGTCTTGCTCTTCATCAAAACTAGACTTCTTCAAAAACTTTGATGATAAAGAAATCATCTCCATTGATTCAGTGGAAGCAGCTCTCTGTGGAGTAAAGTTTATTTACTTACGTTTATATCCTGCCCTATACCACATGATTTCAAGGTGATTTCCAAATGGGTTACAGTTGCAGCAGAAACTGGTGTGTTGACCAGTGGTCCATTGAACCTCTTAGGGGCTCTATTCTGGATTTTCTGACAGGGTTTAAACTCTTAGCCTTTTCTTTTCTCAAGGCTATTTTACCCATAGCTTGGAAGACCAAGTACGCTTCCATGGCAGAGCAGTAATTTAGTTCCAGATACACTCTGTTTTCTGTACTGACATGTGCATGTTTAAACACCTATCAAATATTCTTGGGTCAATTATGCCTTCAACTAAATTTCACGTCTGGTCTCCTGAATTCTTATCTACCAACCCACAAGCCAACCTCAAACATTTCCTTGCAGGTAATGCAAAAAAGCTCAATAATAGAATGTAAGGTTTTGGGGTTGAGTACAATTAGGAATGTTAGAAATGAATGTTAAAATGTTGCATAGATGGTACAAAACCCCTGTGCATTTATCGTATATGACAGATGCAGTTTTGCCAACATGTTAGCATGGGTGTGTGCAGAGGGGAACTTATCTACACATGTGGTGGTTATTTATTTATTTGTTCAATTTCTATGCCGCTCCTCTCCGAAGACTCGGAGCGGCTTACAACAAGTCAAAATATCAGACAGGTTAAAACAATAACAGTTAAAAGCAAACAGTATCATCAAACACCCACCCTCAAACCCATTCCCAAAACAGGGAGGTCTTAACAAGCTTTCTAAACTCCAGGAGGGTGGGGGCATTTCTTATAGCGTGCGGGAGCTCATTCCACCAGGTGGGGGCTGCCACCGAGAAGGCTCTCCCCCTCGGGGCCGCTCTTCTGCACTGTTTCAATGTTGGAACTTTCAGGAGCCCCAGTCTATGGGTCCTAATCGGTCTGAGGGACTCATGAGGCAGGAGGCGGTCCCTCAGATATACTGGTCCTAAGCCATGTAGGGCTTTATAGGTTATAACCAGTACCTTAAATCGGATCGGGAGACCGACAGGCAGCCAGTGCAGCTCGCGGAGTGTTGGTGTAATGTGGGACCGTCTAGGAAGTCCCACAATAGCTCTTGCGGCTGCGTTCTGGACCACCTGTAGTCTCCGAACGTTCTTCAAGGACTGCCCCAAGTAGAGAGCGTTGCAGTAATCTAACCTCGAGGTAATAAGAGCATGAGCGACTGTATGTAGGGCCTCCTGATCCAAATAAGGACACAGCTGGTGCACCAGGCGAACCTGGGCAAACGCCCCCCTTGAGACCGCAGCTATATGATGGTCTAAACTAAGCTGCGGATCAAGGAGGACTCCCAAGTTGCGAACCTTCTCTGAGGGGGTAATATATTCACCCCCCAGGTAAATGGACGGACAGTTTGAAATGTCCCTGGGAGGCAATACCCACAGCCACTCCGTCTTGTCGGGGTTTAGTTTGAGTCTGTTCTCACCCATCCAGGTCCTAACAGCCTCCAGACACTGACACATCACTTTCGCTGCTTCATTGACTTGGCATGGAGTGGAAATGTACAGCTGAGTATCATCAGCGTACTGATGACATCCTACCCCATGTCGTCGGATGATCTCCCCTAACGGTTTCATGTAAATGTTGAATAGTAAGGGGGAAAGCACCGACCCCTGGGGTACCCCACAAGGGAGCAGTCTAGAGGTGGACCTCTCACCCCTCACTAACACCGATTGCGAGCGATTAGAGAGATAGGAGGAGAACCACCGTAAAACGATGCCTCCCACCCCCAAACTCTCCAACCGCCGCAGAAGGATACCATGATCGATGGTATCGAAAGTCGGCGAGAGATCAAGGAGCACCAGAATAGTGGATTCACCTCTATCCCGGGCCCGCCAGAGATCATCCATCAGTGCGATCAAAGCAGTTTCCGTGGAATGGCCAGATCTGAAACCTGACTGAAAGGGACCCAGGTAATCGGCTTCATCCAGAGCCCCTTGGAGTTGCAGCGCCACCACCTTCTCCACTACTTTCCCAACAAAAGGCAGGTTGGAGACTGGACGATAGTTATTTATAACAGCTGGATCCAGGGAAGGCTTCTTGAGAAGGGGGCGCACAATTGCCTCCTTGTAGGGAGCCGGAAAGGACCCCTCTTCTAAAGAAGCATTCACAATAGCCTGGATTCAGCTCCGCGTAGTCTCCCTGCTAGCCGAAACCAGCCAGGAGGGACACGGATCTAGCAAACATGTGGCGGAACTCACAGCTCCAATGGCCCTGTCTACTTCATCAGGTGTCACATGATCAAAACTATCCCAGATAACATGCTCAAGACGTGTCCCTAGTACCTCGGTATCTATGTAACAGGAGTCTAGGCTCGCACGGATCTCTGCGACCTTGTCCGCGAAAAAATTATTAAAATCCTCGGCACTGCCCTGTAAGGGATCCGTCACACCCCCAGTACTTAGGAGAGTGCGCGTCACCCTAAACAGGGCCGCCGGGCGGTTTTCTGCGGACACGATCAAAGCGGAAAAGTACGCAGATTTTGCCTCTTTAATCGCTCTCAGGTATCTCTTAACATGCGAGGATAACCTGGTTCGCGCCGACTCGGACTTACTGCGTCTCCACTGCTTCTCTAGACATCTACGCAGGCGCTTCATCCCCCTAAGCTCCTCAGTAAACCAAGGAGCCTTCCTCGGGCCAGCGCCTCGTAGAGGTCGCATAGGCGCAATCCGATCCAGAGCCCCCTTAGCGGCCGTATTCCAGGCCGCTGCTAGGGACTCCGCCGAATTACGGATAAGAGAGTCCGGAATAACCCCAAGCGCCACCTGAAAACCCACAGGATCCATCAGGCACCTGGGGCGGAACCATTTAATAGGCTCCGCCTCCCTGCGGGGGAGGATTGGCCTCCGAAAATCAAGTCGTAGCAGGTGATGGTCAGACCATGACAGAGGCAATACTTCTAAGCCCCTAACCTCCAGCCCATCTCTCAACTGCTCCGAGAGAAATATCATATCAGGGGTGTTTCCCCCCCCATGAGTCGGACCCAGAACTATTTGATTCAGGTCCATGGTTGCCATGGAAGCCATGAACTCCCGTGCCAGCCCAGAGGATTCCCCCAGAGTCGGCAGGTTGAAATCCCCCAGGACAATTAGCCTGGGGAACTCAACCGCCAACCCGGCTACCTCCTCGATTAGCTCGGGCAGGGCAGTTGACACGCAGCTGGGAGGCAGGTACGTGAGCAACAAGCCCACCTGAACATTAAGGTCCAGCACCATGAGGAGGGACTCACAACCCCTGATCTCAGTAACAGAGAGCCTGCGGAGACCAAGCGACCTTCGGGCTATAATTGCCACTCCTCCCCCCCTTCCCTGGGAACGCGGCTGATGCCATACCTCATACCCGGCTGGACAAATTTCCCCCAGGGGAACCCCCCCCCTCGGGGCCCAGCCAGGTTTCGGTGATACAAGCAAGGTCGGCCTCCTCGTCCGTGATCATGTCACGGACGAGGAAAGTTTTATTTTTCACCGACCTTGCATTGACCAATAACAGTCGGAAACCAGGGTCCGGGCTATCCTTATCTGGTTATGCCCAGAAATAGTACAATTTTGGACTGTTATACATGATAAATGTCAAGATATAATTAAATCCCTAATTAGGTTATATCCAGAATTATGTCTAACTAGTATATAGGGATCAAACAGTACCAGTTCAATATTGGTATTTATTAAATCAATTGTTATAAGCCGTTCTTTTAGTTATAGCATGGGGATGGAAAGATAGTAAAAAGTGGACAATGGAGAATTGGTATAGGATGGTATTGGAACAGTATAAATTTGATATTTTGCTACATTATAGGTCATTAAACATGGGAGAGAACTCCAGGTGGGTGTTGAGAGAACACTGGAAAGCCCTATTAACATATGCGGACAGGGACTCTGCACCTCCTTGACTGAGCAATGGGATATGGGCGATTCTTGAAGGTAAGAGGGGGGAGATGGGTTGATTATGAATGTCAATAATTATGCTTTTTTGTTTGGTATATTACTCTGGTGTATTTAGAAAACTTAATAAATAAATATTAAAAAAATAAGCTAGGTAAGTGCTGAAAGGGCCATAGCTAAAATAAAGATAATACCTAAATTACCTTATTTATTTCATTGACTGCCTATAGCCACTCCCAAAAGATAATTCAATAAACTTCTTTTTATTTCATCTTAAACTGTATTGGTCATTTATTTATCCTGTCTCCCTAACAGTGTTCCTCTATCTGTCTTGGCATTGCACCCATATATGACATACTGCAAAAATAAACTGAATGATTCCAACCAAATAATTTATAATACCACCACAGACCAGACAGTGTTGGATCACACAGAAATAAGGGGTGTTCTTCCACTGTCACTAGATGTACCCATTAAGTACCCATTAATGTGACAGTGGGAAAACACCCAAGATGTTCTACTGTAAATTTGATTGTGAAGAGCAATCTCATTGTACTCTTCTATTTCATAAAAGAGAGCACTTTACCTCTTCCTCTTCAGAAAGGCATTCTTCATCATAAGACCAGGAGTCAAAAGGTGCATGCAAAGGTTCACAGAGGACTTCTTTCTAGAACCACAATTGAATATGTTTTAGCAAAGTTCTCACATGGTCCATCTATACCTAATTTTTAACCCACCTTCAATCTGATGTAATAATGAGAGAACTCGGGGCAAACTGAACAGCCAGCCAAAAGGTGAATTTCCTGTGTTAGATAATTCAGAAGGAAAACAGCCTGTCACTTGCTCTGAAAGTGGACTGAAGGTGGATTGAACCTTAGATGTAGCTTGGGCCCTTAGAAACAGCAAGCACATACATTCTTTTTAATTATTTCACTACTTTTAACATGGCAAAGTCGCCCTGACTTCAGTTTTAAATTACAGCATTCCGTTGGAAACAACTCAGGCACATACATTTAGGGCAGTATATACATTGTAGAAAAACTGAATGAATTCTCTTCATTTGTCTTCATGGCAGGAAATTTACAGTTGATCCCTGAGGGCTGAGATAATCTAACAAACTGCCAAATAGTGGTGAGGGCAGCTGTAGTGTGTGACTCAGCCATAAAAAAGCAAAGAGCAATAACAAAATATAAATAAGAAATGACATTGATCATAAAATTATCAGTGTTATAATGCCTCCATATAAATAAAAGATGTGTGTACATAAAATACACTTTCTGTTGCTACATCTCAAAAAGTTTTTGAGGAAGTTCAAGAGAGATCAACTAAAGCAACCAAGAGGTAGAGGAATTCCCATGTGAGAAAGGATCAATCTTTTGGGCTGCATTCACACTTAAGTTTTAATCCAGCTTCAGTCCACTTTCAGAGTGAGTGAATCCATCAGCAACATGACTAGATGATTTATTTCAGCATTATCTAACTCAGAAAATCTATCTTTGGGTTAGATAACATGGAAAGAAAATTATTGTTCACTTTGCTGATGTGTTCTGCTCTGGATTAAAAATTAGGTGTGAAGGTTTTTAGATTGCTCCCCCGCAAAGGTATTGTCTAGTTTCTCTTTAAGGTGCACAGTTGCACACACAGCTGATGTGTGGCATGGTTGGCCAAATACTGTTGGCTCATTCTTATAATGCCAGCTGGTCCATGTCAATCATTTAATGGTTAAATGTGGTCAGAAACTAAAATTACAATGTACTAGTAAAGCTTATTGCTGTTTGTACCAGTGCCATTTCCCAGTTGAGTCCACTTTAGAGGTGGAGGGTGTGTAGGCAGATAATCGTAACATGTAGATTTCACATTTGGTGTTTTGATACCAATACACAGCTGGCAAAAGGCCTATGATGCAATTATAAAATTGGGATCTGTATTCTGATTGGCTACATGCGTAGACCAAGGTTGCAAGCTGCTTCATAAACTCTGTAGATACTTAAATAAGCTCTCTCATTTGGATTTGTGTTATGTGTTTTGCAACTGTATCTATTGGATAAAGCTAAAGCCTTCCTCTTGTGTAATGCATACTTTGTCTCTGATTTTCTTGACGGCCAGGGGTTTACTGGGAGCTGACTAATGTACTGTTTCCAGTCTGAACCCACTATCTACAAACCTTGACAGTTCCCGCTGTAGGCTCAATTCTGCCTTGGGGGCTCACACACCTTCGTTAAAACTTTCTTAACATTTCCAAAGCATGAGAGCACGTGGACAAGGAAGCTGGAAGGCAAGCCAGCAGCAAGATCACCTGTAGCACACTGCTGATTCCATCACACAACAGCTGCGTGTGCAATTGTGCAGCACAGCGGGAACCCTGACATGGTTGCTGGCCTAGAGGTAGCTGTCACTGGCCAAAAATGCTTCCCAACATCTGCTAGGTCACTCTACCTAGGTCACTCTAGGTCACTTTCCCGAGTCTCGGCTCACAGGACCAGCTAATGTATGTATATGTGTTGCCTCCATCCCCACCAGCTTGGCAAACCAGTGTGTATTCACTTCAATAAACAAAGGGCAGTTTTAAAAGAAAAAAGGCTGCATATAAAGAGCGATGCTCAATTAATGGAGTGGCGCTGCAGGAAATGGAAATGTCCACTTTTGTATTCATGCACAAAGTTATTATGGTGCTTTAGAAACAAAGGAACAATAGTCATACGGTATCTTCAAACCTTTACCTCTTGTAAAGCTGATGGATACTCCATGTAGGGTAAAATGTCTACATCCTCTTTGGCTACAAGTTCCAAAATATTTGGTGTATCAATGGCATGGTCTTCATCTGGATCCTGAAAATGCCAAAATGCTATAGGGAGTAAATACTCTTTTATATTCTGAACGAGGTAACAAATTACAGCATGTAATTCAGGAACATGCTGATGTATCAGACACATCATATGAGTGATAGGATCTGGGCCAACTTCCTGTAAGAGATGGGTGATGCTTTGTGGGGGACTGGAATAACTTGCCAGTGTTTGTCCAATGCAGATAGCGTCCCTGCCCTCATGATGCAGGTGGAACCTGCTGTCCTTGGTCCAAGACAGGCTGGAGCGGACCCACAGTTCATTTCTGAAAAATTCACACATATAGAATGCTTATACATTCATATACGTACCCTTTTCTCAATTGCTACAAAACTTGTAAATTGGGTCACAATGGAGTTCTCCAAGCTGAGCTTAATAATCAGGGACTTCAAAAGCTGCTTCTTCATCTAAATAAAGACACAGGCAGATGGTATTGCAAAACAATACATATAGCTCTAACCAAATTAAATAAAATTAATAAGCATAGAAGTCATGGTGTGTTGGCATGCAAATAGCGTAAGGTATTTTCCTGGGATTTACAGAAAAATGCATAACTATATCTACATTTTTAACTGTCTTTTCTCATGCAACATTGATTGATAAAGTTTTCTTGGCCTCAATCCAGGATATCTTTTCTACTTAATAGGCCAGTCTAAAGCCCAGGATTCAATTGTGCTCTCCCATAGACTGAGACCTCCAAAACAGGAGAAAGGGGAAATGGTCCAGTTGCAAACCTTGCGTTGATTTTCATGGGCTTTGCTGTGAACTGTAGTGCATAAAAATGCAGTTTGGGAGATCAAAGAAAGGCTTCCATTTACAGTTGTGAAAATTCTCTGAGTATAGCTAATGGTTTCAGGTACATGGGGAAGGTGCTACAATCAGCCACTGAAAAAATGCCCCCACATCTTGATTGCATCCAGAAATGGGGTAGCGTGATCACCGTGAAGTGCCTGCTGCCACTGCACATGAAGACATGGTGGCAAAGTGCTCTTTCCAGGCACCTCCTAAGTTAAGTAGGCAGACATATCTGTGCACGAATATCTGTAAAATTAGAAATTCTGGCAGATACGAACATTCAAATTCAAATAGAATGTTGGCACATTTGATAATTGACATTCAAATTTGAATAGAAGGTTTTGATACATTCATTTGAAACTTTGTCTAAAGCTTTGTATGGGATTCATATGGGATTGAACATTCGTACTGAATACAAATCCTACCACATTTGAAGGTGATCTCTTCGAAGAAATGCAAATTTTCTTGTATTCGCTTTGACATGAATTGAATAAAAAAAAAATATTATGCACATCCCTAAGCCTGACTCTTGAATTCAAAGGCCCTTTAACTGAAAGTCATTGTAAAATTCAGCTTAAATTTTAATTAATGAAAGATCTTTAAGCAGACAACAGCCCTAAATTAAATAGCTGGCCAATATGATCTCACTTCTCTCAATAGTATTCCCCTATATTATTTTGTAGAAGCTTCTATGTAGTTCAAACATGCTATTTTGGTTGCCATGCGAAACAGTTATCCACTATCATTTTGTGATGAGATAGAAGAAATCCTGTTTTATTTAATCTGGGCTGAACTGGGTTTCCCACCTCTTTTCAATATGCCTTCTGAAGAATAAAAAGGTCAACATAACATGTAATAAATAAGGTGAATCTTCAGTTTTGGACCAGAAGAATTACTGACTGAAATAAGTCAGTTCTAAATCATGACATATATGTATGCAAATACTCAGTTTACCAGAAGAATTTAGTAATTAAAAAAAAAAGATACACTGAATAATGGATTAAATTCAAGAGAGTTGTTGATGTTTTACATTTAAAAACATCACCGAACTGTGAAAAGCAAAATGGATACTTAAAAAGTCATTCCTTTGATAAAACTTTTGTTTCCATTCTAAAGTTATTATACATTCCTTCCACAGAGATATAGAAGCATGGTACTCGAGTGGCAAAGCCCATATCTGTGGTATCGAGAAAAGAAATAAAATTCTTCCAGATTGAATATGTGCATCCTTGAATTTAATGAACCAATTAAGTTGCTTTCATTGTGAGGACAACAGACACGGCTTCACAGTGCACCGATGAGCCATGGTGACCACACACCCAGGGCAGCCTCGGCCTTCATGCTCAGGCCCAGCAGCCCTTTTGGTCATCTTGCACCATATTTATTTATTCATCTGAGTATTTATATCTTGCCTTTCACCTAAAGGTCCCAGGCCAGGTCACAACAGTAAAAAGACAAAGCCATAAAACAGAATAAAACATACATTAAAATATAATCCACCCATCCTCCCTGGGAGGACAAAATACTGCCTCTCCTTGGTACTTTGGTGGAAGGAGAAGTGGAATCACGGCACCTTGGGGGCCTGGGAAGGAGATGCAGCCTATATTCTATAGCTTAGATTGGAAATGCCTATGTACGATGCTTGTAAACTTTTTTCTAATGTTAGGCCCTTTTCACACCTTCACTTTAAACCTTCTTCAGTCCATCTTAAGGTCTGACTGTTCACACCTCCTCATTTCTATCCGGTTTATTTGGGGACATTCCACCCTCCATTTGGACTTTCCTGACTGAAGTTGTGAACACAGCCTAAGAGTCTCATTTCCCAAGGGAACATACCTCATGTTCAGTTTCATCCACATCAAACATTCCTTGTTCATAATCCCTAATGAAAGCTCTGGCTGCAAGTTTGTGGAGCATCTACAAACAAGAGCATAAACGTACATGAAGGAAAAGAGAAGCAGGCCTGCCTAAAAAAAATACTGAAAACTACTTCTAAAAATTAGGATTTAACAAAAAGCATACAATAATCCACAAAAAAGAAAAAGAGTTTCTTAATCTATGCTTAATTAACGATCTCAAAACAAATATTAATTAAAAGCTTAACTCTTGTTCATTACACCTTATGACCTTAAGGAAAGTTTGCCTGCAATCTTATCCTTCTTCATTTTGTGATGTGACATGGTGAACTCAGGCTGTCTTCAGGCTGCATGGGGAAATGATGGTTCTTACATGAATGCCAGCATTTCCTCAAAACATGGGCTGCCAGGCTTGGCACCAGCTTCTCCAAAACACAATGGACTGAAATTCTAGGCACTCACCATGCCCACCCCCTTCCTTTTGTTTCATGCATCCTGCTGTTTTCATGGATCATGGAAGTTGACTCCAACGGTGTTTTTCCACTAGCACGAAGTACACATTAAGGACCATTATGCACTGGTTTTGTACCGATCAGGAAAACCCCATTCCCACTTCAGACCCCATTAGGACCCAATGTGTTTACACCTGTTCAAGGGAAATCCGGATTGAATGGGTCTTTCAGGCCCTGAAATCTGGTCTTCCTGCAGAACCCATTAAAGGGGTCTTCAACCCGTTCTTCAGCCTTGAAGACCAGATTAGACGGTGCTTATTTGCACTATGACCGGGTCAATGAGGTCCAGGTGCAGGCTCCGGAGGCGTAACCTTGTCGGAGTGCGGGCACCCCGAAATCCAGCATTTCAAAGCAGATGGCTAGTCTCTGGAGATGGCTCTGAAGATTGGCACAGACTGTATTGTGGAGCTTGGGCCAGGCTCCCGAGATTCTCCAGAGTGGCTTGCCCCAGACTCCAAAGAATCTCTGTAGTGGCTCCAGAGATTCCCTCCCCAGCTTTGGTCACACCCTCCGGAAATGTTGCTTGACTAACTGATGTACATGGCAGCAAATCGCTCTGTGCTACCTTTGTGTCTTCCACTTGGGGACAGATGGGTGCTCCACAGGGGTGCTCTGGAGTTCCCACTGTGAGCATGCCTAGGACCCACTGCTATCAGGTGCCATACTGCCCGTGGAGATGCATCATGTACTTGCCGGGATCCGGATCTTCTAAATCCGGATTTGTTGAAAGACCTTTCTTAGATCCAGATCATCCTAGATCCGGATTAAGGGAAATAAGTGGAAACCACCACCCCCAACATTATGTTGGAGAAGCCTTGTCACATGCCTAATCATCTGGCAGCAGACTATAACATCAGAGGCCTTTTCTGCTAGCAGACCAAAATTCAGAATTAAATACTGGTCCAAATAGTTCTGTAAAAGTCCAACGTGCATACTTACCTGAGTCCCACTGAACCCTAATATCAGAGAACCTAATAAAGTAACAAACACTCTGAGGAGGAAGGGCTTTTAGGTTCCCCATTTTTGAGACCCTTACCCAGATTACATGACATGAACAACATCATCAGTAATGTAACTCACTGTGCCTCTTGTCTTCTGCAATTCAGTTGTAGACACCATTGTTTGCAGTTCCCGATCATTTACTAATGCATTTAAAGTGGCCTGAAAGAGAAAAGGTCAGGACCTGGAGCACTGAGTTGTAATTTCCAAATGTCACTCCACAATGCCCACCGTGCACTTGACTGCTCTTGTCTATATGATTTCAGATGAAGAAAAGGGAGCATCTGAGAGCTGGAGGGTAGAGCATCTATTTTGTACACAAAAAATCTCAAGTTCAGTCCTTGGAATCTCCCTGGAAAAAAGCAATGTCCATATCTTTTGCTTCATCCCCAAAGGGTACATTCTCACCTACAGCGAATCCAGATTACTCTGGTCTGGGTTCTGCTGCGGATTTAAGTGGAGGCTGGGAACAGCACCGAGCGTGCATCAGGCTCCCAAATGGCACCCGCAAATGGTGCGCATAAGCACACCGCCAAATGACATGGTGTGGCGGTTTTGGGACAGGACCTGCCACTGCTGGCCTCCTCCTCCTCCTCCTCCTCCAATCCTTGGCAGCCTGCAAGCTCCTCACTTCCTCACCCCGCTCCATTCCTTCCCTCCCAGCCCCCCGTCTGATGCCACCATATCCAAGGGGCTCCTGCATAGACACCTGTCCAAAACTGCCATATCTGAGGGGCCCCAGCACCCCCTGTCCGATGCCGCTGCATCCGAGGGACGGCCTCCCCTCCCCTCCCCGCACCCACCCCCATCCAATACCACCGTATGTGAGGGCCCACCCCCACCCCCTGTCTGATGCCACTGCATCCAAGGGATGGCCTCCGCTACCCACACCCACCTCCAGCCAATGCCGCCACCTCTGAGGGGGCCTCACATACCCCATCCGATGCCACAGATTCAGCTACCCCGTCCAATTTGAAGTTCTGGCCCATCCCTAGTGCTGGGTGTTTCCCAACACATTCTTAAACTTACATACACTATCCTACAAATATTGTAGCACTAGTGGCATTTGAGACTAGGAAGAAAACAAAAATGTCTTTATACTGCTTATTACCTGGGTACAATGGGAGATAAATCCATAAATTAGAAGACGCTCTTGATTAAAGAGAGACTGTATCTGAGCGGGAGCATACATTAGGTCTGGCGCATTTGTATCAAACTGTTGCCATTTAATAGAAACTGCATTGCATCCTGGGGAAAACATTCTAGATGTTTGACAATTTATCTGAATGTAGAAATAGAAACAGAAAGTCAATATTTTTGCAAATTTTTTGAATTCTTTTTATAGCTGAAAATAAACATAGGGTGCATCCCCATGGTACTTTTTCCTGTCGCTATTGTCCCTCTACTGCAGCAGATCTAATAAATGCACGTTTTAAGTGTCCCCGTGGGGCTCAGCAAAACGCACATTTAAAATGCACTGACCATCCCCAAGGAAGCGTCTTTTGCTTACCTGCATCTTTTTCTCCCCGCCCCTCGCTGTTTCATTGGGTGCTCAGGCGGAAGCTATTCATCATGCTATGTACAAGATCTCCAGCTGCCAAAATGCCTCACCCAGCCAGTGATTGAGCGATCGTGCGCTCATTCACAAGTCCAAAAGAAAAATTTACAAGTTCTCCGTTTGTCTCCCCGGCTTGCGAAGGCAGCCGGGCTGCAGGCAGCTCATACACTTTCACTTGCAGGGGAAGCAATTCATTACAATGTATCTTTCTCTTTGTGATTGGAATGCCTGCCTACTGTTTTCATATCGTGAATGCTAGCTGTGGATGAGAGGCAAAAAAAAGGAGAGAGAGCTTGCTGCCTCGGAGAGAAGCCCCGCCCCTTTTGCCACCGAGCGTCTTCATGGAAAATGTTGCTCTGAATACCCACGTCTTCCTGGAAAGTGCGCTTGCAGTCTTCTTTAAAGGGCTGGTTTTTTTGCAGCGCATTTTCCTAATTAGCGGCGCTGGAAGTCCGGATAAAAGCCGTGCATGGGGGCGCTCTGCGACAAAAGATTTTCAGCGGGCTTTAAATTGCATGGGGATGCACCCATAGATGACTTATTCAACTGTATACAATACTTACTGTTGCTCTCAGGGCATCCACATGTGACACTCTAGTTACTACTAACCTAAAGCTCCCTTTATATCCTGCCCTTAACCAGACTGCATGGGCTCATAGAAGTTCTAATTCATTGACACTGGAAGGACCATATTGCTTGGACACAAAGCCTTGAAAAGTTACTGGTGTGTTAACTTCAGATGTTTCAACTTCTATCAGCTTCAGTTAATCTGAACAGTAAGCAAGGACCTTGGGGCTCCGGTGGATAGCTTGAGAGCTCACCTACTCTCATATCAACCTGCCCATGACTTAAGAACTGGAGGGGAAGCCCTACTGGTTGTTCCACCACCCTCAGGAGCCAAAGGGTTGGGCACATGGGAGAGGGACTTATCAGTGATGGCCTCTAGGCTATGGAATAGTCTCCCTGTTCAGGTGCGTATCTCACTTTCACTGTACACGTTTAGGAAGGCAGTGAAGACGCACCTCTTTGCCCTGGTTTTCGATTAAATGGGGATACCTTTTCCCTTCCCACTTGCAGACACTGTTTTATCAAATTACTGTTATTGTTTTAATTTGTTTGATTTTAAATGTTGTAAACTGCCCTGATACCTTCAGGTATAGGGTAGGATAAAAACGCAAACAAAGAAATAAGTGTCAATCTAGTGTGCATCAGCAGAGAGAAAAGCAAATTCAACGTTAGGAATCATTAAGAAGGGAACATAAAATAAATCAAAAAGCATTGTTGTGCCTTTTTACTAAATGGTAATGGTAAATGCCTCTCTGAGGGAGGGGGTGGTTCCATTGGCCCTTAAACAGGCTGTGGTACATCCCCTCCTGAAGAAGGCCTCCCTGGATCCAGAAGACTTAAACAACTATTGCCCGGTGGCCAACATACCTTTCCTAGGCAAGGTTCTAGAGAGGGTTGTTGCTGTTCAGCTGCATGCATGCTTGGAAGAAGATGATTATCTAGACCCATTTCAATCTGGCTTCAGGCCTGGTCATGGCACGGAAACCACCTTGGTCGCCTCGGTTGATGATCTCCTCCAGGAGAAAGACAGGGGGAATGCTACCCGGCTGGTTCTCCTGGACCTCTCAGCGGCTTTTGATACCATTGACCACGGTATCCTCCTGGTGAGGCTACGGAGCTTAGGAGTTGGGGGCAATGCCTGGCATTGGTTTCGCTCCTATCTCCAGAGCTGATCTCAGATAGTGATGATGGGAGAGACTGAGTCGACACCCTGGGAACTCACTTGTGGGGTTCCCCAGGGGTCAATCTTATCTCCCATGTTATTTAATATCTACATGAAGCCGCTGGGAGAGGTCATCAGGAGATTTGGAGTGAGGTGTCATCAATATGCAGATGATACCCAACTCTATCTCTCTGTGCCATCTGAATCAGGAGAGGTGGTTGAAGTGCTCGACAGGTGCTTAGAGGCAGTAATGGGTTGGATGAGGGCCAATACATTGAAACTGAATCCAGACAAGACAGAGGTTCTCTGTGTTACAGGCTCTCAGGTCCAGGTAGTTGGGAGATACCCAGTCCTTGATGGGGTTACAATATCCGGGAAAGGACAGGTGCGTAACTTGGGGGTACTCCTGGACTCTGCGCTAACACTTGAAGCTCAGGTGGAGGCCGTGGCCAGGAGTGCCTACTCCCAACTACGGCTGGTACGTCAACTGAAACCTTTCTTGGGCAGAGATGACCTGGCCAGTTATCCACGCTCTGGTAACCTCCAGGTTGGACTACTGTAACGTGCTCTACATGGGGCTTCCCTTGAAGACGGTTCGGAAGTTGCAACTGGTGCAAAATGCAGCTGCTAGAGTGCTGACAGGAGCACTTAGCCAGACACATATTACGCCGGATTTAAAAGAACTGCAATGGCTGCCAATTCACTACCGAGCCCAATTCAAGGGGCTAACTCTGACTTATAAGGCCCTAAATGACTTGGGCCCCAGATATCTAAAGGAGCGCCTTCTCCCGTATCGACCTGCCCGTGTTTTAAGATCTGGAGGGGAGGCCCTTCTGGTGATCCCTCTGCCTTCAGTAGCTAGGTGGGTGGGCACCCCGGAGAGGGCCTTCTCAGTAGTGGCCCCCAGGCTATGGAATGGTCTCCCCCTCGGTGTGCATCAGGCCCCTTCTTTGTTCCTATTTAGGAAGGCGGTGAAAATGTTCCTCTTCACGCAGGCCTTTGGTTAAATGTCCCCCACCCTTCCCCCATTGAAAATCACTGTGCTTTTAACTACTTTTGTATTTTTCTAAAGTTGCATTTTTAAACTTGTTTCTGATTTTATGGTTGATATTATCTTTAAATGTCTGTTTAAATGTTGTGAGCCGCCCAGAGACCCTCGGGTATGGGGCGGCATATAAATGTAAATATAAATAAATAATAAATAAATAAATCTAAGGTGAGGTCACATTTGGACTACTGTATATAAATCTGGTCATCACACTTTAGGAAATACAGAATCGGCCAGCTAGGTAGGTCAGGGGGCTGAAACCTTTATGAAATCAAGCTGCAACATGTAGGCCTCTTCAGCCTGGAAAGATGGCATTTAATGGGGGACCTGAATGAAGTTTATAAAATTATGCATGAGATGGAAAAAGCTCTAGAACAATGGATCAAGCTATTAAACTGATAGGCAGGAAAGTTAGGATTAACAAGGGGCACTGTTTGTTCACCCAGCAGGTAACTGGCCTGTGGAATTTACTACCAAAGTAGGTGGCCACAACCACTAGCCTGGATGCCTTCAAGTAGGGGTTAGACAAATTCATGGAGAACAGGTGTATCAATTGCTGTTAGAATGGATGCACAGGTAACACCTCCTAGTTGAGGGGACAGGCGGGATGCATTTACAGGCTGTTTGCAGGGAGTCAAGAGCAGTGAGGGTTTTGCCTTTGCCTTCTGCTTGAGAATGCCCACATACAATTGGTATGAGACAGGATGCTGGACTAGATGGGCTTTGGCCTGATCTGGCAGGGCTCCTCTTATGTTCTTAAGGCTCAAGTAGCTTCAAGATGGCCTTGAGACTCTTTGAAGCCAGAACTGTTCACATGCCAGTCTCCTCATGTCATGAACATTCTAGGCTAGAGAAGGTGGATTAGAGCTGGAATGAGAACACTTCCCTGTAACTGTAGAAAATAGCAAAACATACTTGCCTTTCTCTCCCAGTTGTATTTTGTTTTTACATCAAAATATTCATAGGCTCCAGCTCCATACTGGGATAAAGATCTCAGCATGTGACGATTTGCTGTGGGACTAAAATAATTTGTAAAGTTTTAAGGAAACAGACAAGTGAGATTTCGACTCTTTAAAAACGTGGCAAGAAAAATCAACTGGAACAGGTGACAAATACTGTTCCAAACTGGTTTTAGGAAATTGGGGATGGTGAACAGTCAAAGCAGATCTCCCAGAATGAAGCTGAATATGGTGGTCTTTTCAGATATGTCCCTCAGATGATTTTAAATTAGGGTTTTCAAGTGCACTTTTGTTATCAGTTTTCTCTGGGCACATCCAATGTGCTTCTCAATCCAAACAAAAACTTTCTTGCTTATAGAAACCAACTTTCTTTTTACAGAAAATACTTCACGCTTTTGCTAGCCTGACTTCAGCCACTCCAGCACACTTTTTAATCTTGCTACTTGGTAAGCTGAAGTTACACCAAGAACAGGCCGGCTAGCACACCTTCAGTTCTACCAAAACTCCACTACACCACAGTAGATATTGTTTAATTGTTTTTTTTATGTCATATTGCTTTTAAAATCAATAAAAAATATTTTTTAAAAAATCCAAAATTCTTGTAACAACATATAATTTATTTAGTACAGACTTTATTGTCTGGGGCAGTATCTGGGCTCAGCAAAAGTGTAGTCAAAAATATATGGAGGAACAGCAATTTAGAATCACAGAATTATGCACAACAATCACGTGATCCATCATGTACCATAGGAGAGCATGTGGTGTCCACACAACTACTGCATTTGGACACTCCTGATGTGGAAACTGCATCTAAGAGTGTTCTAGTAGGAGGCTGTTTTAAAGTGATCTCCTGTGCAGGGAGGGTTGGATCTCTGTTCCTGATGCTACAATGCTGACGGGGACCTGCAAGAGTGGCCCCTGTATCCAGTCGTAAGCCCAGAGGCATTTCATCAGGCTTTGTAAAACAGCCCACTTCTGGGCCATTTCCAAGGATATTGCAAAATTCCTCCAGCCTTCAATTGCAAAACTGGGGAACTTAGCTCCCTACCTTTGCAACCAAGCTGTGTCAGATAGGCAGTCACGTGGACAACTGCCACCATGCTCCAAGTGACACACTCCATTTCTGTCTGGTGGGACACTTTTCCCAGGCCAGGACCACCCTCTGCAATTTACCTGCAAAATACTACATAGTCCTACAGTTGTGTAGGTTGTAAGGACCATAAGCACCATCTAGTACAACACTTTGCAATGTTGGTGAAAGCACAAATCAGTAAAGCATATCTTGTACATACTTCCAAGTAGATCAGATACCTATATATAAACTCAACCCTCAGGAATACTTCCAACTTTACTCTCAAAAGAAAAGTTTTGTCCAGATTCTGCTAGTAGTGGAAACATCTGTGCTTTATACATACAAAGAATGTGTATAAAAAACCTTGCTCCATACAACTAGTCTTCAGCCACCTAACATCGCAATTTACTTGAATTGTATCTGCACATACGCTATAACTATACATTAGCATACTCAAATTATTAACAAATTATTGGAGTGGCCTTGGGTCTAAAGTCTAGCATCCCTGGAGTAAGAGGACAAGAGCAAATGTTCCAAGATAATTTTTATGTGATTTAGGCCATGGTCACCTTGCTGGAATGGTCCTTCTTATTAAGAACAGGATTCAAAATGCACTAACTCTGACCAAAATGCACTAACTCTGACCTGATAATCCTTCCTCAGTGTGTCTTCAGTCTGGATTGCTATGTTCACACCTTTCTGTTCCTGTCCTGAGACTCCTTGGCCCTGTCCCCAAAAGACTTATTAGCCCCTCTTGGCTTCCTCTGCCGTCACTCTGTTATAGCTGACTTTAAAAGTCCCCTCCACTTCCAGAATAAGCGTCTCCATGGTAGCCGTGATCTAAACGGACTTTCCGTCCCCATGGTAGCCGTCTTCTCTTTCCGGGCATCTTCTTCCCCCCGCCCCCTCTCTTGTTAAAAGGAAAAATAGCCAGAACTCCGTCTCCTGAAACGGCTTCCCGCCCCTAGCAAAGGCAGATGATTGCTCATTCATTCACTTTCAGCACTTACTTTCACTCAGTTCTCTGTTAGAAAAGGCTGCAGGCGTCGGCAGCGCGATCCTTCACTCATTCTCTTTTAAGGCTTTCACAGATCACTTGATAACAATGTTGCAATTCTGAGCAATTCTGGCTCTTTTTACAAAGGAAAGGAAGCGAACCTGCTGCACTTCTCAGATGTGTGAATGCTTTTTGGCTGTGTGTGCAGGCAAGCAATCCCCGCCCCTTTTGCCACGGAGCGTCCTCAAGGCAGATATAGCGAGCAAAACCCGCGAATCGCCGAAAGAGCGCTGGAACTCTTCTTTAAAGTGCACGTATTTTATCACGGGTGTCTCACTTTCCTAAGCTCCCTAAGCGCCTTGTAAAGCCTGGCATGGGACCGCTCAGAGGCAAAAGAAGAGTTCCAGCAGACTTTCAATTGCATGGGGACAGGGCCCTTCTGGGGCTTTTTTTAGATCTCCGCCCCTCCTCACTATCACAACACCTCCTGCACTCTGTTGGGATGAAAGTTCTGTGACTCAGTAGCATGTAATTACACACTGGGTGAAAGGGAAAGCAAATTTATGCACTATAGTACAGTTCAACCTTCTTTACTCCTCTTTCCAGATCACCCCCCAAAAATGAAAATGGATCAACACTCTATAACAACTGATTGAGCAAAGTATGATTGAAGGAAAGAAAGTCCACAAATAAAATGGACTGGACTAAAAAATTGTGAGTGGTGTGGTCCGAAGATGGACTGAAGAAGGATTAAAGTGGTGTGACCACGGCCTTAGAGGCAATTCACCTTACAAAAGGGCTATTGACAACTGGGACCCCATCTACCACACAAGGCAAAGGGTGGCCCTGCCTTATGGAAGAGCCAGTCTTGACATCTGCAACAGGAAGTCCTTGAACACAAAAGCAAAGGTTCATTCAATAAACACCTACCCAACTCCACATGTGAATATCCGTGTGTGGTGTACATTTTTCTTCACAATCTGCAAAGTCATGCCTTCATTCTGAATATGTCCATCAGATATAAGCAGTATGTTGCGCTTGCTTTCAGAGGGGTAGAGCAAGCTCAGGTAATGCAAAGTTTTCCATAAATCAGAGTTTCCCATCGTAGGGGTAGCTGACTAAGATGGAAGAAAGTAATCACAAAATAAAACGTCTACTAGTGTTTGACGGTAGCTCAGTGACCTATTAAATACCAGCAGAATTAACTCAAAGCAATTGTGTGTTTTTTCTTTCTTTTTCCACCAAATATTTAGAACAAGCAGCAGTGCAGAATCTCAGAACTGCTGCTGCCTACAGGAAGTTTAGGAATGTGCTGTTAGCAGCTGTGGTTCATGACCTACGGTGGTGGAGAACTGAGGTGCTGAGTGAAATCAAAGGACCCTCTACAGAGGCTGCTCAGTCCAAATTTGGAGCACTTTCAAGCAAAAACACCCAGATGCCTCTGTCTGGAGGCAGCCAAATCCTGCTCATTTTGAGGTAAACTCCCTCCCTCAAATGAAGAGCAGGATTTCACTCTTTGAAGTCTCATCTTCACAGAGAGGTGGCTTTGATGACCACACGTAGACCAGACCAGGACACCATTTGGGGTTCACTAACCCTATGATTAGTGGGCAGAGCATATTAGGAGCGGGTGGAATCTCCCTTAAACCAGCGTGCAGAAAGGAGGCCTGTAGACCCCTTCTTGCTCCATCCTACTGGCAACTCTGGAAAGGCCCAAGCACCCTTGGGGTCTTGCATGCTTCTATAGCGCATATAAAATAAAGAATGGGACGATGTACCTGGCTGGACGTGATCGTCCATTCTGTCCGGCTCTGAAGTCGGAAAAGACTGGGCTATCGCTTCTGCTCCTTCCCGCAATCGACCACTAGGTGGCAGAGTTTTCCAAGGTATATATATGAGTCTCTGCCACATGGTCCTCCAGTTTTCGCTGGGAATCCCTGAACGCTATCAGGAAAAATATCTGAGAAAACAAATCAGAGGCATTAATTTTTTCTCGGGTGGGTCCGACTTCAGAGCCGGACAGAATGGACGATCACGTCCAGCCAGGTACATCGTCCCATTCTCCTCCGGCTCTTCAGTCGGAAAAGACTGGGACGTACCAAAGCTTATTAGGAGTAGGGCGGGAAAGAAAAAATTGTTCTATTTCCCGAGTACGCCACATTCCTGAAGACATACCGCTTACCCTAAGGTACCACATGTTGAAGCACCCGGCGTCCAAACGCTGCCTCTGCTGAGCGATATTTATCGAGCTTGTAGTGCCGCGTAAACGTGGAAGGTGTACTCCACGTGGCTGCTCGACAGATCTCCTCGATGGAGGCTTCACGTCCGAAAGCTGCAGATGTAGCCTGGGATCGTGTTGAATGTGCCAGGATAGGCCCTGGGAGATCTACCTTTTTGATCTTGTATGCCAAGGAAATACAGGCTCTCCACCAGGAGGAGATAGCCTTAGCTGATGCTTTGGTTCCAAGGTACGCCGGGTGAAAGCAAACAAAGAGACTAGAAGTACTTCTGATGTCGGCAGTTCTTTGTAGGTAAACCTTGACAGCTCTGCGTGCATCTACCTTGTGCCATGATGCTTCTCTAGGGTCTGTAGCCTTCGGGCACAGGGAAGGTAGATGGATCTGCTGATCCCTATGAAAAGGGGTATCCACTTTTGGCCGAAAGCTCGGGTCCAATCTAAGGATGACCGAGTCTGGAGCAATCTGGCATAAATGTTCCTCTATTGACATAGCTGCCAACTCCGAAACCCTTCTTGCTGAGGATATGGCCACTAGGAGGGCTACCTTATACGTAAGGTGCCGAAGGGAAATTTCCTTTATGGGCTCAAAAGGTGGTTCTTTAATAACTGAAAAGAACTAAATGTAAGTCCCAACAGGGGTACCTGTGCGTTACTGGTGGCGTACATGATTTTGCCCCAGCTAAGAAACGCTTAATGAGAGGGTCTCGAGAGATGTTGGGGATGCCGGCGAACTCTAATGTGGCAGAGATAGCCGAAACCTGTTTACGAATCGTATTGAGAGCCAATCCTTTCCCCAACCCCGCCTGCAAAAAGGCCACGACCTGGCTAGGGGAGGGACGGTCTGGTGTAACTTGGTGAACTTGACACCAGGACCAAAAGGCTTTCCAGGCCACATTATATAACCTATTAGTGGAGGCCCGCCTAGATGCTAAGACAGTATCGATGGCATCCCTTTGAAGTCCCATCGCTTGGAGGAATCCCCGCTGATTCTCCAGGCCGTCAGGACCAACCAAGAAGGGTCCGGATGATATGTGCCTTTCTGAGTGAGAAGGTCCTGCGACACTGGAAGACGTAAGGGGGGCTCCAGACACATGGATAGCAGAGGTGGAAACCACGGCCGTCTCGGCCAGAACGGGGCAACTAGGATCATCTGTGCTCCTTCCAGCCGCACCCTGCGTATCAGACGAGCCAGCAGGGGGAGGGGGGGGAAAGCATACAGCAGTCCAATAGGCCAGGGGGCCGACAGGGCGTCTGAAGCAAGCGCCCCCGGTTCCCTGTGGCGTGAGATGAACTCCTGTACTTGCTTGTTGTCCCCGGAGGCAAAAAGATCTATCACTGGACAACCCCAGCGTCTGACCATGAGTTGAAACACTCGAGGACTGAGGCGCCATTCCGAATGTGGCAACAGGACCCTTGAGAGAGAGTCTGCTATAGAATTGGCCGTACCCTGGATGTGGACAGAAGAAATAGACAAAATATTATTCTCTGCCCAGGCGAACAGACTATACGTTAGTGACATTAAGGTCTTGGATTTAGTGCCTCCCTGTCGATAAATGTGTGCCTTAGCCGTAACATTATCGGTAGCCACTAAGACATGTTTACCAGACAGCAGATGTACAAAAGCTTGTAGTGCTAGGAAGATAGCTTTTAATTCCAGGAAATTAATAGAGGCATTGGCATCTTCTGCCAACCAGAACCCCTGCGCTGTTCGGCCTAGGCAGTGTGCCCCCCACCCGCCGAGACTGGAATCAGTGGTAACCAGTACCCTGGATGGCGATCCAATGGGTACCCCTCGGGTTAAATTGTCCCTGGTGGTCCACCAGTCCAAGGAGCTCCTAACCTCCATAGGAAGTGAAACTAGGAGACCCCTGGATGTAGCAATCAGGGGGCCATAGGGTAAGCGAAAACATTGTAAATGCCGTGTGTGGATGCGTACCCATGCAGATAAATCTATGACTGATATCATCTTCCCTAGCAGGGATGCTAGTGTGAGGATATTAGTTCTAGGCAACCTTTGCACAAATTTGGCTAATTCTGTAATCGAAGAAATCCTCTCCTGACTAGGTCGAATAAGGTCCGCCTGAGTGTCTATGAGGGCACCTAAATGGATCAGCGAGGTCGACGGCCTAGCTGAACTCTTTTCCCAATTGATTAAAAATCCAAATATGAATAAGCCTGGATTCCTTCGCATCTTAGCCTTTCGAGGGCCACGGCAAAAACTTTTGAGAAGACTCTGGGGCTGGCCGTTAGCCCAAAAACTAACGAGCGATATTGGTAATCGCGTCCCCCTATACGAAAACGTAAGAATCTCCTATAATCCTGATGAATCAGGATGTGATGATAAGCAGAATGTAAATCTATCGAAAACATAAAATCTCCCTGAAAAATGTGAGTGCGAATGCTTGCCAGGCTCTCAAATTTGAACCTCCTCTTGCGTAAAAACTTGTTAAGGAACTTAAGATCCAATATAGCTCTTAAGGAACCATCTTTTTTATTAACAAAAAACAGAATGGAATAAACCCCTTGGCCCATTTCAGCAAAAGGAACTGGCTCAATAGCCTTGTCCTCCAACAATTTTATGATTGCAGAGAGCACTGCTTGTCTCCTGCTAGGGTCAGCTGACAATGAGGAGGGAACCATTCTTCCTCTAGGAACCTTAATGAACTCTAATTGGTAACCATTTAAAACAATTGAATTAACCCAGGAATCTGTAGTGTGCTGTAACCAGAACTTGTGAAACAGCTGAAGCCTGCCTCCCACTGGAGGTGGCGAGGTGCTAGAAGGACTTGCCCCCAGGTTTGTTAGGACGAAAGGAACTCTTGCTTGTGCTCGGTTTCTGCGACTGTGAAAACCTGCTCCAATGTGGTTTTGGCGCATCCCTTCGTTGCTCTGGGGCTCGCATGGGTGGAGTGGGGTTGGGCCTGTAAAAAGACCTCCTGGGAGGGTAAAACTTCCGATCCCGACTCCTGGAGGAATCATGAGGTGCCGAGGAGGGCATAACCTTGCGTTTCTCCCGGTCTTCCCCCAACAGGCTTTGGAGTGCATCATCTCCAAACCCTTGTATGGAATGGATAACAGCTTAATCTTAGAGTTTTGATCCACTTTCCAATATTTCAGCCATAGTGACCTTCTGGACACCACGTTGCCACCCATGGCTCTTCCTAGCAGCTGTAAAATGTCATAGACGCATCAGCCGCGAATGCCAGGACTGAACGTATATTGGAGAGAATAGCCTTGTCAGGTTCTGGTATGGCCGGATTTGCCATGAGCTCATCAGTCCAGCAGAGCCCTGCCCGGACGAACATCGAAGAAGTTGCTGCCCCTCGAGCAGCTAAAGATTAACATTCATACGATTTTTCCAAGTTCGATTCAAGCTTCTTGTCCACCGAGTCTCGAAGCAGGACCCCTGGGATCACCTGATTGGAGGCCAGAGCTGAAATGGGGTGTCCACTTCAGGTACTGCCCACATTGGATCCACCGCGTCTGTCTCCCCAAAGAAATTTTCTTGGTAGGGGGGGTAACTTCTTGGGGGCGGCCGGAGAAACCCATTCTGCCTCCACTACGGCCTTAAATACGGATGGAATCAGAAGAATGGAACAGGTTGACGGAGGAACCATCAGGAACCTTTGTGCCTCAGCCCTGAGCTCAGGTGTAATAGGAGTCTGCGGCTGTAGCTCATAGAAATTCATCAGAATATCCACTAAAGGGCTGAATTCCTCCCCCGAAAACAAGTGTTGGCCTTGTTGTGAGTGCGCTTCATCCCTGAGTTCCGAGGCATCGGGGCCTGTGTCTAGATCTGAGGATGAAGCAGGCAGTTCCCCCTCCTCTGGTCTAGATGGGAGGGTAGACTGCGGGCTTTGTTCCTGCCTAGGCAAAACCGCGGGTGGAGGAAGGGCCTGTAAAGGCTGTAGTGAGGCCGCAGGCCTCATTTCCAAATGCTTTCTCTTTCTCTTCTTCTTCTTGGGCCTGCGTTCCTCAGCGGAGGACGAAGAAGAAGGAGACTCAGAAGAGGGCGGTGACCTAGCCCTTTTACGTTTTTTCTCTTTGCGTTTCTTTTCCCTTTGCTCCAGCAAAGCATTGAAAATGCCCATTATATCCTCCTGAGTCAGGGGCGTAGTAGAGGCCATAGGAATGGGGGGGGTTCCCAACCCCTCTTCCCGCTCGTGAGACACGGTAGAAGTCTCTGAGGCTCCCGTGGGGTTCCCAGGGGCGGCTGTACTTACGCGGGCTTTGGCGCCGCTATGTGTTTATTTTTCGCCGCCTCCGAGCGGGAAGATGAAGACGCGCGCCCCGTGCGCTTGTTGTCTCTGCTGGCCCGGCCCGTTGCCGAAACACGCGGCGCTTCTGCAGCGTTTGCTACCGCGGGTACGGGTTGAGCAGCGGCCGCTTCGCTGCTTTCGTGTCGGCCAGCCATCGGGAGGCACGGAGACAGACTCCGGTTCCCGGTTTGCAGCTCCCTCTGGTCTTCTCCCTCCTTCAGGGAGGCGGGAAAAAGCGCCGCTAACGGCTGCTGCAAACGCCTTACGAGGCACCCAAACTCCTCCGTTTGTTGGGGAGTGGGGGGGGCGAGGAGCAACTCAGAAATGCCAGCCGGCAATTCTGTGAGCTCAGTAGTGATATTCCAACGCAGTTCCCCCTGAAATCCGTCCTTTTCCATGCAGTTCTGAATCCCAACGCTTAATGCTTTCTCTTTCTCTTTAGTAAACTTTTTTCTGTTTGCAGGGAAGGAGCGACCAGCGAAAACTGGAGGACCATGTGGCAGAGACTCATATATATACCTTGGAAAACTCTGCCACCTAGTGGTCGATTGCGGGAAGGAGCAGAAGCGATAGCCCAGTCTTTTCCGACTGAAGAGCCGGAGGAGAATAGCAGGGAACATAAAGAAAGTCAAATTCAAACATGTATGGGACACTTTGTTAAATGAAACAGACAAAATCAAAATAAATTTTTTAGCAATAAGAACTGTGTTACAAGGGACCAATAAAGATACGTATGATAATCCCTCGCGTGTTAGGCTGCTGGAAGATAAACAGAATGCACAGGAATACATAACTTTTGTAAATATTTAATAAATGTTTAAAATAATTTTAAAAGGAGATCAAACGGTGGTTTCTAATAGAAAGTTCGCTCCACACCCAACATAGTCTCAATATGCAGATATTGTTCCCTAGAAGAAACTAAACTATTTATATGGGTTTTTCAAACAGTATTTTTCCCTATAAATCAATCTACCTTAAAATGACAACACAGAACTCTTGTGGCCGAATAAATAAGGGAGCCAGAAAATAAAATAAATCCTATTCTGCATATATGAATATTGCAAACATAAATATAAAACCAAAGTTTGCACTTAACTGTAATGAACTCCTTCAGAGAAGCAATACCTGTTGCAGGCGATACAGGATTGGAAGGAAATTCTACAAAATCTAAATGAAAATTACAATATTAACTGTATGACCACCACAATCATCACTACCCAGGACTTTCTTAATAGACATTCTTAACAAATATCAACAGTATCATATTCAAAGCTCCAAAAATTACAGTACACTCCAGTCTAGTCTAGTCTAAGCATTCATGACTTTAATGGAGCTAATACCAGGTGGGGTATACACTTAAACGATAGATTAAATAAAAAATTTCATAAAGGGTGTGTTCTGATCAGAGAAATAAAATGAATCTTAGGCCTCTTCTGCACTAACTTGTAGATCTGGATATAATAACTTCTGGTCCAGATCCTTGAAATCCTCATGCATGGGTTAATATGGATCAAAGAGGTACCCCCACACACCCCTTTTAGTCCAGCTCAGTCTGCAAAAGACAGAGCCAGATCTGGATTAAGAGGTTCTTAATCTGGATCTACTATAGCCTAAATCAGGTCTACAAGCTAAGGCCCTTGTTCTACATCACAAGGAGTGCAGATGGCATGCCTCCACGATCTGGAACTACTGGTACCAGTGCACCATAGCATGCACCCAACTAAGTCCTGAAGCTAGGAACTGTCTCTCCTAGCTGTTGCAGGTACAGGGGAGCACTTACAAAGCTTTATTTTGCAGCCTCAGGGAGGCTGGAGCTGGATCAGCACCATCAGCGTGGACAGCGCTAATCTGTCCCATGCCTCCAAAAGATCCACTGATCCAGATCTAATCCACGTAGGAACCGAAAGGTCCTTAATCAATCCTGTTAGACACTCCTATCTTCAAACTGCAAAAATTAATAGTTCAAACATGTGCCTCTAAATCACCTAGTAGGGACTAAGAGATAATTCTTGGAAGCCGGGTATATAAAAAAGCTCTTAGAAATATGCTAAGAAAAACCAGGAGGAACATAGAAAATTCAAAATATTACTGTAAACTGCCATGGTAAACAGCTTCAGGATCTTTGAGAGGATTAAGCAGTATATAAATGTTTTTCAAATAAACTAATAATAGGTTAAAAGATTATTTTTCTTACTTGTGCCAAACTTGATAACGCTTAGCCTTGCTGAACCAAAATGGCATGATTCTAGAGCACATAATGCAATCTGTCTGGCATGTTGGATTTCTGAACCAGCCATGGAATTAGAGCAATCAAGACAGATAATGACTTCTCCACTAAGGCTTAGAGGGTCATATTGTGTTTCGAACTCTGGCTGAAATACTAGCATGCATGCCTGAAAGAAAGAAAATGGAAAACATCACTGAGGTTGACATTCATTTCAGGTTCAAAGGCGAGGCTAGAATAGAGGGGACAGAGACATGTCCTGTGTCATATGTTTAGATGTCTGCTGGAGCTTATGGCCAGCAAAAGTGAAAGTTTTGTGTGTCAAGGTCTGCAGTATCCAAGGCATTGGAAGTGGTGTTATGTTATATATTTTTCAACAGGAGTCAGAGAAGAAGCAAGTCCTTAGGCCGTAACACAAGACAGGTACATGAATTTGCTGGCATTAACCAACTGATGACAAACACTATACATTATTTTAAACAAAAAATACTTTAAGGGGACCCTTTGGTCAAAGAGCATCTAAAGCAGACAATATCATGGAGGGCCCAAATCATCCTACAGTTCATACAAGAAGAATCACTGAGGATAAACACAGGCCAGACAAGGCCAGGCTGGACATTCAGATCTAGGGACTGAGGAGGATTTTCTTCTCAAATCGGATCAGCTGATACTTATAGTTTCCTAGCCAGAGTTCTTTTGAGCGCGATGTGTATAGCTTAAGAGCTTGAATTAAACAGGTTAATTTTATTAATTCAGTCATAATTAATAATTAATATATAATTATTAATTAAGTGAGTCATAAAAACATTAGTACATTAGAGGAGCCTTGCTGGATGGTGCCACAGCTCATCTAGTCCAGTATTCTTTCTTTTATAATGGACCATCAATTGCTTCTGGGCATCTTCACCTGCTCTCAACTCCCTACAAATGGCCTTGAGAGGCATCCTGCCGGTCTCTCCAATCTGGTGGCAATACTTAGGCATCAAATCAAGTAGCCATTGATACACCTGTCATCCATTAATTCATCTAATCCTTTCTTACAGCTATCTAAGCTGGTTGCTGTCTCCACCTCTCCTGGCAGCAAATTCCATAGACTGGTGAGCCTCTTGATGAAATAAAAACCTTCGTCTTGTCTGTCCTGACTCTCCTGTCTAACACCTGCTTCAAAAGGCAGCCTAGAAATATTTTAAATTAATCATGAAACCCTTTTCCTCATCTAAGGTGGACTAAAGGCTAACCTTTTGTCTGAAAGATAGTATTTACTAGCCTTCAGTAATCAGAATATCCTCTTGCTCATTGGGTTTTTTTTTTAAATCATGCATTAATTGAAAGGGACAAAAGAATGGATGCCAACTTTTCAGCCTTCCTAGGGTTTTTAAAAAAACACTATAACCATTGTTCTATTTCATACAACATGAACACTTTGTTTAATAACAATCTAACAGCATTTTAGAATAACAGAACACCAAAAAGTTACCTCACTGTCTTTATCTGGATGCTTCTCCACCCACATTCTGGGCAAATGTACATTACCAATCAGGATTTCCATCGCAAAGCCACTTATATCCAAGAAACTGCCTTCAACTGTATGCAACACGGCTTTACAGTCTGTTTTCTGAAGTCAAGAGATTGGCAAATTAAATTCAGGAATACAGAAAAACATAACATTACTCACTGGATACCTAAGGCCTAAAATAAACTGATAACAGAGCAGGCCAGAACAAGAGAAGCTTTCTCTACTTCAGGACTTCAAGGTTAGCTTCTTCTGCTACTAAATTCACCTTACCTGTGTTCTCAGCATCTCAGGCATATTCTACTAACTGCTTATTTCACTCACTATAATGTTCCAAACTCCCATAATCCTCTTCACAAAATTCCATTTTGGCTTCACAACAACCCTGACAGATATCACAGGTATTCATAACCAAATCATAACTGACACCTCTTCAAGTTGGCATATGCACACATTTTATTTATATACTGCATATCTATTTTGTATTACCCCAGACATTTTAGAATCGGTATAACTGAATGAATGAATACGGGCACACACATATATAAAGTTCAAGTTTGTTTTCTGCATAAATAGGAGCAATTGCTGTTAAAAACTGGGGGGGATTCTTCTGCATCTTATAAGAGCCATTACCATATCTTGAAATACATAAGCAGGGAGTTTGGCTTACCTTTATTTTAAGTTGATGTGTCCAACTACTGATGTGATTAATTTCAAATGGCATTTCAACTGACATTTCCAAAGAGAACCCACTTTTGAAAGATAAAAAAATATTTTCCATATTATAAAGCAGACCAAGATTAGCATGTGGTTATCTATATCTCACACAGACATAGGCTGCATCCAGGCATCGCTTAGTTGTTGCACTATTTTTGGACATTCTGGAATAAAACATGAATATTCTGGAATATCCATGCTTTACTCTGTTAATCCAAATAGAGTGGAAAAGTAAGCAACATCCAGAGTAAGCCACACAGATAAATGGGATTAAGTATATCCCATTGTCCCTAGATATCAACATAGGGGTACTAAAGTGAAAATTTACACAAGTTCTGGTTTTAACTTAGCAGAAAATTTGCTATGTAGATGACACATAAAATTCATATTGGCTTAGATCCTAAGATAATTTTAGGAAGGTTACAGAACAAATTTGTCTATGGGCGTTTTTCCACTGTCAAAAGTACCCATTTTTGCACCCATTTAGGACCCATTTGGGTGTGAGCTGGATGACCCCATTTCCACTACGGCACCCGTTTGGGACCCGATTGTTTCCACTGCCATTGGGGAAATCCAGATCTAATGGGTACATTTTGGGCTTTAATCCGGATTTTCTGTAGACCCCATTAAAAGGGTCTACAATGGGGTATTCCCAGAAAATCCGGATTAAAGGGAGCCTGTTTCCACTGGAAACAGGCAATGGGGTCCAAAGGAGGCTAGGGTGAGGGGATGCACCTTTGGGACCCCCCCCCAACATTGGCTTCTAAGTCACTTCGAAGCTGACTTCACATTCACTTCGAAGTGACTTTGAAGCTGACTTCGAAGTCACTTCGAAATCACTTCGAAGTTACTTTGAAGACTGCACCCCCCTGCTCCCCAAAACACCTGGGGTAATAGACTGACCCCTTGTGGGTCGATTTGGATTCTCCAGATGGGTGCAAAGCTGTTTCCACAGCAGGGGTGTTAGCACCCATTCCTAATGGGTGCTATACCTCCTGTGGAAACACATTGGGTGCTTCCCTTAATCCGGATCTACTAGATCTGGATTAAGAAATGTACCCATTCCTTAGATCCGGATCTTCTTAGATCCAGATCTAAGGGCTGCAGTGGAAAAACACCCTATATCATCTTTCCCTTTATAACCAACTATGGTGAACTGTGGCACTAGAAGCTAATCACCAAGGATTAGACCTGTGTTCGGTCAGACTCACGGCAGAATTTATACCACCTACGCTCTAGCCGTTGACCTTTCTGTTTCATCTTTTTGTTTCGTCTCATTTCAAGGTGCTTTACGGACTCTGTACACTCTATAAAGTTGCCATAAATTCATAGAAAAGATGAAAATTTCATTTTTTTTTAAAGGCAATTTATTAAAATTAGGGGTGTGCATGGAGGCAATTTCCACATTTTATTCAAGGTGAATAGAATGTGGAAATATTTGACTCCGGCAGAATACTCCCCCGAGACGGATGTGGGGGTATTTGGATCTGGGCACAGATATTCTACAGATTAAAATACCCTTTTCTATTCTATTATATACTAAATTCTGTCAACTTACCCAGGTTTTTTTCTTGCTTTCTTAATGGCAACTTTTCTTACTGTATCCTAATTAAAAGAGCAAAAACAAAGCTTTACAGGTATGGTATTGCACACCAGCAGAGCTGGCACATATGATAATAATTTATCCCCCTGCTGCTGGCATGGCTGCAGACAGAGGGGAATTTATATCCATCTTTGGTGGGAATGCCCAAAGGTTAAAACATTTTGGAAAGAAGTCGAATATGAAACAAACAATATAATTGGTAGACAAATACATTGGTCAAAAGAACAACGTATTACCCAGATGATAAGAGGTGTACAAACTGACTGAAATGAACTGTATAAACTAAAACAGGCAATTAGAGCAGCACAGTTAGTTTTGGCCAAAGGATGGAAAGACAATAAGGTATGGAGCATTGAAAATTGGTATAAATATATGAATCGTTTTTTGTTATTTGATTTTCTAAGGGACAGAAGAATGATTTATATGGGTATGCTTACTAATAGAAATGGGATAAAATGTTATAGTACAATTTGAGCACCGGGTGGAGAAAGGCTTTAAAGGAAACAATTAATCTAATCCATCGCTTGAAATATAATGTTTGGCAATATTGACAATTCAGCTCCAATCTGTTCCAAGGGAGAAGGTGGGTGAGATGTTTTATTGCATTGTATCATTCTGTGGATGATTTAGATTGTAAACTTTTTTAAAAAACAACAACTAATAACTGTGCAGAAAAGACCGCAGACCTAGGGATGTGAACGAATGGGGATTTTTGCATTCAATTTGTATCTAATCGAATGTAAGAAAACTCGTATTTGTTTGAAAAGATTTGCTTCAAATGTGGTAGGATTCTATTCAATATGAATGTATTTCTAGAAATTTGTACAAATATCTGATACGAATGCATATGTATCAAATATCCCATATGCATCCACTCTGAAAGCATCAAATCTGCCCTGAATCCACTTTGAATTTACTTTCAAACCATGTTGAATACCCTCTGGATCTGCTGCAAATGTGACTGGCGCAGCCGCTTTCCCACCTCCCCATTTCACAAATATTCCGAAGCATTGGTGCAAATGTTCTGAAGCATCCGTACGAATACAAATGTTAATGTACGAATGTCGTAACATTCTATTTGCATACGAATGTCCAAATTCATACAAATATTGAAAGTTACAAATATTCACGCACATCCCTACACAGACCCTTTACCCCTTGTCCCATCCTCATTACACAAGAAGAACAGGATTACCTGTATATTTTCATTTAATGCTTTGTCCTGTTGTGCAGGGGCCACAGCAGTCGGCAGGTGAAAGGAAAGATATCCATTCTCATAACTGAGTTCTGTAATGTAGGTAATTTTGATAACAACGGCGGTTGAAGGTGGCAGGTTTCCCACAGAAACGGTAAAGATGTCCTATGGAAGAAGATTCACACTGTTAACCTTGCATAAAATATTGTACTTAACCAATTCTGTGCAGGTGCCTGTTCGAGATTTTGTTGTTCAGACAGCAGATTTTCTGCACTGGAAATCACCTAGGGCTAAGATGAATGATATGGCCAAATAGGTGCTAATGCAGAAAAATGGTGCTAATGAGGAAATTGAAAAGAAGGGAAACCGAGTGGACACTGTACACAAGCAAAATATTTCTCTTAATTACCTAAAATTTTCACATACCACTCAAACCCGACTGTTCTTACTGGAATGGTTCTCACCTGGAATGGTCCAGCTGTTCTGGAAGAAGGCCATCTGCTCTTGAGATGGCCGTTTTGGGACAGTCCCCACAGTATTCCAGAGATCACACAAGCTTTTGAGCTAGCTATGGAGATTCCAACAGCCAGGTTCCTGGCCTTGGAGCCTCCAGGGGACCCACTAGGGTGGTGCAATTTGGTCACCACTTTAAAGGTTCCCCCTGTTAAACTGGATCACAGAAACCTGCACTCTTCTGCGTGCCTCTGTAGGCTGGTTTATGCTTGAGTAGACCACTAGTAGACCCTTTGAAAAAGGTCTACTGCTATATCAAAATAGGTGGTCACCTAATCCACTATACACTCCCCCCCATGCAGACTGAGCAATCTAGCAGGGGGTACAGCCTCTCCAGTCTACTCCAAAGTACAGAACAGAAAGGTCCAGAAGTGGGCCATCTGGCACACTGTACTGGCAAGTTCGTAAATGCAGAGAAAATGCCCTCAGTGGCTACATCCAAATTCTGTTTATTACACGTACTCACCATATTTCCTTCTTGCCTTCTGTCTCCATCCATCTGTGCATCCACCCCAGCCAAGGGCACAAGCCAAGAACTTTTCTAACAGGTCCCTCATTGTTATGTTTAATTTCATGTTTATATTATGTTAATAATATTGCACAGTGCAGTTTTGCTTTAACAAGGTAATTCTATCCAAGACACCTTTTACCAATTTGCATTAAGGCAAAAGCACACTATACAAAACCACACAGTATGACGGACAACTTTAACAGGCCGTATCCAGGCTATAGTTTTTGGTTTGCAGACCTGATTGCTATCATAAACTGAATGCTATCTCATAGAATATAATGTGGTCTACCTACAGGCGCATCTTGATCCATTAGGTAAGCACCATCTCCTCGACTGATTGCCTCTCTGTACTCCTGGTGTGCCTTTTCCTTTTCTTTCACCTGTAGACATGGTTAAATGATTAATTTATCCCATGCAAAGTTGTTAAAAAGTTAAATTTAACCATAGTTGCATCTACAATCAATCAGAAATCAGGGGGAAGTGCAACAGGGGATGCAGACAGACTACTGAAGTTACTGCACGGACTATGTTACAAATTGTTACTTAGTAAATGATTTGTACTTGTTTTCTGGCATTACAACAGGGATATGTATCTGTGGCTTTCCAGATATTCTTCCATTCCAGAGACACAGATAATATGGGCAACACCATTATTTGGAGCTGACATCATATGGAGAACCATGGATATGCCATCCTGAATAAAATAAATCAGACGGGATAACCAGTGGGCTTTGTTGTGTTTATACACACATAATTAAATTTTTCAATAGGAGAATAAGAGGCAAACTACTTTCCCTTGGAATGTTCTTCTACTGTTTCCTATAGATATATGAGTACAGTTTCTGAGTCCAAGATCTATCAGTGAGACTCTTGCTACTTCAGAAACCCTGGGAGTGGGGTTTGATCCTTGCAAGACTAGGCCAAAGGCAGCTGGGAGCCATTAATATCACCTTCCAGCTCTGTAGGCCTATATAAGCTCAATGCTTCTGGCACTGGGCCCATCGCTGGAGGGGTTATTATTCAAGAGTCAACACTAAAGATCCCCTTGGAGATCCTGGGAGGACTGGGTGGCTGGTGGGAATTGTAACCTGTTTTTAAATTCATTTCATTGTTTACTATTCTTTTAGCTTAATTATGGGCCTTGTTCCCAAAGGCACTGAAATCTGGACTGGATTCGGACTTGGCATCCAGCATTTCCATTAAAATGGCCAGTAGTCCGAATCCGTGAAGATCTGTTCACATGCTAGTTCTTTTTCCCTGGACTTTCTACAGAAACCCCTGCAGAAATCCGGGGGGGGGGGGGACCCTGCTGAAACAGAACTTCAGCAATCTAGTCTGGGTTTTAGTGCCCTTGGAGGCGAGTGAAGGAGGAGAGCTGGCAGCCGGGGCGAAGACTGAACAGCAAGTGGGGGGTGGGGGAGGGGAGGCTGCCCCTCAGTGCCCGCTTCCCCTTGAAGGCAGCGAAAGCGCTTTGTGGGTGATTTGATTCAGGCAAAGGGGCAGCAGCAGGCAGGATCTGCCACCGCTGGCAGTATAGCAAGGGCAGTTGCCATCTAACATCCGCTGTGACAAATTTGCAGGGCACTTGGAGGGCAAAGTTGCTCTCGGATCCACAGAGGATTGGATGTGACAATTGAAAATGATCTAAATGAAGTGTCTGGAGAATGAAGACAAACTACTTGCTGGGGTTTGGCTCATCCTTGCCCTTCTAAGCTGATAAAGGAGACTATGCCTGGCTGGGTTCAGGGAGTGGTGAATACCTCTTTAAGAAGCAATGGCAACATCCGGTCTCTCAAATAGGCAGTATTGTACGCCCTCAGCAAAGGATCCTCCATGGATCCAGCTAAACAACTACTACCCAGTGGGTAATATACCCTTCCTGGGCAAGAGTGTCATGGCTGCCCAACTGCAAGCAAGTTTGGAGGAAGCCAATTATCTAGATCCATTTCAATCTGCACTCAGGCCCAGTTATGGCACTAAAACCACTGAAGTGCTGGACAGGTGCTCAGAGGCAGTAATGGGCTGGACAGAGGCCTACAAATTGGACAGAGGCCTATAAATTGAAACTGAATCCAAGCAAGATGGAGGTCTTGTGTCCAAGAAGAAGGGAAGCATTCCCTTGGAGTCTGCACTGACACTTGAAGCACAGGTGGAAGCAGTGACCACGAATGCCTATTTCCAGCTTCAAATGGCTTAGCAGCTATGGCTCATTCTGTACAGAGACAGTTTGGCCAAAATAATCAATGCTCTGGTAGCTTCCATCACAAGTCATATAGGAGCTGCATTGGCTGCCTATTTACTGCCAAGCCCAGTTCAAGGTATTAATGTTAACCTACTAGGCCTTTCCAGTAGGTTCCTCCATAACCACGTCCTAAGAACTGTCAGAGGCACAACCCTCAGCAGTTAAGAGATGGGGACACTTGGGAGGGTATTCTCAGTAACAGTCCTCAGGCTATGGAATAGTCTGAGATGCATTAGGCACCCTCATTGTATGTATTTATATGACACAATTTTTTCCGCTGCCCTTTAACTGAGGTAACAGAATCCACCCCCAATGTAAGCACTGTTTTTTGGCAATGGCGGTGATCCAAACCCCGAACAAGGGAATTTGTGACATCATCTTGTTTGTGAAGAAAACTCTTATCCAGTCACAATAACATCACTCTTTGGGTATCCCATATTAATTTTTTCATCCATCACCTTACCTCTCCTATTATATGCTTCCCTTTAATGAAAGCTTCGAATCCACAAACAGCAGCAGTGTCATCCAAAGGAAAGACATATTTGGCTTCAATAGGGCTACTTGACTGATTTTCATAAGCCTGAAACACCACAACCTGGGAAAAAAAGAAGAAGTTTATTTTGGAAATAACAACCCTCTGATATGCAATTTGGTGCTCTCCAAAAGTGCACGAAAAAGCAGAGAGGGACAGGGGATGACAACTGCCCAAAGGGACAGCCACCCTGGCAGCCATCTCACCGTTAATCAAATGCAGAGGAAGCCAGAGACAGTGGCAACCCCAACATGGAAGGAGCAGCAGAATTAAAAGCAGAGGTGCAGGGAAGAAAGCTCACTTGCTGGGAAACCAATCTGCACCCCGCAAACTCTATCACTCTAGTCAATATCAGAGAAATAGTCATGTTAGGTAGTTAGTAGCACTTGGAGACCAACAAGAGAAGGGCTGGTGGCATGAGCTTCCATAGACACGTCTACAGTACTTCTAAGGATGCTAGGGGACCCAATGTCAGGAACAGACTTACAGGAAACTGAATACAGGAGATGACAAAGGACATGTAAATGTGGTGGAGGGGATTAACTAGGTGGAGAAATGCAGAAGTAAATCCTTGGGTGTGGGGATAGCCTGGAGGAAGGAGTTGTAGCTGAGTGAATGAGTCAAGTAGTTAGCTAGTGTTGAAATATGCATAATGAGAGAGAAAACCATTATCTCATGAGATCATGCCACCAACTGTTCTCCTGTTAGTCTCCAAGTGCTACTAACTACCTTGCTGGACTCTATCATTGTAGTAAGGACATTCCTGGGGTGGAATAAAGAGCAGGCAATAGGAGGGGGCAACCTGGAAAGGTCCTCACTGTGTGATCTCCTCTGACACAAGAGACAGTATATCTCAAAAGACCACCTGCTGGGAGATTGTGAGCAGGTTGTGTACTTATGCCTTCCTTGTGGACTTCCAAAAGGCAACTGGTTGCCAATATGGGAACAGGCTGGTGAACTAGATGGATCAGTGGTTCTGTCAATCTGGGTCTTTGGTTCCTAGTTACTCTGAATCTAGGCCTGCTAGGGTGGGAAGGAGGAAGGGAGCTTGGATGAGTTATATTTTTAAATATGTTTTTAGTATGTGTTTTATCTTATATTGTGATCTATGCTGACACCTTCTAGTGAAGGGCAGAATACAAATTATAAATAAATAAATGAACATCAGGTCTGTTCTAGCTGGGCATTTTTAGTGTTCTTATGTAACTCTGGGGTCCCCAATGTACTGCCTAAGTGCACACATAGCTGATAAGAACTTCCTTGGAACCCTGAGACTGAACAGAGAAATCAAAGACAAATTCAGCCAAAGTTTAAATATCTAAACAAGACCTCCTTTCATATAGACCTGCCCATGTTCTAAGATCTGCCAGTGAGGCTCTCTTGGTTGTCCCATTATCAACAGAAGTTAAACGGCTGGGGAAACACAACTGGTGAAGACACAGCATTTTCCCTTAGCCTTTGGCTGAACAAATACCCTCCCTTTCTCCTTTAGGTACTTTCATTGTTATTTTAGTCAGTTCAGTTTAATTGTGTTTTTATTAGTTTCAATGTGACCCACTCTGATACCTTTGGTTATAGGGCAGGACACAAATACAAAGCAAGGAAGTAAGGAACTAAGGTTTCCCATTCTTTCCTTTCCTACCCATTATTTTAATAATACTTTTATGCAATTGATGTTGTGTAAACAGCTTCAAGATTATTTTTAATAGGAAGCAATGATTTTGAATTAAATGTTTTTTCCCATGCCTCAAAACAGCTGTTCTGTGACCATGCCTGCCACACTTTCTCAGATGGAATCCATACTGATTCCTGAAAATCTAAGCTTCGATTATTAAAAAGAAGCTTGATGGTAAAATGCACTAAAGTACTTGAAGAATTTAAAAAGGATTTTTCTGTGTTTAAATTATAAGTTCTGACTTTTTTGTGTTAGAAAGTAAGAAGAGGCCTGATGAGCCCACAGCCCATCTAGTTCAGTATCCGGTCTCACACAGCGTCCCACAAATTGCTTATGGGCATCAGAAACAGAAGACAAAGGCAAAATCTTCGCCTGCTCTCAAGCTCCTGCAAATAGCCTTTAGAAGTATCCTGTCTGAATCTCCAGTCTGGAGGAAGTACCTAGGCATCCATTCTAGCAGCCAATAAGAATATTAAAAAACAAACAAAATCAACCCAATAATATATTTAGCATGCTAGGAAAGAAAGGCATTACCTCTGCTATGAAGTCTATTACTCTTCCCTTGATGTGAATTTCTTTAAGAGGAATTGGATTTCCAGATTTGTCCAGAAGGCCAGCAGTTATATCATTCAGCAGGTCTGTACTTGGTATTTGACAATCTAAACAAAAAAAATTGTTCAAGGTAGCTCCAAACATTTTTAATCATGTCCTTGCGAGCAGTAAGAAGTCAGAAGTTCTCTTCTGCTGCCTGAAACCAAGGAAGATAATAATGTTTGCACAAACACCTGAGTGTTCATGCAACAGTAAGGGGAAAAAAACCTTTTTGCTTAACCTAGGGCCATGAGGCATATGAAGCTACTTTTAAGTTGAGACAAGTCAGTGGCTCTTGTGGCAATGACCAGCAACAAATATCCAGGGCTCCAGAGATGACTCTGGATCTGATTGAAGATATGAGGAATTTAACCTGTGACTGTTGCAGGAGATAGCTGTAGCCCAGTGGTAGAGCAACCGCCTTGAAAGCCTAAGGGTCATAGATTTGATTCCCAGCATCTCCTGGAAGAGGGTATGCCAAACCATTCCCCTTCCTTCCCTTCACGAGTTACTGTCCTTCCCGTGGACCCAACAGTCTTACAACCAGGAATTCTTCAATTTTAAGATTCACTCTCATTACTTTTAATCATACCAAACAACACCCCTCTTCAGAACAAAGAGAGGAAATCCAATGAATGTGTATGGTAGAACTTGAGCAATGCAGTAATAATAATTTTATTCTAATTCTTCCACTTAATTCAGACATCCTAGGGGCTGCCCTGCTGGGGATTCCCAATGCATTTGTGGATGTGCCTATGTAAGAAACAGTAAGGCAAGATCAAGATATATCTTCACCTCCATTCTACCTGGACCGTACATTGTTCCTGATCTTCCCGCCAATGGGACGAACTTTCTGCTGGGTCTTCAGGGTTTGCTTTTTCTTCCCAAATCCTAGCTATCAACTGGAATCCCATTGTTCTAGCACCCACTCTCTCTTTGTGCCTGTACCTCACCTGACAACCATCTCAAGCCATGCTGCTGTAGCTAGCAGTGTGATTTTTTCAAGTATGCCCCGGCCTAGTCTGTCCAAAATGGAGGACCATGGTCCTCCTGGTAGACATAGTGCATGCACTTGTGTGCCTACACTTCCTGGAAGGCCTCAGACATGACCAACCACATTTGAAGGCTTCCAAGAAGTAGAGGCATGCTGGCTGGCTGGAGGAACTCATTGTTGTCTACTCAAAAAGCCCTAGGCCAAGGTGGAGTGGACTGTCCATGAGGCACCCTCATTGTATATGTTCAGGACATAGATGATGTACTTTTTTAGGCCGGCCTTTGCCTGAGGTAACAACATCCCCTCCCCATAAAGCTACTGTCATTGTTTTAGTGATTATTTTAATCTATTGTTATTATGAGTTTATTGTAATCTGCCCTGTGACCTTCAGGTCTATGGCAGGATAGAAATAAAAGAAAATAAAACAAATAAAACAAAATGTATACTGGATTGGGCTTCTCTCTCAAACCATGAGGATTTCAATTACAGAATATGCTTTTAAAAAAAGACAACTCAAATGTTACAATTCATAAAATAAGTTGTTGTTGTTTTACCTTCAGGCCCTAATGGATGCTCTAAGGAAGGAATCTCTTCCTGGTCTTCTTGAACCACAGGACAGAACTCTTTTACTTTGTCACTGGCAAGGCTAAACTTAACCACATATCTGATTTGGACTTGACTAGTTCTGTACACTACAAATTCGTCATCCTTGCAGAAAGAAAAACAAGCGTCAAAAACAAGGCAAGAAGCAAATGTTGCTAGTTTTGCAACAGCAACAATACAGGTGTGAACGAAGCCAATTTACCACATTCAATCCGATATGTGCGCCCCCCACCCCAACAAATGTGGAGAGCTTTGTATTCGTGCACGAATATTCATACAAATATTTATGCACAAAACAAAGCAAATTCTCCCACTTTTCCCTTCCCATCCTCCCCACTTACCTTTCGTTGTGCCACCACCGCTGTGTGCATTTCTCCTTAAATGGGTGAGAAAAGTGGGGTAGAAAAGCCAACTCTTCTTCTTCTTCTTAAGCATTTCCAAGTTTGCACACACAACTCTCCATCCAGGGATTACAATCACTGAGTAGGGAGCTACATGCGCAGAATCGGAAGGCCCGTTTCAGCCTCTGAAAAGTGCCCGGGGATGCCACTGTGGCTTTCTTTTCCATTCTGGTGCTCTTTGGAGGCTAAAGCAACACTTCCGGGATTGTACATGCAGCTTCCGATCTAGGGATCGCGCAATGCAGTGGAAGCCATGCATGCTAGCACAGAACTGCTTGGGAGAAAAGCACATGGAGGCCGTGGCACAATGAAAGGTAAGTGGGGCAATGGGAGACTTGTGGGGCTTCCAGCCTTCACTGAAGCTTCAGCCAAAGCTTTGACGAATACCGGATAATCCAATTCGCCGATGAACTCAATTCATCCACAGATGTTGGAATTTTTACATATTCGTACAAGTTCTGAAAAGCACAAATATTATTACACATCCCTAAACAACAAAAATCAAGAGCTAATCTGTGCAGTTCCTTGCTCAATTTTTACAATCCAAGAGTGACAAAAAAGTCACTACAGTGGTACCTCGACATACAAGTGCCCTGACATACAAGTGTTTTGAGATACAAGCCGCCGAGCGAGTGATATTTTGCTTTGAGATGAGAGCAAGATTTGAGATACGAGTATGTAAATACAGTACAGTACATAACAAAAACAACTGAGGCGGTGTTTTGGGAGCTGGAATGGATTAATGGGAAAATTGCTTTGAGATACGAGCGATTTGACATAAGAGCAAGGTTACGGAACAAATTAAACTCGTATGTCAAGGTACCACTGTATTATCTACTGAAAGATACAGTACAGTCCTTTAATACATAAACAGAGCAAACAGGAGCAAGAACAGCACAGATGGTGACAAAAGTTAACTAAAGATTGACCAGACACACTAAAAGAGGCACTCTCTGGGCTGAGTATGAAGCGACAGACCTTTTCCCTGCATTTGCCTTATTCTGTTTTGAAGTCTGAGACAGGTCCCCAACTTTCTTTAAGACAGGTTGGACAGGAAACAACATCAGCAAAGAGGCAGGGTTTCCCACTGAGTGGCCAATCAGTTGGTAGTACTCTTGGTCAGGGTAGGTGCTGCCTGATTCGGAGACAAATTTAGGCTGCTCTACAGCAAAAATGGTAGTTTCTCAATTGCATATTTGGACAGCTGTTTGTAAGGCATTCTTGATGAGTATGGAAGTGGGACACTTTGGGGTTTTTCCCACTATCACTAGAAGTACCCATTAAGTACCCATTAAGGACCCATGAGACTTACAGTAATACCACTATGTGGCCCATTGCAATCCCCCTCAGCTTCCTCTCTTGCTCAAAGGGGGGGGGGTATGGTTACATTGTTAAGACCGTGAAAATCTGTTTTGCTGACAGCATAACAAGCCTGTTTCTGAATGTGCCTACTTTTAACATTTCTTCTAAATCTTTTTATTTATTGCAGGTAAATGTGAAATAGTTACTCAGCTCAAATTAATACCTCAAAATCTGATTGTTTGTCTTTTGCTTTGCAGATCCCATGTACACTGTCATAATTAGATGGTGCAGATGTTAACGAACTATCTATCTCACGTGTTTCCCAACAAGCCCCAAGGGCTACATTGCAAATTGCAAGCAGTCGTGTTCCATCTGTTTTGCTTGGCTTAGAGTACTTCAGGCTTGTACTGTTAAAAAACAAAAGACTGTGAACAGCTGAGTATATTGAATTATTTCCAGTATCCTGCTGGGTTTTCTTCTTTTAGAAAAAAAAGAGGAAGGAGTTGGGGTGCCTCCAGACATGATGAAAGCTTTGAAGTCACTTCACAGCTTCTATCTATCTGACAGAAAGGTTGTTTGGAAGCTGCGGAGGGACTGCGCTGCCACTTCAGGTCTGTCAGGAAAAGCTGACTGGAAGCTGTGCAGGGACTACACTGCTGCTTCCTGACAGACAAACAGAACACTTGATCACCCACAGTATGAGCACATCATTAAATGGGAATTCCGCAGTAAAAAGTTGCTATTTAATCAGCAGTTTTTTACTGAGGGACAGGTGGAATGTTGTACTTATTCTGTCAGCAAAAGTAGTGCAGTCCGTGGATAGTTTTTAATCATGTCTGAAGGCACCCTTGTTCTCTTCATAATTTTCTTCTTTTTTTTCTCCTTGAACCTTCATACTTACATACTTGGCTAATAACAGAATTTATTTTAAAATTGCACTCCAAAAAGATTCAAGGGCAGTGTACAGATACGTTAGGCAACCCTACTAAAGAGGGCCATAATGGTGCTATATTCCCCTCACCTAGATAGGATCTTCCAGCAGGCCTGGAGCCTGTGGTAAGTTCTTTATTAAGCTCATCTTTAGCAATTCAGACATCTTTCATTCATTTCATGTGACCAGGCCAACATAAGCATTGTTAAGAAACAAAAAATCAGCATGTTTGGAACCTTCACTTTCACCACAACTGTATTCTTGCTGACAATGCACCATTGTGTGTTGTCTCTATATTATACTATATTGATAGTTGTAAAAATACATTTCCCCCTCCCACACAGAGTAGTTGTATGGAATTCATGTCCATTGCTTGCATAACAAGCTACAACAAATGGAAATTCCTTTGTTTATGCAGCTCTTAAAGATACATGAGCCCTTAACTGGATTCCCTATGACAGACATATATATTGATGGTCACTCAGCTGTAGAGAACATTCCAAATGTTATTACCATACAGTATTTCAGACCTTATGGAATTGCTGAAGTAAATACCACTGCCCAAGTTCCCACAGTCAGTTCTCTCCAAGCCATGTTCTTCAACTGCCATCTTTGGCAAGAGGAGTCCACTAAAAAAACAAAAATTCACGTGGTAAAGTTTCACAAGATGTAGAGATGCAAAATAGTTTCTCAGCAACAGTAATATTTATTTAAGTGGTGGTAGTTAGATTAATAGAGAAAAGAAGAGCCTTGCTGGATTGGACCACAGCCCATCTAGTTCAGATTCCTCTCTCATACAGTGGCTCACAATTGCTTCTGGACATTCTCCAGAAGAAGACAAAGACAAAACCTTCACCTGCTCTTGTCTCTCTACAAATGGCCTTGAGGGACATCAGCAATCCATTCTAGTAGTCATTATACACCTGTTGAGAACACATGAATGTTTTGATGACTATGTCATCCACTTGAGATGCCCAGAATCAACTGGGAGGGTCCACCATGTGAGACAAGAAGCTGGTCTAGATGGGTTGTGGGTTGTGAGATTTTCTTTAGGTCCCATAATTGCCTTCTGCCATCTGGAGGCACCCTATGTTATATGTTCACTGTGTACTATTGATGTAACGTATACGTGGTCTACAATTTTAAAGAATAATTAGGATATTTGCTATTCAGTAATATTTCTAAGTGTAAATAATGATAAATTATAAATATTCTGCTTTTGGATTGCATACAGTACTTCTTTGAAAGTGGACTCTGTTTCTAGCCAACAATGGCTACTTGCCAACTAAATAATGATTGCAATAGTAAGTCAATTCTAGCTTACTTAAACCTGTATTTGGCCATCACATGCAGCTATAGTAAAAAAAAATAGAGCTTTTGTTCCTGTTCACACTTAGGTTCTTGAATGAGAAACTTGGGCAAATATTAGAATATATAATTTCACACAATTTGAGTGTGAGATATTTTCATGAAACCTGAACAACTGAGACCACATGCATAATTTAAATTCATTAATCTAACTTCGCCTAAGCCAGACTAAGCAACAGGACTAGTTACTCATTCAGGGCGCATCTTCACGGCGTCGTTATCTCGAATTCAAAATGTTTTGACTCCGCCCAGTTCAGACGGCAGTTCGGCTTAACACGCTCCTTCCGTGTTAAACCACCTTAAACCGTTTTAAAGTAAATCCTGATTTCAACAGGTCTCACTCCGAATCGTGCGCTCGATAGGTGTTTCATTTTTTACTGTGTGGACAGTATCATTTTCCGGGATGAGATTCCATGTCCAGGCTGTTCCGCCCCCAATCGCACTGTAACCAATGGGCTGTCCGTATTGTAGGCATGTCATGTTTAGGATTCCCTCCCCCAATAGCTTTCATTGAATAGTGATTTCATTGAAAGAATCCAGCCTCCAAACAGCCACTACCTCAAAAGCTACACTGTAGCGATGTAGCTTAATAACAATGTTGCAGTTTTGCGCAGTTCTGAACTTTAAAAAGGGAAAGGAAAGGAAAGCCCTGGAGCTTGTATTTTAAAAGCTGCGGCTATGAAGGGGTTTTGAGTTGCTGCTGCAGCTGCTGTGTGCCCTGTGAAAGCAAAGGAAAAGCCCCTCGGTCCCCTCCAGCCCAGCCTCTCCGCGCGAGGGAAGCGCGGGTGGGAAAGGGGGATCCAGACATCTTCGGAATCGCCTAAGTTCTGAACTTTAAGGGAAAGGAAAGGAAAGCCCTTGAGCTTGTATTTTAAAAGCTGTGGCTATGAAGGGGTTTTGAGTCGCTGCTGCGGCTGCTGTGTGCCCTGTGAAAGCAAAGGAAAAGCCCCTCGGTCCCCTCGGGGACACAGAGCTGCACAGCGATGAGGGCGGGAGGTCTGATCTCTGTTACTTTGGGGCTGATCCTGGGAGGGAGCAGGGCGAAAGGCGCCGAGAATGCGGCAGCAGCGGCAGCGGCAGCGGCAGGCAATGAGGAGTGCCAGGATGGATAGATGGATGGATGGATGGATGGATGGATGGATGGATGGATGGATGGATGGATGGATGGCTGCTGCTGCTGGGAAGGGGGAGGGAAGAGAATGGCCGGATCGGACAGGGAATCCCCGGCGGAGCATGGATGACACAAAGGGAAGGGAGGGTGGGATCCTGGGAGTGAGGACCAATCAGAGAGAGGGGGTGGGCAATGGCCGGGAGGACAGGTTTGCCGTCTGGACTCCCAGGATTGATTCCGATTTAAGGCTGCCCTCGGCATGCCACTGAACCGGGTTAACTTGCAATTCGTGTAAACAGGATTAACCCGGTTCACTTATTTCGGATTCCTTAAACCGAAATAAGACATGCCATGGGGAAGTGCTCTCAGAGAAGGAAGTAGTTACAATGCTCTTGAAACATGGTGAGGTCTTACCGGGAGAGGATCCCAACAAAGTTGTGAACAGATGATGCATGGAACAAAGGCTGGACGTTGCCAAGTTGACTCTCAAACTCAGTGACTTCACTTCTTCTGCCAACTTTGTAGATCTGTAAAATGTCTATATGATGTTCACTGAAGGAAAAATCAAAACATATACAGATATCTTATGAATGAGCACAGCAGGATTTGTCACACTTGCCTATCTGACCAACTGGATACCAGGTTTCCTGTGCGTGAGTTACAGTGAGTCCCACAAGCAAAGTCCCACAATATCTGACAAGATACAATGGAAGAAAAAGAAAGAGGAGGAGATTTGGTTTTTATACCCTGCTTTTTCTCACCCATTTAAGGGGACTCAAAGTGGCTGACAAACCTTCTGTTCCCCCCACACACACACACACCAGATACCTTGTGAGGTAGGCGGGATTTGTGAGAGCTTAGAAAGAGAGCCCAAGGTCTTCCAGCTGCTTTTGTGAAGGAATGTGGAATCGAACTGGAAGACTACCAGATAAGAATCCAACATTTTAACCACAAGACCAAACTCACCAGAAAACACACACATGTACACTTATATATGCTTTTTTTTTTTTTACCAGTGACATGCTTACATAAGAATGTAAATCTGTGAATCTCTAGATACTTGCTCAACTCTGGCTGTGGCCACAATTTCACTTTAAATCTTCTTCAGTCCATCTTCAGATCACAATGCTCACATCTTTTCATTTCTATCCATTTTATTTATGGGCTTTTCACTCTCCATTTCAACTTTCTGAGGTGAAAAGTCCACAAATAAAACAGATAAAAATTAAAAGGTGCGAGTGTTGTGATCAGAAGATGGACTGAAGAAGGTCTGACCACGACAACCATCAAGCCCTAGCAGCTGTGTATCTGGAGGGCTCCTGGCCCCCCATTTCTAAATTGCATTGTAAGGTTCAAGAAAATTTTGCCTGGGGACAAAGATTCCTTTCAGGTGAGGCTCTTTAAATTATGTGGCTCTTCCCTATTAACAAAGTTTTCTAAAAAATTTCTTTTTTCATCTTTCAGGATCATAAAAAAACAAGATTATGATAATGACCAATAGTCAATGAACCCAGGCAGCACAAAGGAAGAAATTATATACCTATCTTTAAACTTACCTAATATTTTGGCCCATGAGTTGCTTAACATTGCCAAACTCTTCACTGACTGGGTAAACTGCATCTATTCTGCATCTCAAAGCCCGGTACTTAGATATAGATGTTGGGTTAGGAATTGACATATTTGTTTCACGAACATTCAGCATGTCTCTGATCAGCTATAAAAATATATACGTTTATTAATATTTATTTATGGCATAGCACCCAAGGCAAGGGATATTATTTTCTTCCATTTTCTTAGACTGAGGCTACATTCAGGGACGTGCTAGAAAACCAACACGGCAGTGACAGTGTCCCAAGAGGACATAGTGAGATGCGAATAAAATCTTGCATTTTCCTTTTGCCATCTGGAGGTAGCCTTGGATGCCCAAATATAGTATCAGAACTCCCTGTATATGACAAGTGACATTACTTGATATATGCTATTTCCCCAAGAAACACCCTAGTTACCTATTTTAAACAACACTAATGCTTCATCCAGACAGCACTTATTCAGCAAGGCTCTTCTTTTGTCTATTAATCTAACTATTTGGATAATCTGGAGTAAAAGACATCCAGACACATTCTATTCTGGATTATGCATGCTGTCTGGATGACGTCTAAATGCTTCATCTGATGAACATTTCTACGCCTGGGATCTTGACTAGACCTCAGTAATTCTTCAACATCTGAACATTCATGAACAATTAGTATATTACCCGCTTATCTGATAACCTTAAAACCCATTTCACAAGTGAAGGGAAACATATAGCCTTCCAGTTATAGTTAGACCCCATCTCCCATCAGCCCTATCTAGCTTTGCTTATAGAAGTAATAGTTGAAACAATTCATAAGATGTCACACCTGCAGCACACAGCTCCTATTATACAGAGACACATTGAAAACAAATTTAGATTTGATACTGTTACCTGGCAGAGATCCTGTTTGTTAGAAAGCAGCTTTTTGCTAACATCATAATCCAGCCCATTTTTGTGGGGAATAATTTTATAAAACTCTGCTAGCACTGCAATCAACTCGGTTGAAGGTTTATTCTCTTCCAGTGCCTTCTTTGCTTGAAGTAGAATACCTTCTGCTTTGCTCACCTTTTAACAAAACATGACACAAAAATGTTTCCCCTGTTTTTAAAACAATGGTAAAACACAAACAGCACGAAGAAATGTAGGTAGAAAAATGATCTATGCATTTCTGCAATACTTCTGAATTTCAAAAAGCACAGAAAGATGTCCATCCTTTTTAAACATGCAGTGATCCAGAAAACAGCTGAATTTCTGTGTGTGAAAATAAGCAACTGTACAAACCTCAAACCGGTACCTTCTACATGTCTGTTTTTAGGGGTACAAAGCATTTCAACAGAGTTCATACATTTTAAAAAGCTAACTAAATTACTAGCATATTATCAGGGTCCCCCATAGGGCAGACTTCATGGGTGCATTCCCATACAAATTTAAATCTGTATTGAATAAGTTTTCAGGATCGGGAGATCCCATGTATTTTTTTATTTCTAGACTATTGTGCAAAAATTCGCAGAAAAAAAGTCCTCACAAAAACTGTTCTCAGTCCCCTTTTGGAGCCCAGCTACATTACTTTTTTTTGCCTTTGGGAATGCTATGGGACTATTTGGGGCAGGGATCTATCCTTCTGACCAGTGCCTGCCAGATATGGGTGGAATTTCACTCTGCAAAGGTCTCCCCCTTCCCCTCATCATGCCTGCTTTGAACCCACTGAAATTAGGAGAGTTTTTTTAAAACAGTCGTTCTCAACCTTGCTAATGCCACGACCCCTTAATGGAGTTCCTCATGTTGTGGAGACCCCCACCCATGGGGGCAGAGCAGCTGGAAGGTGGGAGGGAAGGGCGGTGGGAGACTCGTCGCGACCCCTCTGAAAGGGTAGTTCGACCCCCAAAGGGGTCCCAACCCCCAGGTTGAGAAACACTGTTTTAAAAACACAAGTCTCAGGAGACAGATACATTGTTGCTAGGCTGCCACAGTGCAGCCTGAGCCTCAGTTTTACAGAGGGAAACAGAGGCAAAATGAAAGAGAAATAGCCTCTGCCCCCCCCGCCCCCGTGTGAGCTGTCAGACTCAGTTTTGAAAGGGAATTTGTGCTGTCGGTTCTCCTTTTTAAAAGCAAACAGGGAGAATCGGCAGGGAGGGAGCTTCCAATTTGAAAAGGAAAATGTGAAAGGGGTCATTGCTTTGTTCTTTTGCTCAGCTAATTCTGCGGGGCAGACTTAACAGGGGTTGGATGGGGGAGAGGGGGACATTAAAACATTCTGTTTCTCTGTGCTAGGGTTTTTTGCAGTTTGAGTGGGAACATCAGTATTCAGGTTCAGCCTGTATTATCCTCAAGGAAATGGGAACAGCCAGAATGTGCACTCAGTCCTGAATCTGGATTTTAAAAGTCCAACCCGGCTTTAAAAAGTCAAGTGGGAATGCAGCCCATGTATGTATAAAAATAGTAAAAAAGAGAGGAAGTATACATAGCTCTGAGGCACAACCCTTACTCCCTTTGTCTGCCTCCTTGTATCTGAAACTCAAAAGGAAGCAAAAGGTATGATACTTGTCTTTAAAGAAACAAAGGACCAAGAAAGTTAATTACAGATCAATGAAGGAATGGTTGATGTCACAGGCTCTCCCTTTTACACTCAGGGAATATTACTTGTGAATCTGAGGCCCAGGTTCCAAGGTCCAATCTCCAGAAAGGATTCCTGCCCTGTTTATCTCCCAACACCCTGCAATGCTTTCTTGAGACAACAGGTGGCAGGCACTGCTAGACAGGGAGATTGGGGGGAGGCTATGGGTGGAGAAGCAAGAAGTGTCAAGTGGTCTACACCCTCCACCACCACCACTTGACCTGGCACTGCTACTGTTTACCCCTAAAAGCAAACAAGTGTTCAGAAAAACCATTTGCACGGAGCCCATTCCAGGTGTTGTGATAAGAACTGTGAAATTATTTTCTAGGTTGTGGTAAAGGGAATGGTGTGCACTTACACATTGTGCCTGGTAAAACATGAATATCAGATTCTGTTTGTACAAATGTTCCACAAATTGAACATGACAGAATGTGAACATCATGTAGCATCTGTCTGTCTGTACCTGAAGGTCTCAGGGCAAGTAACAACATTTAAAATCAGACATATATTAAAACAACAACATTATATATTGAAACAGTAACAGCATCTGTAAAGCAGGAAGAGAGTATATTCCTGTTTAACCAAAGGCCAGGGCAAAGAGGTGTGTCTTCACTGCCTTCCTCAACATATACAGTGAAGGAGCCTGACGCACCTCAAGGGGGAGATTATTTCATAGCCTTGAAGGCCCTCTCCCAGATGCCTACCCCTTTTACTGGTGGAACAACCAGGAGGGCCTCCCCTCCAGATCTTAAGGCATGGGCAGGTAGATATGGAAGAGCAGGAAATCCAAACATGTACTTCCTCAGCAATATTACAAATCAGGGAATAAAATGTTTGCACAAAGCAGCTATTGTCTTACGTCATTGAGGCTGATGCTGGCCACTGGCTTAGCTAACAGATGAGTCAAGTGCCCAAGTGCTTCTTCCCAGATAAGTTCTACAAATATTCTGACTTCTTCAGACAACGCCCCAGAGCTGATGGCATCTGCTACAAGCATCTAGAAACATACCAAAAAATTAACAAAAAATAGCCAAATATAAAGAGCAACTTGAAACACTGCACCTCCCCATACAGCAAAAAGAAAGTACCTCTAATGGGTCTTAGTGATGGCTTATAAATGGTTTGCAGGTGGGATTGTTCATATGCCACTCTGTGCCTTCCCCTTCTCATGAGAATTCTAAGCTAGAAAAATTGGATTCAAGATGGAATGAGACCATGAGTGCCACACCCTAAGGTGCCTTTGAACTGCTTTCTTTGCTAGTGCGAACTCAGGCTGTGAATGTTCACTGAAGAGACAGAGTGCCACGTATCAGATTCCCACCTGTGAACCATCTCAGCCACCTCAGAGGTTATTTTTTACTGTGTCCGCATGCAGCCTCAGGTAGTATAGAAGCGTTATCACTTTCGAAAGTGAAAATTTATGTTACTAGAGCCAAAATATACCAAAAAGAAATGAACCTGTCTTTTTCTCCCACCCATTACCATCTGTCTTTAAGGCACCTTCAAGAGGGGCATTCAGATGTCTCTTCAGAAATGCCCAAATTCTGTTTGTTTTGAGGTAGAAAATTCTGGGCTAGAAAAGGCAAAACAGAGAAGTCTTGGGAACATGAGGGCCACGCACGAATTCTGATACCCCTCTGAGACACCCCTTTTGTTATATCTGAACACATCATCAGCCTGCCTATCTACAGCTGTCTCTAGACCGCAAAGCAAAACACTGGTTATAAATAGGAACCTGGCATTGCCCCTTGTTGTGGCGTGCGAGACATACCAAGGTTCTCATAGATTTACTTACCTGCACATTTGGCGAACTCAACTCAGCATTAGCTTGCTGGGAATGTCTTGGAATTCACTGCCTGCTGGCACTCTTCTTTTTAATTTTTTTACACACTTGGTAAGCAGAGTTCCCAGCAAACTTATGCCAATAGCAATTTACTGGTTACACAGGAGCGCAAAATTATTCCAGAAAACCCAGGTAGCATTGCTGACTTTTCCAGAATAGCATTGCAATAGCAGTTTTTTTGGCGTTAGGACTGGCATTGCTTTGGGAAGCTCACATAAATGTCTGGCAATCCTAACACAATGCCAGTAAGATTTCATGACTTTTTGCTTTTCTAAAAAAAAAGCCTGAATATTGTATTTTCTGCCATATAAGAGGTAGCCCTGGCATATTAACGCTATATATCCTCTATCTGGACGGGATCTCATCTTTTCTCCAAAAATCACCCTGCATGCTATTTTTAATTTATTTTTCCTAAATATTCCTTGCCAAATTATATAGTAGTAAAGACGAAGAAGAAGAGTTGGCTTTTCTATCCCACTTTTCTCACCCATTTAAGGGAACTCAAAGTGGCTGACAAAGTTTCTATTCTACTCTCCACAACAGAACACCCTGTGAGGTAGGTGGGGCTGTGAGAGATCAGAGGAGAGCTGTGACTAGCCCAAGGTCACCCAGCTGGTTTCATGTAGGAGTGCAGAATCAAACCTGGTATTCCCAGATAAGAGTCTGGCCCCTTAACCACTAGACCAAACTGGTAGTTATCCATGTATGTTAAAGTTTAGGGAGTTCTCCAACATCAACGTTACGGTTAAAATAAACATTTACATTCAAACACTTAAAAAATATGCAAACCTCTTGCAGTTTTGCTGAAGCTAAATATTCTGCTTCACGTGGAAAATATTCTTTTAACTGAAAATCTGCCTTCTTCAAATGTTCAATGCAAAGGGCATAGAATCTTCTAGACTCTTCAGAGGTCTCAGCTGGTATAAACCGTTTTTGGTCCTGAGAACAAATAACATTAAAATGGCTTTTGATGCACTGTAATGTAGGCTCTTTCAAACAATTCATGTAGGGTTTTTTTCTAATCCAAAAGATGAAATACAATCATGACAAGGATGCAAAAACTTACAATTCTGCAGTATTCAAGAAAATGAAGAAACAAAGTCATGCCTAGAATGGTGGTATAGGAATTCGGGAAACAAATGTTTTATTGAAACAACCATCCCAATGTACCTTTTGACCATCCAACACACTGTAGCTTGCCCAGATGCGGAAGGGGAAATCACACTGTTTCTGAGAGCACTGGAGTTCCACAACAAGATATCCACCAGGTGCTGCTACCTGAATGGGAAATAACTGGTGTTTAAAACATTTTCCATCTTATAGTAGGGTTGTTGTCAACCTAATACAGTCAATTACAGGTATGCCCCTATATCCACTGGTCCAGTAACTGCAGTTTCACTTATCTGCAGTCCACGGGACCAGCCCCTGACCACCACCACCACCACATGGTGCCATTTGACCTCCTGGAACCCTGGGGAAGTAGGAAATCATGGGAAATCATGCAAGATTTCCCAGGAATAATGGGAAACCACGTGAGATTTCCCAGTGTTTCATATATCTTCGTTTCTAGTAACCTGGATAGAAGCTGGTACATATCCCCTGTGGATATGGGGATACGCCTGTAATTAAATAATGCTATTCCCACATTAACCAAAACAGCACAGTAATGTAGATCAATATGATATAAACATTAATTAAATTAAAACAGCAAAATTAAAGCAGTAAAATAATGCATCAAATGCCAGTGATCATAAAAACAATTGTTAAAGAATGTCTAACACCAGGAAATGAGGAGGGGTTTTAAGATCTCCATAATTACTGGTATGTAAAGCACAGTGGTTGCTAAGATAGTTGGGTCAGGTACTCATCTTGCTATAAACTCAGTTGTGAAAAAGAGATTGTCGCACAACAAAGGATCCATTTGTAAATCAACATCACTTCCTAGAATAGATGACATATGTGAAGCAAGACCTACAAACTTAATAAAGATACACAATTTAGAAGTATGTGTGGAAAAGAGAAACTAAAGGGCAACAAGTTACAATCTTCCCAGAGGAAGAACTGCGTAATTCTAATACCACCATTAAGAAGACTGACTCTGGTTCCTGATCATTATGAATTGGAGCCTGTAACTGAGATATTCATATTATGTTTATCTTAGCCTCTATGCCCAATAGTATGGCATGGCTGTGGCTGGCAATAAACAATCAAGACTACCAGGAAGCACTCTATTAAGCTGATGGGCAGGAGAGTTAGGACTGACAAGAGGAGTATTTTCACTCAGCGGGTCATCGATCTATGAAACTTACTACCAGAAGAGGTGGAGATAGCAGGCAACCTGGATAGCTTTAAGAAAACAGTAGACCAATTCATGGAAGACAGGTGTATCAATGGCTTTTGGAATGATGCCTAGATACTGCCTTCAGCTTGAGGAGACAGGCAAGATACTTCTCAAGGCCACTGACAGGGAGCAAGTGAATGTTTTGCTTGAGAAAGCCCAGGAGATGGGCCATGGCCAGATCCAGCAAGGTTCCTCTTACGTTCTTATTTAGGATTTTAAATGAGATAGTTGTTCCTACCTTTTCAAGGATATCATACTTTGCAACTTCAAAGTCTTCATGGAAGTCAGGAATATTTTCACTATTATTTGAAAGCCATCTGGAACAAATTAAAAACAAAGCATTTCACATTTTTTTGGACTTGTCAGCACTTCACAAAGCAGAATCAATGGGACCAAGGGAAGGAGTCTAAAGCTGTAACCAGACACAGCAAAAAAGCATCTCTAAGGCAGTTTACAGGCAGCTTTGAGGTGGAATTGTTCACACACCATTCTGCCCCTGACCTCTCTCTTAAACATTCTATACTAGAAAGAGTGGATTAGGGAAGACGTGGGAACATGAGGGCCACACACTGGCTTTCTGAGGCACCTCTGAGGTGTCCATTTTGTTAATTTGAATACAGCCTTCCTCCAGAGCACTGAGAACTTCACTGCCCCATGATAGTACTACCATTACTGCTGAACCAAATTCGTTATGCTTCTAAATATACTTCAGTGCACTTTATTATCCTCCATGGTTGCCCAGTCTGTCTGTTCTGGGGGTGGCTTCACAATACTTCCCCACACTGTTAAACTACAGTAGGATCATGGGAATGCAGCTCCAGTGAAGAAACCTGGTTCTTTTCCAAACTAAAGGAGAAGTCAGAAAAATTACCTCAGACCACTCATTTTGATGCTGTTGGTGGACTTAGTACCATCCCTGGCATTCTTCTTGGTAATTTTCTTGGCCTTCTGATGGTCATCCTCACAGACTGTGATTTCCTGAACACCTATGATTACAAATGTTTTTGACTTCATACCTGGCAGGGCCATTTGGATTAATACAATTAAAATGTAATGTATACATCTCCAAAGCAAGAAAGATGAAGACTAAAAGCTTTTTTTTGTTAGAAATCGTAGGTTTCCTCAGTAAGTTAAAGTCTAAGCAAGTTTTCCATATTTCCTGATACCAAAACTCATAAGGACATAAGAAGAGTCCTACTGGATCATGCCACAGCCAATCTAGTCCAGCATTCTGTTTCACACAGTGGCCCACCAATTACACTTGGGCTTCAAGCAGAAGACAAAGGTAAAACCTTCATTTGTTCTCAATTCCCTGCCTGCCTCTCCAGCCTAGAGCAAACACCTAGGTGTCCATTCTAGTATCCCTTGATAAAGCTGTTCTCCATGAATTTATCTAATCCATTCTTAAAGCTATCCAGAATTTACCCATAAACTGTATAAAAAGAGGTAAGAGGTTAACAAACAGGGGGTTGTTGGGACCCAGACCACACTTTCAGTATTCATATGCAAGCATAGCAGTTCCCACCATAGACTAAATCTATATCTGACCCTCTATCAGGCCCAACGGCTGCCCAGCTACATTACAAACAAAGAGGATTACCTGATGCCTTCCTTCTCCTCTTCATGTTGAATTTTAATTTTAAGCTGGCCAGCAGTGCTTGGAATACCAACAGCCAGCCAAGGGTTGCCTGGATTTCCAAGGCAACATCTGAACCAACATCCAGTGTATGGTCAGATATTACCACAGTGATCCAGCAGCTCCCCGTGACTGCACAGCCACAATCAGGTGTCCATGCCCACTTGCCATGCTGTACCTGGAAGAGGGTACAGAGGGTGCCACCCAAGAATGATTCAGTTGCTCCTGCTCAGCACATAGGGTTTTTTTAGCAGTCCACAGCCGAACTTCTCTTGGGAAACCTGTGTCAGCTTTAGGGGAGTTGCTGTAGATCTCGGGTATGGATGGAGGGATCCAGCAAACAATCGGGATTGCTCTGCCACCAAAATGTGAAAGGACCCTATGTATCACTTCCATTTGTTACTTGTTAAATAATTCTTTCCACAACAACTCATCTATCCTGAAACTAGGTTTTTGGAAAGAACTCCACATCACATATAACCAGGCAGGCTTGTTGAACTTTTACCTTTCCCTGATGGACAAGTATTCTTCTCATCAATCCCAAGTGCTGATGTGGGTGCTTCATAGTTATCAACCGGTAGACGTTTTCCTTCTTCAACTGACTTCCATATGAAATCAACATTCACAACGGGTACCTGGTACTTTTTGATGGCTTTCAGATGAACAGAGCTGAGTGTGGTAGCATCATCAGTAACAACATGAGTGCACTAAAATCAAATTCAGATTCAGATTATAAAAAACTCAGGCTTCTCGTAACAACTAATTCATGATGTGCCAATTGAAAAACTGATGTATCTGAGGCCTGTTTATAACATTGTTCTTTTAGCAGTATCCAAAGGTCCAGAATGCTAATTCAGCAGAATAAAGACAGCTCCAATGGGTAGCAAAGTGAGAATTTGAAGCAAACAAAGTTCTACATTTACCCTCTAAATAAATACATAATCATTATGTTCAGACCACAAGCAAATCTCTCTATTCACTGATTTTGGCTTCCATCTTTATAATACTGCAGGAGCAGCTCATGGCTTTAGGGGCAAGTAATTGCTGACTGTGAAAACGCATTCTGACCCCTAGGTGGGCCCTGCATTGGTGGGCTGAGGAAAAGCACACATTCCTCTGAATGGCAATTGCCTACCCTGCACCTATGATCACTTATCCTTAAAGCTATGACTCACAACCAGTGGTTGTCAGGACACTTTGGGTCCCCTAACTATGAGTTTTCCCTGAATTGGATCAGGCTCTGTCTAAATCAGACAAAGAGATACCAGGAGAAGGCAGGAGCTCCCAGATCTGCAATAATGTGCAGATCTGGAGCCTAGATGTGTACTGTGAAATCATGTTAAGACTTGAGATAGAATAACTGACTTCTTTTGCATTTAAAAACAAGCTTTATTCTGGAGTTTTGGGAGCCACAGTACAAGCAGTTGGGTCTAAGCATAGCCTCCCTAAAAGGAAAGTTATGTGCTGCTTAGTTATTCCTACCATACAAAAATAAAAGCAAGCAGTTCTCACAATCCAATCTGCTTCTTGGTGGTAAGCTTTTTATGGGTGTTTTTCCACTGTCACTAGAAGTACCCATTAAGTACCCATTAATTGGTACAAAAATGCCATTTCGTACCCATTAATGGGTACTTAATGGATACTTTTAGTGACAGTGGAAAAACACCCTATGTCTCCTCACGGATCTGCAACAGCCTGAAAGAATCTATTAGGTTTTCTGTGATCCAAGACTTAATATTTCACTATATATTCTACAGGATTCAGCTTGAGCACTTACCTTATTATTTAAGAGAAATGTAATCTGTCCACCATGTTTTTCAATACAGTTCTTCAGTCTGTTTTTTTCACGAACACCTAGCTTTTTCAGTTTTAGGAAGAATGTACTCTTGGCAAAAATTCCCACAGTCATCCTGAAAAAGTGAATCTCAGTCAAATTTTTTTAAAATAATCGGAAAGCAAAGTATTTTTTGTTTAGTCACCACACCTCAAAAAGGATATTGTGGAACTAGAGAAGGTGCAGAGAAGGGCAACCAGAATGATTAAGGGTCTGGAACACCTCCCTTACGAAACCAGGTTGCAACGTCTAGGCCTCTTCAGTCTGGAGAGACGGCGTTTGAGAGGGGACCTGATTGAAGTATATAAAATTATGCACGGCATAGAAAAGATGGATAGAGAACATTTCTTTTCTCTATCGCACAACACTAGAACCAGGGGGCACTCTATGAAGCTGATGGGTAGGAGAGTCGGATCCGACAAAGGGAAGTATTTCTTCACCCAGAGGGTCATCGGTTTATGGAATTTGCTGCCAGAAGAGGTGGTGACAGCTACCAGTCTAGATGGCTTTAAGGTAGGGTTAGACAAATTTATGGACGACAGATGTATCAATGGCTACTAGAATGAATGCCTAGGCACATCTTTCAGGCTGGGGGGGGGGGAACTGGGGCGCTTCTAAGGCCATTTGCTGGGATTCAAGAGCAGGAGAAGGTTTGTCCTTGTCTCTGCTTGAGATGCCCGTGAGCATTTGGTGGGCCACTGTGTGCGACAGGATGGTGGACTAGATGGGCTGTGGCCTGATCCAGCAAGGCTCCTCTTATGTTCTTATGTTCTTAGAGTCAACAGCTAATACTTGTTTATCCCAATCTTGAAATATATTCTGGGCTACTTTTGTTGTCCTGGTTTTGATTACCTTTAACTCATCGGATCGTAAAGTGTGACGGAAAGGAAGGCTGAACAACAGGAGAGGTTCCATGTTGCTTTCAAAAAGTTGGCCTACGGAAAGCAGAGGCACACACCTCTCTCCATTCAACACCTTTCTCGCACTACACGGAAGTTAGGCAGACATGCAAAAAGGAACGAGGAAGGCTAATTAAAATAAGTGGAACATCAGGTCCATAGCTGTAGGGATCTAGTGCAAGAGCAACTGGTATGCAACAAGGCCAAATGTCCATAAAGAACTTTTGAAAGCTGACTGAAACCTGACCTGTGTGTATTTGTGAACCTCTCACTCTGCAGCCGACCACAAAGGGCTGGATTAGTTATGCAGACAGCTGCTTGAACCCCACCTTTGTTTAAACCAGAGGGTCTATTTTGTGGTGCAGCCCTTAAAAAGCTTTTCTACATCCCTTAAGGAGTTGGTCGGTCTGGGATCACTGAGGTGGCCAGAAAAGATGGTCACAACCAGCAGCCTCTCCCTCACGGTACATTAGTTTGTGAGGTTTTTTAAGCATGACTCATACAGATTAATACAGAACCCCAAAACTACAATATTTAACTTCAGAGATCAAAGCAATTAAAACTGTCTTACATCACTGCCTTCTTCAGAATAACTGTCCTAGTATGGTTTCCACAGGATAGACTATGGCAAATTGAGTTATGTACATATATTTAAGTTACAGGGTGTTTATTTGTCATGAGGGCCGTGTGCCGTCACGACATATAATGAGTTCAAAAAAGCTACCTTTTCTTATTTTTTGAAACAAATGTATTGGAGAACCGCAGCAGCTTCTAAATACCTGTTTTCAAACTGCATTTAAATTGAGCAGACCTTCTGAAGAAAGAAAATGGTTCACACACAAAAGGAAGTTTAATCTTCTGAAAATAAGTACTGTTTTTGTCATTGTACCTGTTTATAAATGTAAAACATGTGCATCATTTGCACAGGAAATTCTCTGAAGTCTGTCTTCCCACCTGTAGACTATACTCTTTAAAAAACCTGATAATTATTTTTAAAAGATATATCTAAATGGCTTTAAGGAAGCGTTAGGCAGATTTATGAATGACAGATATATCAATGGCTACTAGAATAGATACCAAGTATATCTTTCAGGCTGGGTGCGACAAGCAGGATGCTTCTAAGGCCATTTGCTGGGATTCAAGAGCAGGAGAAAGTTTTCCCTTGTCTCTTCTTCAGATGCCCATGGGCAATTGGTGGGCCACTGTGTGAGGCAGGATGCTGGACTAGATGGGATGTGGCCTGATCCAGTCAAGGATTAGACTCATCGATTTGGTTGCTTGTAAAATTGATTCATGGAGCCTTTTTGCTCTAGACTGAATAGCATCTCAGCTCTCCCTCCCCTGGCCAGATGAGCTTCCTCAGAAAGACCCCCCCCCTTCATAAAGTAATCTGTAACCAAATATGGATTACCTGCGTGTACTTTTCCATTGTTCAGAGAAAACTGTATAAAAGCCTTGGCATGTGTTAATAAAGAGGGCTTACTACTTTCACTTGGCAACCATCCTGCGTGTGAGTCCTCAATTCGTTACTACAACCATGTACATTTTTGAAAGTGATTGTATTCAATTTGCATTTCCTACATAACTTAATTGCTCCCTTAGTGTGGTTACGGCTGCACTTGTTTGCTTTGTCTGTTTGCAAACAAACAAACAAAATCACCTTTTTGCCTCTTACGCCTGTGCACGACGCAGGGAATCACTGCCCGAGGGTGGGGCGGAATCCGGATCTCCTCTGAATCAAAGGCACAGGAGCCTTCCTAGGCTGGGAAAGTTGGCAGCCCCTTAAGTGGTAACAAAACCTGGGCAAAACCCAAAACTACTACTTACCTGCCGCCGATGTTATTTCTCTCTCTCTCTAGCTTTCCCGGCACTTCCTGACTCTTCTGCCAAGCCGGGCGAGGCTTCACGTTCCCTACAGCGATTGCGCCAGACGGCGAAAGGGCCGCCCGCCTAACTGTCCGCGAGGAAAACGACGTGAAACCAAAGACTGACGTACTCTAGAAAAAGAATACGGGAGGGCTCCCTGCATTGTAGTCCTATGCTCTCCGCTGCCCCCTTCCTCGCATTCCTTCTATAGAAGCCTACGGATAAGCGCTACGTATTGCTGAGATGGGGTGTGTGTGTATATAGAGTCGTGAACAAAGTGGAGCAAAAACGCTTTCTTAAGCCGTCCAGCCAGCAGGGTTGTGTTCCCACCTAAGTTTTAATCCAGCTTCAGTCCGCTTTCAGAACGGAGGGGCGCATCAGCAAAGCGAGCAGTCGTTTTCTTTCCGCATTATCCTGCTCCAAGGTGGATCCTCTGAGTCAGATCCTGTTGAAAGGAATAGATTGTCGAATTGTGGGCGGGTTCCCTCACTCTGAAAGAGGCCTGAAGCTGGATTAAATCCGGGAACAGCAGCCCTGCCTATATCCTCTGCACTGTTAGGTGTGTCGTCAAAAGCTAACGACCACCGATGGGCTGTTTCTTCCAGCGATGTTACATTTTCATTGCCGACAGGCGTGCCTGACACTTTCGTTTTTCCCGTTTAGAAGCTCTCGTTTTTTCCTGAATTCGTTGCACTAGATTAGGGTCAGAGGTTGGGAGAAGGATAATAATAAACCCACCATTTGATAGCTTGCAGATTGCGTTATCCTTAGCCAGAGTGGTAGCAGCAGATGAAAGCATAGTTTGCAACTTGGGGAGAGGGAAAGAAAGGTATTCCACTGGAAACTGGACCCATTCCTGCTGCTCTGTAATCCTCACCCATGGAGGCAGCAGTAGTGATCTGCTTAAAGATCATGATCTATAGCCTGGGGGCCATTACCAGCAAGGCTCTGTGGGTTTCAGCACCCCTAGCATAGGGTGACCAGGCTGGTCTTCCAAAGTTTTCCTAAAGATTAGCAGAGTTTAAAAAGCTCAACAAATACTGCCAAACAGCAGCACCTTACCAACCAAAGGACTTTTACGGGCTCTGTTAAGAAGCCAGTGCCAGCCTGCAGAAAGTGTCAGAGATCCCTGTGTCAGCACAGCCTCTGGGAACTTGCCATTCCTACTTGCACTGGTTTGCTGTTTTCCAATGCTCAGTGAGCTCCCAGGTGCCCCATCCGATGCTGTGAAGAATCTCCCAGGAGGCTGCCAGCACTTAATATGGCACAGAAAATTCTGGACTTAATTCAGGCCATTTGACCAGGCCTGGTGTCATGCCACTGCCAAGTATACAGTGCTTGGAAACAGAGCAAGACTGTGAGACAGATGAGTGGAGGTAAGATGAGGCTGTCAGTCAGACTCTTTTCTTCCATCTCCCTGAACTTTGTTTTGTATTGGGGGACCGGAAGTCAAAGCGTGCCTTGGGCAGATAGAGAGGGGAACTTGCAGCCAGAGACTCCCAGGGCTCCATCAATGCCCTTGGAGGATTCCGTAACTCCACAGCTGTACATCTCTTTGCTTTTTTCTGTCTATTGCAGTGTAGTGCAATGGTTAGGGTCAGGCTAACAGATAAGGGAGGAATGGAGCTTGTCAGCAGAAGGTGGCAGTAACTCACCCCATCCTAATTTTATAGCCAGACACTTTCTCCTCCTCTTCTGCTACCTTATCCTGAGAAAATAATGTGATGTGTGTGTATTCATAAATAAGTAATCCCACCATGTTCAGCAGGACTAACTGGTATGGCTGCAGTAATGGAAAATATTACAAAAATCCAGTCTGGAGGTTGCCAGAGATAACTGTGGCCAAGTCATCTCTTCAGTGCGACTTGGCATTGAAGGTGATCTACACCTGGCCTCATGCACATTTGGCAAGATTTGCTGTGGAGACATCTTGACAGTGCACCTTCAAGCTGCCCAGAGACACAGCCCTAGAAACTCAATGCAAAAAAGCAGTGGTCTGTTTAAAGTTACAAGCTTTTTCAAGAGCAAGGGTATGTCTGCACGCCACTGTTGCTGTCACCCCAGAGTTCACTAAGGCTGCTGCTCAGTCTTCACTAGCTGTGGACAACCAAAACGGCCACAACTTGCCCAGGAGCAACTAGTTAACTCCCAGTTGGCAGCGTTCGTACCTTCTTCCAGGTGTGAGGCTGTGCGTTGATATGGCAATGCAGTGGTGCGACTGCAGCTGTGCAGTTGCGTGTCCAGTCCTGATCTGATCGATGTTCCCATGATGGTTGCCTGTCCACGCCTGCCCATCTGCACTTGATCTAGCGTTTGAAGTGGGTATGGCAACCTCCACACTCAGTCTTCACCTTACCCATAATGAAGCAAAGAATCAAAAGTAAGGTGAGACAGGACACCACCTGAAGCTGCTTTTGGACACATACAGGCCCTTGCTAGCAATGTCTCCTGTAGTAGAGTTTTCAATTGTCACTCCTTATGGAGCCTGAACTATGTTGCTGTCAGCATATCCTGGTCTTGCCAATTCTGGCCTGTGTCTCATGAAAGCCTCAAGGCCATTTCCGCACTTACCTTATGGAAGCAGTTCTACTAGACTTGTCCAGCCTATTCTGTTTTTAGGCCAGCTGATGCTGTTTGTATTGTGAGGGCTAAAATGCCATTGTTTTGATCCAGTAAACCAGCAATGTAGATGGTTCATCCCCTACTCTATTTCTTGTAATCCATTGTTCCATCAGACATTCCACACACCCCATCTATGATAGGGAGATGTGTGCATCACTCCAGTGTTGTGTCCAGGGTCAAGCCTTGCAGGGCCCGGACCCTGAGGCAGATCTACAAGCGCCCATCCCACCCCCTTGTCTCCTAAAACAAAGAAGTAGCTTAGAAGTGCCACTCCTAGGACTGTTCCTGCTGCAGTAGGTACATTTGTGGGCTGCTTTTAACCAGTCCACAGATGGAATGGAACAGGGAGCTCTTAGCATGCTTATGGAACACTTCACTAGATCACACTTGTACCTACCCATGCTGGTTACTACAAACCACAGAACTGTGCATGTAACAGATGCCAAAAAAACATTAAGCACAGGTCCACAGTGTGAGCACATAAGAATGTCTGTTGGAGGACCTGGAATTTTGACTGTTCCTGCTTTCCTTCTGTGATTGGAGCCCTAGGCAAGAAGGGTCTTTCCAGATCACTGCCATCTAGATGGAGTTTTGGGGGCTTTTCATACCTGGTATCCTTTGACTGCTTCTCCCCCCCCCCCCATGCTGTTACTGACATTACATTGCACATGCGTATAGCATAGGGATACTTGTGTTAGACTATGAACTGACAAGCTATATCGGTCCCCAGACCATAGAAGCCTATGGAGAGCACCTGGAAAATCATTTTCGAGAGCCATAACAAGAAAGCTTGTTGTTTTGAATTTGGGTCAGTTGTAGGGATACAAGAGCAGGGGAGCATTTGTCCTTCTCTTCTGTTTGAGGGTGACTGTGTGAGACTAGAAAGAACAGGGACCTGCCATCTGCATGGTAGTGCAGACTACAGCAAATCCCAGATTATGGCAAGTCCCAGTCTGTACCAGCATACAGATGGCAGGTACTTATTCCAGGATAAAATCCAGAAGAACATAAGAGAAACCCTCCTGGATCAGGCCACAGCCCATCTAGTCCAGCATCCTCTCTCACATAATAGCCCATATTGGGCATCTCAAGCAGAAGACAAGAGCAAAACCTTCTCCTGCTCTTGAATCCCTGCAAATGGCCTTTAGAGGCATCCTGCTAGTACCCCCAGCCTGGAAGATGTGTCTGGGCATCCATTATAGTAGCCATTGATACACCTGTCATCCATTAATTTGTATAACCCTTTCTTAAAGCTATTTAGGCAGGCTGCTGTTGCCACCTCTTCTGGCAGCAACTTCCATAGACCGAAGATCCTCTGGGTGAAGAAATACTTCTGCTTGTCTGATTTGACTCTCTTACCCATTGGCTTCATAAGAGTGCCGAGAATAAGACCCAGTTCAGAAAGGCTCAGTCTGCCCATTTCAAAAAGTTCCAACCTGTTCTACCAAGAAGATACCCAAGAATCACAGGTGAATGGATATCCAGACCCCACTCAGAAAGATTCAAACTGAGTACTGGTTTTGCTGCTGGTTGCATGTAGTGCCACTGAGCTGATGCAACAAAACTGCAGTGTTGTATACATGTGGATCTGGCAGTTTGGACTTAAGACCTGATTGTTTTCTTCTAGGATTGGTGGTATTTTCAGGTTATTGCTGCTTTTCCAATTGTTTCTGTTTTCAGATTAATGATAAAATCATCTGCTTTTAAAATTGTTTTTCAATGAATGTATTCATAAAATGAATTATTTTCCGGTGATATAAACCACATACCAAGAAAAGGAATAAAGAAAGTAGTGATTAACTATTTAAACTTATCTTACATCACATTACCCTTAATTCCTTTGTGCCTAGCTCACTTCCAGTGACTGCTGTGGAAATCTTTCTATAATGCTTCTATGGGATTGATGGCTGAATTACTTCTTCTCAACTTAAACCTGGGTACATACTTATAATATAGCCCCAGGCTAACCCCAACACCTGCAAAAATGGCCAGGAGAACTCCATTAACAGATACTGCAATGATGAGCCCTTTACCGCGGACCTTTGGTCCACTGTCAATACTGCCACCATAGCCTTCCTGGAGACAGTCAGGTGGGTCCCAGCCATAATCGCAATGGCAGTGTTTGTAGTTGTTGCATACGCCCCGGTTATGACACATTTCGGCACTGCAGTTAGCATAATAATGGAGAGAGACGCTTTTGCATTCTCCATTAAGGCATATCTTGTCCGTGTCACAAGGCGTCCCATCTCTCACTGCCCCCAAATCCGGTATCCTTATTCCAGGGTGATAGTCTGTACCCCAACAGTTACTTCCAACAACAGCTGACTGTACAATGGTGGTATGATCCATCAAAGAGGGCAAGGACTTCACATTCTCACACTGGATTCTGCCACAGAGGATGTGATCAGATTTACATTTCTTATAAATTCCATGTCTAAGGCCACAGTTGCCAAAGCGATCACCTCGAGCATTGGTTATTTTGAAACAAATCTCTTCAGCCATTCTGGCTTGTTGGCCAAAGATCATTTTGCACTGTTTGTCATGAGTATTACAGGCACCATGATAACAGTATGCACCATCACTGCATGGGGTACCATCCTGCAAGTAAACATCTTCTGGACACCATTCTGATGTCCCGCTACAGTACTCAGGAAGGTCACAGGTGCTGGCCTTATGTCTACAAATGGATCCTTCTGGCTTATACTCGCAGTTTCTGCAGCACTTTCCAAAAGCACATGTAGCACCAGAGCTCAGGGTACAGTTAGGGAGGCAGCATGGGTCCAGTTGGCACTGAGTTTCAGAACCACAGTCACATTGCTCTCCCTTTTCAACTAATTTGTTCCCACATTGTTTCAGTTTATGCATTCTTTCTGGATCTGGTGGAATTAATAAGCAGCTCCTATCTTTTAGCCCAAAGTAATCTTGATAACTACAGTTGCTAAATCTACAAGAATCTGACTGATACGCGTACATAACACATTTGTCTAGACCACAATTACAATATTGTGTATCATGTGCCATGCCAAGATTATGTCCCAACTCATGTGAGAATGTATTTGTGACCCAGATCAAACCAGGACTTGTATATTGTATAACTGCAGCTGCCCAAAACGTGTAACACACTGAAGATTTATATGCAATTCCAGAATACTCGAAGAATTTGTATGAAAACAGGTGTGCAACATCATTTGGTAGATGTTTAATTAGATCGGTTTTTCTCCAGTGTATAAATCTGTCAAGGGACTCTTTCATGCTACCTGAAAGGTTTATGAGGTCATACGCTGACCAGATTTCCAGTCCAAGTAAACTCACTTGAACACCAAGCGGTTCATACGCTGAATTTGTAGCATGGATAATATCCAAAACAGCCAAAGAAACAAGAGTTTCATTTCTGTTAAATCTGATATATCGATCATGATCCACCACAATTGCCACCTTAGCATATCTTGTGTGGGGCCACCACTTTTCTTCTTCAGCATTTTTGAACTTTACATACTTAGCGTTCCGGATCGTGGCCTCTTGGCGACTTCTCCCTTCATCCCTTACACCACATCTCATGCGAGCAGCTCCTTCCCTTTCTTCCAGCCGGTACACTAGATGCTGAAATGTAGTCGAGTTCAGGATAGGCTCAATTTCGTAGGTCTCATTTTCTAGTTGAAACAGACCCCTGAGCCCTTCAGAGCAAGTGCTGAGGGTGACTGAAGACAGTGGCACATTTTGCACAAACCCCCGGTAGTAGCAATCATCTCTGATGAAGGGGTAATCAACCTGAAGCTCTCTAGTCTTACTGTACGTGAAGATGGGGAAGTGTTTAGGGACTAGTCCCCTCCGCTGTCTGAGGTGTATCACCCGGTTCTTCCCCTTAATCTGAACTAGGTAGTTTATATCCTGGTTTTCCTGCTCTAGGAATCTGGGGGTCAGTTTCCTGGGGATAGTCACATCATAAGACGCATATCGAAAGCCCTCTGGTGGTAGCTGGCCACCAGCCTTGAGCAGGATATTAGTTAAAAACATCATCTGCAGCAGTGACAGCCAGCCATTCATCTTCCCAAAGGGAAGCTTCCTGTGAAATTCTGCCTGAACCTTCTCATCCCCACAAGGAGGACACTAGCTATTTTTCATAGTTTTGAAGCAGTATGCGAAAGTTGTTATACGCGAGTAAGGTGCAGTGGTGAAGGATTCTGTACATAGCAACAGCAAATGGAATGAGCTTTGGAAAGGGGCGGAGCCAGATGGGCAAAGAAGAGAAGGAAATGGCAGCGAGAGCATAGAGGAAGCGTTACTGGGCAGTGGCCATTTAAAGGATGCAGTCCCACCTACGGTTTAATTCAGCTTCAGTCCACTTGTGGACGGATACGCACCCACAAAGCGAGAAGCTGTTTTCTTTTGCCATTATCTAACTCAGAAAATTCACCTTTCGGATCAAAATTGTGGGAAAAAATTACTGGTCACTTTACTGATGTGTTCTCATGCTCTGAAGGCGGGCTGAAGCTGGATTTAAACTTAGGTGTGAACCCTTTCGGGACCAAAACTGATTCATTCTAGCATTGAAATTCAGTGGATTCAAGGCTACATCATCAAGTGCTTAATAAGGGCTCTATCAGTGAGCTGAATGGCACCATCTCAAGTTTTTGTGAACTTCTCCTTTTACATCTATGTAAAGAGGTCATGAAGGGAAAAAATGCCAGGAGTGGAAGTCAATGACATGTAAAAGGTGCCGCCTGGGAGACTTCCACTAGAGTGCCATCATTTGCTGAGCACGCTTTTTGTTTCTTGGCCACGAGATATAGCTGATAATAACAGAATCTTCTCATTAATTCCTGTCTTGGAAGCTTGTCCAGTGTGCCACGCTAAAAAATTCATTTCCAGGCGGTATACACAGATTTCCATAGGAAACTGAACTACTGCTTTCATCAGAAGGTGGGGCTTCTAGCTGGAGTTACCTAAACCGGTCTCTACTGAGGTTCATTTAGATTGCATTAGAACATACAACCTAAATGAACCTAGGAAGGAGAAGGAAAGCTCTCCTCCTAACAAAACTGCAGCAGCAGTATATGCTGAGGACAATTTAGCCCCAGCTGTTGTTCTCTTTCTCAAGTAAATGAAAAGACATGGGATTCCCCACCATCCCAGTGAAATGCCATGGGGAAGTCTGTGATGGATTCCATTGGGGTGTGTGTGTGTGTCAAGAACTGAGGACCGTAGGAGTGAGCATCAAACCCAGCCATTGTAAATGAGCTCCTTTGGTGCATAAGCTGTGACCAGCCTTGAGGCCAGTTCGCACTTGGCCTCTTGGTTTCTAAGGGCAAGTCCCCACGATCAGGATACTCTGAGGCGAACGTGAGTTCGCCTTGGGAGAGTCCCCATGCTAAGCCCTAATACGGGCTACATGAGGGACAAAAGCCAAAAACCCGAAGCAAAAAACTCTCCCTTAAAACTGTTCTCGCCCCGAATTAGGGGGCAAGTACAGGTTATCCTGGGGGCATGGGGACACTCACAGGTTAAGTAGATTGCTGATGCTGCAATTGCAACTGTTCCCCCTTGCCTGAGCATGCAATCACCTAGGTAAGGGCTTGCTTTACCCCCAACGATCACCTGACAGCTTCCCTGCAGTCAGCTGAGCAGCTGTCAGGCAGGTATAGGGGGTGTCAAGTGTACGAGCAGAGCACTCAGGCAAGGGGGAGGGGGTGGAGAAAAGTGTGGCATCCTGATGCAGGGATTTACCATGGTTTTCATGGGGATGGGCGGGTTCAGCTTGAACCCGTGCTGTCCTCCATTACCATTGGGACTCCTTAATGCGAATTAAGATTCGCATTAAGCTTGCCCCAAATCCATCCTGAGGTATTGGTAGCCCCACGGGGATGAGGCCTAAGTAGTTGATATCTAGGCAGGTGCATCTGCACTTGCAGGAGGTGTTTACAGCCTACAAATGCCCCCTGCCTGCCCAGATGTTAATTAATTATAAAATAGCTGTTGTGCACCACAAACAACCCAACCGACCAATGCCTTACTTGATATGGCCAGCGGTGACCATCTGCACCTTTCCCAGTGCAACAGGGGCCATTGGAGCTGCTGCACAAGCATGCTGGAAGCTCAGACTGCGTGTGCACAGAGTGTCATCATTGCTGTGACAACAGTGCCAGCATGCACACAGGGCACCACAACATAAGAACATAAGAACATAAGAGAAGCCTTGCTGGATCAGGCCACAGCCCATCTAGTCCAGCATCCTGTCACACACAGTGGCCCACCAAATGCTCATGGGCATCTCAAGCAGAGACAAGGACAAACCTTCTCCTGCTCTCGAGTCCCAGCAGATGGCCCTAGAAGCGCCCCATTTCCTCCCCCCCCCCTCAGCCTGAAGGATGCACCTAGGCATTCGTTCTAGTAGCCATTGATACATCTGTCATCCATAAATTTGTCTAACCCTACCTTAAAGCCATCCAGACTGGTAGCTGTCACCACCTCTTCTGGCAGCACATTCCATAGGCCGATGACCCTCTGTGTGAAGAAATACTTCCCCCTGTCAGACCTTACGCTCCTACCCATCAGCTTCATAGAGTGCCCCCTGGTTCTAGTGTTGTGCGATAGAGAAAAGAAATTTTCTCTATCCACCTTTTCTATGCCGTGCATAATTTTATATACTTCAATCAGGTCCCCTCTCAAACGCCGTCTCTCCAGACTGAAGAGGCCTAGACGTTGCAGCCTGGTTTCGTAAGGGAGGTGTTCCAGACCCTTAATCATTCTGGTTGCCCTTCTCTGCACCTTCTCTAGTTCCACAATATCCTTTTTGAGGTGTGGTGACCAGAATTGTACACAGTATTCCAAATGTGGCCTCACTATAGATTTATAAAGGGGCAAAATGACACTTGCTGACTTATTTTCTATTCCCTTCCTAATTATTCCCAGCATTGAATTTGCTTTTTTTGCTGCTGCCGCACACTGGGTTGACACCTTCATTGAACTGTCCACCAAAACCCCGAGATCCCTTTCCTGGCGTGTTGCAGAAAGCTCAGACCCCATCAGTTTATAGACGTAATTTGGATTCTTGGCCCCAATGTGCATTACTTTACACTTGTTAAGATTAAAGCACATTTGCCACTTGGTTGCCCACTCACCCAATGCTAAGAGATCCCTCTGGAGCTCTTGGCAATCTCTTTCAGATTTTACTACCCTAAATAATTTAGTATCATCAGCAAACTTTGCTATTTTACTATGTACCCCTTTTTCTAGATCATTGATGAATAAATTAAAAAGCATTGGTCCCAGTACTGAGCCTTGAGGGACCCCACTTTTTACTTCTTTCCACCCTGAGAAATTGCCGTTTACTACTACTCTCTGCTTTCTGCCCTTAAGCCAGTCACAAATCCAGGACAGAACCTGTCCTTTTATTCCATGGCTGGTGAGTTTACTCAGTAGCCTTTGATGTGGGACTTTGTCAAAAGCCTTCTGAAAGTCCAGATAGACAATGTCTACTGGTTCACCTTTATCCACGTGTTTATTGACACTCTCAAAGAATTCCAACAAATTTGTGAGGCATGATTTACCTTTGCAGAAGCCATGCTGGCTTTTGTTCAGCAATGCCTGCTGCTCCATATGCACACTAATTTTGTCTTTAATAATGGTTTCCATCACCTTACACGGAACTGACGTTAAGCTAACTGGTCTGTAGTTGCCTGGATCACCCCTGGATCCTTTTTTGAATATTGGTGTTACATTTGCTACCCTCCAGTCCTCAGGTACGGAGCCTGATGTTAGGGAAAGATTATATATTTTTGCTAGAAGGTCGGCAATTTCGCATTTGAGTTCCTTAAGGACTCTTGGATGAATACCATCTGGTCCCGGTGACTTGTTCACATTTAGTTTATTAAGACATGCCAGGACCTCTTCCTTGGTTATTTCTGTACAGTTTAACTCTTCAGAAAACACAGGCTCAGCTACTGGCATGTGTCTTCTGTCTTCCTCCGTGAATACGGAAGCAAAAAATTCGTTTAGTCTCTCTGCAATCTCCGTGTCTTCTTTAATTACCCCTTTCTCTCCTTTACTATCTAGTGGTCCAACTGCTCTCCTGGTTGGATTCCTACTTCTGATATACTTAAAGAAGTTCTTGTTATTTCTTTTGATGTTTTTAGTAATGTGCTCCTCAAAATCTTTCTTAGCTTTCCTAATGGCCGTCTTGCATTCGTGTTGCCAGTGTCTATGTTCCCTCCTGTTCTCCTCATTTGGACAAGCCTTCCATTTCCTAAATGAACTCTTCTTGTTTTTAATGACTTCATCTACTGCATTTGTGAGCCACATTGGTTTCTTCTTGGACCTAGAAGTCCCCTTTCTTCTTTTAGGAATGCATTCTAGTTGCACTTCCGTTATTGTGTTTTTAAGTAGTCTCCATGCATTTTGAAGTGATTTAACTCTTTTGACTTTCCCTTTCAATTTCCTTTTCACTAATTTCCTCATTTTGGGGAAGTTTCCCTTGTGAAAGTTTAAGGTCTCTGTGTTAGACTTTATTAAGAACTTACTCCCTGTATTTAAGTTGAAGGTTATTGCATTGTGGTCACTGTTCCCAATTGGATCAGCTACAGTGACGTCCTTTACCAGGTCCTGAGCATTACTTAGGATCAAGTCCAGGACTGCATTTCCCCTGGTTGGTTCCATGACCATTTGTTCCATGGAACAGTCATTTAGCAGGTCTAGGAATTTTCTCTCTCTTTCCTGAGTTGAACAGGAGTTCACCCAGTCTATGTGAGGATAATTGAAGTCCCCCATTATAACTACCCTATCTTTATGGGCTACCTCCTTTACCTCCTTCTCCAATTGTTCATCTCCTTCGGACGTATGGTTGGGAGGACGGTAGCATGTCCCTATTGTTAGACTTCCTTTTTGGCTTGGTATTTTTATCCACACTGCTTCTGTGGAAGAGCCAGACTCACTTGGACATTCCAGTTCATAAGATTCTATCTCTTCTTTAATATACAAGGCTACACCACCTCCATGTCGCCCTTCCCTGTCTTTCCTGTACAGTTTGTATCCTGGGATGACTGTATCCCATTGGTTTTCGCTGGTCCACCAGGTTTCAGTTATGCCAATAATATCAATCCTATTTTCACAACCAAACTGGCAGTGGCCTGCAAAGGATCAGATGTGCACCAGGACACAGGGAGGTCTCCGGTCATATTAGGGCTAGGCTAACATGTACTAGCATTCCCTAGTGCAAACACTAGAGCCCGTTAAGATTATCATGCGCCTTTCCCGTCTAACGGACAGGAAAACAAATGCCAAAATACTTCAAGTGGTTTCCAGTTCTTTGCTAGATATTCTCACAGTTCCTGTAGTGTAAACAGAGGAGGCCTCTGTAATGATTACTGGAATTTATGTTTCAGAATCAACACACCTTTGAAAAGCTGCTAGAGGAAGATCTTGAGATAAAAAAGCAGCATTTGATATCTGAACCACCAAAAGTTGCAGAACTTGGGGTGTGCCAAATTAACAAGAATTGGCAAAAAAAAAAAATCCTCATTTATATTTTTTGAGATGAAGGGAAAGAATGAACATAGGACACTGTGGGAAATCTACCTTTCAACTGGAAACAGACATGTTGTAAAACAATGTTTACCAAACTTTTGATATATGTGTATATATATGTGTATATATATATTGGTACAAACACTCCCGCATTTAAACAGCTCCGTGGCTCAACGTCAACTGTTAATGTTCCCACAGTTTAAAAATGGCCAAACCCAAGCTGCACGAAGGATGTGCAGAAGTTCCTGCCATAATGAGTTGCGATACTATGTATGATGGCCCCAGTTCCCGTGTAAAAACTGCAATACATGCCTATTTCTTTCCTTGTTCTGTGGGCGCAGCTAAGCACGGTGCAGTGGATATTCCCACGTGATCCCCACCAAACTCCAGTGCAACACGTACCCCCACCAAACTCTTCCTGTACCCCTGGGGGTAGGCGTACCACACTTTCGGAAACACTGGGTGCGTTCCCATGGTACTAATTTGTATCTCTATTGCCCCTCCACTGAAGTGGATTAAAGAAAAGCGGGTTCAATCCGGATTTAAGCGTTCCCAAGGGGGTAAGCAAAACACGCATTTAAAATGAACAGACTGTCCCCAAGGAAGCGTGTTTTGTTTACCCGCATCTTTTTCTCCCCGCCCCTCGCTGTTTCATTGGGTGATCGGGTGGAAGGAATTTCCAGCTGCTGAAACGCCTACCCCCCCAGCCAGCGATCCTACGATCCTTTCCTTCAAAAAGACCAAAATAAAAATTTAAAACTTCTCTGTTCGTCTCCCCTGCTCGCGAGGACTGCAGCCGGCGCTCTTTACAAGATCTCCACCCAGCCACCTCTTTTACACTTTCACTTTCGCGGAAGCAATTGATCACAATGTATCTTTGCTGTTTCTCTTTGGGATTGGAAAGAGAAACAGCAAAGAGAAAATGCCTGCCTAGATCGCTGTTTGCATAGATCGCTGGCTGGATGACAGGCAAAAGAGAGAGAGAGAGATGATCTGTCCGGCCGGCAATTCCCACCTGGGAGAGAATCCCCGCCACTTTTGCCACGGAGCGATCCCATGGAAAATGTTGCGCTGAAAACCCACGTCTCCAGAAAGTACTGCTTTAAACAGGTATTTTTTAAAGCGGGTTTTCCCCATTAGCAGTGCTGGAAACCCGGATTAAAGCCGTGCATGGGAGCGCTCCGTGGCAAAAGAAGATTTTCAGCAGACTTATTATTGCATGTTTTAAAACATCATGGTCTGGACTGCAATGTACCGACGAGCCCACCAGATGGTATTGTGGGATAAGAAATATTTGACTTAGGAAAGACAGAAATATAGAAAAGAGAACAAGGGACTAGTCAAGAATAAGACTGAAAATACATTTTTTGTTTGTTTGTTAACCATGAATATGAGGGGAGAAAAACAGATTAAAGAAGAGCACCAGAACTGGAAAGGACAATGGAGAAAGTTTTATTACAGAGGATGCTGGGAAAAATGGACAAGATTGAAAGTGGCATGAAAACTGAATTCTCCAAGATGAGATCAGAAATTAGAGGAGAAATCAGAATGTGACAGGATGGAATTTGGAGAAGTCCAATGAAAAATGGAGCAGGTGGATAAAGAATTACAAAAGACGGAGGGCAGATTGAGAATTTTTTAGACACACAAATTCTGATGGAAAGGATTAAAAAAGAAAAAATTTGTCAGAAGCACCACCTCAGACCCATTCAGAAGAATCTAGGCAGAGAATGCTGTTTTTCTCTTTTACCTGAGAGACCCGTGACTGACAATATAAGAATGGCGCAGAAAGTTATGAAATACTTAAAAAGCGATAATGTAAAACAAGTAGCTTTAATCTTTTTAGAGGGAGAAAAAGCCTTTGACAATTTGAGTTGGAAATTCCTTTTTGAAATTTTTGAGAAGATGTGGTTTGGAGAGAATTTTACAAAATGGCCAAAAGCAATTTACACCTCAGAAGCAGTGCAAATAATATTTAAGGGAGAGACTACCCAGCCAAGTGAGGTTCAAAAAGGAACTAGGCAAGGGGGAAGAAGCAGGACGCTTCAAATGCCATTTGCTGTGATTCCAGAGCAGGAGAAGGTTTGTCCTTGTCTCCGTCTGAGATGCCCATGAGCATTTGGCGGGCCACTGTGTGTGAAAGGATCCTGGACTAGATGGGCTGTGGCCTGATCCAGCAGGGTCTTTCTCGTGTTCTTAAGGCTTCTATTATTAATTTTAGCTTTGCGAGTATTGAATAGATACCTCAGGGAAGATAAGTGAACAAAATGCATAAGGGTGGACAAGGAAGCATACCAACTATGTGCATTTGCAGACACCTTAATAATAAATTTGGAGGACCCTATGGAAAGTATTGAACTGCTGAAACAAATGTTAACTTTGGTTCTGGTGAAGAGTCTTCAAAGATAATAAACAGCAAACAAAAATGTTTACACGGAACATGACAGAAAAGGAACAAATTCAACAATAAAAAAGCGGGTGAAATATTTAGGTATTTACAAATTTAAATCCTGTTCTGACATAACAATACAAAACTTTGGGCAGAAATTATAAAGGGTTTAGAAAGATTAGCCAAACTGAAGTTATCATCACTGGGACAAATTTCAGTGATAAAATAATGTCTTAAGGATGAAGTTTTTGTTTCAGTCAATTCCTAAATGATGTGTTATTTAAGCAGTAGCAGAGAGATTTACCAAAATTTGTGTGACTAGATATAAAACCAAAGATGCAAGTTAAATTATTACAAGATACAAAGGAAAGAGGAAGATTGGGTTTAGGTAATTTGAAGCTTGCTGTTTGACATGATTAAAAATAATGGATATTGTTAAAAGATGCAAAATTATTACAGAGTTGGCATGAGTGTGTTATGATAACGTTAAGGTGAATGTTGGCATTAATAATCATTTTGTTAGAAACACCTTGTTAAAAATATGAAATAAGTTAGAAAAAAAAAATATTACACCACTTTGGTTTCACCACATGAGCCATATTTCAGAGAATCTGTGATTAAAGGAGAATGGTCAACATATAAGTTTGCTATTACAAGATGAAGATAAAGGATATTATACCATTAAAATCAAGGGACCAGTTATTATCTAAAGGACACAGTGATGGGCGAGATCGGGGCGTGGGGGACCCTTGGCTGACCGGAGCAACGCGCTCCGGTCGCCCAAGGGGTTCCTCGCTTCCAGCCAGCCACGCATCGGCCTCCTGCCACCCCGGAAAGGGGCTACAGGAAGCTGATGCTCCCAGGTCCCCGACTCCGGCAGCTGCAATGGGGCCGCCGGGGCCAGGAAGGGCCTAGCTCCCCCCCCCCCCCGCGGAGGGCGATCCCCTTCGTTGCCGGGCTGCGGGAGGGATCGCCCAGCGGCGGCGAGGCTGGCAGATGGCAAGGGGTCCTACGATTCGAATCGTGGGCCCCCTCGCTGTCAACCAGCCTCGCCGCGGCTGTGCGATCACTTCCACAGCCCGGCAACGAAGGAGATCAGCCCGACCGCCATCAGCTGCTGGGCCAATTTTCGGCCCATAATGATGGGGGAGGCGTGCCCGCGGCTGTCAGGGAGAGAAGCATGAGCGAATGCTTCTTTCCCCAAACGCCTCGTATGCGCCGGAATGGATGCAGAGCACTTTAAAGTGCTCTGCATCTGGAACGCGCGGAAGACAGCTCTGGACATGCCGGGACGCAAAGCCAGCCGGGGCAATGCGAATGCCGCGCCCGGAGCTGTCTTCCGCGCGTTCCAAACCGGCGTGTGCGAAAAGGCCTCAGGTCTGTACCAGAACAGATGGCAGGTTCTTATTCCAGGTTAAAATCCAGAAGAACATAAGAGAAACCCTCCTGGATCAGGCCACAGCCCATCTAGTCCAGCATCCTCTCTCGCTTAGTAGCCCAACTGCTCATTGGGATCTCAAGCAGAAGATAAGGGCAAAACTTTCTCCTGCTCTTGAATCACTGCAAATGGCCTTCAGAGGCATCCTGCCTGTACTCCCAGTCTGGAAGATGTGTCTGGGCATCCATTATAGTAGCCATTGATACACCTGTCATCCATTAATTTGTATAACCCTTTCTTAAAGCTATCTAGGCAGGCTGCTGTTGCCACCTCTTCTGGCAGCAACTTCCATAGACTGAAGATCCTCTGGGTGAAGAAATACTTCTGCTTGTCTGATTTGACTCTCTTACCCATTGGCTTCATAAGAGTGCCGAGAATAAGGCCCAGTTCAGAAAGGCTCAGTCTGCCCATTTCAAAAAGTTCCAACCTGTTCTACCAAGAAGATACCCAAGAATCACAGGTGAATGGATATCCATACCCCACTCAGAAAGCTCCAAACTGAGTACTGGTTTTACTGTTGGTTGCATGTAGTGCCACTGAGCTGATGCAACAAAACTGCAGTGTTGTATACATGTGGATCAGGCAGTTTGGACTTAAGACCTGATTGTTTTCTTCTAGGATTGGTGGTATTTTCAGGTTATTACTGCTTTTCAAATTGTTTCTGTTTTCCGATTAATGATAAAATCATCTGCTTTTAAAATTGTTTTTCAATGAATGTATTCATAAAGTGAATTATTTTCCGGTGATATAAACCACATACCAAGAAAAGGAATAAAGAAAGTAGTGATTAACTATTTAAACTTATCTTACATCACATTACCCTTAATGCCTATGTGCCTAGCTCACTTCCAGTGACTGCTGTGGAAATCTTTCTATAATGCTTCTATGGGATTGATGGCTGAATTACTTCTTCTCAACTTAAACCTGGGTACATATTTATAATATAGCCCCAGGCTAACCCCAACACCTGCAAAAATGGCCAGGAGAACTCCATTAACAGATACTGCAATGATTAGCCCTTTACCGCGGACCTTTGGTCCACTGTCAATACTGCCACCATAGCCTTCCTGGAGACAGTCAGGTGGGTCCCAGCCATAATCGCAATGGCAGTGTTTGTAGTTGTTGCATACGCCCCGGTTATGACACATTTCGGCACTGCAGTTAGCATAATAATGGAGAGAGACGCTTTTGCATTCTCCATTAAGGCATATCTTGTCCGTGTCACAAGGCGTCCCATCTCTCACTGCCCCCAAATCCGGTATCCTTATTCCAGGGTGATAGTCTGTACCCCAACAGTTACTTCCAACAACAGCTGACTGTACAATGGTGGTATGATCCATCAAAGAGGGCAAGGAATTCACATTCTCACACTGGATTCTGCCACAGAGGATGTGATCAGATTTACATTTCTTATAAATTCCATGTCTAAGGCCACAGTTGCCAAAGCGATCACCTCGAGCATTGGTTATTTTGAAACAAATCTCTTCAGCCATTCTGGCTTGTTGGCCAAAGATCATTTTGCACTGTTTGTCATGAGTATTACAGGCACCATGATAACAGTATGCACCATCACTGCATGGGGTACCATCCTGCAAGTAAACATCTTCTGGACACCATTCTGATGTCCCGCTACAGTACTCAGGAAGGTCACAGATGTTGGCCTTATGTCTACAAATGGATCCTTCTGGCTTATACTCGCAGTTTCTGCAGCACTTTCCAAAAGCACATGTAGCACCAGAGCTCAGGGTACAGTTAGGGAGGCAGCATGGGTCCAGTTGGCACTGAGTTTCAGAACCACAGTCACATTGCTCTCCCTTTTCAACTAATTTGTTCCCACATTGTTTCAGTGTATAAATTTGTTCTGGATCTGGTGGAATTAATAAGCAGCTCCTATCTTTTAGCCCAAAGTAATCTTGATAACTACAGTTGCTAAATCTACAAGAATCTGACTGATATGTGTACATAATACATTTCTCTAGATTGCAATCACAGTATTGTGAATCATGTGCCATGCCAAGATTATGTCCCAACTCATGTGAGAATGTATTTGTGACCCAGATCAAGCCAGGACTTGTATATTGTATAACTGCAGATGCCCAAAACTTATTACACACTGTAGAACTATATGTAATCCCAGCGTACGTGAAGAATTTGTATGCAAACAAGTGTGCAGCATCATTTGGTAGATGTTTCATTAGATTGTTGCGTCTCCATTGAATAAATCTGTCAAGGGTGTCTTGTATGTTACCTGAAAGGTTTATGAGATTATACTCTGACCAGATTTCTAGTCCAAGTAAACTCACTTGAACACCTAGCGGTTCATACGCTGAATTTGCACAATGGATGATATCCAAAACAGCCAAAGCAACAAGAGTTTCATTTCTGTTAAATCTGATATATCGTTCATGATCCACCACAATTGCCACCTTAGCGTATCTTGTGTGGGTCCACCACTTTTCTTCTTCAGCATTTTTGAACTTTACATACTTAGCGTTCCGGATCGTGGCCTCTTGGCGACTTCTCCCTTCATCCCTTACACCACATCTCCTGCGAGCAGCTCCTTCCCTTTCTTCCAGCCGGTACACTAGATGCTGAAATGTAGTCGAGTTCAGGATAGGCTCAATTTCGTAGGTCTCATTTTCTAGTTGAAACAGACCCCTGAGCCCTTCAGAGCAAGTGCTGAGGGTGACTGAAGACAGTGGCACATTTTGCACAAACCCCCGGTAGTAGCAATCATCTCTGATGAAGGGGTAATCAACCTGAAGCTCTCTATTCTTACTGTACGTGAAGATGGGGAAGTGTTTAGGGACTAGTCCCCTCTGCTGTCTGAGGTGTACCACCCGGTTCTTCCCTTTAATCTGAACTAGGTAGTTTATATCCTTGTTTTCCTGCTCTAGGAATCTGGGGGTCAGTTTCCTGGGGATAGTCACATCATAAGACGCATATCGAAAGCCCTCTGGTGGTAGCTGGCCACCAGCCTTGAGCAGGATATTAGTTAAAAACATCATCTGCAGCAGTGACGGCCAACCAGTCATCTTCCCAAAGGGAAGCTTCCTGTGAAATCCTGCCTGGACCTTCTTATCCTAGCAAGGGGGGCACTAGCAGCATGGGAAGTTTATTAAATAGGAGTAAGAAGCAGTGGAGAAGGGTTCTGTACATAGCAACAGCGAATAGAATTTGCTTAGGAAGGGGGCGGAGCCAGAAGGGAATGGCAGAGAAATAGGATAGAGCAAACCTTGCTGAGCAATGGCCATTTGAAAGGTCTGGAAGGAGCTGTGCACTGTATTCAAGGCCAATTCTTCAAATGCTTAAAACAGGCTTCATCAGTGAGGTGAATATCAGCATCCTGATTCTTAGTGAACTTCTGATCGCTATTATTTGTACATGTGCATGAAGGGGAAACTGCAAAGTTAATGGCATCCAAAATGTGGCACTTCCATTAGAATGCCAGCATTTAGCAAGCTTTTTTTTTTCTCCCTTAACTAATTGGTGAATTCTCAGTTTTTCTTCTGTCGCTGAGAGGCGAAGTGCTAGAATGCTTTACCTGTTTGGGCTTGGAGTTGCCCAAAAGATTCAAAACTTAGCTGGCTCTTAACTAGTGCCAGTGGCTGCCAGGAAGAACTGCCGAAGGCGCATGGTGGAACATGTAGAGCTGCCCCTGCTCTGCCACTAGTATAAGCACGGTGCACGGGGTGCTCAAGTACGCACAGAGCAGCACACACGATAAAGAAACAGCTCCAAAATGTGTTGGTGCTCCATGCAGGAGTGTCCGCCACATGCACTACAATGGTTAAGTGCAGAAAGGCTCAACAACAGAATTTTCTCATCAGTACCAGAAATATTAACCTGTACTGGAAGAGTGTAGCTTTTGAAAGAATAAAAAGGGCCAAAGAAGAAATTAATTTCCAGGCATTATTGTCATATATTCATATGTTAATATTCCACAGCTGTGGTCACACCTGATGTGCAAGACAGTCCCAGGATGTCCGCCATTCCATGGCCCAAAATGTCTTCTGATTTTTTAGCTCAGCCATTCTACACAAATCTGATCTGGTATTAGGAGTGTCCAGCACTCAGGCTGTTTCAGTTTCATAGGCTGCTTGTATTTTCAGGGTATGAATGTGCATGAGGACTCTGGTGGATGGTAGACAATGAGTTTCTTTTCCCTCTCCAGCCAATGCCTGACTTGAGGAGTGGTAGCATTGCTTCCCTGCACCTTTCTTTTTGCTCCACTTCACTACCTGCCATAGGCAATCAGGAATGCTAAGAAGAACTTTGGTCGCGACCCCATGGGAGCTAGTGATGCGATTAATAAAAATCCCCGTTGTAACTCGCAATAAAGAGTCACCATATGGTTTGAAGCAACGCGGATTCAAAACGTACTTTCCTGTCCCCATGCAAGCCACTTTTTGTGAGCCAGCATCTTTTTCTCCCCACCCACCCTGCCCACTGCAGCAATGGCAGGCAAAAACCTCAATTGCACCTCCACGAACATAACATAAGAGATCATTCATTTACTTGACCGCCACAGGTAAAATCATAACCAATGCTTGTAACATAGCTCACTCCCTGCAGCCCATCAGCCAGCTCCAGCTCCCTCCATTCACGTAACAGTAACTGTTTTAGCGCACAAACAGACCAGTGATGATCTCTCTTTGTCTTTCACCTCGGAGGGGGAGAGAGATGATAATTATCATAGCAATCGAGATTGTTTCTCAGCAAGCACAGAATCTCTCCCCCCTCTGAGGTGAAAGACAGAGAGAGATCATCACCGGTCTGCTTGTGCACTAAAACATCTGCCGTGACGTGAATTGAGGGAGCTGGATCTAACAAGCTGAAGGGTTGGTGGATGGGCTGCAGGGACCGAGCTACTTTTAGTTCCTGAGGTTATCCAGTACTGAGGTTATCCAGAAGCAGTACAGAGGAGGTTAGGAGGGATCAAATGGTTAAATGTACTTAAGGATAGAAATGTCCAAGAAGGATGGGATATTTTGAGAAATGCAATATTAGAAGAGCAATCATTAACAATTCCTCAAAGAAGGAAGAATGGAAAACATCTAAAGAGACCAGGGTAGATAAACCTAGAACTTAAATACTTGATAAAAAAGAAAAAAGAAATGTTTAAGAAATGGAAGGAGGGATACATATCTAAGGAGGAATATAATGAAATCAGTACAATCTGCAGGGCAAGTATCAGAAAAGCTAAAGCTAAAAATGAACTGAGGCTTGCAAGAGAGACTAAAAACAATAAAAAAGGGTTTTGGGGATATGTCAACAGCAAAAGAAAAGTCAAAGAGGTTTTGGGAAGTCTGCAGGGAGAGAATGGAGAAGTGATCGAAAGTGATCTTGAGAAGGTAGAGATTCTGAACTCCTATTTTGCATCTGTTTTTTCCAAGAGGGATAATGTACATGCAACAGTCCTTCACTGTACTGATGAAGGACTAGGAGAATCAAGACACAAAATCAACACTGAGAGAGTAAGGGAACGCTTAGCTAACTTAAACGAATTTAAGTCCCCGGGTCCAGATGGATTACATCCTAGGGTACTGAAAGAATTAGCAGAGGTAATTGCTGAACCACTTGCTGTAATCTTTGAGAAGTCATGGAGAACAGGAGAAGTCCCAGACGATTGGAGAAGGGCAAACGTTGTTCCTATCTTCAAAAAAGGGAAGAAGGTAGACCCAGGGAACTACAGGCCTGTTAGCCTGACTTCAATACCAGGAAAGATTCTCGAACAAATTATTAAACAACACATATGTCAGCATTTGGATAGGAATTCAATAATTAACAGTAGTCAACATGGGTTTGTATCAAACAAGTCGTGTCAGACTAACTTGATTTCATTTTATGACAAAATCACTGAATGGGTTGATCAAGGAAATGCAGTAGACATAGTATTTCTTGATTTCAGCAAAGCATTTGACAAAGTGTCTCATGCGATCCTCATTGAAAAATTGATCAAATATGGGTTTGACAAGGCAACTATAAGGTGGGTTCAAAACTGGCTTAGTAATCGTACTCAAAGAGTGGCTTTAAATGGCTGCACATCCAAATGGAAGGAAGTGTCAAGTGGAGTACCACAAGGTTCTGTCCTGGGCCCAGTTATGTTTAATGTTTTTATAAATGATCTGGACGAGGGAGTTGAAGGGAAACTGATCAAATTTGCCGATGACACAAAGCTAGGGGGGATTGCAAACACCAGAGAAGAGAGAGAGAGGATTCAAAAAGATTTAGAGAAACTCGAACAATGGGCTGCAACTAATAAAATGGTATTTAACAAAGAAAAATGCAAGGTTCTGCACCTGGGCAAGAAAAATGAAAAAAGCACATATACAATGGGAGGAATTCGGCTGAGCAGCAGCACATGTGAAAAAGACTTGGGTGTCCTGGTAGATCATCAACTGAACATGAGTCAACAGTGCGAGGCAGCTGCAAAAAAGGCAAACGCAATCCTGGGGTGTATTAGGAGAAGCATAGAGTCCAGATCACGTGAAGTTATTATCCCCCTCTACTCTACCTTGGTCAGACCTCATCTGGAGTACTGTGTCCAGTTCTGGTCACCCCAGTTTAAAAAAGACACTGACAAGCTGGAGCAGGTTCAAAGGAGAGCTACCAAGATGGTGAACGGTCTGCAAACCATGTCCTATGAGGAACGGCTTAAGGAACTAGGAATGTTTAGTCTAACAAAAAGAAGACTGAGAGGAGACATGATAGCTGTCTACAAATACCTCAAGGGTTGTCACAAGGCAGAGGGATCAGCCCTGTTCTCACTCTCTCAAGGAAGGACTAGAAACAATGGGGTGAAACTGCAGGGGAAAAGATTTAGTTTAGATGTTAGGAAAAAATTTCTAACAGTAAGAGTGATCAACCAGTGGAACAGGCTGCCACGGGAGGTGGTTGGTTCCCCTTCGTTGGAGGTCTTCAAGCAGAGACTGGACGGCCATCTGTCTGAGATGGTTTAGGAGATCCTGCCTTGAGCAGGGGGTTGGACTCGATGACCCAGGAGGTCCCCTCCAACTCTACCATTCTATGATTCTATGATTCTATGATTCTAGTTATGCTTGTAACTAATAGTGTGCCTCCCCATGCTCCCAGGATAATCCGCGGTTGCCCCTTAAGTCAGATTTAGTACTGTTTGAAAGGGGGGTTATTCTGCCATGGATTTTCTTCCTTTGCGCCTCATGTAGCCCAGAGTAAAGCTGTGTATGGGAATGCTCCGGGGCAAAACAAGCTTAACATCAGAGTATTTTTGGCATGGGAACACACACTTTGAGAACTAGTTGGCTCATTAGATGACAATGGACAGAAATCACCAGGAGCATACGGCATTCATCTGAGAGTTCTTAATAAACTCAATTGATAAATTGCTGAGCTTCTAGTCAAAGGATATAAACTTTCCCTAAGATCAACTTCTGCGCGTGAAGACTGGAGGATAGCAAATGTAACATCAATCTTTCCCCCACCAAAAGAAGAAAGAAAAGCAACATGAATGATCCAGGAAATAACAGATCATTCAGCTCAGCATCATTTCAAGATCAGATCCAGGAAATAACAGATCAACATCAGCTCAGCATCAGCATCAGTTCAAGCCTCTTCTAGTAGCACCCAAAATCTTGGAATAATACCATACTTGTCAGGTGAAGGCCTAGCATGGTGGCCAGGCCACCACCCACACTTCAAGGGCCAGTAAAGTTGTTTACCAGGCCACTAGCATTTGAAGTGTCAAAGGCCAAGGCAGGGCAGGCTGGATTCCCATTACAACAGCTATGGTCACACCCAAGGTACACCCAGACACTGCTATGGCAATCTGGACATGGTGTGCAACTACACAGCTGCAGACACACTGCCACACACATTCACAGTACTGCACGCAGAAGTGGGTGCAAATGATGCTATCTAGGAGGCATCTAAATTCTCATGGTCAAGCTGTGGTCTACTTTTTAAAAGTCCACCACTAGTTAATTCTGGGGAGGACCTGATGCACTTCAGCATAGAATCAGTGTTGGTGGCATATGAAAACAATTGCTTAGTGCGTGGACCAACACTCACTAGAACTTAAGTGTGAATAGGGCCCATAATTAAGGATAAAATTAGTATACGCACAGAAGAGCAAGTATTACTAAAAGAAAATAAGCATGACTTCTGCAAAGGTAAATCATGCCTTTCTAATTTGTTAGAATTCTTTCACCATTATCTACAAGCAATTGGATAAAGGTGATGCAGCTCAGATTGTCAGTCTGGACTTTCAGAAAGTTTTTGACAAAGTCTCTTGTCAGATTTCAGGTCAGCGTGGGGACAGTCTGCCATCATGTGTGCCTGCGCAGATTGCAGCAGATCGCTTCAGCAGGCTGTGCAACCAGTCACATCGGACCTGGGTGGGGGTAGGCACCAGGGAGGTCCCTGCTGGCTGCAGCCAGGCTGATCAGGGTGGTGGCAGACAGCAGAACACTGGGACAGCTCCGGCCCGGTCTTGCCCCACCCCCAAAAGGGGCTGCCAGCCAGTGGCCAACAGCAACTCAATGGCGATAGTCTGGAGTGGGGCATCTGGCCCCCGCTGCAGCCTTTTCAGGCTGGTACAGCTGGGGGATGGCATGACCATTGGCTCCTTGGCCAGTAAGTGGAATAAAATCCACAGTTGGAGGAAAATTTGCAGCCTACCTGCTGTGAAGCAATGTTCCGCTGTCCAGACTACAGAGCCTCTTTTAGCTTCCTCCTCAGAAGCTGGGAGTTTGCATTGGCACATGCAGCCCCCCCCCCCCATAGCTTCCTCCTTGGAACCTGCCAGAGTTTGGGTTGGTGCACAGATCACTGGGATGGGGCAACCAATGGGAGTCGAGCTGCCCTCCTAGCTCTTGTTGGCTTTTCTTGCTGTCCTATCCGGACTAGCAGGAAACTTTGAATTTTCTTATACTGTACTGCGCATGGAATGCAGATATATCAGCATTAAGTAAATCCACAATAGTGTCACTATAATGTGATGCCACTACAAAGTGTGGGCTGTCATGTGTGACAGCTCAATCTTGGGGTGCGTTCCCATGGTACTTATTTGCCTCTCTATTGCCCCTCTACTGAAGTGGATTTAAGAAAAGCGCGTTCAATTCGGAATTAAGTGTTCCCACGTGGCTCAGCAAAACACACATTTAAAATGCACGGACCGTCCCCAAGGCAGCGTGTTTTGTTTACCCGCATCTTTTTCTCCCCGCCCCTCGCTGTTTCATTGGGTGCCTCCTCTCTAGGAAGGTCCTGGCGAGGAGGCACCACAAACCATGCAAAGTGGGCGCCTGCAGTGCCAAGCACTGAAAGGCAATACTGCAAAATTGGAGAGGGGCATTGCACAGAAGAAGCCCTCGCAAAGAGCTCTGGGGCTAGCAGCTTCCTTGCTTGCTCGTTCGCTTCCTTGCAAAAAAGCAAAATGCTGCCTCCTCAAAGGGGAGGGGGGCAGGTTCTGCCAGATCCCAGGGCCGTCTCTTTTGCCTGTCCTACCCCAGCGTTACGCGCACAGCTTCCCTCTAGCACAGCGGTTCTCAGCCTGTGGGCCGCGACCCCATTGGGGGTTGAACGGCCATTTTGGCGGGGTCGCCAAAGGTCCTGCAGGCCCCCCACGTGTCCCCCCCAGCCACGCCCCCACCACGCCCCCCGCCGCACCGCCGGCTGTGCTTCGGGATTCCCGGCCAGACCGGAGCCCACCTTGCCTCGCCTCACCTCGCCCGCCCCTCCTGCTCCTCCTTGCGCGCCACTGCCGCGCACTTCCATCCCATGCGGGCGGCGGCGGGAAGAGTCCCCAGTCAGGCAGGTGGTAGCGGCTCCCGCTGATGTCCCGCGGCGAGTGCCAGCGCCGCCTGCCCTGAAAGAGCTGCCCGTGGGCTGCTGCTGCTGCTCTTGCCGCTGCCGCCACCAGCGCCACTCGCCGGGCGGCGGGAAGGAGCAGAAGCAGCAGCAGCGGGAGGGCTCGTCATGAGCGCCGAGGCGCCGCCACCGCCTTCCCACGCCTCCATGCAGCTCCGCGCCCTCTTCTACTTGGCCCTGCCCCTGGCCCCACCCCGCCCCTGGCCCCGCCCCTGGGGTCCCTGAGGTATGGCGAGCTGCATTGTGGGGTCTCGGCCTTGGAAAGGTTGAGAACTGCTGCTCTAGCACGACACTGTGAGGAAAGGTGGACAATAGCAGGTCTCTCTCGACGGCCACTTGGCGCTACTTCTGACGGCAGAACAGAAGCGCTTGCTTGCCTGCCTGCCTGCCTGCTCGCTCGCTCACGTGCAGTCCAGGTCCTCCTCGGCGGGAGCCCACGCATGCTCCGTCTCTCTCTGCCAGGGAACTGTCGGGGCTTTCACCCTGCCCGTCCCCCTCCCGCCTTCCCCAATCTCTCCCCCACTCTTCACCCCCTGAGCAAATCCATCCTTCAGTTGGCTCTGCTTTGACTGCCTGTAAAGCGCAGTTCGAGAAAGAGGCGATTGGGTTGGCTGTGGATGAGAGGCAAAAAAGAGAGAGAGAGAGAGATGATCTCTTCGGCTGGCAATTCCCGCTTTTGCCACAGAGCGTCTCCATGGAAAATGTTGTGCTGAAAACCTGCGTCTTCCTGGAAAGTACGGATGTAGTCTGCTTTAAACGGCTATTTTTTTTAGAGCGTGTTTTCCCCATTAGCGGCTCTGGAAGCCTGGATTAAAGCCGTGCATGGGGCCGCTCCGAGGCAAAATAAGATTTTCATTGGACTTTTTATTCCTTGTGAACGCACCCTTGGTTGCATATTTTGATGCGCAGAATTAAGAAATCTTCATGCACCCATTGTTCCTCTTTATAAATCTGTGGTGAGGCCATATTTGGAATATTGTGTACAACTCTGGTCACCACACCTCAGAAAGCATATTGTGGAACTGGAGAAAATTCAGAAAAGGGTAAACAGAATGGTTAAGGGGCTGGAACAGTTCATTTATGAAATCAGGCTGTAATGTCCAGGCCACTCGAAGCATAAAAAAGACATTATTAAGGCCCTGATGGTGCAACTACATACCAAGCCTCCCAATGCTGTGACATTTGTGTAAGCTTCACAGTTGCTCCCTTATCTCCCCCCCTCCCACCAACTGCTAGGAGACACAGATCCTGGCCTTTGGGTGTCAGGGAGAGAATTTCTGTGGTGTGCTATGACACACAATTGGATTACAGCCTTCTGGTAATTGTAGATCATGGAGAAAGGGGAAAGAGGACCAAAACTCCACTCAGAAAGGTTCAAACTAAGTGCTGATTTTTATTTATTTTGCTGCTGGTTGCGTGTTGTGCCACTGCACTGATGGCAACAAAACTGGTGTGGCATGCAGGTGGATCAGGAAGGTTGTAATTATCATTTTCATTGGAGTTGCTAACATTTAGAAACAACCTGTACCAGAATGAGAAATCTGAACTGTGGAATACATAGAAAGGAGAAGAAAACAGGTAGTATGCTTTATCAGGGGCTTAGGCAGTACAATTTACAGTATCATCTATTTTTTTTTCCTATTTAAAAAATAAACACATCTCTAAAGTAAATTATCTTTTAGTGATATAAACTCCATACCAGAAAAAGAACAAGAAGAATAAGAACAACAGCAACGAGAAGAAAGATACGTTTAACTAGAAACAAATCTTACATAATACAGCCCATAATTTTCTTGTGACTTGGTCACTCCCAAGGTACACTGTGGATATCTGTCTATGATGATTCCACGGGATTGACAGTCGAACCCGTTCTTAATTGGTATCTGAGCACGTACTTATAGTATAGCCCCAGGGTGACACCACCACCCGCAGAAATGACCAGTGCAATTACAATTACCGATCCTCCAAAGATAAGCTCCCTGCTTTGGAGAATTGGTCCGCTGTCAATGCTGCCACCATAGCCTTTCTCGAGACAATCAGGAGGTGCCCAGCCATAATTGCAATGGCAGTGATGGTAATTGTTGCACACGCCATGGTCGTGGCACTCTCTGGTGTCGCAGTGCGGGTCATACTGAGGAAGCACCACATGTTTGCATGCTCTATTAAGGCATACCTTGCCCGTGTCGCAGGGTGTGCCATCTTTCACTGCCCCAACATCAGCCATACCTATTCCAATGTGATAGTCTGTACTCCAGCAGTGACTTCCAGAAGCATCTAAGTGTATAATGGTGGCGTGTTCCTCCATAGGGGGTAATTCAGTCACGTTCTCACACTGGATTCGGCCACAGAGGTAATTCTCAAAATCACATTTCGTATAAATTCCGTTTTTAAGGCCACAGTTGCCAAAGCGATCGCCTATGGAGTTGAATATTCGGAAACAAAGATTTGAAGCCATTGTGGCTTTGCTGCCAAAAATCGCCTTACACTGTCCGTCATGAGTATTGCAAAGGCCATTATAACAAAATGCCTCACCACTGCATGGGGCACCATTTTGCACATAAAAGTCTTCTGGACACCATTCTGATGTCCCACGACAGTACTCAGGAAGGTCACAACTGCTGACCTTATCTCTACAAATGGATCCTGCTGGCAGATATTGGCAGTTTCTGCAGCACTCGCCAAAAGCACAGGCAGCACCAGACCTTAGGGTACAGTTTGGGAGGCAGCAAGGGTCCTCTTGACACTGAATTTCAGAACCACAGTCACATTGCTCTCCATTTTCAACTATTTTGTTCCCACAATTTTTCTGTTTAAAAATTTTTTCTGGATCCGGTGGAGTTAATAAACAACTTCTGTCTTTTAATGCGAAATAAGCTTGGTAGCTGCAGTTGCTAAATTTATTAGATTCTGTTTGATGCGGATACATAACACAGTGTTTTAGGCCACAAAAACAGTACTTTACATCATGACGCATGCCAAGAGTATGCCCCAACTCATGGGTGAATGTATTTGTGACAAGGATCAAACTGGAAGTCCTGTAGCTAACAATCCCAGATGCGTAATGGTTACACACTGCAGACATGAATGCAAGTCCAGTAAGTGCAAAGGGGAAGTGTGTAAAAAGTTGAGCGGCATCATGCGGTAGACGTTTCAGTAGCTCTCTCCTTCTCCACGGTTCAAATCTGTCAAGTGTTATACTCATGTTAGCTTCAACTGTTACGAGGTTATTTGTTGACCATATTTCCAGTCCAAGTAAACTAATTTGAACACTGAGTGGTTTGTACACTGAATTCCCAGCGTGGACAATATCCAAAATCTTTAGAGCAATAAGAGTTTCATTACTGTTAAATCTGATGTACAGATCGTGATCCACAACAATTGCCATGTCAACATACCGGGTGTGGGGCCACCAGTTTCCTTCTGCAGCACTTCTGAATTCTACAGGCCTGGTATCCTCCATTGTGGCCACTTGGGGCCTTTTCCCTTCATCCCTTACACCACATCTCATGGGAGCAGCACCTTCCCTTCCTTCCAGTCGGTACACTAGATGTTGAAATGTAGTTGAGCTCAGGATAGGCTCAATTTCATAGGTCTCATTTTCTAGTTGAAACAGACCCCTGAGTCCCCCGGAGCAAGTGCTGAGGGTGACTGAAGAGAGCGGCACACCTTGCACGAAGCCCTGGTAGTAGCAATCATCTCTGATGAAGGGGTAGTCAACCTGAAGTTCTCCTTTCTTACTATAAGTGAAGATGGGGAAGTATTTGGAGACAAGTCCCCGCCGCTGTCTGAGGTGCACCATTCGGTTCTTCCCCTTAATCTGAATCAGGTAATTTACATCTTGGATTTCTTGCTCTTTGAATCTGGGCGTCAGCATTTTGGGAATAGTCACATCATAAGAAGCAAAACGAAAGCCCTCTGGTGGTACCTGGCCACCAGCCTTGAGCAGGATATTAGTTAAAAACGTCATCTGCAGCACTGACAGCCAGCCAGTCATCTTCCCAAAGGGAAGGATCCTGTGAAATCCTACCTAAACCTTCTTGTCCTGCCAAAGAAGACACCAGTTGTTTTTTATAGTTTTGAAGCCAAATGGGAAGGTTATTATATGTGAGTCAGTGGCAATGGAGAAAGATTCTGTACATAGCAACAGCAAATGGAATGCGGTTTGGAAGGAGGGGAGGGGCCAAATGGTTGAAAGAGAATGCCAGAAGAAAGTGAGGGATGATTATGTGTAAATAGTACAGGTAAGTTTACTAAACCTTGTAGCATTTTAAATGCTCACCAGTTTTGTAATGGAATAAGCTTCAGTGGTACTACGAAAAACCCTGTTGGATCAGGCCTCAGCCCATCTAAGGCAAACCTTGTTGGATCAGGCTCTGTACCTGAGGACTGCAGGGTCGCAAATGTAACATCAGTCTTCAAAAAAGGATCCAGGAGTGATCCAGGCAATTACAGACCAAGTTAGCTTAACTTTGGTTCCATGTCATTCATGCTGATGATACTAAGGGTGTTTTTCCACTGCCACTAGAAGTACCCATTAAGTACCATTAATGGGTACTTCTAGTGGCAGTGGAAAAACACCCTTTTAGTGACAGTGGAAAAACACTCTAAATTATTTAGGTAGTAAAAACCAAAAGAGATTGCCAAGAGCTCCAGAGGGATCTCTTAGCATTGCCTGAGTGGGCAACAAAGTGGTAAATGTGCTTTAATCTTAACAAATGCAAAGTAATGCACATCAGTGCCTAAGCTTATTATAAGCTTAATAATAAACTGAAATAATAGAACCAGATGCAAACGCGAATTTGCCTGTTCCCATTACTTTGAACTTAATCGCGTTGGATCCGGATTCTGAGGATCATACGTTGCGTATGTGACTCAAGGAGGGACTCAAGTGGCTACTTTTTAAAAGCTGCTTTTTTGGGCTGCTCTGCCCTCTTCCTCCTGGCGTGAACGTGCCACCCATAACGGACCTCTTCACTGAGCCTGGCTGGGTGGCTGCTGCTTGCCTGGCTGGAGGAAAACTGGCAGTGGGCAGCCAGCGATTCTTTCCCCGCTTCTCCCCATTGCCCAGGGCACACAGCAGCAGCGGCAACTCAAGCAAGGGGGCTTTAAACATTCACATATCTCCCAGAACCTGCCCTGCTTTCCTTCCCCTTTAAAGGTCAGAACTCCAAAGAGCTAGAATTGCGCAAAATTGCAACATTGTTATCAGGTGCGAAGTGGCTAGATTGCTACAGTGTAGCGGCTGCTGTGAAGGTTGGATTTTTACACTGAAATCACTGTCTTTGGAAGCAAGCTATTGGGAGAGGGAAACCCTAAACATGGATTCTCATCCCTTAAAACAGTAGGGTCCCCACAGTAAAAAATGTAACATGTATCAAGCGCACGATCCGGAGTGAGACCTGTTGAAATGAATTTACAATGCTTTGGAGTGATTTAATACACTTAAAGTGAGTTAAGCCAAACTGACGTGGGGTCTGCGAGGATGGAACCCGTATTGAATCGGAAATAAGCTTGCCGTGGGGATTCGCCCTATGTGTATAAATTGATGGGGGCTGAGGTTTCTGCAATACACCAGGAAAGGGTTCTCAGGGTTCTGGTGGACAGTTCAATGAAGGTGTCAACCCAGTGCACAGCAGCAGCAGCGAAGAAAGCTAATTCAGTGCCGGGAATCATTAGGAAAGGAATAGAAAACAAGTCAGCAAGTGTCATTTTGTCTCTATAAATCTATGGTGAGGCTACATCAGCTTCTCTGATTTGCATTGCTCCAGAGTGTTTCCGCACTGACTGTGGAAACCGGTTTAACCCCCGCGTAGATCACATTTAAAACACTTAGCTGAAGATGCATCCACACTGAAGACCTGTTTGGAGAGTCCGCGTCCACATTTCAGCATGCAAGACAGGTCTTACATCCGTCTCTTCCCCCTGGATGTGTGCAGAAGCAGGACGCTTCCGCTCACGGCCAGGGGATGAGACGGATTCCATCTGCCCACCATTTTGGGAAGGGCAGAAGCAGGACTGCCTGCTTCCGAAGCCCTTCCCCTGCATATCGGGCACCACCGGAAACACACAGTGACTGGCAGCTCCATGCTCCAATCCCACGGCTCCGGGGGCGGCGTCAGTGGCGCACGAGCTGGAGGACATTTTGAATGCATGCTGGTGTGTCCGCACAGCACCTACTCCAATCTGTCCTCCGGAATCTGTCCTCCCCGTGTGTATATGCGGATGTGCGGAGTTCCCTCCAATCTGTCACAAATAGCGATGGATCGGGGAAGATGGATTGCCGAAAAACGGATCTTTTTAGATTCGTTTTTTGGCGCCCAATGTGGAAACACCCCCAGTTTGCTAACTAGTTGCTTGCTTTATCTCTTGCTGCTTCACGTCAAAAATAAAAAAAAGCCTTGCCAAGGAACTCCATTTGAGGAAACCTACAGAGGTGTGCAATTCTCCCCATCTTCACAATGGCAGTAAAGAAGTTTATTGGCTCCAAGTTCCATCCCAGCCTTCTAAACTACACTCTCAAGTCCTTCCCAGTACTGCTAAAGGTGAGAAACCAGATGCTCCTAGCAGGGATAGTTTTTCTGCAAGTAGTTTAGGTATTTTGAGTTAGGCTTTTTGCTTCTCCCCTAGGTTGGACATGAAAAGCAATTGGGTCCCATGCTGCAACTGCCACATCCTCCTTGAGATGTAAGTTCCAGCTGGAGATGGAAGAACATCACCTGAGTGAGTCGTTGCTGCCGCTTTTAGTGCAATTTCTGTTTAGCTTTTCCTTCGTCTTTTTTGAGTTGTATTGTATTAATTGATCCTATTATTCTTTATTTTCCTATTTAATACTGTGTAATTTCTTAGAGTACATAGCTTATTATTAGAATTCTGTACACTGTTTTTGATGTATATTTGAAGTTTTATTTATTAAATTTAATTTATTAGCGGTATTTCTCCGGTGTGATGATTGCATACATTATTTTGCTCCATCCTTTGGTGAAAGTTAGCTCCTCTCATGCTAAGTAGCATTATCATATCGAGCAATGAGATTATTCCAGTGACTCCGGTCAGCAGCCGGGTTTGCAGCTTTGGCTCATTTTACATTCATTTGTTCAAGATCTTTTAGAAATGTTTGACGCCAGGTGTTACATAGCCTTCCTTTTTTCCCGTGACCACCTGGTGGTATCCGCATCATTGCCATTTTGGGGATTTTCTCATTCTCCATCTGTAGAACATGGCCTGCGAATTGTAGTCATCTTTCGGCGACAATTTTACGCACACTATGAAGGCCACTTATTCGCAGGATTTCTTCATTTGTGATAAGGTTGTAATATTTTATTTTGTTTTGGTGAATGGGGCATTATAAATAAATGTTCTTATGTTATGTTCCTTTAACTCTAGTACTTTACCTTAAATCACCCCGTCCATTCATAAGCCTATGTAAGCTTCATGCCTATTGAGAAGTATGTCACTATATGGAATTCCCTTTTGTTGTATTTTTGTGCATTTGAAATCTGTCAGGCACTTGCCTGGAATTGCTATTTTGCACTTAATTCCTTATTTTGCTGTGCGCTGTTAAATACAACTTTTTCTTTGACTGAAAAAAGTGACTTTGTGAAGTATTTGTGTCACAGAGCACATTGCTAATTTATCATTTTTAAAGCCTCTAGCACTGTGATCCTTCTCTGGGCCAGTGGATGAGCTAAACTAATTTCCCCACATAAGACACATATCCAGAGAACAATCCTTAACATCTCTTTCAGGCCAGAAAGGGTTTGGACCTGATATTCTGGCCCACAGGAATGTGCTGTCAGTATGTTCTTTGTGGACCAATACCAACAGAACCCTGCTAGTGGACTATGTTTAATGGGCTGCCTGGAAGAGGAGGATATGGCACCATTTTTGTGGCATATCATGCTCCATAGCTCTATTCAATGCAGAGAGAGTGAAATACCAGGCTTGGGCCTTTGCTAGGTGTGGTGCCCACATAAACGTGACAGTTTAGAAGAGGAAGATATATTTAAAAATGTTAAGCGTCTTCACAGTCAAAAGTGTGATCAAACCCTTTTAACTGAAAGATAGGTAAGTAAGGGGAGGGGTTTATCCCAGCTCACCAGAAGGGAGAGGGGATAGAATTCCTACTCCCAAAGAACTGACCAATCAGATGAAGCGCTGGCCGTGCCAGGGGGTATAAAAGTGGGTAGCCTGGAACCGTTGGTGGTTCTGTGCTGGCTTTTCGGGGTGGGAGGTACACGGTGATACATGCAGCACCCTGAGGGAAAGTTTACCAGTGTAGTTCCAGGGAATAAAGCTTAGGTTAATAAGCAGGGCTATCCTGTAGGAAGAAAGGGGTAGGCAGAGGAGAGAGAGTTGTTTGTTGAAACAGTTGCTGAACTTACCTGATGTCGTACTGAAGGCTTGTACACAATACCTTTACAAGCTGTTTGTTGAACAAGAGTCCTGAGCCTGTTAGTTGTTTACTCTAAGCTTGTAAAGGGAAGCCAGAAGAGCTTTGGGCTTCTGTATCTTTAAGGCTGGAAGGGGAGAGTGAAGCTTCACAGTTGACTGCAGAGGGAGAAAAGTGGTGTGCCTTTTCAGTAGGGGAGCCGTTAGGCAGCTAGTTTAACTATTATTTGTACGCTACCAATAAAATAAGAGGACACAGGCGAAGGAAAGCCCAGGGAGTGTTTTATTTATTTTCATACACATAGGCTGCATCCGCATAGCATGCCTTAATTCGGTTTAATGAAACCGAAATAACTGAAACAGAATGAAACTGTCTCCACCGGCTTTCAACTTGATCCGTGTCAACGGCATCCCGCTGGCAACCTTATCTCGGATTCAATCTTCGGAGGCCCCACGGCAAGTCCTCCCTGCCCATTGCCAGTCAGGATTGTGCCCACCCCATTGCTGTTCCCTCCCAGGATCAGCCCCTCTCACTTAGTTCAAAGTAACAGAGATCAGACCTCTCCCTCATGGCTGTGCAGCTCTCCGCCTCCTTTCCTCTGCACCACCTTTCCCTCCCCCTTTTCTTCCAGCTTTGTGCTCTTCCCTCATCACCCCCATTGAAGAAGTCTGGATCCCCCTTTCCCACCTGTGCTTCCCTCGCGCCGAGAGGTTGGGCTGGAGGGGAGTGAGGGGCTTTTTCATTGCTCAGAGCACATAGCAGCAGCAGCAGCAAGTAAAGCCCCATTCCTTTAAACATTAATACAGAATCTCAGCTGCTTCCCCTCCTTTCACTTTCAAAGGTCTGAACTTCTGAAATTGCGCAAATTTGCAACATTGTTAATCGGGAGTGAAGGGGCTTTCTTGCTACACTGTAGCGGTCCTCTGTGAAGGCTGCTCCAAGAAGTACAGGCTTGCAAGAGAAAGGAGGGGAAGCAGCTGAGATTCTGTATTAATGTTTAAAGGAATGGGGCTTTATTGCTGCTGCTGCTGTTTTGCTTCAGATCAGGCAGATCAGGCAGGGAAACACACACACACCAATGACGTGCCCAGCATACGGACAGCCATTGGATACAGCGCGATTGGGGGAGGGACACCCTGAACACGGAATCTCATCCCTTAACATGGTACTGTCCACACAGTTAAAAAGGAAACACGTATCGACGCACGATTGGGAGTGAGACCTGTTGAAATCAGGATTTATTTCAAAATGTTTTAACGTGGTTTAACACGGAAATAGTGTGTTAAGCCGAACTGCCGTCTGAACTGGGTGAACTCAAAACATTTTGAATTCGAGATAACGATGCCTTGAAGACGGGGCCATATAGTGTTAAGTCACAGTCCCTGCCTGAGAAGGGGTGCCATACTAGGCTTCTCCAGCATGTGAATGGAAGTGGCCCAGCACACCCAAGTGTGATCTACTGGCCTATGGAGAAAGTGCCTTTGCGTTCGCTTCCCCAAATCACATTTGGCTCCAAGTGAAGCTTGAATATAAAATGTATAAGTACTGTATTTTCTGGCATATAAGACTACTTTTTAATCCAGGAAAATCTTCCCAAAAGTTGGGAGTCGTCTTATACGTCGGGTATCGTCTTCTTATAATGTCGGTGAGTATATCCCAAATTCTATATTTTAACTGGAAAAGTTGGGGGTCATCTTACATGCCCAGTTGTCTTATATGCCGGAAAATACAGTATTTTTTGTAATATGGGATTTATCTTTTGTAGGAAACTACCCAAATGGAAGAATGTCTTATAGTAGTGGGAAGTTCAACATAGACTACACCTACTAAAATTTATACATTTACATAATCAAAATTCCTGCCAATCTGAACATTATTTCATAGACATAGATGGTTGGTAGATGGGATATCAATAGGTGAAGTTTCTGAAAATTGTATGTGTGTGATTAGGGAAGTAAATCACTGGATTTGTGGTACTTCTTCCCAGACATCAATAGGAAAAAATCTCAATATGAACAATACAATACAAGCTTCCTAATCTTCTAAGAATGATGCCTGATTGTGTTCAAAAGCATTCAGGAATAGGAGAGGGTGAATTTGCACTATGCTTCCATCAACTAGGAGGGATAGTGCTAGAATGTTCTAAGTATCCCACTTGTGGATGCTTAGAGGATTCTAAACTTACCTTAGGTGTAAGGTAAGCCAGTTGTAAGATGGCCAGTTGAGGCCAGGTGGATGCCTGGCCATTGAGGGGCCGCTCCGTGAGCATGCTCAGAACATCCCAGTCTATTCTAGCGAGAATCAAGCTGGCAGGCGAAGGTAAGCACCATTCACATGCACACGCGACCCCGGGTTGGGGGGTGTTAGGTGGGGTTCCTGCCAGTTGCATCGGCCTGATCCTGGCCAATGCAGGCGGCAGGACCCCAGGGAAGGGGGCCGACTGGCCTCCCCACCTCTGGCTGCAAGGCAGCCAAATGGGGGAGGTCGGGGGAGGGTCTTCGGCCCGAATGGGCTGAGTGCACTTCCTGTTTGCACGTAGGCAAGGAAAGGACGCATTTGGAACATGTCCTTTACCTGCCAGCGCAGATGGGGAAGTGTACTCAGCCCGTTTGGGCGGAAGCGTCCTGAGGATTTTTCGTCATAGTGCGAAAACACCTTTGGTATCTCGGTATAACCTTGTAACAGACACAGAATCCAAAAGTGCTAGCAGCAGCAACAATTACAGTTCCCTGAATAGTAGTAGCAATGACATAACGTCTGGCTTGGAAAACAGGTCCAGTGTCAATGCTGCCACCATAACCCAGCCAGAATTGCAATGACAATGTTTGTGGTTGTTGCCTGCTCCTTGGTTATGACATTGTTTGGCATTGCAATCATCATCATATTTCAGAAAGGATGTGCTCTTGCATTCACTACCAATGCCCATCATGCCAGGACCACAAGATGCACCATCTTTCACTGTCCCAGTATCATTTTCCTCCATTCCAATATAGTAGTCTTTACTCCAGCATTGGCTGCCATCCAGAGACGACTCAATGATGGTATTGTGTTCCTCCAAAGGTATGCAGATTATCACACTGGATTCAGCCACAGAGGGCATTCTCAGCTTCACATTTTGTGTAAGTTCCATTCTGGTGCCAACAATTGCCAAAGTGATCTCCTAGCATGTTATTTCACCTGAACAAGCCTTGCAACCAAGAGTTGTACTTAAGCCAAAAATTGTTTTACATAGTTTAGTCTGGATGTACCCATTGCTCCTCTTTATAAATCTATGTTCAGTCAACATTTGGAATATCGTGTACAATTCTGGTCACCACACCTCAGAAAACATATTGTGGAACTGGGGAAAATTCAGAAAAGGGTAACCAGAATGATTAAGGGGCTGGAGCGCCTCATTTATGAAATCAGGCTGAAATGGCCAGGCCACTTCAGCCTTAAAGGACGAAATTAAGCCCCCTTCTGCTCTACTGATCTGGATCACAGGGAGGTGATGGCTGGACTAGTGCTGTCTGCATTGACAGTGCAAATCCATACCAAGCCTCCCACGGCTGTGAAACTTCTGCAAGCTTCACAGCTGCTCCCTCACCTCCCCCACCCCCAACAGCTAGGAGTGACAGATCCAAGCCTCAGGTGTTGGGGAGAGATATCTCATTATAAGCTTAATCCAGTTTCCCTAAACCGAAATAATAGAACCGGATGCAAACACGAATTTGCCTGTTCCCATTACTTTCAGCTTAATCACGTTTGATCTGGATTCTGAGGATCGTACGTGGCATACGTGACTCAAGGGGGGACTCAAGTGGCTACTTTTTAAAAGCCGCTTTTCGGGGCTGCCCTGCCCTCTTTCTCCTGGCATGAATGCGCCACCCATAAGGGACCCCTTCAGGGAGCCTAGCTGGGTGGCTGCCACTTGCCTGGAGGAAAAATGGCAGTGGGCAGCCAGCCATTCTTTCCCCTCCTCTCCCCATTTCCCAGGGTACACAGCAGCAGCAGCAGCAGCAGCAACTCAAGCCCCCTTCACAGCCACAGCCTTTAAAACAGAACCTCCAGCTGCTTTACTTTCTTTTCCCTTTCTAAAGGTCAGAACTTTCAAAGAGCTAGAATTGCACAAAATTGCAACATTGTTATAAGGTGTGAAGTGGGTAGATCGCTACAGTGTAGTGGCTGCTTTAAGGAGTGGATTTTTATAGTGGCTGTTTTGAGGGGTGGATTTTTTCAGTGAAATCACTATTTTTGGAAGCAAACTATTCGGGGAGGGAAACCTTAAACACAGATTCTCATCCCTTAACACCGTACGGTCCCCACAGTAAAAAATGTAAAACGTTTCAAGCGCACAAACCGGAGTGAGACCTGTTGAAATGAGGATTAACATTTACAACGCTTTGGGCGATTTAACACGCGGAAAGTGTGTTAAGCCAACCTGATGTGGGGTCTGGGAGGATTGAAAACGGTTTGAAACCAAAATAAGGTTGTAATGGGGATGCGGCCATTCTGTGGTGTGCTATGACATGCAACTGGATTACAGCCTCCTGGTAATTCTGGATCATGGAGGTGTACTGTCTGCACAGGAGAAAGAGCATGTGTTGTGTACATGTGGATCAGAAAGGTTGGACTTGAGACCTGATCATTTTCTTTTAGCATTGGTGGGATTTAAAGTATATTATTTCTAGGCCAGTTGTTTTTGTTTTAAGATTAATATTTGTTTTTCTTTTGTTTTAATTATTATTTTATTGTAACTGGAGTTTCTAACGTTTAGAAACAACCTATACCAGAATGAGAAATTTGAGCTGTACAATACATAAAAAGAAGAGAAAACACAGGACACGATTCAGGTAGTATGCTTTGTCAGGGGGATAGGCAGTACAAATAACAGTATCATCTGTTTTTTCCTTTTAAAAAAATAAATGCATCTCTAAAGTAAATTACCTTTTAGTGATATAAACTACATACCAGAAAGCGAAGAACAATAACAAGAAGAAAGATAGGTCTAACTACAAACAAATCTTACATAATGCAGCCCATACTTCCTTGAGCTTTGGTCACGCCCAAGGCCCGCTGTGGATATCTTTCTATGATGATTCAACTGGATTGATGGTTGAACTCATTCCTCTGAGCACATACTTATAATATAGGCACAGAGTGACAACACCACCTACAAAAAAGACCAGTACAATTACAATTAAAGGTCCTTCAAGCATAAACAACTCGATATGGGGAGCTGGTCCACTGTCAATGCTGCCACCATTGCCTCTGCGGATACAATCAGGAGGTGCCCAGCCATAATCACAATGACAGTGACGGTAATTGTTGCACACACCATGGTTATTGCATTTTCTGGTGTTGCAGTGCGGGTCATACTGAGGAAGCACCACACGTTTGCATGCTCCATTAAGGCATGCCTTGCCCGTGTCGCAGGGTGTGCCATCTCTCACTGCCCCAACATCAGCCATACTTATTCCAATGTGATAGTCTGTACTCCAACAGTGTCTTCCAGAAGCATCTAAGTGTATAATGGTGGTGTGTTCCTCCAAAGAAGGTAATTCAATCACATTCTCACATTGGATCCGGCCACAGAGGTAACTCTTATAGTAACACTTTTTATAAGTTCCGTTTTTAAGGCCACAGTTGCCAAAGCGATCACCTATGGAATTGAATATTCTGAAACAAATATTTGAAGCCATTCTGGCTTGACTGCCAAAAATTTCCCTACACTGCCTGTCATGAGTATTGCAAAGGCCATTATAACAAAATGCCTCACCACTGCATGGGGCACCATTTTGCACATGAACGTCTTTTGGACACCATTCTGATGTCCCATTACAGTACTCTGGAAGGTCACAGAGGCCAGCTTCTCTACAAACTGATCCTGCTGGCAAATATTGGCAGTTTCTGCAGCACTTGCCAAAAGCACAGGCAGCACCAGACCTTAGGGTACAGTTTGGGAGGCAGCATGGATCCTCTTGACACTGAATTTCAGAACCACAGTCACATTGCTCTCCATTTTCAACTATTTTGTTCCCACATTGTTTCTGTTTATAAATTTTTTCTGGATCTGGTGGAGTTAATAAACACCTTCTGTCTTTTAATGAGAAATAAGCTTGGTAGCTGCAGTTGCTAAATTTATTATATTGTGTTCGTTCAGGATTCATAACACAGTGTTTTAGGCCACAAAAACAGTATTTTACATCATGACGCATGCCAAGAGTATGTCCCAACTCATGGGCGAATGTATTTGTGATGAGGATCAAACTGGAAGTCGTGTATCTTACAATCCCAGATGAGGAAGGTTGGCAAATTGTAGACGTGTATGCTAACCCAGTTTTCTTAAAGTATGTGTGTATAAATAGTTGAGCAGCATCATGTGGTAGACGGTTCAGTAGCTCTCTCCTTCTCCAGGATTCAAATCTGTCAAGTGTTATACTCATGTTATGTTCAACTCTTGCGAGGTTTTTTCTTGACCATATTTCCAGTCCAAGTAAAGTAATATGAATACCGAGTGGTTTGAACACTGAATTCCCAGTGTGGACGATATCCAAAATCTTCAGAGCAATAAGAGTTTCATTACTGTCATGTGTGATGAATAGTTCGTGTTCCACAACAATTGCCATGTCAACATACCGGGTGTGGGGCCACCAGTTTCCTTCTGCATCAGTTTCAAATTCTACAGGCCCGGTATCCTCCATTGTGGCCACTTGGGGCCTTTCCCCTTCATCCCTTACACCACATCTCATGCGAGCAGCACCTTCCCTTTCTTTCAGCTGATACACTAGATGCTGAAATGTAGTTGAGCTCAGGATAGGCTCAATTTCATAGGTCTCATTTTCTAGTTGAAACAGACCCCTGAGTCCCCCGGAGCAAGTGCTGAGGGTGACTGAAGAGAGCGGCACACCTTGCACGAAGCCCTGGTAGTAGCAATCATCTCTGATGAAGGGGTAGTCAACCTGAAGTTCTCCTTTCTTACTATAAGTGAAGATGGGGAAGTATTTGGAGACAAGTCCCTGCCGCTGTCTGAGGTGCACCATCCGGTTCTTCCCCTTAATCTGAATCAGGTAATTTACATCTTGGATTTCTTGCTCTTTGAATCTGGGCGTCAATTTTTTGGGAATAGTCACATCATAAGAAGCAAAACGAAAGCCCTCTGGTGGTACCTGGCCACCAGCCTTGAGCAGGATATTAGTTAAAAACATCATCTGCAGCAGTGACAGCCAGCCAGTCATCTTCCCAAAGGGAAGGATCCTGTGAAATCCTGCCTGTACCTTCTCATCCTGGCAAAGGGGACACCAGTTGTTGTTTTTTTATAGTTTTGAAGCCAAATGCGAAGGTTATTATATGTCAGTCAATGGCAGTGGAGAAAGATTCTGTACATAGCAACAGCAAATGGAATTTGTTTTGTAAGGAGGGCGGGGCCAAGTGCTTGAAACATGGAAGAGAATGCCAGAGGAAAGTGAGATATGATTATGTGTAAATAGTACAGGTAGATTTAGTAAACCTTGTAGCATTTTAAATGCTTAATGGCGTAAGCTTCAGTGGTTTAGGTACTAAGACAAATCTGTTGGATCAGGCCTCAGCCGATCTAGTCCATTATCCTATCTCACACAGCGCCCCACCAACTGCTCCTGGGCATCTCAAACAGAAGACAAAGGGAAAACCTTCACCTGCTCTTACCTGCCTGCCAATGACCTTTAGAGGCATCTTTCTCCTGTTTCTCAAGCCCAGAAGTAGTACCTCATCTATTCTCATAGCCAATGATACACCTAGGACTTTTTTGTACTTCCTTAAACTTTACTAGTGTTTGCTATCGTAAACATTAGCCTACCTCCTCTGTGCTATCAAACACTTACCTACTGTTTGATCGCTGGCTTTCCTCGCAGTACCGCCTTGTACGGTAACTGCATGTACACCAGCTCCATCACCATGGCAACATGGACACTCTGCACAGTTGCAGTCACATCAGGGGGTCAGCAGAGTTGGCAGTGTCCTTGCACAACAGCTCCATTGACCTCCCTGTCCAGCAGAGGTGTGGATGGTCAGCCGCTGGACGTGATCAGGTAAGTTGAGATATGGGTTGGTAAGTTTGTGAAGCATGATTTCATGCTTCACAGCTAGCTGATAATTAGGCAACTTCTCGGCAGGCAGGGGCGCTTCTATTCTCTAAACGCCTCCTGCAAGTGCAGATGAACTTGCCCAGATGTTGCCCAATTATCTACTACAGGCCAGAGTGCAAATTGGCCCCTGTTCTCTATGTATTTATCTTATCCTTTATTAAAGCGATCCTGTCTGGTTGTTGTCACCACTTCTTCTTCTGGTAGTAAATTCCATAAACTGATGACCGACTAAGTAAAAATAAATAAATAAACTTGTTGTCAGTCCTGGGGGGAGGGGACAATGACGACATCTAGAATGTTTGGCTGTTTCTACACTGGACCAGGCTATCATTCCAGAATAGGCAACCCATCCTAAGGATGGGATCACTGGGACCAATACTTAGGCCAAGCTTTCAAAGTCCAGAAACAAAAGCTCCCGTTTTTTTTTGCTTTTTCAACAGGGGCCTTTTCACCCCTATATGTGGAAGTAGTGCATTTCTGGCAGCACTGTAGCCGTGTATTTCCCAAAATCCCAGTTCTGAGAGTGCCGTGCCAGCAAAGACAGGGCTCTATCAGGGTACAGACACCGTGGTCCACCCTGGTCCACAAAATTTGACATTACAATTGGCATTCCCATGGCATACATGCTGGAAGTACAGAGGAATGACCAGTAAACCTGAAATCTCAGTGCCAGATCACTAAGATAGAAGACATACCATTTTAAAACATAAACCTCCATTCCAACAAAGGATTGCAAAATTATTGTTCTTGTCAGACCAGAGTCCAGGAAAATCTGCATCTGAATGAGACCAGCTCAAAAGAAATAGTCCTCTCAAATAGTCCTCCAACTGTTAATGGTCCAGAATGGAGAAGAGGGTACGAGGAGGAGGAAAGTGGTCTCAGCAGCAGCCCCATGGCAGTGGCCGGAAGACTTGGGGGTCGGGGCTATAGGGCTGCCACTGCCACACCCTAACAAGACCCAGGCGGCTAGCTGCTGCCCCTGGCAGCGAGGAACATCTGGCGGGCAGGGGGCTTCAGGACAGGCTGGCAGGTGAGACAGGTGGGTGGAGAGAGAGGAGGAATGCTTAGCGATCGCTACAGGAAGATCCTTACCAGGCAGGTCAGACAGGATAAATGGGTTCAGATTGAACCATTGTTCTTAGATTGAATGGGTTATTGTCCAAGTACATGTCAAGTAATCAATCCTAATGTAACAGAGATCTTCAGCTTTGACCTGGAGCTCAGGGAAGTCATGTATTCTCAGATCCTCTTTGGCCGTGTCCCCATGCAAGCCATCTGGCACTCTTTGGGCACTGTTTTGGCACATGTGGGTCTGGGAGCAGGACTGGGAACGCATCTCAGATGTCCCCGTGACATTCCTGGCAACCCGGGACAGGTACAGGTTGGGCATGGATGCAGGCATCCCCATAAGAACCGTGCTGAACCCTGGTAGATGCTTAGAGGATTCTAAACGTACCTTAGGTGTGAATGGCCACCTGGGTTGGTGGCCATCACAGAGCCTTAGTGATGGTGCCAGCATGCCTGCATGGTGTCATCACATGAGCAATTTGGCAATTCAGTGTTCATTGTGCATGAGCCTCAAGTCACAGGCTCCTTCTGCAGATCTTCCAACAAGGAAGATGGGGGCTTGCTGGGCTGTTGAAGGCTGGTGGCTAATTTAAGCATGGTGCAATTTTAACTGCACCATTCTTAGATGGCCCTGAGGACGCTCCCGGATATATGGAGAAACAACTTCATGAAATGCAGATGCACCATCTGGGAGCTCCCCCACCCTTGCCTACTAAAACAAGTCCAGAAAGGCCCACCATCTGTCATGTACAGCTGCAGGAATTGCTGTTTCGCTTATAAGAATGATATAGTTGCTATTTAAAAATTAGTGACCAAATAGTTTAATGAAACTATGGAGATGCAAACTTTTTCACCAATATGTTGTCCATGGTTTCCATGTGCATTGTTGTTTCCTGTGATCTATGGGAACTTTCCTTATAATGCTTCTGTTGGATTGATTGCTGCACTTGGGGTTCTGAGCTGGTATCTCAGTATAACCTTGTAGTAGACACAGAATCCAAAAATGCTAGCAGCCGCAACAACAATTACAGTTCCCAGAATAGTAGTAGCAATGACATTATGTCTGGCTTGGAAAACAGGTCCACTGTCAATGCTGCCACCATAGCCTTTCTTTAGGCAATCAGGAGGAGCCCAGCCAGAATTGCAATGACAATGTTTGTGGTTGTTGCATACTCCTTGGTTATGGCATTTTGTGGTATTGCAATCATCATCATATTTCACAAAGGATGTGCTCTTGCATTCGCCACCAATGCACATCATGCCAGGACCACAAGATGCACCATCTTTCACTGTCCCAGTATCATCTTCCTCCATTCCAATATGGTAGTCTTTACTCCAGCATTGGCTGCCACCCAGAGATGACTGAATGATGGTATTGTGTTCCTCCAAAGAAGGCAAGGTATGCACATTATCACACTGGATTCGGCCACAGAGGGCATTCTCAGCTTCACATTTTGTGTAAATTCCATGCTGGTGCCCACAATTGCCAAAGCGATCTCCTAGCATGTTGACCCACCTGAAACAAGCCTTGGAACCAACGGTTGCACTGAAGCCAAAAATTGTTTTACATAATTTAGTGTGAGTAGTGCAGTTCCCATGGTAACAGTGTGCTCCATCATGGCATGGGGCACCATCTTGTACATAAACATCTTCAGGACACCATTCCGAGGTTCCAGTACAGTACTCAGGAAGGTCACAAACACCCCTTTCCTTTCTGCAAATGGATCCCGCTGGCCGATACTGGCACTGGGCACAGCACTGCCCAAAAGCACAGGTAGCCCCTGAGTGCAGTTTGCAATTCGGCTGGCAACACAGATCCAATTGACATTGACTGTCTGTACCACAGTCACATTCTTCACCACTTTCCACTACTTTGTTTCCACAGTATTCCAGTGTATATAGTTTATCAGACTCAGGTGGAATTAATAAACAATGAGAATCTTTAAAGTTGAAATAATCTTGATAACTGCAGTTGCTAAACCTATCTGAATGAACCAAATTTGCTTCCATAATGCAGGCAAATTTATTACAAGTACAATATAATTCATCATGCCTCATGCCAAGAATATGCCCCAATTCATGTGCAAATAGAACAGAGCATTCATACAAACTTAAAGATGCAAATGATTCAACAGCAGATGCCCATTGGTTGCTACAAATACTCCCTGTGTATGCTAATCCAAGAGTTCCAATTTCCGTATCCAGAAATAAATGACCAGCATCATTCTTTAGATGTTTCAGCAGTGTGTTTTGCCTCCAGTGATTGAAAGCTGAAAGAGTAGTCCCTATATCATAGGAAATATTTATAAGATTTGTTTCTGACCATATCTCCAGTCCAGCTATGCCTACATGAAGAGCAAGAGGCTGAAAGAAGGCATTTGCAGTATGGATGATCTCCAATACTTCTACTGCAACCGCAGTGTCATTTCTGTTCAACTTTACGTATCGCTCATGGTCCACAACAACCGCAACCTTTGCATATCTGGTGTGCGCCCAAGTGGTGTCTCCTGAAACACTTTGGGGCTCTATGCGCCCTGAATTCTGGATTATGGCTTGCTGAAGCCTTTCCTTTTTCTCCACTGCCCCACATCTCATGTGAGTGGCATTTTTCTTTTGCTCCAGCTGGTACACTATATGTTGAAAGCTGGTGGATTCTGGGACAGGTTCAATTTCATAGGTCTGATTTTCTAAATGCAACAGGCCTCTGAGTCCCCCAGAGCAAGTGCTGAGAGTGACTGAAGAGAGAAGCTTGCCTTGTACAAAACCATTGTAGTAACAATCATCTCTGATGAATGGGTAGTCAACTTGAAGATCTCCCTTCTTACTGTAAGTGAAGATAGGGAAGACTTTAGGAACAATGCCCTTGTTTTGCCTAAGATGAACAATCTGGTTCATCCCTTTAATCTTCAATAAATATTTAATATCTTGGGATACTCTTCCATATCTGGGTGTCAGTTTCTTTGGGATAATCACCTCATAAGAGGTATAGCGCAAGTCTTTTGGTGGTTGTTGTCTACCACTCTCACTTAGGATGTTCATCAGAAGCATGAGGAGCCAGGCCAAATGGCTGGTCATTTTTTTAAAGTAGCACCCATGGCATCTTAGGGCAGAAAAAAGGAGCCTTCTGCATTTGTAAAGGTCTAGAAGTAGATTGGAAAAAAAAATCAAATATGAGTTAATGGTACTCCTAATGGAGGATTCTGTACAGAGTAACAGTCATTGAAGTTTCTTTTAGAATGGGGGTGGAGCTGGAAGGATGAAGAATGGAACAGAACAGTTGAAGAGTTGAAGGCTTCTGAGAAGTGGCTGCCCAGGAGGATTAAAAGAGGAACTGAAAAGGGATTAGTACGGACATAAATACAGATTTGTGGACCTTTTCTCACTGTGAAGATGTGGAAGTTTGGGTACACTCTATCACGGAGTGCCCACACACCATGGAGCTGCTTCCGTCTTGTGCCTGAATGTCCCCATCTTTGATAGCTGTGGAACAGTAAAAACTGCTCCATAGCTATACTATTTATTTATATTTATATTTATATCCTGCCCTATATCTGAAGGTCTCAGGTTCCTAGTGCAGCACCAGATGCAGCCTTCACATTTATGTCTTTGTAAAGGCTTCATGGAGTTGTGCGGGGCAGCTACAGGTATGCAGAAGGACACCACATAATGCAATTGCCTTAACAATGGCTGGCCAAGCATGGCCATTGCTGTGGTGGGGTGGACACTGCCAGACGCCAGTGTTCACCCTTATCCTACTGTAATGTAAGTTCAAGGTAGGCTTGGGGTGGGTCTGACATTTGCAATGCGGGCACCAGTCCCTGTCCCTGATCTTAACTTTCTTGGAATACTTTCTCAGGGAAGTTAAGTGCGAAAAAGCCTTTTGATAACATTAGCTTTCATTGATTACAGAATGTTTAGATTCATGAATTAGGATCTATAATTGTCAAATCAATGTGTTGAATATTTTTTCTTAAAAACTCCCTTATGTTATGTTAGCTATTAGAAATAAACTTTTTAGTTATATAGTATGCTGATACTCCTATTTGGACCACTGGCACTTTCAGCATCTGAAATACTATCATTAGAGAAGGACCTAGTTACAGAGTACGAGAGCGTCATTTACAAGACTGTGAACAAATAACAATACTCCATTTTCAAAGAAACTATTCAAGATGGTTTCCAACAAAAAAGAACGCAAACTAATACCAGCAATACAAAATAATACCTACAATATAGAAAAACTACACAAAAGCTTATCCTATAGGATTTCTGGCCTATGGCTCATGCTCTTAGCCTGGCTTTTGTTAACATGAGGAGCAGCAAATAAGATGCAGAAGGGAAGAGACATGATAGGGGTGGCTGTCTATGTAACTTCCTTTACTGACGGATAGCAGGCTTGGTGATTCCTTGGATGTTGTCTCGAAGCACCTTCCTTTATTGAGGGGATGAATGGGAAAATAACCTCACTCTGCATCCCCATGACCCTAGGACAATATGTGTTAGCCCCTTATTTCGAATGTATCAATGGCTACTAGAACAAATGCCTAGATGCATCTTTCAGGCAGTGTGTGCGTGTGGAGGGGGGGAGGTACTGGGGCACTTCTAAGGCCATCTGCTGGAACTCAAGAGCAGGAGAAGGTTTGTCCTTGTCTCTGCTTGAGATGCCCATGAGCATTTGGTGGGCCACTGTGTGCGACAGGATGCTGGACTAGATGGGCTGTGGCCTGATCCAGCAGGCTTCTCTTATGTTCTTATGAATGCAGTACACTTGTTAAGTGGGTTTTTTTTAACACATATTGACTCACATGTAGCACAAATTAGGGGCTTGCATGCGGACGCTCCCGAGGGAACCTCAGAATAACTTCAGAATATATTAAGCATGTGGACACCCCCTTTGAGTCCCCTAAAATGGGTGAGAAAAGTGGGGTAGAAGAACCAACTCTTCTTCTTCTTTATAAATCTATGGTGAGGCCACATTTGGAATATTGTGTACAGTTCTGGTCACCTAACCTCAAAAAGGATATTGTGGAACTGGAAAAAGTGCAGAAAAGGCAACCAGAATGATTAAGGGGCTGGAATCAGGCTGCAACGAGTAGGCCTCTTCAGTCTGGAGAGATGGCGTTTAAGAGGGGACCTGGTTGAAGCATATAAAATTATGCATGATATAGAAAAGGATAGATAAGATTTCTTTTTTTTATCACACAAAACTATGAAGCTGATGGGTAGGAGAGTCAGATCCGACAAGGGGAAGTATTTCTACACCCAGAGGGTCATCTGTTTATGGAATGTGCTGCCGGAAGAGGTTGGGACAGCTATCAGTCTAGATGGCTTTAAGGTAGGGTTAGACAAATTTATGGATGACAGATGTATCAATGGCTACTAGAATGAATGCCTAGGTACATCTTTCAGGGTGGTGGGTGGCGGAAGCAAGACACTTCTAAGGCCATTTGCTGGGCTTTGAGAGCAGGAAAAGGTTTGTCCTTGTCTCTGCTTGAGATGCCCATGAGCATTTGGTGGGCCACCATGTGCGACGGGATGCTGGACTAGATGGGCTGAGGCCTGATCCAGCAGGGCTTCTCTTATGTTCTTATGAACTCTATATGGAAATGTGCCCATTAGTGTATAAAGTTGCCTGTGCAATGATAAATAAGTCTACCTACCATGCAGAAAAGAGGCCAGGTCTCCTGTACTTTAGATAATGGTTTAGGAAAGGAGAATTCAGTGCACATTTTACTGTATAGTGGCTTAAATAGCAAAGTGTCCACTTTGTATCTTAGAAGACTACAACTTCCATTTTGTTCCAATGAATGCACAAATGCCTTCATAGAGTCACCATGAATAAAATCAACTCAGTCCTGCTCTGTCTTCTGTATTACACCAAGCTGATCCAATTTTACTTATTTATTTAAAAATTCATATCCGAGCTTTCACCAAAAGACCTCAGGAGGTGTCACAATAATAAAAAGCTAAAAAGAAGAAATGTTAAAACATATCTAAAATATAATCCTTACAGGACAACACTTAGAGGAAGCTAAATGTCAAGGACCTGCGTGAAGATAGAAATAAATTTAAAACCTAAATGTTTTTTGAACTACAATTCCCGTCAGTCTGCGTTAGCGTAGGTAATGGCAAAGAGTTATGGGAATTGTAGTTCAAAAACAAAGTTGTCGAAGGGAGACCGATCTCCTTTACACAAACCACTAGCAATCCTTCCCACTCCCCAGAGCCAATAAGACCAGAAGATGTTCCTAAATATATGCCCCTCATTAAGACATTTTAAATGATCTGTTGGGCAGGTAAGACTACCCACCATCCAGCAGTTTGCCTGCTGCTTCCCTCAGGTGAGCCACCCCGCCTTTAAACCGCCAACGAACTAGGCCGCCGCCGTCGCCGTAACATTGTTTTCTTTTGCAGCACTTCTTGGGAATTGTAGTTCACAGGCTGACAAGGGTCTCGGATCTGAAACGGAGTAACGTCTTTCTGTGAACTACAACTCCCGGAATGCACCGCGGGCCGCCTACTTCTCCCTGTGGCGCTGGAAGCCGGGAGGATGGCGGCAGGTTTGTAAAGGAGGAGCGGCGCAGGAACAGCCGCCTCTTGATCCGGATTGCGGACTCGTCTCGGAGGCACCGGCCGTGGCTTAGGTGAGGCGGGACTGAGAAAACCTCGTTACTGAGAGGGGCGTTTTTTAACTGTATCTCTTAACGCCACTATGGAAAAGCATCCTTTCCTCTGACATATGGAAAACTGTCATGACAAGCTAGTTTCAGAGTTTTCAGGCTCCAGAATCTGTTACAAAGGAAGCGGGGGGACTTTTAAATGCATATATATATTTAAAAAATTAAATTAATTTTAGCATTTGCATCTTGCTTTTCTTCTCTAGGCCTGGGGGTGGTAAACGTTAGTTTCCTCCCCCCCTCTTTACAACAGCCCCGCGTGGAAATGGGCTTGTTTTCCTTGCCTCTGAGCGTTTTTCTCCTTTCTTTCTTGCTTTCATGTCATCTGTTTCTTTGGAGAGAGTAAGAGGGAGAAGGCAGGTGAAAATGAGGCAACCACAGAAATGAGGGTGTTGTTGTTAGTGTACGTCGCTTGGGATGCAAACCAAAGATGAAACACAAAGCTGTGTTCACACCTACATTTTAACCTGGCTTCAGTCCACTTTCAGAGTGAGATAACACATTGGCAATGTGATGAGCTGTTTGTTTTTTATTTTATCTAACTCTGAAAATCCACCTCCGAGTTAGATAACATGGAAGGAAAATGACAAGTCACTTTGCTGCTGTGTTCTTCCACTCTGAGAGTGGACTGAAGCTGGATTAAAAGGTGGGTGGGAATGCAGCCAAAGTGAAGATCACAGAATTAGGGCTGGGACTAAGTGATTTATCCTTCCTTGGTTAAAATCAGGGCAGGTAACAGCATTTAAAATCAAACATACATAAAACAACAGCAGCATATATTAAAACAATAGCAGTGTCTGTAAAGTGGGAAGAGACAGTATATTCCCATTTAACCCATTTTAGACTATTTAATTTTCCTGGGGTTAAAAGAGAACCTAGTGCTAAATTGACTTACAAATGTCAGTTCAGATCCATCTGCTGAATATAAAAGAGAATGAATTGCCTATATCTGACAGATTACAGATGAGGGCCAGTGGGTGTTATTTCCCACTACACCTGCTGAAATTCCCTTTTTAGGAGCAAATAAAAATATCAGAGCCCAGTCTTCTTTTCTATAGGGCGACTCAAGCTGTGGATCACAACAGAACTTAAAAAACCATCTTTGTAAATACATAGAATTGTATTAGTGAGAAGATGTGGGGTATTGCACTTCTTTCTAACCCTAGTGCAGATTGCATGAACTTGGCTTGGGGGAAAAACTATAATAAAAACTGAGATGTTTTCTTGAATGTTTTCCTTTTACATACAGGCTGCAATTTTACATGTGTGGGTCTTTCCCATTTGGCTAAAATCATTACCTGAATAAACAAGTAAATATATTGCTCACTCAGTTATTTAAAGGTTATTTCTGTCTTGCTTTCACAATAGGCATAGATACAGGAGCTAGACGATTTGCTTGTCTATAGTTTATTATTTCTGTGTTTTGACTATTTTGTTCACATAAATGGTGGTATGCAGAGGGTCAGTTGGTGCAAGGAGTGGTGATATGACATTATCAAATAATAGAGTCCAAACAGTATGCATTATTGGACTGTTTATCTGGAAGATATCCTTCTCTTGAGCTATCAAAGAGGTTTGAACAAAAACAGACATAGGGATACATTTAACTCACGTTTCATTAAATTGAGTTGCCATTTTAGTAGCTTAGATCAAAATATAACAATTTCCTCTTTTATCTAATATATTTATAGTTGGCATTGTACTGGAATGTCTCAAGAAACACAGGCACATGAAAGGGGTTAGGGGTGTTAAAAGAGCTCTTTTGAAATGTCCAGAGCAGCCCTACATTGTCATAAGAGCACCCACAGCTTTAATAGCCTAGCCTAAAATTGAATGGTTTCATCTGAACATGGTTGTTTGTCTATCTGTGTTTGCCTGCCCTTCAGTGAGAGCCAGAGTATTAATATATGTATTGTATTTTGCAATAAGAAGCTCAGGATCTGAGCCACAGGCAGCTCCAGGACTGAATTCGCACTTAGGCCTCTGGTATGCAGTTAGGACAGCTCTGGTACAGAGAATCCTGCAATCTGTAGCAGACCTTTTCCTAAGTGCATATCAAAGGCCTAAGTGCGAATTCAGCCCAGGTCTTTTTTTTTTTTTTTTACTGGCTATATAGAGTTTCTCTATCTTTGGCTGAAAAATATATAATTAATCTGATTTCAGTATTGACCTCCTTGTGATGTCCAGGTGTAGAGTTGCCTTTTAAGCTGTTGGAAAATTCTATTAGTTCTTGCCCTGCTTCATTTTCTTCTCCAAGGCCTAATTTGCCTGTTATTCCATTATCTTTTGATTTCCTACTTTAGAATTCCAATATCCTATGATGAAAGTCACTTTTTTTGGGGGGGGGTTAATTGTAGTAGGTGTTTTAGGTCTTCATAGAACTGTCCAACTTCAACCTCTTCGGCACCAGTGGTTAGGACATAAACTTGGATTACCATGATATTCCTTGAATTCAAGCAGAGATCATTCTGTCATTTTTAAGATTATACCCTGCGATGCCACCCCTTCGCTGTGGGCTAAGTGGTCAGTTTACTGTGATGTGAACTCAGGGGATTTCCTAATAAAATATAACCGTTCAACATAATGTGCGTCTGTTGCTTTTATTCAGTTGGTATTTTATTCAGCATTTTCTTCTTGACCTCTTTGAATGTTTCCCTGCCACAGCAAAGAGCATCACTTTCCCTCTCTAATCCCCTTTAATTATGTGTGAAGTGGCTCCTTGACAATAAGGGTTCTTTGATACAAAGTTTCTTTTAAGAAACACAAGCTCAACTGTATTATTTATAACTTGGATTGTAACAGTTCTCCAGGCAAGCTTTGCCACAGTTACAAGCGTGGTTTCCAAACAGTCAAATTGACAAACCTTTCCCTGCTTTTCAGTCTCTGTGCATAGAGCTTCCTGCCTGTCTACCTAGGCTAGTGGTAGGCAAACCACGGCTTGGGAGCCACATGTGGCTCTATGACCTCTTGAGTGTGGCTCTTCCAGTTTAGGAGTACCCTAATTAAGTTAATAACAGTGTACCTAATTACTTGGAGACTAACCGGAGAAGGGTTGGCGGCATGAGCTTTCTTAGACACATCTACTTCTTCAGACGCTAGGGGGCCCAATGGGCACATCTACTTCAGGTGCTAGGGGGCCCATTTGAGAAGGCTCATGCCACCAACCCTTCTCCTGTTAGTCTCCAGTGCTACTAACTACCTTGCTGGACAGCTCAAAGATGTACATCTGAAGATGTCTGCTTCTTCAGATATACCTACCTATATAGTTCAAGATTTAAAAATTTGGCTCTCGAAATAAATTTCAATAGTTGTACTGTTGATATTTGGCTCTGTTGACTCATAAGTTTGCCGACCACTGACCTAGGCAGTACCAGAGTTAACAGCCTTTCTACTTATACTCCTGCTTCACTGAGCCTCTCTCTTTAGGAGGACAATGGACTTTCATGCCTCTTGCCACTCCGCTTAGATAAAGAACTCAGCCACACGAGCAGTAAGACCGAACTCCCCCCCTCAACACCCTTTCAACTACTCCACACTCCTTTCTTCATCTAGCCACAACTCCTAACCCCGCCACTCTCAGCCCCAACAACAACAATCACCATAATCCCTCTCAGCCATTAGACTTGCCTTTTTAACCTCCCCCCCCCCCCCGAGAGCTTGCTGCTCTCTGACTGGTTGGCAGGATTCCATGATTCACCTCCGCTGGAATGAGCCCCCCCCTTGCCTACCTGTAACTGTCTTCACCACAGTTCCAAAGCGCCTCCACAGTGCAGACTGTTATAAATGTTTCAAACTCTTAATTTTAACCATACGACTTTCTCTTAACATAAGATAACAATTTGTGGGCACCACATACCCCAGTACTGCTCTTCTCGTACATTTATTTGCTATGAGGGTGCCCCACTCCTTCTATGGGATTCTTGCCCACAGTAGTAAATATAATGGTCATTGGAATTAAACAAATATTCCAGTCCATTTTAGATCACTGGCTCCCAGGATGCCAATGTTTGATCACATCCATCTCACCTTGGTTCGTACATTTTAACTTCCAGGTTCCTAGTCAATAGTGTTCTTTACAGAAAGGACACATCTACAGCTGCACATCCTTTCAGCCTTAGCCCAGATGCTTCACTATTGGTGGAGCTACTTTTAGTTGTCTTCCACTCTTCCCCACTATAAGAACATAAGAGGAGCCCTACTGGATCAGGCCGCAGCCCATCTAGTCCAGCATCCTGTCACACGGAGTGGCCCACGAATTGCCCATGGGCATCTCAAGCAGAGACAAGGGCAAACCTTCTTCTGCTCTCAGATCCCAGCAAATGGCCTCTAGAAGCATCCTGCTTATTTTGGATATGCTATATTTCGACACCTTCTGACCAGAAGGGCTCATCTTCCTATGTCATATCTTTTAGCCTTCTGATACTGTCCATGGGTGGGGTTTTTTTCTTTTCTTTCTTCTTTTTTTTTTTTTTGCAGATACTGGAGTGGTTTTCTATTTCCTTTCCCAAGGATCACCTTTTGTCTGAACTCTCCACTCTGACCTACTCACCTTGCATGGTCCTGCACAGTGAAGTTCATAGCTTCAATGAGCTTCACATATCTCTCCACTGCTACAAGATAATGATCCATGAAGGACTCTGGTCAATAGTCCTGATCAGGCAGCTAATGTTTAATTTTAACATTTCAACCTGCCCAAACTGAATTTTGTTATACAAAAATAATGGATTGTGTATGGATTCACTATATATTTTTATGTCTTTTTTCTACAGGTCCTGAAAATCATACCAATGAATTTGTCTACAGTATAGATTACATTACTGAGCACCGAATTTTCCAGATGGCCACTTCTACAGATTTGAAATGGGAAGAAAATTTGATGTCACACTGGATGGCTAACACTTCCCGTGCTGGAGTCATTCTGAATCCTGCTTTTCACAGTATGAAAACCAGTCGAGCAATTGGTTTGGAAAATACCTTATTTGGGTTTTCAGATAGTTCGGTAGAGTATTCAAAGAATATTTCTTTACATGAAGTTGCACTACACAAAGAGCAGAGCTGCGAGTCAAGAAGTCCATGTGGTGGTTCACTGGACACTTCCGAAAGATTTTCTCCAATTTTAACAGCCAAGGAAGATCAGATGCTGATGGCAAAAGATGCTTCATCTGAGTGGATGGCTTTACAGGCTGATCTTGAATGTGGTCACCTGCTTGATCTAGATGAAGGATGTTCTACTGATGGACTTCTGCAGAAGCTGGAACAAGTAAAATCAATCGTGCTTATATAATTACTAGTAAAGTCTAGGGAAAAAAACCTCAAATAGCTTCATAAAGACAGCAACCTGGACTAAGGCTACTTTGTATTTATGATAAAATAGCTGGTTGGTGGGGATGACGACTTAAAATAGTTTTTTAAATAATTTGGTGAATTAAGCCATTGTAAGCATTAATAGATGAAGAGGCCTTCATCCTCCTTATATTCCAATATAATGTGTGCTCTTATCCAATTAGTGGTCACAAAGGTGGGAATTCATAGGGCTCTGTTTTCTAGTACTGAAAGTACTGAAGACATTTTTGCTGCCCTAATTGTCATAATTTCTCAAGCCTTCAGCTGAGCCTTGAGCAAAAAGACAATGAACCTTTCACTGTGTTCCTAGAGGAAGAAGGGTGAATCTGCATTATGGACTGGTCTATTGGGAGGTTGTGTCTCCTGGGAGAATGCTGTTGCCCACATGGGATGTGACTTTGGATTGGGCTGTAGTGCAAAAATTGTGCTGTATACTGTTCCAATGGTAGACCATCTAAAAGCAATCTCCCTTCCATTTCATGCTGGTGGAGTAATCTAGAGCTCCCATGCAGATATCAACATATTGTCTGGCTCAGTCTGTTGGGTATGAGAAGCCATTTTACTGAGTTCCTGGGAGCATGCCACTTTTAAGCACCTGGCTAAAAAAGCTCTGGCCAGCAACTTCAGAGGCTGGGGACCTTTCGTTCTTGGCCCTCCAAAGTTGGAATGGGGTGGGCCTTCCATAATGTAGATCCCCCTTGGCACAGACAGGCTGTTGGCTGCTCCTTCAGTCTTGGGCCAGGTAGCTCAGTCTGTGTTAGACCTTATTAGACACGAATAATATTAGGAAGGTGAAGGAGTTTGTTCAGATTAAATCAATTCACTAAAAAAGAAAAGACCAGTGTTCTCCAGCGTTTTTACTTCGACAACATCTTAGAAGAACATGCCAGCATGGAGGGTTTTTCTCACAAGAGTTCTTGAAACCTAATCCTGTGATAGATGCAGCTGATTTTTTTTTTCACCTACATAAAGTTAAGGGAAACAGTGCCAGAAATAGTCACACAGATGCTGGGAAGCTGGAAGCCCTGTCTTTTGGGAGCTTGTCTAAATCTTTTTGAAGCTATTCAAATTGCTGGCCATCACCACACTAATAGTAGTAAATTCTGAAGCTTAACTATATGTAGCATGAGGAAATATTTCCTTTAAAAATATCTTTTAATTTTCAGTTCAGAAAACAATTATAAAACTTGGGCTATAGAATAAATAGTGATTGTTAGGTATATTATACCTGAACTCTGCGAATGACTTCTCTATAAATATAGGCCTGCCTGTGCACTGAGATCTGAAGAAGAGGGCCTTCTTGTGGTTCCTTCCATAAATAAATGAATAGTACATTATGCTAATTGCCCTATGATATATGTTCTAAGACTATACATCTATGTTCAAAAAGCTTAAAGAGCTGCAACAACACAAGCAAGAACAGTTGAAAAGGCACCAAATGGAGGAAATTCAGAGGCTGAAGGAAGAACAAGAGAAATTGCTTTCTATGATTTCTGAACAACAAGCTCACACTGGTGAGTAGAGATTATGAAAACAATGCATCTTTTAAAATTTATGTGACTATTAAAAATGCAATAAAATGTTTATCTATTTTTGCTTTATATTGTACATTGAGAGAGGTAAAATTCACCAATACTGTTTTGCTTTGCTGTAATGAAAGGTAATATGGGTCAAGGACATGATCTAGTTTGTTTGCATTTTATACCACCATTTTTACCACACCATAATGGAACTATCTTCATGGGGAAAGTGTAGACCCTTCTGCCTGACACAGGTCGTGCTGTGCTGACCCAAAACAGGCAACCCAGTCCATGATGGGACAGCCAGCTCACACCAGTCCTTGCCAAGAAAACCTCATGAAAAACCACCACAGGAAAACTGTATGACACTGGAAGATGAACCCCTAAGGTCAGAAGGGTGTCCAAAACATTGCTGGGAAGGGCAGTGGTCAAGTACAAGTAGCTCCAGAAAGAGTGATGCGATTGGGTCAAAGCTGAAAGGATGCTCAGCTGTGGATCTGTCTAGTGGTGATAGGAAAGTATGATTCTGTAAAGAACAGTATTGCATAGGATCCTGGAATGTTTGATATATAAACCAAGGTAAGCTGGATGTGATCAGACAGGAGATGGCAAGGTTAAACATCAACATCCTGGAAGTCAGTGAACTAGAATGGATAGGAATGGATGAATTTAATTCAGATAACCCTTATATCGACTACTGTGGGCAAGAATCCCTTAGAAGGAATGGAGCAGCCTTTGTGGTCAATAAAAGGGTTAGAAGAATAGTACTGGGTTAAGTCTCAAAAATGGCAGAATGATCTCATCACAGGGAACTGAAATGCTAAAGGAGGAAATCAAAATAATGGAGCCTCTTGATGAGGGTGAAAGAGGAGAGGGCAAAAGCTGCCTTGAAGTTCAGTATTAAAAAAACTAAGATCATGGCACCAGGCCCCATCACTTTCTGGCAAATAGAGGGGAAAGAAATCAGAAGCGGTGTTTGCTTGGGATGAAAGATCACGCACATGGTGACTGCAGCCATGAAATTAAAAAAATGCTGGCTCCTTGGGAGAGAAGCTATGGCAAACAGCATACAGTAAGCAGAGATATCACTTTGCTGACAAAAGTCCATATAGTTAAAGCTTTGGTTTTCTCAGTAGTAATGTATGGCTCTGAGAGTTGGACCATAGGGAGGGGTGAACATTGAACAATCAATGCAATGCTTTTGAATTGTGCTAGAGAAGACATCTGAGAGTCCCTTGGATTGCAAGGAGATCAAATCAGTCAATACTAAAGGAAACCAATCCTGACAGTTAGTTGGGAGGACAAATACTTAAGCTCAGATAATTTGTTCACATAATTTGAAAGGAGGACTCATCGGAAAAGAGCCTGATGTTGGGAAAGATCGAAGGCAGAAGGAGAAGGGGACACTGGTGGATGAGATGGATGCGAAGCTTGGGCAAACCTGGGAGACAGAGGAGGACAGAGGGACCTGATGTGCCGTGGTCCATGGAGAACTGGACATGATTGCACGACTCAACAAGTTCCCACTACTATCTTGGCACCTTTTGCATTGCTAATTTAATTTGCTTTCATCTGAAACACAGCGCCTTTTAACAGCTGCATGTAAAAATACATACATACAAACATTTTATTGCATATTGCGCCTTAGGCCATCACAAGATTTAAAAAAAATTCTGTGAATAAAAAATACAGAACACTTGATAGCGAAAGTTTTCTGACTGAGGAGTTCTAGAAATAGGAAACGATGGCGCCGTTTCTAAAATATCTTTTCCGTTCTTATATTAGCCAGTCAAAGAGCTTTTTGAGATGGAAAGAAGGGGTGAAAAATTCTTAATGCTTGAAAGCTGGTGAACTATTTTTCACTTAATGTGGGGGATTGAAATGCAGAGGGTCCAAGCAGATTTTCGTTAGATGAGCAGCTGTACTACTCTTGCTGGAGATAGCTCAAAGAAGACTTCTTTGTTGAGATATAAGGTTCAGTCAGAGAATGGTTAGCAAGTCTTACACTTCAGTGAAAGAGGCCTTGTGTCCTGTGGCTTTTAATAGCTTTGCCATACTTGTAGGGCAAAAGTCACTCTTTCTATTTTTTTATTTTTTATTTTTATTTTTTTGTAGAAGGAAATAGTTTGATTCTAGAGCAGGATCCACTGGGATGTGCAGATGGTGATTCTAGTTCTGAAGCTTTAGGGAAAACGGAGACATCTGAAAGCCTCACAGGAGTGAAGAGCTCTGAAGCTGTTAATGTGGAGGAGAGGTAGGTGAATTTGCATGCAGGAAAACAACTGTTATTGCAAAAAAGAAGGCAGGATTGAACTTTCCATTATATAGACAACTCTGTTAGGAAGGATTTGTGAAGATACACCAGTGTGATTATTTCCTTTCCTTTGCAGAGCAGCTTGACCCTTAGATAACAAGGTTGCTAACTTAAAAGAAGCTGAGCCTTGATGCTCATGATGATCGGTTTTGAGGAACACATATCCTCCGGTGTTATGGAGGTCATTTGAGAGGGAATGCATCATTGAGAGCGAGGGAATGCTCATTGGAGCAATAGTTACTTAAAACAGTTTGATCTTGTGGTTAGAGTGTCAGATTCTTATCTGGAGGCCTCCCAGTTTGATTTCTCACTCCTCCATGAAGCCATCTGGGTGGCCGTGGGCTAGTCACAGCTCTCTTTGAGCTCTCACAGCCCCACCTACCTCACAGGGTGCCTGATGTGGAGAGAAGGACAGAAGGTTTGTCAGCTGATTTGAGTCCCCTTCAAAAGAGTGAGAAAGTGGGATATAAAAGCCAACTCTTCTTAATTGAATTAGATGGTCTAAATTGTGTGATACTCTGCAGTTTTTCATGATCTCTCATTTTATATTGTATAGTTTGAAAAGTTTGGATTTTTAAAAATACATGTGAAGAGGATCTTCCTAAATGGTAAATGCTAGAACAACCAAATTTGAAACTGAACTTTGATGAGCCAGTAAAATGTTTACATTTTTTGTTTTTCTCTGAATAAAATAGTTTGAGGGCATCTGTCAAATTTGGTGGTTGCTGTTTTTCTTATTTAGCAGAATGTGATGGTAAGAATCTATAAAATAAAATTAAGAGACACTGTAGTAATAAGGAAGAAACCTTCGGATATATTATCTTAAAGCAATATTATGATTTATAAATTTTTATAATCAGTGCTTACCGGGCAGCCTGGCATCATATTATATCTGAAAAAAATTATGGAAAATGAATCACACTATTATTTTACATGATCTAACAACTAACTTAAAATGTATTGGAACAGACCTATTCCTGTCAGTATTCAGGAGAGAAATCAGACATATGAAGAATTCCTTGAAGAACAGATACGTCTGGAAGAGCAGCGACTGAGTGAAACAGGAAACCCACAGGTTAGTGATTGAAATATTCAAATGTGCTGGTGCCATAATTGTGAAAAAGAATTTTCCTTTAACTTTGGCAGTCTTGTTCTTGATACAATTCACATGATCTGTTATTTTGAAAATATGAGACTTTGCACGTAAAAAAGGAAAAGTGTATGTGTTTGCATACGCACACACAGAATTGAATTGATATACCATTTGTGTCCATGTGCAAAGACTGGAATGCACAAAGGTTTATTTCTTTACGCATTTCTATCCTGCCCTTCATCTGAAAGTCCCAGCCCTAGGACAGGTCACATACTTAAAATGTAACCTTCCTCCTCTCCTTATCTGGGGGTGTGATTCCAAGCCCCAGCCAAGCCCGGAGAAAGCAGACAATAGCTTCTGCAAGTGCCTCAAGAGGCCTCAGCCAGCCTGTGGTGTGGGGAGGACTTCCTGGCTGAGCAACTAGGTTGAGAGACAGTTCTGTGCAACTCCTTCATTCCAGACTGGCTTGTGGGTCCATAGCTTAGAGAGGACACAGTAAAATGTATTACTGTGGGTGCCCTCCATGGCTCTATTTTTAATTGTAGCAGCTATGTGGGAATTCCAGAGATCACTTATATCTGTTATTTTATCTGCCAGCTGTAGGCATGATTACAGGTTTGGGAGCTGTGAGCCCCAGTGCGTCCATGGCAACAGCCAGAAACAGCTGCTGGTTACCTGGGGTATTCCTCACTTAACTGGTGGTGTGGGTGGGCCTGGTTTCTAGTTGGGTGAAAGACTGGTTCAGGCAGCTTCTGTGAGGCCTGGGTAGCAAGCTTGCCTTGTACAGAAGGCTAATTACTTTTTAACTACTTTAAACTCTAGGATGCTGGAAAATCAACATGCCAGAAACCAATGATAAAACGACCCTTTCTGAAACGAGGTGAAGGTTTAAATAGGTTTACTGGAGCAAAATCAAAAGCAGCCAGACAAAAAGAAACCAAAGTACCTCTTCAGCCTGATATTTTGGATGTCAAAAACTTGGTTAAAGCAGATAAACAAGAGCTTCATAGGAAAATTGCTTCTTCAAATAAAGTACAGACTTGTGACAACTTTACTTCTAAAAATGCTAGAATAAAGAAGACTGCTCCTCCTGCTCGAAAAATTGCAATGCTCAAAAGCTGCACAGGGAAATGTATTTCTTCATCTACCAGGAAAAAACAAAATGAAAAGAAAGCTGGGCAGCTGAGGGATCCTAGCAGAGGAGATACAAATGACGACAGAGAAAAAAATAAAGAGAATATAATGGCACTCGCCAATATGGATAAAAATGGCAGCAAGTTGCCAGGGAAAGAATGTGAACAATCGGCAGAACTGATCACCTGTCTTACAAATTCTTCCAAAAAGGATCCAGATCTCTCCTTTGAACTATCTTTCCAGAAGAAATTGGAAAATTGGGATATAGACAAAGAAAAAGAAAAAGTTGAGCTGGATGAGTTTTTGTTTTTAGAGCAAGCTGCTGATGAAATATCTTTTGCTAGCAATTCCTCACTTGTGATAAGGATCTTAGAGCAAGGCCAACAAATTTCCACCAGACATAGATTGTCTTCTACTCCTATCAAATCAAGGAAGCAGGAGCAGCTGGTGAACCTTCAGGATGCTGTTTCTTTAAATAATAGAAATAGAGAACAGTGTATTTTCCAGCAAGCTGATGAGTCAGAAGGACTTGTAGACACAGAGTCCGAGGCACCTGACAGTAAAACACTCCAAACCATTCCACCTGGAGACTTCCAAGATTTTAGTAATATTGATACGTATGAGAATAAATCCAGTGCAAACTCTGATATAACTTCTGAGTCCGAAGAGGAATTTGAGATTACCATAAAGCCTGTGAGCGATACAGCAAATAACCTCTTTCTGAATAACAGAGATTCCAGTCCTCAGTTTTCTGAGTGCCTCAGAAGGAATAAAGCCGTGAGCAGAGATGCTAGTCTGGTCAGAGAAAAAGATCTTTTTGTTGACCAGTGCAGTGAAATAAACAGTACGCCCGAATGCCAAAGTGTATCCAGTGCAAATAAAGTTGAGTTTGATGATGAAACGTCGTGGTCCGATCCTGAAGAGAATGAGAGTTGCTGCTCCCAAGTACCCAAAAGTAACATGGCGATGCAGGAAACTCTGTTGCCTGACTGTGCTATTAAGAGTGAGGCATTCTTTACAGAAAAAATGATAAAGAGAAAGACTGCTACAATGAGGAAAGGGGATGTTACTCCCAAACCAAGTGTGGCTGATAGTGAGGGAACTACACCCCACACAACAGATCTGATGCTCAAGCTCTTTCCTTCTCTTAGGCCTAAACAAAAGGTAGATGCACAGCAAATGCAGGATACTAAGAGCAACATAACTCAAGAAGAATCTGGAGGTAAGAAAGAGCTAAATTGTGATTTTACATAAAAATAAATTTAGCCTTTGTTGGGCCTGTTTGTGGCTTGTATCCCTTATTAGCTGTTGCCATTTATTTACCATAGTCACCTATCTACTGTGTACTTTTTCTGTAACGTTTGTTTAGTACCTACACAATGGGTGATACAGAGATAAACAACACTTTGAACGAAAAAAGCTATTTGCTAAACTGAAATGGTCCATTTTTAAAAAAATGATTCAAGTAATTACCCAAATGGGCATAAATTTTATTTATGTATTTCATTTCCACCTGCCTTTTACCTCAAAGGTGTCAGGATAGATCATAGTCATAGTCCTCAACTAAAAACAATTTGGTAAAATAGAATCATTCTCTTTCTCTCATTCTCTCTCTCTACACACACACGGCTAAAAAAAATAGGGGAACATTTAAATCACACATCAGATCTCAATGAATGAAAGTTTCAAATTGAAAACGTTTAACTGATATAAATGGTGTAATTTGTTGAAACAAAATAATCTATCAGCGATCAGTGAAAACTAAATCATCAACCAGTTGAGGGATGGATTTCAGATCAGCCTGACAAAGTAAAAAATTGAAAAAGGCAGATCCGATAGGACCTCCTCCCAGACCTGGATCAAGTCATCATTGAGCTCCTGGATAGCCTCTGGCACTATTTGGTGTCATTGGATGCAGTAATACAAGGTTCTACATTGGATTCAGGTCTGGGGAACGTGAGGGCCAGTCAGTAGCATCATCCAGAAATACCTATACACTCTAGCCACGTGAAGTTGGGCATTGTCCTGGACCAGGAGGAATCCAGAGCCCACTGCACCAGTGTGAGATCTGACAATGGCTCTGAGGATTTAATCCTAGTAATTTACAGCAGTCAAGGTACCACTGGCTATCATGTGGAGGTTTTAAGAATATGCTTCCCAAAACTGCCAAACTAGTTATGCTGAATGATGTTGCAGGTAGGAAAACATGCGCCATGTCTGTCACATGTGCTCAGTGTGATCCCGCCTGCTCTCTTCTGTGAAGAGAACAGGGCGCCAGTGGCAGACCTGCCAATTCCGGTGTTCTCTGGTGAACACAGTGCTTTTATCAACGTTTGGTAGGGTTTTATAGTTCAATTACTGTTGGTGTGCTCCTTCAGATACAGCTCGTTCCCAACTGTTGAGAGAGAAACTTGTTGAACTCGAAATGGAAATTGAGCGGTTCAGGGAAGAAAATGCCACTCTTACAAAACTTCGAGAAGAGCGTGAGGATGCTTTGGCTAAATTCAGGTAATTTTCTTAAGAATCTATCAGTGTATTTTTGTTTCATTCATTTCCTTCTTACGTACGGATCAGGGATTTCTCTCATGCATGATGTGGTGCCAAAGCATGATGTGGTGGGGTCAGAGAGAAACTTCAGACCATCCTAGGAGATTCTTTTTGATCCCAGGAACCGTTTCTCTACTTGTGGTTACGGAGTGAGGAAAGGCCTGTATGAGTTGTTCTGTTTCTGTTTTTATGAGTTTTTGAGTTGGATTGCTTCTGAGTTGTGCAGCAAAGTTAAGGAGACAAATGGGATTGAGTTTTGTGGGAGATCCTGGCTAGTGCGGCTGTGAATCTGATGGGTTGCAAGACCACGCCAGTCCAGTGGTATGGCACTGTAGTCATTGGGAGACTTTAGCTGACTTGCACTGAAGGAAAGCAATTCACTATTTAAGTCAGTGTAGCTGCAGAGAGACTTAGGGCCCGTTGGCACAGAATGGTATAACAATACCAATCCAACGCAGTTAGGTTTGGGCTGGGAATGCTGTGTTTGCATTGTGAGCACTGCTACAGTACCCAACTGGACACCAGTACCCGTGGTGTGGATGGGCTGCCCTGGCCCATCCAAATTGTTACAGCAGTGGTCACAGCAACTTCTGACATATGCCCAGTTGTTGCCACGGTGATTGTAATGTGGTGCACAATTGTGCAGCCATGCTACCCCACTTCTAGAGGCAGGTGTGAATGCTGCTGACCAGGAGTGTACTAGCAGGTCCTGTTCAAGCTATGGAGAAGTTTTTACTTCTCCACAGCTGTGGAAGATCAGGGCAGATCTGGGACGCTCCAGGACAGCAGAAGCAGTGTGGGGTGTGGGGATCCTATGCACTTACCCTTCAGTTCCAGCTATTGCTGGGTAAGTGCAAACAGGCCCCAAGTCTATCCAGTGTTGTAAGAAACCAACTATAGTATATAGGAAGGCATGACAGTGCTTGTTTCATTTAGAACTCCTTGCCTATGTGTAGTAGTCCAAGGCATGCAACTTAAAAGGCTTCATTTTGCTACTTACCTGGAATTGCAAAAACAGAATAGATAGTGGGCTGAAAGGCATTTTACACAAAACAAACATGAATTAGGAATGTTTCTTAGAAGGAAAATTATATTCATAGATACTTATGTGTTAAATGTTGTTTGACTTAGGATTTTTCTTGGTTAGATTCAAGGTTTCATCTTTGGTGTACAAAGCCCTGAATAACTTAGGACCAGCTTATGTAGCAGGCCTTCTATCTCAGTATAGCTCTGTGAGATTGTTAAGAACTTCAAGGGAGGTCTTGCTGAATCATCTTCCCTACCTGCGTTTGAGCCTTTCCTGTGGTGGCACCCACCCTCTGGATTAATCTTCCCTCCATATTTGTAAGGAGCTGATTGAAGACTTACCTTCTTTTTACTCGGGGCTGTTCAGATTGAAAGTTTGTTTAGTCATTTTTAGTCTCCATTTTATGTAAACTAGTTTGAGATTATATTTTAATGGGCAGTGGTGTATAAAATTTTTAAATATAGAAGTATTTCTGTTTTGGGGAGGTGAGCAGACTATGAAGAGCAGTGAGATCACCTTAGAGCAGCTGGACCTTATTGGTTGTGTTCTAAGGCTGAGGAGACAGACAGGATGCCTCTGGAGGCCATTTGCAGGGATTCAAGAGCTGATGAAAGTTCTGCTTTGGTCTTCTGCTTGAGATGCCCAGAAGCAGTTGGTGGGCCACTGTGTGGGACAGGATGCTGGACTAGACGGACTGTGATCCGATCCAGCAGGGCTCCTCTTACGGTTCTAAGTAATGGCAAGTTTTGTTTCCTGTAAATCCAGGAAAGAAGTTGCTGAGTTTGAACAACAAAAAGCGAAAGAACTGGCCCAAATAGAAGAGTTTAAAAAAGAAGAAACAAGAAAACTACAAAAAGAGCGTAAAGTTTTTGAGAAGTATGCTCAAGCAGCCCGAGCCATTCCAGATAAAAAGGAACGTGATGAAATCCAGGTATGAGTTCAAGTCTCCACAGGAAATACATTTTTCAAAGAAAAATCAATGTATCCAAGATTACCTACCTTTCTTTTATAACTAGTTTATGCTAAAATTTAGTGCTTTGATAAGAAATCACATTAGATTCAAATATGAGGCTGTTTATTTCCTGTGTTCAGCATTATTTCTATATTTACTTGCTGTGTTCAGATTTGTTGATGGTGCTCATTTGTTCATTCTAAGAGCTAGATTTATGCACTAGTATTCCCACCATCTAGCTGCAAGTGCAATGCATAGTTTGGAGGGACTGGTATATTTATTCATTTGTTGTGTGTTAAATCTCACTTTTCCTCTAAGGAGCTGAAGGCCTCGATTATCTCTTCAAAATGTTAAAAAATCTGTATTTGATCAAATTGATCCTCTTAAATTGTGATAGGATTCTATTCCATACAAATGTATTCGTACAATTATCCAAATGCATATGTATCTGATACGTATCCTGGATACCTATCCTATACAAATGCTTCTATAACGAATACGTATCCCCCTTCCTGTCTTAAAAACAACCCCCTTGCCTCTCTGTATCCTGGATCCTGTCGTAAATATACATACATCACTCTGTCCTCTCTTTCCTAGAGCTGCTTCTCCTCCTGCCTTAAAGGCAACCCTCTCAAGTCACCTCTCTATATATCCCCAATCCTGTCTGAACATCAACACATCGCTCCTCTCTTTCTTTCTCCAAAGCTGCTTCCCCCTTAGTCCCCCCCCATTTAACGAATGTCCGAACTATCTGTAGGAAAGTTCTGAGACATGCATCTTCGTACAAAGGTTATGATATTCAGTTTGTGTGCAAATGTCCAGATTCATATGAATTTGTACGAATAACAACTGTTACGGATATTCATGTACATCCCTATCCCTAAACCACCAGTTCTCAACCTTCCTAATGCCGCGACCCCTTAATGGAGTTCCTCACGTTGTGGGGACCCCCAACCCCGGGGGTGGAGCAGCTGGGAGGTGGGAGGGAAGGGCGGCGGGAGGCTCGTCACGACCCCTCTGAAAGGGTAATTCGACCCCCAAAGGGGTCCCAACCCCCAGGTTGAGAAACACTGCCCTAAACCATCCCAGACAGATGTAGATCCAGCCTCTGCTTGAAGACCTCCTATTAAATGAAAATTGTCACCTTATCCAGTTATACTATCCAGTTGTGGTTTCTTGGCAATTGGGCCCTGAACTGTCAGAACCCATGTCTTCACAGTCTGGAGTCAGATTTTGCAGCTGTTTGTTTTCATGAAAGAAATGCAACCCAAGCCCTTTATGTTTCCAGGGGAAATAATGTTCTGCTCATATCTCTGTACAGAACAGTGCTGATCTATGTTTATTTCCAGCCATGTAAGGAAACTATTTTTCATTTTCTGTTTGAGTACAGCAGAAACTTACCAGTCTCTATATTTTTAAGGCTTTAAAGCAGCAATTAGCAGCCTTGCAGGAGGATTTAAAAAGAAGGGAAGCAAAATGGTCAACATCCCACGCTCGTCTTAGAGACCAGATAGAGACTTTGAACAAAGAGAACGCACAACTACGAGAAGAAATCAAAACAATGGAAAGATATCGCTTGGAAGCTTGGAAAAGAAAAGAAGCATCTACAACCAAGAAAAAACCTGATGACTGTGATTTTTCAAACAGACCTGAGTTAACAGTGAGCCCTGCTTTGTTTTGTTTAGTAAATATGATGTACCAGTTTGAATGTGAGTCTAGGGGTCTTTCTGCACTTTGCTTCCCATCTCTTCCCAGAGCATCTGGATTTGGGGATGCTCTTGTGCATACTAGCCCTCCCAAAATTTACCTTAGGTATGGATGTCAGCCATCTTCAAATCTTTGACTATTAAAACTCCAGAACTGTGAAGTGCTGGGAAACATACCACTTTCTTCCTTTCTGTTACTGTTCTTTTTTTTTTAACTTAGGCTGAGACTTTGTGTCTTTTAGTGGCAATGATGTGGCACAATCTCAAACTATGCTGAATCCTCCTTTTGCCCCTTACCGCTATCACGGCTGGCACCGGGGCTCAGATGTAAGCAGCTTAACACCTGCATTTATGAATGGTCTGAGAATTATATAGGTAGTAATCACAGAAGATTTTGTCCCGATTCTACATTAAATATTAACAGTGTATCGTTCTTCCATACAAATTTTGAAAAGCAATGTAAACACTTAAGGTGCGTGAGTTTTGTTAAGCAACTCTGGCTTACTATCCTTTTCAGCCCTCACCTGCTGTACTGCAAAGTAATCAAACAACAGTTTCAGTCCTTCACATGCAAAAAAGCAGCAAAAGAAATGGTACTAGTAGTTTGTCATCCGAAGGTAAATATTTCTCTTTAAAATAGGTTTAAAGGGGGGAAAATGCTATTTCTAGATGGTCATTGTGTTAAATTTTTCACTATCATGTGTAGGTTTATGTCTTTTCCAAATCTAGGTTTAGCACTGTGTGGACAGATTCTGAAACCTGCATGCCCATGCTGGCCATGTACTTCAGCTTTTTTCATCATAGCCATATTTGGGGGAAGCTACCATTTCCCTTTTGAACTGATTCAGGCAACTGCCGCTGCTTGATTATCTAGATGTCAGTCTGGCTGACCTTAACAATGCAATCAAAACTTCCTGTATTAAGTGCAGTAACATTCTTTAAAATAGCAGACCAGTGTATCAGATTTCAGAGAAGCTTTTTGATGCATGAAATACCTTGTTAGTCTGTCATAAATACTAGCAAACTACTAACCATGCCTTGATAATACCCTCCTATGCTCAGATCAATCTATCTGTACTTATGCACTTAGTTAAGAGGAAAGGGTGAATGTGCAGTAACTTTTCTTGACTTATACACAGTACATTTCTTAAGATTCAAACACAGTATTTTAATTTGTAGGCAGACCTTTCCTAAAATCTAAACAAGCAGCCACTCGTGAGGAAGGTTATTTGGGCAACTTAGCAGTGACCTTGGAAGATTCTTCTAAGACTTTTACGCTAGTAAATAAAGTAAGCAGATGTCTTGTTTTGTTTGGGATGTTGGTGTGGATATTTCACATGATTAGGCTATGAAACATTTTGGAAGTGATCCAAGTCTAGATGTGGCACTGGAGGAGAAAGTGGCCATATACTATGCAGTTGTCTAATATTGTATGGTATGTATTTATCCTGCCCTATACCTGGAGGTCTCAGGGAAGGTTATAATATAAAAATCTTAAGACAGGTCCCTGCCTCAGGTTTACGATCTAAAGAGACAAGATACAAAAGGAAAATGATGTGAGAGGGAACAGGGACACTCGTAATTAATATTTATATCCCTCCCTATACCCAAAGGTATAGCCTTCCATAGCCTGGGGGCCATTACTGAGAAGGCCCTCTCCCGGGTGCCCACCAGCCTCACTTCTGAAGGCGGTGGAACAACCAGGAGGGCATCCCCTCCAGATCTTAAGGCACGGGGAGGTTGATATGGGTGAAGGCGTTCCTTTAGATATTTGGGGCCCAAGTCATTTAGGTTCTTATAAGTCAAAGTTAACACCTTGAATTGGGCTCGGTAGTGAATTGGCAGCCAGTGCACCTCTTTTAGGACCAGTGTGATGTGCATCCGGCTAGCTGTCCTGGTCAGCACCCTAGCGGCTGCATTTTGCACTAGCTGCAACATCTGAATCATCGTCAAGGGCAGCCCCATGTAGAGTGCATTAAAGTAGTCCAATCTAGAGGTTACCAGAGCATGGATAACTGTGGCCAAGTCATCTGTGTCCAGAAAAGGCTTCAGTGGATGTACCAGCCGTAGTTGGGAGTAGGCACTCCTGGCCACGGCATCCACTTGAGCTTCAAGCATCAGTGTAGAGTCCAGGAGTACCCCCAGATTATGCACCTGTCCTTTCCAGGGCATTGCAACCCCATCAAGGACAGGTGAGACCCTATGTCTGTTTATTTTACAAAATATGAAAAGTGAGACATACGCACTAGGAAACTCTGTTCCAAATAATTGAAACTTAATATGCTTTATTAAGAAGTGCCACACATCTTGCATGATGCCTTTATGTATTTAAAATATTATGTACCACGTCCCATTAAAATATCTCAAAAATAATAGCAATAACGTAGTGATGTATACATACTTTTAACAGTCTCATCTGCATGAATAAAATTCACGTTGCATAGGCAGCTCCATGCACTGTCATCTCATAAGGAGTTTCTTTCCCTCTCCACTTCAGAAATTACCTGACTGCCAAACTGCTGAATCATCTCCTGCAATCATTCCCAATCCTTCAGACAGTGAAGAAGAAATAGAAAGCGAAACCAATCATCCTGATGGAAAGGTACGACTAGAAGCATCTCCTACTAGGTGAATAATGATATTCAATGGAAAATCTATTTTGCCAGAAAAATAACACATCCATTCCCATGTCGAAATGTGGCACCGTTTTTACATTTGGAGGTTTCCCTTAGATCCAAATAGTGCTGCTTCTGTGCTTTTCACTCTTTGCCTTATTCTGGAATATATGCTTGGCAAAAGAGGTCTGTTGTCTCCATGCTAATGGAGACTATGGCAAGCCTCACCTGTGGCCTCCTGTAGTCTGCACTAATGTGCAGACAGCAAGTGACTGTTCTGAGATTTTTTCAGAATAAGCCCAAGTGCAGAAAAGCCCTATCTTTCCTTTCAATATAGTTGAGAAAACATGGTAAGTGTACCAACTTCACAGTATTGGTTCCCTGTGCATCGGTGGGTTGTCCACATTCATTCTACTGGTTCTGAAGAAGAGATATAGCAGGTTTAATTTATCAAATTTGCATCCTGCTCTTTACCTTGCGGTTCCAAGGCAGGTCACAACATACAATAAAACAGACACTATAAAAACATACTTATAATGAAATGTAAAGGAGTGTATGTTAATTTACTTTTGTGGGACACTTTGTCCCTTCTCCTGTGCAATCGCATAGTTGACCCATATACAGAAGAAAGCAGATTGTTATGTGCTGCAAATTTAACATCTTTATCTGTAATTCAGCAAATTTTGGAAATACCTTTGTGTGCAAGGTGGTAGGAGACTCTATTCCAGGTCAGAATATGTTTAAGTGGCTGGCCAATTATATGCATGAAACTCTGAAGCAGGACACAGGGGTACCAGCACAGAAGCTTTTTTTCCTGTAAGAGCACTCTTTGGTCCATCTCCTTTTGAGGTTGCTTTATCTCACAATCTGATTTGGCCAAGGGCACAGAACATGGAAGAGACGGGGGCCTCACCACATCTTTTATGTCCTTTAGTCAGACATGAGTCAAAGGTACAGACATGCTGGAACTCATGGTTGTCAACCTCTTGCAAAGCAGATTAGATCTGAAGATCCCAACTGTTGTGGTTTAGCAGGATTGTTAACATACAATTGTTTAATTGTTGTTTTTTAGGTTGAGAGAGTTTTTAAAAATGGCTCTCACCTTATTGTCTTCCCGAATGGCACACAGAAAGAAGTGAGCTGTGATGGAAAGATTACAACTGTAACTTTTTTTAATGGGGATGTAAAACAAGTTCTAGAAGATCAGAGAGTGGTACGTATACAGCAAGCAAGTGTCTGTCTATTCACATATAAGGAAGAGATTCTATTAATAGTCTCCTTGTGAACTCATCAACAGGTATACTATTATGCACATGCCAAGACTACACACACCACCTACCCCACAGGTTTAGAGGTCCTCCATTTCTCTAATGGACAAATAGGTAAATGGATACTTTTGTTTTGTTCACACTTAAGTCTGAAAAGTGCTGTGTATTTTGTCAATATGCAGATGTTCTATGATGATGATGATAATAATGAAAGAACTTGACTATTGTGACATGCAATATTATCACCAATTGCAGAAAAGCATTTTCCTGACGGAAGGAAAGAAATTTTATTCCCTGATCAAACCATTAAGAATGTTTATACGGATGGGCAAGAAGTAAACATATTTCCTGATGGAACCGTTATCCGCATGCAACAGTAAGGCTTTCTTTTGCTTTAAATAGTTCATGTTTTATTTGTGTTATTAAGAATGAAGTGATTACAGTGCTACAGAAAAGCTGTTGTCAACATGACTCTCAGTAGCACAGATTATAGGCTTAGTGGTGGGAGAGCAATACTGTTGGGTATAGCTACTGCATATTCTCAAGTCATAAGAACATAAGAGGTCCCTGCTGAATCAGGCTACAGCCTATCTAGTTCAACCTCCTGTCCCACACAGTGGCCCACTGGTTGTTCATGGGCATCTCAAGCAGAAGACAAGGGCAAAACCTTCTCCTGCTCTCGGATTCTAGCAAATGGCCTTAGAGGTATCCTGCCTGTCCTACAACCTGGAAGATGTACATAGGCATCCATTCAAGAAGCCACCGGTACACCTAGCATCCATACATTTATTTAACCCTTTCTTAAAGCCATCTAGGCAGATTGCTATTACCACCTCTTCTGGCAGCAAATTCCATAGACTGATGACCCTCAGCATGAAGAAATACTTCCCCTTGTCTGATCGGACTCTCCTACCCATCAGCTTCATAGAATGTCCCTGTTTTAGTGTTTTCTCTATGTAGCTTTTCTATACCATGCATAATTTTATATACTTTAATCAGGTCCCTTGTTATGCAAGCATAGGCCACAAATAACCAGAATATCTTCTAGCAAATGTGCTGCTTCAAGTAACCTTTCAAAACAGATAAAAGTGGTGACTAAGCCCATCATGTATTGGTCATTGTTTTCTGACACCCATCTTGCTTATCATCTTGCTCCTGGGTTGTTTTTTGCTTGTTGGTTCTCTCATCTCACTGCTTGATTCCCCTTCTGCAGGCCCCATTATTGTCTCTGTCTCACCTCTTAAGCTGGTCTGCATTACTATTATTAGCATCAATCACTATCCATTCTTCCTGAATTTTTAAAGTTGCTGTTCAGTATAATTCAGCATATTGTTGAATTACACATTAAAGGTTGCTTATTGTTTATTTTAATAGGGATGGGAGTAAGCTAATAGAGTTCAGTAATGGCCAGCAGGAATTGCATACAACGCACTTCAAGAGACGCAAGTATCCAGATGGTACCATTAAGACAGTATATGCCAATGGTCGCCAAGAAACCCAGTATGCCTCTGGTCGTGTAAGAGTTAAAGATAAAGATGGCAATGTTCTCATGGACACGCAGCCCTGAATGTTTTTTTATTCATGTTTTTTCTGTAGCCTTCTAAACATGTCTAAATTCTGTGTTGTATACCTTAAAAATTTTGTCAATAAACATTTTAAAAACTTGAGATGGTCAACTTTATTGGTAAATAAATTAACATACTTAACAGTTAGGAACAGTGTAATTCACAGCATGTATTTCTCATCCAGTGGCTGGAAAAAAAAATCCAAATGACGTTGTATTTCTGGAGTGACACTTGAGATCGGCATCTGTTGCTGTAAAAGGCAAGTGCCCTTAGTAGTTAGCAATTCTATGCCTGCAAATTGTTAACTCGAAAACGTTCTCTGGATGGCATGTTTTGTAAAGAGACATCTCCAAATTTGTATTTAATAGCATGAGGCAAAACATAAAATTGGGTTATCTTCACAAAACCCTATTTCTTGTATTTGAATTATTTTAAAAAGTTTACATATTACATTAGAGCAATTTCCAGTACATATATGAACCTGATGGTAGAATTTCTGAGAACAAGTTGATGTGGCCTAAGAAAATGGGAATGCCCCTCAAGCTGTGAGTACCTGAACCTGTACAATACACAGGTATAGATGAGGAAACCAAATTTGAATGAAATGATGCTGCAACAGCAAATCCACATTTGAAAGTATATAGGTAGAAATGTGCAAAGCACTCTGAATTAGGAGCTCTTACCATATGAGCATACTGGGTCAGTGCTGCAAGCTACTGTGGCTGCTCTCAACCTCGCTCTGGACACTTAGATCTCAGATGATAACATAAGATAGGCTAAGGATATGCTGATATCTCCCCCAGCAAGAACAAATCCCTCTTATCCCTCCCATGCTACAAGAACTTTTGTTGGCAGAATGGACAGACTTGGTAACATTTAGGTATCTCCCAGAAATGCCAAAGAAATGTTTCCTACCTTCCAACCACACATTGTTGATATGAGCTGTACCTACAGTGGATTTGCCTGTGTGTTCCAGTTACCTTCCACCCACCTGATTCCATAGGACTCAGAGGCAGAACTAAACACTCTTTAGACAAAAAAATTGAGGACACCAATGAAATGTTTAAGGCAATTTTTTTCCACATCTGTGTGCCAGGGCTGTTAATAAGTGGGTAGAAAAAAATGGTACTCCATCCTAGCTTCCCCAAAGATCTAAAGCCAAAAAGTTTGAATACTGCTCACCCTCTTGCTTTAGGCGCTGCTGATGGTATATTGAGGCAGATCTTTATCTTCAGATGTTGTTCAGACTCCCTTTAATGCTCATAAATCGTTGGTAATCACTATGGAGGGACGAAATAGGCTTGATGACTTTCTCCACCTTTGAGTTGATGTCTTGTTCTCCCACCTCCGGCTATTTGCTGTAGCTGAGCTGCCGAGCTCAAATTAGGAGAATCTCTTCGATCCCTCATTACACTCAAGGGACAAAATCAACTGGGAGGGTAGCCCAGTTCTCCCCCTCCAGGAAAAAAATAGCTGGAGAGTCGTGGAGCTTAGGCTCGATGCGTCTTCACCCCTTCGTTCATCAACCCGGAAGTCATGACATACTACTTACTAAGTCCAAAGAGGAAGCTGAGGCTGCATTACACATGACTATTAAGGTCCTCTCTTCTTACGGCATCCTTATTAATTACGAGAAGTTCCCTAGTTCCATCCCAAACATCACATCCTTTCATCAACACTAGGGAATGCTTAGTAAGGTGTTCTCAGGAGTGAATTGAAAGCATTAGTACTTTGGCTGTAGAGGTTTGCCAGCAAAGGGGCCCTAGACCAGTGGTCGGCAAACTTATTAGTCAAAAGAGCCAAATATCAAATTTCAAATGACTGAAATTTATTTTGAGAGTCAAATTTTTTACACTTAAAACTATATAGGTAGATACACTGTTATTAACTTAATTAGGGTACTCCTAAGCTGGCCTTTGCTAAAAACGTCCTCAATCTGATTGAGGTACGTTCACTGAGGTCGACCCCTTCCAACTCTCCCATCCACTCATCTTGTGTACTTATTTCGTCTATCTCCTTTTGTTCATCCTCTCTATATGTCAAAACCATCTCAACATACCTTTCTCAATCCTCGACATTACATCTTCTTTCACTCCACAACGCTCCCTAAAATTAACAAACTTTACTTAAAAGTTTCAAGTCTTAAACTATAGGTATGTTGAATAAAACTTGATACCATACTTAATAACAATATTATTTATTAACAAAATTAAATGGTAAGGTATCCATAAAATTAAATGACAGTGACTGACAAACACTGGCCTTGTATCTCCTTGGAAAGTTTGGGTAAGTCATGTTTGTATGTTGTTGTTTTTAATTTTACACAAGATTACAGGTTCTCATCAATAAGACGGCTTCTCAATTTACTCCTGATAAGGTTCATGCTTGAAAATGATAGTTTGCATGAATATGTAGACCTGAATAAGGAAAGAGCAGCAAATGCTAGTTTTTTCAGCTGATTAGGAGAATCAGGAATACTATTCCAGGTGTTAAAAATCAACATATCTTCCTTCTCCAGGTCTTTCAAAGCAGACTACTTGTGCTGTGAACTAAGTTCACATTTGTTCTTCTCCAGTATTTCCATATCAGCACAAAGACATTCATATTTGACTGACAAGCTGCAATGCAAAGCCTTTTTCTGTACAAGAATACAGTATGACACAGGCATGGCTGGCAGATCAGGACTTTGATCCATAGATCGACATTTTTTTTTCTTAACTCAACTGCACAGAACAGTAAAGGGCGGAGAGGAGGTTTGGCAGGATTTCTCCTCACACTGTGTCAAAGTTGTCTCTCCGGCTCCTAGTTCAAATGATCCAAACCACCAAGCTGGGGAGACCAGCTGCTCAATAATGTGATTAACTTGCGCAAGCCTTCCCTCTGCTTTCTGGTGCAATATGCAGCTGAGGGGAGAGAAAAGTGTGGAAGGAGGGGAAACCACACAACTACAGGTGTCCAATATTACACATACAGTGCGGTGCCCTGAGGGCTACAAGTTGGATTGCAAGACTGCATTCTCCCTTACTCTGCGTCTTGGGTGTCCTTGCTTAGAAAATACTGATGGCAAAACCTACAGGGATGGTGATGGCTGAAGCATTTTACAGGAGAAACATTTAAGGAAAGGCTCTTCCATTCAAACTGCATTTAAAAATTAATTTTTTATTACCATCTTGAAAGATTATTTTAGGAAAAGCATTTTTTTGTGTTTGACAAAACTGTTAAAATCATGGCCTTTGGCTGATGTGATTATACTTTCCCCCTCATGGCAGATACTATTATTTTAGTATTTTAATATGCTGAATCTTTTAAATATTTTCATGCATATTATTGGTTTTAAAATTGCTTTTGTTATTTTAAAGGTTGTTACCCACCCTAAGACCTTCGGGTATAAGGTGTGATATAAATGAATAAATAAATAGAATAACCTTCTACTGAATAGCTAAGCCATTTATACACACCCATGACATCTACCAGGTTTTAGTCCTCAAAAGTCCTCAGCAAGTAAAAGCCACAAATCCTGCCCCTGCCCCGTTAAACCACATGGCAACGGGATGCCCCTAACTCTGATTTTCAAAAGTCAGAGGATTTCTGACACCTCCTCCTCCCCACTAACTGCATATATGCACTATAAGCAATAGCAGCAAAGAACAATGGAGTCCTCAGCTTCACGCTGTGTGTGCTCTGTCTGCAAAAATGCCGCACAAGGGACGGCGTGCACGTGCTCCCACATGCAAACACACGAGTCCACCTTGTGTGTGCCTTGTTTGCTCGCCACGTGCTCTCTCCTCCGCCCCTTTGTCTGTCTGCCAGCCAGCCTCAGTGCTGCGCCTCACGGCCACTCATTTTCCATCGGAGGATAGCTTCACCCTTCCTCCTCCCCTTTAAGGCCCAGCCAGTGCTGCCTCCCCTTTAAGGCCAGCTCTTCCCCCTTTCAGGCAACCATGCTCTTCTCAAGCCACAGGCTGCAGCAAACCAAAGGACTTTCTCTCGAACAGCTGCTGTTGGAAGAGCCACATTCAAGGGGCCAAAGAGCCATGGTTTGCTGACCCTTGCCTTCAGCTATCAAAGTTGACTTCCTTATTAGGCCTTTACAATTGGAACGCCTTCTGTACTCTCATTTAATAGCACCTTGTGAGGACAGAACAGACTGGAATCATCAGTTGTGGATATAATTTATTGGTGGACCAACCTAGAACCATTGGCTAAAGGGTTCCCTATATCATTAGGCCCTCATCGACTGTTGTTTTCACAGATGCAAGTCTTTCAGGTGGGGGAGCAACATGTGAAAATAGAGTTGCCCAAGGTATTTGGTCCACAAGGGATATTGCTCACCACATTAACTGGCTTTAATTAAAAGGGTATTTTCATGGACTTGAAGGTTTTCCTCCCCATAATTCAAGGAAAACATGTTCTTATGACTAACACCACCACAGCTAAATCCCACATTTGTAGACGAGGGGGCACTCAGTCTAAGGTCCTTATGTCCTCAGCTACCAACATTTTCATGTGGGTAGAATCTCACTTCTCTTCTGTGTTATGCAATCCACATGCAGGGGGTCCTCAACACTCAAGCAGATTCCCTTAGCAGACAGACTATGTCCCGAGCAGAATGGACTCTGAATCCAGAAGTATTTTACCTTCATGTCCAGACTTGGGGTAGACCAGAGGTAGATTTGTTCACTCCTGCTTCAACCACCAGATTCTGACATACATCTCCAGGATTCCGGATCCCACAGCATGGGCTGTGGATACACCCTGTCTATATCATGGCCACCCAAACTACTTTACGCTTTTCCATCTTTCCCTCTGCTACCCAGGGTACTTCGGAAGATTCAGATGGAAAAGGCGCAGCTGATTCTGATAGCTCCATTTTGGCCATGGACGACTGCTCCAAGCTCTGGCAGTTCAGGATCCCCTACACCTATCTCTAAGGGAGGATTTTCTCAGCCAAGCCAGGAGCCTTCCACCCAGATCCAGATGGCATTAGTGATATGGAAGTTTGACAGAGCTTCCTACGAGAGGAAGGCTTCCAAGACCAGGTAATAGAAACCATGTTTCCAGGATGCAGAGGGCCAGCCTGGCGAATATATAATTCCACCTGGCATGTCTTCTGCAGATGGAGTGTGGTAAAACATGTTAACCCTCTCAACCCCACAGTTGGGGAAATCTTTTCCTTTCTGCAGGCTGGAGTGAGGGTTTCTTCTTTAACACCATTCAGAAACAGGTCTTTGCCCTGGCTTTTCTACCCCACATTTCTCACCCATTTAAGGTGACTCAAAGCGGCTGACAAAGCTTTCTATTCTTCTCCCCAAAACAGAACACCCTGTGAGGTGGCTGACTTCATGGGGGAGGGTAGAATCAAACCTGATATTCCCAGGTAAGAGTCCGGCTCCCTGACCACTAGACCAAATGGGTATATTAAGGTCTTGTCTGCCGGGAGTAAAAGCTAAATACCCTCCCATGGTTCACAGGTTCCCTACATGGCACTTTGATTTATGTTTATCAGGAGACATCAAAAATTTAAAACTAGGGTGTGCTCCCCCTAGCAGTGATGGCCAGCAAATGCACAAAGGAACAACCCTCTATGAGCAGTGGTTCTCAACCTTCCTAATGCCGTGACCCCTTAATGGAGTTCATGTTGTGGAGACCCCCTACCACGGGGGCAGAGCAGCCGGGAGGTGGGAGGGAAGGGTGGTCGGAGACTCGTCGCGACCCCTCTGAAAGGGTAACTCGACCCCCAAAGGGGTCCCGACCCCCAGGTTGAGAACCACTGCTTTATGAGTCTGCTGTCATCCATCTAGAATGGAAGCTCATGTAAGCAAGACCACATTCTGTTCTAGTTTCTAGATTTTTGTGTTACTTCATTTAAAAACTTAACCTTACATTTAAATGGGTACAACATTAAATTCAAGGAATGCTTTCTGATGCAACAAAGGGATATTTTTATTTAACATACTCCTGTATATGAACAGAATAAGAACAACGAAAGTATTTCAACATTTCCCATGTTTGCTTTCAGAATCTCCCTCCCTACTACCCAAAGCTAAACCTTAACAGAACTTTATTTTCTCATGTACTGAACTGATTCCTTCAGAAGACCTGTATCTGAAACAAAGAAATGATAAATGCAGAATTAAACCCATTTCTTTTTACAAAACTATGCTATCCATAAGGTTGTCCAAAGGGTGCACATCTAATTGTGCTACTACTGTGGGAGTACAGCTTGTGTTTAAAATGAAGGCATTTGCAAACCTGAAAGCAGTATTTGTCTTTTTAACCAAACTCTCAATTGTTTGTGTTGTTCTCATTTAAATTCAGTATAGCTTTTAGAGTGTGGTTTCACAACCTCAATGAATGTCATGATTAGCATTTCACACTGTTTAGATCAGATCATTTAATCAAGGCCTGGATCAAACCTGATTTGCTCAGTGTTCCTTCTTTGGACAATGCTTGAAGGATACCCAGAACATAAAGATTTATCTATTTTTTATTAACTTAAAACATTTTTAGGGCATCTTTCCTTTATAAATTCCAATTGCTCAAGGTTTATTTTTATTCTAAATGTGCTCATACTGATATTGATTCCACTCAAAAGGCCTGCTGAGAGGTTTATTTATATGAGCATAGCCACACCTTCAGCAACTGGTCTGAAGGTTAAGTTATGGGAACATCAAAAATAAAAAGGCAACACTTTAAAAACAAGAAAATTCAATTAAGAAGTATCAAAACTGATCAGTAAAGAGCGCAAGCTGTTATCATGTGCCTGGATTGAGAAGTGTACTTTTAATAAGATTCTGAACTAAGAGTAGAGATTTAAAAAATCTGCAAATTGCATTTGGAGTCTTCTAAAACATTTTCAATAAAAAATAAGAAATATTAGGCTTACCTGCCTTTAGCTTAACTCAGCATATCCCAGTTCAACCAGTTTCATGTGAACCAAGTGCCCATTTTCATATAAAAATACTGTATGGTTTGGTGAGCGTGTCTGAAAATAAGATGTATCTCAAATTCAATGGATACATTTTTAAGAACCTATATTAAGTTTCAAAAATAAAACTTCCATGCTGAGGAGAAAAACCTGATATTGTATTCTATTCTGAATCATCGAAATCTTTCCTGCTTACCAGGCAAAATCCCACCAATGACTAAGTTGGAACATAAGGCTGGACTAATAAATCTGTGATAAGCCAGCACAAAGAACAAGCTGTGGGCTTTTAATGCTTAGAAATAAAGACGAAATGTCTCGAGAAATTAAACTTAATTTTTTCTCCAATATGATTGAAACTTTTTTTTTCTTTAACATGCACAGAACTCTTTACTAGGAAGCCAATAAAGATGATTCGGGTGTGGAAATTCAAATGGAGGCTCTGTGAAACATGGGAGGGAATCTGCCTAACAAAATTATTTTGAATGTAACATTGTAGCAGAACTGGGTAGTTAAAATGTCAGAGGGTGTTTTTCCACTGCCTCTAAAAGTACCCATTAAGTACCCATTAATGGGTACTTAATGGGTACTTCTAGTGACAGTGGAAAAACACCCAGAGTTTACAAAAGAAGATTCATGAGAAATAATAAAGGGCTAAAATGAAGTGGTAGGTGAGCCCAAGTCTCGTATAGTTTAAAAGTGTGCCAAGATAATTTACAGCTGTGTCTAGGAGGAGCAAAGTTGCTAATTAACTAGTGGTCAGAATCCAGCTGCAAGCAGTAAGATGCCAGTTAGAAAGCTGATGCCAGTTGAGAGGTGTGGGCAAAGTTACACCTAGTTAAACATTTATTGGTTAAAGTCGCGAGAAGGATAGTCAAATTGGAATATAACAAAGGTATCCTAAACATTCAGAAGGAGGGCGGGGAGGTAGGAGTACAGTATGAAAGAAAGTACTCCAAGGTACTGCACAGTATTACAAGGTACATCAAATCTTGAACATAGTATGAGTTAGCGCTGAGAGCAGAATGTTTTGCTGGTGAACTGCAGAGTATTTTTCTAACTTTGGATCTTGAAAAGGTTTTTCGCCAGGTTACTGTTTTGTAACAGCCAGACAAGGTCATACCTCACTGCATAGTGAAGATTTATTGTATTTAATTTTTTAGCAATGCTTTTTAATCTTCTCTTGTGGTAATACAACTTTTTTTATACTTTTGAATTTTGAAGCGACTGATTTGTCTACTTTTTGGGGTTGTGTGCACTCTAATTTTGAATCTATGATGAAATATTAAGCTAACTCATGCTCAAACCCCCTCAAGATTTATTATAAAGAGATTTTAAGGTTTTGCACATTCACATACTGTATTTAAATTATTTTTGATTTCTAATTCACTACATAGTTCAATGTTATGTTTTGTGCTTCAATTTTAGTTAGACTTAACTTCTTAGAATAGTTTTTTAAATATAGTTTTATCTACCATTGTTATTTTATCAGGTGAACTGTCTACTTAATGTGGTAGAATGAGGCGTTGGACTTACTTACTGTGAAGGCTCATTCTAGCCAACCTGAGGGTGAGCCAACCCAAGCGTTACACAGTTGTGCCAGAGAGTGTTTTACCACCCTGACGTGCGCTCGCAAAGACCCAGAGTGTCAGGTAGACACAGGCCGTAGACACAGATGACTGGCAGCTGGGACATGAACCCTAAAGTCCCCTCCCGACCCGAAGGTCCTCGGTTGTTACCTGCTCAACTGAGTAAGACTGGGAGTGAAGGAAGCACCCATGGCTTATATTCGGCAAAGAGGTATTTGTCAGTCATTGGCTAACTAATTAACCCATTACTGGCAATTTCTCCTGAGCCATTCTGAGAGTTCAAAGACATAGCTGTGTTAATCTGGATCAGTTAGCAAGGGGGTCTAGTAGCACCGTAGAGACTAACAAAGAGAAAGAAGTAGGTAACATGAGCTTTCACAGGCATGGCCGAATTCATGCATCTGATTAGGCCTAGTCTACCAAAACTCATTCTGCCAACTTTTCTCTTTGTTAGTCTCTAGCTAATTAACCGTTATATAAGAACAGCAGGCACTAGTGTCGCGTTTTCCAGTATTCTTGTGAGTAACAATCGCTGTGACTAAACTGACTCTTGACTATATTATGGCTAGAAGAGGCTCCATACACACTTGCTATGTGGTGGCATCCTCCTGAACTGCTCCAGGTTAACAGGACTCAGTATTGAACACAGCCCTGAAAAAACATCCCCAGCCCCTAAACTGGCTTGGATATAATTAAATGTAGTGCATGCCAGAAGATGAGAAGTCCTCTGTTCATCCAGAGGAATTGTAGAGTCCTACAGAGAAATGCCTCTTAACAAATCACGATTTTGCCTAGTATGCTGGAATCCAAACTCCTTGAGCTATCTCTAATGAAGTGGAGATTAAAAATCACAAAAGAAATCCTAGGAAAGGGGATAACTCCTGTGCTTCAAAACACTGATTTCAGCTTTTAGCCTATGCATTTATAACCCCATATTAACAGCAGTCAAGATATTAGTTTCTTCCACTTGCATATAAAGGGTTGTAGAGATGGTATACAAAACCTCCGACTCCTCTTATTTATAATTAGACTAATGTTTTAGTGTGTCTTATGGCACAAAACATAATTTCTGATATTTGAAGAATTTATCCACTACAAGTCTACAACTGCCACATGGCAGGGCTGTTTAATGACCGGAGGGACGCATGTGCTTCTAAGCAACTTTTAACTCAGACTCCAAGGGTTGTCACTTTCTTTTTGTTCCAATGAGCCTTTTGCCAGTCTGGTGCAAACCATGGATCACTTCTCAGAATGTAATGGCAGATAGTTTTATGACACTCACCAGCAGCAACTGAAGCTCACAGACCCCTATAATTTTTCCACATACCCCCGAAGAGGCTGTGGACCCCAGTTAAGAACTTCTGCTCTAGCTGCCTCCACTTAAAACAGCATCTTCCTAGGGCAAATATTTAAACACATTACACTACACTTTCCATTTAGTCAGAGTCCAACTCTACAGCCCTGCTTATATATAGTTTTTGGGAAGGCAGAGTTAGGTGGGATACATTTATTGTACAAGAACATATTAAAAAGCTTACCAGTGAGGAAGCATGGAGTTTTTTTCCTTTAAAGAAATCTGCCATGGCCCAGAGGGCTTCCATGCTCCATTCAGGACAATAAGGAACTTTTTTGGATGGCGAATATTGTGAAGCAGGCTTAAATCCAGCCAAAAGAACTTTAAATGCTTCAGTAGGATACTGCATTAACTCAGCAGGAAGCTGACGCAATCTGGATCGAACAGGAAATAATGAATAAAGCTGTTCAAGGTATTCGATAGTCTAACAGCAGCCACTAGAATGCTAGTGAAGGATACCAATGTATTCAAAATCAGTATACTTCATCTTTTATAATTATAGGTTTCTTTACTCCAACTAACAGAAAGTTACAATTACAATTTAGAAGGAACAAATGAATACTACCCATAGATTTACCTGCTTGTGGGCAATGTTTCACACGAACCATAGTCAACAAATTCCACTACAATCAAAATTGGGTAGAATTTATGAATCGAGATGAGCTTTGCACGATACCAGCAGCCATCATTGTACTGTGCAAGGCAGGGCATGTCTACAAAGTAAACAACATGGTTTAAACTCAGCATTTACTCATCCCATTTTTTGGATCATCTTTAGGTGGGGAAGACATAAAATTATGTCTGAGTGATTAAATGTGATAGAGCACTGCTGATACTTCTTTGCTGAGCAAACTATTCTTCATCCAGATTGCAAAATTAAACTACCATTCTTCCTTTCTAAGCTGCTGACAATTGCTTTTCAGGCTAGGACCACATTTTAACCTTGCTGACTCCCTCTGGCCAGCTATTTTGCTTGCACTGGGTCACCACAGACAACGTAAGGCAAGCGGACTAATCAGAGAGGCTGATCCCACTCCTGCTGGGCCAAGAGGTCTAATCAGAGAGGCTGATCTCACTCCTGCTGGGCCATCAACCTGTGTGTGAGGCATGGTGGCCTACATTTTTCATTTGCCTCTTGTGTGAGAACCCGAAAGTTCTCTCCTTGTCCTTGTGCAGGTATAGTCAAGCTACTCTTGCCATAGGGGTGTTGTTTGGCTAGTAAAGGGAACTATGTGTCTGGGCAAGAGCAAAGAAGGAACTCATGGATGGCCTACTTTGGTCCTTAAAGGCATCAGGAGGTACACTGATGGGAGGTGAAGAGTTTAAAGGAGTGTTAGATACATTAAGAGTTATCACTCCTTTTATTCTACCACTCAGCCTTTAGAATCAGATGATGTACATCAACATCCCTGCCGGCTTGGTGCTGCAGCTGTTAAATACCGGGTCAGCCAAAAATAAACCATCTCTCATCTAAGACTTGACCATCTCCCATCTATGAGGTTGATGTATTTACTTCTATGATTATACCTTTGTGAAAATCAGTTAGGAAAGGGATGGATGCAATGTCCTGATTACAGTGGTTCAAAGTTTCAGCTAAAGTTTTGAAATTTGAGCTGCTTTCTTTCTCCTCCATGTCATTTTCTTGGCTGGGACTGTTAGCAAGAGTAAGGTACACCTAGGACAAAAATAACTAATAAATCACAATGTCACCCTGTTTGCAAATAAAAAACACTTCTCTGAGCATTAATGAGCAAATGCCTCATTTTCACGAGTGGAAAGGATTTGAATTTGGAAAGACTGTGCCGCTTCGTTTACAGATTACTGTCTTCAACAGGCTCAAAGCTGGTTTATTAGAAAACAACAAAGAAGAAAAAGCACTGATTACTGGGAAAGCCAACTAGGTCCTATGGCAAATTCCTAGTTCATTTTCAGAAGATGAAGGATGAGAAACTCTGAAGGTCTGGGTATGATTCCTGCTTCACACCTGACAAATGATGGAGCGTGGTATTGTGTTCAACATCCACTCAAGCCCGTCTATCATTTATGACAAAAGACTGCATTCCTTGTAACAATTACTTCTGTGAGACAGGCCTTGGACCTGGATGAAGCCTCAGTTGCACTTGATTGTCTTACACACAATTACTCTCAAGGCTACAGTCCTCAGAACATATACAGATTACCATAATCCAACACCTTATGAAGACCTACTAGTATATAAGACACTTGTAAAAGGAACATTTAGGAAAAATAAATGTAAAAAGTAGAACACAGAGTGAATTTGGCTTTTTTCTAAAGTGAGTCTTATTTGCCAAAAGAATACAGTGCATCCCAAAACTGAACTCTATTTTTCATTGGAATGAACAAATTCACCTGCCAACTTTTTGTCCAAAGGCCAAATATTGGCTTGAAAAACTGACATAGACAAGATACTAGAGGAGCTAAGATATAGGAATTCCTGGTGAGGTGGCATGGCAGAATGATCTCAAATGGACCTCTCCATGGGAACTCTTTGGCAGCAGAAAACAGGGCTGGGAAGTCATTTCTAGCCATCTCTGGACAAGGAGAGAGGATCAGGATTGCCCATTTCTGCTACAGATTGTAGCTTCTTGTGAACAGACCACAGAGTTCCCACAACTGATAGCTAGTAAAGCCGGAAGAAGCTGCAGGATTGTCAGCATTGCTCAACTGCCCAAGCGAGCCCTCGAAGGGGCACTAAATCTGCAAAGCCTTCACTTTCTTAGGCTATTCTGGACTGCAACTTTCTAGAGATGTAATTACACTTGCATGAGTGCTTTCTGTTTGGTACTGAACAAAAGAGAGAAGGAAAAGAAGCTTATTTAAAAGCTTTCATATTATTTTTTCCTGTGGAAAGTTTAACAAGAGTTTGAGGTAGCAAAGTTATAAACAGACAAGATTTACTTGTGGTAAATCTGCTTTGGGGTTAAGGAAACTGCAGGCACAGAGACTACGTGTTTGTTTGCTTCAAGACTAAGCCTGTGATGGGATTAAGTATTATAAGATGGCAACAAGGTTAAAAATAATAGTAATATTATGTCACTGCTTGTATGGAAAAAGAACTGGGACTAAATTTTGATGCTTGAAATCCTTATTTTAACTTGACAGCAAGTATAGTGGCTAAAATGGAAATATTTAAAAACAAAAAAGACGTGACAAGTATAGATCCGTTTCAGTAATTCATCTGTCCCTGTCCCTTCCATTTGGGTTATCTCTATCTCTCTTTCAAATTTGCTTAGGAACTCTCTTGCTTTTTTGTACAGAATTTAGTCAGAATATACTCCAACCCCTTGTGCTGTATTCTGACAGGAAAATCAGCTAGATACTCAAGTGATCTTTTCTCTAATATCTTCTCAAAGCACCCCCAGAATTGCCTTGGACCTCAAACAGAATTATTTTCTCTGTTCTCATCTCTATCTGTAACTCAGTTTTAGTCCCTAATTTTTCCTCTTTTACCCTTTTGTTTGATTTTGCATCTTCAGCCCATTGCTCTGCTGTTTCTCTGTTTTCCTTAACATCATTTTTTAAAGTCATATTTTAATTTTGCCTTCAGTTTTGACGTATCAGTTCTCATGTCCGATATCGTAACACATCTTCTATAGTTCTGGGAAGCCCATTTTCATGTTTTATTGTAATCCATAATATACTTTAAAACTCTAATTAGAAAAAAGAGAGCCAAAGTGTACTTGGCCAGAACAAAAGAGTTCTGCACATCTCCAGCACTTTTCATTCTCTTTTCTCCCTGAAATCTGGGGTTCAAAGAATCAGCCAAAGACTTAGCAGGTAGGAAGGTCTTTGATATTTTCGAAGAGGAGACCTGCCAAATAGCAATGTGGAAGTTCTCAGACAGATGCCAGCTGACCATGGCAAGGTTTGACAACTTGCTGGCAACAACTGGACGTAAAAGATCCACTCTGGAGACCTACAGTCAAGTATTGCAAAAGACAATAGATGCAAATGTTTCTAAAACCCTGTCCCTAACAGGTAAGAAGCTTGGGATGTTCCAGGCCTTTTGCGTTTCTCAACCTCCATCTTGTGAGAATAGAACTATGGATCTATTTGTGATTTGTTATTCTAAAGATGGTGTGTTCAGTTTCCACCATTCTACTAACTCATTCACAGAGGTGGAAAAAGTCAGGATGATTTTGTCCTGGTGAAGAGAGATCCAGACCTGACTTATATATTTTGAAAACGTTAACAGAAAAACAATCTTGGGAAATAGGTGTGTACTCCCCCACCCTGAAACTCCCTCAGAGCCATCAAAAACTGACTTTGTTAACCTAAAACCTTCAGTTTAGACATGCATATATGGGCAAAGCTAAATGTGTCAGGAACAAGTTAAATTTGTTCTGAAACAACGTTCACAAGCTATGAGGCTTAACTCCACGAGACTTTAAAGGGGCTGCTGAGAAAACTGCCCTCTGAAAAGAAACTAGTACACTTTCAAAATTATTTTAAAGATACCAATCAAGCTGATGAGGTAAATGACCTCTGGAGGAACCTTGATCTGTAAAATAAAAAATAGGTATCTTGCATGCTGTCAAAAGGTTCCACTGGTTTCTACTGTGGAATAGATTTCCATCTCAGAGATTCTCCTACCAAGATCAAGTCATGCATTATAAACAGCTGATTCTTTCAATGTTTGCTTGAGGGTGGGGAGGTCTGTCAATGCCCTGAATTTATTTATTTATTTATTTATTTATTTATTTATTTATTTATTTATTTATTTATTTATTTATTTATTTATTTATTTATTTATTTATTTATTTATTTATTTATTTATTTATTTATTTATTTATTTATTTATTTATTTATTTATTTATTTATTTATTTATTTATTTATTTATTTATTTATTTATTTATTTATTTACATTTCTATCCCGCCCCATACCCGAAGGTCTCTGGGCGGGTAACAACATATTAAAATAGAATATACATTAAAAGACATTAAAATTCACACACATGTAAAACAATATACAATACGTTTAAAATGACAGTGTCTGTACTGGGCGAGGGTGGGGGGAGATAATCAGCTCACCCAAAGGCCAGGGCAAAGAGGTGCGTCTTCACCGCCCTCCTAAATATATATAAGGAAGGGGCATGACGCACCTCGAGGGGGAGGCTATTCCATAGTCTGGGTGCCATCACAGAAAAGGCTCTCTCCCGGGTGCCCACCAACCTCACTACTGAAGGTGGTGGGACAACCAGGAGGGCCTCACCACTTGATCTTAAGGCACGGGCAGGTTGATATGGGAGAAGGCATTCCTTTAGATATTTGGGGCCCAAGTCATTTAGGGCCTTATAAGTCAGAGTCAAAACCTTGAATTGGGCTCGGTAGCGAATTGGCAGCCAGTGCAATTCTTTTAAGACCGGCGTGATGTGCATCCGGCTAGGTGTTCCGGTCAGCATTCTAGCGGCTGCATTTTGCACTAGCTGCAAATTCCAAACCATCTTCAAGGGTAGCCCCATGTAGAGCGCATTACAGTAGTCCAATCTAGAGGTTACCAGAGCATGGATAACTGTGGCTAAGTCGTCTCTATCCAGAAGAGGCTTCAGTTGCCGGACTAGCCGTAGTTGGGAGTAGGCGCTCCTGGCCACAGCCTCCACCTGAGCTTCAAGTGTTAGCGTGGAGTCCAGGAGTACGCCCAGGTTACGGACCTGTCCCTTCCAGGGCATTGCAACCCCATCAAGGACAGGGTATCTCCCAACTACCCGGACCCGAGACCCTGTAACACACAGCACCTCTGTCTTGTCTGGATTCAGTTTCAATTTATTCACCCTCATCCAGCCCATTACTGCCTCCAGACACCTGTCAAGCACTTCAACCACCTCTCCTGATTCAGATGGTACAGAGAGATAGAGCTGGGTATCATCTGCATACTGATGACACCTTACTCCAAATCTCCTGATAACCTCTCCCAACGGCTTCATATAGATGTTAAATAGCATGGGAGATAAGATTGATCCTTGAGGAACCCCACAGGTGAGTTCCCAGGGAGTCGAAACAGTATCTCCCACAGCCACTATTTGGGATCTATACTGGAGATAGGAGGAGAACCAGTGCCATGCATTGCCTCTCACTCCTAAGCTCCGTAGTCTCTCCAGAAGGATACCATGGTCAATGGTATCAAAAGCCGCTGAGAGGTCCAGGAGAACCAACAGGGTAGCGTTCCCCCTGTCTCTCTCCCGGAGAAGGTCATCAACCAGGGCGACCAAGGCAGTTTCCGTGCCATGACTGGGTCTGAAGCCAGATTGAAATGGGTCTAGATAATCACTACCTTTCCCACATGTTGTAGAGTGGAATTATACTCCAAAAATGCACAGTATACTTAAAGAATTATAGTAGAATGTACTTATATTTTACAAGCATTCCTGGAAGCAAATGATGAAAGCTAATAGAACAGATTTTTGTTATTTTTGAACATTAATTTCTGAAATTTCTTGCCAATGGGAAAAATCAAATAATTGATTTAATGGAAAATAATGTGATCGACAGAAAAATTAAGGAAGGTTCTATGTCATAATATTTCAATATAAGAACCCACAAACTTTGCAAGCTTAATAGAGGCTATAATATTTAGATAAAAAGGTCATCTCCCTAGATATGCTCTTTTAAAAAGAAATGCTCAAAAGCCAATATTTAATCAATACTACTGACTCTCCAATGAATTTCTGTGAAAAAAGGCAATAAACAGACCTTGTTTAAGGGATTTAGCAAAGATACCTCATTAGGTGACACAATGTGTGTTACTTTAACTTCAAAGAGTTCACCAAGAGGAGGAAGCAACGGAGAGCTGTATGGTGGCAGAAGGGGATTGTCAACTTCAGATAAGAGTAACTCCTAGAATAAAGCATGTAAAAGAACACTGTGCATATTTAGATGCAGCACAAACTGAATGTATCAAATCCACACATAGTACATATAATCCCTAAAGAATGCTAATCCACCTGGTACAAATGGGCTAACCTGTCATTAATATCATAAAGTCCACCAGTCAAATCTATAACTAAGGAACATGGAACATAACTTTCATGTTGTTCCAAATGTTAGGAATAAGTAGTTGAGCTGGAACATGTACAGTTTCCCAGGCAGCAGTGACCAGTGAGTGATCCAAGTTGTAGTGCAGGATAGAATGTTAATTAAACCCATATTATTTATTTTATTTTCCAGCATTTACATCCTATCCTTCACCTAAAGATTTCAGGATGGGTTACAAGATTTAATAAAAACAATAAAATCATAGAATGTTATAAAAAATTCAAATAAAACCTTCCGTTTCTAACAGGACAACATTTGGAGGAAGTTATAGAGTTGGACCCCCATATCCACTGATCTGGTAATTGCGTTTTCAGTTTCCTACAGTGACCAGATCAGCCCCCACCCAACCCCTGCGGGCGCCAATACTTAAGGACTTCTGAGGTCTGAAACAAAAAATGCCCCCAAACGGGGCACGATTTCCCATGCCTATGAAATCCTGCAGGATGTCACAGGAATTATGGGAAATGGAGTGCATCTCCCAGCATTTGCAATTATCCGCAGGTTTACGCTATACGTGGTGGGTCCAAGGGAGCTGCCTCTCACACCCACATGGCCCATTAGTGAGTTAAAGGGGACGTGTATCATACCCTTCAAATCCGTTGGATCAAGATCAGATGAGGAGGAAGAAGCAGACATGACGGAGGGAACTTTGGACAATGTGGCCAGCTACACTACTGCGGAAGATCTGAGCAGCCCTGCACAGGAGCACTGAGGGATTAAAATTCTGCAGGGTTCCCCCTGGCTGTCGTGGTCAGCTACAGCCCCGGAGATAACTACGTGAGTCTGCTTCATCCGTCTGGGAACCAGGTGCCAGAAGCCATACTGGAAGGTCTGGGGTTCACCATAGGAAATGTCCTCTGATGTGTCACTACCCCTCACTTCTCTGGGAGTGGCAGAACTACAAGACCCTCCACCACATTATCTTAATACGTGGGCAGTATTATACAGGAGAAGGCATTTCTTCAGATATTTAGGACCCAAGATACTAGGACTTTTTGTGTTAAAGTCAGCACTTTGATTTGACTCAGTAAGGAACAGGCAACCAGTGCAAAACTTTCAAGACTGAGCTGCTGCACTCTACACTATGTCTAGCTTCTGGACCATCTTCAAGGGTAGCTTCAGGTACAGTACAATAGTCTAAACTGGAGGCTACCACTCTATGGATCATTGTGACCAAACTGTCCCTATCTAGGAAGGGGCAAAGCTTATGAACCAGCTGGAGATTTAGGTAACCACTCCCAATCTCTGCTGTCACCTGAGTATTAAGCAGTACGGACTGATCCAGAAGCACCACCAGATCATCTGTATCAACTAGAAACTTCTTCAGAACCATCAAGAATCTGATTATCTTCAGTCTTCAAGAAGGAAACATCTCGATGGGTCCCTTTCCCTTGCAGTGACGAATCACCATTGTAAACTCAAGCTTTATCAAAAAAGGATCTATATATAATAATGGATTTGCTACAAGTCCACCTTTCTGCTCTATAGCAAAGATCAGGACAAGAGTATGTTCTGCAATATGATTTGGGTCCATAATATACTGAGAGAGTCCCATGGCTCAGAATGCAATTTAGGTCAATCAAATGCAGTCTGGGAAATAGGCATGTGGTTGCCCCATCATCACTGTTGCCTGTTGTCATTGAATCTGACTTAAGCACCAATTGTGCCAATACTGAAAGCATAGCCCCCACAAACCATTACATAGAAAAGGATCTAAAGGTATTTGAACAGTTCTTTATAAAATTTGACATTCTTACCCTTTCCAAACAATTATAATGAATGCCCACTAGGATATCAAGTACTGCAGTGATCTAACAAATCAGGTTTCATAGGTTAACAACAAAATTCCACCAGGAATTTTTACCTCATAGCTTATCTCACAATTCTCTTCCAAGTGTTCTTCACTGCAATCTGTCATGTCCTGGAACATATAGGGAAAGAAAGTTGGCTTAAAGCTTCTAAAACTTTTTTGTCATGTTTGCAAGTTCGTAACGTAAGCTGACAAGTACATACATTATCTAAAGGAACGCCTTCTCCCATACCGTCCTGCCCGTGTCTTAAGATCCGAAGAAGACGCTCTCCTGGTTGTTCCACCACCTTTGATAGTGAGGTTGGTTGGCACCCGGGAGAGAGCATTCTCAGTGGTGACCCCTAGACTGTGGAACAGTCTCCCCCCTCCAGGGTGCGCTATGCTCCTTCCCTGTTGTCCTTTAGGAGGGCTGTAAAGCCTATCTTTTTGCCTTAGCCTTTGGCCAAGGTTGACTCATTCTCCCCTCGGTCAAAGTTTTATTAACAGACCATTGGATGCATGGCTTAAATCAGAGCTTTTAATTATGTATGATACCTTAGTTTAATCTGTGCTTTGTTTTTAATACCTTGGTTTTATACCTGGTTTTAATATATTTTTTACCAGTGTCTTGTTTTTAATATGTTTTTAAATGCTGTTTTAATCTGTTGTTACCCACCCAGAGACCTTTGGGTATGGGGCGGGATAGAAATAAATGTATGTATGTATGTATGTATGTATGTATGTATGTATGTATGTATGTATGTATGTATTTATGTATGTATGTATGTATGTATGTATGTATGTATGTATGTATGTATGTATGTATGTATGTATGTATGTATGTATGTATGTATGTATGTAAGTAAATAAATAAATAAATAAATAAATAAATAAATAAATAAATAAATAAATAAATAAATAAATAAATAAATAAATAAATAAATAAAGCAGAAGACACAGATCTGATTGGCTGTGGAGAAAAGACTGCTCTATACATTGTTAAAACATTAAAAACCTTCCTTCCCTCTTCAAACCAGATGCCTGTAAGAGTGATAGACATTCCCCCCATTTTTTGCCTTGAGGTTTACTTTGCATACAGGATTTTTGAACTCCAGGCCACACAGAACTGAAGCCGTACTCCAAGCTTAATACTGACAAAGTAGCAGAAATCTCTGTCCTACACAGTCAAACCTATACTACATGTGAGGTACACTGTATGCCATTTCTGTATCTCTTTTAAACATTTCTTCTGAAATATATACAGTATAATTATTTTTACAAAACTGTAAACAAACCATTTTAAACTTTCAGACACATTTTGCTATACAGGAATTTTTTTCTTACTCTAGATAAAAATGATTGAAATAACACATAATCACAGAGGCTACACTAATCCATAGACTTGCAAATGATCCAAAATACTCTATTTTCTGGCATATAAGACTACTTTTTAACCCAGGAAAATTTTCCCAAAACTCAAGGGCCATCTTATACGCTGGGGTTGTCTTCTTATAAGGTGAGTATATCACAAACTCTATATTTTAACTGGAAAGTTGGGGGTCGTCTTATACACCGGAAAATATGGTATATCCTTCATGCAAGTTCCATCTTTTATTGCAAGTTCTGCAATATGAACGTTGTGAGGGAGGCTTTTCAAAGAGCTAAATCTGTGCAAATGCTGTATGAGTAGGGTCCATACTAGGGATGTGCATGAATGGTTGTTTTGGAATTTGATCTGTAACAAATTGAATGTTAGAAAATTCATATTCTTTCAAATTGATCCCCTTTGAAGATGGTAGCATTCTATTTGATACAAATGTATTCGTATGGATTTGTACAAATATCTGATTCGAACGAATACGTATCTGAGATATATCCGATATGTATTCAACACGAATGCACATGTATCTGATATATATATCATATGTATCCCATAACATATCTGCTCTGAAAGCATCAAATCCACCCTGAATCTACTTTGACTTTCCATCCATGTCAAATGCACTCTTGGTTTGTTGCAGATGTAACTGGTGTAGCTGCTTTCCCACTACCCCAGTTTCCACGAATTTCTGAATTATTTGTACGAATGTTAATATAGGAATGTCGTAACATTTGATCCATGTTCAAATATCTGAATTCGTATGAATAACGAATATTACGAATATTCATATACATCCCCAGTCTTACAGTTGCAGTAGGAAGAGGGAAGATTAAATTGTCACTACAAGCAAAGAAATATTATTTATTGCCTTACAATGAGAAAGCATTCTAAGCTTGTTTCCTTCTATGGGTATCTTGTATTTATAATTTTAGCAACAAACTGCTGTTGGGTTTCATATGCTATTATATTTATGTTTTTTGCACAAGTATTTACTGATGAGCTAAGCAGAACAACAACAAGTGCCAACCAGGTGAAACCTGACTTTCCTATGTTAAGATGGACAAAAAAACACCAAAAGAATTACCAGTGCTGTTATAGAACCATCTTCTTCCTCGGTAATACAATACTTGTGGTAAGCCAAGAAATAAGTAAGCGATATCCTAGAGAAGTGGAGTGTAATGGACACTTTCTCCCAGGGATTATCTGGCCGATCCTATTAAGACATTTAAAATATTTGGTATTACTGTGTCTGAATACTGGTTTAAACACTTGCATAGCAGACAAGGGGTGCTTTTCCACTGTCATTAGAAGTACCCATTACGTACACATTAATGGGTGCAAAAATGCCATTACATACCCATTAATGGGTGCTTAATGGGTACTTTTAGTGACAGTGGAAAAACACCCAATGTCAAACTCTCCAGTGCATTTGGACATATTTGGAACACTGGGGGGAATATTCTGGGACCCATCTAAAATGAGGTCACTTTAATGATAATATTCAAAATTATTTCAAGGAAATTTTTAAGTTCTTTCAGCTTTCCCCATCAGATTTTTATTCTTTTATTGAAATAACTCATATCAAAAGGAGGAGATGCTGAGAAGCATTGCTGGGAACAAGAAAGACCTCTGGGGCATCCTGTTGGGCAACCCTTTCTCATATGTTTGCCATCTTTGAACAAAAGACAGAAGAACCTGCTTAGCAGCCACAAAAAAACTCTCTCTCTGATCTATTAACACAAGATCAGACATTAATTTTAATCCAGTTTCAGGCTAGTTTCTGAGTGAGAGAATGCATCAAAGTTACTAACCATTTTCTTTCCTCTTTATCTAATCCAAGTTAAATAATGGCTTTTCCGAGTTAAATAATCCTGAAAGGAAACCGCTTGATACTTTGCTGATGTAATCTTTCACTCTGAAAGTGAGCTGAAGCTGGATTAAAACCTACAGGTGAACCCAGCCAAGGGCTCGCAAGAAGTTTTCTGGCAAGTGAGCTCTGCATTTGGGACGCTTCTACTTCTTCAGCAACCCATGAGCTTTTCTTTTACAAAATCTCTTTTCACAATTTTTCCTAATATACCACATTTCTATAATATTTTCACTGATGTATTCTGATTTTGTATAAACCTTTCCCTAACCTTTTTGTAGGCATTTTCTTAGAAAAGAGCATTAGAAAAAGAGAAGGACCACTTCTGAAGTATATTTGAATTTTGGATAATTTGATAAACTTGAATTTAAGGAACTTCGCTGCATTTCCAGCTTAAAGTCCTGATGAAGTTACGTTAATGAAAAAAATCAAAGAAGGAGCTTCAAATTTGATGACATTACGCTTACCATAATACGTATTTCAACAAGTCTTTTTGTAAGCAGCTCTTTAAGGAGTTCAACTGCATCCTGTTGCCAAACATTCCCAAGCTATAGAAGAGGAAAACAAAAAGTAACAAATAAGTAAGTAGAGCTGACTTGGAGCTAAGGGGAGTTTCAGTTACATGGAATTTTTTTCTTTTTAACAGCCTCTGAAATCAGGACTAATTAAGGACCAAAAGTGTAACAGATCTTTTATTAGTTGTATTTTAACTGAATTCAGCCATGACTGAGATTATCTTCAATCAATCAATCAATCAATCAATCAATCAATCAATCAATCAATCAATCAATCAATCAATCAATCAATCAATCAATCAATCAATCAATCAATCAATCAATCAATCAATCAATCAAAACAGAAGCTCTTCAACATTTCAACTTATTATCACTACAAGGGAAACCAGAGCACACTTCTGAACCATGGTCTACATGCCATATTTTAACATTTTTTGCTGGCGGACAGCACTAATTATTTCCACAGTTATAGACTGTATTTCAGTGTAATATCCTAAATGAATTTCTGCAGTTGATCAGGATACAGCAGGCAACCCCCCACCCCCACCCCTGCCATGTAAACACTTTAGAATTTTGGTACACAAGGCTACCCTGAGTTGTTCTCCCAGTTACAGAACACATTCAAGAAGGAAAAAGACAAATGTCATATACTCATTTTTTCTTGTATTTTCACTAAAACAATTTCTACTTTTCAAAATGCATATTTTACTCACTGGTACAGTTTTATAGAGTCGACATGGTATAGACAATGGAGGTATTTCTGCATACAATACAGTTGGGTACAGGTGACACTGTGGAATCTTTTCAATGTATCCATAGTCCAAGTACTGTACCTATGTGAAAACAATGCACAATCTGTTTCTTAAGAAATCATATATTGTGTCCCTGTAATCCTTATGAAAAGCATGCTGCTCAGAAGTACAACAGAAGTTTATTCATCAGGTAAAATTTCAGGATGTTCACAAAAGGGTGAAGGCGGAAATAAATTAAACAGAAGTCATCAGAAATCAGGAGGTTCAATATTAATGAATGCCAATATCAGGCCAAACTCCTGCTTACTGTCATGTATTTCTTACACCTATAATTTTCCTTCCATTATTTAGGAATTCTACAAAACAACAAATATCTTTACAAGCTACACTATGTAATTGCTCCAAGGATCCACCCCACTGCTAGGAGTAGTGGTTTGTGCAGCAGCTATTGCTCCACAAACAGAGACCAGCTAGTAGAATGGATGCATAGGATTGCCTCCATGCTGGGAGAGGCGGGAAGGATGCCCTCAAGGCCATCTGCCTTCTGCTTGAAACCCAGAAGCAATTGGTGGACTAGATGGCCTGTGACTCCATCCAGCAAGAGTCCTCTTATGTTCTTAAAATCTCAAGAAGAAGAGAGGGTTCATGCAATTTTCCCTCTCCAAGAGATGAAATTCTCTCATTTTGAGGTCTCTGCAGCACATCTGGCTTAACAGCCTGCCATCCACCTCTCCCTTCTTTCAACTCCTACTTCCTCAACACAGCAGTGAGAGACTACAAAAGGAGAGAGAAGAAGAAAGAAGATTCATGCTCTGCCCCCTGCCAACACAATATAAACTCTGTGCTTCACTCAACCTAGTTATGCAATAAGCCAGTGATGGTGAACCTTTTGAGCTCGGTGTGTTAAAATTCACAAGAAAACCTAGCTTAACTCGGGTGCTGTGTCACATCTAGAAATATCCATAATTTTGTGATATTTGTAGCTCTAGTAAAAAAGTTATATTTTTGATATATGTATTTTATTAAAAGCAAAAACAAATAATTCTTTATATTAGTGACTTTTGTTGCTAAATCTTCAATTGAAAGTTGGTCTTTCGTATACTTCAAGAACAAGCAAGCACTACACGCCCAGGTGCCAGGATGACCATGTGTCACCCAAAAGGGCTTGGTGTGTCACCTGTATTGGATTCCCGTTTACCATGGATTTACTGCAGTTTCATCAGGATGGGTGGGTTCGCCTGGAACCCGTGCTGTCCTCCCTTACCATGCGGACAGCTTAACGTGAATTAAGATTTGCGTTAAGCTGTCTTGCTTCCACCCTGCTTTTTTTTAATTCCATGTGGACGCGCCCAAAGTGGCTGACAAGCCTTCTGTTCTCCCCACAAAGACACCCTGTGTGATAGGTGGGCCTGTGAGAGCTTAGAAGAGAGTAGTGACTAGCCCAAGGTCACCCAGCTGGTTTGTGGAGTGCAGAATTGATCTGGCACTCTAACCACAGGACCAAACTGGCCTTTAAATGAAATAAGGAAACAACTTCCCCTTTCCATAGTCAATAATTATTTTAGTTATGTTCATTTTATATTTGTTACTATTGCTGTTACCTGCCTTGAGACTTTTGGGTGCAGGATAGGTTAAAGAATGGGAATGAATGAATGAATGAATGAATGAATAGCAGGGGGCAAATTTACCTTGGTATTGCCACCACCAACCTCTATAACTTCACCTCGATACCACATTGTATCTGCTGCTCTTACAACACAAGCTTCTCCCTTTTTCCAACTGTAAGGTTCCAGAAGGCCTAGACACTTGAAGTTTGTTTGTATATCATGCATCAACTTGTTTAGTTGCTCTTCTAGAGAATTAATACCAAAAATGGACAAGTTAGTTATGTTTAAGAAGAAGAGTTGGCTTTTATACCCCACTTTTCTCATCCATTTAAGGAGACTCAGAATTGCTAGCAAAACTATTTTTCTCCCCACAACAGAAACCCTTGTGAGGTAGGTTGGGCTGCGAGAGCCCAGAAAGAGAGCTGTGACTAGCCCAAGGTCACCCAAGATCAAACTGACTCACACCTTTTGTTCCTTAATATAGAATTTATAATAGAATTTAAACCTGTAACATAAAAGGAACATACAGTATTTGAATGAAGTACTAGAATTTTCTATATGTTTCTATCTACTGTATTTTCTGGCGTATAAGACTACTTTTTAACCCAGGAAAATCTTCTCAAAAGTCGGGGGTCGTCTTATACGCCAGGTGTTGTTTTCTTATACGGCGAGTATATCCCAGACTCTATATTTTAACTGGAAAGTTGGGAGTCGTCTTATACGCCCAGTCATCTAATACGCCGGAAAATACGGGTATTTTATATATGTTGTAGGTGCTTGTATGTACTTATCTTGATAAATCTCACAAATGTCATGCTCCATGAAAAAGTTTTATTTAGTAATTAGGGTGAACATCCTTTTAGGTTTCGACTACCAACATGGTCCAAATTAATCGTTTGTCCTTAGTCTACATTTGCACTGAGGTATCATTTCATTAGTTTTGCTTTGCAAATTCTGCTCAATGCTGAACTGGGGGAAGGTTTGATATTGGGCTGAACTCCCTTCCACTTTCCCAACTGTTGTAAAAATTATTGTTTATTTTACCTTGTGTCTTTGGAATCACATAAATAGTTCCACTGTCTGTAACACAGCTGACCACTGCGCTGAAGCAGACGGAAGTAGGAACAGCTGGTGGTTTATAAACTTCTATTGTTACAGGATGAGTCAATCCTTGTTCTTTAGAATCTCTTATTAAAATATCAGCAGCTTTCTCCACTAGAGATGGGCCAGGTGTTTCTGCAAATGAGTGACTTTGCTCTTGATTCTCTTGTTGTGAAGAGATTTCCAGTGGTTTCTCAGGGGGTGATGCACGGGAGTCATTCCCAGGGACTCTAATCAAGAGTCAACAAAACACATTAATAAACTGTCAACAGATAATTATAAATGGTTTCAAGCTTCAGTTTTATTCATTTATTAGATTTATGACTTATTAATTACAGGAAATCTCACCCCAACATTTTTTAAAAAACAGTAATATTACAAAATAAAAACTATTCCAAAATCTGGGAGCCATCATTTATAGGACTCTAACCAAGGTGCTCTCCCCTTTTGCTACTGAGAATGGTAGTACATTCAGAAAGGCCTTACGGCATAGGCAGCCAGGTAGCAAAGCAAAACTTCCCAGTTTTTGATTCCTAGCATTTTCCTTGAAGGCAATAGTATACCATTTATGAATCTGCCAAGAAGCTGCATGGACAACACCAGGAGTCAATTTTACCTGATAGCAACAATATAAATCATACGGATTTTGCCTGCTTTTATTGCTGCCATTTTTTTGCCAAGTTAATGAATTTGTTAACTTCATTAGTATTAACTTCATTTGTTCAAAAGTAACAAAACTTTTTTCCAGGTTGTGTTAACAGTTTTTAGAAACAAAAGGAGGTAGCTCTTTTCAGAAGTTTACACAGTAACTTCAATAATAGTTTCGAATAGATTAGTATTAAAAAAGAGTAAGTAAGACCAAATAGCTGAGTAGTTGGAGGTCTCCAGAGCTGTGTTCATACCTACATTTCAATTCATTGCTTTCAGAATGAAAGAACACATCAGCAAAATTACTGGCCATTTTCTTTCCACTTTGACTCAAAGGTTGATTTTGTGAACTGGATAATTCCAAAAGAAAACAGCTTGAGACTGATGTGTTTTCTCACTCTAAAAATGGACTGAAATTGGATTAAATTTTAGGTGTGAATAAAGGCTAAGTGATATACATTTGTGAGATGCAGTAATTACACTGGCTTTCCACAGATAAAACGGCATCTTAAAAACCAACAACAAAAGTCTTTTCTAATTATTTAGGGTATTAAGTAACAACTTTTCCCTTATCATATTGGTATTTCCAATACTTGATTTAACCTTGATTTTACAATTAGCCTATAAACTTATTCCAAATGTTTTTATGTCAAAATGGCATAGAACTGTCTTAAATAATGCAGTTTCACATACTTCTCAGCAAAACTACATACCTTTTCTTTCTAAATGCCAAACCTTGTTTAATCATATATTCTGAAATATCATTACACAGGTCTCCATCTTTGCTGAATATTTTCACAGGTAAAGGTGAAGAGTCAGAGTTACCTTCCTGAGGTTAAAACAGAGTTCCTGTTAGAAAAGTTAACTGTTACCCTTACTTTAAAGCAACCCCACACTACCACCAAGGTAAAGCAACTGGGTAAATCCTTAAGTTCACAATACACTGAAATTCTAGTTTGCTGGCACACTACTTTAGGGTGACAAAAACTAAGGTACTCCAACAAGCTTCCATATTTGATTAAATGTTCAAGGATACTCTTCACAGGATGCTGTTAAAGGATGATGGAGTAAAAAAGAAAGAAATGGGAAAGAAATAAACCAATTAAATTTATTCGGTTCATGACTAGAAGAGGAAAAAAATATGAGTGCACTGACTAGCAGAGACAATACAGAAAAACAACAACAGCCCACAAGCACAATATAAATGGAAGCATTTTCTTGTCATTTAAGAAAGTGGACTTTTCTCCCCTTTCCACTGCAAGGTGCTGAAACCCAGGATCATTCAATGGTGTTGAATGATGGAAAACACTAGGACTGAAAAAATCTAGTACACCTAACAAGGGCCCATGTCTAGCATGGATATACTTGCAAAGATGGTGAAAAAGGAGGATTCTGTTGTGCTTAGAGCCTGTTCATAGGCTTAGCTGACTGCTGTGAAAACAGGCTGCTGGAGCAGAAGGGCTTCTTGTGCAATCTAGACATGGGCCTTCTCTCCTATCAGAGTGATTCATCCTGAGCATATAACTTTGAAATTCCCTATACCCTAAGTCATGGGAAAGGTTATTTACCTCTCCCTTTACGTATTACTATAAATGAGGTCAGCAATGTGTATTAAAACTAATGGTAATGCAGATTTTTCTCTATTTCATAACACCCATTTGAAACTAAGTACATATTACATTAAATACCACTAGGGATATCAGAAGATGAAAATGGGTAATTATACCACTTTTTTTAAAGATTTTTTTTATTTATAATTGAAATTATAAAGAACATAACAATCCACAACCAACAAATAACATAACAGCCAACAAATAATAAGAAAATCACCCATTAACTACATTGCCTGAAGACATTTAAAGAACAACAATTTCTACATTACAGTGTTGTTTCTCCTATATCCAAGAATTAGATCATTAAATCCGGGAACAAAGATAGTAATTTATATTTTATAACTGAAAGAGGAAAAGAAGCAGAGGGACATAAAGCGGGATTGACTTGGGCCTGAACAATCAAAGGTGTCCATTTTTTTATAAATTGAGCTTGCTGTTCCAAGGCCTGCATTTTGTATTGCTGAGCTGTAATTAGCTCATTGACAATGAGGGACCATAAACGGGTGATCCATTTCTCCTTCGACAGAAGGTCAGGGTTCTTCCAATGGAGTGCTATTTCAACCTTAGCGGCTGTTATCATGGACCTAATCAAATCCCTGCTACATTTAGGTACTGAGTCATCCTTAAAACAATAAAAAAACTATAGCTGGGGAGAGCACAATATTCTGGGATGTAATTTCGCAAAGTGTTGTTTGAACTATTTTCCAGAATTTTTCAACCTTGGGGCATTGCCACCACTTTAAGTCAGTTTGCATGCAAAGACATAATCTTAAACATGACAGTGCTACTATTGGATTATATCCACATTTCACTGAGTGGAGCTATTTTTTGACTATGGTTCTTTTAATAACTTCTGTTTCTAAACTGTTTGGTTAATACTTTTGGCACCTATTAAGGGAAAATGAAAGCAGCACCCAATTTCTTCTTAAATAAGTCTTGCTGAAATATATGACTTAGATCTGCCCAAGGGGGAAAAAAATGAACTCAAGGTTTGCACTCAGTTTTCAGTCCAAGAAAAATCCTGAAGGTCAAAAGCAACTGTGAGGCAGCAATGTCTCTGAAAGATCCATGTGAGAGAACTCGTCATACATTTTAGTTGTACAGAAGAATTACACTTTCTCCTTGAAATGTGTTCCACTTACAAACCTGTATAATGATGTTTACCACAGCTCCACTTAAGTAACATGCAAGAACATCGCATGCAGTTGCTGTCCATTCTTTTGTCCCACCAGCTGGTCTAAAGTGAGAAATTGTAGGGTGGAAGGGAGATACAGTAAGGACGTCACTCAAATTTTAATATATTTCTTAATCATTCCACAAATCTTATTCTTTATTTTCAAAACATGGAAAAATTACAAATTCTTCAAATACTACCTAAGAAACTACCTAAGGAGAGCACCATGGCTTATAAACAAAAAGATCAACAGTTTAATCATGTTATTTTAGCATTTATGTAGTGTTATGAAAATGATGTTTGGTAAGACCAGACTGCAAAGCTCTGCTCAGCTGTAAAGCTTCCAGGGAAGAACTCAAGCTCCAGACCAGACCTCACAAGTGGATCAGCTGGTTACTCACTATGTACACTATTTTTTGGTGGACTGATGCAGGAGGATTCTGAGAAATTAAGGCATTAACTCCAACTAACCAAAATTCTCAAAAGGAGAGGAACGAGGCCTTCAACAGCCCATCTCCCATTAATACCCCTAGCTCCAATGATGCAGCCTTAAGTCCACAGGCAGCAGAAATAAAGGAGATCACTGAACTCAAGGACTGACCCCAGTAAACTGCTTGTAACGACTATATGGGCGAATCCCCACAGCAAGCTTATTTTGCTTTCCCTAAACCGAAATAATAGAACTGGATGCAAACGCAAATTTGGTTGTTCCCATTACTTTTAACTTAATCGTGTTCAATCCGGATTCTGAGGATCGTACGTGGCATACGTGACTCAAGGGGGGACTCAAGTGGCTACTTTTTAAAAGCTGTTTTTCGGGGCTGCCCTGCTCTCTTCCTCCTGGCATGGATGCGCCACCCATAAGGGACCCCTTCACCGAGCCTAACTGGGTGGCTGCCGCTTCCATGGATGGAGGAAAAATGGCAGCGGGCAGCCAGCCAGCGATTCTTTCCCCTCCTCTCCCCAATGCTCAGGGCATACAGCTGCAGCGGCAACTAAAGCCCCTTTGCTTTAAACCAGCGGTTCTCAACTTGTGGGTCGCGACCACATCGGGGGTCGCGCAGCTATTTTGGTGGGGTCGCCGAAAGCTCCTGCAGGCCCCCCTGCGTCCCCCCGCCGCTGCTGTGAGAAGAGATTGGTGGCGGCGGCAGTGGGTGGCAGTTGCCTTTGAGGCGGCAGCGGGAGCATCCCCGGCGGTGCTTGAGGCAAGACGAGCGAGGCGCGGAGGATGGCGGCGGCGGCGGCGGCTGTGGGCAGCCCCAGGTGGCTGGGCTGGCCGCTGAGGGCGGGCGCCCACCCGGTGCTATGCCTGCCTGCCTGCCAGGCGGCGATGGCGGTGAAGGGTGCCAGACCCGCACCGCCTGGTGCCTCGCCACCCGCCCCTTTCGCCCGCTGGAATCCGGCATCGCCCCCCCCCCAAGGTGGAGTTGCGGGTCAGGGAGGACCGAACGCGACGCCAGCGGCCCTGGCCCCGCCCCGCCCCTGGGGTCGCGGAGGCATTGGGAGCTGCATTGGGGGGTCGTGGCATTAGCCTCATTGAGAACCGCTGCTTTAAACATTCACATTCAGCTGCTTTCCTCCCTTTCCCTTTCTAAAGTCAGAACTCCAAAGAGGTGGAATTGCACAAAATTGCAACATTGTTATTCCAACCATCAAGGTGTGAAGTGGTTCCATCGCTACAGTGTAGCGATCCCTGTTAAGTGGATTTTTACACTGAAATCGCTGTCTTTGGAAGCAAGCTATTGGGAGAGGGAAACCCTAAACATGGATTCTCATCTCTTAAAATGGTACTGTCCACACAGTAAAAATTGTAAAACGTTTCAAGCGCACGATCCGGAGTGAGACCTGTTGAAATCAGGATTGAGATTCACCACGCTCTGGGGTGGTTTAACACGGGAAAAGCGTGTTAAGCCAAACTGCCGCGCGGACTCCAAGGATTGAAAACGTTTTGAATCCGAGATAAGGTTGCCATGAAGACACGGCCTATGATTCTCAGGATACCCTTCCCTTAACACCACTTTCAAGAAACCTACAGGATGTACCAAGCTATCTATGTGATAAGACTCCAAAGACAATCTGCTGACTTAAAATAACCCTAGTTTGTAATATTAAGTAAGTGTAGGTGGTAACTTCCAAGTCGAAGTTCAACAAATTAAGTTTAGTACACCGTTGAAGTCACTGAGGAACTGATAGAATGTGCTGTGATCCCGTCCCAGACCAATGCAATCCTTCAGTCATCTCAAGACATTATTGGAGAATTTATCTCCCTGAAGATGGCAGGAAATAAACCAAGTATTCATTTATCAAATGTTCATGGTTCTGCATGTATACCACAGGGAAGAACTTTCAAAACACTGGCCAGCAGATAACATCAGGACTGTGAAGCCAAAATAGAGTTCAGTGGGGAAGATTATGGGAACTTATTAAATAGAGTACTGTTCAGCTTGAGTGAGAGAAAGAAGCTAGTTGAATGTGCACAGATAAGCATGAAAGTTGGGAACACAACAGATAAGAGGGAAGAAAAGATTCAGCCTTGAAATTGAAAGCACTCTTGTTTCTATTGTGTTCTCTATTATCAGCTTGCTTTGAGGTCAAGCTGTATCCAGTTAGGGATATGATGTTTTCTTTGTATTCCTGAATGTAATTGATCAATGAAAAAGCTGAATATGTATGCCTAAACCATGCCTATCATAATCTGCCCATTTTGCATTACTCTATATAAACCGGTTTTGAGACTCACAACTTTCGCAACTGTAGAGAAATACAGTAAAATCACAGTTAAAATAAAATTATATTAATTAATAATAATATAGTATCAACATTACTGGTAATTAATATTATTTTAACAATAAGTCTGAAGCACAAGCGGAAGTGCTTGTGGCATTGTTTGTTATGTCCACCAGGCTACTGAGATCTCTCTCAAGAGAACTAGAGCCTTTCATAAAAATTCTCCCCCATTTTCTCCTTCAGTCCCTCAAACACCTGGACTCTAAAGGCCTCCAGTAAAATAATGGTTTATTGACTGAGTGCATGCACTACTCTATCTTGTAAAGCTCCCATCATGCAGCTTCTTTCTGACATCATGGCTCTCTTCACATGGTCTGCTGCCACTTTATGGCTAGCATGTCAATGAAATGTGCAAGGCTGCAACACAATCAAACTCACCCACTTTTACCAGGCACTGCTTGGATGGACAAGTATTGCTCAGCCAAGGCTACCTTTGGCAAAAGGGTATTAAAGCAAGTAAAAGTTGATATAGTAAGATCGCCTGACAGTTATGGCCAGATGCTCAAATTCTGTTCCTGCCTGGGATGAGGGAGCATTGGTATTTGCCTCTGTAGTAATTCTGAGGGCACTCCCTGAGAAAGGACTGTTGTTTTTACATGGAAGTTATTTCTGGAGGATGCATGAAGAATCTTCTTTTCATTTCCAGCAAACTAGTGATACAAGGTAATTTATACTGGTCATTTGGGTTAAAACTGGCATAACCCTCAGTAATAATTCTGAAGGCATCGTCCACAAAGGTCTTTTAAATGGGGCTGCCCTGATCTTTGGTTAAATGGGGATACACTTTCTCTTCCCATTTTCAGACACTGTTATTTTTTAAATATATATATTTAAAAATATATATTTGATTTTAAATGTTGTTACCCGCCCTGAGACCTTTGGGTATAGAGCAGGATAAAAATGCAAATAATAAATAAATAAAAACAATCCTTTCCCAGCCTCTGAATTAAGCCACTCCAAATGGAGGGCTGTTGTTAAGTGCATATCCACCCTCCATTGTTGAGGAGGGAGGGATTGTGGGATAAGCCACTCTTTTACATGTATCACATGCAAAGTCTTCCTTTTGTATTTAAGATAAATTATTTGTCTCACCTTCTTTACAAAATAACTACTGCCAAAGTTTAAATCGTTTTCTTTTCCTGAAACTTCAAGGAAATAATCTCTGCTGAGAGAATCTGATAGTGGCAGAAGACCTGGGCCAAAGAGGGGGCAATGGGACATTTAAAACATCTGCTGAAATTCTGATTGGTTGGAGCTAATCCTTTGCTAGCCTAGAAACTTTATCTCCCTGAAAATGGGCATATTACCTTATGCCTGTTAGTGAGCACTCTATCGCAAGTGGCTTGATTGCCTCCAAATTATGTTCAAGCTCTCTTAAGGACAAGGTATCCATAATTTTGGTTATGCCAAGATCAAAAAGGAACACCTGTCAAATAAGAATGTAAGATACATAAAACATGTTATTAAAAACCTCTGTACAACTGGCTAGCAAAAAAATGACCTTTCATCTTAGAAAAGAAACATTCACTGATGTATTTCTACACTCTCTATACCATACTGACATATGTGATCACAATGGAATTTGTTAATGGACATAAATCTCAAATTCAGCCTCAGTATTTCGCAAATATACACATAAAAAATAAACATAAACTACTAGAAACAATAGTTTCAAAACTGTAAAACCTTATAACATAATGTAAACTTGTTCCTTGGTTTAAGACTACATATAAAGCCAATGGTTCTTAACCTTGGGTCTGGGGACCTCCAGAGGCCCATGAAGGCTTCACGGGGGCTCCACGGCAGGCCAGCAGCAGCATTGGGTAGTGGAAGCAGACTGGGGATGCAAGGTGGGAGGTAAGTAAAATGGACACTTAATCCACCTTTCCATCTCAACTGGGTCATGCCTTCCTCTTGGGAGCTGGAGAGGGGAGGGGGGACATTGTTTATGATATGTTTTTGATTTCTTATTTACTGAGATTGCTTTTTTACTTGTTGTATTGATTTGTTATATTGTTTGATACAATCATTATTTATTGAGATTGATTTTATTTACTTGTTGCATTGATTTGTTGTATTCCTTGTATTTCTTTTTTCTGTTTGTTGTAAACCGCCTTGAGCAAAATTGTTTTTTGGAAAGGCGCTATACAAATACAAATGGAAATGGAATAAGTGGGAGGTGTGAGTCCATGGCAACAAAGCTTATATAAAGCTTTGGTGAGAAAAGCTTTGGTGAGAAAAAAGCTGAACCGGAAGAACTCTCTGAAAATCACATGACAAATTCTCATATGTGATGTGGCCAGCTCAATGACTGAGGATGAACTGGGAACCCACCACGAGGCAACACAAGTTTGAAATCAATGTGGGTTCCCCCTTGCAGTCGTGGCTAGCTAACATAATAAGGAATTACCCTCTATGAGTCTGCTGCATCTGTTTGAGAACCACTGTATTAAGCCTAATACTTTCATGAAAGAAGACAAACTTTATAATTATCACAGTCACAAAGTTAAAGGAGTTTTTCTCAAGAGAAAAGAGGTCATGAAGTAGCCAAACGCATTCCACCTTTTCTAAGTTAGGCCCCTCATTCAGCAACCAGTTTCAATATATAAGCACAAGATCTAATACAGTTCAAAGTAAAACCTAAAACAAATATAGCATAACACTTGTATGAGGCAATTCTGCTGCTCCACGATTCCAATGAGCCAGGAAAATCAGTCTAAGTAAAACACATTGTATTTTAAAGGTTACCTCGACAATGCCTTCGGAAACAATTCTGCAAATCTGACCTCTTTGCCACTGATTCAGGTTATGTACAAATGCTGCACAATTCATCCCAATTTGCAATTGAACTGTTGCAGCTTCATTTTCTGTAGATCTTTGTGCCATCTTTTCCTGTAAGCTAATATAAAATAAACTATTCAAACGTAGACATCAGCCATTGTTGTGTGGAAAAAGGCTAAAATAATGTTAAAAAGCATCTCCATTTTTGTTGTGTTACTGTTAAATCTTGAAAACAACGTATCATTTCCTTTAAAAAAGAAAAGGTGTGTGTGTGTGGGGGGGGGGGGGGGAACAGGCACTTATTATTGCCTAGCAGCCAGCAAGGTGACTGCTAGTGCCTTGTTGGAATCTTGTGAGCCTACTTGGCTCACAAAACAAAGCTGGTTTGGCACCTAAATAGCTCCTTTCACTAAAGAACCAATTATTGACTCTACATACATACCCTAGGAGACTGATTATCTCTCTGGGAGCCAGTGGGGAACTGAGCAACTAGTATGTTATTTAACAGAAGTCGTAAGTTCATCTGTAAATTTGTTTTGCGCTATCTCCTGTAAAGATGCAAAAGGTTGAACCCAGAACACCTGGTTCATCTAAAAGTATGGAAGCAAAGAGTTTCTGTTCTTTGGAAGTAAGCAAGATTTCTGTAAAGCGTATATGAGATAGTCACAGAACTCACCAATGTAGGAAAAGAGAAGCGATTTGATCTTTCAAATGATTTTTTATTTCATTAAAAATGCACTCATGATATAACTGTCATTCCTTACCTTTTTAAAATTTGTTCTGATGACATCAAATGCACGTAGATCTTACTTGGGGATACCACATGACTAACCCGCACTTGCAGCTCTTTGTTACAGTCTAATTTTGAATCTTCAGACTGAGGCAGCACTTTGATGTCACTTTTCAAACTAGTTATTTCTGTTCTGAAATCTTCTTGACTAAGATCCCAAATTTCAGTTTGGGGTTTAGCAGTCATATTAACACTACTGCAAAATATAACAAGTATTATCCTAATATCAATAAAGAGACAAAACTGTGTCCCTCAGGAATTTTAAGAAATCTGAATGCTCAGTGAAGTGCACAAAATTACTCATAAATAAAAAAAATACTGCACATAAGGCATAATCCCAATTTCTAAGTTGTGAGAGATTTGGAGGACTAGACATCCTAAGGTAATCACTGCATCTCGCTGACTCTTTTTATCATAAAAAGGACATCCACCCCACCCCACACCCAAGATATATTGTACTATCTGTTTATGAAGGAAATGTGGTCTGGCAATATTAACAGCACTTAGCAATTCTTAAAACATTTAGCAACTTTCAGAAGTTAGTGAAAAAACATACTCACCTTGATGCTAAGCCTTCTTTAACTAATAGGCTGTTAACACTCCAACGCACATTTGGGGACATGTGGGCAACTTCATAGAGCTCAACAAACAGAACATCCTCCTGTGATTTCTCTGCATAGCGATGAGACAGGTTAAGAAAACAGAATAATATCCACCACAAGAAAATGTGATTAGCATGACTTAGGTGATTTTCTTCTGTCTTAACTTTACTACTGTTATAAATTATGCAAGTGAAATAACTTTTGAATTAGTTACTTTTAAAAAAAATGTAGGATACATTAAAGATGACTTACAAGCATTGGTCAACAGCTGAGAGGGCTTCAAGAACACTTGGAAAAACTTGCAAAATAGGGCTATCAATGGCTATTGGCCACAATGGCCGCATGAATACATCAGTCTTAGGAGGCAGGATTGCCTCTAAGGGCCGGCTGAACAGTACATACAACCAGATTGTGTGCGTGTTTGTGCTATTGCTTAAGCACTGTAACCTCTGGAATTAAGTGTAGTGCTTATGTAATCATAAACCAGATTATTTAATTTTCCACTTTAGAACAAAATTAGTTATTCTAAAATGTCCTGAAATGTTATATTTGAAGACATGCTAGTTAGAAATTACCTTATCTATCATCTCAATAGTCCTATGCTCTACAACATCCAGTCTACTTCACGGCTGAACTCCCAACTGAGGCCCCGTCTTCATACAATAAAAAGCCCGTTAAAAAGCTTCTTTTGCCATGGAACGTCTGCATGCAGAGCTTTTCTCCAGGCTTCCAGCACCACAAAGGAAGAAAACCCACAGAATAAAGACCTCACTTTAAACAAGTCTAACAGCACACTTTTTGCTAGTCGCAGGTTTTTCTAGCAACATGGAACACGTAGACGCTCTGTGGCAAAAGAGGTATTGGGGCGGGAACTGCCAGCCAGAGAGATCATCTCTCTCTTTTTTTGCCTGTTATCCACAGCCAGCATTCAAGATCTATGAAAACAGTAGGCAGGCATTCCAATCGCATACGATACATTGTAATGAACTGCTTCCGCCCTCAAGTGAAAGTGTTGAGAGTGAATGAGTGCGATTGCTGGTTGGGGAGGCGTTTCGGCGGCCCAAGATCTTGTAAATAGCGTAATGAATTGCTTCCACCCAAGCGCTGGCTGCAGCCTGGCTGCCTTTGCAGGGGGGGGGGGGGGAGATGGACGGATGGCTATTTTTCTTTTGGACTTGTCGCAGGTTGTCTTCCTGGTTGTGGCCGCGCAGAGCGCAGTCCCTCCCCATTCCCGCCGGCACCCTATCAACCAGAGAGGGGGCGGGGAGAAAAAGATGCGGGGAAAAAAATCCACGCTTCCGTGGGGATGGTAGGTGTGTTTTAAACGCGCGTTTTGCTGAGCCTCATAGAGACACTTAATTCGGAATTGAACGGCATTTTTAAGGTCTGCTGCAATAGAGGGACAACAGAGAGACAACAGAGAAACAAACAAGTACCATGAAGAAGGGGCCTGAGTGAATAAAATGTGCTCAGTTCAGTTGGTTGCATGACCATTTCTCATGGAGTGCTACCAAAGAGAGCTGACCTCCTCACTAATCCATTTACTCAGGGAGGGAAAAGCATCAGAAGCCTCTTCTTTAAAAAATATCTAAGAAGATTGGCATGGGAAGATTTTTTTACCCATTTGAAAATGGTATTTACTGAGTGAGAATATGCCACTTTCATAATAAAGTCCCTACTTTCAATGCAGAAACCAGATCTAATGGCATGTCATTTTTTACTATACCAGCGGCCTGTGGCAACAAAAAGTATTTGAAGGGGGTCTGTAGTGAAGAAAACGTTAAAAACTACTGTGTAAATACATAATCATTATACACTATGCACCTATTAACCTTGGGTCTTTGACTAAGAAACTGTTTAACCTCCCCATTTTCTATTATTATCATTATCGTTATTGTTTACTGTTGTAACCTGAAATAAACGAATAGGGAACACTTACCAGTTACAAAACACAGCATGCATTTGTGCTGAATTAATTCTTGAAATCTGTTCGTTGATTTACTACTCCAGTTACTTGCTCCTTCACATGGTTCAATATAAGCTAACTTGCAGTTGATGGCCTAAATTAAAAAATACAGGCAAACTTATTTATTTGGCCTATATAACACTCTTTCTTTGAGTTCCCAATGGCTTGTAACCAGGCACGGACTGTGTTAGTATTAAGTATTAGTACGTATAAATTGGCTGGGATGTGACCAAAGGAGGATGGAAGTCTAAAAAACTATCTAGGAATAAATTAAATGGGACCATTTGAAAGGAATGCTGAAGCAAGAGGGGAAAATACTATCTCAGTTATTGTCACCCACTGCAACAAAACCAAGAAGGAACACCAAACAAATCCATCAAAAATATTATCTGAAAACCACATTCTTGCCATGGAGAAAAATATGGTTAGGAACACTCCTGTTTAAAATTTATTTATTAATTATGATTTTTTGTGTTACACATTAATAAGTAGTATTAACAGGGGGAAAGGGGAGAATGTGGGGGAATAATTCAGTCTCTAAATCTATCTTAATAGTCAAGATCTGTGAACTTGTATATGATACTGGACTATTATCATCAGAAAAATTCCTCAGGAATTATAATAGATTTCTGTTAGTGACTAAGTATGATTATGGTTGTTTGAGCTATATTAGAAATACAATAATAAAGTATAATAAAGATAATAAATGATCTAAAAATAAGTACTTAATGTATACATATAAGAAATAATGACATTGCAAAAATAAAGTTCACGAAGTATTAATAGTAACTATTAAAATTATTTTAAAATAAATAACAAAATATACAATAACAGTGACACAATAAAATTATGATATTTACTGTTACTGAGCCAGTAATATTTTTTGGATATCACATAGATAAACTGTATGGTTATTTAGGAAATTTACTAAAATGTATACCATATTTTCCGACGTATAAGACGACTGGGCGTATAAGGCGACCCCCAACTTTCCAGTTAAAATATAGAGTTTGGGATATACTCGCCGTATAAGAAGACAACACCCGGCGTATAAGACGACCCCCGACTTTTGAGAAGATTTTCCTGGGTTAAAAAGTAGTCTTATACGCCAGAAAATACAGTAATTAAGAGCAAACAAATGTATATTAATGGAAGGTAGATGACAAAGACTTTATGTAAATTTTAAGAACACTAGATGTAATCAATAAAACACAAGTTGGGATCACGCTGGAAGAGCACTCAAATACTATCACCCAATAACTTCTAAAAATTATGGATTATTATATTCTTGCATAGGTTAATGTTATAAACTGTTTTTGCATTTGTTCCCAGGTGTACATGGATACGGAGATATTCTGTGCAGTTTTGTATACCACTGATGTATGATTCAGTTAAGGGACTGTGTGCCATTTATTATTTGATAAACATAATTTCTATCCACAATGAATTATCTGAAAGTACTTTCACTGAATGCCAAGGGTCTCAACACTGTTACCAAATGTAAAAATATGAAAACTGTTACAAAGAGAATGGGGAACCATTACTTTCCTACAAGGAACCCATCAGGCCAAGAGAAGCAAATAGATCCTAAAATGTCCTATGCTAAATAAGCAATTTGCTGCATCAGGACATCCAAATCTAGGAATGCTATATTACATATAGGGGCACTGCAGTATATGTCCAAATACTCCTTGTAGGAGTTATTCAAATTTGCTAATGGAAAGACAATCTTTGGGAGGGATATTCATGGTAAAATGATTCTGGATTTAAATAAAATTTACCCTAAGAAAACACTCCTAAAACCAAACTGTGTCATTCTGTGTTATGTAAACAACTTTGAAATTATATTTTAATGGGAGCACTATATAAATATTATAAAGTCCAGACCCCAAATTCTATTAGAAATGAGAAAAGCACTAGTGGAAAATCTTTGAACAGACTCTGAATTACCCTACAGCAATTTTGGCTTGTCCCAAAATGTTCCCCAGTTCCTAACAAATATAAATCCGCCCTCCCAACACCACTGTCTCATCCACACATTGAGGTTCCTGAGTTTTGCCTGTCTGGCTGGTCCTGCCTGTGGAACAGGTAGCATTTCTGAGAATGCAACCTTGGAGGTCCTCAACTTTAGTCTTCTACCTAACAACCTAAATTTGGCTTCCAGGATGATCCGCCTCAACTTACCAACGTCACTGGTACTGACATGTACCATGACTGCTGGTTCCACCCTGGCACAGTCTGCCAACCTATCTACATGTCACACGATGTCCACAACCTTTGCACCTGGCAGGCACCATGCGGTCAACGTGCCCATTGCAAACCCACCTCTCATTATGCCTAATAATTGAATAGCCCACTATAAGAAGCCCTCCTCCCGCTACCGGTGGTGGAGTATCCTAGGTGCAAGAGGATATAGGCACATCCACTAAGGAAGGGGTCCCAACTAAGGGAGCCTGTCCTTCCACAGCTTGATGTCCTCCCTGCCTGAGGCCTCTCCTCTCAAGGGCAACTGGAGGGCTGCTCATCAAAGAGTGGGATGTTCCTATTGCATCTCTGAAGGCCTCACCCTCACTCTTGTTGCTCTCTATCTACTTCTCCAGGTCCGCTACTGTGGCACATTCCCTGAGAGCCCAGAACTCACTGCACTGAGCACACATCCAGGACTTCTGCCCAGCATACAGCACTCAGTGCAAAATAGTAGGCTCCTTCATGTTATGTCATTCTTTTGTTACTATCATCATTAATTTTATATGTACAGTTGTGCAAATAAGCAATAATATATATGGAGGGGGGGATGTTTAGCTAAGTAATTAAGACATAGACCTGTAAACAGTGTGATGGATGCTGCACATTTTGTATAGTATATAAAGGGTAGATTTTTAAAAGTTTTATTTATTTATTAATTGTATGTGTATTTATTGGTAACTTCATTGTTATACTTGCACTGGAGATAGTTGTATACAGAAAGCAGAAAAAAAACCTGTTAAAAAAGAAAGGAAGAAAGAAATATCTTGATACCCTTCTTTCAATAGAAAGTCCAAATGCAGTATATATAAGTTCTAACCTTTGCTGGAAGAGCTAAGAATTCATCTTTTATTTTACGTACATCTTCTACATGTATTTTAGCAGTATTGCCAAAGTCAACATACTTAACTTCAACTTCTTGATTGCCTGGCAATCCTACAAAAACAAAACAAAAACCAACAAAGGACCACTACTCAATGAGATCTAGACATTAGAGTTATTAGCTTCTGTTATCAAGAACTTTTAACTGCAGTTGCTCAAAGTGAGGAAGAATGTATTCCCATTTCTTCTCAACATATAAAGATACTCAGCCTACTTTTCCATTCTAAATGTTTTCATGTGAATGCTTCATCATTTCTTTCGAGGTGTACTAGATGCAACACTACAGGACACATATTTTTGAGTTGTACATTCAAATATTTAGGTTTTCACATTTTTATTTTTATGTTTTTGTACTTCTGTTAAAAGGTTAGTTAAATACTTATATTAAAGTATCTGGATGGAAGCTAAAAGACACCACAGTTTACCACAAATCCCAAAAATGAAGAACCAGAAGATATAAAAGGACAGCGAATTAACTGAACTTGAGGTCAGGCAAGCCCAGATTTATCATTAATTCATTCTGAATGACTTACCTGTACCTGTGCAATTAACTCTATTAAAGGAATTTAAGTAGAAGTATTTTCTAGAGTACTTGCTCACATATATACTGAATCAGATAATTTTTAAAAAGTATCATTTTTGTAAGCATTTTTTTACTAAAAAGCACCTCTAGTATGCCACAAATAGCATATTTTATTCACATATCTGCATTACTGTAGAAAATGCAGGCATATACTTAGATGTCCATTAGTAATACACCAAAATGAAACTTGTCTACAGAGTTCAATCAAAACTGGCATGCACGTTAGCTACATAGTTTTTTTGTTTTGCTTTAAACTGAAGTATAACTAGCTGAAAAACGCCATGAATGATTTCATTTGCTTACCAATAACTTGTGCTCTGTACCACATACCATCATCTTTAAATTTGGCTATGCATGGTTGATCCTGAACTGGACAGATGATTTTCAGTCCAGCAGTAGCATCGTTTTGGTATACCTCTCCAACTTTGTTCAGAAAGGCTGCAAATTCTAGGCCTTGTTCTACCTATTATAATGAAATTCCTATGAGTAATAAATCGCTGCTCAATAACAGACAAGAGACACTGTAATCCTTCCTATAAACTGCTTCAAGATTTTCCAATGAGGAGCAGTACACAAATGATTTAAATAAATATTGATAAACAAACAGTCATGGACAGAGAAGCCTGACTGTTTGCAATGTACACATGCGGATAGCTCTCGATAAACACTTATTTTATGTAAAAAATGTATAAAGAAGGAAGGATATACAAATAGTAAAAAACCAATAAGAACAATAACCGATCTTTATCAGATAACAAACGCTTCAGCATTTGATAAGTGAAGTGTCATTGAGAAAGAACACGGAAAGGAAACGACAGTCATTCCACATTCCATTATTTCAGGTTCTCTGAGGTTTTTTTCCACACCAATGAGCCAAGCCAAAGTTGTCAAACCACCCGGCAAGTTTCATTTCTGAAGTGTCTTCCCAAGTATCTCTGCCTTATGCATTTGCTTATCTATTATCTATTACCAATCACTTCCATTTTTGTACTTTTATCAATTTAAGGTCTGCTCAGTTTCCACCAAGCTTTATGCCTAAATCTGATGCTATTTTGGTTATCTGACAATAGGACTATGGGATATATAGATCAATATGCCCCCCTCCAAACTGCATGAGAGCCCAAAATGCATGCTTTCCTGGGGAACAAACTATGTTATGCAAATAAAGGCTGCTGGAAAAAGCTGTGTTCTAGTGGTATCAAAGAGACCAGTTCTGTAAATGTGGTCTCTGTGGATGGCAGTAATGGGTTATCTGCAGCCTGCCTCTTGCCAGACCACGTAGGGAGGGTGCCTCTTCAGATATAAATTCTCCTGCTCCTTACTCCCAGTCTTCCTCAGTCGCTTCTGCCAAGCTACTGTTTGGGATGTCTTCAGAAGACATTTCAGCCTAGGTTCTGAATGAAGAAGCCTTATCAAGTAGGCTTGGGCTGCAAGCTGCTTACTGATACTCTTACAGCCTTTTGGCGGTTATTTCACACTTTGGCCATTTGCATCCAGATTCTCCTCAAGTCTTGCTAACATCCTGAAGGAATCAGTTTGAAAGTCATTTTGCTACTGTTTGCTATTGTTTTGGGTCTCAAGACAAGTCATAACAAATGCAACTAAAAGGTTAACTCCGTCATGTAACTCTTCAATATCAAAAGCATGCCAAGCCAGTTTGTCTCAAGGTGTTCCAGACAGCTGAGCTGTTCTAGTATCTGGGCCTAGAAAACTGTAACTTGGCACAATACGCAAAACCTTCCATTTTATACTATATGATTCTAAGGAACTAAACTACAGTCTTATAACAAAAGAGAATGGTACTTGCATAAAGCACATATTGGACTCTTCAGAACCAAATCCTTGCTTTCTAATGTGGGATTTAATGATTAAATTAAGTAACTTCTGTGCATTCTGTATGCTGCTCTTTTCACAAATGAAAATAATTTTTATCAGCCTAAGTTAAAAACAGAATAAATATATCAATAGAAGAGGTGAGCTGCTTTCAACTGTCATGTTAAACTATGGCATCCTCCAGCACGGGACATTAAGCTAAAGAAAGAAAACTGATTTAGTGATTTATTACTAATCCCAGCTTCTGGATCACAAGCTTCCTACTTCCTGACTTTCCTTCAGCGTTTGAAACTTTTGACCTTTGCTTCTGAAAAACCAAAACGTAGGTATCACAAAATTATTCTTTCTAACATACACTGAACTGCTTTTTTTTAAAAAAAAAGGTGGAAAGCTTTAATAAGATACTGGCCCACTTTTAGGTTCAGATATCTTAAATCAATAATTAAAAGGGAAACCAAGAACTTCAAAATGACTGTTCTTTTACACAAGGAATAATAGTATACGTAAGATGAGAAGATGGGCTTTGAAGACATTATATGAAACCTTAGCATAATGCATCTATGGATACTCATGTTTCACAGGTCTACTGTTGCTAACAGACCAGAAATGGAACACTTTGTTATTTGGAAATTCATGATGACCTATCTGTATTCTTTGAGAAAGTATGCAGTCTGAATTTCTAGCAGCATGTTTTTACATACTCCAAAACAAGAACAGACATTTTGGAAAAATTTAAAAGCATTTGAACATAAAAATTAAGGCCACAAAGTGAAGCTTACCAGCTGAATGTAGAAATCACCAGGATTATTAACATAACTAACAACAACTACAACTTCCTGATTGTTCTGCGGTATTGTGGGTGGAACGTACTTCAGAGGAACAGTACTTTCCAGCTGATGGGAAAATTCAGTACGATAGCTAGAAAAGAATAAAAGAAAATTGCCCAAGTAACCTTTAGATCGTAGTCCTCTTATCAAGTCAGTATTGAATCAAGATTCCAAAACCAAAATCAAGAAAAATTCATGCACAGTCCTACCAATCTATTTCTCAACAGCTTCCAATAAATTCAATGAATAAATTACTTGCACTTGGAACAGTGTTCTTTCTGCTTAGCGGGTACATAGCAAGATTTGTCAATATTTGTATCTTAAAAGCTATCAGAAAAAATCTTTATTTGATTAGGATGTGGGACTTCTACATTTGAACTTTTCTACCTTTACTATATTTCTTGAATGAATCTTGAACTTCTGGCTTGTTTCTACAAACAAGTTTGGTGGTATGGGAACTAGTAGACAGTGCTGGGGAGGAGCCAGTGGTCATGGTACATGTTGGTACCAATGATTTTGGGAAGGCAAGATGGAACGTCCTGGAAGCCAAATTTAGGTTGTTAGGTAGAAGACTAAAAGTCCAGGACTTCCAGGGTTGCATTCTCAAAAATGCTACCTGTTCCACATGCGGGACCAGCCAGACAGGCAGAGCTCAGGAGCCTCAATGCGTGGATGAGGCAGTGGTGTTGAGAGGAGGGATTTGTAAGCAACTGGGAAACATTTTGAGACAAGTCAAACATGTACAAGAGGGATGGGTTACACCTGAACCAAGATGGAACCAGATTGCTGGTGATTAATATTAAAAAGGTTGCAGAGCAGCTTTTAAACTGATCCCTGGGGCAAAGCCGACAGGAGCTGGGAAGGATCTGAGAGTGTGCCCTCTAGTGAAGAGGGCTGGAAATATGCAGATAATGCTGAGCTAAGTGGGGGATTAGTTAATAGTATGCAAGCAGAACGATGCAAGCGGCAGTATAAGGATTCACATATTCCTCAACGGCGGAATTTGGACAAGAGGAGTGAATATAAACGTATATATGCAAACACCAGAAGCCTTTGAGCCAAAATAGGGGAGCTAGAAAGCTTAGTTATGGAAAATAGGATTGATATTATTGGCATAACTGAAACCTGGTGGACCAGTGAAAACCAATGGGATACAGTCATCCCAGGTTACAAACTGCACAGGAAAGACAGGGAAGGGCGACATAGAGATGGTGTAGCCTTGTATATTAAGGAAGAGATAGAATCTTACAAACTGGAATATCCAGGTGAGTCTGACTCTTCCACAGCAGTGTGGGTAAAAATACCAAGCCAAAAAGGAGGTCTAACAATAGGGACATGCTACCATCCTCCCAACCATACGCACGAAGGAGATCAACAAAAGAAGGAGGTAAAGGAGGTATCCCATAAAGATAGGGTAGTTATAATGGGGGACTTCAATTATCCTCACGTAGACTCAGGAAAGGGAGAGAAAATTGCTAGACCTGCTAAGTGACTGTTCCATGGAACAAATGGTCATGGAACCAACCAGGGGAAAGGCAGTCCCAGACTTGATCCTAAGTAATGCTTAGGATCTGGTAAAGGACATCATCGTAGTTGATCCAAGTGGGAACAGTGACCACAATGCAATAACCTTCAACTTAAATACAGGGAGTAAGTTCTTAATAAAGTCTAACACAGAGATCATAAACTTTCATAAGGGAAACTTCCCCCAAATGAGGAAATTAGTAAAAAGCAAATTGAAAGGGAAAGTTAGAAGAGTTCAATCACTTCAAAATGCATGGAGACTACTTAAAAACACAATAATGGAAGTGCAACTGGCATGCATACCCAAAAGAAGAAAGGTGACTTCTAGGTCCAAGAAGAAACCAATGTGGCTCACAAGTGCAGTAGACAAAGTCATTAAAAATAAGGGTTCATTTAGAAAATGGAAGGCTTGTCCTAATGAGAACAGGAGAGAGCATAAACACTGGCAACACAAATGCAAGATGACCATTAGAAAAGCTAAGAAAGATTTTGAGGAGCACATTGCTAAAAACATCAAAAGAAATAACAAGAACTTCTATAAGTATATCAGAAGTAGGAATCCAACCAGGAAAGCATTACCATTACCATTAGATGGTAATGGACAGAAAGGGATAATTAAAGAAGACACGGAGATTACAGAGAAACTAAATGAATTCTTAGCCTCCGTAATCACAGAAGACAAAAGATACATTCAGTAGCTGAGCCTGTATTTTCTGAAGAGTTAAACTGGACCGAGAAAACCAAGGAAGAGGTCCTTGCATGTCTAATAAACTAAATGTTAACAAGTCACCAGGATCAGATGGTATTGTCAGGCTGAAAAGCCCATATAAGTAAAATGTAGTGAAGTGTGCAGAGAGGTAACTAGAAGTCACAATAAGTGATGTGTGCAGAGAGGTAACTAGAAGTCACGATAAGTCACCAGACTATCACAAGTTCTTGAAGGCTGAATGAAGTAAGCATTGCTCAAGTCTTGTGAAACACAAAGGAAACGTGTCATCAACTGTGATAACAGTAAGCGTATAAATATGATCACACACGGCTGTGTGTTGCCTTGTTGTCGGAGGAGTTGATTGCCCTCTGGGGCTGCAATGGAATGAAGGACTGCAACCGCTACGCAATAAACCTCTTCGGAGAATTTACGGCGTCTCTGTCTGTTTGTTTACACTGGCACCAGCAGGAATCTGCAGGCTTTCCTGGGACCGGAGAAGCCTATGCTTTCAGCACCTTGAACAGCTACGCTGAAGGAATTCTAACAGCCTGAGCAGAGAGGCACAGACGGAAGACTGATTTTTTTCTAGCACGAACAAGTGCAACTCTGCAATGCAATGATGATGCATTACCAACGGGGGAAAATGACACCCCATTACCCCCTGACAGGTATTCCTCTAAGAGTCCTTAAGGAACTCAAATGGGAAATTGCTGACCTTCTAGCAAAAATATATAATCTTTCCCTAACATCAGGCTCTGTACCCTAAGGACTACAGGATAACAAATGTAACACCAATCTTCAAAAAAGGATCCAGGGATGATACAGGCAATTACAGACCAGTTAGCTTAACATCGGTTCCAAGTAAGGTGATTGAAACCATCATTAAAGACAAAATTAGTGTGCACATGGAGAAGCAAGCATTCCTGAACAAAAGCCAATATGTCTTCTGCAAAGGTAAATCATACCTTACAAACTTGTTGGATAAACTTGTGTCAATAAACACATGGATAAAGGCGAACCAGTATACATTGTCTATCTGGGCTTTCAGAAGGCTTTTGACAAAGTTCCACATCAAAGGCTGCTGAGTAAACTCAACAGTCACAGAATAACAGGACAGGTTCTGTCCCGGATTTGTGATTGGCTTAAGGGCAGGAAGTAAAGAGTAGTAATAAAGGGCCAATTCTCAGGGTGGAAAGAGGTAAAAACTGGGGTCCCTCAAGGCTCAGTGTTGGGACCAATGCTTTTTAATTTATTCATCAATGATCTAGAACAGTGATGGCGAATCTTTTGAGCTCAGTGTCAAAATTCGCAAGAAACCCTAGCTGAACTCGGGTGCTGTGTCATATCTAGAAATATCCATAATTTTATGATATTTGTAGCTCTAGTAAAAAAGTTATATTTTATTAAAAGCAAAAACAATTCTTTACGTTTGCTAAATCTTCAATTGAAAGTTGGTATTTCGTACACTTCAAGAACAAGGAAGCACTACATGCCCAGGTGCCAGGGTGACCATGTGTGTCACCCAAAAGGGCTTGGCGTGTCACCTGTGACACGCATGTCATAGGTTGGCCATCTCTGATCTAGAACGTGTACATAGGAAAATAGCAAAATTCGCCAATCATACTAAATTATTTAGGGTAGTAAAATCCAAAAGAGATTGCCAAGAGCTCCAGAGGGATCTCTCAGCATTGGGTGACTGGACAACCAAGTGGCAAATGTGCTTTAATCTTAACAAGTGCAAAGTAATGCACATCGGGAGCCAAGAATCCATATTATGTCTGTAAACTGATGGGGTCTGAGCTTTCTGCAACACACCAGGAAAGGGACTTCGGGGTTTTGGTGGACAGTTCAATGAAGGTGTCAACCTAGTGCACGGCAGCAGCAAAAAAGCTAATTCAATGCTGGGAATAATTAAGAAGGGAATAGAAAATAAGTCAGCAAGTGTCCTTTAGCTTCTTTATAAATCTATGGTTAGACCACATTTGGAATAATGTGTACAATTCTGGACACCACACCTCAAAAAGGATATTGTGGAACTAGAGAAGGTGGAGAGAAGGGCAACCAGAATGATTAAGGGTCTGGAACACCTCCCTTACGAAACCAGGCTGCAACGTCTAGGCCTCTTCGGTCTGGACAGACGGCGTTTGAGAGGGGACCTGACTTAAGTATATAAAATTATGCATGGTATAGAAAAGGTGGATAGAGAAAATTTCTTTTCTCTATCGCACAACACCAGAACCAGGGGGCACTCTATGAAGCTGATGGGTAAGAGTCGGATCCGACAAAGGGTAGTATTTCTTCACCCAGAGTGTCATTGGTTTATGGAATGTGCTGCTGGAAGAGGTGGTGACAGCTACCAGTCTAGATGGCTTTAAGGTAGGGTTAGACAAATTTATAGATGACAGATGTTTCAATGGCTACTAAAGTGAATGTCTAGGTGTATCTTTCAGGCTGGGGGGTGGGGAGCAGAGCGCTTCTAAGGCCATTTGCTGGGATTCGAGAGCAGGCAAAGCTTCATCCTTGTCTCTGCTTGAGATGCCCATGAGCATTTGGTGGGCCACTGTGTGCAACAGGATGCTGGACTAGATGGGCTGCGGCCTGATCCAGCAGAGCTTCTCTTATGTTCTTAGTTTGTCAAGGACCCCACTGCATTTTCAGCCACATATTGTTCCTTCATTTGCACAGAATACACCAATTGTTACTGCTATCTCCCCATACTGTGTCCATGGCCTCTTTATCTTTTTGCATGATTATTCAATACGATGCTGCTGCTCCTACTAGATATTCCAGAATAGAGGATCACGCTTTTCCCAGCAGGCCAAGAGCTCCTCAAATGCAACTGGCCAAATTCATCCACAATCTCATGCACCTGGCTTCCTGAGATGACCCATGGCCCTCCATTCCTGAAGGCACCACTGGCAAGGGAAGAAGACAGACCAGACTGCTAAAAAAACAAAAACAAACAAAAAACCCACATGGCCAGCAGTAGGGGCTCAGCTCAAATTGAAATAGAATGAACATAAATCCAGGTATTCTTACAGGATCTCCTTTTTACAGGCTGGTATAATTGCGATTGGCTAGTGTTTGTTTCCAAGGTTAAAGGTAATTTATTTAGCAGCTACAATCGCTTAGGATAGCAACAGACTTTGGACATAGTATAGCAATTCAGGGAGATACAATGACAGAAATCAAAGCTTTCACAGCAAATTAAATTTAAAATTTCACTGCTGCACTAAACTGAAGTGGCAAGTTTCTTGATCTCCCTGGGATGCGTATGTAGTAGACAGTTCTAAACAGAGGTTCCTCAGTTCTTAGACTGATTCCAGTGGACTACAGCAGGGTTTATCCTCAGGCAGCTTGCTGGTAACAACTGCCAGAAGACACTCACTCTTCGTATAAAAGCAAAAAATCATGTGAGACAGCCCAATCTTCCTTTTCACTGAAAGGAGTTCTGAGAATTTATTCCACCAAAATATCTTCTTCTAACTCTACAAGAGAATCTCTTTTGGACAAGGGTGAGCATTGCATAGCCTCTTTGTCCATTTCATCTGGAGAAGGAACCTGCAGCTCCTATATGGAAAGAATCGATAGCCCATTGAGCCATCATGAGGTCTCCTCATTCAAAGTCAGTTTCTGGGACAGTGGTGAGGGGAGCTCTGAATTTGGCAGGCTCCTCTCAGCGGCTAGCCATAGCCACTTGGCGGCAAGCCCAAGCTGCTCAGTCTCACCCCCACTTGCATGGGCTGAGCCCTTTAGCAGTAGTGATGTTTCATGTTCCTTCAACTCTACAGGCAAGTGGTCTGTTGTCTTGGCTTAGCCCCTCGGGGAGCTGGACCAGAGCTTTTCTTTTCTCCTGTCCTTATATTTAGCTAGTGGACCCCTCCCCTCCCCTCCCTATTTTGCAGATTGCGAATCTGTGGGAGAAAGGGACTCCAGTGATGAAGTTTGATGTTCCTCAAGCCCATGGAGACAGGGAAATGCCACGCCCCACCTATTCACCATCCCCTCAGGATCAACCACAATCCACAGAGAGATTCACAACTACATTGTCAAGGTGCCATCCTGAAAGCGGGAAAAAATGCCAAGCCAAGCCTGCTAAGGAGAAAGGCCACAATAATGTTTCCCGTTCTCATTAGCATGGTACCTCCTTGTCCTCCTCCACTGAAAGAGCTCTGGTGGCATGAAAATCTAGCCGCTGTGAGGATGATGTTTGTGAGAGCAGGGGCAGTCACAGCATGCACGTAGGGGACATGGAAGGATATTCCGAGGCTCCACTCTCGCCTTCCTATGCCCCCAGAAGTTGCAAAAACACTGCTCCAGCCATAAAAAGAGTAGGAAACATAGAAGCACATCCTCCTCTTCGAATTCCAGCCCTTTGGCATGCATAGCCATATTGTTTAGTTGGCTTAAACCCTACCAAAAGCTGGCTCTAAGAAAAAGCAAATGAGATTCCCTTATTAGTTCCCTGTTGTCCTCTGGTAGCAGGGGACATGGGAAGCATAGGGGCTGCCGCTCCAAGCATAAGCACTCCACATGTTCCCCTGTGAAGGTATTATTACCCAGGGGCCCAGCTGGATTAAAATGCTCTTGCCAGAGTTCAAGGCAACCCTAAGTTACAAGGAGCCTGGCTGGATCAGGCCACTAAGGGAACCTGGCTGGATCAGTGTATGCCACAAGGGGGTCCTGCTGGATCAATTGGGAGCTCAGCTTGATCACAATAGAGCCCTGCTGGATCAATCTAGAGGCATGTCGCCTTTAAACTTATCTGTCCATAATAACCAAGGGGCCTTGCTAGATCATCCTCAACCTATGCAGGCTAATCTACAGAAGAACATCCAAGGCGCAAGGCAAGTGGCAAAACTGAATTCAGTCTCTAGAGCTCAGGAGCTGCCAAGAAGAATGTTGATGTGAATACAAACATGAATGTGGATCCTAGTCAAGGACCTAGTATGGAAGAGGATGGGGCAATTCCTGATGAACATGTGGCGCAAGCCACTCTTAAACTGTTTTCTTATGAATACATGGGGTCAGTACTGCAGGTCATTGCTTCAACCCTTAACATTCAGAGAAGTTCTGATCTTTTAGAGGAGCAAATTAAGAAGGCTGAAGACATGTTAATGCCACTGCCTCAACAAGAATTGGTGATTCCCATCCCTCCAATTTTGCAGCACGTTTTGCTCCAAGAATGAGCAGAACCTTGCTCTTCTAAGATTGTCAAGTCCTCCTAAGAAACTGTTCCTCTCTGCTGACCGCTCATCTTCTATATGGGTTGTGCCTACTATAGACACACCCATTTTACAAATGGCTTCCAACCAGTTGATTCTACATGAATCTGAATCTGTTTTGAAAGGCTCCTTTGACAAAAAAATTGGAAGTTTGCTTCACAGGTCATTTGAAGCAGGATCACTGAGTGCTAGATGCACAGCCACCAATTCCATGGTTGCAAGGACCAGGCTTGAATGGCTGGAAGAACTGCTGATCCATCCAGCTCTGCACAATGATCTCAAACCTACGATTCTGGAGATCAAAAAAGTGATCTCGTGCTCTGTTAATGCACGCATGGACTCTCTACAACTTACAGCCAAATCTACCACGGCATCCAAAGTGGCAAGACAGGCCCCTGTGGTTTCAAGGTTGGTCTGTGGATTTCACCTCTAAGAGGCATCTCATCAGTGCACCATTCACAGGCAAACTGCTGTTTGGTGAGGATGTCTTGAAACACATGCTAATAGAAAATAACAAAAAGTAATGTCTAGTTCTTTGACTGTCTCCTTTTCCTTTTCAAGGCTTAGAGCTCAAGGCGCAAGGCATTCTTACACCTCCTTCTCCTAGAAACAGGCTTTTCAAGCCAAACCACCTGGAGGTCGTAGCTCCTAGGGGTGCCAGCCTTCTAATAAACAACCACTTGGAAAAGGAAGAGTATGTCAGTTCTCCTATGGAACACAGAATAATTAAGCATAGCACAATTAATCAAGATACCTTGGGGCCCGTTTGCAACTATTTCCTGATGTTTAGTTGTCTAATATTAAGGACAAATGGGTTTTAGAGAATTCCACTTATTACAGTAAAATGTAATTTCCATGTATGATCGTTAGAATAATGTTATGTACTATAACTCTGAAAGCTCTTATATTACACATACCTTGCTAATTCCAAAAACACTAATGCATCTTTGAGTGATACAGGCATATCACTACTTATTTTATTTGTTGGAGGTTTCACCAGATCTACAATAAGTACTCCATCCTCTTCTCTGAACACTTTCATTAAAACAGCTTTGCTGTTTACCATTTTCAAAAACGCTGTCTTTGCTGCTTTAGGCCAGCTTTCATTCTATTGTAGGCAGAAAAACAAGTTTCTCATTTCATAATCACAATTACTTACAATGTGCTCAAGAACTTTAGAATGAGTACCTAAAACTTAAATGTGAATCACAGCTGAAAAGGGAAACCACATGCCACGACTACAGAGGAAATAAGCAAACCAAGTATCTACAACTAAAAGGCTTAAACTGGGAAGTTGTTTTACCTACACAAGCTTCTGTTCTAGGCAGATGACAGCAGACACACAGTGGGTAATTTGTGTATTAGCTGGCCACAACCACAAGGGGGAGCCCACCAGGAGGCAGCAAAAGATTAAAATCAAGGTGGGTTCTCTATTGCTGTATGGACAGTAGGTCCCTATTCTGCAGTATAATTGAGAATACTGCCCAATGCAATAAAAGCCATAAATTCAATGGAGAAGTTCTGTTACAACACATTGAAAATTCTCATGCAGAGTTCCGTGCAGGCAGGTTCTGTCCCTTATGCTCTTACACGCTGCTATGAAGCCGATCATCGAAAGATTTGAAATAAGCTGTTATCAGCATGCTGATGATTCCTAGAATCTATCTCTCTGTTCTACCTGAGGGAAGGCAGATCTGGTCCTTGACTGCTGACTGATGGGCTGGATGGAGATCAATAAAGTGGAACTGTACAGACAAACTCACGGGATCTAAGACATTGGGGGGAATCTGATTCTGAATGGGATTTTATGTGATTTGGCAGACCTTCTGGATTAATCACTGTTCCTTGAGGCTCAATTGGCAGTGGTAGCAGGGAATGCTTACCACCGTCTCCAATTGGTTTGCCAGCTTCCACTTTTCCTGGATAGGGCGATCTGGCCAGTGATCCCTGCTCTGATAGCTTCCAGACTAGACTACAAATAATGTGTTCTACACAGGGCTACCTTTGAAGACAGTCCTGAAGCAGGAACCAATACAGAATGTAATAGTTCAACTACTAACCAACACAAGTCCTTAATGCCAAAAAACCCAAGTAATTTAACCAAAAAATCAAACAAATGTGACTCTATTAAATTCCAAAGTAATAATGTTCTTCCTCTGCTCAGATTTGATATTTTATAAATATTTTGAATACTTACAGGCCACTGAAGAAGACTGTAGTCGAAACACGTTTGGCCTTGAGTTTTGAAATTTTTACTATTATTGTATTACTTGTTTTTTATTTTCAGTATTTATAAACTTTTCAGTGGGGTATTGCTACCCTTTTATAAATTACACTGGTTTTTCTGCTCCAGAGTGCATTTATTTCTTTATTTCCTCATATATTTGCCTTTCTACACTTGGTAGTGGGACATATTTTATCCTGTTTATTGATATACCATATTTTTTGGCAGAACCCTTTTGTTTGGTTTTATAGTTCAACTACTGACAGATGCCTCTGGCTGAGCACATATACATATGACACTGATCTCGAAAAACTTGAGCTAGTTGCCCATTTGCTGCCAAGTCTAAATCAATGTGTTGATGGAGATCTATTTCTATGAACATCTTTTTCAGAGGTTTGAGGGGTGCTGGTACATGATGATATACCAAGCACCAACGTTATATGGCGAGAAACAAAACATAAATTTCTAAAAATTGTGATCAAACACAGTACTACGTGCTCACTGTAAACTCAAAGTACTGAAAATTAAAGTAACTATTTATTGAATTTATTATATTTATATCCTGCCCTATATCTGTAAGTCTCAGCAGGACACATTTTCTTGTCTACTTTCTCTTTCCAGTCTTCAAATATATAGTTTTATGCTCATCATTTTTATACTACCTAATCATCCATTATTTGATTTGTATTCTATAATATAATAAAAAACACTTAAATTAGAAAACTCATATACCTACAAATATACATAAAAAAAATAATTAAAACCTACCATTGAGTTTCAGATATTACTTACTGGATGCTTGGGAACAATGTCCTTTAGGGAACACCGTAGAGCTAACTTGTTTATACCTCTAAGCTGCGTTTCCATACATAAATCAGGTTTCCTTATAACTAAACACAAGTCTTGACCTGCTTTATATTCTACAATAAAGTTTTCTGACTTCTCAATTACTTCATTGGGTGTTCTGTTGAGATAAGAAAAAAATGTCAAACCTTTAAAAAGTTATTTCATAAGCTAGCCCTTCTTTTGGTTGTCACCAGACAGATAATCATAGCCCTTGGTATCATTTGAAGATCAAAATAACTGTAATTGTTATTTTCTGAGCTACTTTGCAGTTTTTTGCACTCCATAAGGAAGGTTTGTTTGCAGCCTTAAGAGCATGAAAATGCCCCCTCCCCCCAGTTTCAGTTCTATCCCTTGCTTGTAAGGAAGGCCTCAGCTGCTGTTGCTGCAGCTTGAAAACAGGTATCCTGGGGGAAAAATATTTTTGCCCTTTTTGCCTTGTAGTAATGTGATGCCCACCACTGTGTTACTGTATTTAAAGTGTGTTGAAAGTGTTTTATTTTACATGTGTATACTGTATTTGTTCTGTTCTTGCTGTATTCATTGTACTGCATTGTAAATATCAGCGCAGCAGATAAGGAGTGGGTAAACCACCCCTAATTAGCATAAGGTAAAGGGGGAGCAGCTGCCCACAAGCAGCTTATCAGGCTTGAGCCCGCTCAGGGCCAGGAACATAAGACAAGTCCCAGCCAAGTTCAAAGTGTACTATGCTTGGGAATTCAGGGAAGGAGTATGTGTGTGTAACTGTCCTGTGCCTGAGGGAGACTCCAAGATAGTTCCAGGGTTCTATGCTTGGGTTTCTAGAGAGGGAGAACTGGTGTGTGAGATCTGCACCTAGGGAAATGCCTAGAAATAGGATTCCAGAGCTTAGTGTGACAGCCTAAGCGAGTTCTGTCAGCAGCCTGTGGTGGTTTAGGTTGTTGGGTAGACTGACTCTGAGGAGACTTAGACAGTGTCTTAATTGCTTGTCTCTTTTATTCATAAGTTGTAAAGCAATAAACCATTTTCCTGTTTACTTCATAAAGACCATCTGCCTGCCGTGTTCTTTTGAGGTTTATAGGCCTTGGGCCTAGGAAAAGGGAAAAGCTGTGGTGGACTCTTTAGCCTGTGAGGGTTAGGGAAGCAACAGCCAATGCTTTTAATAATTATAAAACTAATTTGTAAAAACTCACTAGTAAGAGGTGAGTGGGAAGTGAAGTTCTGCCCAGGCTGAAGGGACTGCCGCCACAAATATCAATATCCTGTGATGCCGGTGCTCAAGGCATCACTTTTTTGTCTTTACTTTCAACCAAGATGTCTTTTAGTACTTCATGTCTGAATAGCTTTTCTCCATTAAAGGGAAGAGACAGCAATTTCATTTTAGAGTTTAAGTCCACCCTCCAATGTTTCAGCCAGAAAGCCCTGTAGGCAGCAGTCGATGAAACCAAGGTCCTGGCAAACAATTGAACAGTATCAAGAGTGGCATCTGCAGCAAAGGCCAACGCTTGATATTGTAAACAAAATATATGGCTTGAAATGGGATGTCACGGTCTGTTAACAGAATCTGTCCAATCCAGACCCGCCCTAAAGCTCATGAAGGCTGCAGCAGAAGCAGGTCCAGCCAAAGAATCACATTCAAAACTCCATTTTAAAAGAGATTCCAATTTTTTGTTTATTGGTTCACTGAGTGGCACATCAAGAAATACCTGGTTGGAAACCAGAACAGATAAAACTGAATCCACAACAGGCGTGGACCACATTGGGGGAACTAGTTCAGGTTCTCAGAAATACTTCCTTGGAAGTGCAAGAAGCTTCTTATTTGAAAGAGGGGTGGCCCATTCTGAAAGTATAAGATTCCAAAAAATTAACAAGATTGGCAAAATTCTGTCTACACTGGGAGCAGGCATTCTTAGTACTTGAGCTTCCTGTTGAAGCTGGGGGGGGGTAACTGGAGCGGTGCGAGCTCCTGTGCTTCCTCTTACTTTTACCCCCCTTCTCAGATGGGGAGGAGGAGGAGGAGGATGAGCTTGAGAAGCTTGAGGCCTCCCTGTGTTTTCATTTCCTGCCCTTCCACCTCTGTTCCTCTAGGGTTTGGAAAATTTCCACACCTTGGCAGGTTAAGGAGGGAGTAAGGCGTGGACAATAAAACATCCCCCCTTTGTGAGGCCTCCGCTGAGGCTGGGCCCCGCTTATGGAGAGAGTGGAATCCATTTCTTTTCTCATTCTAAGAATAAAGGAAGGGGCCTGCAGGGGCAGCAAACTAAACCTCCCGCTTGTGGGAGAGTGGGGGAGAATGCAGAACAGAAGCTCAATTTATTCAGTTGTAAAGGCCAGGTGAGAATAAAGCCAGTACTTCTGGGCCTTTTGTGCATAAGGACCTTTTAAATATTGTTTTCAAGAGGCAAAACTTTGCTATCATACATTTGTGTTGGATGCTTAATCTAAAGTATGGAGCGAAGACAGATCTCACCACAGGCCAAAGAGCAAAAACATCTTGTAAATAGAAAAGTGTTATTGTAAATTTCATTTGTGAATACCTACAGTGTTTGTTATGAGAGTTTCACTGATTAGACTCAGGGACTTTTCTGTGGCCTAATCAGTTGCAGGACAACACATGACAAAGGGGGCTGTAGTTCATTATATACTCATACTCTCTGAATCAGTTGCTTCCTCTTCCTCTTCTTTTTGACATTAATTCATCTCTGAAACAGTTCTCATAAGAACATGCGTTTATTCACTTAATTATAATTGTTGTATTTACTCGTGTCCCTGCATTTATCCATCATATATTTTGTATCCAGTTTGTAACTCTGTAACAACTAAGCAATAAAGCCTCCTTTGGATGAAGTGCCAACTCTTTTCACTCAGCTTGGGAGCTTACAAGTTAAACCAGCACACTGTGCTTACATCTGGAGGTTCTATCCCAGTCTGGCACTCTGATAGTTTGCCAGAAGTTTCCCCCATGTTCCAAGGATATAACTTGAAAACCTCAATTCTCAACAAAGACCAAGTATGAAAAAGTAGTAAAAGTACGCTTACCCTGAAACAATTAAAGCTTCAAGATGCCCATGGTCGATAAGGAATACTTTCATCATTGCAATATCACAAATTTTGTATTTTGTTGGACCGCAGGGTTTTCCCTTATCTATATTCTTCAAGGATATTAATTCAATGATATTTGCACGGCACCAAGTTCCATGAACTTTACTTTTAACCAAAATTACTGAACCTAAAAATAAATATAACCCACAACTAAATTAAAATATTATGGAATTGTATTTACATGACAATATCACATCTAAAGCTTCTGGCAATGGAAGACTACAAGTCCTCACAGAAGGTCAAGTGAATGAATGCACACAGTTCCACTCGCAGGAATGCCTCAAATGTGAGGTATGAGTCCTTTTAGGAAGTAGAGTCACATCCATGCGTGCATTTGGCCTAAACTGGGAGAACTTGCTAGTACACCCAGTAAATCATGAGGTCTATGCCTGTAGGGCTTGAGGATGTGATCACTGACAGCAGTCCAGCAGGTAGGTCCAGTACATGTTTTACACAGCTGATGGGAGGTGCAAGAGGAGAAAGAAGTCCACCGATGCAAGGAAAGAAGAGGAAAGGCTCTGAGTGTGAAATTTCTACAAAACTGACCCTAGCCCCTCACCCTAAACTAGTCACCAAGTTATCTCTCTTTAAAAGATTTTTTTTAAGGGCACACAGTTTGTTTGTTATGAACCAAACTGGCATCTCTAATGCAAGTACTGCATCATTAAATAACTCAAAAACATTTCCAGGAATGTATTTACAAAGTGTGCTCTGAGAGACAGCATTGTGGTAGCAGAGTAGTAACCATGAGAAACCATGGTGCTTATTTCTTGCTTAGAATTAATGCTGAAGGAAATTTTGTTGCTACTGTTATTTATTTGAAGAGTCCCCTTGCATTCTTGCTGTTGCTAGTCTTGGGCAATAGATTGTGGCTGCAGAAGACTGAGAAAAAACTGGGTCTTGATTGTGACCCTTCAAATGTGTGAGGAGGGAGGGTAAGTTGACTGATGAACTACACACCGATGGTGACAGGGGAGTATCAAAGATTTCCCAGATTTTCTGATAAAACTCCTACCAAGGTGTCCAAGTCCCTTGGCAAGGGACTGCAAAGGAGATCTCAGCTGGAGACAAAGGAGAGTCCAAGTCATCTGGATTATTACACACTGGAAAACTCCAAGAAAACAGAACAGCAGCCCTGAGCTAGAGATGTTCATCAATACAGCAAGTTGTTGTATCTGGGCACAAAATCGTTTTAAGTAACACAAGAGTAAGAACAGGTTGGGGCAATAGGAAACTCCGGCAGTCACACTACTGAAAAGTAACAAAAAATGGATATTACCCTGCTGATGCTGGGAAATCTTGGATTGTCTGCCAATATAGATTTTTTGAAAACTATTTTTTGGGAGGATACTATGTACTATATATTCTGCCCATTACTCTAGGAGTGCTTTTTTGAGTACAGTGGTACCTCGACATACGAGTGCCCCAACTTACGATTTTTTTGAGATACGAGGCGCCGAGTGAGAGATATTTTGCTTTGACATGAGAGCAAAATTTGAGATACGAGGAATCACAAGACCGGCGCTCCCGCTGCGGGCTGAGGCTAAGGCGACACGCTGAAGGGCGGGGGCTGCGACGCGCGGAGGAAAAGAGGCAGAAGGGTGGGGGCTGTGACGCGCGGAGGAAAAGCCAAGGCAGAAGGGCGGGGGCTGCGACGCGCGGAGGAAAAGAGGAGGCAGAAGGGCGGGGGCTGTGACGCGCGGAGGAAAAGAGGAGGCAGAAGGCCGAGGGCTGTGATGCGCGGAGGAAAAGCCAAGGCAGAGGGGCGGGGCTGTGACGCACCGAGAGAAAAAGAAGGTGACGGCTGCGAGGCGAGGGAGGGAGGGAGGGGGTGAGGAAGTGAGCGCCGAGGGCAGGCTGAATTTTGGCAGCCGCTCCTGTAATCCAAACATAGCAGCTCCAGAAAGACGTAGGGCAAAAAATGGAGCTGTTATAGCTGCTGGCTGCTTTCAGGGACTGAAATTTGGGTGTGGAGCTGGAAGGTGAGGTGGTTTTTTGGGACCCGGAACGGATTAATGGAATTCCATTAATTAATTGCTTTGAGATAAGAATGATTTGACATACAAGCAAGGTTACAGAACGAATTAAACTCGTATCTCAAGGTACCACTGTATTTTAATCTTTCTACTTTGAAATTGTTACATAGGATTTGCAATTTTATTCAAATAATTTCTTAGGTTAATTGTGTTGCTAGAAAAAACACAACAGTAATGATTTTGAAGACAGCATGTAACAATTTTGTTCCCAATACACTGCCAAACCTAAAAGAAGGCATCTCTTATTTAGAGTTCAAAATATTGCTTAGCAGAAACCACATACTGGCTTTACTGAATAAAATTAAAAGATTATTAAAAGCATTGTTACCTAATTCCAAAATGTCACTGGGAGATGATTTCTTATTAGCACAGAATTGCTTCAGAATTTTTTCTAGGTAAACAGAAACTTTCTTCTGTGAAGCTTTTCGAACGTAAAAGTGGCAAGGATTTACTACAGAGCTGACAAAAACCAGTTCTGGGCAATCTACAGAGTAGATCAGCATGAAACAAAAAAATAAGCAACAATGAAGACAAATTACAACAAGTCACATACATTTCAGACAGTTCAGGTTAATGTAAAGAAAATCATTACAAAAGAAAAGCAGTTAAGTAGAAAGGCAACACTGCCTGTGATGCCCAGCTGAGGTAAATGGCTCTGTCAGACTATCAAATGGCTCAGGAAGCAGCATCTCAGAGCTCGGAGTCAACCATTGCCGCAGTGTACACTCTCCCCTCTCACTTTCTCTTTTATATAAAGCTGCTGAGCCCTGCCTGTCTCTACAGAATGAAGCTTTTACCCACTGCAACTTGACTTTTTTTTAAAAAAAATCTTGGTTAGCGCTGCCAACTGCCTCCCTCAGCAAGCAGATCTGTCAATAAGCACCAGCCCGTTTCATGTTAAAACTACAAAAGGAACTTTATTAATCCACAAATTTTGGTACACATTCCATGTCAGTTTTCACTACCTTTAACCCTTTCAGTCTTAGGACCCTGTCAATCCCTTCCTATAGATTTCAATAGAACTCGGTTCCCACTGTCACACCTCCCCGCCCAAGTTGCACCCAGTTTTAGAATGCAGGCTGCTCCCAGCCTTGCTGCTTTATACCTTTCCTTTTGGTTATTCTATCTTCCTATTAGCTATTACCCAGGCTGATTTTCCTCCTCTGTGACTGAATTGGATAAGCCACGCCTCCTTTCACTCTGAAACTTTCCCTATCTGACATTTATTTATTTATTTATTTATTTATATTTCAATTTATATGCCGCCCCATACCCGAGGGTCTCTGGGCGGCTCACAACATTTAAAACAGATATATAAAAACAGTATCAAAAATAAAACAAATTTAAAAATACAGTTTTATAAATACAAAACAGTTAAAAACATCAGCAGTTTTCAGTGAGGGGAAGTGTGGGGAACATTAACCAAAGGCCTGTGTGAATAGGAACGTTTTCACCGCCTTCCTGAATAAGAACAGAGAAGGGGCCTGACGCACCTCAAGGGGGAGACCATTCCACAGCCTGGGGGCCACCACCGAGAAGGCCCTCTCCCGGGTACCCACCCGCCTAACTAAAGAAGGCGGAGGGATCACCAGAAGGGCCTCCCCTCCAGATCTTAGAGCACGGGCAGGTCGATATGGGAGAAGGCGCTCCTTTAGATATCTGGGACCCAAGTCATTTAGGGCTTTATAAGTTAAAGTTAGCACCTTGAATTGGGCTCGGTAGTGAATTGGCAGCCAGTGCAGTTCTTTTAGAACCGGAGTAATATGCGACCGGCTAGATGTTCCTGTCAGCATTCTAGCGGCTGCATTTTGCACCAGCTGCAACTTCCGAACCGTCTTCAAGGGCAGCCCCATGTAGAGCGCGTTACAATAGTCCAGCCTGGAGGTTACCAGAGCGTGGATAACTGTGGCCAGGTCATCTCTGTCCAAAAAAGGTTTCAGTTGACGCACTAGCCGTAGTTGGGAGTAGGCACTCCTGGCCACGGCCTCCACCTGAGCTTCAAGTGTTAGCGCAGAGTCCAGGAGTACCCCCAAATTTCTCACCTGTCCCTTCCCGGATATTGCAACCCCGTCAAGGACAGGGTATCTCCCAACTACTTGGACCCGAGAGCCTGTAACACACAGCACCTCTGTCTTGTCTGGATTCAGTTTCAATTTATTGGCCCTCATCCAGCCCATTACCGCCTCCAAGCACCTGTCAAGCACTTCAACCACCTCTCCTGATTCAGATGGCACAGAGAGATAGAGCTGGGTATCATCTGCATATTGATGACACCTCACTCCAAAACTCCTGATGATCTCTCCCAGCGGCTTCATGTAGATATTAAATAACATGGGAGATAAGATCGACCCCTGGGGAACCCCACAAGTGAGTTCCCAGGGTGTCGATTCCGTCTCTCCCATCACCACTATCTGAGATCGGCTCTGGAGATAGGAGTGGAACCAATGCCAAGCACTGCCTCCAATTCCTAAACTCCGTAGCCTCTCCAGAAGGATACCGTGGTCAATGGTATCGAAAGCCGCTGAGAGGTCCAGGAGAACCAGCAGGGTGGCATTCCCCCTGTCTTTCTCCCGGAGGAGATCATCAACCAGGGCGACCAAGGTGGTTTCCGTGCCATGACCAGGCCTGAAGCCGGATTGAAATGGGTCTAGATAATCAGCTTCTTCCAAGCATGCCTGCAGCTGAACAGCGACAACCCTCTCCAGGACCTTGCCTAGGAAAGGTATGTTAGCTACCGGGCGATAGTTGTTTAAGTCTTCTGGATCCAGGGAGGCCTTCTTCAGGAGGGGACGTACCACAGCCTGTTTAAGGGCCAATGGAACCGCCCCCTCCCTCAGAGAGGCATTTACCACTTCCTGGATCCACCCGGTCATACCTTGCCGGCTAGCTTTAATCAGCCAAGAAGGACAGGGATCTAGAGAGCATGTTGTCGGCCGCACCCCTGCAAGCAGCTTGTCCACATCCTCAGGCCGCAATAATTGAAACTGATCCAAAATAATTGGACCAGACAGTTCACTGGACACCTCCCTCAGACTATGTCCAATTGTGACATCTAACCCTCTGCGAATCTGAGCAACTTTGTCCTCAAAGTGCTTTGCAAAACTGTCACAGCAGATATTAGATGGTTGAGGCTCACGCCTCAGCTGGCCAGATTTAGTAAGGCCATTCACTACTCTAAAGAGCTCTGCTGGACGGCTACTCGAGGACGCAATGGCAGTGGAGAAAAAACTGCTTTTCGCCGCTGTCACCGCCACGTGGTAGGCACGATAGTGTGCTCTAACTCGTGTTCGGTCAGATTCGCAGCCAGATTTACGCCACTTGCGCTCTAGCCGTCGACCTTCCTGTTTCATGGCCCGAAGCTCCATGGAATACCAAGGAGCTTTCTGGGCTCTACAGGCGGGCCGAGGGCACTTGGGAGCGATCGTGTCGATAGCCCTGGTCATCTCCTGATTCCATAGAGAGGCCAGAGCTTCTACAGGAGCACCAGACATGCCAACTGGAAAATCCCCCAGGGCATTCAGGAATCGTTGAGATTCCATAAGTCTCCGGGGGCGGACCATCTCAATAGGTCCTTGCTTCCTATCATGCTAACTAGTTCTGAGTCACTCCCCCTTATCTAAAAACAAAAACAATATTACTACTTTTTAAAAACTGTGCTAACCTACACCTTTCTACCCTATTAACTAGCAACTATAACCCCCAAAGTCCTTTGTCCTTGTTCCATGTTCACTGTCCAAGCTTCAGTCTTCTTCATTGCTATCATCATCCCTCTAGGTCACGTTGTTCCTCTGCTTTTTTCACTGCCAGCATTGTCCTCTCACTTCAGGTGCACCTCACGACAAGCCACTGTTTTTGTGCACCTCCTGGATGTGTTGTTCTCTGTATTGCACAACCCCCTGCAGCCCCAAGCGCACCGAGTTTCTTCCTTAAAACCAGTATTAGATGTAAAAGCTGCTCATTACTCCTTTGGCTGAAGACTGTCCCTTGCCCTTTTGCTGATGCGCCTGAGTTTAACACAAACGATTTGTAAAAGTCTGGCACCACACATATGGGTGTTGGCACTAGCAGCCCCTTTCAGCTCCTTATCTTCACCTCTATTTGGACTAGTGGATTTGGCAGAAATAACTTCTCTCTGACTCTTACTGGATGATTTTGGAAGTACTCTGGTTATTGTCCCTTCCAAGCATTCACTGCTGAAACCTTCACAATTAAGTTTCTTGAGACCAAAGTCTTGCCTCAGTTGTCATATCTTTTCCAATTCTGTCTTTGACTGTGAATTCCGGATCAACATCAGGCTGCAATGCTGGCAGTTCTTTAAACTCACTATAGTGGCAGTCTTTCTCTTTTACAACATCACCCCTTTTAATTAATTCAAAGGCTTCCTTCATGCCACAAACTATTCCACAACTCTGAGCTGTTTTTTTCCTCTAAAACATCATGTCACGAGCGCTTACAGCATCAGTCTGATTACTGGTATCGCTAATATAGCTCATTTCATCTCCTGTTTCCAGCTGGACTTTCCTTTCAGTATCTTCTGGGGTAGCACACTTCCCTATTATGTTCGCAACTGACACTCCCTACTGGACTCTGTCCCTGGGCAGCTGTAAACTTCATCTCTAAGCTGTGGGGTTCAGTACACTCCACTTGTTTATTTATTCATTCATCAAGTTCAGTTCCTGCAGAAGTTTTGTTCTCAACTACAGACTTAACTAGTCGACAGGCCTCATTACACTGAACATGGTCACAAGCTTTCTCCAACTGTGGTGACAACGTTTCTTCCCTCCTTAGCTCTGCAGTGAACTGCCCTTTGCCACCCTGCACATCCATGTCACTTAGATCTTCCCTAACAGGGAGCGATTCCTTAGCAAGCAGAATGGAATCTTCAGATGCTCTTAAACTGTCATGTCCTGGCAAAGTTCCAATGCAGCCCTGCTCCCTTCAAATTCAGCCCCTTTCACTTTATTCTCTGTGAAAGTACTAACAAGCACTGGAAATTCCGCATCCTGACGCTGCCTCCATTTTGTGACGCCCGGCCGAGGTAAATGGCTCCTTGTCAGACTTTTGTGCTAAACCTTCCCTCCTGAGCTTTCAAACGGCTTGGGAAGCACTGTCCCAGAGCTCTGAGTCAACCGCTGCTGCAGTGTACACACTCTCCCCTCTCACTTTCTTTTATATAAAGCTGCTGAGCCCTGCCTGTCTCTGTAAAACGAAGCTTTTACCTGCTGTGGCTTGACTTTTTTTTAAAAAAAAAAACTTGGTTAGCACTGCTGACTTCCTCCCTCAGCGAACAGATCTGTCAATAAGCACCAGCCTGTTCCATGTTAGAACAACTATAAAAGGAATTTTTACTGATTCACAACTTTTGGTACACATTCGATGTCAATTCTCAGTAACTTTAACCCTTTCAGCCTCAGGACCCTGTCAATCCTTTCCTATAGATTTCAACAGAACCCGGTTCCAACTGTCACACCTCCCCCTGCTGAGCTGGACCCAGTTTCAGAACGCAGGCTGCTCTCAGCCTTGCTGCTTTATACCTTTCCTCTTGGTTATTCTATCTTCCTATTGGTTATTACCTGGGATAATTTTCCTTCCCCTGACTGAATTGGATAAGTCATGCCTCCTTTCACTGACACTTTCCCTATCTGACATTTACTTGCTTCCTATCATGCTAACTAGATCTGCATCACCACACTTGGGCAAAAAGAAATTAAGAAAAGAAATAAAGGTTTGGTTTCATCCACAAACGCAAAATTATTTACCTGAATGACAAGACACCATGGGTTGTTTGTATGACTTTTGACTTCCCCCTGCAAGAATTTCACAGTTATTGTCTTTCATTTTCAAAGGAATATGGAACAGTAGTTTATTACATGTGAAAACACAGATCACCACACTTCTGTTTTAGGTCTCAAAGCTAAATCATACAATTTAAGTGATACAAAGAAATCCCCTTTTCATCAACCACATAAAACAAAGTAACTTTATTTAAAGGATAACTGTGGTGGCCCCACTTTAGATCTAAAGACAAAAACAACAACACAGTCTATTACAGTGCAAGCTCTATTCCACCCAACAACTGTCACTGCTGGCACCTCTATGCCCATTCCCCCATCTGAGTAGATGCCGGCTGACCATCTCCACCATCATCTGTTTTGTCATCAGTGAAGAGAAAATTCAAAGTAAAGTTAATAGGAAAATTCCAGCAATAAGAAACGGAGAGAAAAACTGGAATTGAAGAGCTCAAGTGCTGGCTTTTTGCTGTTGCCTGTTCCCTCCCACATCATTTTCCTTTTGTTTCTTGTCTCTTTAGATTGTAAGCCTGAGGGCAGGGACCTGTCTAAGATTAATATAATATTGTAACCCGCCCTGAGACTTTCGGGTATAGGGCGGGATAGAAATATAAATAATAATAAAAAAAAATACTGGCACCTATCCTGAATTTAATACAGAGTAGTTATCTGGACTTTATTATGTTGAAAATGGATTCTGTTAACACTATGTGAACTGTTTGAAGTAACAGAAAATTGGATTATTCAACTAAAACTGCAGGAATATTATAGGTCACTATTTCTGATGGTTCTTTTTCAGTTACACTCCACATTATAAATATTCTAAATTCTATCCACTTAAAGGACTAAAAAGTAAGTGACATCAATTTTTCTCTGCAAAATCAAGAACATGCTACTTCTCTACTAGCATTAAAAACCTTTGCAATTTTAAATAATGTCATTATCAGATGCTCCATTTCCCAATCTAGAAAATTTATCTTTTATCTCACTTCACCTTCAAATGGAAGCTTATAAAGCATGAGAAAAACACTAAGTTATGTTCCAAAACTAAAATCCACCCATAATATAAAAATTAAAAAGAAAAACTATAGGACATAGTACCGCCTCCTCATCTAATCAGATCTTAGTAACAATAAGTAGGTTGTCAAACACTTGAAATATAAGGCATACGGGAATTATTCTCAGATCAAAAGACAAAAAAATTGAACAACTGTGAAAGCAGTTTGGAAACCATTCAACGACTGTTTCCTGCTCTACACATATCTTGACACAAAAATCAACTGTTCACCCCTGCATCATTCATAGATATTAGAATGAACTGCATGAATATCTTGGTTCTAATTCTAGCACTTCATCAATATGCTCTTGACATAACAGTCAAAAGAAACAGTTTATATTAAGAAAAACAGAAAAAAACTCACATATTAACCACAACACTGCACTACAGATGAGCTCAACAAGCATCAATTAATAACACTCACTGTCTTGATTGTTTTCAATTATTTCTTCTATTATGACATCAGGACTGCAGTCTATCTGAGAAAAAGCAGTGAAGTATTTGCAAGGGGATGGTGAAGCAATTCCTTGATGCTTTATTTTATTTTCTTCAAGATGTCTATCAGCTTCTGATGAAAGACTACTAACTGTATCAATTTTCAAGTTTGGTTGAAATTCTTCATTTGCTTCAGAACTCCTCTTCAATTGCTGTTTCATGTTCTTCAAATTTAGAACGTTGCCTTTAACACTGTAATTGATATGCAGAGAACATACATGAGACTTTATAACAGAAAATCAAAGACACTATAAAAATACTGAAATGATTTTAAGGTTTCACAAAACTTAATTGAAGAGAAACGGTCATTATTTAGCGAACTATAATGTATCATAAGATATAGGCTACTGAAGAAGAGTTGGCTTTTCTACCCCACTTTTCTCACCCCTTTTAAGGGGACTCAAAGCCATCTGTTCCTGGATGGATGCCAGCAGACTACAGTAGGGTTCATCCTCAGGCAGCTTGCTGGCAACAACCACTAGAGGGTGATCAATCACAGTATAAAAGCAAAAAGTCATGTGAGAGCCCAGTCATCCTTTGGTCATTTTCACTGGCAGCACTGTGTAATGAAGGAAGTCGGAGAAAAACTCTTGTTCCCTCATAATGTCATCTGCTAACTCAGCAAGATATTCAGGCAGGGGTGAGCAGTCTTTGCCTTCCCTTTTCTTTTCCAGGCAGGGAGGAACTCACAGCTATTAGGAGCGGGCTTATAGCTCTTCATGTTTTACAGAGCTCTCCCTTTTTGATACTGCCTTTTGGGAAAATAGTGAAGGGAGCTCCAAATTTGGCAGGTTCCTCTCATCAGCAAGTCAGAACCACCTGGTCTCGCCTTGCCTCTGTGGGTGGAGCCAGATGTTACTGGCAGTCTTTCATGCCAGCAGAGATTCTCAGTTAAGGGCTCAGTCTCTGGCTCCACCTCATGATACGAGCTAGATTGGAGCTTTTCTCTCTTCCTCTATACGTATTGCTTAGTGGGCTCTTTTTCTCCCCCTTCATTTCTTCAGGTCAAGCATCTGCAGCAGACAAGCATCTAGCAGGAAGGCCTCCATCTGCTCGGTAGCTCCAGAGGGCCCAAGGGGCAGGGAAATAAGTGTGCCTCTGGCATTCAAATTCCCCTAACGAGCAAGCTACTAGTGCATAGAGACCTATGAACCATATTTCACACTGCCCAAAAAACAGGGCAAGAGACAGTGCAAACTTAGATCCCCTAGAGAGATAGGGCTTGAAAACCACCAGTGCACTCACCAACATCGATCTCCATCTTCAGTCTCCTCAGATGATGCCCCCCCCTTAACAGGGCAAAAGGCTAAGTGACCCAAGATTAATGCTGATGGAACAGGGCACCGCCATATGTGTTGGAAGGGCACATATAGATATGAGGCCTCCCTGCAGTTATTCACATGTGCTTTATGTGAGGAGCAAGGACCAAAAACGTGATTATTCTGCCTCCATTGCCTAGAACAGCCTTGCCTTTCAAACTGGCTAAAAGCCTCTCTAAAATGGGTTCCAAGAAGAGGCATAAAAGATCTCCCACTTTGCTCTCTTCATCCTCAAGTAGCAGGGATGCAGCAGGAAAAAAGTCTCCACACTAAGCACTAACATTCAGCAGTCCTCTGCAAGGGTATACCCCCCAGGAGCCTGGCTGGATCAACCTCCTTCCATAAGAAACCATAGGAAGTCCCAACTGGATCAAAATGGTGTTCTGCTAGATCAATTTGCTTTCTTCAGAGACCAAAGGGGGACATAGCTGGATCAGCGAGGAGCTCATCTGGATCTTAGAAGGGCTCAGCTGGATTAATCATGTTTTTGGTGTCTCAAAATATAACCTTACAGGCTGATCAGAGAGCTCTGCTGGATCAGGATAGGTCTCTCAAACCACAGGGGCCCTGCTCACAATCGAGGCCCTTGCTGGATCTCCCTGTGAACACAAGGACTGCTCAGACAGCTTCAAGTAGTAATAAAGGTGTGCTGTCAATGAGAGTGTGAATGTGGACCCTACCCAGGGGTCTGGTGTGAAAGAAGAGGGTGCCATTTCTGAAGAGCCAACAGCTCATTCTATTCTTCAACTGTTCTCATGATTATATGGCCTCAGTGGTACAAGCTATTTTGTTAGCTCTTAACATTAAACAAGGTCCTGATGAAGGATGTTACTGCCCCCACCTCAATAGGAATTGGTGATCCCTATCCCACCTATTCTGCAACAGGTGTTGAGAAGTGGGCAGAGCCTTGTTCATCTAAAAGACTAGCTGGCCCCCAGAAAAGCTTATTCCGCCCTGCTCTCTACTCCTCTCCCATATGGGCAGTGCCAGTGGTGGACATGCCCATTTTACAGATTGCCTCCAACCACCTGATCCCATGGGAACGTGAATCAATTTTGAAAGATTCTTTAGACAAAAAAACAATCTTTAAAGGTCACTGAGGCAGATTCTTTGAGTGGGAGATAAGAACATAAGAACATAAGAGAAGCCTTGCTGGATCAGGCCACAGCCCATCTAGTCCAGCATCCTGTCACACACAGTGGCCCACCAAATGCTCACGGGCATCTCAAGCAGAGACAAGGACAAACCTTCTCCTGCTCTCGAGTCCCAGCAGATGGCCTTAGAAGCGCCCCAGTTCCTCCCCCCCCCCAGCCTGAAGGATGCACCTAGGCATTCGTTCTAGTAGCCATTGATACATCTGTCATCCATAAATTCGTCCAACCCTACCTTAAAGCCATCCAGGCTGGTAGCTGTCACCACCTCTTCCGGCAGCACATTCCATAAGCCGATGACCCTCTGGGTGAAGAAATACTTCCCCGTCAGACCTTATTTTCCTACCCATCAGATTCATAGAGTGCCCCCTGGTTCTAGTGTTGTGCGATAGAGAAATGTTCTCTATCCACCCTTTCTATACCGTGCATAATTTTATATACTTCAATCAGGTCCCCTCTCAAACGCCGTCTCTCCAGACTGAAGAGGCCTAGACGTTGCAGCCTGGTTTCGTAAGGGAGGTGTTCCAGACCCTTAATCATTCTGGTTGCCCTTCTCTGCACCTTCTCTAGTTCCACAATATCTTTTTTGAGGTGTGGTGACCAGAATTGTACACAATACTCCAAATGTGGCCTCACCATAGATTTATAAAGGGGCAAAATGACACTTGCTGTCTTATTTTCTATTCCCTTCCTAATTATTCCCAGCATTTAATTTGCTTTTTTCGCTGCTGCCGTGCACTGGGTTGACACTTTCATGGAACTGTCCACCAAAACCCCGAGATCCCTTTCTTGATGTGTTGCAGAAAGCTCAGACCCCATCAGTTTATAGGCGTAATTTGGATTCTTGGCCCCGATGTGCATTACTTTGCACTTGTTAAGATTAAAGCACATTTGCCACTTGGTTGCCCACTCACCCAATGCTAAGAAATCCCTCTGGAGCTCTTGGCAATCTCTTTCAGATTTTACTACCCTAAATAATTTAGTATAATCAGCAAACTTTGCTATTTTACTATGTACCCCTTCTTCTAGATCATTGATGAATAAATTAAAAAGCCTTGGTCCCAGTACTGAGCCTTGAGGGACCCCACTTTTTACTTCTTTCCACACTGAGAATTTGCTGTTTATTACTACTCTCTGCTTTCTGCCCTTAAGCCAGTCACAAATCCAGGACAGAACTTGTCCTTTTATTCCATGGCTGATGAGTTTACTCAGTAGCCTTTGATGTGGGACTTTGTCAAAAGCCTTCTGAAAGTCCAGATAGACAATGTCTACTGGTTCACCTTTATCCACGTGTTTATTGACACTCTCAAAGAATTCCAATAAATTTGTGAGGCATGATTTACCTTTGCAGAAGCCATGCTGGCTTTTGTTCAGCAATGCTTGCTCCTCCATATGCACACTAATTTTGTCTTTAATAATGGTTTCCATCACCTTACATGGAACTGACGTTAAGCTAACTGGTCTGTAGTTGCCTGGATCACCCCTGGATCCTTTTTTGAAGATTGGTGTTACATTTGCTACCCTCCAGTCCTCAGGTACGGAGCCTGATGTTAGGGAAAGATTATATATTTTTGCTAGAAGTTCGGCAATTTCGCATTTGAGTTCCTTAAGGACTCTTGGATGAATACCATCTGGTCTCGGTGACTTGTTCACATTTAGTTTATTAAGACATGCCAGGACCTCTTCCTTGGTTATTTCTGTACAGTTTAACTCTTCAGAAAATACAGGCTCAGCTACTGGCATGTGTCTTCTGTCTTCCTCCGTGAATGCGGAAGCAAAAAATTCATTTAGTCTCTCTGCAATCTCCGTTTCTTCTTTAATTACCCCTTTCTCTCCTTTACCATCTAGTGGTCCAACTGCTCTCCTGGTTGGATTCCTACTTCTGATATACTTATAGAAGTTCTTGTTATTTCTTTTGATGTTTTTAGCAATGTGCTCCTCAAAATCTTTCTTAGCTTTCCTAATGGCCGTCTTGCATTTGTGTTGCCAGTGTCTATGTTCCCTCCTGTTCTCCTCATTTGGACAAGCCTTCCATTTCCTAAATGAACTCTTCTTGTTTTTAATGACTTCATCTACTGCATTTGTGAACCACATTGGTTTCTTCTTGGACCTAGAAGTCCCCTTTCTTCTTTTAGGAATGCATTCTAGTTGGACTTCCATTATTGTGTTTTTAAGTAGTCTCCATGCATTTTGAAGTGATTTAACTCTTTTGACTTTCCCTTTCAATTTCCTTTTCACTAATTTCCTCATTTTGGGGAAGATTCCCTTATGAAAGTTTAAGGTCTCTGTGTTAGACTTTATTAAGAACTTACTCCCTGTATTTAAGTTGAAGGTTATTGCATTGTGGTCACTGTTCCCAATTGGATCAGCTACAGTGACGTCCTTTACCAGGTCCTGAGCATTACTTAGGATCAAGTCCAGGACTGCATTTCCCCTGGTTGGTTCCATGACCATTTGTTCCATGGAACAGTCATTAAGTAGGTCTAGGAATTTTTTCTCTCTATCCTAAGTTGAACAGTTCACCCAGTCTATGTGAGGATAATTGAAGTCCCCCATTATAACCACCCTATCTTTATGGGATACCTCCTTTACCTCTTTCTCCAATTGTTCATCTCCTTCGGGCGTATGGTTGGGAGGACGGTAGCATGTCCCTATTGTTAGACTTCTGTTCTGTCACTAACTCCATAATAGCGAGGGTGGTCCTCAAGTGGCTAGAAGAGCTATTGGTCCATCCAGTTCTGCATAGAATCATAGAGTTGGAAGGGTCCTCTAGGGTCATCAAGTCCAGCCCGATGCTCAATACAGGATTTCCTACACCATCCCAGACAGATGTAGGCCCGACCTCTGCTTGAAGACCTCCAGTGAAGAAAAGCTAACCACCTCCGTGGCAACCTATTCCATTGACTGATTGCCCTCACTGTCAGGAAGTTTTTCCTAAAATCTAATCTGCACTGACTCCCTTGAAGCCTCATCCTGTTGTTCCTATTCCTCCCATCTTGTGCAGGTGAGAATGGGGATAATCCCTCCGTACTGTGACATCCCTTCAGATACTTGAAGACCGCTATCATGTCTCCTCTCAGTCTTCTCTTCTGTAGGCTAGACATTCCTATATCCTTCAACCTTTCCTCGTAGGACCTGAGGGATTTTCGCATTACTCCAGTTCCGTTTGAAACGGGAGTAGGACGGGAAGCCTAAGACAGCTCATGACACTTTGAGCATTCACACAGAGGGGCGCAGGGATGCGTGTAAACGCATTCCGGAGCGCCCGTGTGTGAATGCTCAAAGCGTCGTGAGCTGTCTTAGCCGGCAAACGACGGCAAGGGGCGGGGAGACAGCTGGAGGCGGCTCCCGCAGCCGGCGCTGGCTGAAAACAGCTGATTGTCAAAGCTACGCCGGCAGGGGAGGCACGCCCACGGCTGTTAGGGAGAAGCATGCGCGAACGCTTCTCCTCCCGAACGCCTGCGGGCAGTTCATGCGCGCCCGAACGCATGTAGAGCAGTTTAAAGTGCTCTACATTTGGAACGCGCGGAAGACAGCTCCGGACATGCCGGGACGCAAACTCGGCCGCAGCAAAGCGAATGCTGCGCCCGAAGCTGTCTCTCGCACGTTCCAAACCCCCGTGTGCGAAAACGTCTCTGCTTTCCAGACCACTAACAACTGTGCTAGCCCTCCTTTGGACTTGCTCTTGTCAGTGTCTTTTTTAAACTGGGGTGTTCAGAACTGGACACTGTATTTTGGATGAGGTCTGACCATAGTAAAGAGGAATAATTACTTCTCATGATCTAGATTCAATACTCCTCTTGATGCATCCTAGGACAATGTCTGCCTTTTTTGCTGCTGTGTCTCATTGTTGACTCATATTCATCCTGTGATCAACCAGTACACCCAAATCCTTTTCACTTGTGCTACCACTCAGCCTAATTCCTCACATTCTGTATTCATTTTTACCATTTTTCTTACCAAGATCTAGGACTTTGCATTTGTCCCTGTTAAATATCCTGTTAGTGTGTTGGTTTGTGTCATTTACAAACTTGATCAGCATCCCTTTGAAGCTCAAACTTGTGGAAATTAAGAAAGCTGTCTCAGTGCATACGTGAGCATGGATTCCAACTCAATGCTTGCTCTACTGCTGCTTCTACAGCTGCTAGACATGCTCTATGGCTTCATAATTGGCCTGTAGACTTTTATTTCAAAAACGCAGATTATCAGTGCACTGTTTAAAGGAAATATGCTACTTGGTGGGTATGTCTTAAAAGATATGTTAGTGGAACAAGAGCAAAAACAGTCTTCCACTAATAAGTAGCTGCTGGGCAAAGGAAGGGCTGTTCTCCTATGGGGGGGTCAAAATAATTTTAAAAAGAAGATATGGCTGTTGGTGCCTGGTTGCAATTGGATTCTGAAGTATGGCTAACTAACGTTAAAGTTAAGTGGGCACTGGATGATGTTTCACATGGTTACAAGTTTTGTGCTGTTCCTAGATCTTGTTTAGTTAAAAGTTTCTGTTCCAAAAAATGAATTAAAGAAAAAAGCCCTGTATGATGCTATTGATAAATTGTTAACTACGCAAGGTATTGAAAAAAGCCCCTCCTAGTGGAACAATTCCAACGAGTCTATTCTATAATTCTCTTAATTCCAAAAAGAGGACGTTCGTGGAGGGCAGTTCTAGATTTCAAGTTTCTCAATAGGTTTATGAGCAAAAAAATAAAGAATGGAATGCTTTACTGCTATTCGTGCACAGCCAGAGGGAACTCAATACCTGGTGGCTATTGACCTTTCTCATGCTTTTTTCCATATTCCTGTCCATCCTGAGCATAGGAAGTTCTTGAGGTGCAAAGTGGGCTTTAAACATTCAGTACATAGTTTTACCATTTGGATTGTCTGCCTCTCTTTTCCAAGGTATTAATTTCATTAATAGAAATCCTTAGGTTGTGAGGAATACGAATTTCCCCATATTTGGATTACTTGCTGGTGGCATCATCAGCCAGGAGGGAACCTCTCTGGGCTATTGACACTACCATCAAATAATTGTCAGCACACAGATTTATTATTTATTTTTTAAAAAAAGTTCCCTTAGAGCTGTGGTTCTCAACCTGGGGGTCGGGACCCCTTTGGGGGTCGAATTACCCTTTCAGAGGGGTCACGACGAGTCTCCCATTGTCCTTCCCTCCCACCTCCCAGCTGCTCTGCCCCTGTGGTTGGGGGTCTCCACAACATGAGGGACTCCATTAATGGGTTGCGGCATTAGGAAGGTTGAGAACCGGTGCCTTAGAGCAAGGTGGACAGATGACAGCAGACTACTACCTTCCCTCGGGTCTAAGTGCTAGTAATGCAGTAGTTCTGCTGACTTCGGAGGACTTGGCAATCTCAAGTGACCTTTTGCTTTTGTAGTGCGATGAACACCCGCTAGCGGTCACTGACAGCAAGGTGCCTGAGAATAAACCCTATCGTAGTCTGCTGTCATCTGTTCAGAATGGATTTTCACAAAGGTAAATCAACTTCCTGTTCTTCTCCCCACAACAAAACAACCTGCAAGGTAAGTGGGACTGTGAGAGCTCAGACTAGCCCAAGGTCACTCAGTTGGCTCCATGGAGGAGTGCAGAATCAAACCCAGTATTCCCAGATAAGAGTCTGGCTTCCTAACCACTTGACCAAACTGGCTCAGTGCTTGTAGGCTACCAAATAGGTGAGTCACATTTTTACAGTAATTTTCAAGTTGCAACAGTGCAATAAAAAATTCAACTTTGTGCTTTCAAGTTTCAGAAGACTAATGCATTGATTATATTCAAATAACACTGCAAAAAAATTGTCTGGTAATCATTCCTTCCACCTCTGAAACCTGCACTGCTTTAGCAAGGGCATGAGAAGTTCAGTCATTTTCTGAATGTCTGTACATGACTAATGTCTAATTAATTCTAATTATGTCTTACTAAAATAAGTGAACTTCAGGAATTTTGTAAAATTTTACTTCAGTAAAATGTAATTTTAAAACCACTCAGTCTTATTGGATTCGGAGACAATATTAAATTGTTTCAGGCTGCTTCCAAATGGTGAGAGGAAACTGTGGAGTTGTTTGCTTCTCACTATATTTTCTCACCATACCTTCAGATAGTGGGGTGAGTGTGAGCACTTATATGTCTCCTGGCAAGGCAGTTACTTCCAGGCATTTCAACAACATGGAATACCCATAAGTGCACACACTGGCTCCCACACATCTGCTGGCTAATTTCAGCCTTATTTATTTATTTAAATTTCCTTCCTCATATCCAAAGATCTCTGGGTGGCTTACAATAAAAGACCCATTTCCAAACAAGACAGTAAATGCATAACTTATCAGAACAGTATTAAACAGCATAGTCAGTTAAAAGCTAAAGTAAATATAAAATAAAAGGAACCCATGAGCCAATATTCCAGAACAGGTAGGTTATATTACTGTTTTGAGACTTGGCTTTTCCTAGAATTGGATATAGTGGGACTTCAGACCTATACTGCAGGGCTATGTTGGGATTGCCGCAGCTATGTTTAAAGGTTTATATATGAGGACATCTGGTTTTGAGTATTCCAAGGCAATAGTTGCACAAAATAATAATTTGATAAAATGAAACTTAGTCGTGTATACAGGGACTGGATCCTGCTACCATCTTTTCTCTTCTCTTCCATCCTGCCAATTTTTTTAAGGCGTCTTCTTGAGCTAGCCCAGCTAGTTATGATAGAACCGTATTCTACATTCCTGAATAAGAATCTTCAACAATTTCACATAACTGTTAAAAACTGGTATGTAGATCAAGAACAAATGCTCCTAGGATATAGAACAGAACAGAACTGTTACATCATTACTTCTAGGAGGAGTCTGCCTGGAAGACATGAGACAAACCAATGTAATATAGCACCTTCAACCCCAATCTCTGAAGACAATGCAGGTACTGAAAAGCATGAGAGTTCCAAAACCAACAAGGTTACATACCTCATCCCACCCAGAAAAAGTCAGCATCAAGGCAACCAAGGAAGTTCCATTGTCATAAACAGGCCTAAATCCAAGTTAGATAAACACATCTAAATAGAACCTCTTCTTTAGACATGTTTGCAGTTGAATCACTACGACCCATCCCCCAAGCAGTTTGCCCAGCAACGAGATATAACAAGGGAATACTTAAAACAAGCTATTAAAAATATCATACATTCCTAGAAAATAATGATTCCAGTATTAATTGCAATTCAGGTTATACTTTTAATGTCTCTTATCAATCCACTATGCGTTCCACTATAAGTCTAAGAATGATACTAGAGTATAGGTCAAAACGCTGAGAAGATTGGCACTATTTTTACATAGAAAATAAAAATGTGTACACTTACATGGTTGGATCATGAGAAGAAATTTCCCCCATACTTTCCAGCAGAGCAGCAATCTCATTACAGTCCATGTAAAACCTGTATCAGAAATGCAGAGTCTGATTTTACTAATCTATTACCTCTTTGTTTATTCTGTCATTCATGTCAACAGTAACCTTGCAACTGTGAGCAACATACTTTCTGTATTTATAAAACAGCCTTTCTGTGACTACGTCTTAAAAGAATTAAAACTTAAAATATATATACAACATTCATTATTATAACATAAGATACTCTTTAAAAAACAAATAGAAAACAGAATTAGAGTTCTTGGTAAGTTTAGTAAGTTTAGCAAACTTACTAAAGGACAGAACAACAAACAAGTTTTTGGAAGATTGGTCATTGTTTATTAACTATCTACTAGAATTGGAGATAACGACAGAAGGTTTTGACTGAAATTTAGGAAGTCAGCTGGGAAATACTAAGAGACTGGAAAAGGAAGAAGAGAAGCTGGAAAAACAGGGGAAGTCATACAGACTATTAAGGCAATGTCATACTATGTAATGGAAAAATGGAAGAAGTGTCTATATAGGTATACATCTGCTTTTTAATGTTATGTTGCTTTTTAAAATAAAAAAAGGAATTAAGAGTTCTCGGATGAATGCAATAGACTCACAGAAGGTATTTCCACTGTGTTGTTTGCTAGCCATGACTGCAAAGGGGAGCCCACCTTGATTTTAAACTTCTGGTGCCTCCTAGTGGGCTCCCAGTTTGTCCTCAGTTGTTCAGCTAGCCACATCGCGTCTGAAATCTTCACTGTCGTCCAGGACTTCATCAGCCTCTTTGGATAACAAGGGTATGAATCATTTACCCTCTCCGTGCCCCCTGTGGCTCTGGTGGATCCGGGTGGCAACCTGTTTTATTCAGTACATCCTGGCACTAATCTCAGCATCACCCTGTTTGGGGACTCCTCAGAGTCCTCCTCTGCTTTTGAGGACTTTTCTTCCTCCCCAAGCCCATCTGGCATGTCCTCCTCCCTGAAAAAGTGGAGGGAGCATGCAAATAATAAGAGCCAACATGCGTCAGAGGCGCTTGGTTCAGGTAAGTGAGCCCCCTCAGGGGCATTGAGGCTCATTCCCTTTTCCCCTACACTTAGTTTCTTTTTTTTCCCTTTTCCCCTTCTCCCCTAGGGAGGGAATCCAGTGAGATCTTTGGGATCTTCCTAAACCTGTAGGACATCACAGGAGCACTACCTGGAGGATTTGTAATTCCATTTGCAGGGCTTTCTGCAGGTAGAGCATTGCAAAACATGTAAATTCTCTACTCCCCTCAGCAGAAATGTTGTCTATTTTACAAGAACGGGTTATGAAAAGTTTTCACTATAACACAATTAAGAAACAAGTTTTTGCCTTACTGCCATCATTGGAGTGTAAGAAGACATTTATCTGTCATTACTTGAGTAAATTAAGTTCTTTTTGTCAGGAGTCAAGGCTAAGTGTCCACCCATAGTCCACGGATTCCCAACATGGGACTTGGATTTGGTCTCTGGGGTCTCTTTGGAACCCATAAGGGACATATTCTTTAGACTTCTTTCATATAAAGTTCTATTTTTGGCAGCCATTACATCAGCACATTGGGTATTTGATGACAGCACCTTCTGTTTCTTCTCCTTCTCCACTTTGTGATTTTACTCAGGACTGTTATCCTAAGAATGGGCCCTTCTTGTCAACTGAAGGTAGACTCAGTTTTTCACAAAACACAAGAACTATGCCTTCTGTCACTAGGTCTTGCAACAGGTGGTACCACCGATGTTAAGTTTTTTCTTGGTGTGTGTTATTATAATATGGTTATCCCACACAAGGGAAATGCTTTGGTACATCCCTCTGTGAGTCTGCTGCATCCATCTGAGAACGGGAAGTTGTTTTACTTACGAGAGATTCTGTTATAGATGGATGACAGCAGACTCTTTCCCCCCTGTACTGTTCATCCTACTTAACTCTCTGCTTATGTTACAGGTTTCTGATTCTGCTTCATCTCATAGCTCATCTGCTCATGTTCCATCTCAACTGGGAGCCCACCAGGAGGCACCAGAAGTTTAAAATCAAGGTGGGATCCCGTTTGTGGTCATGACTAGCAAACGCACAAAGGAAATACCCTGTGAGTCTGCTGTCATCCATCTAGAACAGAAACTCATGTAAGACAACTTCCCAGTCTAATGAGTTTAGTTGCAGCAGCAAGAGCACAATCTCTATATATATATTAAGGTTAAGTGCTTATCAAGTTATTTATTAATAAAAACATTTAGATGGGAAACACCTAATTCTAATTATTAGCTAAAGAAGCAAAAGAAGTCAAAAAGCACTTGTGTTTCCTGAACACAAATTTATCTGGAATGCAAAGGTTTACTTGTATACTACCCTATAGACAAAGGTCTCATGGCAAGTCACAATAAAACTAATGTAAAACACAATTAAAATGAACTGACAATAAAAAGTCCTGAAATGGGAGGTGAGGTTGTGTCTTCAGCCAAAGGTAAAGGATAAAGAGGTACACACCTTTAGACTGTACATCATAGAACAGAAGCAAAACATTAGGGTTAGGTGACTCTACTAATGACACTAGTGAGCATTTGGGATTTTACTGGTGCAAAATGCAAGGTTACTAGAACTACTTGTCCCTAAGAATATAAGAACATATATAAGTATTAAACATTCCAAGGAAGCTATAAGCCCATATAACTTACTTTGGCTGTCCTCTTTTTTTCAGATTATCCAGTTTCAAGACTTCTTCCTCAGCTGTCATTTTTAAATCGCAGATAACCTAAAATGGAGTTCAATTTTAAGTTGTGGTTCAAAATATTAATTGCTGGTAGAGACCATGACCTAGCTGATGGAGGAAAATAACTGAAGACATCTCTTGTTGAAAATAAAATCAGTGTTTATCAAGAAATAAATTGCAAAATGGACTTTATTCCCCAATACCTGAACATTACTATAAATAGCCACCAGAAAAAAAGGCAAAAGATGAAATGATGGAGTACTTTTGAAACACGTATCCGAAGAATGCATGGAGAACTTCTACACTGATTTCAGTGAAATAAAGTAACTGGTTTTATTTCTATTAAATTCAGTGGAACCAAAATAAAATACAATTTTACCCAAGAACAATGTTGTTCACATATTAAAACACAAAACACCAAGTCACGGAATACACAGAAGACAGTAGTTAGACTCTTATCCTCAAGTAGGACTCTAATTTTCGGCAGATTCAGTAAACACAGCCGAGAGACAGTGTTTATGTCACTTAAGAGCAACAGTGAACAGTCAAGCATAGGGCCTTGCTTTAGGTCAGTGATGGTGAACCTTTTGAGCTCAGTGTGTCAAAATTCACAAGAAAACCTAGCTTAACTCAGGTGCTGTGTCACATCTAGAAATATCCATAATTTTTTTATATTTGTGGCTCTAGTAAAAAAGTTATATTTTTGATATATGTATTTTATTAAAAGCAAAAACAAATAATTCTTTACATTAGTGACTTTTGTTGCTAAATCTTCAATTGAAAGTTGGTATTTCGTACACTTCAAGAACAAGCAAGCACTACACGTCCAAGTGCCAGGGTGGCCATGTGTGTCACCCGAAAGGGCTTGGTGTGTCACTTGTGACACGCGTGTCATAGGTTGGCCATCACCGCTTTAGGTTAAAACAGTCAGAAGGAAAGCAGCAGGATTTTAAAAGAAAACCATGAAATATTAGCAGCAATCCAAATAGTCTCTACAGACATATCTGTCTGTCCTACAAGGAGAAAGATGGAAATAGGAAATGAAAATGTAGTCAGACGAATATTACGATCACTACTGCTAATCAAATAAAGTCCCATGGGCCACTTGAAGACACTGAATCAAACCAAAGAAAACTGCACACATGCCAATGCGAGATCTTAAACATGGAAGTCAAACTGAAACCTGGTAAATGGACATGATTATTCCTGGTAACAAACTCTAGTCCTAACTCAGATTCAATAGGTAAGCCAAGAAAGGGTGTATTTCTTCATAGAACATACTGTTAATATGAAATATGCTATCTCAAGGTGGGGTGTTGGCTTTTTTAAAGCACAGATGGCTTCAAAATAGGGTTGAACCAATATGTAAAGCAGGGCTATTAAGCAACGGGATGCTTCTACAGGCAGATGCCAGGACATCACGAGCAAAGCAAAATTGTGCCCTCATGTCCTGATCAGAATTATTTGAAAACTGTTAAGAGACTGCTCAGTTAGAGGGTAAGACACATAAAGGTTTACTACAATAGATATGATGCTAAAAAAATTCAGTTGAATGCTTACTTTAATGATGCAACAGTACATTAATTGAGGCCTTTTCTTTTTTTTGGGGGGGGGGGCGCAAACCTGTTTCCTAAGTTCTATCTTGGGAAGAAGAGGGAAGGAAGAGAAATTGAATAAAAATCTTCCACATTTGCCTTTATGTTCAGAGGATGGATACAACCTGCCTGATTAGAAGTTTCTTGCTATAAGGCTGAACACAATTATTTGCAACATTTAGCTTCCTAGACAAGTTCTGTTGATGAAACCACAAGTTCCTTCTGAAGTAATGAAATGTGTTGCATTTAGTTCTGCCTGAAATAAAGGTCCTTTCACACTACTGCTGGTATTGTTAACATCTCCTGTGGAATAAAGGATGCCAACAGTAGTGATCTCAAGATGATAAAAGAACTTCCACTCTTAAGATGCATATCATCATCACAAAGCTAGTCGTACTTAGATAAAAGGCACATTCAGACTATTGTGCTGTACAAATTCAAACTTGTTACCTGCCCTGAGACCTTTAGGTATAGGGTGGGATAGAAATACTACTACTACTACTAACAACAACAACAACAACACCGTTAAGGCCATAAATACCTGGGCCATACCAGTCATTAGATACACTGCAGGAATTGTGAACTGGACTCAGCAGGAGTTGGACAACTTAAGACAGAAAAACCAGAAAACTGATGACGATCCACCATGCACTACATCCTCGTAGTGATGTCGACAGGCTGTACTTGCCCAGGAAAGCAGGTGGTAGAGGACTTTTGCAAGTGAAGCAAACAGTGGAAGAAGAGAAGCATGCATTAGCAGATTATGTGGCAGAAAGCAAAGAATCAGCTTTGATTGAAGTCAACAACCAGAAGCTTCTCAAAGTGCAGCAAACCAAGAACCAGTACTGGAAAACTGCAATTCAACGCCGAACTGACAGCTGGTGCAATAAAACACTGCATGGACAGTTCCTGGAGAGCATCAAAGGCAAAGTGGACACGGAAAAGACCTGGTCTTGGCTTACAAATGGAACATTGAAAAAGGAAACAGAAGGACTGATTCTTGCTGCACAAGAACAAGCAATAAGAACAAATGCCATCAAAGCCAGAATTGAAAAATCAGGAGAAGATCCAAAGTGCCGACTCTGCAAAGAAATGGATGAAACAATCGACCATATACTCAGCTGCTGCAAGAAGATCGCACAAACTCATTACAAGCAGAGACACAATGCTGTAGCACAAATGATCCACTGGAACTTGTGCCAAAAGTATCATCTGCCTGTGGCAAAGAACTGGTGGGATCACAAGCCAGAAAAAGTTGTTGATAATGAACAGGCAAAACTACTTTGGGACTTTCTCAACAATCGTTGAGAAAGAGAAGGTGTGGATCATCGACGTTGCTATTCCAGGTGACAGCAGAATTGAGGAGAAACAGTTAGAGAAACTCGCCTGATATGAAGATCTTAGAATTGAACTACAGCGACTCTGGCAAAAACCAGTGAAAGTGGTCCCAGTCATCCTCGGCACACTGGGCACGGTGCCAAAAGATCTCAGCGGGCACCTAAAAACCATTGGCATTGACAAGATATCCATCTGCCAACTACAAAAAGCCACTTTACTGGGGTCTGCTCGCATAATTCGCCAATACATCACGCAGTCCTAGGTGCTTGGGAAGTGCCCGACTAGTGATATAATACGAAATCCAGCATAGTCATCTCGTTTGCTGTGTGTAACTGCTGTTTTACATAATAATAATAACTGTTCAGAGTGATTTTTAATACTTTAGGCACATTCTCTGAATAGGACACTTAAGACCATAGAGGAAACTTACCATTCAATTTGCTCCTGATTTAGTCAGCTGGAAAACTACACAGTGTGGGCCCAACTGCTAGTTACTCTTCTTGTAAAAAAAAAAACCCACTCCAATCTGACAATCAAGAACCCTACCAAAATCTATTAACAGCTGTACATGTGATTCCCACCAGTGTAAAATGAGCATGCCTAAAACTGCAGAGAAAAACTACACCATGGAAAGTTAAAACTCACCTGATTTAAATTAAGTTTATATTTCAAGGAATCTGCTGCTTTGAACTCTATTGCTTTTTTTATGGCTGCATTCAAATTGCTGATTTTCTGTGTTACCAAGACCTGAACACAATGTATATCTGTTACATAATAACTGGTGTTCATTATTAATTCTGTCTCTAATTTTCGTTTCCTAATGAGAAACAAACAAAAAACTAATTTAGATTTTGTAAAGCAGCTACATAAAACAGCACCTTACGCTGTAAAAGTGAAAATACCAGGTAATATTAAAAGGTGTTAAGGCCTATAACCAATGATTTTGTTCCTACTGCTTTAAAACATAGTCAATATTACGTGCTAAAGATGTGTAGTGCGCCCCTTCATTACAACAGTGAAAAAGCTCATGTTGTAAAACGCACTGAACAAGGACAAACTCTAATAACCAGATTCACATTCATGGCAAGGAAACACTGAAAATTCTATTTAATTCATCAGATTAATGCATGAGGAAGAGATCTGCCAGCTGCATGCATATTAAGCGATGAACGGTGACTAATCTTCAGTGGTGACCTGTGGAAATCAGAAGAGCAGGTAACAGCTAATTTGCTGTGAAGGAATTTCCCAGAAAGACTAAAGGACCCTAGCTCAGGATGGGATTTCACTGATCTACCAAGGACTGATGACACGAAGAGATCTGAGAGAGAATAAAAAGACACATAGCTCTATCTTTTTCCAGCTTGGTCAATGGACACTGACCAAGCCTTCTGATTTAGAGGGCCATGAGTCCTCCTGGCAAGCCATATGCACCTCCACACCGGAAGGCCTAGTAGGCTGAGAAAGTGGGCTGGCTGAACTTTGCCAGAACACTGTGGTTAGCAGAAATAGTCCTGTTTAGGCTGGCAGGGAAGTGAGGTCCAGGTGTGAGGGGAGAATGTAAGGAAAACAGGAAAACAACAGGGGCAGGCTGGGGATATATAAGAGAATTTGGAGAGACCAAGGGTAGGATAAGATAGATAGAAATTAGCAAAGGGCAGAGTCATTAGGCCTCTAATTACATTTATAAATTTAAGAATTTATATCCTACTTGGTCCCAGGGTAAGTCATGGTAATAAAGATTAAATACATACAAGAACCTAAAATAAACTTAAAATATAACCCTCCCTTCCTCAAGAAACACCCTCAAATTGTGCATCTATTCTAAGGGAGTGCAAGCCCAGCTAGAATTGCAAATACTCAAGTACCCAAACATGATCACTATCCACCCACAGTCTCTCTGTCTTGTCGGGATTCAACTTCACTAACTCAGATGTAATGGAGAAACAGATGAGTGTCATCTGCATACTGGTGACACTTCAACCCAAAACTCCTGATACTCTCCCAACAGCTTCATATAGATGTTAACATGCAGTGGGAATAAAATAATGCCCTGGGAGACCTCACAGCTCAGTTGCCAAGCCACAATCACCCAGTACCACTCGAGGTGATCACAAATTTGGAACTGGGAGGAAGATGGAGTGAAAATTCTTTTAAATAGCATTCTTTGTTAACCAAGACAAGCAGATCAAAGATAATTCATCGTGACCTGCCGTCTTGAAGCCTTTCTTCTCAGGTGTTAAATGAAAAATATTCAGCAATATTCATTTTGATTTCATGACCACCATTTTATTCTTATTGTCAACTTGATGGCATTTACAAAACCAACTACCTTCTCATAAGTTTCTTATCCTGGGAAGAAGGCGTTTGTAAAGTTAAGGATTTGGCTTATAAGAAAATCAGCATTATATAATGCTTGTATTGACACATTTATACAACGTATTGCCCTTTCCTCATGCCTCCATATCACAATACGCTGGCACTTTATTAATTTTATAATAAACATTTTGTCACACAGCATTAAGTCACAGAGAAGACTGTATTTGAGATTCACTAAAATGAGAAATTATACTCACGTGAAGGTTCATTTTCGACGGGGTCACGAGGTTGGTTCACTGAGGGTTGATCTCCTCTTGCCTTGCCCACTGACCGAGAGGAGGAGCTTTCTCCCCCTGTATATAACCCCCTCCTTGACCCAGCTTCCCAGTTTTATCTCGAGAAATCACCAGGTCAGGAAAAGGTAAACAAAGAGTTTATTCAACACTTATACACAATACAATCTCTACATCAGGATTCAACACTCTGTGCATGCTAACCACGTAACTACTCCAGGGTGGGGAACCAACCTCGTGACCCCGTCGAAAATGAACCTTCACGTGAGTATAATTTCTCATTTTCCGACGGGGTCAGCTTCAGTTGGTTCACTGAGGGACGTACCAAAGCCAATGTCCCCAGGGCGGGCTTATACTCTTAAAACAACTTACAAAGCATGTTGCAATACCCTTCGGCCAAAGGCCGCTTCTGCAGACCGAAACTGGTCTAATTTATAATGTTTTGTAAATGTAGATGGTGAACTCCAAACTGCCGCCCTACAGATCTCTTGTAGGGAAGCATTTTTAGCAAAGGCGGCCGAAGTAGCCGCGCTTCTAGTAGAGTGTGCCCAGATGTTGTCAGGTGCCTTAGTATTCTTAGCCTGATAAGCTGACATGATACATGACCGAATCCAAGAGGAGAGAGCCCTAGGGGAGGCCTTGTTACCCAAATTTGTCGGCTGAAAAGAAACAAACAAGGCTTGGGTCTTACGAATGCCCTTTGTACGGTTTAAGTACACCATCAAGGCCCTTCTAACATCTAACATGTGCATGTCCCTCTCTATCGGATGCCCCGGTTTTGGGCATAAAGAAGGTAAGTGAATCTCCTGCTGGTGATGAAAGGGAGTATTAACCTTAGGAACAAAAGTAGGTGCAAGCCTGAGTATAACTGAATCTGGCGTGATCTGGCAAAAGGGGTCTTCTATGGAGAGAGCCGCCATCTCTGACACACGCCTGGCTGATGTCATGGCCACTAGGAACAAAACTTTGAACGAAAGAAATTTTAGAGAAATGTCCTCTATGGGCTCAAAGGGTTCTTTTTTAAGAGCTGATAAAACTAAATGAAGGTCCCAAGATGGATATCTATGCACAACAGCTGGCTTAGATTGCTTTACCCCTTTTAAGAATAATTTAATATTACGATCTGCTGCCAAATCAGGGAGGGAAAAATTTTCCAGGACCGCTTGGAGTGCAAAAACCTGTCTCTGGAGCGTATTAAATCCCAGCCCTTTGTCCATACCCTCTTGCAGAAACATAATGATATGCGAGATAGTGGGATCCACCGGGTCGATCTGCTTGGCCGAGGCCCAGTGAAAAAACACCTTCCACGTAACATTGTACATACGAATCGTGGAAGCCCTTCTCGCCTTTAGCATAGTTTGAATAATTCTGGGCGTAAATCCCAACTGTTGTAGACGGCCCCGTTGAGTTTCCAGCCCGTCAGGGCAAGCCACTCCGGATCCGGATGGTTGATTGGTCCCTGTCTCAGAAGGTCTGGGAGGGTTGGGAGGCGCCAGGGCTTCTCTGTCAGCATTGACTGAAGTTGAGGGAACCATACCCTTCCCGGCCACAGGGGTGCTATAAGAATCACCGTGGCCCTTTCTTCCCGTACCCTCCTTAGAAACTTGGAAATCAACGGCAGCGGTGGGAATGCGTATAAAAGGCCTTTCGGCCACGGAGCTGATAGAGCGTCCATGTCTAGAGCCCTTTGGTCGCGGTATCGTGTTATGTACACAGGTAGTTGATGATTTTCGTGGGAGGCAAACAGGTCGACCACCGGGACCCCCCAGGCCTGCACAATTTTCTGGAAGACTGCCGGGTTGAGCTGCCATTCTGCCTGGGATACCTCCTGCCTGCTCAAACGATCTGCCAGCACATTCGAGCTTCCCTGCACATGAATGGCACAGATAGATAATAAGTTAGACTCGGCCCACTGGAACAGCTGATAGGATAGCAACATGAGGGAACGAGACCTGGTCCCTCCTTGCCTATTTATGTGAGCCTTTGCTGTTGTGTTGTCTGTGGCAACCAAGACATGTTGATGCCTTACGAGGCGAGCAAAACTACGGAGGGCCATAAGAATGGCCTTCAGCTCTAACCAGTTAATCTGGTGCTTAGAGTCCAACCTGCTCCATAGCCCCTGAGCCGTATGGCCCATACAATGCGCTCCCCAGCCCGTAAGGCTTGCGTCCGTGGTGACCAAAATGCGTCTAGATTCTCCTATAGGCACCCCTTTCACCAAATTAGGCCTGCTGTTCCACCACTGCAAGGACTTCCGAACCTGTAGTGGGATAGATACGTAAACCCTTGTTGAGTGAGCAATTGCTGATGCCCAAGGCAATAGAAACCACTGTAAAGGCCTGGCATGTATTTGTGCCCAGGGGACCAACCTTAGAACCGAAATCATTTTCCCCAGCAAAGACGCTAGATCCAATATGTTCACCCGTGATAACCGGTTGATCTGGCTTAGAGCAGTCAATAGGGATTCCACCCTATCGTTGGAGGGATACACCTTATCCAACACTGTATTAATAAGAGCCCCCAGGTGCACAATGGACTGACATGGTTCTAAAGAACTCTTATCAATGTTGATAACAAAACCATGTCCTTCCAGGAGGTCAATGGTACGCTTGACCGCCCAGGTGGCATGTCCCGGATCCGGACTGCGGATGATCAGATCATCCAAATAGGCATAAATAGGGACTCCTTGGACCCTAAGATTTCGGACTAGAGGGGCCAAACATTTAGTGAAGGCACGAGGGGCGAGGCTTAGTCCGAACGGGAGACAGGTGTACTGGAAGTGGAGATTTCCCACCTGAAAACGAAGAAACCTTCTATGGGAAGGTAATATAGGCAAATGATGGTAGGCGTTCTTTAAATCTACGCTCACCAGCCAATCCCCTTTGTGAATCGCAGTACGGATGGAAGAGAGAGATTCGATTTTGAACTTCTTCCTTAACAAGAATTTATTTAGAAACTTTAAATCTAATATGGCCCTCCAGGAACCACCTTTCCTAGGTACTAGAAACAAATTTGAATACACTCCAACATTATACTCATGTGGAGGAACTGGTTCAATTGCTGCCATATTTAACAACTCAGAGATCTCTGCCATCAGAGCAGCTCTTTTTTGTTGATCTGAAGGGACCTTGGTCTTAATAACATGACCCCTAGGAACTGATCGGAACTCCAACGCATAGCCCTTGGTGACTATATCCAGAACCCAAGGGTCCGAGACATCCACTTCCCATGCCTCTACAAAGAATTGCAGCCGTCCCCCCACTGGTGGCTGCTTGTCCCGACTTTCAGGGATTGAAAGCTTGATGCTTTGTAGGGCGAAAGGAACGCTGATATGTTCCTCTTGGCTTGTACTGGGCCGATGTCGATGGCTGATTGTACTGGGATTGATAGGTACGGCTCCAGTGCGGTTGCTGCTTGTCTTGCTGGTGATAAGATGGACGCTGAGCAGTAGAAGGTTGTTTGCTGTAAGGCTTTTTGGTGTAAGATCTCCTTTCTTTTCCCTTATAAGGCCCCGAAGTAGATGGATTAGATGGAAGAATCAGTTTCTTACTTTTCGATTCGATCAAGAAATCTTTCAAAACATCCTGACCAAATAATTTTCCGCCTCGAAATGGAAGGGACACCACTTTCATCTTTGATGCGTGATCGATGTTCCAATGCCTAAGCCACAACAGCCTTCTGGCTGCTGTGGAGGCTCCCAGTGCTTTGGTGTTTAGCTGAAAGGTGTCTAAGGCGGAGTCAGCGCAAAAGGCTAAAGCATGTCTCACGTCCTTTAAGAGTTGCTTAGATCTCTTTGATATGGACGGATCTGACATGATCTCATCTGTCCACTTTAATGCTCCTCTAGCGAAAAGGGACACTGAAGATGATGCTCTGGCCGCCATAGCTGATGCTTGAAAATCCCGTTTAAGCATCACTTCCTGTCTTCTCTCGCTTCCCTGTTTCAAATTGGCCAATCCCTCTTGGGGAAAAATGTGGTTTGATACCAGTTGTAAGACAGGCTGGTCCAATTCAGGCACCGCCCACATGGCGCTAGAGGCGTCTGGGGGAGCAAACATCTTGACCAAGTAAGAAGGAAATCTCTTTGTAGAGCAGGGAGTTTCCCAATCTTTCCTGGCCATTCTTTGGAAGGCCTCTGGAACCACCAAGGATTCTAATTCTAAAGGTGCAGGTAGTAAGAGATCCTGAGCTTCTGCCATCTCTTTTTCTTTTGCCTCCTGGCCAGTCGCCTGCATATTAAGTGAGATCCTTAAGCAATTTAAGAGTCTCGGATACTCCTCTTTAGAAAAAAGCTTTTGTCCAGAGGATGCTGGTGCTTCGGTATCTTGATCATCAGACACAGAATCTGGATCATGTTCCTCAGAAGCTGATAGCTCACCTTCTTCAGTTACTGGTTGGCCCAGTGCTCTGGCTAAATCTGAATGAGCTCTTGCTGTCCATGGAAGGGATTCATGTGACGCATAGGACCGTTCTTCTGAAAACGTGTCAGAAGCAGGAGACACTGATCTGGCCCGGACCTCTGAACGCGAAGTAGCTGACCTGCCATCATCTTTAGATTTTGAATGAGCTCGAGAAGAGTGCTTAACTCCTTTTGCCTTTTTCGCTAGGACCTCAGCAGACTGAAGTTGAGGTGAAGGAGATCTCACCCTCTTAGCAGGAAACCTCTTGTCAAACTCAGCTTGAAAAAACTTAGAAAACATTTCCTGAAATACAGCTTCTTGGTCAGCAGATGGCGCTGCAGACTTATCTTTCGCCTTTTTTGAAGTAGTAGATTGCAAAGACTTAGAGCCAGAGGTATGCTTAGACTTTGATTGAGCTTTTTTAGGTGCCTGGTCTTTTTCTCCCTGGCCTTTCTTAGCTTTAGGCACAGGGGAGGGAGGATTTCCCTTTGGGTCTTCATCCTTCTCAGACCCCCGTTTAGGGGATGGGTCTGGCAGCCCCACAGAAGACATCCTATTCAGCTACAGGGTTAACTATATACAGGAATTTTACTTCAGTCTCTGCACTGGCAGGCTTGTAAAAGTCCGTTTTTTTTTGTTTGTTTGTTTGTTTTTTGTTTTTTAACTATATACACTATATACAATACTCCAACCTGCAGCCGCTTCTTTCCCTTGAAATGAAGGCGAAGAACGCTCTCTTCCCGTATCTCCTAAACCTGGGAGAGGGAAAAAACGCCGTCGCTGAAGAGGCTACAAAAACGCCGCTGAGCCGAGCGTGGTTGGGCTGCCCGCCAGTAGAGACGAAAAAACGCCACTCTAGCGCGTCCTCTCTATGGCGGCTCGGGAGGGCTCTGCAATTTCGGCTCTGTCAACGGAGGGAGGTAAGTGCAGCCGCTGCAAGCCGAACGGCGCCGAAAACGCCCTTCTGCGTGGCGTTAGAAAACAGAGGGAGCTGTACCCCTTTTCTTTCCCTCCCTGCTAGTCTTTGCCGCGTACGCCGGCAGCTAGCTGCATTCGCCCAGCCGGGTGAATGCCTTATTATGCCTATGCGCTAAAAGCGCTTCAGGCTCCAGGGGAAACACCTTTTCTGGCGCAGTCAAAATTCTTGTAGAGCGATAGCGGTGTGGGATCAAGGCAGACCGAGAGATAAAACTGGGAAGCTGGGTCAAGGAGGGGGTTATATACAGGGGGAGAAAGCTCCTCCTCTCGGTCAGTGGGCAAGGCAAGAGGAGATCAACCCTCAGTGAACCAACTGAAGCTGACCCCGTCGGAAAATACTTAAGTATCAGGAGAAGGGATTCAAACCATTACCTTGACTTCAGAGAAGAAATAACACCAGCAAACGTGTTATTAATTACATCCATGATCTTGCTTTCGTTGTCCTTCACTTCAGTAACCAAGTATTCAAGCATCTTTGTTTTTGAGAAATAAACAAATATGTAACCATGTATAAACTTTACAGAACTCCAGTTACAGTACAAACATTGCTAGACATGCAATGCTCAAAAGTCTTTATTATCTCCCCCTGAATTTTCCTCAGTTTGTTGGGAGTCAAAACTTCTAAATATTTAATCTGAATAACGTTATGAAAGTTCTCTTTTCTTAACTTTTTTATTCACTGTATTTCTATATAGACCTGCCCAAATATTGAGATCTCAAGGGGAGGGCCTTCTTGTACTCCCTCCATTCTCAAGGGGTGCAAGGGGTAGGCAAAATAGCCGCGCTTGGAAGATTCACCTACATTATACAGTTTTCAGTGCCAAGTTAAAACATCTCTTCACTCAGGCATTTGATGTTTAGCTTCCTTTGTATGTGTTCCTGCCAGGGAGGATGGAAGGGATGGTTATATTTTAAAGATGTTTTAAGGATGCTTTTTTATTTTATCTTTTAATTATTGTGACCAACCGGGGACTTTTTGGGAAGGGCAGGATATAAAGTTTTAAAATAAACATTTAATGATGCTTATCAAAATGTAAGCATTCCCTACCACACAGAAAACAGTTAACTGTGCAAGATGGGGTAAGCATATTATTTATAAAGTTATTTACTTTCATTATTTCAGATTCAGGAGTGGAAAGGAAGAAGAAGAAAAGTTGGCTTTTCTACCCAGCTTTTCTCCTCTATTGAAGGGGACTCAAAGCAGCTGACAAAGCTTTTTATTCTTCTCCCCACAACAGAACACCCTGTGAGGTGGGTGGGGCTGCGAGTCAGAAGAGAGCTGTGACTAGCCCAAAGTCACACAGCTGGTTTTGTGGGGAGGATGGAATCAAACCTGGTATTCCCAGATAAAAGTTCAGCTCCCTATCCACTAAACCGAATTGGCTCAGAATGTATACCACAGACCTGAGAAGCTAAAAGCAATCAACTACCCCTACTGAAAAGAAATCCTAAATATCATCCCCAGCAAGACACTGCTTGCAAGATATAATCAAAAGTGATGTGATGAAAAGGATCTTGCTTACTTAACTTATAACACTGGTATCTTGCCCTTCACCTGGAGGGCCTTAACAAATTTACAGGATAAAATAGAACACTTAAAACAAATTTAAAATACACATCCAAAATTGTTCACCTTGGCAGGATTAAATAAAAATCAAATGCATGGGTGAAGACTCCCCCCCCTTTTTTTAAACCAGGCATTGAAAACCATGTAAAACTGGGTGTCTGATGTACCTCCATTTGGGGGCTATTCCAAAACTGGGAGGGCCACCACAAAGAAGGCTCTGTTTTGTGTTGCAGCCCCTCACACCTCTGAGGATAGCAGAATGATGAAGAAGCCTTCACTTTGTGATCTTAAAGCACAGGAGGATATATTTGGGATAGGCACTCCTTTAGATATTTGGGCCCCAAGCCATTTAGCGCTTGTGTTGGATTCCGTAACAAACTGGTAGCCCTTGCAGCTTCCTCAAGACTGGCTGGTCACGCCAGCCAGAAAGCTCAGCCAGCATCTGTACTGTTGTATTGCGCCAAAGCTGGTAAACCAGTCAGAGATGGAGGTAAGCATTCCTATCCACTGCTCTCATCTGAGCTTCAAGTTATAACAATGAACCCAGAAGTACCCCCTGATCACACAAGCTTTCTTTCAGGGACAAAATAATCCCCTCAGGAACTAAGTGACATCTAACTTCCTGAACTTGAAAGGCTGTAACACACAATACCTCTGTCTCATCTGGATTTGGTTTCAATTTATTGGTCTACATGTAGCACATTACTGCTGCCAGGCAGCAGCAATCAGGCACATCAATTGCCTCATATGATCCAGAAAGACAGAGACACAGCGTTGGGTGTCATATCAGACATTCACAATGTGCAATGTTGTGCAGGAACAGAAATCTCAAGGCCAAGTTTGCTAGCAAATGCTGTGGTTCTATTCTAACTGTATAGTCCAAGTATGACTGCTTTATGTCCACTGATGTTATGATAATCTTCTTAGCTCCGTAAGAAAGGGTCAGCCTGACTTTAGAGACAAATCTCGCAACACAATTGGACATGAAAAGTCACGTGACTCCATGTTTTGGGATCTGCTAAGCCAGGGTTTCCCAAACTATGGGTCGCGACCCACTGGTGGGTCGCGAGCGAATATTGAGTGGGCCCTGCCTGTAGAATGACACACCAACCAACCGAGCTTTTATTCATATTGGTAATGGTTAAATTTCCTAGAGGTGGGTCCCAAGTTGGTAAATTTATATTAGATGGGTCGTAGCCCAGACAACTTTGGGAACCACTGTGCTAAGCAGTTCCAGCCTGCTGCGTTCATGCCCGAGTGATTTATTTCAGGCCTAATCTGCAACATGTGTTCCATGCACTGGTGGTGCCTTACTCCAAATCTCCAGATTACCTCTCCCAGTGGCTTCATATATACTTTAAACAGCACAGGCAACAGAACCAACCCCTGAGGAACTCTGTAAGAGCTCCCATGGAACCAAACAAAAGTTTATGCTACTTTTTGAAGTCTGCTTTGGAGATGGAAATAAAACCATTAAAGAACAGTGTTGTCAGTTCCCAATCTCTTAAGTGACTCTATTAGAATTCCATGGTATCAACAACCACTGAGAGATCAAGGCACCTCCAGGTGAAGAGTGAGATACAAACTTCATAAAGCAAATCAATTTCCAATCAGACTAAAGAATATCTGCCACAATATTAAAAACCATTGGTATCCAGGGATCCCAAAAGGACAGTTTACCAGATACTCTCATGCCAAACATTGCCAGATAACAGTTTTATGAACAGCCCTTAGTTTAAGCAACTAAAATTTAAATATCATACACCAGGTTGAGGCATAGAATGTTTTGGTTTACCTCTTCCGTAACCTTCATCTCCTGAAGATTGTTTATAGCTACTTCCAAAGCTTCCTCTAGTTCTAGAAGTTTGCGATCCTGAAATATCCATAGGTAATATTACACTTAAGTTTTTCAAACAAAAAGCATTAACAAATTTTAAATTAGAATTCCAAAAAGACAGCATATTACAAAGGCGTAAGTAATTTTAAATTCACTGAATAACCTACTTTCTACATTACTACAAAGTACCATATGACATAATCATACCATGTTGTAATTTTTGGGAGTACTGGGGTTTTCCGTTGCCAGGCCTCTAATTGATAATTATTTGCACAACCCTGTTCAACAATGCTGAACTCTACTGATCTGGAGCAGTTTGGGGAAGCACTCTCTGCAGATGCCTACGCTCTCTTCTTTTGAGTGCTGGTGCTCATCTACCACACACTTTTTAAAAATGATACCATTTATTCTGATAAGCTCTAATTATTTGGACTGGACACTTTTAAAACAATGGACAATAATTAAGTCTTGCTTTGTATAACACAATGATTGTTTTCAGAAATCCCTCACGTTAGGCTATCAGCTTTAAAAAACAATTGATAAGATCTCTACTCCCAAATGGAAAGTTCTCACTTACGTGAGCTTCCGTGCCAGCTGGATAACAGCAGACTAACGATGGGTTATGCCTGCTTGCATCTGCTCCCACGACCACCAGGCGGTCCTGAATTTTTATTGGTGCATTTATTTATTTATTTATATTTACATCCTGCCCCATTTATATTTATATCCCGCATCTGCTGAGAGAGCTCCAGTTCAACTAAAGGGAGTAGTGTGTACTTGTTTGGAGCAGAGATCTGGAACATAAAACACAAGATTAGTTATGAATGGGATGTCTGCTGTCATCCATCTGGAACGGAAGCTCATGTAAGTATGACAACTTTCCGTTCCCAGACGGATGCTAGCAGAATAACGATGGGATATACCAAAGTTTTCCCATATGGGCAGGTAATCTCCATTTCCCAAGGAATAGCACCTTACCATGAGTGAAAACACATGTTGCAAGACTCTGCAACCAAAAGAAGCATCTGCTGACCTTTAAATGTCCAGGCAATACTGCTTCATGAATGTAGAGGGAGATGCCCAAGCCGCTGCTTTGTAACTCTCCTGTACAGTGGCATATGTGGCAAATGCTGCTGAAGTGGCCACACTGCGCGTGAAATGGGCCTGTATTTCAGGTAGAGGGCTAGTTTTGCGAACCTGACAAGCTAGTGATTTCACTGCCCTGATCCAGGACAAAAAGACTCTCAAAGATGCCTCCTTTCCCAGATATGCGGGTGGAAGCACACTCATCGCCCTATGGATGTCCAAACAGTGCCACGATTGCTCAAATCTGTGTGTTGGTTTGGGAAAGAGCATTGGTAAACAGATGTATTGTGTTCTATGAAAAACTATCAATCTTAGGTTTGTAAGCTGGGTCTAATCTCAATATCACCAAATCAGGTGTAAATCTGCATAGTGCGAAATTAACAGACAATGCCACTAGGTCGGAAACCCTGCGGACAGAAGTCATTGCAACAAGGAACAAAACTTTGTATGACAACAGTTTGAGAGAAACTTCACGAATAGGCTAGAAGGGTGTGCCCGTCATAACTGCAAGAACCAAATCAAAGTCCCATGTGGGATAATTCCACAATATTCTGAACCCTCTCAGGAGCTGGGGCAATGGCAAAATCCGCGGTGTTAACGAGAGCTCCTAAATGACAAATCAACTGTTTCAGGGTGAGATAACTCTTTTCAAAATTAACCAAGAACCCATGAGAGGTAATTACCTGAATGGTTCTCTGGGTGGAGGAAATGGCCTGAGAGGGAGATTTAGCTGTGACGAGTTCATCCAAATAAGGATCTATGGAAATATCCAATCTTAATAATTCAACCAAATTTTAGAGACTTTTAGAGAAAACAAGAGGAGGAAAGCCCAAAGGGAAAGGAGGTATATTTATAGTGTAGCTCCCCAGCTTGGAAGCATAAATACTTCCTGTCCCTAGAGTGGCCCAGAATATGAAGAAAGGTACTAAATCAATAGAGGTCATAAACATGTTTTCTTCCAATTGAGAGAATCAATTCTGAAGTAAATTTTACGCATAAATTTATTAACATATTTCAGGTCTAACACTGCACAGAATTTCCCCCCTTTCTTGGTAACTAAGAACAGAACTGAGTATACTCTTGCCCTCTGTTCCCCAGTAGGAACAATTTCTATAGCACCCATAGAAAGCAATTTTTCAATAGCAGTAGCAAAATGAGTTTTGTGGACATTGGAAAATAAAGGAACAGCAACATGTCTTAGGTAACTCTTCAAACTCTAGCCTATAACCTTGGTGATCCGAGGGCCCATTTTAATATTCAGGGTGTTAGAAATAGCATTAACCACTGAACCCACATGACCGTAAGCGAACAGTCTAGTAGCATTATGAGGCTGGGCCTCGACTGGTTGTTCATTCTCCTTGCCTGAGGCCTGTGACGGGTCTTTTGGCCCAGTCAGGGACAAAACCATAGAAATACTGGTCTCCTGTGTAGGACCATTAGGACCAGCTGGGGTCGAAACCATAGAAATGCTGGATGGTTCCTGGGAAGGAACTTGAGCATCAGTCTGTGAAGAAACTGCAATGTTAGCACTAACGGCAATAGCATCAACACGAGCAACTTCTAGGGTTTTTCCCCCACTAGCACTTGAAGTACCCATTAAGGATCTTTAATGGGTACTTTAGTGCTAGTGGAAAAACCACCCTAGAGTGCTAGGTGCCCTCTTATTATTTATTTGTATTGCTATCCTGCCCTATACCCGAAGGTCTCAGGGCGGGTTACAATATTATATTAATTTTAAACAGGTCCCTGCCCTCAGGCTTATATTCTAAAGAGACAAGGTACAAAAAGAAAATGGTGTGGGAGGGAACAGGGACACTCTGGCACTCTGACACTCTTTTTTTTTTCTTTTCCATTCCCCACAGACAAGATGGCTCCTTCATAGCCTGCATGGTGACAGTTGGGAGGGAGGGGTCAATGCTGAGAGATAGATGGAAGGTACTCACCCAGTTTCCTTCTAATTTTTTTGTCTCAGCAGATGTCGCACCAAGAGTGTTATTGGAGGCCCTGTGGCCTGAACTAGAAGGATTTGTAGCAGTCACAGCCATTTCAGAATGGGATTTATGCAAGTCTCCTGTAGGTGGCACCTTATGTCTCTTATAATAGCAACAGTGATGTTTAAGAAAAGCTTAAGATTTGTTCCTCCTCTTTTTATGCGTGGCTAGAGAAGAGGCCAACTTTAAGATTAATGCTGTGTCAGAATCAGAGCTTGAAGTATAAGGGGTCCTATGTTCATAAGCATAGGCAGTATCAGAGCATCTACGGTCCCTGCCACACTTTCCTGCCATAAAGTGCCTGCACACACCAGCGCACAGCTCCTAAGAGGGGCTGCACTCATCATAGTCATTTTGGCGGGAACTGCGTGGATGGGGTGAGAAAAAAACGGCTGGGCCTCTCCCGTGATCGGTTGCGTTGGTAGCCTCTGCCACGTTCCAAACTGTTGCTGGGGAAATGGCGACTGTAACCTTTATTGCTCCAGCTAAAGACTTGCCTGGCACAATGAGGCGAAGGGGTGAGGTGACAACCTCCCTCTGCTGCACGGCGGCCTCCTTGGCGAAACGAGGATCTGTCTCGTGTTTGGGGCTAACGGTGATGGTGGCTCTACAGGCAAAGAGGAGCAGTAATGGGGGAAAGTACTGCGGTCTCAAATCACTGACCCTTCCTTTGCATGGCGATCCCAGCGCTGATAATGCCGAGGGGATGAGGACAGAGTGCTGGGCCCGGCCTCTTCCCAACCCTGGACTGGGGCAAGCTGATGGTCTTTCCCTCAGGGTAGGAGCTGGGGGGGGGGAGTGTGTGAACTGGATCACTCACCTCACCAGATTCTTTGTCTAGGGAAATAAAGGGAAATAAAGGGGGTGATGAAGTGAGGCAAGGGACAGGGGGAGGAGGAGCCCCAGCCTTACCTGAGGTAATTTCCCAAGCCCTTTGATGGCTGGTGGATTAAGCCCACTCCATGTCCTTATCCGGGAGGGGGGGGGAGGAGGGTAATCCTGGCCAGGGGGAGGAAAAAAACCCTCAAACGGAGAGGGTGATTCGGTGTCCAAAAGAAAAACTTCAGGCCAGCTTTGGCAAACTGTGTCCAATGTATTAGGGGTGCCAGCCGCCCTCCCCCAGCCAACCGGAAGGCAGGGAAGAACCAATGTCCTACCCCTGCTATCCGATAAATAAATCCAAAGACTCCAGATCCAGATGAAGACATTTCAATGAGGTGAGGTGGACAGCCAGATGATCAAGGTTGAACTGGAGTCCTTTCAGCAGATGCACCAATAAAAATTCAGGAGAGCGGTTGTGGCAACAGATATAAGCAGGCATAATCCATTGTTGGCCTGCTTCCATCCTCTGGGAACTGCTAGTTCTCCGTACATGCACAGCATGGTTTTGCACAGTGGTAGTTCCATGTTATGTAAGGGAAACTGGATTCTTTCATCCCCACATGCAAGCAAAACTGTGCTATGGAAGTACCACTTTATTTGAGAAACAACTACCATAGTTTATTCTATTTGCCAATCATAGGTATAAGGGAATTTCCACCTGAATTTATTTCTGCAATTTCTGTTTAAGCGGCTCTATTAAATACGTAAGCATCACATTAACCGTAGAACAAAGATCGGGGTAGTCTGATTTTGCTTATACATAGTGACTTTTGCTTAACAGGATTACATTAAAGCTAATTTGTATTTTGACTATGTAAAATTACCACTGAGGGGAAAACACGGCCAAAAGCACTTCCCCTAAAGCAGGGTGTCAAACTCAAAAACACATTTGGGGCAAAACTAAAAACTTGGACAAAGTCATGGGCCAACCTTGATATTTACTGAGAAAATGCTACGACTGAGGGATTTTTTTTCTGCTTATCAGATATAACAATGAACCTTTTCATATGGAAGCAAACTTTAAGTTTTGCTTAAACGTTGAATATGGAACAAGCAAAGCTTAATACAATAAGCACATGTGAAATCAAATATCAAATAAAAGAAACACCTGTAGCATTCACTTTTCTAGAAAGCTTGTTTTCCACCTCTCATTTGGCCATTTTTTGGGAGGGGTGGCCCGATGTGACTCATAGCACAAGGTAGCTAATGAATGTCAAGAGAGGGAGCTTGTGGGTCCTGGCTGATACACCAACAGAGCATTCTGAGATTTATAGTATTAGTGGTGCATGTGCTGTCTACAGGCAGGCCAAATATAATTACACTGCAGACAGTTTTGGCCCACGGGCCAGAGTTTGACATCTAGGCCCTAAAGCAATCAGAATTCCTAGAACAGAACCTCCACATTATGACAGAAAATTATGTATATAGTTTGTGGTTCCAAGGAGAAAAATACATCAATTCAACACAAGTTTATACCACCATGATGAAAGGACTAGGAAAGACAAATGACTATTAACCAAATTTAGCTTAAGCGTAATTATATTTATATTACTAATTTCACTATATATCAAACTAAGGAAATGGTTTACATACCATACTTTTCATAGACGCTTCTAAAGGTGGACTAGAAATCCAGCTAGGTCGGTTTGTTGTCTTACTGTTTTCTTTGGTACTCTGATTATTATTAGTCCTACAAAGCCAAAATGTTATATTTCTGAATAAAAATAAATCTTAATGCACATCCTTACAGAAGTAAAAACCTTCAATTTCCCTGTTTATTTTAGATGAGCAAGCCACTCCCAAACAAGTAGCTATGTAAAATTGTATCAGTACAGCAACCTGCTATTACAAAAATGAAGGCAAGTGTTGGTTTCATGGGAAAACTCAATAAGGAAATACATTAACTTAAACAGAATCAAGGGCAGCAGTGCAGCACAGAGAACCAATCAATACTGGAAATAAGTTTGCAAAATTAGCACTACTAGCTGTGAATGCATTCTACCCAAATATGCCAAGTCCTTTCTAATTCTCTTTTCAATCACCAAAGATAATCTAAAGATGTGTTAACCTTTTAGATGAGATACTCCTCATACGAACTTTTTGTTCGAAACTCAAAGTCACCTGAAAAATGGAGCAGAATGATCAAAGTGAACTCCTATCCACAAAACGAACTACATAATGGAATCTTGCCCACCCTCACCTCTTCTCTCTTGAGAAAGGCTAAACATTTTCTGCCTGGTATTATTTTGGGACATTAATTTATATGTGGTTAATTTATATGTGTTGAGTTGTTTATATACATCACTTCAATGCTTACAATTAACAGTACAATTCTATATACATTTTGCTAAAAAGCAACCCTTAAAGTTTTAATGAAGTTTAGTCTGCAATCCTGTAACATTCAGAATAAGTTCTCTTAATTCAGAGCCATAAGGATATAAACACGCAGCATCAGCCTACTATCTTGTTGATCAATTACAGAAGTTCAATTTACAAATATTTAATGACTATATCTTACACAAGTTTAAAAAATATAAACATGAGGCACGAATCTTAAATTTTCTTTACTTAGCTGCATAGTTGTGAATTACAAAATGTGAGTTGTAAACCAACAACTTAACTAGGCAGATAATTAACAATGACATTTTGGGTAGCAAATTTTCTCAAAATAATTTGTAAAAAAATTCATAAGCTCAATATTATAATAAAGTTTAGAAGGAACTCAGTGAGATAATAAAAAAGAGAAATGCACAATGAGAGTGCCAGTTCCAGGCATTAAGAAAATTAACTGAAGAAACAATCCCTTCAACTCCCTATCAAAATCAATCTTGTTGAAGACAGGAACAGCAAAATACAAGCGCTCAAAAATTGTTCCCATTCATAAATCTTATGTTAAATATTATACATTCTACCCTCAATTACAAATCTTTGGGAGTCTCACAAGTTTTAAAAGGAGCAAGAGCAACTCAAGAGTTCAGCTTTTTTAACTTTGGGTCAGGGTGGCTTACCCTGGCCCAAGGTAACAGCCATCAGTGAGAATATGGATTAAATTTGGCTGATCTTTTCTTCCCTGTTCATCTTTTCCCTCCTCTCACGTCTTTTAGATTGAAGGCATAGGTTACAACCATTTTTATTTGTCTTATCTAAAGCATTCAAGGAATTACAGGATAAAAATGATTTAATAAAAAGTCAATTACATAAGCATCCTTGCACTTTCTGCACTCATGATCACTGTCCTACCCACATCAGCCAAAGTCATTAACTTTTCACTGCCACCTTAACCAATTCAATTACCTTTGAAGCACAGCTGTCTGGATAACAAACCTTTGTTGAATTCTTAAACTGTGAGTCTAAGAAGGAATTATTACCACCATTATCTAAAGAGAAACAAACAACCCACTTAAAAATTAGTAAGTACCAAAACCTGAAAAACATTTTTATGGTTCTTCACTCAATAAAGGTACAGAAGGAAAAGAAAATGGAAGTAACTCTTTTCTTCAATACACAGCTGACCCAGATTTCTTCTAATTTTTCAGCAATAGCAGCACCAAAAAACCTGCCCATGAGAAAACTGAACTCTGCCAGATCCAAACTTCATTTGAGAAAGGACTCCCCAAAGACTATGCAGGAAGGCTTATTCAACAGCTTATTCAACTATGCAGGCAGGCTGCATGTGCTTAAGTAGTCATAGGTAAATGAAAATTCATTTTTGAAGGCAAAAGCATTAGCCTGATCATGGTTTCATTTATTTAAAGTATTTATATACCACTTTCCATTAAAATATAGTTTTTGAAACAGTGTATAAAAAACAGCTAAAATAAGTTTTAGAAAAACATGATTTAATAGTGCAAAACAAAATAGTATCCAAAAAAAAGTTCTGTATGGAGAGACAGGAGAGAGGTCTCTGTACAGTGGTACCTTGACATACGAGTTTAATTTGTTCCGTAACCTTGCTCTTATGTCAAATCGCTCGTATCTCAAAGCAATTTTCCCATTAATCCATTCCAGCTCCCAAAACACCACCTCAGTTGTTTTTGTTATGTACTGTACTGTATTTACATACTCGTATCTCAAATCTTGCTCTCATCTCAAAGCAAAATATCACTCGCTCGGCGGCTTGTATCTCAAAACACTTGTATGTCAGGGCACTTGTATGTCGAGGTACCACTGTACTTCCCCGTCCAATTCTCCTTTTCAGTTCTCCTAATACTTTTAGGGGGGAAAATAGGATTGCACTTTTAGGCTTGGATTCTACCTTTAGGAATGGCATCCTGATGCCAAATGCCATTAAATTCCAGAGCTTCTCTCCAAACAAGCACAGGCCTGTTCTGCATGTAGCAGATTTTGATCTGGATTCACCAGATCTACTAATCCAGATCATAGAGAGGCAAGGGCTAGATTCGCACTGACAAAACTAATGCATTCAAGCCTCCCCAAGGCTATGGTGCACTGCTGAATAGCTCCCAGTTAACTATGGAACACAGAAGTACATCATCTGCTCACCTCCATGATCTGGATTACAGGCCCCACTGTGGTTGTAGATCCAATATATTGGGTGTACAATAGATCCAGATCTGGCCTCTTAATCCAGATCTGGCTCCATGTTTTGCAGATGGAGCCGTACTAACAGGGACATGGCTTCTTTGATTCATATTAACATGCAGATCAGGAGGCCCAGGATCTGGACCAGATGCCCTGTAATCCGGATCTAGAGGTAAATACAGGAAAACACACACATAATGCTGGGCAGACAATGATCCTCCAACTTCATAAAACATAGTCTTCTGAGGTTTTACTGTACAGCTGCCCTGGACTCTACCAGAATAAGCCACCTGGGCTTTTTATACATAGAGACATTCTACTGTGGTTAGTAATGCCTTGTCTCAGCCTATCAACCAACTGTATTAGTGAAAGGTAATATCTTGTATTGTCCTGCATATTATTACTGACTGAAATTGCCACATGCAAATATAGCCAGGGTCCCCACACCATTAATATTTTGCAGAGAGAAGGAAATTTTGGTCAAAGGCATTGCTGAATTACAAACTACATCTGCTGAAATTCCCACTTCTGCATATACTAAAAATAAGTTCCAAATGTTGCAAGAATGTAGCTTGCATTGTAATACTTTAATATTGTGAGCTACTTTGAGCGATCATATTAACACAAAAACAAAAGGCAATACTTCACCAAGAAAACTCCCTGGGTTTTATTTTGGGTCAGCCACTCTCCCTAACCTAACTATTGTGAAAATAAAATTGCAGAAAGAACCAGAATAATGCCTGCCTGCACTCTTTTCAAAGGCAAAATACATATAATTTTTAAAGCTGTGCAATATTTTAGCAGCTCACCAAAACTAAAGCATTCAATCTTAACGATTTGTTAGCTGCTTGAAGCTTATACGCTTAATGAGAAATGGTATATATACATGTATCATATATATTAAACACATGGAACACTTCATGAATTTGCGTATCATCCTTGTGTAGGGTCCATGCTAATCTTCTCTGTTCCAATTTGAGTATGTGCTCCCGAGGGAGCACATGGGAAGTGGTATATATTTTAAATAAATAAAAGCAGTTACAGAACAACTGAAATTAAAGCAAGTGTTGGTCTCTACTCCACAGAGCTATTGCTGGGATAAAATGGAGAAAGGATTCAAATGCTTTGAAGCCTTCAAATAAAAGCACAAGGCAAACGCAACGACTTTTTAACGTATTAAACGCATATGCCCCCTTCTACAAGGCCGCCTCTACACAGGCCACAAGCTTTAGCAGCACACGCCTGCATGCGGGGAGACCGAGGAGGGTCACTGCGCAAACACGCGTCGTCCTTGGCTGGAGTAGGTCTCCCTTTCACACGTGGTGGGACTTTACACGCACCCAGGTCAGGGCGTCTCAATGATGGCTCTCCCCGCCTAAAAGCCTGCTGCTTCTCTTCTGCTGCTTCAGGGGAAACTATAAGCCCTAGAGACGGCGAAACGAGCGGTCCTCCTCTCACTTCACCTGGGGGGAAGTCTGCGAACACGCCGCGAACTGCTGGCCAGCGCGAGCGGCCGCCCTCAAAGGGGCTTTTCCGGGGACAGCGACCTCCTCTGCCCGCCGGTGCCACGTCTGGGAAACCCGCCGCCATTTTCCTCTTCTCTACGCACTCCTCCTTGCTGCCTCCTCTCCTCCTCCTCCTCTGCTCTCGACCTCCCGAGAGCTTCGTTGAAAATGGCGGCGAGCGTGCGCACGCACGCATGCCCATCCAACTCTTTTATTACTTCGGGCGCGCGGCCTTCAGCCAATAGCAGCTCCTCTCGGCCATTCGGCGCCTGCGTGATAGGTCCAGCAGACTTCAAAGTCTATTTTTGTTTTGTTCCTTGCTAGGCTGCAGCTGCTGCTATTGCAGCAGGATAGGAAGGCTAAGGCTTCACCGGTTGAACTCAGGCCCTGAGAATTAGGGTTGGGGTGCAGCAGCAGAAAGTTGGCCTTCAGAGTATTTTTCAACCGCATTTACAGCCTGAGTTGACATTGAGCATTGAGTCTTTGCTTCTTTTGCAATTCTACCTAGAGAACCATTTCCCGCCCTGTGGCCCGTGTTCGTTTGCTCATCAAATCACTGAACATGATGAAAGCTGCAACTCTGTGTCACACTTTAACACGTTTATGTTTATTTGTTGTTTAATGGGGTATGCATTTAATATTGTGATGTATATGGGTTTTTATTGTAAGCTTCCAGAGATCTTAGGATATGAGGCGGGATATAAATATAATAAATAAAATACTTAATTTTTGAGACACAAAGGCTTGCTTAAGGTACCCTCAAATGGGTTGAGTTTGCTTTTGTACATTTGAAATGTCTTCCATTTCAAAAGAGGTTATATAGGGGTTATGCAAGGACCCAGCTACTACTACATTTTGGGTGTTTTTCCACTGTCACTAAAAGTACCCATTAATGGGTACGTAATGGCATTTTTGTACCCATTAATGGGTCCTTAATGGGTACTTCTAGTGACAGTGGGAAAACACCCTTTATTCCACGTTTGATCCACTTTCTGACTGAACAAATGCATTAGCAAAATGACCAGCTGGTTATCTAACCCAGAAAATTCCATTTTGTGTTAGATAATATAGAAGAAAAGTAGCTGGTTGCTGATATTTTGTTCCAGTCGAAGGAGGAATCAAAGGCGGACTAAAACCTAGGTGCAGCTGAGCTGAAAGTTCCCTTAATGGAATTAGCAGTACAAAGGAGCAGCAGGAGTGATCCTGTGATTTAAATAGTTTTTACAGTTGTATCTTGCCTTCTTGCAGGAAAGCTCAATCCAGTAATTTAGGTGTTTTTTTAGTTCATTTAATTTTATTTGAATTATAGCAGCCATAGCAACAAAGATAATTATGATGAAAGTACAATGGACAACAGCAATATCACCAACAATATTATAAGGCCTTACATTCTGTTATTTCAATAAATTGTTAAGCTTAAAATATTCCAAATTATACATGTATTTTCACAAATATTTTAATTCTCAAGGAAAATCTGTATATCATTTGGCTGTGAAGTGCTGTTCAGCAGTTGTCTCTATGTTGGTATAGAATTCTCAGAACTTTCCTTATGCCTGCTATATATTTCTGTAGTCATAACATGCCACAGTTTAGCATACTATACATTTACATATACATCTCCAGATCAGAAGTCTTGGTGGTCCCAAGGGGCAGCCATTTTCCATGTTCCTCTGTGCCAAAGTATCTGGGGAGAGGCAGCAGCATCCAAGGGACATGTCAAAGGCACCTGAGGTGTAGTATGCAAGGAAGCACCCTAGGATCAGGCCTAACTGCCCTGCCACAGATGGAATTGGCCTCATGTATTGTAAGTGGGGTCTGTGGAGGGCACTTGGCTCCAGGGAGGGCACCTGGCTCCAGCATCTGTGATGGCATGTGTGGAAATGCATTCTTACATCTAGTCCATAGAATGTTACTTACATAAATGAGAACTAGGCTGTAAGGATACAAAGAAGCTGAGTGGAAGGTGCCCTACAAGAGGCATTATGAGCCCACAACATCTAAATTCATCAGTCCTGGTGCCACCACAACAGCCCTTGGGAGTGGCCTACCTGTAAACCAAGTTACAGAACTCTTGGAATAGGTTGAAGCAGCTTCATTGCTCTTTCCCCTTTTGACAGACCAGCCAGAAAAATGACCAGAAGTGGCCTTTGGTCCATCAGAGGTCTTGCTGCCACAAAAACATCATAGCAACAAAAAAGTGGTTCCCTTCACATTGGTGTTTTGGGAGCCATATCAAGATGAATTCCATGTGAACTCCCATTGTCAAGATGTTATACGCAACTTCCATCCCAGCGGTTGGCCCAAACAGGCTTCATATGGAGGGTACCTGCATTAATTGGCAGGTTTCTTTAAGGTATTCATCATATTTTCCTCTTAACAAATGTAAGAGATAGGGGAGGCTACAGAATGTGCACTCAGTTTGTTATGCTTAAAGATGAACTGAACAAGAGTCTCTCCAATTTAGTTTTGATGCTCCAGCCATTAATATTACTTCGTTGTTTTATTTTAGTACACTGTCTTCTGCAGATACTTGAAACTCTCCATGCTCTCTGAATGGAACAACCTAAACAGATTTCCAACAGAAGTCCTTTTCTTTTCTGCCTCGCCATCACCTTCTGTCCTTTTGGTTTTTTTTACAGTTTGAAGGGCTCTTTCAGTGAGATACTGGCTTGTAACATGAAGTGAGCAGATATCTTTTGGAAAACCTCAACACAGGCCACAGAGGCGTTCATTACATTTGTGTGGTCTCATTATTTCAGCTGTCTGTGTGTGTATTTACCCTTTGGAACTAATAAATACCTCATGTAGAAAATACCCTTAGGGTACTGGATTTGGGTTTTGTGTTTTTAATTTAACAAAAGCAATTGCAGTTTGTACACACAAGATGGCAGCATGGTTTAGTTGTATTTATAGTGGCTGGGAAATACTCAGAGCTGTATAGTATAGCGTTTTTGTGGGCCTTTCCGGCATTACAAAAACTTTCATTTTTGCACAAAATATATGCGATCTTGTTTGTTTTTATTCCTATGCATGTGTTTTTCCTCAAACAAATAATGTAAACTTCAGTACAAGCCTCAGATGGCTGTTTGAGAGAGTTCACAGAAAAAAAGAAGCATCCCCCTGCTTCTTATTTGTGCCAAGTTATTTATGATACCTTATTAAATGAAAGCTTAAATATGAACTTGGGCATGGCAAAAGGTGTAGGTTTTTGAAAATTTTGATTCAGAGCAATAGTTAATTCAAATTTGTCCCAAGAAAGCCAATAGCTGAAATGAGCAGCATCTAAATGAACCTAGAACTCAGTTTTTAGCTACTCTGTTGAGTTATGTGCTTGACTTATCTTCACTTCCAGAGGAGGTATTTGCTTTTTTTTGTACTCAAATCCTTTAATTCAAATCAGTCAAATAATTTAATCAGAGGCTGTGACAGACACTTCTGCTTGGTTCTATCCACTTAAAAGATACCTTGAACGAGTGATATACCTTGTACAGTGAGATACAAGTGAATTTATCAGGTCAGTAAGCATGAGGTAGGAGTTCAAAAGGATAAGGACACAGCAGTCTGAATCCAAAACAGGAAAGTTTACTAGGTGAAGTTTCCACACATAGTGCAGTTACAGTAAAATCAAATATATAGATGGAGCAAAAGTTCAAGTATAGAAAAAATTAACATACAAAAAAGCCCACACCCATTTTCCAACTCAGGATTTGTCCTGATAGTCAGCGAGGCTCCATCACTGCTATTACCTAACAATTTCTGCCCCTCCAGTAATTTCAGCCCTTTTGTTTAGTCATCCCTGCTCAGGTCTTTTCCCCCCCATTATGGCCAAGAGAGCACCCTGTCTAGTGGTTACAGTGCAGGACTCCTATCTTGTAGCTGTTGTGTGTGACTCCTCCACAAAACCAGCTGGGTGACCTTGGGCTAGTTACAGTTCTCTTTCTGAGCTCTCACTGCCCCACTTACCTCACAGGGTGTCTGTTGTGGGGAGAACAGTCTCCTTTGAGTCTCCTCAAATGGATGAGAAAAGGGGCCTATAGAAGCCAACTCTTCTTCCTCCTCCTCTCCCAGAACTGTCTGCTTCGGTACCATTTTTCTCTCTCCAAAATCTTACGCCAGGAAACCACAATAAAGCACTTGACTTTATTTTGGAATATATCCTGGAATAGGAATCTGCTGTCCATATGATAGTGCAGGTTACATCAGGTCCAGGTGAGGCCTGTCAAAGTCTGCATTAGCATGTGGACCACAGACCCTTATCTTGAAATATATTGCAGAATATAGCCAAGTGTAAACAGACCCTAAAGCTCACCCTTTTCTCACAAAACCAATTGAATGTTCTTCCCTCTGAAAACTGACAAGTTCTCTCTGTAAAGGAACTGCAAAAACAGGAGTTGCAAACTTTTGACACCCTCTTCAGGGTTAATAATAGATTGTAGGTATCGAACACTTGAACAGATCAACTATAATTATTAAAAGATAAGTGGGAGAACTAGTAGACTTCATTCCTTCATGCAAACAAAATTGCATTCTTGGAATAGAAGAACTAGCAAGGTGCACAGGGAGGCACTCAGCAGCATTTCAACACTTAGGCCGTGTTTCCACCTACCACGAACCCAGCCTGAAGCCAGATTACTCTGATCCAGAGTAATCCGGGTTCTGGTGCAGGTTTGAGTTTCTGGCCAGGAACAGCACTGAGCATGCACTGGGCTGTTCCCACGCCGGACTCGCAAGTGTGCATCAGTGGACGGCGAGGAGAAGAAGGAAAGGGGCACTGGGCTCACTGCCATGAGCTGTGGCTTGACTGGGGGGGGGGGCACCCAGGTAATATCAAGCCTGACACGCAATCGGAGCCATCAGGCTTGATGTAGCCTGAGCATCCCCCCTCTACTCAGTCAAGCCACGGCTCATGGTGGCGAGCCCGGCACCCCTTTCCTCCTTCTCCTCTTCACCCACCAACCTCCGATCGCATGTTAGGAAGGTGCACTAAAATTCAGTGGTAGGAAAAGAGGAGCAGCAGCAGTAATCCGAATCCGGCAAGAAAAGCCCTGTTTCACCAGGGGTTTATTTTCCCCACATTTTCCCAGGTAAATCTGGGGGAAAAGAAGAGGAATGGGAACGGGGCTTGCTGGATTCAGTTTACTGGCAGATTGCACGGGAATTCTGAGCAGTGAATTCGCATTCAACCCGGATTTTAGGGCCTTTGGGAATGCGCCCTGTATGACAGGAAACTGAGGCAAATCAGTCTTTGGTATATCCTGTGCATCCACACCAGGTAGTCTGGCCTACACTGGGATGGACTAACCTTAGTAAGGATTAACTGTTTCCGTTTCAGACAGCCTGTCCAGGCCCAGTTCCCTTCAGTATTTCCAGCACAGCAACTTCCAGCATCACTTCTGGCCGGGCTTCCTTTTGCACAGCTGAAAAGTGTCCCTTGCATTCCAGAAAATTGGGGCATACTTTCCACATATCCTCATAGTCCAGGACAGCTGCAGTGGTCCACTGGTGGATGGTTTTGTTTTGTTTTTGAAACTGCCCACAGGGCCAGGATATGGTACTATTTTGGCATCCTTTCTCAATCTATAGGATCATCCAATATGGACAAAGTGTATTCTGGAAGAGAGAGGCTTCTGCTATTCTGCATTAGTGTGTGAACTAATGCAAACCCCTGGATTCCTCCATGAAACAAGCTATGGATAAGTGTAGGTTTTGGAATGTATCAAACTAAGAGTGCCTCCAAACAAGGGTTAAAACCCATGATTCTCCCAGGACTATACTGAGAATGTGTTATTGTGGCTTTCCCAATCTGGTCCAAGGTTATTCAGGAAATATCCTATAATATTGCTATTATGGAAAATCCAGCAATGAAATCTAGCCAAACACACACAAAAAAAACCCTCAATGGAAGTGGGCAGGTGCTTTGCCATGCTCACTTCTCCTGTGCTTAGCTGACCTGATTGTCCAAGTCAAAATGATCCTGTAAAGTGCTCACCAGACATTAAAGACTGATTCTTAAACCAGCACTATATTGAGAATGCCAGGGTTATGCCTGGCATTCCCAATAATAGTGCCAATATATTTGTCGGTTTTAATGGATGTCTGGAGGCAGCTATAGAATCTTTATGAAAACTCAGGTATATAAGTCCAATAATATTTTCATAAGCTCCAACTCAATATAGCTTTAAAACTGCTTCTTCTAGTTTAGGTAGATTGCCAGAGCTCCACTTTGTATGGGAAAGGGAGAAGTTACTATGGCTGAGTTCATGTATATCACAAAAAGTGGCTCAAAAGCACCTTACAGGCAGCAACGTGCAGCCCTTGTGTTCTCATCCCATCTTTAATCTTCTTCCATCTTAAAATGCTCCTGAGAGAGGGGAGGGGCAGAAAGATATGTGAACAATCCCACCTGTGAAGTACCTCTGAGATGTCTCTCCTCAAAGGTTTTTTTAAAAGATAAAATACTGTGTCACCTAGGACTTCCCTGCTCTTTGCTGAACACAGCAATGCTATGTTCCACAAGATCCACCCTCTTTTACCTTCAGGTTCTGGTGGCCAGGATGGCGACCACTATCAAGCATGGAGGGAAGCCCCACCCAGAATATAGCTGCCCCCCCCACACACACACTTAAAAGGATTCTACTATGGATTAGGAGGCTACATAATTCTAATTTTTGATAGGGCTTCTGGCTGCTGCCATCACAGGAGCAAAATTACTCCATTAATCTGTGCCCAAAGGGGTTGCTGCAAATGCCTATGCGTCAACATTTGTTGCCTTTTTAAAGTTACCTTTTTTTTTTTTTTAGTGCTGGCTTATACACTAACAATTGGAAATGAGTGCTTGCCAGTACTTGATCATCCTTAGTGTTAAAATGCCTTTCTGGCTCTGATATAATTTATTTTGCTTGAATTTATTTTCATAGTAGCAGGAAAGTCACCCTAATAAAACTGAATAGAACCAAATCCCTATGGCACATTACTTACTGATCGCTGTAAATGTAATTGCTAACAGATTAATCTTGTACTGGGAAGCTGTTCTGAGTGTTTTACCAGAAGGAACAGGATGTCTTTAGATTTTTGTGTTAATAACATCTGAAGCAATTTGACAAGAACTGTTACTAAATGAGGCAATCAAGGAGCATGAGATTAAAAGAATAGCAGGGTGGATGAAACTTTGATGGTACTCTATGGGCTGCAAATCTTTATTTCAGGTCTACTTTGTTTTCTTTAAGAAGCCTTTGGCATTCTATGGGCACGTCCCCATACACATTTTGGTCCAAATCGAAATTGGGTTTGGCAAGGGACGTCCCCATGCACTTTTGATTTGGGCTGATTTCCGCGAACCAAATTACCCAAACCCGTACCAAACCCGTAAACAGATTTGGTACTGGGAAAAAAAGTTTGGTCACGGTTTGGTGTCCTGGCACGCATTGCCTTGCGAGCCGAGCCTGCACATGGGGACAGTTCCAGGCTATTTGGGCAGGAGATTGGCACTTGCATCATTGGGAGGTGGGGTTTCATGACCTTTGCTTGCCGTTCATGCCCTGTGCATTGGAGATCGCAACCACGGAGATTTTTGGGAGTAAACGGTGCTAAAGCTGAAATGATGAGGGGGTCAAATGGCCTTTGCTGCCCCATGAGACTCTTTTATACAAGTATTCCACCCCCCTTCCCCAATTGCAGGCAGGATAATGGCTTGATTTTTCTCCCTTTTCCACAGCAAAAATTCCACCCCCATATCCCAATCGCCAAGGCGAGCATGATAATGGCTTGATTTTCCGCTTGCCAGGTGTTCTCACGGTTCTTGGGAAGAGCAGAGGTGCGCAAAACCGTTCAACTGCCACCAAACCTCGTAGCGGCTTTGTTTTTTTTAAAAAAAATATTTCTGTTCGGTCCTGGCTTCTGTGCCGCTAAGGGGGGGAGGTGCGGCATTTGCAGTGGGTGGCACAGGGGTGGGGTGATGTCAATCTGGCTTCTAATGAGGAGAGAGACGTGGGGGCAGAGACGTGATGGCACTGCTCCCTCATGCTGGGGTTTGGCGTGGTTTGCATGGGGATGGCTGTATCCACACCCAGCCTGCATCTAGCCTGCACTGTCGAGAATGGCATGGGGACAGGCAACATCCGATCTCGGACCCACACCCGGTCACATGTGTGCCCAATCAGAGCCAAGCAGCTTGCATGGGGATGCAGCTTATGTAATGCTTGCTTGTTCTGGTCTCATGACAACTCCATGAGATTGAATGGGTTATAATTTAGGTGCTACCACCTAAACTAATTTTTCAAGACTTAAATCTGCTGCAGTGTTGCTAGAGTGGTGTGCTTGATCCTGCCAAAGTCAGCATTTGGAGAACTTTTTCTAAGATCAAGGGTCTGTTCACACTTGGCTTTATTCTGGAATAGAGGTGATGTCCACATGCTAGTGAAGCCTACCAGTCTGTGTTAATGTGCAGAGAACAGAACCCCTATCCTGAGATATATTCCAAAATACAGCCAAGTGTGAACAGGCTCCTGAATACACTGCAAATATTCATCTTTAGTGAAGCAACACTTAAACTGCATTTGCACATAAGTTTTAATTCAGCTTCAGACCACTTTCACAGGGAGAGAACACATCAGCAAAGTGTCAAGCTGTTTGCTTTCAACATCATCCAACTCAGAAAATCCACCTTTGGGTTGGATGAAGTGGAAAGAAAATGGCTAATCACTTTTGTTAATGTGTTCTCTCACTTTGAAAGTGGACTGTAACTGGATTAAAGCTTAGGTGTGAATGCAACCCTAAACTGCCAGCACCAGTTAATACCTTATGTCCTCCTGGCCAGGGCAGAATTGACCTAAGGTGGACCATGACAATTGCATCTGCAGAACAGAAATACAAGAATTAATGATAGGGTGCAATTGATTAATTCTAGTTATATTTTTAATAGCATTGCATATCAGCTCAATTTGGCTGATTTGGTGGGTCTTGTTAGCTTTTTCTTTCTTTTTCTTTCTCTTAGCTTCTTGGTTTTCTTTGTATAAATTATACATTTGCACTATATTGCTGCCAACGTAACAGTCAAAAGCATCCTGTAAAACTGGTTTGTGTTTCTAGATTGCAAATGAGTCTTCTCTTTTAGATAGTTCAAATAGTGGTTTCCATAAACAGTTCATTTTCTGATCCTTTTAAGGCCTCTATCTCCTGTCTATTAATATTTTGTGGGAAAAAGTATTACCATCACCTTGGCAATCTGCCATAGATTTCAGAATGGCATGAAAATGAGTAATTACAGATGATGAAAACATTTAAGATATTATATTACATTTGTTTTAGATCATTGGCAGATGTATTTCAGAAAGGATAAGAATGATATACAAATTCTATTGCTACGGTAAACAAGAGGATTTAAATATCCTTGGCAAATGCTGCTGGTGATATCCTTAACTAGGCTACCGATCATAATGTTTAAAATTAAATAAAGATTTTTTTTCCTTCTAGAAAAATATTACAAGTAATAATTAGGCACTAAACTTTTGGCTTTCTGTATAGCATTTCTTATTAACATTTACTTAAATAAATTGCTATAATTTATTGATATTTGAATATCCTGTCCTGAGAACAGGCTTTGTCTAGTATTTCCCTCAGCGAAAGATAGCTGAGAAGCATTTCAGCATCAAGTCAAAAAGCCAAGAAATTATGTAAAAGTAACACAAAGGGTGCATCCCCATGCAATTTAAAGTCCGATGAAAATCTTCTTTTGCCTCGGAGCACCCCCAAGCACGGCTTTTATCCAGGCTTCCAGCAACGCTAATTAAGAAAATGCGCTGCAAAAAAACAGCCCTTTAAAGAAGTCTGCAAGCGCACTTTCCTGGAAGACGCGGGTATTCAGAGCTTCTCTCCGAGGCGGCAAGCTCTCTCTCTCTCTCTTTTTTTTTTTTGCCTCTCATCCACAGCCAGCATTCACGATATGAAAACAGTAGGCAGGCATTCCAATCATAAAGAGAAAGATACATTGTAATGAATTGCTTCCCCTGCAAGTGAAAGTGTATGAGCTGGCTGCAGCCCGCTGCCTTCGCAAGCAGGGGAGACGAAGAGAGAACTTGTAAATTTTTCTTTTGGACATGTGAATTAGCGCACAATTGCTGGATGGGGGGAGGCGTTTCAGCAGCTGGAGATCTTGTAAATAGCGCTGGCTGCAGCCCCTCTGCCTTCAGAAGCAGGGGAGACGAAGAGAGAACTTGTAAATTTTTCTTTTGGACTTCTGAATGAGCGCACGATCGCATGAGCACCCAACGAAACAGCGAGGGGCGGGGAGAAAAAGATGCGGGTAAGCAAAAGACGCTTCCTTGGGGATGGTCAGTGCATTTTAAATGCGCGTTTTGCTGAGCCCCATGGGGACACTTAATTCCGAATTGAACGTGCTTTTCTTAAATCCACTTCAGTAGAGGGGCAATAGAGAGGCAAATAAGTACCATGGGAACGCACCCAAAGGCAGTCAGCTAACAGCCTTCCATTTGGTCGTCCTTCTGGTCCAAGTTCAAAGCCCAAGCATATGCTTCAAAAAGCAGATAAGGCACCTTGTGTCTCATGCAGTGGTTCACCAATGGCTTCTGGGCATCTGAAGCAGAAGACAAAGGCAAAACCTTCACTTGTTTTAAGTTGCCTACAAATGGCCTTGAGAGACATTGGGTGCTTCTGCACTGTCCTCCGAAATCTGGATCTATTTAGATCTGGATTTCGGAAATCTGTGGTAAGTAGATCCGTATCCAGTAGATACAGGTCTACTACCACCCCTTCTGTCCACACACGCAACAGAAGGAGGGATTTAGATCCGGATTTGAGGTAGGTGTAGTGCGGAAGCACAGCACCCACCTCAATCCGGATCACCGGAGGCCCCCTGCCTGCCATGAATTGCTCCTCCGGAGCAAGCATGGCGAGCCTGGGGCCTCCAATCTCGGGGCTCCCCCTTGCCCCAGAAGCAGCCCTGGCCAAAGCGCACCTCCCGATTGGCCAGGGCCGGCACCTATGCAGAGAGCCTCCTGAAGCCAGGAACGGCCCTGGCCAATCGGGAGGCGCACCGGATGCATGCGCAAAGCAAACTGGTACCCCGCAGCCAGAATTGGCCTGGCTGCGTTAAGGTAAGGACGGGATCACTCGCGCTCTCCCCGGGGTGGGATAGGGGGGTAGGTGAAGCCCCCCCTGGCTCCAGCAGCTGTGATCCGTGGCTTCTGGGGCAAGGGGGAGCCCCAAGATAGGAGACCCCCGGTTCGCCATGCTCAGCTCCGGAGGAGCCAATTATGGCGGGCCGGGGGAGAGCCCAGTTAGGGACACTTGTGTAGTGCAGACACATCCGAAACTTGTGTAATGCGGAAGCAAGTGTCTCCAATGTGTGTTGTGTGCGGAAGGGGCTTTCCCAACCGTACTTAATGTGTGCTTAATGTGTCTTAAGTGTCCAATGTGGAAGCACCCATCATGTCTGTCTCTCCAACCCAGAGGCAGTACCCAGGCATCTATTCTAGTAGCCATGGAGAGATAAGCGATGGTAGTTGCTCCCAATGCCCCATGTGGCCATTTAGTATTTTCCTGGTGCAGAACAGAAGAAAGTGCACCTGAACTGCAACTCCAACAGATGATTGTGATCTGTGTTTGGTGCACCTTCAGGTTCGTGAAGATGTATATGCCACACTCAGCTGTTAAATCATTATGATGTTTTTAACCTAACAGTGTATGCAGAATAAAAACTGTAGTTATAGTATGTAGCTATAGTATATCAAAGACCTGTACTTTATGAAGACTGGTGAGGGAAACCAATAATGATTATAATTTTTAGGCTACTCTTTAATCTTTACATCTTCCCCAGTGAGAAAAGAGTTCTTGGCACCCAAGAAAATTTGTCGCAATCCGGATTTGCAACCTGAATCCTTGGCTCTGGGAAACCTGGGGGAGGTAGTTTATGGCTACCTCGGTCTTGGCTGCAGTCCTGAGAACCACAGCGATATGTGGTTACAACCCAAGGGGCTGCAACGATCTTGGTACCATTAGATTGGTACGATCACCGGGTGTTGCAACAGTATTCCCTTATAAGCCACCAGCATGCTTATAAGGGATCACCATGTGCTCTTATGGTGATTAAAGACAGAGAGCACAGGAGAAAGAAGTTAGGCGAGAGACAAGATGGGCTGGAAAAGAGAGAGTTTATTACTCTGCAAAGCTTTTTATATCCCCCACCAGAAGGTGGGGAAGGAAGTGACCTCAGGATACTATCCAAGGAGGCGATAGGTGGAACTGTGTCAGCTGGGCAGGTCAGAAGTCCTTCTGATGTCATATCCTGTAGAGGGAGGCGGGGAGGATCCTCAACCAGGAAGAGAAGATGGATGCCATGCGGCCGGGTGGCCATTCTGCCCATCCCCTGCTGTGCTGGGTGTGTACTGAAAGCTATGAGAGCAGGAAGATTCTTTTTACTCTGAGGCTTGGGAAGCTGGTGGGAAAAACCTGGGCAAATTTGCAATTGCTACAAAAATTCAAATTATGTCCATGTATACCTGCTTTCCACAGTGAAGTTTATAATCTCAAAACTTAAGTGGAAAGGTTACAAGATTTTTGATTTAATCTTTTGCAAAGGTGGAAAACTATTATTTTTATAATGTCCAGATATTGGGGAAACACAGATTTTTAATGAATCTTACAAGATCAGATTTGTCTGTTCTGCCAAAACAGCCCCTCTGTTATCATCTGTGTTATTTTACACAATCCATATGCAACTGTTTAATTTGAGAACCAAAAATATCAACATTGGGCTCAGCCAAAGAAAGAAAAATAAATTGACAGTCAGCTGAAGCTCTTGTTAATAGTCAGTACGAAGCGTACAGAAATAAATTAATTCCAAATGGAACATCTTACATTTTAGAGTGGAAGGTGAAAAGTTTCCTAAACATTCAGGAATTTCTGAGGTCAATGCTGCTTCTCTGAAACGTTAATCACTTTGCTCTCCTAGAAATGAAACTTCTTTGTACAAGATAGTTTGGAATATATTGCCCAGATTGCCAGGCACATGAAGGAAGATTTTTTTAGATACAGGCAAGAGGAAACAAGTTTGCTAACTTGAATTTTTGCTTTCAGTCAGCAAGCCAAACCATTTCTTGGGCTGTGGTCACACCTTCACTTCTTCAGAACATCTTCAGTTCCGACTGCTCATGCCTTTTCATTTCCATCTGTTTTATCTGTGGACTTTCCACCCTCCATTTGGCTTTCTTGAATGGAACGTCCACAAATAAAATGGATAGAAATGAAAAGGTGTGAGGCGTCAAATGGACTGAAGAAGGCTTAAAGTGAAGGTATGACCATGACCTTGGATTCTCTCAGGGTCAACAATATAGCAGTTACTGAACAGGGTTGGGTATGAACAGAGGATAGATGCTATAGGGTTGTCCTCATGAAACTACCCACTTTTGCCTCTGTATCGCAGCTCTATGCAATGGGAAATCCAACATCTGCCCATACAATGAGAAGGCCAGTTCCTGTGTTGTGTATAGCAAGAATTCTGGCCTTTTCTGCACTTATCTCACTTAATTCATATTACTGAATCCAGATTAGCTTGATCCAGGTCAGCACAAGCAGAGACATCTGCATTGAGTGGGCTTTAGAATGGCAACTGTGTGCCAAAGAGCGACACAAAGCAGATTCCTAAGCCTTGTTCAGTATCAGTGGATGTGAACTACTGCTATAAGAACCACCCAAATTGTGATGCAGTTGGCCCACAGCACCTCCAACACCCGATGTAATTGGCCCATGTCCCCATCAATCAAACGCTGCATCTGGGTAGCAGGAGCGAGGTGTTTTCAAAGGCAATGTGAAGACACCTTTGCTGCAGATACAGTATGAGATTTCTTTGCAGGCACAGTAATGACACCATTGCTATCAAAGCAGCCACTATTGTGAAGGTGCTGCTAAGCAATCCTCACAGTTGCATTGTAACCGTGCACGTCACTCAAAACCACACCCATGTTCTTCCTAGAACTGTTGCACGTGCAGATGCCCTTTCTTGATCTGGCCTGACCTTGCTAGCACGGATGTAGACCACGTTTATCAGGTCTACAACTAATCTGGATTACTAAACCCTTAACACTGATCTGATCCAGATTAACATTAGCCCCATGCAGACAACATGTACTAAACAGCTCTTTGATCCAGATTAACAAGTGCAGAAAGGGCCTCTGGTCATGAGGGTCCCAAGAACCTGACTCATGAGTATACCTATACAGTATTTATTCAAGCAAAGTTTTAAGGATTGAATAAGATACTGCAAACCATCAGATAAAGCTGAAAGTATATTCCAGGTAATCTATTTTCCTACCCAGTGACGGGGAGCCTCTTGCTCATTTTATTATTCATTTATTCATCAGATTATATACAGGACACTTCTGAAGATCTACATGGTTTACAATAAAACCATAAAATTAGACATAAAAAATTATCACAGTAAACAACAGTCATCCTATTGAACAACATCAAACGTGCAGGGGAAGATTTGTGTTTTAAACAGTTTTTAAAGGCCTTAAGGAGCCATTAGTATCCCAGTATTCTCAGGAGACTATGAAGTTCTTTTTACCTGTGTGCTAGGCTGGGGAGAAGATAGGTCTTATTGGGGTTTTATTGCAGTTTGAAAATGATTTGAATTTTCTTTGGCCCCATTACAGATTGAGTTCCTGCATTTTCCGAGGAGTAAATAGCTAAAAAGCACAATAGAAAACCTGAAAAAACAGCTTTCACTCTCATTTTTGCTGCTAAAATGCTTTATCTTTTTTCCTTTGGGAACGGTACTGCGGTATTGGGGGGAGATGCATCATGAAATGGGTGGGGTTTCACCCAGTAGGACAGCCCCTGGCTTGCCATCCCTCCTTTGCAGAGGAGTTTAAAGTGTTCAAGGCTCTTCCCCCCCTCTTTCCCTCAGCAGGCCACTTCACAGTGGGTAAAAAGTTTCACTTTCAACAACTTCACACTGATAACAAGTAACAAGTTTCACTTTCACCCACTTCACACTGATAACAAGTTTTATTTCCCGCCCACACTTCTCCTTCACTTTCTCCTTTTTCGGCTGGGGAAAGACGGCTTGGCTGGCTCCTTTCTGTGTGAACCAACCACAGCGGTGAGTGAGAGAAAGGTGCGATAGAGGAGAAAGTGAGGGGAAGGTATGGGCAAGGAGGCTTAGGGAGGTGATTCTGTGCAACATCATAAGCGATCCCCGTGGTCGCCCTCACTGAAGGTTGGCTTTGCTGTGGGGAAGCAAAAGCAGGAGGGGAGGGGGAGCTGGGATTCCTTACCCCTGGCCACATCATCATGGGATTGAACCTATCGGGAGAGAGGGGTGGGTACCCTGGCTGGCAAAGGGCAGGGAGGAAAAAAAATTGCTTTCCCTGATGCATTTTTAAAGTGTTTTCTGTGGGGACAGCAGAATTGGGGTTGACTGCAATTTAACAAGAAAAAAATGGGACAGGCAGAACGCGTGTTTGCATCGAGGTTAGCTTTGTTTCATTTTCAAAAACCCAAGTGGGATTGCAGCCATTCTGGGGTATATTCAAGAATAGCAACCTGCTATAGTCTGCACTAACATGCAGATAGCAAACCCTATTCTGAAATACGCTTAGATGCTTGAACATATACTCTGTTTTCTCTTTGTATATATTTCAATTCAGGACTCACTCAGGTGTGTAAAATCTGCTATAATTATGGCTGTGCACAATTCCCCCCCCCCCAGTTTGCTTCACATTGATAAACGTGATAAACGCTTTACTTTGAATGAGCTAGGCTTCAAATTTGTTTAGAATCCCTGCCGCCTCTGAATCAGTTCCAAATCCCCTCTGAATCCCCTCCGAATCTCCTCCGAATCTGCTCTAAATCTGCTCCTTAGCTTCGTTAGTGTAACAAAGCTTCAAAAGAAGGCATGAAAGCTTTCGCTTCACGGGAAAAGTCGGTCTTCTAATATAGCCAATATTCGATTTGAATGCAGAATTTCAAGCTTCCGCAATTCGTACGAATTGCAAAGGTGATGAACATTTTCTGCCTATCCCTAGCTATAATCGGTGTGGTCAGTTTTCCCATGAATTTGCCTAGAATTGCAGCCTTACAGTGGTTTCATTTTTGCTATATTTATTTTTCACACAGTGCCTCCTGTGCTGCTTGTTAAAGTAACTAGGAACAGGTGCTTCCACTTCATGCATCTGAAGACTACAATTTACCAAAGTTTATGGCATAAGCCTTATTCGGTAATAAAATTTCTTAGCCTTGGGGCACCATGTTTTCCAATGAGTTAACATTTGCTTTTGAGAAACATTGCTTTTTATACAGTCATAACAAACACTACGTTTGCGAAAGCTATAATCATGTTACATTATTTAGCAGCATTTAGATTCTCAGAGCTGGCAGATGTTTTTATAGGCCATGGGTTGTCAGACACCAATCCCAAATTATGATTGGTACTACTGTTGGCCTTCCCTCCCCCCAAGGTTTTTCAATTTCAATTTACAAGTTTAGATTTTCATTTCTCTTTTCCAGTTTTCCTCAGACATGTGGCAGCACTGTGCATCTCCTCATATTGTTGTACCTATAAACCCCACTTGCCCTTTTCTGTTACTGTAATAACAGGTATATTAGTACAGAATATTGGGAGTGGAATGCTGGGACTTACAGTGCAGGAACACTTGGAGGTCTGCCAGTTGAGCAGCACTGGTCTGTGTGTGTGTTGGTTGTATATGTTGGCTGCAGAGGATGGCAACCTTTCCCACACTTACAACACTAGAACCATAATAACAGATCTGGATTAGCTTGATCTGGATCAGCAGCAGCAGAAGGCATCCACATTAAGTGGGCTGGACAGGGGAATATATATTCTAAGGAGAGATGCAATGTGGATACACAACCATTGTTCCTCAATAATGTAAGCCACCTTCAAAATCCAAAGCAATTGGCCCACATCCCTATCACTCTAGGGCCTATTCGCACTTGGCCTTTTTCTGGAGTATATCTCAGGATAGGGGTCTGTGGTCCTCATGCTAATGCAGACTCTGGCAGACCTCACTTTGGGCCTGCTGAAGCCTGCACTAGAATATGGACAGCAAGTCCCTATTCCGGGATATATTCCAGAATAAAGCCAAGTGCGAATAGGCCCCTAGTGCTGCATTCCAGTAGTGCGGGTGAGGGGGATTCAATGGCAATGTGAATACACCACTGGATGTGAGGTATATTTGCAGGCATTGTGGGGTTGCCATCACTACCAATGCCTAAGTTGTTTCACAGGGACAGCAAAGGCAAAAGAGATTCCTAATAATTTATGAAGATATCCTGAGAAGAGAGGAAGAAACACGGAGCCTGTTTGCACTTAGCCAATCAGGACAACTGTACACACTGCGGCACGCTACTGTCCTGGACTGTTCAAATTGCCAGAGCAATGGCTGAAGCAGCTTCTGCAGTGGACCTGACTGTTGCCGTGGTGACTGTGATGCTGTGTGCATTTGGGCAGCTGCAACCAGCCTCTTTGCAGCTTTGCACCTGGAAATGGGTGTGAATGCTACCAAGGAGGAATGTACTAGTGAGCCAGTTTGGTTTAGTGGTTAGGAAGCCAGGCTGTTATCTGGGAATACTGGATTTGACTCCGCCCTTCTTCATGATGCCAGCTGGGTACCCTTGGACTAGTCACAGCTCTCTTCTGAGCTATCACAGCCCCACCTATCTCACAGAGCGTTCTGTTGTGGAGAGAAGAACAGAAAGCTTTGTCAGCCACTTTGAGTCCCCTTAAATGGGATCTCAAATGTCAGAATCTCTTTAAGCATCTAGCAACACCTCCAGCTGCCTTGAACTTCTATAGCTGTGGACAAATGAAAATATGTTCACAAATTTACTGGGACCACCTGATATGCTCCCAGTTGCAATGTGCACATTCTCTTCCAGGTTCAAGCACTGTGAGCGGGAGGGGCAGGGCATCACATGCCACATCACAATTGCCATGCCAATGGCCAGTCACATGGTGGATGTTGCCATAGCTGTTGCCATGGCAATCTGGATGTTCTGGAATGGGCTATCTGTGTTGCAAGCACTGGTCCTCTGGCTGGGGAGTCTACCAGGGCTGGCAGTGCAAATGCATCCCTTTGCACCCGATCTTAACTGCAATGGAATGGTATAGTTATACCACTCCATGTAGTTATGTGCAAACATTCTAAAATCAATGTTGCTGCTTGATGGCAATTCGGAAAATACATACAGAAGTCATTGCTTCAAAAGTAAAATCAACATGCAAATCAAGTCAGAAATCTCAAAGATAATGTATGCTTTAAAAAGTACTTCCTCATACTACAAAAATACTAAGATCACCCACACATCAAGTAAGTAATTTGAAACAAGCCTGACTAAACTAGAATATATTTGAAAAGGGGAGACTGAAATAATGTTTACATCTTTGGGCTCCCTCCAAATAATTTGCTTTATGTTTAATTTTGATTTTCAACAAAATGTTTAGTATACTTGGGGTTTTGCACATCTTGTAGAAAGATGTTCTAATGAATTTTGAAAATTGCCAAGCGAGCAAGTGCAGAGATTTGCTTCTCATATACGAATACCATGAACAGAAAGTCCACACTATAACTTTTGTTCCTATAACTTTATGAAGAAACAAAACATGGGTAGAATTTTTTACACTTACTGGAAAATGCTGGCAAGGGAAATATTGGGTGATGAATGAAGGATAAGATCTAAGAAAGATTCTTTTTTGGGTTCCAGTCTTTATGGATCTCTGCTGTCAAGTATGTTGACATTTAAACCTTGATAACAAGCATGACATTTACGTTAACGTCATGAAATGTCAGAACAGAGTACCACATAGACTTAATAATATTAGCAAAAAAGTGTGTTTGATTTGCTTTTTCTCTCTAAAGCAATCCTAAGAACACAACAGGAGCCCTGCTGGATCAGTTCAGAGCCCATTTAGTCCACCATACACTCTCACACAGTGGCCCACCAATTGCTCATAGGCAGCTCAAGAAGAAGACAAAAGCAAAACCCTCACCTCTTTTAAAAATGGCCTATCTATGCTGGGGGACCCTTTTCAGCAGGGCTCCAGGAAGTGACACCAGAAATGGAAACTGCAAAATATTCGCCATGCTGCCTCCAAGAGTTTTCTGAGGACGGCAGCAAGGGCTGGATGAAAATGGATCATTTTTGCATTTCTCTTCCTCTCCCATGAACGGGAAAGGTGTGCAATTAACTAATGTTGACTAGTGCTTTTGCAATCACTAGTTAACATTAGCTTAACCCCTGTGCGATTGATCACTTACCTGTGATCGAGCCCTGTGCCAATCCTCTTCTAGGCACTGCATGCATCAGCACTGTTGCTATGATGATGCTGACACTCTGCACAGTAGGGATGCAGCCTGTGAGATAGGTGAGGCTGTGATAGCTCAGAAGAGAGCTGTGACTAGCCCAAGGGCACCCAGCTAGCTTCATGAAGGAGGGCGGAATCAAACCCAGTATTCCCAGATAACAGTCCAGCTCCCGAACCACTAAACCAAACTGGCTCACTAGTACATTCCTCCTTGGTAGCATTCACACCCATTTCCAGGTGCAAAGCTGCAAAGAGGCTGGTTGCAGCTGCCCAAATGCACACAGCATCACAGTCAATACGGCAACAGTCAGGTCCACTGCAGAAGCTGCTTCAGCCATTGCTCTGGCAATTTGAACAGTCCAGGACAGTAGTGTGCTGTATTGCGTACGGTTGTCCTGATCGGCTAAGTGCAAACAGGCTCCATGTTTCTTCCTCTCTTCTCAGGATATCTTCGTAAATTATTAGGAATCTCATTTGTCTCTGTTCAATCTTGGCTAAAAAGCATGATGTCTTGATTAATACAAAATGTTAACAGAGCATCAAACACAAATGTTAATCTAGTCAGTGACCTTTCCATAATTAGAATGTTCTTACTTTTATCCCCTAAGTAATAAAGAAAGGGCTGGTGATAATTCCTTCAACCATTTTGTACATAGATGCTCCCAATTCTTCCCATTCTTTATTTTCTTGGAGTTAATATCATCCAGTCTTAGGCAGTATACTCTCCTACAACTCGCTGGGCTGGGTTGATAGAAGCTAGAGTTAGACCATTTTTTTCTAAGCTCCCTGCTCTTCCCCATGCTGTCTTCTGTTTTTATTTTATTTTCTCTGAGCTCCCTACTCCTTCCCATGGTTTTTTTCCCCCCTGTTGTTATTTTATTTGCTCTTATTCTTTCTGAATGTTCTTTGGTATTATTAGGTCCTTTAGTTTTTTATCCTAAACTATCTTTACTTACTCAGAGCGTTTATCAAAATATCTATGCCTTCTTACAATTGCTAACCAACTATGATGAGCAAATAAATCTCTGAGAGCAAGCTTAGAACAATAAGACTGTGCCAGGGCTGTTGACCCCCAGATTAGACAGCTGTAATGCTGTAATGGTGCTATCCTTGAAGACAGTCCACAATCTGGAACTAGTGCAAAATGCAATTCAACTGCTGGTAGAAGTTTCAGGACAGATGCAGATTGTATTGGTACTGAATGATCTGCACTGGTTAACTATTTGCTGCTGAGCCCAATCCAAGGTGTTGATGTTAACAACATGTAAGGCCCTAAATGTTTTGGGCCTCAGTTTTCTGAAGGAGTGCCTTCTTCCATATAGACCTGTTTGAGTACTGAGATCACAAAGAGAGGATCTTCTTGTAGTTCTGCCTCTCTTAGAGGTGGAACGGGCAATGACACGTAAGAGGGCCTTTTATCTGGTAGTCACCAGATTCTGGAACTGCCCCATTCTGGAGGTTTACCAGGCCCCTACATAATACAGTTTTCTGCATGTGGTTTATGTAGTATCACTATCAAAACCTTAACAATGGGCACGTTATGTGTTCTTGGGGATAGCTTTGCATTTCATTAAAAAACTCTTTAAAAACTGGATCTTACTGTACAATTGCACAGTAATTGGTCACAGAGGGTTAAATAGATGTAAAGGCTTCATGGGAAGGAGAGAGAGGTGGGGGGAGAAAATTGTTTGAAAAGGTTGAGCCTGCAGTGACATGACACCTGACTGTGTTGCTGTTGCTGTTATTGTTATTACTGATGACGACAACAACAACGATGATATATAAAGGGGTGAAAACAATTTAATGTAACAAGCTGATTTTTAGGTTTTGTCCATTGGTGTGGTTTCTAACAATGCTAGAAACAGACATGACTGTAGGATTAAAAACTAAAAACTAAAATGAATTAATAAGGGCTTTTATTAATGATACTAGATAAAATGGGAAATTGAGGTATTGATGTAGTGTGGCAGAAAAACATTAGATCCATTATTCTGCACGTCCAGTCTATTTCATCAGCGCGTCATTATTCCCAGGAAACAATCAAAGATTCCAAAACTAAGGAATGAGTGAACTATCAACCAATTGACTTCCATCCCATGAAAAACAGCAGGTTGGCAGTATCAAACTCATGAAGATGCAGGCTTGTCTCCTCCATCTTGCATGGTTGTGAAAGGGAGAGGGTGCTAGGTTGGAAGAAGGCAAGAATATAAATATAAACATTCATGCCTCCATGCCTGTATGGCATCTTTGTTTTGGGTTCATGTTTGCCATTACAGAGCTTTCTAATTGACCAAAGCTTCACTCTCCTAGACACAACATTTTGAGAACTCAAATTAGTAAGGAAGTTCTGTACATAGGTTCCAGAAAGTTGACATCAGCCAAACATATTCCATTAATGAGCTTTAGACTCTATATTTGGAAATAAGGAACAGGTGTTCACAGGAGACGATCCCTTTATTTTATTGTTGTTTTCATTTATGAGACATTTGGTTTGACGATTTCCAGGGCATGCTTTTAATATTCTCCAGTATTTGCCCAGATGCTTGATTGAAAATGTCAGTTGTGAATGAAGTCATATTTAAAGAGTTAATTGAGGTATTGACTGAATCTTCTCCACCCTCTATGGTGAAATTCAGGAAACAGCAACTTCTGTTTTAAGGAGGAGGTTAAAATGCAGCTAATTTATTGCAAGCATGCTACTTACCTAAATTATAAACAGTGTCAAAATTATATGTTGGAAAATACAAGAAAGATATTATGGGTATGAGGATAAAAAATAAAAACATGTTACAAATCCAACATTAACTGTTCCGTGAAAGACTATAATTTTAACATGGATCATGAAGGACTCCACTTCTATAGTCCATCATAAACCAGAGATTTGGGGCCTATTCCTATATACTGAAACTGGAACCCAATTTTCGAAAAAGCCATCTGAATCCCACACCACAGGTTACTTTTTACTTAAATTCACATGCAGTGGCATCTAGCACATGAGGATCCATTGCTTGCTGGCTTCATTTGATACCATCCAAGTGCTGGCAAATCTGCCTTTGGGTAAACCTGACCTATTTTGAGTGCAGCTTGTACAGCATTCGCAAGAAGTTGTCATCCTCAAGGCCACACTCCCCACAAAGAACTTCCGAACCCCCTTCCATGTTGCATGATTCATTGTCGTGCAAAAAATGGACAACTGTGTATTGTCCCTTTGACCAGGGTGCATTCCAGGAGCTTGAAAAATGGATTCACTGTGAATATTTTGTTTAATTTTATTTAAGACCTTTATAGAGCATTAAAAACAAGGCTAAAAACAGCAAAAACAGCACTTAATACACATTAAGAATTGAAAATATATTACCTAGCCCCAAGGACCAAATCATACGCAGACACTGGAAAATGCAGATTATAACTGCTAATAATATGTGTGTTGCAGAAACACAGTCTTCAGCAGTCTGCTGCCAATTTATATTCAAGGTAAGCAGCACCCCCCCCCTTTTCACTTGTCATCCAGGCCCCACCGTTCACCTGATAACTTCTGCCTTATCCTATGTGCCAGTTTCCCCCCAGACCTCTAATCTTGCCTCCAAGCAATCTTGGGACTTCCCCTGATAACAGCTATATCACTGTTTTGCTTCCTTGATACTAATATTGCTGGCATAGCCTGGGAAGCAGGCTTTAACAAGAACATGTGCAATCAACTTACAGCAATAAGAAATAGGCTTTTTTTTTGCAAATTAGATTTTTTTTAAAAAAAAATTAAAACAAGAATATATCTGCAGTGGCAGTTGGGGGGGTACAAGTGGAAGATCTAGGCAGGGTGGATGAATGGAAGGGAGGGAAAGAGGGTGGGTTGGCTACACTTTAAATGTTTAAATGTTTTATATATGTTATTTTTCATTATTGTGACTCACGCTGGGAACTTCAGAGAAGGGCAGGACATAAATTCTTAGATAAAGTAAACAAATAAATAAGCACAGGAACTTCAAATAGAAGCTTATCTGCTGGCACAGAAGAGCTTCAAAGGAACCTGTGAATGCCTGGCCTCTCCCCAGAAGTGGGCAGTGCCAAACCACTTCTGTATCTCTGCCAAGAAAACTGCTGAGAGGTGTTCATGGAGGTGTCCATGCAGTCAACCGGGAGTTGGCCACAGCTTGGTTGTACCCAGCAACAACCAGTGCAAAAGCAGCTGCAGTCCGTAAAAATACATGGGAGTCATGCATGCTGAGAATGCAGTTTAGCAAAGAGAAAACAGAGAGGCAGAAAAGTAGGAAGGAATGACGAGAAAGCCCAATAATGGACATTTCTGGGGACTAGCCCAGATGATACTGAGAAAGAGGAATGAGTTATAACTTTCTTGCTCTGGCTCCACCAAATGAGGTAAAAGATTAAACGAAGCAAGTTCTCACTAGAAATATGTACTCTGGGTTGGGGGATGAGAGCAATAAATACTCTGAATTTATGAAAGACAATGAGAGACTTTCTGGTTCAGTTGAAGAGATTATTGGCTTGATGCAGGAATTAGCGAGCAAAATTTCATGGTCTGCATTTCACACAAATTCAGACCAGATGAAGAGCGTTTGACTTCTCTATGGCATGATGTATGAGAGACCCATGTTTCCTCTACTGCCTCTTTGGTCAGTACGTTGCCAAGACTGCTTCTCAACTAGCGCTTTGCTATTTACATCCACACTGTCATTAAATTCTCTCTATTTTCTAAGTAAATTGATGAGAGTATGAAGCTTCAGTGTGATTGATGTCTGAGTTAAATGTGTTAAGAGGAGGAAAACATTAACCTTTAGTTATAAAGGAAAAAACAAGCAGGCAAACTGAATAGTTAGCAGTAATGTTGTGCCAGACTTTGTTCACAGTGTACTCGTTTGCTGCAAAGAGGACCTATTTGCCAGGCTTGTCCACAAATTGAATCTGGGCTTAGATTCTACTTTCAGTCTGAGCTGAGCCAAACCTCGATCAGCTTGTTCCCAGTCTGATGAATGGGCTCGTAAAAAGGGTGCCTAGAAGTGTCTCCTGTGGCAGCTAGGGGCCCTGGAAAGGCCTTTACCAGTGAGGGGAGTGGGAACTAGTAGAAGGTGATGGCAGAAGTTCAAGATGGCCTTTACCTTCTGAGGAGTCTATCCTTGGCAGTGTAACAGCTTGTATGGCCTGCTTCAAGAAGACGGAGAAGAGCTGGCTTTGATACCCCACTCTTCTCATCCTTTAAGAGGGCTCAAAGGAACTGAGAAAGCTTCCTGTTCTTCTCCCTACAACAGACACCCTGTGAGGTAGGTGGGACTGTGAGAGCTCTGTGATTAGCCTAGGACTGGCTTCATGGAGGAGTGCAGATTCATACCGGGAGACTACCAGATAAGAGCCCGGCACTCTAACTACAAGACCAACCAAGCTTTGGTCTTCTAGGCTTACAGGCCCCAGTACACTGCCCTGCTTACATGAAAACTGTGACCAAAAACATTTGAAGCCTCCAAAGCATCAAAATGTATTGGTCATGCTGCACACTACAGGTGTCACCAGCATGTGGAAGGGAAGGCTCCTAGTATACTTGCTGGTCCAATATAACAGCCAGTGCAATATCTCCCTAAAAGGAACAAGATCAGGGTAAGGGTAAAGACCCTGAGCTCACTCTTGGGGGAGGTCCAGCCAGCTGAAGAAAGAAACAAGAATGCTTGTATCTTTTTGGCCTACTAAGGGCTAAGGGTTGAGGCTTATGCTCTGGGTAGACAGGAGGCAAAGTTAGAGCTTGATTTATTGTAATTTTGTTGAGGTAAGATTTTCAAATATTGTATTTCCAACTGCTTTTTGTTCAACCCATATTGTATCTAAATATACAGTTTTAGGCAGTCTACTGCTGCCTGGAAGTTGAGATGGGCAAACAAGCTCAACCCAGTCATGACCATTCCTGCCCTGAAGCCCTGAAAAGGTCATGCTGACTGAAAAGTGTGAATTTATTTATTTATTTATTTATTTATTTATTTATTTATTTATTTTATTTGTTTACATTTCTATCCTGCCCCATACCCTAAGGTCTCTGGGCGGGTAACAGCAGATTGATCAACAGATTAAAACAAAACAAAACAATATAGGCATAAAAACAAGATACACATTAAAAACGGAATACAGATTTAAACACTTTAAAAAATTCAGCAAATTTAAAACAGTACGCTCCATATTATGTTCGTTGTGCCTGTGACTGGGGAGGGAGGAAAATATAGTCATCTCAACCAAAGGCCAGGGCAAAGAGGTGCATCTTTACCGCCTTCCTGAATATATGTAAGGAAGGGGCATGACGCACCTTGAGGGGGAGGCTATTCCATAATCTGGGAGCTATCACCAAGAAGACCCTCTCCCGGGTGCCCACCAGCCTCACTAATGAAGGTGGTGGGATAACCAGGAGGGCTTCACTACTTGAATTCCCACTCCCAGTGCGCCCTTTTTGTACGAAATATCCCTGAGCTGGTGCCTGGCATGCAGCACCGGCCCTGTGGATACCTTGAAAGATTGAAGTATTGGCTATTTTCATGGAACATAGCTACAAAAGGTTACAAAAGACTGTACCAGGCCACACCAGTCTGACAGGACTCTGGAGAGGAAAGCCTGACTTTTAAAGAAAACTCAGCTTTTCCATGGGATGTCTGAAGGCAGCCATACTAAACATTTTTGGACTGTTTTGAAGTTGCCTTAGTCTCTGTGATGTCTTGGGTACTACTCAAGCCTTTTTAAATTCTGTCAGTGTTTTGTTAAGATAATCAGGGAAGACTGGGGACTTGTGGTAGACGGTAGTGAAGTTCTGCTCTGCTTGGTGGTGGTGAGACTAGAAGGAGATGGGCTGTTAGGCTGGAAGTTAAAACTCTTTGAAGAACCCCACCTATATTCTAAAGTCAGCAAAACACCGCATTCTTCTGTTCAGCATGGGATGGTTAGGCAAAATGCTGTTCTGTAGCACCACATCATCTTCCATTCCTCCACAAACTGAGATCTGCCTCATAAACTCTTTGGGTGCTTCTACATTTACCGCTTGAAATCCAGATTAAGTAAATCCGTTTTTATGAAATGTGTCTCTAGCAAGATCTGTTTCAAACAAATACGGATCTAATAAGGCCCCATGCTTCTGCACGCGCATGGGAAGGACGGATTGTGAGGAACAGATTCTGCCTTCGCTGTGCGGACACAGTAGCATAAATTTCAAGATGGCTGCCCCAGGAGCTGCGTGATTGGAGCATTCAGCCATCAGTCACTGCTTCTTTCCTGCCATGCGTGGACCAATCAGCGGCATGTCCAAGATCCAGTGCTCGCCTGGTGCCGAAGCCAGCTTTTTGTGCATGGAATCGCTACATTCAGACTTGCTGTCCCTCTGACGCCACAGCTGGGTGTCTGCCCGATCCGAAGCCCGTGTGAGAGGGACTTCATGGCTGGACTGTGCTTCTCCTGCCCCTCTCAACATGGCGGCTTCCTGCCGCCGCCTCACTCAACATGGCGACTTCCTGTCCCGCCCCATGTGTTCTCGGACACGTCCCCTGTTAATGTGGATTTAGAGCACAAGTACCCATTAAGACTACCTTCAGTGTGGTCTTCCGGGAAACCAGTTTAAGGGCCGCTTAACACCCATTAGCAACACATCTCGCAGGAGTCAATGTGGACATGGTTTTCCCAAGTGTTTAAAATGTGTTCTTAATGAATGTTAAAAGGTCAATGTGGAAGCAGCCTTTGTTTCTTGCTCTGCAGTGATCATAATCAGTGTTTAAAATTCACCAAGTGGGAAGAAACAGGGAACCATTGGAGGGCTTCACTTCAAGTTGGAGGATTTTTAAAGATTTTTAAAGGGCGCAGCAGCTTTCTTAGCTGTCTATGGTGTCTGTGTTCTTCAAAATAGGATGTACTGTACATCTATTCTTAGCACTTGATGTAGCCTATGAGTACATAGTCCCCAATCTTGTGCCAGCGACACTGTTCTGGTTCAGTGGGGAGACGATAAGCTCAAAGAAACTATCATAATAGAAAAGAGAAAATGCATCTGTGCCAGTGGTGAAAACTGTTTATGAGGAGCCCACCTAATTACCTCTGCATTCTGAAAAGATCATGCTGCTAGGCCATGAATCTAAAGAAGCCAGCCTAGACATTTTTCCTACTGTGCCAAAGCACGCAAAGTCCTTTTATCCAGAAGAAACTATTCCCAATGAATGCTAACTACGTGGACCAAGATGAAACTTGATGTCAAACTGTTGAATGGCTTGTTCATGTTTCACAATAATTGCATACACACAGTGCAGTCTGAGCATGTTTGCTATACTTCATTGTGCACAGGTTTCACATTTGCACAAACCATGCCCAGTTGATTGCATTTTGCTGGGTGCTATTTGTACAAACTGGACACATTACTCCATTGAGTTACAAAAACTGGAAGCATCACAAGTCATTTCCTTCATGTGAGTTCCCCATAACAAAAAACTTCCAGCCTGGGATGCAACTAAATGACTTGGGCCCCAATTATCTGAACAAACGCCTTCTATCAACCTGCCTGTGCCTTAAGATCTGGAGGGGAGGCCCTCCTGGTTGTTCTACTACCTTCAGCGGTGATGGGTGGGCACCCGGGAGAGGGCCTTCTCAGCGGTGGTTATGGAATAATCTCCCCCTTGAGGTGTGTCAGGCTCCCTCGCTGTACATGTTCAGGAAGGCAATGAAGATGCACCTCTTTGCCCTGGCCTTTGGCTAAATCGGTACACCTTTCTGTTCCCATGTGTAACCACTGGTAGTTATTTGTAGATATTATTGGATTTTATCATTTTAGTATAGATTGTTTACTTTTTTAATGTATTGGCTTTTAAATGTTGTTACCCGCTGTGATGCCTGGGGTCTGTTTATTGTATTTAATGTAACGTGTTTGCAAATGTACTTACAGTATTTATTATATTTAACGTTTATACTGTGGAACCATAGTAAGAACAGGTAAACAGAGGGTGCTAGACTTCTCTAATTTGCATACCAAAGGGAGGAAGTTGCCCACAGGGCAGCCAATCAGGCAGCTAGAAGTATAAAAGGCACTGACACCTGAAGAAATTGCTCTATGCTTGGGATTTTCTGGGGTGGTAGATTTGGGTCAGACAGCTCTGCATCCTGAGGGAAAATTGCCAAGATAGTTCCACATTGTTCTTTAGGGTCTTAGGCTAAGAAGAGCTAGGAAGGGACCTACATATACTTAGGTATGTATGTAGGTAGGTAGGTAGGTAGAGAAAGCCTAGGGAGAGTAGGTTGTCTGAACCTGTGTGTGTTACTAACGTTATTTATTCTCTTAAAAGTACCTGCTGACTATTATATTTTATTTGTTTACTTTACTGACTTGACTACTTCCTCAATTGTAACCAATAAAGAATAAGAATGTTATTTTTAAAAGCCAAGAGCCTGCAGCGCTATTGATTATTACACGGGGATTCCAAAGGAAGGGAGAAAGCGAGCCACGGGAAGCTGTTACATTCGCTTCTCCACTAGAGGGATTTCTTGCTGAGGCAAGGGAAAAGTGGTGTGCTCTTTAGCAGAGCTGAAAACCAGCCCTGCTGACACAGCTTTTAAAAAGAGAAGCCATTATTTATTTAAAGAATAATTTAGACACAGTGGGGAAAAGAAAGGACCGCTTAAGGCTGAAGGGCGTGCCACACCTGCCCTGAGACCTTTGGGTATAGGGCGGGATATAAATATAAATAAATGCATGAACAAAGCTTTTCATGGTAATTATCCAATCATTGGGAATGAGTCCCGGGGCTGCCTGTTGCTGAGGCAACATTTGAACAAATTGGTATTAATCTCCCAGTCTTGTGGAACTATCCATGGTGCTACTTGGAATTTTGCCTGGTCCTTCCCTGATTGGAAACTGAAATTCCCCTCAATTTGATTTGCCCAACATTTGGTTAGGTTTACTTTATCTTAATTATCTCACTGAACCAAACTCTTGCCTTATCTAGAATGTCCGTTACACTGGAACCCAGTGTAGCTGAGCCAGCCACGTGTGATAAAATCCCAATGTACTTGTGCAACTACACTGTACTTGATTCTACACTAATCAACTCAACAATATTCCTCAGCATTGAGGGAAGGTGGCACTTTTTGCCCACCTCAAAGTGATGTCACTGATAAAACAAAGGCCGTTCCTATCACTAATTCAATAGTCAACTTCCCATATTAAATATATAAACAACCTAGGTTGCAATTATCTAGAAAAATGTGCAAAGCATTGCATTACAGTAATTCAAGCTAGCTTTCTTCCAATGAGGCAGAGTTAGGTTTACATCATTCAAACCAAATAAGAAATTCCTCAGTGCTGATGTCGGCAAGAGACTTACCAGTAATTCCAGGAAACAGACATTCATGAGTTGTGCAAATATATTTTTTATTAAGCTTATGATTGGGATGAAGATAAAGAGACAGTAACTTTAAAAAAAAGGATAACATTTCAGATAGCTGGAAACCAACCCAATGCTGATCTATATAAACATGCTTGATGAAAACCTTTCTCTGGTTGGAACAGTTAATGCATTTATAAAACTATTGCTAGAGTGCTATTTTTCTTTTTGGAGAAGATGAGAGGTTGAGAAAGGACAAAAGCAGTGCCAATCTTATAATTTGTCATTGCTATCTTTTAAAAATTTAGATATGAATGAAAGCAGTATATGACATATACAATTTTATGTTTCCATCTCCATATCCTTCTACATGTTGTAGCTGTTACAAGAAATGCGTAAACATTGGTGTTTTCTGCAGCAAAAGCAATAGGAGTGGAAACTTCCTACATGGATCTGCAAAAAACAATTGTTCTTATTCAATACTATTGAGTAAAGCTGGTTTTTCCATGCTATTTTCTTGGGATTTACAGAAGTGGTTCAGAACATAAGAGAAGCCCCTGCTGGATGAGGCCACAGCTCATCTAGTCCAGTATCCTGTCTCACACAGTGCCCACCAATTGCTTCTGGGCATTCTGAAGCAGAAGATAAAGGCAAAACCTTCACCTGTTCTTGACTTCCTGCAAATGCCTTTAGAGACATCCTACCTGTTTCTCCAGGATCCATTCTTGTAGCCCTTGATACTTGCCAGTGTCTGATTTCTGAGATAATCTGAGGATCCAATTTGTGATTGATTGATTTGATTGATTGTTAGCATTTGTATCCCATCCTTCACCCGAAGTCCCAGGTTGGGCCACAACTGTTGTTTTTTTAAATATATATCTGATTTTAAATGTTGTTACCTGCCCTGTTAACTGACATATCAGTTGTTAACCATTAGAACGAGGTGTTTCTCTGCAGGATATTTTTTCGTTTACTCCATTTTTATGGCAGTCGGATGTCTTCATGATATGTTGAATGTTTCCCTCCATCATCTTCTCCATCTAGCAGCTCTTGAGCAGCTTTACATAGGAGTTGGCATGAATAGTGTTGTGAGAGTGTGGCTTTTAGGAACATGAGTGCACAAGGAGCTCCCATTGGACTCAGCAAGTGATCTATCTAGTCCAGCAGCCTGTTCTGACAAAGGCAACCAGTTATATATATAGAAGTTCCCAAGAAGGGCATAAGAATGCAAATCTCTTAGCAGCTGGTCACCAGAGACATACTGCTTCCTATGGCAAATGTCACAGTCATCAAAACTAGGAGCCATTGATACCCTTGTTCAGCATGAACTTGTCCAAAAGCTTTTTGGAACCTTTCCAGATTGATGACTAATACTGCATCTACTGGCATTGAATTCCGCAGTTTAGTTATATACAGTGTGAAAAAAGAAACTAAAACACTTCCTTTTGTCTGTCCTGGCTCTTTAAAAGATGCACTTTCATTGAGAAAGCCTAGTTCTGGTATTTTGGGCTGAGGGAAAAAACTGCTCCTCATCCAGTCTGTTCACATTGTACATAGTTTTACATTTTTCAGTCACACCCTTCTCACTCATCTCCTGTCTAGACAAAAAAATAAGCTTTAATTCTGGGAAAGGAGAAACAGAACATAGAAAATGGATTAGACCATATTGTAACACAAATAAATGTGTTTGCTCGCTATCTACTTCTTTAACCCAGAGGTTTCCAGCCTAGACAAATAATTCATATAAAAAACCTCTATTAAATGCAATCAAACCACAAAGCAAAATGTATGAAACATTGCAGAAGTCAAAAGATCAGAAGCTAAGGCTGTGTCTCCATTACACAGCAAAGGCATCTTAAGTGAGACCAATTTCCACTACTCCCAGTAGTGACTAGCTGCCCTGGGGGACTGATTAAGGTGCCTTTACTGCTTAATGAAGACAAATGTTTCTAAAAGGCAGAAGAAACAATTGTGTCTTAACTCTAAATCCAATACTTAAGTCCTTTCTGCATTAGGCCTTATTCTGAATTATATCTCAGAATAGGAGCCTGCCATCTGCATGCAGGTGCAGACTATGGCCGGCAGCCCTTCCTAAAGTCCAGTGCAGAAAGGACCCTAGAAAGTGCTAATGCAGAGAGAGTTATGTCGTGTTGCATTGTGGGAGCTTTCTGGCCTGGATGTTGTAGCTGCAGATGTCTCACCAGTGTGGAACTGATTTGCTCTAGGGGCGCGTCTTCACGGCGTCGTTATCTCGAATTCAAAATGTTTTGACTCCGCCCAGTTCAGACGGCAGTTCGGCTTAACACGCTCCTTCCGTGTTAAACCACCTTAAACCGTTTAAAAGTAAATCCTGATTTCAACAGGTCTCACTCCGAATCATGCGCTCGATACGTGTTTCATTTTTTACTGTGTGGACAGTATCGTTTTCCGGGATGAGATTCCGTGTCCAGGCTGTTCCGCCCCCAATCGCACTGTAACCAATGGGCTGTCCGTATTGTTGGCACGTCATGTTTAGGATTCCCTCCCCCAATAGCTTTCATTGAATAGTGATTTCATTGAAAGAATCCAGCCTCCAAACAGCCACTACCTCAAAAGCTACACTGTAGCGATGTAGCTTAATAACAATGTTGCAGTTTTGCGCAGTTCTGAACTTTAAAAAGGGAAAGGAAAGGAAAGCCCTGGAGCTTGTATTTTAAAAGCTGTGGCTATGAAGGGGTTTTGAGTTGCTGCTGCGGCTGCTGTGTGCCCTGTGAAAGCAAAGGAAAAGCCCCTCGGTCCCCTCCAGCCCAGCCTCTCCGCGCGAGGGAAGCGCGGGTGGGAAAGGGGGATCCAGACACCTTCGGAATCGCCTAAGTTCTGAACTTTAAGGGAAAGGAAAAGAAAGTCCTGGAGCTTGTATTTTAAAAGCTGTGACTATGAAGGGGTTTTGAGTCGCTGCTGCGGCTGCTGTGTGCCCTGTGAAAGCAAAGGAAAAGCCCCTCGGTCCCCTCGGGGATCCAGAGCTGCACAGCGATGACGGCGGGAGGTCTGATCTCTGTTACTTTGGGGCTGATCCTGGGAGGGAGCAGGGCGAAAGGCGCCGAGAACGCGGCAGTGGTGGCAGCGGCGGCGGCGGGCAACGAGGAGTGCCAGGATGGATGGATGGATGGATGGATGGATGGATGGATGGATGGATGCTGCTGCTGCTGCTGCTGCTGGGAAGGGGGAGGGAAGAGAATGGCCGGATCGGACAGGGAATCCCCGGCAGAGCATGGATGACACAAAGGGAAGGGAGGGTGGGATCCTGGGAGTGAGGACCAATTAGAGAGAGGGGGTGGGCAATGGGCGGGAGGACAGGTTTGCCGTCTGGACTCCCAGGATTGATTCCGATTTAAGGCTGCCCTCGGCATGCCACTGAACCGGGTTAACTTGCAATTTGTGTAAACAGGATTAACCCGGTTCACTTATTTCGGATTCCTTAAACCGAAATAAGACATGCCATGGGGAAGTGCTCCTGGTCTGCTACAAATTAAATTGGCAGACAACAGGAAGCTTCCAATTGAAGCCTCGCCTTTCCCTCTTTTTCCGTATGGAAGTCTCCACATTCAAGGAGTCTTCCCACTATAAAAAAGAAACAGGAAAAAAGAGACACGATAAGGCTAGTTCTATCTGAATTCCTTCCTCCAGCTTGGAGGAACTTAACTGGTTTACTTCTTGTAGCAGACTAGCCTGACTGGATTATACCAATTTCCCTGTTACCTTGAAATGCAGTGTCTTAAAATGCAGTTGAATGATCTGCTTTTCCAGATTTGTGCGGTGGACACCTTCATTTCAATTCTTCTTCAGTCCATCTTTTGGACCCAACCCCTCACACCTTTTTAGTCCAATCTGTTTTGTTTGTGGACTTTCCTCCCTTCAATCATACTTACCTGAGTCCTGCTTTTTACAGGTCTCAAGCCATTATAGAGTGTTAATCCGTTTTCATTTTTTGGGTGCAACTAGGGAAGAAAACTAAAGGGGGCTGAACTATACTATAGTGGTATAGTTCAGGATACTGCATGAATTTGCCTTCCCTTTCTGCCCAGTGTGTGATTACTGTTGTGCTGTTGAGTCACAGAGCCTTATCCTATCGGAACAAAAGGGGTGTTGTGACAATGGAGAGAGGTAGAGATCTAAAAATGTCTTGTAAAGGAGTGTCAGGATGGGAACAGAAAGGTGTGAGCATAGTGATCTAAACTGAGGACAAACTTAATAAGATGGACTATTTCAGCAAGGTCAGCAAGGTGTGACCATGACCCAGGTGAAGCAGTTTCAGTGCAGAAAAAGTACACACCCACAAAAATCTTTTATGTCAAAAATTGTACTGAAAATCTGTGTTTTACAGAAAAATATATTGACCAATTTTGAAATTGGATTTTTCATATTAAAAATGCATCCGAAAATGTATATGAACACTTTTCATTTTTCCTTTCAGAAAGCATGTTTTTGCCCAAACCTGTGGTCACACCCGGACTGCATTCACACCTAGGTTTCAATTCTGTTCCGTTCCATTTTCAGAGTGAGAGAAAGCCATTTTCTTTCCATTTTATTTAACCCAAGGGTTGATTTTCTGACTTAAATAATGCAGAAAGAAAACAGCTTGACAGTTTGCTGATGCATTCTGTCATGCTGAAAGTAGATTGGAACTGAATTAAAACTTAGGTGTAAACACAGTCATAAGGTTTAATCCAACTTCAGTCCACATCAGTAAAGTGACCAGTAATTTTCTTTCCACATTATCTATCCCAAAGGTGAATTTTTTGAGTTATTCTCTCACTCTGAAAGTGGACTGAAACTGGATGAAAGTGTGACAACAGCCCAAGTATTTTCATCTTCCAGAGTTGCACTTTCTAAGAAGCTTCTGACATGAGCTAATCAGATCCTGTTCTTCCAGTTAAACTTGTAAACCAACTAAATTTTTAAAAAATCTGTTTGCCTTAATTTCAGGAAAAGTGAACTGCCTATTGGACTTTAAACAGACCTTTGTATAAAGACTTCTGAATTAAAAAAAACAAACATTTTTGCTAAGGCACAAAGCATTTCATTCGCAAGATACTTAACACTCTGTTGGCAACAAGAACAGACTCCACCCAGTCAATGGTCCTTGGACAAGTTGTTGGATTTTGTTCAGCATAGTATATAGTATTTTACTTGGAAAGCAAAGGAACCAAGATCAATCCATCATCATCAATCATTCCTAGATTTTCAGCTAGGGAGATTAGTTAGATGAGTAAAATAAACACATTAAAACAAAGAACACAGTTTGAAAAAAACCTGAAAATGTGCCAAGGAAGATCATTACATAGAAACCTTGTGTTTGCTCTGTTTATTAAATAGACTGCTTCATATTAAAAAATAAGTCCTCCCCTTCTCTTGTACAATTAAAAATAATGATGCTAGGCCTTTTTGAAGAAGCCAGAGCCTCTTTTTAACATAATTCTCTCTAAATGTTTGGTATGCTGAACTTTCTGCGGCTTTTTCTTAGCAATATTTTTTCATCAGGCAGATCCTACATGTGCATAAAATGGCAATTCTCAGCAGCTTTAAAATCCTCTGTGCTTTGTATAAATGAACAAAAAGCTCAGCAAGTAATGCATGAGCCTCAGGTAGCTTTTGGCTTCCAACTGTTTTTTCTAAAGTCTTATCTTTTTTAAAAGGCTATTTCAAATTTCCTTTCCAAGAAAAAAAAATCAGATTTTGACCCTGTTCTCACCTGGGTTTTTTGAGCTTTGAAAACAATTTGAAAATTCTTTGGCCCCATTACGAATTGGTTTCCTGCACTTTCTAAGGAGTAAATCGGCGAAAAATGCTTTAAAAAACCCTTGAAAAAACAGCTCTCGCTCCCATTTTTGCTGCTAACACGCTTTATCTTTTTTGCTTTGGGAATGGTACCACAGTATTGGGGGGAGATCATGCCTTGTTATTGTCGGTGGAGTCCTTAGTACTTATATCACACTGTACATATTCTTTCTACTCTGCACTCAGACCAATTCTGCACTTCCCCTTCATGTCTCAAGGCAGTATGAGGCACTCTGTACTAGGCTGGGACAGGCTGCTGCTGCCATGGGTGAGAGACATTTCCATTGGAACAGTTTGTCCTGCACCAGCCCCCACCTTTGGCTTTGATGACTGCCCCAGATCTGGAACTGATGCTGGAGACTCCAAAGGCCAGGAGTTCAGAGCTTCTTGGGATGGTGGCATTTTAGTGACATAGTCTATTGTACTTCTGAAATGGGCCATCGTATCCTGGAAAATGGGGTTATCTGCCTTCCATACACAGTCCATTCTTTTGGGATTATTAGCTAAACCTCAATGGGCCTTTTCACAACTACTGTATAGGTGCACATGGGATACACCTCCGCACAGGCATCTGCAGTGCACGGAGCCGTTTCTTTACTAGAAACTGTTCTGCATGTGCCTGAACATCTATGCTCCATGCCCTGCACACTGTATCTGTACATCTTCCAGGTGGGAGGGGTGCAGAGGGATACCTTCATTTTAAACATGTTGTGTATTGCTTTAAATTTGTTGACTCTTTAAAGAGCTTTTAATGTATATTCTGTTTTTAATCTGTTGTTTTAACGGTTGTTACCCGCCCAGGAACTTTTGGGTATGGGGCGGGATAGAAATGTTTAATTAATTAATTAATTAATTATGACCAGCAGCACAGACACGATTATGTACTGCGCCCCCTGGTCACCCTGGCAATGGTGTAACGTAGGTGTGCTGGCTGCAGGGACTCCATGATTTCTTCCGTAATGGTGGTGACTTGCATTTAGCCAGTGTTTAGTTAAATGCTGGTTAAGTTATGAATGCTTTAGGTGTCTGAAAACATCCAATGTCAAAGTCTACTGGTAAAGCAGAACAGAGCAGGATAGACTGCACCAGAAATCAGTGCAGAAACAGCCTTGTTTGAACAATCTTTGGCTTCCATTTGTTGCCATTCTTATTTCCATTCCAATTCCTAACATTTAACGTCAATACTTTTTAAATCCGTTTTTGTTAGAATTGACCCAGCATTCAATTGCAGTCCTCAGAAGGCCTTTCTGCATAGGGCCTTATTATGGACTATATCCTGGAATAGGCACCTGCCATCTTCATGCTCGTACAGATTAAGGTAAGTCCTGGGTGGGTCATGTCATAATCTGAATTAGGATGTGGATGGCAGGTCCCTATTCCAGGATTTAGTCCAGAATAAGGCCCAGTGCAGAAAAAGCCTAAAATTGAGAATTCACTTATTTGAAATTTCTGAATGTTCGGGTCTGGCCCATACCTACCTTTCTGTCTTCAGTTCTGTTTAATCAATTTCGTAGGTCAACTGGCCTTCACTTACCTTGTGGAATTTTCACTGTTTCACAGTAACCCTCAAGAGTGCATGCTTTAAAACCCGACTCAGAACCTGCTTAGAGATGGTAGCATGTGAGTATTAATATCCTTATCCCGCCTCTAATCTGGATTGAAGGTCAAAGATTCACTTTGAAAATGCATTTTCTGGTGTTTAATGTGGTAGTATATAGATGATGCTACCTCTAAGCTGTTTTTGACCCACTACTTTTATGTGACTGTACATTAAGTAGTACTGTACTGTTCACTTTGTCGAGAGAAATTATTGCTGAATTAAGTAGAGTTTACATCTGCGTAGATCTAATCAGAGGTGCGTGACTAGGGATGAATCCAGTTAGGGTTTAAGCACATTAATATCAAGCTTAGATTTGTACCTAATAGCGGTACTTTATCTCTGGTGATCTTATAGGCTTGTGAAGACCAGATTTTCCTTGATTGCTATGAATTCCCTAAGTCCCTTTTTAATTACTGCAGAGCCAAAAATGCCAACAGAGATCAAACGCATGGAAGCACGCTATTTACATTTCATTAAATGAAACCCAAACTCCCTTGTTTGTGAGTGTATTCCAAACATCTGCTTCTACAAGGTATTGTATAGTATTATTCAAATAGATGCAAAAAGGATGACAGATGCGTTGCAAATTTACACAAAAGCCCTCGTTTTCATGGCAAGCCAAATACTCTGCCCACAGTTTGTTACAGAATTCAGACAGCTAACAAAAACTGATTTATCCGAACAGGAAATCTAAGAGCCTTTCAGCACTGGTCATGCTGTGGAGCATTATTGCCTTCAAATTGAACAGAGTCACATTGTGTGAGCTGAGGATTTTATATATATTTTATTATTTTGAACACTTACAGGCCACTGAGGAAGACTGTAGTCGAAACGCTTCTGGCCTTGTGTTTTGAAATTTTTACTACTATTATATTATTTGATTTTGATTATTTTCAGTATTTGTACATTTGTACATTATTATTTATATTTGGAAGTGGGACATATTTTACCCTGTTTATCAACATTTTTTGGCAGAACCCTTTTGTTTGGTTTTTTGGTTTTATACCCTGGGGTTTTTGTCTGTGGGGACTTGTCTTGCTTTGCTGGCCTGGTATATCTGGACCAGCAAGGCCTGCTGGTTCAGATCTCAGCCTGGACTAGTCTGGATCTGGAACAGTGCTGTCTGAACAACACTGCTGGTGCAGACTGGATGCCCCACTAGCCCTGCACAAACTTTAGGGTTGGGCTTCCAAGGCATGCTTCTACAACACCTGCACAATCCAGACCAGCCAGAGCTCGTACACCAATAGTTCTCAATGGCCAGGGACTGCAAATACATAAGGATCCATAACAGGATGGATCAATATTTTCTTAACCAATTGCTCTGGGTAGCACTATTGACACTGGCTGCGGGATGGAAGGAGAAATCAAAATAGAAGATGGATAGTATAAAAATATAATTAGTTTATATTAATTCGGTGTCCTTAGGGAAAGATGGCAGTTGTTTAAGAGGGAAGTAGTACAGGAACAAACAAGGGATTGTTGGAAGAGACTTTTGAGGACAGTCTAGGGGTGTTTTTCCACTGTCAAAAGTACCCATTTTTGCACCTATTTAGGACCCATTTGGGTGTGAGCTGGATGATCCCATTTCCACCAAGGCACCCATTTGGGACCCGATTGTTTCCACTGCCATTGGGAAAATCCGGATCTAATGGGTACATTTTGGGCTTTAATCCGGATTTTCTGTAGACCCCATTAAAGGGGTCTACAATGGGGTCTTCTCCCAGAAAATATGGATTAAAGGGAGCCTGTTTCCACTGGAAACAGGCAATGGGGTCCAAAGGAGGCTAGGGGGAGGAGATGCACCTTTGGGACCCCCACCCCAACATTGGCTTCGAAGTCACTTCAAAGTTGACTTCACATTCACTTCGAAGCATGAGCTCAACTTCGAAATTTGAGCTCATGCTTCGAAGTGTCTTCGAAGCTGACTTTGAAGTCACTTCGAAATCACTTTGAAGTTGCTTCAAAGACTGCCCCCCCTGCCCCCCAAAACACCTGGGGTAATGGACCGACCCCTTGTGGGTCAATCCGGATTCCCCAGATGGGTGCAAAGCTGTTTCCACAGCAGGGGTGTTAGCAGCCATTCCTAATGGGTGCTACACCTCCTGTGGAAACACATTGGGTGCTTCCCTTAATCTGATCTACTAGATCCGGATTAAGAAATGTACTCATTCCTTAGATCCGGATCTTCTTAGATCCAGATCTAAGGCCTGCAGTGGAAAAACACCCTAGAACAACCCTGATCCCCAGCTCCTGAAAGAAAGAATTAAGACGATGAGAATATTTCCATCTGGATGAACTCAAGAGTCTGTAAGGGGCAAGGGAAGATAACTGTATATGAAATGTGTACTGATATAGTGTGAATTATATGTAAAACAATTGATTACTTTAATACAAATTTGCAAACAAAAAAACATTGAGGGGTACTGGTAATCCAGATCAGGGACATTCTGGTCTAGATTATGCTTTGTCCTCTGCAGACAGAATGTACCAATGATGGACAGAGCCCTTCTGCTCTGCACTAATCTGTAGCTGACTACAAGGAATTCCGTTAAAATATGCAGTGATACTAAAGTGCATAAGGCTCAGAATAATGTTAATGTCTTTGTATTTGTACATTACAGAAGCTATAAGCATATTGTTACCAGTTCTGCTCCAGTAATAAACTGGAAGCAACTGTGTAGTAAAATTTGGATAATTTGGATTATTTTCGAAGCCCAAGGAACACCAAATTTAAACTTCCCAGGGGAATAAGTAGCTAGATCTTTTCACAGGTTTTAATAACGAGGAATAGCCAGAAAACAGAGACAAAACCCATTTCAGACTCAAAAACCAGTGTTTCTTGTTAAACCAGAGCAAAGAGTTTATTAGAAATACAGAAGAGAAGTTGAAATGAAATATAAAGCCATATCAGAAGCATTTTTCATTAGACATTTAAGCAAAACAAGGACAAACATGCAGGGACTTTAAACATGGCTAAATAACTAAACAGCTTATATCAGAATAATTCTATGCATTAAACTGGTAATTTTAGTTTTGGGGAAGAAATGTGCCCAAGCCAGCAAGGAGGTAGAAAAATCACCCTTAATACTAAAGATATTCCCTAACCAAAATTAAACAATATAGAAAAAACATAGGAAATAGGGGGAGATAAGGAGGGATGGAATTTGCTCTCACCACTGTGCCTTAGTACACCCAAAATTGTAGATGGGAGATTTCAGCCGATCTGTGCCTCTTCAGGAACAAAAATAGAAAATAAAATGAAAAATAAAAATAAAAAGATCCTTTTTATTAATCCGGTCTCAAAAAAAAAAAATGAGTAAAATATCTCAAAAAAAAAAAAAAAACAGTTGAAATGGGCTTCTGCAATTTGTTCTGACCAAGCAAAATTCAGAACAATTTTCAAAAGTTAAAAAGCAGCTCTGTGTAGCAGGAGAAAGGAAAAAAATGAAAAAACAGCAAAGTGTCTGTGGTCTTTTCCTAGCTTTCCATGGCAGGAAAACTCCTTTGGCTAGATGAGGAGAGGGAGATTCCTTGCCCCTAGACTCCTGGACTCCTCCAGCTCTTTCTCTTGTCCTTCCATGGTGGATATGAGGAGGGAGATTCCTCCTGAACTCCTTCTCTTCTCTGCCTTTCTTATATTCAGAAATTGGAACCAAAACAAAAACCCTGCTGATTATGGTTCTTCCTTTGTTAATAAATGAAACTGTAACTTCTTGTAACTTTTTCCCAAAAAGATGCAAATCAGCTTAACATCATCTCCAAAAGTTCTTCCTGAAAAGGCAAAAACTGGTTCTTCAGGTGTCCAAAAGAAGTTAATTTCTTATGCTAACCTGTCTCCCTGAGCAATTCTCATCCTATTGTTTCTCTTAATTCAAAGTACAATGGAATAGCTTCATGTGTGTGCTTAGCAGATTCTTGCACCCATTAGACTCAAGACGTCCCAGTGATACCCACTTCCTCAGGAGCATCTGAATCATTTCCTTAAAATAATAAGATGTTATCCTCCCTTACCATTCTTGTATTATGGAAGTTACCTTAAATTAACATTTCTAATTGGCACATCTCCTGACCTCTCTTTGAATCCCTCAGGGCACTCTTTTCCAAGGGTAGACAAAAGGTGTAAACAGCCCAACATGAAATCCTGACACCCCAGTACTGGTGAAGTTTTTCTTGTTATTTCCTTCAGGTTAAAATGTAATGGAATAGCTCATATGAATTCAGCAAATTCTCTCATCTATCAAACATTTAGTAAGATCCCCTTCCCAGGGCATTCCAAATTTTCATATATATATATGAATATATATATATTAAAAAGAACAAAAGATATATCCTCTCTTCAGAAACCAGTGACCATTGTTTGTTTTGCAACCCTTGCTCTGGCCTTCAGGCATAATCTTGAGTGGAGCCATCAGAGCCAGGAAGGCAACTGAAATTTGTAATTCAATGGAGAGATCTGCCCTTTTCTCTTGCAAAATGCCACAGATCCTTTCCTTTCTTTTAGAAACATTTTAAAAGTCCAAGGCTTTTATTCCAAGTTAATGGTCCAACCTCTTTCTTATTCCAATTGAGGGAGTCCCAAAAGCTCTGATGGAACCACACCCCAATCTTGGATTCCTGGCCCAAGACACTGTTCTTACACCAGAACTTTTATTTAGCCAATCCTTTTTATTAATAATCATAGCTGGTATCAATATCAAACAGCCTAAAACTAAGACATATTTTAAAACTGAACTTCTCAGAACAATTGCATAATAGCTTGAACAATCGAAATGATTGTGATAAAACACATTGTAGGCACTTAACATATTAAACACTATAAGAAAGGTCAGACTCTATCAAAATAAGGGAAGTGATGATCAGGGGTGGGGCAGACATTCACAGTTTGTTGTGTCTCAGGCAGGCGAGGGTAGCGAGGCAAACGCACCTACATGCTTATGACAGTCTGTTGGGGCTCAAGAGTAGTCAGCGTCAGTCCAAGTCGGGGTTCCAGAAGTACAGCAGAGTCACAGCAGCGTCCAAGAATCAGGATTACGGGCGAAGGCATGGACGGGAGTTGCACAAGTTTCGTCTGCAACACCGGCCCAGTGTGTGCTGCTCAGTTAAGTAGGGGAGGCAGCACCACACTCTTGCTGGTGCAGCTGTGCCAGCCATTGTGATCTGCGCCTCACCCGTTTCTGCTGTCGAAGCAGCAGAGGGGAAGGGTGCTCTTGGGGCTGACTGTCTGAGCTCTCATCCCCGGAGCTGTCTGTGTGCTCCCCCAAAACTGGCCCCAACCCTCAATGCACTGCTGTGCCCGGTTGCTGCTCAGACCGTTGTGACATTGAAACTGCACTCTCCTCCCCTGAGGAGACTGGACTGGCAGGATGGGGCATGACACATTTCCAATGCCCACTCGGTCCCAAAGTTACCTGGCACTTCACTAAGTGCCAGGTAAGTATGAACACCACCGTACTAGCAATGATTGCCTCGCTGTGACACTGGCTGTGCACACCAAGTGACCAAGTGAAATGGCATATGACTGTGGCTGCACCGCTCCATACCCATGCACCTTTTGCACAGCAGCAGTGCAAAGGTTGACAGCATCCTAGACCCTGCCATTATATCTGAGGAGCACATTTTAGTGCTCCACCACTATCCAATGGCCAATTTACATGTAGGCTGCTAGTAAATGCTAGGGTAGCTTCTGGGAAGCACCATCCATGCTTGCAGGAGGCATTTCCACATCAGAAACGCCTCCTGCCATCCCAGAAACTACCCCAGCGGCTACTAAGAGTGGTGCATGAAATCATACACTACATATGTCCTGTCCTAACCCTTACCTGCTCTGGTCAGAGGAGCAACCATTAACACCTCTACTAGTTCCGGGGGGTTGTTTGAGCTGCCGCGCACTGGCATCTCAGATAACCCCAAATGCGACTACACATGTGTGGTGCATCAACGTCGCTGTGCCCAGATATGGCTGTGCCCAGACAAGTGTCTGGACCCAGGTAGGTCTGCAGCCACGTTGGGGGTTGGTTTAGCATGTACTAGCATTTGCGAGTATGAATGCTAGTGCAGATCAGGGGGGATGCACTTTTCCTGTCCCACAGATCGGAAGCAAAGTGCAGAAACACCCCTGATCAGGGGATGGTCCCGCACGCTTGGAACTGCACTCTTGTGATCACTGCTAACATAGTGGTGATTGCACTTACCTGGCAGGTCAGGAACTGCTGGGTAAGTTTGGGATGGAGTTTGAATTTTTGATCTATTCATTTGAATTACTCAGACATTCGTATGTGTATGGGTTCATACACAACGCGTACTTAAAGATCCGCATCTTTCCCGCATCTGTACGCATTTGTACGGATCTGTACAGGACGAAAATGGGTTGCATATGGGATAACTATGGGATGCATACAGATGTGTACGGATGCATACGGATGTTGGGAAGATGCGTATGTGCAGATTTGAATAAAAAAATTCAAACAAATAGATTCAAATTTGGTAAATACGAATCGAATCTTGTTAAATTCAAATTTAAAAGATTCAAATCAAATAGGATTTTCAGGTATTCGATTCAATTTGAATAGAATGTCAAAAAACATTTGTGCACATCCCTAGTTTATGGGTGCAATTGGCTTTCTTTGTCCCAATGTGCATTTCTTTGCACTTGCTAAGACTGAAGTACATTTGCCACTTCATTGCCCACTCACCCAATATCAAGAGATCACTTTAGAGATCCCAGTTTGTATATGGATTATTCTAGATTGAAAGTGCCAGCTATGTTCTCCTTTTATGGCCTACCATGTACCATATAATGCTATGCTATACTTTGCCCCCCACCTTCAAGGACAAAATCAGAGAATATTATGAAACAGCGGATGCATGTCTAAAAACAAACACAAGACTTCAGAGGTTTGCACTTTAGAAGGTTTGGAAGATAAAGTTCTAGTGCTGCAGGGCATATTAATGTCTATTAATTCACTCAAGTACTATTTTAATTTTAACTTTAGCTTTTAACTAACTCTGCTGTTTAATACTTTTTAACAGGGTATGTATTTAATGTCTGGTTTTTATATATATATCTTATTGTAAGCCACCCAGAGATCTTATGATATGGGGAGAGATATAAACATTTTAAATAGATAGATAATAAATATTATATAAATTACAGTAAGAGAAGCATTGCTTAGCAGATGAATGAGCCTTAAGCATGTTTCCACACTGCACATTTAGGCCGTATCCAGATATCTGTTGCGTTTTCCACTATATTTGGATATTCTGGAATCAAGGATGAATATTTTGGAATATTGATGCTTTTTTCAGGCATACACAAATATAATAGAATATGTAACCAGTGTCTGGATGCAGCTATAAGTAGTTCCCTGCATTCCATCTGCAAAACATCAGAGAAATTACAAAATGCAAAGTCTAATTTATTCCATTTTTTCCATGTTAAAGTTTCAGAGTGAGGATACATAGGATTTAGGCACCATAAAAAGTAGCATATTGTTAGATTATTTTGGTATTTCTGCTGTGCGATTCTTGTATGCCATCTGGACACACAAATACTAAGGGTTTTATGCAAAAATCAGAGGAATACACTTAATTCTATAACATTCAGTTTCTTTTCAATTGCTAATGGGCAAAGAGAATTTCATTTGTATACATTGATCCAGTGTCGCATATGGCCTATAGCTCACAAAAGCAAATACTTTCCAGCTGTTGAATTTTCATGTATTGTAATTATATGTCCAACTGATTTGAATACGGTGCTTCTCATAAGGATTAAAATCTTCAATGACCGCAGGGAAAGTTCATTTATTTTTATTTCTGCAGACTATGAAAGACCTTTAATTTTCCAACTTTAATGAAGAATGTTCAGTAGATGTCAGACTAACCTTTGAAGGATGTGAATGGCAAAATGTAAATAACTCTGTGTAGTTTGATGAATTTCAATCTGAAATGTGATCTTTGTGAAATCAGATGCCCCCAAAGTAACATGCCCACCTTAATTTTATGCTTTCTCATCCATTCCCTCCTAGTACATCTGCTCCAAGGCATTTCCCTATTTATATTTTCTTTGGTTGTCTATGCATCCAGGTACTTGAATTTTTTTTCCTGTAGGCTCAGTCGGTGTTTCCTTTAGAAAAGAGGGAGTAGGGGACAGCCCAGCCCTGTCACCAAAAAATACCTTACCAAACGTCTTTGTTCCTTGTAGTAGGACATTTCCCACTACAATGTTCATCCTTCACCCTTCTCTTGCAAAATAGCTTTAATTTTTTAATTTTTAAGAAAGAAAGTCCAGATATATGAAGATCCATTTCTCCAACTGGAGAAAAAAATTTAAAAAAGTAAAACAAAAACAAAAAAAACACCCAGAGATTCAAATAATTGTTAGCTGCAATGTTTCTAAGTCTTCCTTATGCTATGGCCTGTACAGATGGGGAGAATATAAGGCCATGGTGGCACCACTATGGTGGAGTTCTCCCAAGTATCTGTTGTGACCCGTCACCATGACCTCTCTATGGCCACCATTACACTTTACCATTTTAATCTGCATCAAGAAGGCAGCCCTATCCAAGCTGCTTTCAGCCTGGAATGCCTTCCTGCTGCTGTAGCTGGTAATCCTTAGCTGTGAGTGGGTGGGGGAAATGCTCTGCTTGACAGGGAGGCATTTTGGAAGGGTAAAAGGGGGTGAGGTGACAGGTGGGGGCAAGGGGAGGGAGATTGGGGGAGGCAGCAGTGACGGGGTAAGGAGAGAAAGGGCAAGAGGGAGGGGGAGGCAGATTGGGGAGGGTGGAGGAAGATCATTGCGACCACAGTGGAAACAGGGAAAGGAAATAAAGGCAAGAGGGAGGTACAGAAATGCAGATCCAGTGACGAGGAAAAGAAATCAAGGCAAGGCAGTGTGGGGAGGGAGATTGCAATGATGGGGCAGATGAAGGACTGTCATGGCAAGGGGAGGGGAAGGGGCAGGACTCAGAGCAGAAGCTTGCATAGGTATCACTTTCTGGGCAGTGGGGGAGCCAGAACGGTGGCCTCCTTGAAGGGGATTAAAACATTAATGCTGTCTTGGCCCGAATGAGGGAAAACCGAAATAGAGGGAGGAAAATCCAGAAAAAAAAAACCCAGCTTGGCATTTAAAGATGTAACCAAACAGGCTGGCATTCGTGCTGAAGAATGATTAAAGGAAAGATGTAACTGTGGCCTATATCCCCCTTAAATGCTCTAAAAACTATTGCTAGTAGTAAACCCAGCACTGGTTTTGGGTTTGTCAGCAATAGCAGTTTTACTTACCTCATGAAGAGAGCCGCCATTGTCACTTTGTCCACCGCGCATGCATGGAGGACAGAACTGATGGCTGTGCATGTTTGGTGGTGGCAACATGCATCTCAAGGTACTGAGCGCTGGTCAAATATCAGATGTGTGCCTCACAATAACATGCAAAGTAGTTCTGTCTATCTAACAAGTGATATTGTTAGCAGTATGTACAGTCATATCACTGTATCTGCTGATCTGGTAACTGCGGTGACCGAATCAGCCTCCTCTTCCCCACACCAGTGCCATTAGGCCTACCTGAAGTTTCTTGGTTCAGGAGAGTTGGCTTTTAAACCCCAATTTTCTCATGAGGAACTCAAAGTGACCGACAAACCTTCTGTTCTTCTCTCCACAATAGATATCCCCCTGTGAGGTAGGTGGGGGTGGGAGACCTCAGAAAGGGAACTGTGACTAGCCCAAGGTCACCCAGCTGGCTTTGTGGGGGAATGCGGAATCAAACCAGGAAACCTTCAGATAAGATTCCAACAATCTAACCACAAGACTTAACTGGCTCAGTGTAGGTGTAAAGGCAGCCTTTGTCTGTTTTATAAACAGTAATTGCTCGTATTTAACATGGGTTTATCTTTAAAAGGAGGACAGGGAAAATAACACAGAGAAAGATATCTTCTTTAAAACAAAACAATGCGCCCCCATGGAAGCTGCCTTCATCATCTTTATACTTCAGATATGCAGGGCAACTATAGAGGAAAACAATGGATTAAAGTGCGGTTTGTGGAGATCATTGGCAAAGGGAGAGAGTTTCAATAGAAATGTAAAGGTTATGGCAACTGTCAGAATTACATTGTGAAAAAAGCAAATGTCACATAACAGGAGCCTTTACTGTGATTATTTATAGCTGTTAAGGAGAAAGTAGATGTAAGCTTTTATAAAAAGGCAGTTTCCACATGGAAGTGGAAATAGTGCAGAAAAGAGCAACCAGAATGACCAAAGGCTGGAACACCTTCCTTACAAAATCAAACTGCAATGTCTAGACCTCTTCAGCCTTGAAGGACAATATTTAAGAGGAGACCTGATTGAAGTACAGTGGTACCTCGACATACAAGTGCCCTGACATACAAGTGTTTTGAGATACAAGCCGCCGAGCGAGTGATATTTTGCTTTGAGATGAGAGCAAGATTTGAGATACGAGTATGTAAATACAGTACAGTACATAACAAAAACAACTGAGGTGGTGTTTTGGGAGCTGGAATGGATTAATGGGAAAATTGCTTTGAGATACGAGCGATTTGACATAAGAGCAAGGTTACGGAGCGAATTAAACTCGTATGTCAAGGTACCACTGTATATAAAATCATGCACAGTGTAGAAATAGTGAATTTTCCCCTTCTGCCTTACAACACTAGAACCAAGGGACACTCTGTGAAGCTGATGGGTAGAAGAGTTAAACTGACAAGGAGAAGTATTTTTTCTCCCAGAAGGTCATCGGTCCATGGAATTTACTACCAGAAGAGGTAGTGACAGCAACCAGCCTAAGTAGTTTTAAGAAGGATTAGATAAATTCATGGAGGACAGGTGTGACTACTAGAATTGATGACTAGGTACTGCCTCCAGGTTGAAGAAATAGACAGGGTGCCTCTAAAGGAGAAGGTGTTGCCTTTGTCTTGTGCTTGAGATGCCCAGGAGCAATTGGTGGGCTACTGTGTGAGACAGGATGCTGGACTAGATTGGCTGTGGCCTAATCCAGGAAGGGAGTACCATGCAGGCTAGTCTTGGTCCAGCTTGAGTGACCAAGACCAGAGCGATGGTTGGCAGTCTGTCCCAGGAGCCATCCCATAGCTGGGAACAAATGCTATCAGTGTCCAAAGTTGCTGGTGGGAGCTGCTTTCATTGGACACCCAGAAACAGCACATTTCTGAGGCTCCTTCTAAGATCCTGATGAAATGGTGTTGGGTTCTGTGCTGTGGGTGGATCACGTCGGTCTCCTGCGGGTGGATCAGGTCAGTCTTCTGTGGGGAAAGCATGCAAGATTCCTTAAGGGTCCACCGTCTGGTGCTAATTTGTGTCAAAGAGCAAGCCAGCTTGCTACTGCCATGCAGACAGGCCAATCCCCAGGGGGCACCTACCCCTTTGGTGGTAGATGCTCTAGGGAAGAGTCAGAGGTGCAGTAGTCAGACAATAAAGATGCCTGCTTAAATAGAGCACTCTGAGAAAGATGCTGGGGGACCTTAAGCACATTCTGCAGTATCCTTCCTTGAGCAGATTTAACTGTATCAAGGGCAACTACCACCCTCAGTCACTCTGGCCCTTTCTGCATTTGGCCTTATTCTGGAATATATGTCAGGATCAGGGTCTCTTATCTGCATGTTATTGCAGACTACAGCAGGACCTAGTGAGACTTGCCATAGCCTGTATTAGCATGTGGACAAGAGACCCCTATCCTGAGATATATCCCAGAATAAGGCCAAGTGCGGAAGCAGCCTCTCATTGCTGTCATCTAGATATGCAGCGGCAGCAAGAACAATCTATTCTATACGTTTGCTTCATGCAGGTCCTGCGCCAGCAAAGACCCACTTCTGAGGTCTTCTTTAGCATGATGGATGGCCTTCTGTATTCAGAATAGGGCTGGGCGTGAACATTCAACATTCAACATGTATGAAATTCATACGAATTCACAGGCCCCTATTTCCCCACAAATTGAGTGTATATGACCTGTAAATCCAGCCCCCTCCCCCCCCCCCAAGGCTCAACTAGGCCTTCCATAGCTGCCGGTGCACCAATGGAAGGCCTAGTTGAGCCTCGGTGGAGAGGGCACAATGCAGCGGCAGTGGCAGTGATCATGAAAGGTGAGTGAACGGGTAAAGCGAAATGGGGGGAAAAAGGGATGGGGACTTCCCTTTGCACATGAACATTTGATGGACGTTCGTGCATAAAGCTGAAGCCCCCCACATTAACAGGGGAAAAGTTCTCACAAAGTCAAATATTCCCCCTTTGATTTGATCCACTCTGAAACCATTGAGGGTGAGGGATGGACTGTTTGGCTGATGGAGGAAGTGTTCTTGGTAGAGGATGCTGGTGCCGCAATCATTATTCCAGGATACAACCCAGAATAAGTCCCAATGTGGAAAGGGCCTTTGTTACTACTACACTGTGATTTTACAGAGTAACTGAAATCTGTACGGGAGGCAAATCAATGCAGGCTGTAGCTATAGCACAGGAAACAAATTTCGACTTATCACATGCATAAGCATATTAAGTGAGATATTCAAATTGTGTTTATGCCTCCAGGTAAATATTTAATACCCTGCTTCACTATGATATGGCAGCCATTTGTGGTGATTTGCTGTAGATGAACGGAATAGGACAACTGTTTATCATGATTTCTCTGTGCTGCCAGCCATGTCGCATGCTGAGATCTTGATAATCATGTCAGCGTGTTAATGCCTTAGAAAGATTTATAAACATAATTCTCTCTGGTGCTTATAGAAAATAACGTTCAGGCATAAATCCTGCTGGCATCTGAATGAGGCATGTGAGCTGACAGGCACCAGTGGAAAGCATTTAATGTACCTAAAGCTTTATTATCAATCAAAGAAGATTCAACTCAGCAGTATAAAATTAAATTGCAACAGGAAAAAGCCAACAGGCCTAGGGAGCCAGCCTATGTTTTGACAGTACTGTATCAAGAATTATATTTAAAAAGTAAGAATAACTGTTATATATTCAAACCATATCTTTAATCAAAGTTACTTCTCTGATATCTCAGAATTGTTAAGTTTGGCTGCTTCCGCAGAGGGGCTAATTAAACCAGATCTCCGGCACCCAGATTTATTAAAACCGGCTCCTGGGGAAACCGGTTTTAATAACTCCGGATCACTGGTAGATCCGGTTTAACGGGGTAGATCCGCATCTAAGAGATGCACCCCTGCCTCCGCACACGCGGCGTAGATCCGGATGGAGGGCCCTCCCCCGGCCCGCCACGATTGGCTCGCCGGAGCCAAGCCTGGCGAGCCAGGGGGCATCGTTGACGCAGCTCGCCCTTACCCCAGAAGCGGCGGATGTCCCACCCCCCGGCATCCCCATTCTTTAGATGGCTGGTCTAGTGAGGACAGGCTTTCTGAATGTGTACAGATAGAAATAAAACAGTGTGAGCATTGTGAACAGAAGATGGACTGAAGATTTAAAGTGAAGGTGTGATCACAACCTATGATACAGGAATCGGTAAAACTTTTTTGAATCAGAGTGCTGTATTCTTCCTTTGTTCGTTCTCTAGGGGTCAGGGAGCTGCAGTTGTGCAAACACACCCATACCCACTAAAATGCAGAACATCTGAAAATAGGAGCAAGAGGTATGTCCATACAAGCAAAAATTGTGTAGAACCAAGTAGGACACATTTGTGTTCAGTATGGGATCACTGCTGAGGTTTACAAAATCAAACAAAAGAAGCCTTACTTTCAAAAGTTCTTTCAATACAGTAATTTTTTAAAAAGCAGAGCCAAACACTCTCTTGTGACTAAAACTGCAGCTGTGAAACTTTTGAGCTGAAGATTTTATAATCCGTGCTTACAAGTTATTCAACCAACCCATTGGTCCTATGTTTAATAATGCTTTGTTTATATCATCTAGGTTTCCTCTGTTGGTGTATCATTACCCACAACTCCACACTACTGAGTGGGTAATTCCATTTCTAGCAAATCAGAGGGCCATACTAAGTGCTTATGGGATTTTTAGCTTACAGACAAAATACTTGAAATGCTTTTTTCCCCTTTAAAACCTATACAATAAATCATAATTCGATCAGATGCTTTAACTAAATTTGATATATGCTGTGGAATTCATTTGTTCAGAGTGCACTCTCTTTAGGCTAACTTTCTGCCATTCTTTTTCACAGACTCTCTAGCTTAGGAACACAGCAGTAGATTAATCATGACAATTATTCCCCAAATAAAGTAACAAGTATCACTTGCCTATTATTAAAATAAACATACATCTCCACACAGATATTTTATTACATGCTGAAACCTCAAATGGGCATTGCTATTTAAATAAGTGGTATTAATATCTATGTATTAAAAGCTAGAAATATTTTTTCACATCTGGAAATCTGATTATGCTCTTACTAATGATCTCATCTGTCTAACACAATAGCCAAGGCCAAGAAATAAAATTATGTTTAATCTGTGAGGGTTTTTTTTAGTTAGGTCTCTCTCTCTCTCTCTCTCTCTCTCTCTCTCTCTGTGTGTGTGTTTGTGTGTGTGTGTGTGTGTGTGTGTTTCCCCAGGCAAAGTCAAGCAAGAATATTTTCAGAATATAAAACAACATAGAATCCTGCTGTTTCAGGGTTGACAGTATTTTCTAAAATTCCTTCTGGTCTCCTGTCATTGAGATATCATTTCCTTTCATTTCTAGGGATGTGCACAAATATTCGTAACATTCAAAATTTGGCCAGATTTGGCACATTTGAAGATTGACATTCGAATTCAAATTGAATGTTCTGATACATTCATATGAAGCTTTGTATGGGATTTATAGGGGATTTGTATATGGGATCCGTACGCTATTTTTATGGGATCCATACGCTATTTGTATGCATTTGTATATAGGATCTGTATGCTATTCGTATGCATTCATATGGGATTCATATGGGATTGTACAACCGTATTGAATACGAATCCTACCACAGTGAAAGGGGATCTATTTAAATGAATATGAGTTTTCTTGCATTCAATTCAATTCAATATGAATCAAATACACATCCTTATTAATTTTCATTTAATTTGTATACAACCGTTCCAAAAGTGAGGCTGACATAGGGTTAATAAGAAAGGTCCCACCACTCAGTCTTACAATCTAAGTGGACATGGCACATGAAGTGAAGGAAAGCCTGCCTCCTCTTCACTTCCCTTGAGCAAGATAGTTACAATCCTTTTGGTGGGGTTAGGGGAGGAAGGGACACTACTGGAAGCAAGAGGGCAGAGTTCATTAGCCTGTTGTCTCTTCTCTCTCAGGACATGATTGATTGATTGATTGATTGATTGATTGATTGATTGATTGATTGATTGACTGATTGACTGATTGACTGATTGACTGATTGACTGATTGATCTACAGGATTTTTATAATTTGACTCTGAAGTCTCTCAGGACTTTTTCACACTTCACTGCCATGGGAAAGTACCCCACTGCACTTAAGATCAGGGATGGTGGCCAGCATTTGCATTGCAAGCACCAGCACATCCCAGACTTCACCTAGTCCTAGATGAAGTGTGAATGGTCCTGTCCAACTCACTGTAGCAACGGTCACATGCGCTGGGCTGTTGCTATGATGATTGGCAATGTGGCATGTGGCTGGGTTGCCACAGCTGCCCCATCCCACCTCCATGCAGCCTTCACATATGGCAGTATGTGAATGCTGTGGCTTGGGCTATACTAAGTGCTGTAGGCACTCCTAGTCAATCTGTGGGGCATCTTTTTCTGTTCCACAGCTAGCAGCGATCAGGATGGATTTCAGAGGTAACATTGCAGGGTATATATGCTCCATCCCAGAGTGCACTGGACTGTCCTGATCTGTCCTGGCCCCATGAGCAGACATGACACATGAACAGAGGGAATAGGAAGGTAAAGTCGAGAGGAAGCAGACACCTTTATAAGAAATACTAGAAGACAAAACTGATCCCAATGCCATTGCGGCATCTGCTATGAACTGCAAAGGGTAGGGATGTGCAAGAATATTCAAAATATTCATTATTTGATCAAATTCAGCCAAATTCAGACATTTGAATTCGAATCGAATGTCCAGACATTCATTATGTAATATTCGAACGAATACGAATATTTCTAATCATTCATATGAATAATTCGAACATTCGTATGTATATGGATACGTATGCATTACATATGTATTTATAAGCATCTTGTTCGTATCTGTATGTGTCTGTAAGGATAATTATGGGATAAATCGCAATGTGTGGGATAAAAACAGGGTGTGTACGGATGTGTACAGATGCATACGGATACACACAAATGTTGTTGACATCCATATCATCAAATAAGTATTGAATATTCATACAAATACATACGAATGTATTAGAATTGGTTTGAATTTTAATACATTCATTTTTTCTCTATTCATACAAATTTTGACATTTGAATCGAATCGAATGTCGAAAATTAGGTTTGTGCACATCCCTAGCAAAGGGCCAGCTCATATTCTTTATGTGGAAATGAAATAAATTGTTGAACTTAAACCATTTATCACAGCAATCAAATAGTAAGTGGGAAAATAATGCCCATTAGTGAAATGGCTCTTAATTAGAATACAGGATTTAAAAAAAATGCAAAATCCATCAAGCCAAACTGTAGCCAAATTAACACACGGGCAGGATCCAACCCAAGATGACAGCTTCAGATCAAAACATTTTTTTCTCCAGATAAACATCCTGACATGAATTCTGATCACCATCTCATGGCAGAAACACTATACTCCCTCGGAAGGGATTTTGAGGCAGACATCAGCAGAAAAGATATTATGTTGAAAGCCAACAATAAGAAAACAATTAGAAACACACATCCCTTCGTTCTCAAGGACGCCACCAAGAACAGGAAGGCGTTTTATTTGTGAAGAAATCCAAGAATAATAAAAAAGGGGATAATTCTTCCTCTTTTAAGAAAAATGGCCAAAAGAAAACATGCCAGGATCATCAGAAGATTTTTGTGTAGTTAATGGATACAGCAGTACAGCTGAACAACATTTTGAAAAGGTATTGTTAATGGGATTTGTAATGCTAGACATATATGGAACACGAAGAGATCATAGAATTCAAGGGCTTCACAATTTTGAAAGCCTGTTCACACTTGACTTCAGTGGAACGGTATGTAACTGAAGTTAGGTTCAGGGACAGTGGCCAGTGTTTGCATCGCAGGTGCCCAGAGGTAAGTTGGGGCTAGTGCTGGTGCTTACAGTGTGGACAGTCTGTCCCAGAATGTTCAAATCAACATAGAACTGAATGTGGGAACTTCCATTGTGCACCTAACTGTTGCCATGGCTGTTATAATGCAGCATGTGACTCTGCAGGAGTGGCCTGCTGGGCTATTGCATACATCTTTATTTTCCATTTCCAAACTAAGCTGATATAAATCACCTTAAGGGCTGCATTTAGGAGTATGATTTAAAAGAAAATCTTCATACAGGAAATTTAATAGGATCAAATACAAGGGGTGTGCACAAAGCCAATTTCCCACATTTTATTTGTATCAGCCAAATTCCACCCCCCTTGAATGGGGAGGGCTTCATATTTGTGCACAAAATGAAGCAAACACCCCCTCTCCTCCCTTCCTGCCCTCCCACTCACCTGCTATCGCCACCTCCGCTGCTGCTGTAAGAGAAGGTAAGAGGGGCAATGGGAGGCTGCTGGGGTGGTGGTGGACTGGAGGCCATGGGGGCATCCGGCCTTTGCTGAAGCTTCAACCAAAGCTTTGACGAGTACCAGATAATCCAATTCACAGACAACTAGGGCCTACAAATGCAGGCCCCCTTCGATTTATCCATGAATGTCAGAATTTGTACACATTCATATGAAATATGAATAACACGAATATTCGTACTGTGACATCTGCAGTAACCAGGTAAGGGATTAGTTAACTTTTGGTCCCTGTGGGCGTGGCATGGCTGCAACCCCAGAGGGTGGTGAAAGTTTGCTCCTATGCCATAGCCAATCAGGTTTCGCCAGCCGCCTGACTGGAAGGCTATATAAGCACCATTCAGATGGGGCTGGGGGTTCTTTCCAGTTTGTTCTAGTGGTTAGGGAGCCAGACCCATATCTGGGAATACCAGGTTTGATTCCACCCTCCCCCATGAAACCAGCTGTGTGACCTTGGGCTAGTCACAGCTCTCTTCTGAGCTCTCACAGCCCCACTACCTCACAGGGTGTTCTGTTGCGGGGAGAAGAATAGAAAAGCTTTGTCAGCTGCTTTGAGTCCCCTTAAATGGGGACTTCTTCTTCTTCTTTCCTGGGGATAACTCACCGAGGGTGGGACAGTGAGAAACGGGTTCGTCAGAACCACCACTTGAGGGAAGCATAGTTAGACAGTTGTGACATTTAGGTTAAACTGAGAAATGTTAGCAGTTTAGCATATGAACAATATTCATATGTGTACCATGTTACATGACATTATTAAGACTTGAGTTATACCTCAGAGTGTTGTATCAAAATTCAAGACTGTTGCCATTTATGAGCACTGTTATAATAAACCATATATTCTTCAGTTCTCCTTGAAGTGCTCAGTAATCAGTGATTTACCAAGAGACTTATACAAAGTATTCTGGAGAGTGAGTCACTGGGACTTTAAGAGAGAGAGAAACATTATAGCAACATACCAGCAGATGGCTGGAAGAAAAGCCTCTGGTTCCTTTTATTGTATGGAACGAGAAGAGGGGGGTGTATGCGGGAGAACGCTGCTAATGCTGGGCCTGGGTGTAAAGTATTGAAGAGTTTCAGAGAAGTGTTGGGCAGCGGACGCCGCACGTATACATCCCTCTCAAGTACCGTAACTTTAAAAACAGTTTAAGGTGAAAAGCTGTACATACCTATCTATCTTTGGCACTGGGCTATAGAGGCATAAAAAAGGTTAGCATCCAGAACAGTTAACAGCAAAATCTGAAATGATTACAAATGATTCCACCACCCAATTGTTCATACTTACTTAGAAGAATGAGCTAATGTTAATTACCTGAGATTTAGGGTATGCACCTGCTCTACAGTATCAGGTAAATTCAAAGTTTTCCACCTTCCTGAGAGGGCAGCGAGAAACAGCCAACAAGACCAGGGACTGCAGCTCATCTCCCATTGGCTGCCCCTTCCCATGTGATGTGTGCCTCACTGGGCACACCATGGAAGACTCGCAGCTGCCGAGGGGGCAGCTGCAGACCTCCGTCTGGAGTGGGGACAACGAGTCATCGCTTCGCAGCCAGGTAAGCTGCAAATGTTTATATAACTGCAGATTTTTATCCGCTAGTCTGGATCAGCATCTTCAGTGCAGATGGCACTGATCTAGCTCAAGGCTCCATGAGGTCTGGATCAGCTGGCCCAATTATTCCAGATCCACTGATTCAGATCTAAGGCAGTGGAGAAGGAGCCTTTGAATTCTTTGATCCTTAAGAATACTGTTAAGGTTCTTTTTCCATTCAATATTTACATCTTATTTTCAAGAAAATGCATATATTTCTCAGTGCTGAATTTCATGACTCTGTTTTTAGATTTGTGTTGTCAGATGCACACTTTGGAAAATGAATACGCTAAATTTAACTCTCTCTAGCATCAACTGTTTTTGTACTACTGACAGTCATATTTGTTCCATAGGTTTGAAAACTCTCAATGCACTTCTAAATAAAGAAATTGTTGGAATACTCCAAGAGGAATTAGACAAGTGTGTGACTCTGGTGTTTATTCTTCACCTGTTTCCATTACGCATTTTGAGAGGAATCTGCAAAGCTTTCTTGGAGCTCTGTTTTGTCTTTTGAATAATTCTTTGCTGGCACAAAATACAAGTGAAGATCCTGTAATGCAAAATGCAAGCTGATTTCAAATGTAACTGGAGTGCGACTGGCTTCTGGCCCTTTGTACATGGTACAGACATGTAAGTCTGGACCAGCCAGGCCCACTGATTCAGACCACAGAAAGGCGTGATCTATAGCAGAACCATCTGCATGATGGCACTAGTACAGACTAGCTCCCACACTGACCATTTGGTGTACTGTGGGCATGGGTGCCCACTAGTCCTGATCATGGAGGCATGCCTGCTGCTCTGTCAGTAGATCTGTTTAAACAGGTCTGTTGGTTCTCTTAACCAGGGCGTCCCTTGTTGAGATTGTACTCCGTCTAATGCAATTGAAATGTACCAGTAGTGGACTGATGAGGACCAGAAACAGATTTCATGGTTCCTTAGGGTCTTTTCACACTTGGTGAAAAGGAACATTCCAGGTATGCCCCAGATGGAGTATATGTGGAGACATTTCTATACTAGAAGCATCTCCACATGTGCTGAAATGCTCCACAGCCAAGGCAGATGTGGAAATTCCACCAGCCAGGAAACTCCTGCACACAAAATTCACACCTCTTCTGGGTGGAAGAGATTTGAATGGAGCATTTGACTTGTTGGTGCAGATGTTGTTGTGCTCATGCGCATTGGCGCCACTGATGCAACATCACAATTGCCTTGTTAATGGAGGTGATTCACACTTAGCGGGTGTATAGTTAAATGCCACCTAGGTTTTGAATGGTTTGGGCATCCCAAAGTGCAGACGCCGAAACTATTCTACAACTTCATCTCCCTGAGATGTTTACAGCTTGCTTGTTTGTATATGTGCATCTATCTGCACAGGTTTGTGCCTTGGATCACTGAGAAGATTGACCCTGAGCAAGAGAAGTTTCAGGAAAGGTATATCTTCTTTGCTTCCCAAAGTTAGCTGCCTCCCCTCCATTTGTTTTTCACTGACCTTCTCTTTCACATTTTCAATAAAAAAGCTTTGTGTTAAGATAAGCCAAATGTTTTCCCTCCCTTGAAATCAGAGCTGTATCATTAACAGTTAAACCAAATTCATAGTCCAGATCGGGTGGAAGATCATGTTTTCATATGTGGAAACAGTGTTTAACACATCTATAGCACAGTTATTGTAACACTGTGTGGACCGGTAGCTTTTCCAAGTATCTCCTGATCCTGTACACAAACCTCTACTCACCTGGGGCCTTTCTGCACTTGGCCTTATTCTTGAATATCTGCATGCTAGTGCAAACTATGAAAGGCCCCAAGTGAGGCCTGCCATAGTCTGCTTTAGCTTGTGACTAGCATACCGCTATCCTGAGATAGATGCCAGAAGAAGGCCAAGTGCAGAAAGGGCCCTGAACTGATGTGGAGACAGATAAGTTAAAATACAGGGTTTTCTGTGTTTTTTAATAGCATATGATTTTGTCAGATATGTCTTTCTGCAATCTGAATGAGAAAAGAACTGAGCAAAATAGAACCACATGTTAAACCATCTTCTGTAAACAGAGGCACTTAAGACAACTCCAAGCTAAGATTTCCACAGGTCTTTTAAGGAATTGAGGAAATCCTCGTTAAAACCCATATAGTTTCTTCTGGAGGTGACCCATCATTTGTAGTTATCATCCCCACACATAAGCAGCCAAGAGTCTCCACCCTTCAGGATTTGGGGTATTGAGTGCAAAACCCTCACAGTATTTTAATTTTTGTTACATATCTGTTTCATTACGGAATGATTTGGACATGTTCAGGAAAGGCTTTCTGCTGAGTTCCATATCTTTGACTCCCCTTTTCCTTAAAAAAAAATTTTTTTTAGCTCCATATATTTTCTCTGTACAAGGATTTCATTTCCCCCATTGTCTGTACAGTGCAGCATGTGGTGAAGCAGGGCTGTGGTGAGCCCTGTCTGAGTTAATTTCCTTTGCTCCCTTCAACAAACTAAGGTAACATTTTGCAAAGCAAAATTGAAAAGGGATACTTAAAAGTTGGAAAAACTGTACAGAACATCAACTGAAGCTGAATCATGCACTTGTGGAATTGAAAGGGGCCATGAGTCCAATCTCTTAGTGGCTGGAGGGCTCCAAATGGAATTATTTACAAGAGATGCCCATTCCATAAAAGGCCACTATGAGCCTTTCTGGATGGTGTGGTAACCTGCCCCATACTGGCCAGGATCCTGCTGGGTCAGTCTACTGACTAGTGCGGATCTAGTCAATCTATGGATTCCAGTGTTGAACTGCCTTTACCGTGGGAAGTTTTCCTTTTTCTTGATATTCATTTGGACTGTTTTGTTGTAACTGAAACCTATTGTTTCTTGTCCTTTATTCTTGTAGAACAAAGAACAGCAAGGAGATATTTGTCAGATATAGCATCTGACTCCATTCACTTTGTGACATGAGTTGATGATATGAAAGTATACTGTTTGATGCTTGGTTCATTTATCTTAAATAATTACGTTGTAACCCTCATGTGGAAACTAGAATAATATGCTAATAACCATTTTGGGGCAGTGGCTGGGCTTAACTAACTTCCCCACATAAGACGTGTGTCCAGACCACATCCCGCAACACTGCTACGGTGGGTCCCCTCGGCTTTCAGAGGCCCTCCATGTGAACTTTAATGCTAACGTGAGCTTTAGTTTCAGCATGGAGGATGGAACAGAACAGGCCAACCCAATGTGGACAGCCTTGTTTTGCACACATCCTATTTACTTTGTCTGGTCTTCTAAAGATGAGTGGGGAAAAGCCCTTATTCTGCTTCTGAAATATGTACTTGATGTTGTTGGGGAACAAACACTTGTCTGGGTGTTTGCTTGTGTGATGGTGCAATGCACATTTCCAGGTATTCCAGTGGTTCAGAATATCCAGAAATGTCCAACTGCAGGCCACTGGGCTTGTGCAGTGGCTATTTTCAACAAAATAGATTCTGGGAGCAAGCGCCCAGACAGGTAATCCACATCAGTATTTCAAGAAAAAACCAGATTGGCAATCAATTTCCCCAGAATAGCAATATGCTGGGATTTCAATCCTGTATTCATGAGGCTACGTTGGGATTGCCAGGTATACGGGTGGCATTCTCAGTATAGTGCTGGGATAATCCCAGATATTAGATCTTGTCAGATATTAGATCAGCCTAAGATCAGGTGTTGCCCCTTGTCATCTGGTCTCTGCCTAAGTCAAGAGGCACATAATTGGCCTCCAAATCATTCAGGAAGCCTGTCACTCGGCTTAAACCTAATTATATTTATTATACTACCTACACTGAAAACTATGCTTTCATGAATAGTTAATTATATGAAAAATATGTGTTATATGAGCTTTTTATTAACTGAACTAGGGTTCTTTAGGTTCTGTTTTTGTGTAGAACTTTTTCCCTTGGTCTCCCCCACCCCTAATTTGTAAACTTCTCACTTTCTTTATTTGGCTTTTTCTTATATTTTCATATATATTCCATTTTTGAGTCTATTAAATTATTGTTTTTATAATAAACTGGGAATGATTTCTAGGTTTCACTTGCTCTATTCTCTTCAGCGTAACGGAGAGTCATAAAGAGAGCAAGCAACATAGACTTGTCTCCCTATAGGCCCACATGCTTGAAAGACTTTAAGAAAGAATCTCCCAGCACCGCTCCCAACCCCAGAGGACCTTTGTTGGCCCATCATGCACTATACATTTCTTTTGCCCCACCAGCTTGAATATTTATGAGGTGGCACATGATTTGATGGTGTCTGGTTCCCTATGTAATGCTGATGTCATCTGTTTTAAATTTAAAATGCCAGTTCTGTTTTGCAGCGTATAGTAATTTGTTTCTTCTGCAGACTATATATGTATATTTGGGGGGGGGGGGGGAGAGAAATTTGGCGTTTCCAGAAAGAAAACCAAGCTCATAATGTATAGGAGAGTGGAGAGGGACAGAAAGAGAGCCATCTCTCTTTCGTTTTGCACACTGTGTTTAAATGGCTGTCCCATATCTATCCTATGGGTGGCGTACAAAAATTATATTACCGAGGCAATCCTGAACCATTTCTGGCAGCACAGGTACAGGTGTGGACTGCTTTTAATAGTGAGTCCACTGTTGGACCAGAACAGTTGTTTGGGACATTTCAGCAACATCAGGCAACTTCCTATGTACGGAAGAAACGATCCAGGAATCTACTTGTTCCAATATACCACATAAGTGTGAAAAGGCCCAATGTATTTTTTAAAAGTTTTCCAGAAGCACTTTGTGCAAACGATGAGCAAACTATGTGAATGTGAGTATCAAGTCGTAGCATTTTTGTACAAACCAGTCCATACGAATAGATTCTGGGTTGGCACAGGCAAGGTTCTCCCTCTCTGAAAATACCGCATAGCAGGAAGGGAGAAATTTGAAGTAAGGGCATGGTAAGTCGGTTGCTGTGCTCATGCCTACTTTCAGGTGTAACAAGCCTGGAATAATAATTTAAATTGAGCCATCGGCATAATAGCTGACAAAGGAGGGCTGAGGGCAGAATCCCCTTTTCCGTCTCATGCTGGTTTGTTGGCTAGTTAAAATGTTTTGTTGTGGCATTTAAACACAGTAGATGGGCCTATGTGGGATACTATCGCACAGAAGTTAAGTGTAGGGACAGTGGTTAGCATTCATGTTGTGAGTGCCAGCCATCCCAAACTTGACCTAGACTTACCTGAGTCCTGTTGAAGTGCAGATGGTCCTGTCTGGGCCTGTCCGCATCACCATAGCAACAGCCATCTGTGCTGGGACGTTGCTACGGTAATCAACCATGTGGACGTTGCATCCAGGGGTTGACTGAGCATGGCCTATCAACAATCCAGATAGCTTTGGGCCATTCTGGGATGGAGGTGGCACTGCAGTGTGCAGATGCTCTGTCCCAGAGAGTACCAGGCCTTCCTTATCACCAAAGTGTGAACAGGCCCTATGACTCAGATATAATGTAAAGGTGAAAGTAGAATGAAAATGATTTGAAATTCTCCATGAACCTGGTCTGAAAAAGAGAAGATAATGAGGTCTACGGGGCCTGTATGTTCTTCTCTTCTACATCTTTTTCTTTTAATCCTCAAAAGTTGTTAACTAATAGGTCCTGCTAATCCTTTTGGTCTGGCCTGAGCTAACTTCAGCATTTCTGATTTAAAATAGATGTATTTGTTTCTCATTGTGCAAGACAGCAGTTCATTAGCATTTCACAGATGTGAGCACCCAGGGGCCCCAGTCCACTAAGCACAGTGGATGATTCGCAGTTTGAAAGAATTTTGGAATAGGAGATTCCACAAAGTGCTGTCTCCTAGGAAACATGATTTTAAGTGTGGGCTACTGCAAATACTTCTGCATTTCAGGGTGTTGTGGGAATTTAGGTTCCTATGTAGGAATAAAGCAAAAGCTTGTTTAATGTGCCTTGAGTTAGTGGATCAACTTCACTGCTTTGCTTGTGGTTCGACCTGAGTTGTTTCCAGACAATACCTTTCCATGGTCCAAAACAGTGTCTCTTGCTGCTCCAGACCTGCAAATAATGACCACAGATAGTTAAGTTTTGAAAAACCCAGAAGTTGGCCAGTGCAGGACACTTTGGCTGTCTCTGCTCTGAGCCTTATTCCAGATTATATCACAGAATAGGGAGTTGCCATCTATGTGCCAATGCAGTGTCTTCCATAAATGAAACGGAACATCTCAAATCCAGAAAAAAAATATTTGTATGAGTGACTTTGTTTTGTCTGAGAGCATAACACTTAGACCAGATTTTGGGGTGGGATGCGATAGGGGAGAACTGTTTGGATGGTGCCAATTAATGGAATCCACATAGTCCTTGATTTTATTTGTGAAATGTTGTAGCATTCTATTGTGCTTGCTAATTTGATATAGTCAACAGACTATCAATAAACGTATTCTGATTGTTGGAAAATCAGGCTTGTGTGATTTTCCCAGAGTTTGCAGTGTAAGACTCTGCAGTGATCCCAAAAATACAGCATTCAAAAGACAAATGAAATAAAAGTTAACTTTACCTAAAAACACAACAAGAACAACATGGTACGGACTGATCTGTTCTCAGCCATCTTAATAGGAAGAAGTAAACAAACTAACTGACGTCCAAGCTCCGCCTCCCCCCTTTTGCAGGTTAGGCTGACTTCTCTCTCTCTCACACACACACACACACGAAATGCTGTATTTCCAACACTGATTTGGCTTTTTTTTTATTGCTTTGCTTTCATAAGGAAAAGGGAGCCTAAAGAATACTCAGGAAAGTCATGGTGCAAACATGCTTCAAAATAAATCCTTCATTCAGTACCAAATTAGTGTGCTACCTTTATTTCATTTACACATATATACTAAAGCCCATCTCTCTGCTGAGAAAGACAGACCATGATATTTTTAAGAATGTTTTATCAGCACATACCAAAAAAAGATGAACCTGAGATCTTATTTTAGAGGAAAAAATCTTCACCTTCTTATTCTGACGCATTGAAGCTGGTACAATGAAATGTGAGCGCTTTTAGCTGTCTGGTCACTGCAGAAAAATTGGCGCTGGTCTGAGAGAAAGAAAGATTAATGATGTTCTTGTATATTATAACGGTGTTTATACATAAGATAATGAATTACTAACCTTCCCAGTGATGATGTGCAGGCATCCATGGCTTCCCTGTTTGCTTAGTAACAATCACACACACAAGCGGACCTCTTTTTTCTTCTTTTTTCAAGTGCCGTCTGATCTTCACTGCTCTTATAAAAAGAGGGAAATACTGCTGGCTGTTGTAAGGTTGCATTTTAAGTGGCCTCTAGTTCAGGGAGTAATAAAAAGGACAACTTTCAGTCAAAAAGTCAAGGTCAGTTATGCAGAAGCAAAGAAGCCCTCTGTTATTAGAACAGAAGACGAAAGGAAGGAAGGAGAAGAAGGAGAAGAAGAGTTGGCTTTTGTACCCTGCTTTTCTTACCCAATTCTGGGGACTCAAAGTGGCTGACAAACCTTCTGTTCTCCCCTCAACAGACACCCTGTGGTTGTGTTCCCATGCAAGCCATTTGGAGCGGGAGCGGAATGCATGGGACCGTTGGGTGCGTGTTGGGCACGGATGGAGGTGTCCCCATGCAAAGCACACCAAACCCTGGCACGGGGGAGCAGCACCACCTCCTCTCTGCCCCCTCTCTCCTCACTGGAAGCCAGACTGACATCAACCCACCCCTGTGCCGCCAGCTGCAAATGCCGCATCCCCCCCTCCCTTAGCCACACAGAAGGCCAGGACTGGGCCAGGAGGCACACAAAAAAAGTTGAAATAAAGCTTAATAACAACAATAATAAACAATTTTAAAAGACCAAAAGCCGCTACGAGGCTTAGCAGCAGTGCCCAACAAATCTAAACCCTTCCTCTCAACACCACTGCCTGACCCATGCATTGAGGCTTCTGAGCTCTGTCTGTCTAGCTGATCCTGCATGTGGAACAGGTAGCATTTCTGAGAATGTAATATGGGAGATCCTGAACTTCAAGGTTTCAGTTTCCTACCTAATGGCCTTCCAAGCCCCCTTGCTTAGACTTCCCAACATCAATGGTACCAACATGTACCATGACCACTGGCTCATCACCAGCACTGTCTACCAAACTATCTGGATGCTGCGTAATGTCTGCAGCCTTTGCCCCCAGCAGGCAAGTCACCATGCAGTCAACACGCCTGCCACGATCCCCAGCAGTCCGGTCAGTGCCTGCCCTCTTAAGAGTAGCTGGGCCCTTTTAGGATGCTGGGTTTGTGAAACGGCTGAGTGAGTACTACAGTTTAAGGACAAAACACTGGTAGCAAGCGTTTTAAACAGTAAACTAAAACAGGTTTATTATTACACACAATACTAGAAAGGAATATAAGGTTCAGGTATTTGTCAGTTTAAGTCTACAAGTCTCTTAATGTTACAAGCTCCCCAGACTATCAGCTTCCCTTGCCCAAAGGAAAATAGTTCACCTGTGCAAAAGTCAAACCTCTCCACGTTCCTCCCCCTTGACTAGCTCTGCCTCAGCCCAAGCCTAGCCAGTGTGCTAGAACGTAGCTCTGGATGATCACAAGGCCCAGTCCATCCTTGCTTGTCCGACCACCCAGTCTTGGTCAGTTGCTTGTGAAGTCTCCCTCAGAGCCACAACCCTCCACAATTGTCTCCTTCAGAAATCACCCAGACAAAAGACACAGTCTCTTGCTCCCCCTGCTATTTAATCTTTTTCTCCTGGGGCCCTGATTGGCTGAAAAACTCCATCTCCTGGGGGAAACTCCTGCTGGAAACTCCCAGATCCCCAGACAGCTTTTCCCTCCAAATCACACCTGCAGCCAATCATTGCACCTAGACCCGGACAGGGTTTCCTGCCTTTTTTGCAGCCTCTCGCCAGGGCTTGCAAAAAGGCTTACAAATCCAATTGCAAGGGCTTTGCATGGGCAGCAAGCCATGCATCCTGCAAAGAGGCTTGCAAGGAGCAAAGACATATTACTGCCCATTGCAGCCTGATCCCTGAAACCGTCACAACACCCATCACAAACTTGATTCTCTATGTTTATAATAATCAAATCCCCCTCAACAAGAAGCTCCCTGTGGAGGAGTATCCTCTGCGCAAGAGGATACAGGCACACCCACTAAGAAGGGGTCCCATCTAAGGGAGCCTGTCCCTCTTCTTCCATCTGATATCCTCCCTGCCTGAGACCTCTGCTTTCCAAAGCGGCTGAAGCAATGCACACAAAGGGGAGGGATGCTCCTACCTCTTTCCTGTCACTCTTCCCTGCTTCTCCCAGTCTGTCATCGTGGCTTAAGGGAAAGAGACACCTTTCCTGAAAGCCAGGAGCTCATTGCACTGAGCACACACCCACGTCTTCCGCCCATTAGACAGTCATACATACTGCTCATGGGCAACTTCAAGGTTCTCTTATTCTTTCTTTTAAATTTTGATATTTAAATTGAACTTTGACCAAACAAAGAGCCATCCTCTGTCAAGTGCAACATATGGCCACCCTAAATAATTTACGTCAGAAATCCTTCTAAACCAGTAGCACATACGCCATTGGGGGGGATGCTCTAAAATACATTCCAGCCTGAAGACTGACATAAAGTACAAAAATCTGGAAATATTTTCTCTGCTTGTTCCCAACAGTCTATGACGGTTGAGAAGCCATAAAATGACCTGCTGCAATGACTGTGAAGAACAGCCTAATGTACATTTTTGTCGATAGGAAAAGGGCGAAGACAGCTTAAATTATCTTCTGTCTTCAGTATGCAGGAACTGGGCAGCCTAGCACGCATATGATTGGAATCTACAAGGACTTTAAAATTGCCAAAACAATGTAGTAAATTTATATTATTTATTGCATTTTTAAATCCCACCCTTTCTCCTAGGAACTTAAGTAGCATTCAGAGTCTCACATGCTCCCATTTTATCCTTGCTACAATTATGTGAAGCTAATGAATTGGGAGGAGAGTTATTGCCTAACATCTTGCAGAAATTTCATGGCTGGTCAGAGATTTCTTGGTCCAAGTCCAGCCATGATCTGCTTCTCCACACTGTTTGGGGGTCTTAGTCTGTAAACTTTAGGACACAATGTTAAATCTGTGAATAAAATTATATGTGTCGGACATACGTATGATCACACAGCAAGAAACCGATAAATCAGGCTTGCCAAACTGTTATGAACTATATTTACATAATTTCTTTGCTGAAATGCTCACACCCCCGTCCTTCTTTGCAAAGGCATTTATTGGGGCAACCTGCAACATTTAAAATTTTAGTTTGATCAAAAGCACCACTGTTTCTGAAGTGAATCCCTTCCTCCCTTCCTCTCTTTGGTTCTTTTGCACTTGGCAAAAAAGTGAAAGTCCCAGACTATGTATCCGCACATCATGGAGATGCTTCTTTACTAGCAATGGCTCTGTGTGTGCTGGAGTTCCCCTTGCACATATAGGTGTGAGGCAGTTAAAACCGCTCCACACCTATACTAGCCACTGTGCTAGAATAGCCTGGCAAACTCCTGTTCACACCTTTTCCAGGTGGAAAGGGGAATATGTGACTGGCAGGGTGGATGTGATTGCGTGCTGCATCATCCAGTTGCCACGACAACAGCCCCATGCAGGTCCACTGGCAATGTAATGGCGGTGATTCAAACTTAGACGTCTAGTACAGCACCAGCTAGGTTTTAAATGCTTTGGACATCCCTAAGTGCAGAAGGCCAAAGCATTCCAGAACTTCACCTCCCTGGGGCAGGAGTCAAAGTGTGAAAACACCTTTTCTTTCTGTCTTTGTAATATTGAGAATGCTGTAGTTTTGATTAATTCTCAAGCTCTTGGTTGTTTTGGTCTCTGCAACAGTGCTGTCATGTGGGTACCATTAAAACCTGTCATTAAAAAAAAAGTTGGAAAAAGCATAATCCTAAGAATGTGTTTCATTTAGCCGTCTCTCTCCCTCTCTCTCTTTCTCTCTCTCATATACAAAAAGGAGCCTTTTGGCTTACACGCCATACTTCCACTCTATGGTGTAGAGTGATGAGCAAAAAAGTATGTTTAGCTTTGTTTCCAAGGAGTGAGGGCAGCAGATTTCAAAATGCATTGGGGAATGGAGGAGGCACCGCAAGAAAGTGGCAGCTCAGAAGAGGAATGTGAGCGAATGAGCTCTATGAAGATTTCTCCTGGGATTCTCCCTATTAGAAAGCACTGGGAGAACTAAGAAATCTCTCTCCTCTCCCCCTGTTTTTGTCTTGCTTTCCTTCTTTCACTTTGGAAGCTTTCGTAAGTTGAGCCTTAATGTGTTTTTAATAATAGGAAATGAAAAGAATTCACGCACTGGTGTAATTAAGGTCCCCTACATGTCATTAAATGTTCAAATTTCCTTTTTCTTTTAAAAGCACTTTATAAAGTTGTGTAAAGGGTTTTATGGGGAATCCATCTCTGGAGGTGGCCAAGAACAGAAAAGCAACAGAAGGCAAAGTTTTATTAAATTAAATTCTTCTCTAAAGAGAACATTAGTGGGACAAGACATTTTTTGGAATTCTAGGAACAGTGGTTGCCAAAGACATGCTCTCCAGATATCCTGGGATTCTTCAGAGAGAGATTCCTTCCCAACATGGCTGTCAACAAGTCAGCACCAGTGCTGTCTGCACCATGGTGCTGGTCCATACCAGTCCACACTGTTACTTTGAAGGACATGCACACATTTGGGCTAGTCTCCAACACCTCTGAGGGCTAGGAACCAGCATGTCTAGCCTTGGAGCTTCAGGAGGACACATTTCAGTAGTGCACTGTGGCATGCCACTGGCATGTATCCTCCGATAACCTAGAAGATGGGAGGCGTGCCACCTGCACATTTATGTGTTCTAGATTAGGCCCGCTGGTGAATTGATAATCACAATTTTGTCTACCGGCTTCTGCACTTGCCTTCCAGTCTGCTGGATGGGAAGAGTGCATAAGAGGCCAACATGTACTAATGTTCGCACTAGGGCAGTGATGGCCAACCTATGACACGCGTGTCACAGGTGACACGCCAAGCCCTTCTGGGTGACACACCTGGTCACCCTGGCACCTGGGCGTGTAGTGCTTGCTTGTTCTTGAAGTGTACGAAATACCAACTTTCAATTGAATATTAGCAAACAAAATTCAGCAACAAAAGTCACTAATGTGAAGAATTGTTTTTGCTTTTAATAAAATACATATATCAAAAATATAACTTCTTTTACTAGAGCTACAAATATCAAAATTATGGATATTTCTAGATGTGACACAGCACCCGAGTTAAGCTAGGTTTTCTTGCGAATTTTGACACACCGAGCTCAAAAGGTTCCCCATCACTGCACTAGGGAATGCTAGTACACCATAGCTTAGCCCCCACCCATCCGGACACTTACCTCCGTCCAGGTGCACATCCGATCCTCTGCAGGGCACCACCATTTTGACTGTGGCTCCCATGTGACTGCACTGTCACTGTCACTATGGTGACAATGACATTCTGCGTATGCACAGTCGTGTCACAGGTCATCTGAAGTACCAGCATGCTTGTGCAGGACCTCAGATGACCCCTCACACTGGAAAAGCTGCAAGGAAGTGGGGCAGTGCAGCTGCGACTCAGGCAACACTGTGTCTGCAGCTGTGCAATCATGATGTGGTGCATGTTCGCACAGCTGCAGCCACAGTGTTGCCATAGCAGTGGCTGAGCATGCAGCAGATGTTGCCACAGATGTTTCCGAGGCAATCTGGACCATCCAGGCCGGACCATCCACATTTGAAATGCTGGTGGTACAGCTGGGGAGTACATCAGCACTTCAAGTGCGGTTGGCTCACTCTGCCACTTGATCTTTGCTTCATTGGAATGGTGTAACAGGCGCAAAGTGAATGCTCTCAGCTAATTATAATTACTCTTAGGAATGGTAGAGGTCTGTAGATTTTCATTAGAGAGTGATGTTCTTTTAGACACCAATAAGTACAATGTGGACAAGGCCTGTGGGCTCAGAAGAAAAGAAAAAGCTAAAATGAGGCACACAAGGTTCTTGGTCTCTTGAGAGTTTTCAGGGTTCTAATGTAAGCATTTCCAAAGTCGGAAGCATCATTTACATCTCTCACTATCAGAGGGCCCTAGTTGGGTTAATGTTTTGAATATGTTCAGTTCCACGTAGTGTGGACAGAGTTTTGATAAATGTGCTTTTCTGTGCCTGAAGTTCACATACAGCTGAATTTTAGCTAACAGTGCCAGAAATAACAAAGTATAGCTTACATACAGTATGTTATATTGCATCCAAACAGTTCAATCAGCTCTCTGCTGGCGTATGCTGAAATCTCCGAAGCGGCGGAGTTACTCAACTCCCACTATCCAAGTGCTCTGATGGAAGGATGGAGGGGAGAAAGGCCTGAGCAATCAAATCAAACACTGAAGGAGCCCAAACGATCATTCTGAGACATGCACAGATGTTAGTGTCCTAAAGGTTCGGCTGAAGGCTTAATGGCATTGTCCAGTTGCGGGGGGCATGATTTTACTCTCATGGGATCTCAATAAAACATAACACAAACACAATAGCATCACAGGCATGAGATAATACAAAGCATACTCAACGAAATGTGCAAATGCAAAAGAAATATCAAACATAAATTAGTAATATATAGATTCAGGTTGCATGTCCACTTAAAGGGTTCTCCATTAAAGCTCTTTCTGCTGCCATGTCTCCATTTGTGGTGGCAGCAGGAATCTCATGGCAATTGTACTTCCCCATTTCTGGGCATGAGAGCACTTGGACCACCATAATAGCAATGTACAAATTCACCAATGGAGGTGCCATGCAGTGAAGGTATGGAGGTGACTTTTTCACCAGCTGATAGCAATGCCTCCCTTTTTGCACCTGGAAACCAGACAATTGGAAGTCTGGCCAAATATGAGAAGCTGTTAATAACTGCTATCTAAAAAAGAAATCTAAAAAAGAAACTAGAGCATTTTGGTCCAGCCCAAACGAAGAAAAAACATTAATATGTAAGAGAAGTAGCCAAGAGCAACAGGAGTAAATAAAATGTGAAACACAGGGCCTTTTCACACTTTAGCTTCATTGGGATACTATTCCAGTGAAGTTAAGTTCAGGGATGGTGCTCAACATTCACACAGCGAGCACCAGCATCCCCCCCAACCTAGCTAGTGACCCTCGCAGTGCAGACAGTCTATCCCAGACCATCCACATTGCCATAGCAATGGCCACAGCAACTTCTGGTGCATGTAGAGCAATTCTCATGGCAACTGTGGTATGGCGTACAACTGCACAGCCCCAGTTGCACCATTACAACAGCTGAATTCACACTTCAGCCTGTAGTATGCAATTAGGCAACATCTGGGCAGGTTCCTCTGCACTTGCAGGAGGTGTTTACAGCCTAGAAACGCCCCCTGCCTGCCTAGAGGTTGACTAATTACATGCTAACTATGGAACACAAAAGCATGCTCTACAAGCATGCTAACCTTCCCCAGACACTTACCTGAAGCATCCAGCCAGTGAGCCAGTGACATCTCTGCTGGCTGGGAAGGTCATTGGAGCTGACACACAAGCATGCTGGAGAGCCACACAGTTGCCAGGTGAGGGGTGTTTTTTTGGTCTTTTATACAGAGATGTTAGAGCTGATGCATGCTCAGAGGCCATGGTCGCACCTTCGCTTGAAACCTTCTTTGGTCCATCTTTAGGCCTGACTGCTCACACCTTTTCATTTCTATCCATTTTATTTGTGGACTTTCCACCCTCCACTTGGACTTTCCTGAATGGAAAGTCCAGAAATAAAATGGATTGAAATGAAAAGGTGTGAACAGTCAGGCCTAAAGATGGACTGAAGAAAGTCGAAAGTCAAGATGTGACCATAGTCTGTGTGGCCTACTTGGAGCATGCAAAGAGCAACGTCCTTGGAACATGTGCAGAATGGCACATATACCCTCACTGCCCTATGCATGAACACAGAATGTACAAATCTTGCTTATATCTCTATGCAAACCCTCTTTGCTGGCCTGATTCAAATTAGGGAAGAAAAATATTTCTTCATGCATAATGAAGTATTGGAATTTGCTGCCAAAGTTTATGTTACTGACTCAAAATAGGATTATCTACTGATGGGATCTCTTCTCACCACCCACAGCCACCAGAAGAAATAACCAAGGATGATGATAGAGAGGTCCTTTCCACACGGATCCAGTGGATTAGTCCATGGAACGTGCTCAGTCACTGCATTCACATATTAGGGAGGTCATGCAGAGGTCTGCTCCCTACTAGTATTCCCCATCCACATTGGATGGAACTATGGCCGTGTCCCCAAGCAACTTATTTGCCTCTCTATTGTCCCTCTATTGTCCCTCTATTCCAATGGACTTTAAAAGTGCAGTTCAATTCCGGAATAAGCCTCCCCATGAGGTTCGGTAAAACACACATTTTAAACGCACCTACTGTCCCCAAGAAAGCGTGTTTGTTTGCCTGCATCTTTTTCTCCCAGCCCCCTCTCTGCTTGATAGGGTGCTGGCGGGAACAGGGAGGGACTGTGATCTGCGTGGCCAGAACCAGGGAGACAACCCCCGACAAGTCCAAAAGAAAAATAGCCATATTTACAAGTTCTCTGTTCGTCTCCCCTGCCTGCAAAACCCACCAGAAACATTTATCACTTTGGGATCCAGAGCTTCCAAAGATAGTGATTTCACTGTAAAAATCCACCCCGTACAGCAGCGGTTATACTGTAGCAATCCACCCACTTCACACCTGATAACAATGTTGCAATTCTGCCAATTCTGGCTCTTTAACATTTCTGACCTTTAGAAAGGGAAAAGGAAGGAAAGTTGCTGCAGTTCTGGGAGATGTGTGATTGTTTAAGGCTGTGTGTGCAGGAGGCAGAGGCACCAGAGCCAGGGTGCTTTTTTTGGAGATCTTGGCCACCAATCCCCGCCCCTTTTGCCACGGAGCATCTCCATGCACAATGTTGCTAGGAATACCCGCAGCTTCCAAAAAGTGCGCTGGTAGTCTTGTTTAAAGAGCACTTTTTTCCATGCATTTTCCTCCTTTTGTGCTGCTGGAAGCTCGGAGAAAAGCTGTGCATGGAGACGCTCTGTGGCAAAAGAAGCTTTTTAATGGTCTTTTTATTGCTTGGGGATGCAGCCGCAGAGAGAGACACAAGGTCCAACACATTTAAGAGTACAGGATCTTCTTTGGCAGGGCTTTAAAGGAGATTAAATGTACAACAGCTGGAGCTGTCCGTTGCTTTAGGCCCAATAACTGAATGGATCCTTGGACAATTGAAGGGATTATTTAGCAAAATACAGCATGGTGGCTGTCCAAGGCAGCATATCTTTTGAGTGTGTGATATGAAAAGAACTAATTTGTTGAGCTGCTGATTATTGGTTCTTATATTGTGTTTACTTTGGGCACTTCCTGACTTAATGATTTTAGGTTTTGTGTTCTGGAGCATGTGTCATCAAATTTTAAAGCATGCTTTTCTGAGCTGGTGTCCTCCAGAACTTCTAGACCGTAGGCCAGTTTATACTAGTTTTCACGGGTATAAAGTCATGAGCAGTGGTGACTCATGCCCATTGGGACTAGTCAGCTAAAAGGAAGCAAGACCAAGGATCTGAGAAGGTGAGATCCTTGCAGTTTATTCCACATTCATGCCGAAGATAGTGGAATGTGTACTCATTAGTCAACCCTGAATAGAGGAAAAGGACAGACTCAAGCTCTGAGATGCTAGATACGAGTGCATTATTTGTACACTTCGCCCTAGAAGGTCAGCAATATTTTGTCACATGATGGAACTCCATATTGTATTTTTAGTGGTTTCGGAAACTACATCCAAAAGTTCTAGGCTTGGTGTACAGAATTCTGGGAACACTGCAGAAACTATGCATGATGCAATGTAGACAATTTGGTGCCATCATGGAAAGTAGTGCTGAGAAGTGCTAACTGCCAAAATGGCCTGGGAAATTAGTGCAAACCTCACAGTTTAGGAATTTAGTTGCTAGCACGGTGGGTCTGTTAAATGAGCTATAGTCTAGGTTGTTTGGAGAACACAAGGTTGCTGAAGTCTGATTTAATGCTCTGATGAGCTATGATTCATTATGGACCAGATAAGCAGGTTGTTTTGATACTCTATGCTTGCATGCACAAACAGTATTACTGAAATATTTTTTTTTCTTTAATTTTTTCCATAAGTATTTCTTGGGACTTCTCTTGGACTCTGATCATCTTGGCTGTTTAGGAAACATAACACTGGAGTTGCTTGGGTAACCATAATTCGACCACCTTGAGCTGTCAACAAGATGCAAAGCCCTAGGATATGGAGCAGGAATCTGGATTGACATGACCAACAATTTGCTCTCACAAAATTCATCACTTGCACAAATACATTTAAAAAATACTTCAAAACAGACTGTGAGATCATGGAAAACTGAAATTAAAACTGAGGATACCGATAGAAATGTAACAAAGGCACAAATGGTGAGACATTTTAGAAAGCTGTTCATTGCTCCATGTCATGGCACTTAGGCTGTGCCCAGCACTGGCGATGCAAATGAATGCAAATTTTTGACTCTGGCCATATGACATTATCCTGATGAAATTTGCCAGCTCATGCATTTCTTGATTTAATCCAATTTCTACCTTACAATCAATGCAATTTTTTTATAAAAAAAATCAGATAATAAAAGTGTTGTAACTCATTTCTTCTCTACAGGCATTGCATCTGAATGACCATCTGCTTCCACTGCAATGCACCATTAATTATATCTAGGAAACGAACAAAGGATTTGTATTAAAATTAGATTTTTGAACCAAGAGACAGCTTGCTTCCTAGCATTGTCTTGAACTATCAGAAATTTGTACTGCTAAAAACAGATCCCTTAACAAAATCATCAATAGCTGGTGGCAGACAGAATAAAAGTGACAAATGCATTAGAGATGCTATTTCTCCTAATAAAACTACAGCCATGCTCAGATGTCACCTCAGTGGCAAACAGGCCATACAGCTTATGCTTTCACTGCAACAAAGGAGTAATCCTATATTTTTATAGGTACCTCACACTTGGAAGAAAAGTCTTACAGGTCCATTGTGTCGGATCATTCAATCCAGCCCAGTATTATGCCAGCACATTAAGAGATAACACCAATCCTGTAGAAGCAGACTGGGTAGCTACATGGATACACCGCTGTAATTTTCTTGAAAACAACACAGGCATCATTTATCATTTCCTTTTTTAGGATTCTGTTTAAACTTCTTGGTCTAGCCAGTCTCTACTGTAGCTCTGAACTTTCCTGGTGGTCCCCTGTTCAAATACCAATCATGTTTGCCCCGGCTTAGCCAAGATCAGCCAACCATGAACTATATAGAGAACTTGAGGCTTTATTTTTTCAGCTGACAAATCATATCTCTAAAGCTTTGGTGGTTGCTCCAAAGAGCATTGTTAGTGTTAATTTATTCAGAAACATTATCTTCATTCTAAGCTGAATTTTGTCATGTCAACGACTACTTAAAACTCTTATTCATTTCTTCTCACTTGCTAGCTAATAAAACCTAACTGGGCATTACCATGCCACACCTGGGCTGTGGTCACGCCTATGGTTTAATCCAGCTTCAGTCCACCTACAGAGCAAGAGAACACATCAGGAAAGTGACCAGTAATTTTCTTTCCACATTATCTGTCCCAAAAGGTGAATTTTCTGAGTTATTTAACACTGAAAGAAAACAGCTTCTCATTTTACTGTTGTATTCTCTCAGTCTGGGGCTGCATCCCCATTACAACCTTATTTCAATTTCAAACCGTTTTCAATCCTGGCAGACCCCACGCCAGTTTGGCTTAACACGCTTTCTGCATGTTAAATCGCCCCAAAGCATTGTAAATGTTAATCCTCATTTCAACAGGTCTCACTCCGGTTCGTGCGCTTGAAACGTTTTACATTTTTTACTGTGGGGACCGTACAATGTTAAGGGATGAGAATCCGTGTTTAGGGTTTCCCTCCCCCAATAGCTTGCTTCCAAAGATAGTGATTTCATTGAAAAAAATCCAGCCCTCAAAACAGCCACTATAAAAATCCACTCCTTAAAGCTACACTGTAGTGATCTACCCACGTCACACCTTATAACAATGTTGCAAATTTGCACAATTCTGAAAGTTCTGACCTTTAGAAAGGGAAAGGGAGGGAGGAAAGCAGCTGGAGGTTCTGTTTTAAAGGCTGTGGCTGTGAAGGGGGCTTGAGTTGCTGCTGCTGCTGCATGCCCTGAGCAATGAGGAGAGGAGGGGAAAGAATTGCTGGCTGTCTGCTGCCGTTTTTCTTCCATCCAGGCAAGCAGCAGCCACCCAGCCACCCAGCTAGGCTCCCTGAAGGGGTCCTTTTTGGGTGGCGCATTCATGCCAGGAGAAAGAGGGCAGGGCAGCCCCGAAAAGCGGCTTTTAAAAAGTAGCCACTTGAGTCCCCCCTTGAGTCACGTACACCACGTATGATCCTCAGAATCCGGATCGAATGCGATTAAGCTGAAAGTAATGGGAACAGGCAAATTCGCATTTGCATCCGGTTCTATTATTTTGGTTTAAGGAAACTGGATTAAGCTTATAATGGGGATGCGGCCTGGGAGTGGACTGAAGCTGGATTAAACCTTAGGTGTGACCACATCCCTGGTAGCTCAAAGCCTAAGTCCACTCTTCCTTTCTCTTTTATGTGCACTTCTGTTCATTTTTGACTAATACATTTCTAAACCATGGTGTTCATCAGGATGAGTCTTCACTTGAGTTTGCACAGAATTGCAGCCTTAGAGTATTCACATATAGTAAGCAAAAGCATCTCTGGGGTGAATTATAGATGGTTCACAGATGACATCATTCAAGTCCATGATGGAAGGAATATTTTAGAGTAATACATGCATAAAAGTATGACTATTACTAAAAATAACAGACCAAAATGCATTATGCTAGAAAATTTGAATACTAGGCCAGATTACATATACAAATGAATTTTTAAAAAGGCAACCATCTTAAAACCTTTACATGAATTTTCCAGAAATTGATGGGAAAGTAAAGTTTAGAGACTGCTAATGTGGGAAATCCATTAGAAATGAAATTTGACAAATATAACTTTCCTTAATTTAAACTGTTTGACAATGATTCTCTGTGCTTTCCGACAGGACCATAGACCAATTTGCACTTGGCCAAGTCATCTGCAATAGGTTAACATCTGGGCAGATGCATCTGTATTTGCACGAGGCATTTACAGCCCATAAATGTTCCCTGCTTGCCTAGATTTTAACCTATTGCAAACTAGCTGTGGTGCATAAAATCAGAAGCTTACCTGACATGTCCATGCCGTGACCATTCACACCATTTCCGGGGTGAGGGGGTCATCTGAGGCACCTCAGATGACCCCAAATGTGACTGTGTGTGTGCAGAGCATCATTGTCACCATGATGATAGTGGCAGCTCATGTGCAGTCACTCTGGGCACCATGATCAAGATGGCAGTGCCCTGTCAAAGATCAGACACACAACAATATGCAGGTGAGTCTCCAGGTGTGTGGGAGCTAGAATACTATATACTAGTGTTCCCAAGTGTGAACGCTAGTACACGTTAGTCTGTTCTACACTTTTTCTTCCCAACAGATGGGAAGCTAAGTCCAAAAACACCCCATCTCTCAGTCCTACCAGGGGTGGTGGAAGGATGGACAAATTTCTACAGTGAATCCAGTTAGGGCCTCTCCTTTCTCACACTGTCCTTTTACTTCCCCTAGACCCTAGAAATATTTCATTATATGATTTTCTAGTGGTGTAATTATCATAGCTGTCATCAATAAAGCTGCTCAGAAAAGATACAGTGAATCCAGACAACATTTATTGGTATTTCCAGGGTCCAAATACAAATTAAGAAGTACTGAGAAAACTTTTGAGAGTTCCTTGGGCTTCAAAATCAAATCATTCAGTTCTAAAGGAAATCAATCCTGACAGCTCACTAAAGCGGAAACTCAAACACAAGACTCATTGGACAAGACCCTAGGGGGTCTTTCTGCACTGGGCCATATAGTCTCCACTAGCATGTGGATGGCAGGTCTCTAAGGCCCTGATCACACCTTTAGATTAAGATGACTTCAGATCATCTTCTGGTCATGTTAATCACATTATTTTATTCAGTTCATTTTCCAAGCTTGCTTATCCCCATCAGATCATGTTAACCGGAGTCCTCTTTTCCAGATGACTCAGCCCATCCTAGCATGCCAGGCTATCTTCTCTTTCTCAGTGTGAGCGGGAGGTGGGCTAAAGGAGGCTGAACTGTGTTGTGGTAGGTAGGATCTAGTCTTTCCTTTTGTCCAATGTCTAGGGGAAGGCAGCATGCACGGAATTCATGAGGCACTTCCCCTTCTCTCCTCAGTTTATCTATATGATTCCTCTAGCGTTTTTCCACAAATTTATTTTTTTTTTAAATTAATCACATGGAAAAGAAAAGGACATTAAAAAGGATGGGAGCTTGGAGGTGAGGGAGCAGGCTTTTAAAATAACTGCAAACACACACCCTCGCCTCCCTTGAGTGACACAACGAAAGCCAAGAGTTCCATAGAGGATGCTCAGGTCGATCACGGAGAAAGGTGTGAGCAAAGCAGCCCTTTGGAGGATGGTCTGAGGACAACCATAATGATCTATGTGTGAACAGAACTGGTACAACCTCAGTTCAGATTATCAATAGGACATCCTGTTCATATAGGTGTGACCAGGACCTAATCTGAGATATATTCTGGAATACATCCCAGTGAAGAACCCTGGATGCTGGGAGTAATTGAAGGCAAAAAGAGAAGGGGATGGGATGGGATGAGATGGGATGGGATGGGATGAGATGAGATGAATAGATAGTGTCAGGGAAGCAACAGATAAAAGCTTGGGCAAACCTTGAAAGACAGTAGGTCCTGTTGTGCTATTGTCCAAGGGGTCACAAGAAGTTGGATACAACTGAACCATAACATGAATAAGAAAACTAAATGGCAAAAGGATTCTCTTCTCTAGCCCATTTGTCCTCATCTTGCTCTATTCTTGTCTTATGCAGACAAAAATCTGGCACAATTCATGGATTTTTCTTCTTCCTGCAGATGGTACAAGCTTTGGCTGCTAGCAAAATTTAGATAAATTCTTCAGACAGATGCTTAACACATAATCACGCACAAAGCAAGTGATACCTGTATGATAGATTTACCAAGCCATTTTCTAAAAGAAAGCAATTCATGTTTGAGATAGGTAATGAAGTAAAGCATTTCTGTAATGTGATTAAGCCAGAAATGAAAAACCTGCTAAGCCAATACATAGATTAATTGAAGGACTAGGTTTCGATTCATATGTCCATGTGTCTTAAAATGGAAATAGAGTACATCCGAGTGATTCATTGACCATATGTTGATCTGAAGATTACCATCCTGATTTTCTTTTTTAAAAAGCAGCCTTTTTAGGATGTCCATGTTAGAATAAATATAATTAATACCAAGTGTTCTGCAATTCCTTTGAACATACAGTCTTACCCAAAGGATTAAACCGGGCTGATCGTAATACTGTTAAAGAGCTCAGTTAAGAAGCTGCATGAACTATGATGGACAAAGAACTATATAGCTATTTATCATTTAAATGAGAAAAGTATCCTTGGGGAGGTAGGATCACACTTCTTGGCTACATTATAGTACTTTTTTATGTACACATCTGCCACTGTAACATCTGTCACAGCAATATCCAGTAATTGCATTGAGATCCAACATTTTAAGAAGATTGTGTTAATAATTCCCCTCATTTTCTACTGTATAGGTTCAGTGGTTGTAAAAATAAATGAAGGCTGTATTCATACCAAAGTTTTAATCCAGTTTAGGTCACTTTCCAAGGGAGAGAATATATCATCAAAGCAATTAATCATTTTCTTTCCTCTGTACCTAACCCAAAGAAGGCTTTTCCAAGTTAAATAATGCTGAAAGGAAACAGCTTGATATTTTGTTGATATAGGCTCTCACTCTGAAAGGAGTCTGAAGCTAGATTAAAACTTAGATGTGAAGGTAGCCAAAGAGAGCAGTCCTGGAGAACAGTGAAGACAGGAAAACCAAGGGTGTTTCTGCACTGACTGCAGAAACCGGTTCAACCCCTGCCTAGAACGCATTTAAAACACTTACCTGAAGATGCATCCGCACTAGAGACCTGTTTGGAGAGTCCGTGTCCGCATTTCGGCACACTAGACTGGTTTTTAAAACCGGTTTTGCTGCCAAAAACCGGATTAAATGTAAGACCTGAAAAATCAGGTCTTACATCCGCACTGCACCCACGTCAAATCCATTTCCCAATCCATCCTACCTATGCATGTGTGGACGCAAGGGATCCGGTAGATCCGTCACAAATAGTGACGGATCTACTGGCAAGGACGGACTGCTGAAACACGGATCTAACAGATCCTTTTTCCAGTGGGCCAATGCGGGAAGACCCTAAGACACGGGGCACTCTGTAAAGCAGTTGGGCAGCAGAACTGGGATGGCTCCTCTTAAGTTCTTATGTAAATGAGCCTAAGAGTGCCTCTAGACAGAACAAAAGCTGTAATTCCCTCTGCAGCCATTACCTGTCAGACAGATAGGACAATGGGAAGCTGTGAAGGGAATTCACAGTGACTTCCTGTTAGCAGACAGGAAGCTTTGATCTCCCACACTATCCCTGTGGCATCCCCTGGAAACTCCAGATTAAAAGGCTGCTGATTAATCAGCAGCTTCTTTGGGGGGGGGGAGAGAGAATGCTGCAAAGATACTGCGGGTAATCAAAGTTGCAAAGGCTCTCCACAGCTTTCATCGTGTCTGGAGGCACCCTTGGTTTCATTTCCACTACAGTGGTACCTTGACATACGAGTTTAATTCGTTCCCTAACCTTGCTCTTATGTCAAATCGCTCGTATCTCAAAGCAATTTTCCCATTAATCCATTCCAGCTCCCAAAACACCACCTCAGTTGTTTTTGTTATGTACTGTACTGTATTTACATACTCATATCTCAAATCTTGCTCTCATCTCAAAGCAAAATATCACTCACTTGGCGGCTTGTATCTCAAAACACTTGTATGTCAGGGCACTTGTATGTCGAGGTACCACTGTATTTTACTCCAGATTCTTACTGTAGAATGGAAATTTCCAAAACAGCAGTGAGAGACTAGAGAGACCGCAATGTTCTTCTGCTATTTTTTTAAATGTTGCTTTTTCTGCTGTCAGGGTTTTGTTTTGTTTTTCATGTGTTCTTTTGTGATTGCATGATCAAATCCAGCCTCAATGTATTTGAACAAGCTGGCTTAAGTGGAGATGAGGGAAGTGTTTGGTCCTGTACTTTTAGTGGTCTCCATGGCTTTGACAAGCTGTTTTAAAGGTTCCCTGAAGATACCATTAGTGAAGCCTGGATATTAATTGCACATATAATTGCAATTACATGATGCCTCTTTTGCTCACTGAATGTCTTACTGACCTAATTCATCCTTTAAAAAAAAAGCAAAAAAAGGATGCATTTTACGTGAAGCTAATCATCCTGCCCCCTTTTCACCTCATTAATTTGTTTCACCTTCCTGATGTTGACAAAGAGTTTCTAGGGAAAGGAGAATTAAAAACAAAACAAACAAATTCTCCCCCTTGCAGATGTTGACATATCTTGTTCTTTGAATACCACACAATTATGTTTATGTTTATTAAAATGTTTATGCTGTATAATAACTACAGATGTCTCAATGCAGTGAACATCATAGTAAAAGAATGAAGAGTAAAAACCATATAATTGTTCGGAGCTGTCCTGATGTTTTGGGGGAAACAGCTTGCCCAGGGCACCCTTGGGATCTTACGGGGAGGCTTGAATAAAACACCAGAGCAGTTTGGTGCTTAAACAGCAAGGAGACCCAGAGTCTAAGTTCTTAATAGGAAAAATGTTTTTTTTAAATCAATAATCAGCACTAAAAGAATAAAAAATGAAAAGGGTGCTTCAAATAGGCCAAACCTAAGCAAAGCAGAACTGTAGCGGAGCAGTACAATGTTTACCCAGATAGGAGACAGTAACTTGGTACAGGAAGAAATATAAAGGGCCCACCTTTTGGTAATCTGAAGATATATAGAGGAGGAAAAGTAAGAATATTTCTAAGAATACCCTGTTCTGTCTAATACAACTTGGTTTCTCACTAGGTGTAGATGTCTTCTTCAGAGCACATGGCAACAGGAAGACCGTGTGGTGCAGGGGTCCAGATGGGAGGAGAAGAAGGGAGAAGAGAAAGGGCATGGCCGGCTAAGTGGTTTTTATGTTCTGCTGGTCCCTGGATAAGAAGGCTCATTCTAAGTCCAACCCAAGGGAGGGAGGGGTGGCCAGTTGTCTGGCTTCCCCTGCAGGCACTGATCCAATTTATTTATTTATTTATTTATTCTATCCCACCCCATAACTGAAGGTCTCTGGGCGTTAAAACAACAGATTAAAAACAGAATATACATTAAAAGCCCTTTAAAAATTCAATGAATCTAAAAAAATACACAACATGTTTAAAATAATGGTATCTGTACTGGTAGGGGGCATAATGGTTTCAGCCAAAGGCTAGGGTAAAGAGGTATGTTTTCACTGCCTTCCTAAATATATGTAAAGAAGGGGCACGACGCACCTCAAGGGGGAGACTATTCCATAGTCTGGGGGCAATCACCGAAAAGCCTCTCTCCCGGGTGCCCACCAACCTCACTACTGAAGGTGGTGGGACAACCAGGAGGGCCTCGCCACTAGATCTTAAGACTCGGGCAGGTCGGGATGGGAGAAATCGTTCCTTTAGATATTTTGGGCCCAAGTCATTTAGGGACTTATAAGTCCTTGAATTGGGCTCGGTAGTAAATTGGCAGCCAATGCGGCCCTTTTAAAACCGGCGTGATGTGAGTCTGGCTAGCTGTTCCGGTCAGCACTCTAGCGGCTGCATTTTGCATTAGCTGCAACTTCCAGACCATCTTCAAGGGCAGCCCCATGTAGTCCAGTCTGGAGATTACCAGAACATGGATGACTGTAATCTCTATCCAGAGAACGGGCTTCAGTTGACATGCCACCCGTAGCTGGGAGCAGGCGCTCCTGGCCATGGCCTCCACCTAAGCTTCATGTGTTAGTGCAGAGTCCAGGAGTACCCCCAAGTTGCGTACCTGTCCTTTCCTGGGCATTGCACCCCTATGACGGACTGGAGACTCAGTGACATACAGCACCCCGGTCTTGTCTGGATTCAGCTTCAATTACTGCCCATTACTGCCTCCAGACACCTGTCAAGCACTTCAACCGCCTCTCCTGATTCAGATGGTACTGAGAGATAGAGCTGGGTGTCATCTGCATACTGATGACACCTCACTCCAAATCTCCTCATGACCTCTCCCAACGGCTTCATATAGATATTCAATAGCATGGGAGATAAGATCAACCCCTGAAGGACCCCACAAGTCAGTTCCCGGGGTGTCAAATCAGTGTCTCCCACAGCGACTATCTGGGATCTGCTCTTGAGATAGGAGCGGAACCAGTGCCAAGCATTGCCTCTCACTCTTAAACTCCGTAGTCCCTTTTAAAGCTTTTATTATAGAAAAAAATATCTCATATAAAATATCTTTTATTGGCCTGGCACAGTCTTGATAATATATAGATATTTTTATCGGATCTGCACATTCAACCTCATTTTAAAATGCCAATATCACATTTGCCATAAGACTATAAGGCAGCCTCGCTTGTCAGCGTATGCTGCCTGGTTTTTCCATGGCTTCAGAGAGAGAAAAGAGGGTTTGAGGGTGGTGCTTTATAGGCTCTCATAATCATAAAGATAATTGTATATAAGATACTGTATCTAATATTTGACACTTGCTAAGTGTGTGTTGATTCCTGGTGATGACATGGACACATCCATGCAGTTTTATTGGCAACAGTGTAGAAGTGGTTTGCCTTTGCCTTCTCTTGGAATGTTGTTTCTCCTTCCCATTCTAAGCACCTGAGGCTGCATCCAGATGTTGTTTATCTGATTCACTATATTAGAATATTCCAGAATAAACCATGCATATTCTAGAATATCCAAACATAGTGGAATAAGTAACCGATGTCTGGATGCAGCCTGAGGCAGGTTCTGCATTGGAAATGGGAAGTCCCTATAAACATAGCGCCCTTCTGTCTCCCAATTAAGAGAAACAGTTGCTTCTCCTAAAGCCACAGTGTCTACTATCTGCCTGATGCCACCGCATGTCAAAATCGCAGCAAGGGAATCCCCAGCTATGACTTTGATGGCAAAGGGAGTCATTTTCCCCCCACTTCAAGTCAGAATTGGCTTAGATTTTGATACTGGAGAGTGAAATCACCCTCTCCCTTTGCTGCCCTTAAAACGAAGTGGGGGCAGTTCTTGGCATTGCATCTGCTCCAAACTAGCTGAGAAATCTCAGCTCCACACCCCTTCAGTAGTTCAATATTTAATATCTCCTTTCTATCCTTCTTCCCAAGATGATCATCAAGTAGTCCTGTGCCAAGAATTCAAGTAGGGAAAGGGACCTAAAACGTTTAAATGTGAACTCAAAACATCTCCTCAATTTTTGCATTCAGAATGCCAAGTTTTGAATCAGGAATAGGGGAGTGTTGTTGAATGTTGCATATCAGAAAATACTAATTTCTGCTGTACAGAGCAGCTGTGTTTTACTGTACTTTGAGCATGTAATATACAGGGTCCAACAGACTTGTGGAATAAAGGAGAGTTTGATCCTTTAATAATACTGTAGTAAGTTCTTCTAACCTCTCTTTTTCAGCTTGAACTTGGGGCAAACTGGCACCTACCTGGATGGTGAGCTCCTGCAAGGAACATCTGCATTATGTAGTGCCACTTCTTTACCAGAAGCAGCTCTACGTCTGCAAGAGTTCCTCCTGCAAGTATAGCGGTAAAGCAGGTAGAACCCTGGGCATAGACAAGGGGCAAGGCTAGGACAATCCTGCACGCCCCATTTGCACCTTTCTGGGGTGCATTGGCACGGTTTGGGATAGATCTGGCATCCTGAAGTGCAGACACCAGATCTATCCCTCATCTTCACAGCCCTAGGCAAGTGTAAGATCTGGAAGCAGATTTCAGCATCCCTAATTTGAATGAAATCTAGGCTTTGTCCAGACAGGGGCTAAAATGTGGCATTATTTGGGGGCCAGACAGTATAGGAGAGAAAAATCAGTGGCCAGTGGCCATATTTCATTAGGCACAGTGTGCACAATGTTTGCACAATGACAGTTGGATTTTTCAATCCTTCCCGCAAGAAAATACCAGTGTTTGTGCTCCTTGCGTGAGACGCATTACTGGAAAACTTCAGTCAGGCTATAGGACACAGGCAAGTGAATGTGAAAGGTTTTGGCTGTAAATATGAGCAAGTCTCTTGCCTTATCCCATGGCCATGCCCATTCTATGAGCATAAAACAGGGATAATGAACGTGTGGCCCTCTAAATTGGACCCAACTTGAGATTTCAGCAGTCCCAGCAGCTGGCATAGCCAAAGCAAGAGATGATGACAGTGCTGTATATGGAGAGTCTTGCTGTACAGACCCCAAATTTTTGATGTTGTTTGATGATGATGTGATATGGTTTTGATGGGAGGCATTTTACTTTCCTGAGCATTCAGCTTAATGTGAAGTTCTTGTGGGCTTTTTGGGCCTTTCCACACTTGGCTAACTAGTCAAAGCGGGGAAAACGCCTGGATGGTGCATCTACACCATCAGGAAATGGCTCTGTGTGTCGTGGTGAATACGCAAGGCTCTGTGCGCTGAGCACTTAAAACCACTCAATGTCTATACTGACCACCGGGCTGTGACAGCCTGGCAAACTCCCGTTTCCACCTCTTCCGGGTGGAAGAGGTGCAGGGGGAGCACTTGGGTGTGCTGCATGTGATCCATCACCTGGTTACCCCAGCAACGGTGCTGCACAATCATTGATGGCTGCCATCAGGGCAGCCATTTGCATTGTGGGTAAGTTTAGAAAGCTCTGGCCAACCCCAAGTGTGGGTGGCTAGAGCATTCTAGCACTATGCCTCCCAGTAACTTTAGCCTTTCTCCCCAAGTTTTGACAATTTTCTGACAAACACACTGTAAAGGCCGCTTCTCTCAGCCCTTATCTATTTCATATATATATATATATATATATATATATATTATTTGGTAGTGTGGTAGCATTTTGTTTACTTGTAAATCAAACTCTGTTATTTCCTTCCAAGAGGCGCACCTTCCATTTCCTTTTCCCTACTCTTTGGCTTGATAATAATGTTGCCTCCCTTCTGATGCTGCAGCAGACAGCACCCTGCCCCCACTCTGCCGATCTCCAGCAGTGGGTTGGATACAGTTACTGTTTAGAACCCTGGCCCTATTTGGCTCCCTTTATAAACAGAACTCCACGAAGCTTCTTTGAAACAATAAGAACATGTGTTTATTGAATACAGTTAAGTCTCAAGACAGCTTCATCTTCAAGTTACACTTTCAGCTTCTGTTGTCAAACAGTTCAGCCCCTAACTTTCACACTTAGTTCAAAGACTCTTAAACTTCTTGAGAAAACTCTCAACCAGTACAATATGTGTTTGCTTGCCCTTATATTTTCACCAGCAACATCAAACACGTATTAACAGACTCAGGACCCCAATTCCCAGCTTCCCTCAGGACAGCTTAAGGCCCGTTTCTCCCCTTCGTTAACCTCCCAGATTAACGACCCAAGGCAGAGAACCAAAATTATCCCCTCAGGCTCCCTTTTATATGGGCCTGGCTGGCTTGCTTCGCCCTGATTGGCTGAGCTCCTCCAGCATTCTATTTCACCCCTCCTCCTGGAGAGCTCAACTAGCCCCTCCCTTAGGCTACTTACCCTTGACAAAAAACGATTTGGCGACACTTTTAAGCGTCTGGACTTACCGTGTTCGCCACACTTTGCATTTTAAACTAAAAAACGTACTTTTTGGGATTGAGGGGTCCTAGCGGGCATTACACACGCTAATACTGAGAGCAAGCAAATTTGTAAGCAAGTACAGCCTCTCATAATTGCCTCTAGACTCCCTGCCGAAAAGCAAGGCAAGATTGTAGGCCAAGTGCAGGGACTTACCTCTCTAGACTCTTGCTACCACGATGGCAAGGCAGCTACTTCAGAGCATTTCAGTACCCCCAAAGTGTTCACCTGCTGTCCCTTGCACATGCGCAGAGACCATTTTCAGCTCTGTTTCAGCCCTGTACATTTATGGCGGACGGTCATTTTCTTTAGGTGGGGATTCTTCATGAAGGCTATCTGACAAGTAAGCCATATATCATTATTCTGGGAAAATCCACGGTGAGAGTTAGATTTTCCAGGAATAACATACTGTGGAACAGTTCAAATTACCTACCTTATTTTATATTTTTGTAGGGAAATTGGGTGTGAGATCGATCCACACACAGCTACAGTTACTTTTCGTTGTCTCTGAGAAAAGACAGCAGATTACCTGTTCCTGGTAGCCTGACAGACGGCAACCCTGTGTCCAGTCAGAAGTAGATTTCCGTTGGTGTGGGAAGGGAGCAGTTTTCATGTATTGCCAGTCAGAATGAAATGTAATGGACTAGAAAACATGAAGGTCAAAACAATCAATAAAGTGCTCTGTAGATCTAGGCCCTGCATTGATTGCCTCCCATTTAAAATGGAAACTTTTCAGTACGCAGATGCTGCACATTCTTATGTATATGAGGTTTTAAATGTCACGAAGTGAACGCAGCCTGGTTTTTGCCTTTTTACAGCCACTCTGACCTTTTTGTCCTGCATAGGCCTGCAAGGACAGAGTAGTGCCTGCTGCACGGTGTTTGCAGAGGAGCTTGGTGTCTTCTGTTGCTATTAAGTGATGGAAAGGGAACCTGCTCCTGACTGGCACCCCACGATTTCCAATTATTTTCCGTCTGGATTCCTGGAACTTGGAGAGCCATAAGAAGTACCCCACTATGTAAATTCAATGGAAGCAGCAGGAATGTGCATTTCAAGCTGACTAAAAGTGTGTGATACACAACAGACAAATGTTCATGTTAAGGCAAGATATATCAACACTGTTGCTTCAGTGTGAGGAACAACATACCTGAAACCAAATTCAAGTTGCTGGAAGCATTGTTTTGATTGTTTATAAGCAATTTACTATATTATTGTTTGTTTGTTTGTTTATATTTCTTTCTCACCCCTACAGCCAGAGACCTCAGCATAGAAGAGAAAACACCGTTAAAAACTCAATTAAAAATAGAAGTGACTTAAATATGTGGCTAAAAATATGTGCAGAGGGGAGACTGTCCCACAGTATAGGGCAGTGATGGCCAACCTGTGACACGCGTGTCACAGGTGACACGCCAAGCCCTTTTGGGTGACACACATGGCCACCCTGACACCTGGGCATGTAGTGCTTGCTTGTTCTTGAAGTGTCCAAAATACTAACTTTCAATTGAATGTTAGCAAATGAAAATCAGCAACAAAAGTCACTAATGTAAAGAATTATTCATTTTTGCTTTTAATAAAATACATATATCAAAAATATAACTTTTTTACTGGAGCTACAAATATCACAAAATTATGGATATTTCTAGAAGTGACACAGCATCCGATTTAAGCTAGGTTTTCTTGCAGAGGCACCTGTCCTCTCTACCAACTGAAATGGAGACACAGCCATAAGGTCCACAGTTGATATTTGGTAAGGTTACCTTTATATCCATCTCCAGAAAGCAAGCGGAAGCTCACGCTTTGGTCTGTAGGAAAGTCTGGATGTACCCGAGCACAGGGTATATGCACCGCATGGAGCCCCTTCCTTATACTCTGGTAGAATATAAGGCAGTTGTTTATAGTCTGGCACTAAAAAGGAAAAAGTCAATGTGTGTGCAGATAAGGATTGGGCTCCACGTGAAAAATCAGCCTGGCACTTTAAGAGTGCTTAAATATGAACAGGAAATGTCCTTTTGAATAGGTTTCTCCCCCAGCACCACCTTCATCCTTATGTAATATCACATGTTGAATATAAATTGGTGCAGAATGATTCAAAGCCAAAGGAACAGACTCTTTTTCTTTTTTATTAGCGCCAGTATGAGTTTCCGTAGTTAGGCACAGCAGGTAGGAAGGGCATGCACAGATTCAAAGGACACTTCATGCTGGCAACCATGTCACAGGCATTTTTACAGAGCCCTGGGAGAATTAGAGCATCTCATTCATCCGCACAAACATATCGGGAGCTGGGAGAAGAAAACGTTGGAGATAAAAAGCAAGGGCTGCATGCCTCGTGCTGTCCGATCAAGGCCAGATGAAGGCAAAAGACTTTGCAGAGCCAACAAATCCTGGCGCCGGTTATTTGTTATGTGCATGAATGGTTTTTTGACATTCTATTAGAATTTAAGAAGATTTGATTCGTTTTTGCCGAATTTGAATCTCTTTGTTTGAATTTTTTATTTGAATCTGCACATACAAATGTTGACAACATTCCTATGTGCCATATGCATCTTCCCGACATCGGTACACATCCGTATGCATCCCACAGTTATCCCATATGCAACTCGTTTTTGTTCCATGCAGATCCGTACAAATGCGTACGGATGCGGGAAAGATGCAGATCTTCAAGTACGCATTGTGTATGAAACCGTACAGATATGAATGTCCGGATAATTCAAACAAATAGATCGAAAATTCAAAATTTGATTCAAATGTTTACATTCAAATTTCGGGACATTCTATTTGAGTTAGAATGTTGAAATTCAGCACATTCGATCAAATTTCAAATACCTACAAATATTTGTGCAAATCCCTATTTGTAACTAAATCCCCTTGAACTCAGTAAGATTTACTTCCAAGAAAACATCACAAAAAATTGGCTGCAGTCAATGTGCAGTCAAGCAACGCACCACCAGGTGAGTGACAGTCACTTATAGGGCTTTGGATGACCTATCTAAAATGGACACTACACTCCTGCAGCATCTGCTAACAGCAACTGACTGGTTTGGTTACATCCCATTGAAAGCTGCCAGTGAACAGTTATGAGAATGATGCATACCGTTCCTATTCATTTGGGGCTGTTTATGGGATAGTTGTGCAGATTATATGGAAGGCCCCAGATATACTACTTGCTGGCCTCCTTCCCTTTCACCAGATCAGCAAATGGGGAAGTATAGTAGGAAAAAAACAGGAAGTGTGTGTTATCACAGTAGGTATAATCAGGGCCACATCCCCATTACACCCTTATTTTGGTTTCAAACCTTTTTCAATCCTCACAGACCCCACGTCAGTTTGGCTTAACACGCTTTCCATGTGTTAAATTGCCCCAAAGCATTGTAAATGTTAATCGTCATTTCAACAGGTCTCACTCCAGTTCGTGCGCTTGCAACGTTTTACATTTTTTACTGTGGGAACCCTTCCGTGTTAAGGGATGAGAGTTTCCCTCCCCCAATAGCTTGCTTCCAAAGCAAGCTGTAAAATCCACCCCTTAAAGCAGCAGCCGCTACACTGTAGCAATCCAAGCACTTCACACCTGATAACGATCTTGCCATTTTGAAAGTTCTGACCTTTAAAAAAGGGAAAAGAAAGAAAAGCAGCTGCAGGTTTGGGGAGATGTGTGCATGTTTAAGGCGAAGGGGGCTTGAGTTGCTGCTGCTGCTGCTGCTGCATGCCCTGAGCAATGAGGAGAGGAGGGGAAAGAATTGCTGGCTGTCCGCTGCCGTTTTTCTTCCATCCAGGCAAGCAGCAGCCACCCAGCCACCCAGCTAGGCTCCATGAAGGGGTCCGTTATGGGTGGCGCATTCATGCCAGGAGGAAGAGGACAGGGCGGCCCTGAAAAGCGTTTTTTTAAAAGTAGCCACTGGTGTCCCCCCTTGAGTCACGTACGTCCTCAGAATTCGGACTGAACGTGATTCTGGCTGAAAGTAATGGGATCAGGCAAATTCATGTTTGCATCCATTTCTGTTATTTCAGTTTAGAGAAACTGGATTAAGCTTCTAGTAGGGATGCGGCCCAGGACTTACATTTGCGCTGACAAATGCAGATGTGTAAAAAGTAGATGGCTAAGATCTTTCTTTCATTGTTTCTTGTTTTTGGCTATTCTGGTTAAGAGTGTGATCAGAAAGAGCTTTTTAAAGTGGTCCCTTTAAGAAAAAGTGTCCTGTCCCCAGATGCACAAAAACAGTGTCAATGCCTTTAAAAATAAAATAAAATTCAGTACCTTTAACTAGAAAGAGAACCTCTTTTACCAGCTACAAATTTTTTTGTGTGTGTTTTTAAATGCTGTTTTCAACCCCTAAGGAGGAGAAGACAATATGAATGTTGTTATTGCCATCATAAAAAAATAAAGTCTGGAAAGCGTGGCCCTTTCTACCCTGGCCCTTATTTTGGATTATATCCTAGAATAAGAACCTTCCATTTGCATGCTAATGCAAATTATGACAGGCCCTGGGTGGGGCTTGATGTTGTCTGCACCAGCATGTGGATGGCAGGTCCCTATTCTAGGATTAATCTGGAATAAGGTCCAGTGCAGAAAGGCCCTGAATGTGCCAAGATTTGGAATAAGCTATAGATAGATTCCCCAAAGCTAGGGTGTGTCCAGACACCCTAATAATGCACAGCAGAATGCGCAGTTGTGATGGGGGCATCACACGCCACGACTGAGAGATCGTACTGGCAACGCATTATCCCATTGTAACTGCAAATTTACCTTAATGAGGGTAAGAGAAGAAGAAGCAGACTTGACTTTTCTGCCACGCTTTTCTCACCCATTCAAGGGGACTCAAAGCGGCTGACAAAAGCTTTTCTATCCTTCTCCCCACAACAACACCCTGTGAGGTAGGTGGGGCTGTGAGAGCTCCGGAGAGAGCTGTGACAAGCCCAAGGTCACCCAGCTGGCTTCATGGGGGAGGGCAGAATCGAACCTGGTACTGTATTCCCAGATAGACCAAACTGGCTAGAACCAAATAGAACACCTGCTGTGCAGTATAAGGTCAATTCAGATCTTCCCACCGGTCCAAACAAGGTGAGAAGAGACAATGAGAGCAGGAAGGGCAGCTGAAAGATGATTGGCCGCCTCATCCCATGTGACGGTGTGCCCCAACTCAACTCTCACAGCTTCCAATGAGGAAGCTACAGAGGCTTCTTTTAGTCTAGATGGCGGGTCATCGCTTCACAGCAGGTAAGCTGCAATTTTTCCTATAACTCCGGATTTATTCCACAAGTCTGGAAGGGCCCCTATTCTCTTTTCTCCCAAATCATGGATGGCGAGTTTCACCCGGAGAACAGCACCTGAGCAAAGTAGCATCCTGTTTCACTAATAAGCTATTTGCTTTCTTCACTTTTTAGATCTTAGTGACTCAGTAGTGACTGTTCTGGCAGTTCTCCTGTTGGGAAGAATAATTTCTTTCACTTCTGCCAAGTTGCCTATAATCACATTTTTAGTAGGACACAGAAGGATTCTTCGAATCAGGAAAAAAATAAACACCACTTTTCCATCCACTTTAAGAAAGAAGTTTTTATTTTTGATCACTTAGAGAGCAATTCTCAGAAGTAAAACAGTGGAAAGCCTGGAAATAATGTCCACTTACATAAGAAGGTTTTGTTTCTAGATAAGGGCCCTTTCTGCCTTTGGCCTTATTCTGGAATATATGTGCTTTTTAATTTTTTTACGTTATTTTTTACAATCTAAATCATCCACAAAGTGATACAATACAATAAAACACCCCACCCACCTTCTCGCATGGAATGGATTGGAGCTGAATTGTTATTTTCAAACATTATATTTCAAGCAATGGATCAAATTAATTGTTTCTTTAAAACCTTTCTCCCCCCTGTACTCAAGCTGTGCAATAACATTTTATCCCATTTCTGTTATCAACTAATATTAATGAGCATACCCATATAAATCATGTTTCTCTCCCTTAAAAATCAAATGATAAAAAACTCATCCATATATTTATACCAATTTTCAGTGCTCCATACCTTATTGCCTTTTTATCCTTTTGCCAAAACTAACTGTGCTCTTCTAATTGCCTGTTTTAGTATATACAATTCATTTCCCTCAGTTTGTACACCTTTTAACATTTGGGTAATATATAGTTCTTTTGACCAATCTATATGTCTACCATTTCTGGAATATATCTTGGGATGGCGGACAAGATAATGCAAGCTACAGCAGGGCTCACCTGGGGCCTTCCATAGTCTGTTCTAGCATACAGATAGCAGGTCCCTATTCTGGGATACATTCCAGAATAAGGCTAAGTACAGAAAGGCCCCAGGATTTGTTCATGCTTACTGAGCAGAACATCTAAAAAGCCTCTTTCCAGCACTTCCTTCTGAAATATATTACTACTCTATGCTTCCTATCCTTAAACCAGTTATTACTACTAGTTGGTGCCCATTTCATACTTTAGGCCTCGTCCCCATGCACTCCATTTAGTCCAAATTGGACTATTTTTAGTCCAAATGTGGGGCCAAGTTTAACTGTGCTCGTCCCCATGTGTTGCCAATAACGTGGGCTAAATTCAAATATGGCTGTCCCCATGCAAATTGCACTAAACCCAACAGCATCTTTTGCTCTCCACCTCCCTCTCTCCTGATAGGGAACCTGGTTGACGTCACCAACCTCTGTGCCACCCGCTATAGCAAGGGGAGGGAAATGCCACCCAACTCCCCCTTCCTCAATCACAACTGCTGGACATCTTTGAATGGTGACAGAACAGAAACGAGTCTCTCTCTGTGATCTGATCGCTCATCCGCTAAACTGCCTCTAAACATTGCAGCGATTTGGCTTTCTAGCTGCTTCAGAAGCTGCTTGCCAGCGATAGGGAAATGGGGGTGGAATAAGAGTCGCGGAAAGAGACTCATGGGACAGCAAGGGCCAGATGACCCCGCTCTTTGCTGCATCTTTACCTGTCAAACTGGGGCGCTCAGTTCTTTTAGGTTCGCCAGGCAATCAGATTGCGGAGAGATATTCGTTTCTGTTCTGTCACCATTTTAAAATGCCCAGCAGTTGGCTCCCCTGCTGGGTTCTCATATTTTGCAGTAAAAGAAGCGTAGGATTGATGGCTCAATCCCCAGCCTCTCTCTGGAAGTAGGTGATGGCAAACCACTTCTATATCTCTGTGAGGAAAACTGCAAAGAGGCGCCCATGGAAGTACCTATGCCGTCAACCAGCAGTCAGCCGTAACTTAGTGATACACAGCGGAAGCAAGAAATATGCTCCATATTCATATTTACTCAGCAGTAAGTTCCAGAATATCCAGGGAGCCTTTGTTTGCAACCTAGGATTTCAATCTTACAGCAGAAGCAAGCCTGCACACGTTTGAGTAAACACAACCCATAACAGGTCAGCCTCATTTCACCCAGAGTTCCAAAGTTCTCCATCATGATAAAGCCCAGGATATTAGCTCTGCTGGTACTTAGAGCCTGTAAACTCCCTTGAAAGTCGGTGGCAGGTAGATCAAATGAGTTCTTGGTATGTATTCCAGTCTGATATTAGAAGTGGGTTTGCTTCATAGTGGGAATAAGCGTTCAATGGCCGCTAACTCCTTTCTAAAAATAACATAATGTGTTCATCACACACAAAAAGCTGAAACGATCATGAATAATTTAGGTGCCTATTCAAAGCCTGTTTATTAAAGCAAGTTTGGACTTGCTTGCGCAGTCATTCTTGCTGTGGCTGCGATACAATACATTACTGTGTTCTGCTTCTTAATGGCTGGTACCCGACTTCAAAACAGAGGTCAGTTTCATTACTTACACTGACCCTCTCTGTCCGGTAATAACAACCCAGCCTAACAACACATCAAAGGCATTACGGGAGAGATGGTTTCTCCCCATTCTCTTTGGTTATTACACTGATCATCAGGAGGATACAGGAGAGGCCGTCTTAGCTGGCTTCGTGGTCTAAAATTAAGTTTGGGTTTGACTTGATCTGCTCAATTTGGGAATGGATCTTTGGTCCTTTCTGCACTCGGCCTTATACTGGACTATATGATGGAATAGAGGTCTGCTGTCTGCATGCTAGTGCAATCAGACTATACCAGAGTCTGGGTGGGACTTGCCAAAGTCTGTACCAGCATGCAGAGCAGACTGCTGTTCTGGAATATAATCTGTTCTGGGTCTATGCGTGACATCCTGAGGTTTAACAGTGAAATAAGGACATTTCTGCACTTACCTTGTTTTGATCTGGATCAGTAGATCTGGAATAACTGGACCTGCTGAGTCAGATCAGCAATAATCTACTTCATGCTTCCCCGTGGCTGCAAAGCTCACATAAGCTTCACAGCCCCCACTCCCATGGCAAGGGAAGAAAGTTTCTATCTTCATCACTTGGGAAGGGTATTTGGCAGTGTGCTATCTGGCATGCTCCTGAATATTAGCCCTCAGTAGTTGTGGATCATGAAGGCATACTGTCTGCATGCCTCCGTGATCAAGAAGAAGGCGCTCAATCCAATTTTGTAGACCCGATTTAGGCCGCATCCCCATTAGAAGCTTAATCCAGTTTCCCTAAATTGAAATAACAGAACCGGATGCAAACGCGAATTTGCCTGATCCCATTACTTTCAGCCAGATTCGCGTTCAGTCAGGATTCTGAGGACGTACGTGGCTCGAGGGGGGACTCCAGTGGCTACTTTCTAAAAGCTGCTTTTCGGGGCTTCCCTGCCCTCTTCTTCCTGGCGTGAACGTGCCACCCATAGGGGACCCCTTCACGGACCCTAGCTGGGTGGCTGGGTGGCTGCTGCTTGCCTGGATGGAAGAAAAACGGCAGTGGACAGCCAGCAATTCTTTCCCCTCCTCTCCTCATTGCTCAGGGCACGCAGCAGCAGCAGCAACTCAAGCCCCTTTTGCCCGTCACCGTCACAGCCTTTAAAACACACATCTCCCCAAACCTGCAGCTGCTTTCCTTTCTTTTCCCTTTTTTAAAGGTCAGAACTTTCAATGGCAAGATCGTTATCCGGTGTGAAGTGTTGGATTGCTACAGTGGATTGCTTGGATTGCTACTAAGGCTGCTGCTTTTACAGCTTGCTTTGGAAGCAAGCTATTGGGGGAGGGAAACTCTCATCCCTTAACACGGAAGGGTTCCCACAGTAAAAAATGTAAAACGTTGCAAGCCCACGAACCGGAGTGAGACCTGTTGAAATGAGGATTAACATTTACAATGCTTTGGGGTGATTTAACATGCGGAAAGCGTGTTAAGCCAAAGTGACGTGGGGTCTGCAAGGATTGAAAACGGTTTGAAACTCAAATAAGGTTGTAATGGGGATGCGGCCCTAATGTCTACAGTAGATCTGAATTAAGAGCCTCTTAATCCAGATCTGACTCCATCTTGTGCATATGGAGTCAGACTAATAAGGTGGGTAGGGCTTCCTTGATCCACATTAACATGCAAACGAGGAGGCCCAGGATCCAGACCAGAGGCCTCTTGATCTGGATCAGAAAGTAAGTCCATAAAGGGTCAAGAAAAACTTCAGTTTGGGGGGATAGCCGTATAGTCATTGTGTAAATGGCCAAGGAATTGCCAAATTTTAACTAACCTCAACAGCTGTGCTACAGTTGATTTTTCTGCAGAAAGTAGCACATCGCGTCACCCACGTGCTCTGGAAACTCTAGCTTCTTGATTTCTACAGATCAGACAGCTATGAAAGGCAGAAGAACGAATCAGGTGTCTTTGCCAGGTCAGTTGGCAATTGCAAGGGCATAGATGTTTTGTGTGCCAATATAACTATGCATGACATATATACCAGCTTGCCCAGAGGGCTTGTGGCTCTTTCCTTCCAGATGTGCCTCAGGTACAGCTGCCACATGAAAAAGTGTCCTGGGTTCCTGCACCTTTTCTAGGTACATAGAAGAGATAGTTCTAGTGTGCAGAAATTTCTTCTGGTAGATTAATCTTAAAGATACAGGATTTGTGACATCTTTTTTTTTTCATATGGCAGCCTTATTTCCCTCTAGTGCATTATAAATGATAAAGAACAAAACACGTCAGAATGCTTTTGACTGCTTTGATAATCAGTTTTCATTAAGAATCCAGCGTGTCAGGAATTTATTCTAGGTTTTATCCTCTGCCTATCGATGGACCACAATAATATGTGCTTCTCTATGGAATTATCACATATATGCCTGTGAACCTGGCCAGGCAGTTTTGTCAACATGTGCCTGGATCATCTGCTCTCCTTTTGGCTCTCTGGATTTCATTGACTGCTCTAGTTGCCTGGAGGCGGGCTGGCTGCCTCTGGTGTTTGACCCAGAATTTCCTTGACAGTGCACACATTTCACTCTGCTCTACTGTAGCATGCAAAGTTACAATGCAGGCCAGGCCAGACACAGCATTTTCCCATCTTTCTGGAAGCAGGGCATGTGTTCCTTCTTCCTCTGTTCCTGCTGTGAGGTTCCTGTCTTTACCATTTCTGGCAGCAAAAGAAGAATCTTAGCAATTAAATGGGTCCATGACACCTCTGGATTAAGGGTCTCCTTAATCTAGATCTGGCTCCATCCAGTGCAGATGGAGCTGAACCAGCAGGGACAGGGCCTCGCTGATCCACTTTCATATGCGGATCAGGAGGCCTATAATCCAGATTAAGGACTTCCTTAATCCTGATCGCCAGTGAATGCAGAAAAGGCCACAGTCAACGACAAGCATTAATTTGATAAAAGGTCATGTTTGAACACAGCACCAGCAGGTACATATGTCCCTTAACAAATTCCCACCTAAAGCAGGTGCACATCCAACAGTCAAGATCACCCCCCACAGTTCCCCAGATCAAGCTTACCTTGGGATCTTTCTAGTTATCATTATAAGTTACAATCTTCTTATTAAAACAGAGGAATGGCAGAGTAAATCAGGAATGGCATCAGGGACCTATTGGTATTAGAGCTTCAAAGATGGCAATACAGTGGCCAGGCTGACAGCCTATCATATTCAAGAGAAGGATAATTTGTTGTCTATTGATCCTCAAGGCAGGATTAGGATCAGAGAGCTGAAACGTGTTTACAATTTACCGCTACATCCACCATGTCAGCACCTGGACCCATTCTCCCTTTCTCCTTCAGGCATGATTGGCTAATGTGCACAGAATCCATTTTCAGTTCTAATGTGGGTTTGCATACAACTATAGGCTCATAGCACGGTGCATGCCATTTGCTCTAGGCTTTGTGCTACCACTTCTTTTTAGCTCAGTCAACATCATGCCTGTTCTCAGTTCTCGGTTATAGCTTGCAAACGGAAGTGGTAGAGAAGCAGAAGATGAAACAAGCATAGAACGTAAGCGGAACCCTGCTGGATCGGGCCTTAACCCATCTAGTCCAGCATCCTGTTTCACACAGTGGCCCATCAATTGCTTATGGACATCTCAAGCAGAAGACAAAGGTAAAACCTTCACTTGCTCTCAGCTCTCTACAAATGGCCCCGAGAGGCTGCCTGCCTGTCTCCCCAGCCTGGAGGAAGAACCTAGGCATCCATTCAAGTAGTCATTGATAAACCTGTCATCCATGAATTTGTTTTAACCTTTCTTAAAGCTAACTAGGCCGATTACTGTTACCACTTCTTCTGGTAGCAAATTTCATAGTCTGATGACCCTCTGGGTGAAGAAAATTACTTTCTCTTGTCTGGTCTAACTTTCTTAGAGTGACTACTGAAGATTGAAAGAGATGGCAGCACATCTTCTCAGTTTTGCCTTCCATTTCTGTGACATACGTTTCCTACTTCAGATACCTCTGTCATTCCTACACACTTCCAGACACTCCAAACAACTACTTGCGGGTCTTGATTTTCTGGGCACAGACATGTGTATCCATTTACTTTTACAAAAAGCAACTGTCTGGCATGTGTTAACATTTCCAAAGCTATTATAAAATAGAAATAGTAACTATAATAAATGCTGTGAAAACACACTGTCTTTTATTTTGTTTTGTTTTCATGCAATTGAACTTGGCTGTATCTAAGAATGAGCTTTACAATGTTATCATGACTCTTGATTTGCAATTATAATGTCTTTGCTCAGAATGCTTTCCATGGTCATAATCTAGTGGTGGGGGCAGTTTCTTGCAAAGAACATAAAATATGATATAAAATCTGAGAACATTGATCATCTATGGGATATTAGATCTGAACTCTCTCTGTGGATATATGTGTAAAATAGGGATGTGCAAAACTCTTTTTCAGATACTTTCAGAAGCTTTTGAAATAGCTGCACACGTTCACATGGCTGCTGAATTCAACCTAGGAAACCTAGGCCCAAAGTGAAATGAAGGGCGCGTCTCCATGCCAAAAATATTCTGATTTTAAGCTTGTTTTGCCTTGGAGCATCTCCATGCACAGCTTTACTCCAGGCTACATCCGACTTAGGGGGAAACCACAGATTATCCTGGAAGCATGGAGACGCACACGGATTTCTTTAAAGTGTCTTTCCAGCTACATTAATCTTTCTTGCTCTTTATGTGTGCATGTGAAAACATTCCTTTCCTTGGCTGCCAAGAGTTAAAAGCATAACCAATGCTTGTAACATAGTTACAAGCATAACTAAAAGCAAATCGCTCCCTGCAGCCTGTCAGCCAGCCAGCTGTCACATCCAGCCTCCCTCCATTCCATTTAAGCGCACAAACAGACCACTGATCTCTTCTTAAAATAGATGTTTCCCCCTCTGTTGTTAAGATAATTAGCATCACTTTCCCCTGATAGCAAGCACAGAATTTCTCTCCCCCTCCCAATAATGTGAAAGAAAGAGAGAGTTCGCTGGACAGCTTCTGCGCACACCCAGCTGCAGGGAGTGAGCTGCTTTCAGTTATGCTTGTAACTATGTTACAAGCATTAGTTATGGAGAGAGCTAGCTGCTTTCAGTTATGCTTTTAACTCTTTGCAGCCAAGTAAAGGGATCATCTTTGTTGTGTTGTGGAGGTTCAATTGAGGTTTTTGCCTGTCATTGCTGCAATGGGTGGGGGGGTGGGGGGAAAGATGTGGGCTCACAAAAAGCAGCTTGCATGGGAACAGGAAAGTACGTTTTAAATCTGCGTTGCCCCAAACCACATGGGGACACTTTATTTCGAATTACAATGCACATTTTAAAAATCCGATGCAACAGAGAAGCAAAAAGAGACCATGGAGATGCGCCCAAAGTAACCATATTGAATAAGTCATAAAGCAGCTAGGAGTGGAATCTGTGAGTAATGGGTTGCTGCATCCAGGTAACTGATGTGCTGCTCTCCAAAGTTGCACCATCTGACTTTTGGTTCAATGTAAAGATTGTAACTGTTCTCAGCTCTCAGTTTTACCTGAGTGTGCATGAAACCACTAGGTTACAGAAGGTAAGCATGGATCTGGTCAACACATAGCATCTCCATAGATTCTAAAAGGTCTCCCTGTGCAATGAGATCCAGTGATCTTGCTCCTGGACTGGGAGACCACACTTTGTGCATGGCCAGAGCTTCCCATCTTCCCAAGCTTCTGCACTGATGTGCAGTGACCATGGCCAGGAGCTGCTACCAGGCAGCCTTTTTTGATAATCTGTGTGCAGCCTTTATCTTTGCAACTGTGGACCCTGCAATACAAGAAAAGTAAGATATGTAAGAAAATAAATACTAGATGACATGTGAATAGGGAATGTTACAATAATTGAACAGGAGAGACTCTCTTGGTAACGTGTGCCAGGGACTGGAAATAAAATGTGGGCAGTGGCCCTATAGTGCAACAGAGACTGAGCATCTGTCATTGGGGCCGTGATTACACACATTGTTCAAGACGGCTTTTGGCTGTCTTCTCCCCACCTTGCTCAGATATTTTTTGCAGGGATCGCCCTCTTCAAGCCAGCTTCTCCGGAGTCCACTTTTACAGAGGACTCAAACTGTCTTGGGGAGCCAGCCTGTTTTCACTTCCCCTATGCGAGCATGGAATCAGGATAGAAGGGGCTGAACTGCCCTGGGAGGGGTGGATCCAGCCTTCCCTCCTGCCCAATGCCTGGCTGAGGGTGACACCCTCCTTCCTTGCATCCCTTTCCACTTCTGCCACCATTCCTAGGATGGCTTCCTCTCCTATCTTTCCTCCCCCTGATTGCCCTTTGTTTCGATCCCAAGCTTGCAGAATCTGTCCATCATTTTTTAAAAATAGTAATCTATTTTGTGCTAGACTGATAATGCCCTTCTGCAAAGAACGTGAGGGATTTAAAAACTAAATGGCCAGAAAAGCACTATTGGGAGGGGGAGAGGGAACTGATACAATCTGAAGAACAATGTAGCTTCCATTTAACTTCAGCAATCTGGAAGGGAAACAAGGTTTAGTTGAAGTGAGAGGAGACTTTTCCTCAAAAGGAAAACTGCTTCAGCAGCTTGAGGGAAAACGGCAGCTTACAGCCTCTCCTTTTTCTACTGGAACGGCTGCGGAGGTGGACATGCATGCTGGCTGGGATGTGCCTCAGCTCCATCTGTTTGGAAGCACAGTCCCTTCACCCCAACAGTTTGCCCTCAGCACTACATAACTCCAAACTCACCCCGTTGCCACTATTGATTGACAGAACTTTATCCTATCGGAATGCAGGTGGTGTTGATAGAATAAGTAGGGGTGGAGAAAGTGTAAAGGAGACTCAGGGAGATAACTGAAAAGGTGTGAGCATAGCAGCGCGAAAAGAGGTCGATCGGAGGACTGATTATCAGGGACGGGTGTGGACAGGATTAGGATGGCTTCAATTCAGAGCCTAATTCAGTATGATGAAATGTGGCTTACCAAACCCTGTATCCTCTTCCCCCGTTTGCCACAATAGTACCGACCAACTGGCCAGCACTGCTGATGTTCTCATTTTTAATTTGTTTCTCCCTGTTTTTTGCATTTCTTTAATTACAATGTTCAATCCACCTTTAATATCCCTAATTTCTCTCACACTCTTTTCTAAATAATACCATAGTGCTGATCTTTGAGATAGATGTGCAAGTTTTGACCCTTGGTTTGAAGGCAACAACGGTATCCTTGTGGGTAAATGGCAGTGTGAGACCCCAGGCTCCATTGCCTTTCAGCACTGACCTCGTCTCTGTGTTCTCTGTGCTTTGTGGTTTCATCTATTGCTCCTCTGCGCTTCCTACAGTTCATGCTTTAGAAACTCATATGGATCAAAAGTCTGATCTGTTTGTTAAGTTTGTGTTGAAATGTATCGGTGCATTCCACTGTTGATTATGAAATCACAGCTTGAAATTTTATTTCTCTCCACAACGCGGGGGTTGGAAGAAGATTTAGTAGACATTTGCACAGTTAAATTTCAGGGGACTCGAGGAAAAGGATAATTAGAAAGTAATAGCCTATGACTTACTCATTTTGCCATGCTAAGCAGAAAGTAACGGCTGGAGTCACAAATAGTTCAGTGGGGGAGAGGCACTTGAATAACATTGGGTTCTGTTAAGGCAAGGAAGCATAAAAGCTTATCCTCTAACCTACGGGAGGCTCTTAGATTTAGCAAAGTGAGGTAAATACCTAATGGAGCAGATACTGAGGGTTGGCCAGGCATTGCTACATTGAAGACGCCATTCCTGTAACACCATTGCATCAGCAAAATCTCAGATGACCACTAGGGAGCGTATAAGGGATAGGACAGCTAGCTAAGAGCACATATCCTTCCTCCTTTTTCTGCTCTATGATGACCCTATAGCAGTGATGGCGAACCTTTTGAGCTCAGTGTGTCAAAATTCACAAGAAAACCTAGCTTAACTTGGGTGCTGTGTCACATCTAGAAATATCCATAATTTTGTGATATTTGTAGCTCTAGTAAAAAAGTTATATTTTTGATCTATGTATTTTATTAAAAGCAAAAACAAATAATTCTTTACATTTGCTAAATCTTCAATTGAAAGTTGATATTTCATACACTTCAAGAACAAGCAAGCACTACATGCCCAGGTGCCAGGGTCACCATGTGTGTCACCCAAAAGGGCTTGGCGTGTCACCTGTGACACGCGTGTCATAGGTTGGCCATCACCGCCCTATAGCCAACATATTTTTGTACCTTCCAGGCAACTTCCTACTAAGGTTTCCCTCACACATTTTTTCTTCTATGGAAGCCATGAAGTTAATAGCCTTTCCTTATTCCACCTTCTGTAGTTAGTAGTTAAAATTAGGTCTTTTCTATCCAAACTCCTATATCTTAATAGATAATTAATTTACTGAACACGGTCTCCACAGGTCTTTTTGCTGCAACTAAATCTGCATTCCACAAGCTGGAATTAGGATTTCTAGCTGCTTTACATTAAATAGTCTGTTTGGGACAACTAATGGCCCAACTTCCTCATCCATTCTCCTGTGCTGGAGAACAATTTTGCATGAGTTTCACTATGCCAGGATTGTCAATAGGTGGGTTGAAAATAAACAGCTTAAGATACGCAGATGGTACTGTGCTCTTGGCAAGAAAAATAAATCTGAATACAAAGAAAACCATGGTGATAGTAATCTTAAGGTAGAAGAATCATCTCCCCCCAAATAAATGCAATGATGCCACTTTATGACAAATCAAGAATCTTGTCTATCTTGGGTTCCATCCACATGATAGAAATGTTTGGTCCTCTGGGGATGCGATCCCATACAGATTATAATGAGCTTTGAGCAGGTTTTGAGCACTCACCATTCCCAAAGTTTTAAAAGAATCTGCAGTTTCTGAGGATTAAAGGTCCCAAAATGTGGATTATCTATATTTGGATCAAAAGAGGTCTCGCTAGTAGATTTAGAAATACTCTATTTAGCAAAATGGGAATGCAAGCGGGGGTTTTTGAGGAGGGAGTCATGCTTTAGGGGCGTTCTCAGTTTCCCCTGACTCCATGAGAATCAGAATAAGTGTGAACTACGAGCCCACTAAGCAGGTGGGAAACGAACAATCAATGTAGATCTGTAATAAACAGAATAACCAGTGTATTAAACCATACTATCCTGTGAAACATTTCATAGAAAGGTTTAAATTAAGACCTAGAAGCTTTATTTGGATGCTGCAAACAATTTTTTAGAGGTAGTTATTATTATTCCACCAAATGTCATTTATGTACCAAAATTACAGTATCAAATATGATTATCAGGTATAGGTAGATTAACAAATATTGGCAAGTGGTCTTGTTGAAATATAAGGGCCATGGTCATACCTTCACTTTAAACCAGTGGTTCCCAACCTGGGGGTCGGGACCCCTTTTGGGGTCGAACTACCCTTTCAGAGGGATCGCGACAAGTTTCCCGCCACCCTTCCCTCCCACTTCCCAGCTGCTCCACCCCCGTGGTTGGGGGTCTCCACAACATGAGGAACTCCATTAAGGGGTCGCGGCATTAGGAAGGTTGAGAACCACTGCTTTAAACCTTCTTCAGTTCATCTTCTGATCACAACGCTTACACTTTTTCATTACTATCTGTTTTATTTGTGGACTTTCTACCCTTGAAAGTCCAAATGGAGGGTGGAAAGTCCACACATAAAATGGATAGAAATGAAAAGGTGCAATCAGAAGATGGATTGAAGAAGTGGCCTTGCAGGAGGCATTTCCAACCTAGGCCATGGTTACACCTTACCATCTTAGAAAGGCGGCTGAATCCAAGATATTTTTGGCCTCAAGCGGCTTGGTCACACTTTCCTGCTGCTGTCAAAGGGAGTCATAGCAAGGTTGGGTGAGGAGGCAGATTGGATGACAAAGCAAAAGAATCACAGCAAGGGCGGCAAGGAGTCAGATCCAACATCAGAGCAAAGGAATCACAGCAAGGGGGAGGGAGTGAAGAGGCAGACCCAATGCCAGAACAAAGGGATCACAGCAAGGGGGGTGAGAAGGCATATCCTCTGACAGAGCAAAGGAATCACAGCGGGGGGGGGGGGAGGGAGGCAGCCTGTCATGACAGGGGAGAGGGGCAAGACTCAGAGCAGAGGCTTGCCAAGGTATTGTTTTTTGGGCAGCAGGGGAGCCAGAACAGTGGCTTCCTGGAAGGGGATTCAATCATTAATGCTGGATTGGCCAAAATGAAGGAAAACCTGAATAGAGGGAGGAAAATACAACCCCCGAAAAAAGAAAAACAGTTTTCTGTAAACAAACAGGCTGGAATTTGGGCTGAAGAAGAATTAAAGTAAAGGTGTAACCGCAGGCCTAGAAACGTCTCCTGCCTTACCAAATATTACCCTATCATCTACTAGCGGTGGTGCACAAAATCACACTCTACAGTGCCTGACAAAAGTTCTGTCGCTTATCCATGTTGTTGAAACCAAAGCTTATAACCTGACTTAAAATTCATCCATTGGTTTTAGAAATGACTCATATGAAAGCTGAAACCCTCCCAAATGAGGTTTTAAAAAGAAAATAAATTTGCTTCACTGCTGAAATATTGATCATTTAATGAACACAGAAAGGTCAGATTTTGGCTAGACAAAAGTTTTGTCGCCTTGTCATATAATGCACCTAATCCTAGTTTACAGCCTCACCTGTGCTCACTAATTGATCAGATAATTAGTGGGTGTGTATAAAAAGAACTCCAGCCCCCCAGACCTTCACTTGAACTGCAACTTGACCTCTGACAACATGCCAAAAATCCACCCTGCGACCAAAGCCTTGATTATCAGGAGACTGAAGACCAGATCCTCGGCAGAGGTGGCTGGCACCTTTAATGTGTCTCAGCGTCAAGTACAAAGAATTACAAAAAGATTTGAAGAGACTGGAGATGTTTTTGACAAGCCCAGGTCTGGCAGACCCCGCAAGACGACTGCTCAGGAGGAATGTTTGTTGGTTCGAAAATCAAAAGCCAGCCCTTCTTCCACTGCAGCAGAGCTCCAACAGGCCTGGTCACCTCAAGTCCCTGTGTCAACTAGAACAGTTTGTAGGATTCTGTCTCGAAATGGCCTCCATGGTCGAATCAGTGCCCAGGAGCCAGCACTAAACAAAACGCTATTAAAAAACCGTGTGGCATTTGCCAAGGCCCACAGCCTACTAAATGGATGGACGCTGGAAAAGTGGCAGAAGGTGGATTTCTCAGATGAATCTTCAGTTGAATTACACCACAGCTGCCGCAAATACTGCAGGAGACCTACTGGAGCCCGTATGGATCCAAGATATACCCAGAAAACAGTTAAGTTTGGTGGTGGAAAGATCATGGTCTGGGGTTACATTCAGTATAGGGGTGTGCGAAGCTTTTGCAAGGTGGAAGACAATATCAATAGCCTAAAATATCAAGACGTATTAGCTGCCTCTTACATTCCCAATCATAAAAGGGGTCAAATTTAGCAGCAGGATGGCGCTCCATCTCATACATCCATCTCTACATCAAAGTTTCTCAAGGCAAAGAAGATCAAGGTGCTCCAGGACCGGCCAGCCCAGTCACCAGATATGAACATCATTGAGCATGTTTGGGGTAGGATGAAAGTGGAAGCTTGGAACACAAAACCAAAGAATCTTGGTGAACTCTGGGAGGCATGTAAAACTGCATTCTTTACTATTCCTGATGACTTCATTAATAAATTGTATGAATCATTGCCGAAACGCATGGATGCAGTCCTTCAGGCTCATGGAAGTCACACAAAATATTAAATATGGCTCTAACAGCACCACAACTTCATTCACCAATGTTATTAAACATATCTTTGTATTTGAAGTGAATTATCTGTTTGATTTTCACATTACTTTCAGTGGGCGACAAAACTTTTGTCGCGTCAAAATCTGACCTTTCTGTGTTCATTAAATGATCAATATTTCAGCAGTGAAGCAAATTTATTTTCTTTTTAAAAACCTCATTTGGGAGGGTTTCAGCTTTCATATGAGTCATTTTTAAAACCAATGGATGAATTTTAAGTCAGGTTATAGGCTTTGGTTTCAACAACATGGATAAGCGACAGAACTTTTGTCAGGCACTGTACATGCATCCAAACCCTACTCAGAACCTTACTTTTAATGTCCAGCACTGTGATGATTCACACCATTTCTGGTGCTAGGAGTCATCTGAGGTGCTGCGCAGGTAAGTCTCTGGCTGCATGGGACTTAGTTCACCGTGTCCTAGTGTTCCCAAGTGTTCCTAACATGCTTGTACATGTTAGTGGGGTATGCAGTTTTCCCCTCCAGTGGATGGGAAGCCTAGTGCAGAAACACCCAAGGTTTAAAGTAAAGGTGTGACCATGGCCTAAGTCATCCAGAGCTATTAAAAGTGATGAATGAAGATGAATGAACTCCTTTCTCCTCCTCTTCTGTGAAAAGTAATTGGCTAAATTCAGGAAATGCCATATTGTACCAATGGAGGGGGGAGGGGAATTGCATAAGAATACAAACAAGCAAATAGCATGGTTGGAATACACCTTTAACAACATTACACATCCTTAACGCTGTCCATCTTTTCAATCAATGAGATAGGACAGGAACTATGTGTAAGAGTCTGGCTTGCCTTCTATTTAAAAACCTTTTAATAATAGAAATTAAGATCCTGGTTACATTTTACAAGCATCTGGGACTGAGCAGGAAACTTACATTGCAAGGAAAATTGTTTGCAAAACTAATAAATAGGAGGGAGGCAACCCTTTTCACCAAGCAGTTATAGCAAAATAAGTCAAAGGGACTGTTCATGAAACCACTTTAAAGTCAACTTGAGCCACATGGAAGCAATACATTTTCCCATGAATGTATGTTTTGATGAAGTGAATGTAGGGCATACATTCCATATAATTAGAGATGGTATAAAATAACTGCAAAGAAAAATGAGAAAGTCCTCTGTGAAATGTCAAGGGGGCAACACAATTCTGTGCAATAAACAGCATGTGTTTATAAATAAAAGATCTTGCCAGACAATTTTGATTACATATTGTGACAGAGTTTTAATATCCCCGGACAAAGGGAATGCAGACAATGAAAGATTCTTTGAGTTTAGTAAAAACAATGCCTATAATCTCACTTTCAAAATATTGATATTGGCCTGGGTTCAGGCAACATCACATGGACTGCATGCTGCCAGAGTAACCATAAACATAAGGTTAGAGCAAAGAGCATCTCTCATTCAGCAAAGCCAAGAACTCAGGGAAGTGCCTATTGGGACACCCTGCTGGTCCATCTCAGATTCAGCCTTCCTTAAACAGAGGATGAGGAAAAAGTAGGCGTAAGTACTGTAGAGTACTGTATAGCAAAAGAGAGCTGAACTGGAAGCAGCGGTCTCTCCCCGCAAAGACAGAACCAATGGCAATTAGGGCATTGGGTGGAATGGAGGGGCTGAACAGCAATTTGCCATTTTGATGTCTTTGAATGGCACTATAGCGGATGCCTAGGGTACCATCTCCAGGTTGGAGAGAGAGGCAAGGTGTCTCTAAAGACCATTCGCAGGAAGTCAAGAGGAGGCCGATCTGATGACAGAGCAAAGGGAATTGCAGCAAGGGGGGGTGAGGAGGCCGATCTGATGACAGAGCAAAGGGAATCTCAGCAAGGGGGGGGCAGTATGCAGAGGAAGGACTGTCATGGTAAGGGGGAGGGGGGCAAGACTCAGAGCAGAGGCTTGCAGAGGTATCACTTTCTGGGCAGTGGGGGAGCCAGAACGGTGGCCTCCTGGAAGGGGATTAAAACTTTAATGCTGTGTTGGCCTGAATGAAGGAAAACCCGAATAGAGGGAGGAAAATCCGGGGGCGGGGGAACCATCTTGGCATTTAAAGATGTAACCTAGAGCACTCCTAGAGAAGACCTTATTTGTACCCATCTGTGCAATTCCAGCCACACTTGGTATTATGGTTGGTGTCCATCTTCACTGTATCTTATTGTCGCTCTAATTATTTTCAAATATTTATTTCTAATCCTTCACCCTAAGGTCCCAGTGCAGATTACAACATTTAATAAAAACAGTAACATACATATATTTAAAAAAATACTTAAAATATATGCACATGTGCGCTTGTTGGGGGTGAGAATAGGCTGAAAAATGAGTGTGAATTGGATGGGAGCAGACTGGATTTGCATCATGAAGATGGTATGTGAGCAACAACCACATCAGGGGAAAGGCAGATGAGAAATTAAATTGTACCAACACCAAATGTTTGGATTGCACCCCAGCACATCTCTATTTGAACTTCTTTCTTTCTTTCTTTCTTTCTTTCTTTCTTTCTTTCTTTCTTTCTTTCTTTCTTTCTTTCTTTCTTTCTTTCTTTCTTTCTTTTTCTTTCTTTCTTTCTTTCTTTCTTTCTTTCTTTCTTTCTTTCTTTCTTTCTTTCCCTTTCTCTGCAGAGAAGGGCAACCAGAATGATTAAGGGTCTGGAACACCTCCCTTATGAAACCAGGCTGCAACGTCTAGGCCTCTTCCGTGTTTAAGAGGGGACCTGATTGAAGTATATAAAATTATGCACGGTTAAGGTGGATAAAGGTGGATAAAGGTGGATAGAGGACATTTCTATTCTCTATCGCACAACTCTATGAAGCTGATGGGTAGGAGAGTCAGGTCTGACAGGGGGAAGTATTTCTTCACCCAGAGGGTCATCGGCTTATGGAATGTGCTGCCGGAAGAGGTGGTGACAGCTACCAGTCTGGATGGCTTTCAGGTAGTGTTAGACAAATTTATGGATGACAGATGTATCAATGGCTACTAGAACGAATGCCTAGATGCATCTTTCAGGCTGGGGGGGGGAGGAACTGGGGCGCTTCTAAGGCCATCTGCTGGGGCTCGAGAGCAGGAGAAGGTTTGTCCTTGTCTCTGCTTGAGATGCCCATGAGCATTTGGTGGGCCACTGTGTGCGACGGGATGCTGGACTAGATGGGCTGTGGCCTGATCCAGCAAGGCTTCTCTTATGTTCTTATGCCTGCCTGCCTGCCTGCCTGCCTCCCTCCCTCCTGAAGTCCTTCCAAAGTCTGTCTGTTTGTAACTTAAGTTATTTAGAGCATGATGCATTTTTTAGACAGTACAGAACCAGGTGGTGGCAGGAAATGCCTCGTGGCAGCTGGATTACCCTATTACTGAGTTGCCATTTTCAAGGGGCATGAAACAGAGATGCTTTTGACTGCCATTAAAAGTGATGCCTCCACAGTAAAAAATGGAGACGAAGTGAAGACCCATCCTAGCTATGGCATCTTTATGAGCATTTGCAGAAGGCTATGAAATTTTCCTTTCCCAGTAGTAAGAAATGGCTGTGAGGAAAACTAAGCGCTAAAGAACTGTGGTGCTACAGAAAGCTTTTGAGAGCTTGTCATGCCTCCAGAGCATCTTTGATGCTCTTGAGACATATATTTAGTTGAGATTATAATAGGGCTTTTCTGTGTATTAGTTTAGAAGGGGAAATAGAGATCTATAGCTTTAAGAAAGAAAAGGATTGTGGGAAATTCTAGGGTCCTATACTGCCTCTCCAGTTGGTTTCAGTTTTGTGTGTAGTGAGTTTGCAGCCAAATCAGACCTGGAGAGAGTATTTTCCTTTGACAAAGATAAAGTCCACAGAAGAAAGACAAAGTCCACAGAAGAAGAAAGATAAAACCCACAAAGAAGAGAGAGCAAGGTATTTAACCAAGACTATTGAGAGAAAAGAGATTATTTCATGTTATGTGTGTTTGTAACCAGTAAAGCCTTTAAAAATCTAAGAAGTTTGTGGACAAGTCTTTTGTTCTGGCTGTGTTCCTGGAGCCAGAGATTTCACTACATGCAAGTTCATAGCATTGCTCTGGGGACAAAACAGAGCTCCTTGGACTGTAAGAAGATCAAATCAGTCAATAATAAAGGAAATCAACCCTGACTGCTCACTGGAAGGACTAATACTGAAGGTGAAATTCAAAGTATTTGGCCACATAATGAGAAGAGAGGATTCACTAGAAAAACAAAAACAAAACCCTGTGCCTTTTTGCCCTTGGCCCTCCAGGACAGCTGTGGATGCTCTGACATGTGTGCATTTGCACACTGTGAGCTGATTCTGTCCCACGGTGGCCGAGAGCCACCCTGATCCCTATGAGCCAGGTCATTGTGTTGGTACCTTTTTGCAGGTGCAGTATGGCAAGAGGGCGTAGCAGCACAGTTACAGCTATGCACTCATGCGCAGCATCCGGGACATCATGCCAAAGTCTGAGCACATACCAGATATTGCCATGGTGATCCAGCCTGGCCATTTGCACCCCAAGCACTGCTGGCCTGGTGTAGGGCTTTTCCAGCACTTGCATTGTGGACGGCTGCCTCTGCTCTGCTACCTTCCATGACTTACATGGTGTGATTATACCATACCAGGCAGTTTAGTCCAAAAGGCCCCAGTATTTCATCAGCATGAAGAAGGCTGCTGTACGAAGAGGCTTGCTGGTCCAATACACTGGCCCTTGTGGAATTCCCCTTAGCTGAAGCAAAGAAACTAGTAGAACTGACATAAATAACAATTGCTGACTTGTTTTTATTTCTTTGTGTCCCTCGCTCTCAGCAACAGTAGACCTGAGAAAGTGTACCTGACAGTTGATAATTGAAATAACTGTTCCTTGTAAGCGATTCCTGTCAATGAGGTAATACAGAAATTACTGCATCTTTCAGAAAGTGGCATTACAAATATTACATATCTTCACACAGTCTAAAACAAGGCACTTACGCTGAGAAATGGTGTTATTATTCTTCGTCGCAACAGTTCAATCCTGAGGCATTTAAAGGCCTGAAAAAACAAGAGGTGATGTCATGCTCTAACACACCAAAATTCCTACAAGATTTGACATACATCTTTTCCATGTTTAAAATATAGTTCATGGACAACTATTTTTTACTTTCTGGGTTGTTCAAAATTAGCCCCTTAGGCAAAGAACTTGTCCAGAGTCCAAAACGCATTCATTTCCCTGTCAGGTCTCAAGAGATAATAATTTTCCACTCATTCTTCTAGCCAGAAGGAAACCCTGGTGAAATGGAACGAAGTGTTAAGCCCCAAGACAGCAAACAGAACCAAGATGCTAGTCCCTATACATGTGAGCATAAGACTTTCATTTAAGCAATAAACAACACATTATAGCCCTAACTGAACTAGTTTTATTTCCTTTTAACTGAAATACTTTGCCTCAAAGTAAAGTGCTGAGAATACTCTGGAGCTCTCCTAATAGTATTTTCCATATCTTCCTGCAAAAGTAAAGACGACCCACAGGCCAGTTGCTAAGGAACACAGTGCACCTTATTGAATTTATTTTAGATGGCATCATTTTCCTAGATGTGGCTTACGCCAAGGCTGGAAAAGTTTGGTATTGTGGTCAGAGTGCTGGACTCTTACCAGGCGGGTGACCTTGGGCTAGTCACAGCTGTCTTTCTGAGCTCTCACAGCCCCACCTACCTCACAGGGTGTCTGTTAAGGAGAGAAGAACAGAAGGTTTGTCAGGTGCTTTGAGTCCCCTTAAGGGTGAGAAAAGCAGGGTATAAAAGCTAACTACTAGTACTACTATTCTTCTTCAGAGGGAGGATGACAAATTCCACAAACTGTAACCACTGGCACGCTAGGTTGTCTACCTTATATGACACTAATCCTAGTCCATCCATCACGTATCCAAAATAAAGTGGATTTTCAGAACTCCAAATAAGCCATTTGTTTTGGTTCTGGAGTGGATTTTCTTTTTAATGACCAGTAATCTAATTATTATCTGAAAGTCACAGTATTCTAAACATGATAACATTCATAACACATAATTCTGACATCATATAAGAGCAAGGTAAACAACAACAAATAATTAATAAAATAGCCTAGTCAAGAAACATGGTGTTTTACTCTATACAAGAAGACAGGAAAGGAATGAGACACAAATAAGCCAAAAAACAATAGGTGGAATGAAGACTTCCCAGGCTAAGCCAGTCTGTAAAGCAATAAAGGAAAACTACAGATATACTGTTGTGTGTTGGCTGGCACTTTCTACATTGGATTGGTAGACTGGCCCAGTTGTCCATAGCATGGGCTTTCTGCATGATGGACTAGTTTACGGGAAGGCCACCACCCACCCAGTACACTAACACATCTGCACAGAACCAGGCTGTGGAGAGGGACGTGGTACCAAATTGCACTGTATCAGCTTATATGTGATGCACAAGCGTACTATGGTGGTATATCAGATCATGGACAATTGCCAATTGGCCTGCTAAGGTCTGTAACAGAATGCGGATGGCAGGTCCCTATTCCAGGATATAATCCAGAATAAGGCATGGTTCACTCACATGAAAGCAAGGCTGCCCCAAGGCCTGATCCCATGTGCCAGCTAGTGACACTTCGACTGCCCAAAAAGCAGAGGCCCACAGTTCAATCCTCAGCATTTTCCTTGAAGAAAGTAATGGGAAACCACCTCTGTATCTTTGCCAAGAAAGCTGCAGGGACACACATCCATGTATAGTACTCACCAGGAGCTGAACTAGACTTAGTGGTGTCTTGCAACACCAACAAAGGGGAAATTCAAATGGCACTGCTGGCTGGACTCTAAACCAAGAGCGTGCAATAAGAGGAGCACTAAAACTCCAGCACTCTTTTTACAATGGTATCTGTGGCCATGGACACATCACACCTTTCAGTGTTCCCACCCAGGGATGATGTGTGGCCGAAAACAGACATAGCCCCCCAAAGTGAGTCATCTCCTGTGTTAGAAGACCCAGGACTGACCATACCACACAAGTCCATACAAGCAATACCAACACTGTGGTGGCTAACAGCTCCCTATGGAGTGCTTATTACCTTACAGTGTTCTATGGAGTCTTATATCAGGGGCTTTTCACCCTTTGGCCTGTAGTTGATAATTAGGCAACATCTGGGCAAGTGCATCTGTACTTGCAGGAAGCGTTTATATGCTAGAAATGCCTCCTGCCACACGTTACTAGGATATACATATCATTTAGAGGTCATGTATTTGGATGCCATAGGCCCAGTTCCCATTACAAGCTTAAAACGGTTTTCCTAAACCGAAATAAAAGAACCGGATGCAAACATGAATTTGCCTGATTCCATTACTTTCAACTTTAATTGTGTTTGATCCCGATTCTGAAAGCGCTTGAAAAATTCATTTGGGAAAGCGACCATCCTGAGGCAAGGCAAGAGGGTGGAGCACGACCCCCTCCCTCCTCCCTCCCTCCTTCCGGTGGCGACGGCGGCAGGGACCAAGCGAGGGCCGCCACGCCGTCTCTCTTCTCTCGCCCTCCTTCTGGCAGCGGCAGCGATGGGGACCAAGCGAGGGTCAGCCGCCGCTGCCACACGGTCTCTCGTTCTCCTGCCCTCCTTCCGGGGGCGGCAGCGATGGGGACCAAGCGAGGGTCAGCCGCCGCTACGCGGTCTCTCATTCTCTCTCCCTCCTTCCGGCGGCGGTGGCAGCGACGGGAACCAAGCAAGGGTCAGTCGCCACCGCCGCTGCCACACAGTCTCTCATTCTCCCGTCACTGCCTCTGCCGCTCTGATGTGTGCCCACCACCAACCTTCCCTCCCTCACAGACATGTGCACGCCAGTCATGGTGCCCACCCCCTCTCTCTGATTGGGGTTCCTCCTGCCACAAAATTTTTGACGTGACAAGGGCGGGGAGTTCCTAGAGTGCTACTGGGGGAGGGAAGCCCTAAACACGCATTCTCATCCCACTACAACGGTACCATTCCCATAGTAAGAAATGCAAACCATTTCAAATGCAAGAATCAGAGCGAGACCTGTTGAAATGAGTGTTTTATTTACAACGATTTGGGGCAATTTAACACGCGAAAGGCGTGTTAACCCAACCTGACGTGGGGACTGTGAGGATCGAAACCATTTCAAAACCGTTTTAAGCTTGTAATGGGAACGGCCTCATTGTTTGTTAATGTTAGATGTAATTAATTAATTAATTAATTAATTAATTAATAAAAGAAATGCCTCCTGCCAGCCCAGAAGTTCCCTAATTATCAACCAGCTGTGGAGCACAAAATCATGCTCCACAAGCTTACTAACTTTCCCAAAAAAGCATGCTGGCAGCTCTGCTGACCTCCTGACGTGACTGCACAGAGCATCAGCGTCGTCATGGCAACGGTGCTCAGGCATGCCCAGTCATGGAGGGTGCTGCACTCAAGATGGCGGTGCCCTGAAGAGGACTGGTCTGGCGCTCAAACAGAGGTAAGTATTCGATCATGGGTGGAAAGGCTAATGTTGATTAGCACTCCCAAGTGCAAGCGCTAGTTTACGTTAGTTCATCACACACCTTTCCCGACCAGTGCATCCAGTCTGCACTGGGCAAATGCCTTCACACACTGGCTGTATATACTTATTTATTCTTACCATTATTTCCATTTACAAATAATGTGGAATATAAAATATCCTCACTATTCTTTAAAAAAAAAAATTAAAATCTTAATCATAATTCTTAATTCAGTAATACACAGTATATAAAACAAGAAAATTTTCAAGGAGTCTTTTAGTTTTCTTATTTATTTCGAAGCAAACTCATTTTAAGAGAGGGCTTCTTAAAGCTTTCAATGGTAACTTTCAAATTCAAGATTCATATTTTCTTTGTAAGAATTCAGAATCAGAGTTCATGTGGCCTGTTCTTTTCTAAAAACTGTTTTCAGCTGCTTTGGAGACCACCTAAATAACTCACCGACATATGAGAAAGCTGCTCAAAAATTAGATTTTCCCTCAGAAGAGCTGCGTTCTCTCCCAATTAGTTCCTCATGTCTCTTTGCCATTTAAAGAGCCAAAGAACAGTTCCTTCTTTGCTGTGGGATCACAATGAAAATGATTAATTTTGAGTACAGTTTAGTACTTTGATGGGTTCCACGTTTGCTTCAGTCAGCTACAGTTGCTGTTAATAACTTCAGATATGAAATTATAGTTATAGGTGATAAAATTGTCAAGAAGTATTCTGGATGCCTAGAATATAGATTGTTTTTTCAAACCTCTGGGCAGTTTTCTGATCTCTGAGAGAAATGCCTCCTTAGTTTTTCATTAACACCAGTTGCTAATGGTAGTTAGCTAATGCATAAAGTGTATATATGGCTGTGAAGCACTAAAAGAGAAGGGAAAAAATCTTTACTAAATGCTTGGGTATCTCACACCTTCACTTTAAACCTTATTTAGTCCATCTTCAGGTCTGGCTGCTCACACCTTTTCATTTCTCTTCATTTTATTTGTGGGCTTTCCACCTTCCATTTGGACTTTCCTGAATAGAAAGTCCACAGATAAAATGGATAGATATGAAAAGGTGTGAAGTTTTAAAGTGAAGGTGTGACCATGGCCTCAAGGTCTAGCCTCAGGACAAGCTACAATGAAGCTACCATGAAGGACAAAATGTTAACTTTGCCAACTAGAACTGACCCCTGGCATCTCTTTCATGCACAGAAGCCAATATTTTGCACAAAACTCAAGCAAATTGGCAATGCAAAATCAATAAAATATTACATTCTGATTTAAATTCTGAAATGTCTTCTTGCAGCAAATTCTGCCAGTGTCTTAGACTGACACCAGTCACATGGAAAAACCTGTGACATTCTCGGCACTATATTGAAAGTGCCAGACATAACTCTGGCATTCCAAATATACCGCCAATTTAACATGCTGAAAAAACATTTTATTGATATAAGGGAAATCCAGGATGACACAAGGAACACCAAGGAAAGAGAATAATAAGTCATGTGACCTTCAAGTGTTGGTTGGTTGGTTCTTGTTCTACAGATAAAACCTGGAAGCTCTTTTGCCTTATATCTAAAGAACACCTCCCAAGTCAAGACAGTCTGAATCACCTTATGTTCCAATGGACACATGCATGCAGTTTTCTTGGCAAAGATATGGAAGTGGTTTGCCATTGCCTCTTTCCAAAGAGATGCTATAGATTCAGCACACAAAGCAGGTCGCCTTTTGTGGAGCTATTTCTCTGTTCCTCTGTAGTCAAGCCAATGATGGCCAGCATCCATTTGGGAATGACGTGGTGGAGAGCAAGATAACTAAAAAGAAGTGATACTAGGAGACAGAAAAGATAATGGCAAGTGAGACATTTTGAATGCTGTAGTTTTATTCAAATCCCCAGGAAAACAACCCTTGTGAGACCTAATGTATTGTGCACTCATCAGTTGAGATGAAACACACATGGGGGAGATCTTCCCCACTTATGACTGAGTCACCTCTGCATAAAGCTCTGAGAAAGCTATCAATGAATATGCAATCAGCTCATATTGTCTATGTAAGTGGTTCTAGATTTTGAAGCCTAAATAGATTGGGATTTTGGTACATCTGTTTCTTCCTAGACTGCAATTTTCGCAGCTTCCCCACAATGGTGGGACACTCTCTGTTGTTGGTCATTGCAGAGGCGGGTTGCTGGTTGAACACCTTCCACTGCTCCTGGTGACGGGAACATCAAGTCAGATTTGTTTTTCAGTTTGATGTTTCCATCTGGGGCCATGGAAACTGAAAACAAGGAGTGTGGTGAGAAGGTAAGTGTGGACAGTGCTGAGGGCAGAAAGTACTTGGGTGCAGTGTTGGCATGTTGGAGCAATTCCCATCAATTTCCAGGTATGGGTTTCTAAAGAGCACCTATGGCACAGGGCGTGCCCCAGGACACAGGACCTTGAGTATCCTGTACACAGGATGCCCTCTAGTGGTGGAACATGGATACACCAATGTGGAACCTGATCAACCCTGCAGAGCCAATAAAGCCCTGTGTAGATCTTACCTGAGGTGCTGATCGAGATCTTACCCATGAAGCCTAAGTGGTACCAAAGAGTGCAGAATGGTACACAAACAAGTGGCATCATAAGAACATAAAGGATCCCTGCAGGATCAGGTCACAGTTCATCTAGTCCAGCATCCTGTCTCACACAGTGGCCTACCAATTGCTTCTGGGCATCTCAGGCAGAAAACAAAGGATAAAACCTTCACCTGCTCTCAGTTCCCTGCAAATGGCATTTAGAGGCATCCTGCTGGTCTCTCAAGCCTCTTCGACATCAGCCCTTATAATTCTAAGGTTTTTTTAAATGACTAGTTAAGAAATGGCTATTTGAAGAGCCGTTGGTTGATTAATTGTCGGACTTATGCCTGACTTTTCTTGGAACTATGGCATTACTGTTTCATTTTGACAAGCGAGTCAAAGTGGAGGTTTTCTAGAAATGCACTTAGAATAAATAAATATAGGTGATTGATTTTATTTTCTTCAACAAAGTTGCATAAGCCACCTGGCTTGCTACCTGGATTAATCAGTAAGAGGAACATTACTCTTGTAAAAACAGAAGGGCATTTTGCACATAATTATTGTATGTATTGGGTTTTTTCCACACAAATATTTGGTATAATGAAGTAGCTGGTCTTTAAAGTGCCACAGCCTCTTGCTTATTTATTTATTTAAAATATTTTCTTTTGCTCATAATCTGGGCACTAAGGCATCTGGTCAGGAATGTGTGTTGCTAGCTGCCTGGCAATTGCTCTGTAATTTGGCAGATGAACAAAGGGTACAGTTGCAGTCTGAGCAGCCCCTGGAGATTACTCCCTCAAATGATCTTTACAGGTACCCTCCTGTTCCTCCAGGTTGAAGGCAGCACCTAGGCACTGATTCTAGTAGCAACTGATACATCTGTCACCCATGAATTTATCTAACCCTTAAAGCTACCCAGGGTGGTTGCTGTCACCACCATTTCTGGCACTAAATTCAATAGACTGATGACCCTTGGGTGAAGAAATACTTCCCCTTGTCTGATCTGACTCTCCTACCCATCAGCTTCATAGAGTGCCCCCTGGTTCTAGTGTTGTGTGACCTAGGAAAATAATTTTCTCTACTAACCTTTTCTGAATCATGCATGATTTTATATTCTTCAGTCGAGTCCTCTCTTAAATGCTATTTTTAAGGCTGAAGAGGCCTAGAAGTTGCAGCCTGATTTCATAAGGAAGGTGTTCCAGCCCCTTGATAAGAGAACATATGAGGAGCCCTGCTGTATAGGGCCACAGCCCATCTAGTCCAGCATCCAGTGGCTCAGCAGTTGCTTCTGGGCATCTCAAGCAGAAGACAAAGGCAAAACCTTCACCTGCTCTCGAAACCCTGCAAATGGCCTTTAGAGGCATCTTGTCTGTCTCTCTAGCCTGGGGAAAGTACCTAGGCATCCGTTCTAGTAGCCATTGCTACACCTGTCAATGCTACACCATTGATCATTCATAGGTAATCCCTGCTTGTCAGTTTGGAACCTGAATTCCAAAATGCATCTACCAAACAATGGGCAGGTGCCAGTTGTATTAGTGGAATAAATCTAAAAGGACCCACACCCCCAACTCTGACTTGAGCCATAAAACCATTGTCCATTTAAACCTGAACCATCTTTTGGGACACTCTGCTCTGTCTGTGTGTTCCATTCCTGGCAATTCCTGTTGCTTCTCTTTGTGTACCTGTAGCTTTTGAGCTTAACAGAGAAAAGGTGTGAGGACTTGTAATAGACTATTTCTTTAGGTTCTGTTCAGGATGCTTGCAGCTTGTTCCTGCACACATACATAGTCTCCATTCCACTTGCTGGTTGGTAAGCACTTTATGTTCCAAACCTTCCAGGAAGCACAGTTCAGACACGGCTGCTTTCTCTGAGTCACTTCTTACAGTTTCCGAACTTCATCCGACAACAGTCTGTTCATGTCTCTGGCAGACAATGGAAAGAAACCTGCCAGCAAAAGGTATCCAAAGGCTGTAGGAATTCTCAGCTGTGGTGTCATTTTGGTAACTGTTGGTGTTTCTAAACAGGTCTACACTTACATTCATTATCCCAGGCCTGTTCAGAATGGCCATGGACTTGGATACGCAACCCTTCCCATGCCGGGATGGGTAGGTGCTGGAACAGTATATGGCTGTCCACATTTTGGGTTTGACTCCAAAGCTTGGGCTAGTTCTCAGCCTTTGAACTTCCTGGAGCGCTGCTGAAAAAGTCCCCCATAAACCCAGTAGTATGCCAAAAGATCTTATTGGTGAGATATACCATTAGAGAAGAGAGAACATCATTTTGGCATCCTATCCCACTATCTCACTTCAGTACTGTGGACAAAGTGTTTTAGGAGAGGTGGGGTTTCCCTCTACCCCACACCATCATGAGAAGGGAGGTCCCTGCACCCCTTTCTAGATCACTTTAATGGAGGGTGCAGAAAGCACCTAAGTCTCTGCAGAACATATGGGGTGTTTGTCCTCTGTCACTAGAAGTACCCATTAAGTACCCATTAATGGGTACTTAATGGGTACTTCTGGTGACAGTGGGAAAACACCCTCTGTTTGCAGCACCTTATAAAATGAATGAACAGATGAGCATACCTGACCTAAGAGCAGAATTTCATATTTGATTAAACCTACATGCGCCCTGAAGTCATAACATGCATTTGTCTGTAGTGCCTGCTATTACCTGAGCACAGAAGAACCACAATATCATGATGTCAGGGACACACAAATGGATTGTCACACATGTTAGCAAGAGGGTCAAAGTTCATTCATTCCTCTTGCACGTTTTCTTTATGCCAAGGGTAGGAAACTTGATCCTACAGAACTCAGATTTGTTAGTACTTTTGGAATAGATGCTGTATTTTAAATATTAAATAATTTATTTGGTGTCTGATTTTTATTATACTGTAGCTACTTTTATCCTTGTACCAGTATGCATAGAGCCACATTTTGTGTGCATGTGATTTTATTATATTTGAGTGGTTACATGACACATTTGAAGATACAGAAGTGGTTTCCTATTTAGCACTTGCAAACTGAGATATCAGATCTCTTCTCTGCTACAAAGCTCATGATACCACCATCAAGTCTAGCTTACTTCTATTACCTGCTATAAAGGCTTTTCCCACACTGAAATCAGACTTCAACATCTAGGCCTCTTCAGTCTTGAAAGATGGCATTTAAGAGTGGACCTGACTGAAGTATATAAAGTCATGTATGATATAGAAAAGGTAGATAGAGGAAAAATTCTTTTCTCTGTCACACTACACTAGAACCAGGAGACACTCTATGAAGCTGATGGGTCAGATCAAACAAGGGAAGTATTTATTTACCCAGAGCGTTATTGGTCTATATGGAATTTGCTGTCAGAAGAGGTGGTAACAGCAACCAGCTTAGATAGCTCTAAGAAAGGGCTAGACAAATTTATGGAGGACAGGTTTATCAGTGGCTACTAGAATGGATGCCCAGGTACATCCTCCACGCTGGGGAGACAGGCCGGATATCTCTAAGGTCATTTGCTGGGATTTGAGAGCAGGTGAAGGTTTTGCCCTTGCTTGGGAACCCCAGAAGCAATTGGTGGGCCACTGTGTGGGACAAGATGCTGGACTAGATGGGCTGTGATCTGATCCAGCAGGGCTCCTCTTATGTTCTCATGTTTCCAGAGCACATTGCAGATTGCCCCGTTCCCCCCCCCCAAAAAAAAAAGAGAGAGAGGGAATCAATGTGGTTCTTAAAAGTAAATTCAGGGATTGCATTGAATACCAAATCAATTTGTCCCTGGTGACTTTTTGCTGACTTTTTTTGGTTTTTGCTGGGCAAAAACATCCTTTCATTTCTAGTATTCAGAAGGGAATGCTACATAGTTTCCTTACTTGGATCCTCAGTTGTTATTGAACTATAGTTCTTAACACTCACAGCTATCATAACCAGGGGGTGTGGATGATGAGGTTATTGATCTTTTCTGCCCTTACCTTTCGTAGATCCAGATCAGGGCAGGACCAGAGCCATCTGCACTGAGCAAACTTCACAGCTGCCCCTCCCCATGCCTCCAAAGGCTGCAAATGAAAGTGCATTTAGGTAGCACACTGTAGTGCATCTCTGAAAAGCATCCTCCAGTAGCTGTGGAAGGCAGAGGCCCACCATCTGCACGCCACCCATCTTCCAATTCTAGGGCCTCAGTCCCCTGGTAGTACCAATTTAAATAGTAAATAGATCCAGGTTAAGAGCATAATAAGAACATAAGAACATAAGAGAAGCCTTGCTGGATCGGGCCACAGCCCATCTAGTCCAGCATCCTGTCGCACACAGTGGCCCACCAAATGCTCATGGGCATCTCAAGCAGAGACAAGGACAAACCTTCTCCTGCTCTCGAGTCCCAGCAGATGGCCTTAGAAGCGCCCCATTTCCTCCCCCCCCCCCCTCAGCCTGAAAGATGCACCTAGGCATTCGTTCTAGTAGCCATTGATACATCTGTCATCCATAAATTTGTCTAACCCTTCCTTAAAGCCATCCAGACTGGTAGCTGTCACCACCTCTTCTGGCAGCACATTCCATAGGCCGATGACCCTCTGTGTGAAGAAATACTTCCCGCTGTCAGACCTTATTCTCCTACCCATCAGCTTCATAGAGTGCCCCCTGGTTCTAGTGTTGTGCGATAGAGAAAAGAAATTTTCTCTATCCACCTTTTCTATGCCGTGCATAATTTTATATACTTCAATACATAGAAGTATATGTATTGTCCAGATCCTCTTAGTCCAGATCCTGCTCTGGCCTGTGGAGATGGAGCACAACCAACAGGGGATGGGCCCTCCCCGATCCACAATAATGTGCAAATGAGGAGGCCCAGGATCCAGACTAGACAGTCCTAGATCCAGATCAGAGGTAAGTGCAGAAAGGGCCACAGTTCAATGCAGTTCAGGAACCCACGTTTGGGAACCACTGGAAGAGAAGATAGCAGGTTTAAAAATGGCAGAGAACTAAGGGGGAGGAATGCTTTGACTATACAGTCGGGCCTCCAGATCCACTAATCCAGTAACTGCAGTTTCACTTTTCCACGGTGACCAGGCCAGCCCTCCTTTCCCCTGCCGGTGCCATTAGACCTACCTAGGCTCCTCAGAAGCCTGGGACAGTCAGGAAATCATGTGAGATTTCCCATAATTCCTTTGAATTATGGAATTATTCCATACTCCAGGGATTATGGAAAACTAAGTGCAATATCCCTGGGTTTGAAATATCCATGGTTTTTGCAGATAACAGAGGTCCGACTGTATAATTACTGGGTATTGCATGCTGATTGTTGAGGCACAATGGGAAATGGAGTGTGTATAGCAGAGTATTGTGAAAGGCAATGTAGCTGCCTAGGCCCCTGAAACACTGGGTGTCTTGCCTACTGATGTCCTGGAAGAAGGCAGTGGCAACCAATTCTATGTTGCTGCCAAGATTATGCTCAGCTGAGTGACGCTTTGAATAGTGTGGCACATGGCCTCCTTGTCTGTTCCAATTTTTTTTAAAAAAATCAAAATCAGACGATGAGAGACAGCAGTAATTCAATGAGCAGGAAACATCTTTGCTTCTTTAAATGCTCACGCAACCAAAACAAATGCTCAGACATTTCTCTCTCAGGGCAAAAGAGTAGCCTGTTGGGAATTGGAAGATAATTAATGGCTTCACCCAGAAGCGAACCTTCTCAAAAATAAACCAACCAGGCCAGCTTTCGTGCTACATTAAGTCTAGGTGCCACTCACAAAAGGGTTGCTATGCCAACCAGGTGCCCATTTGATGTTCTCCGGGTGAAAAGAAAACATTTTGTAATTTTGTAATTATAATTACCAGGTTACCTCAGGTAAGGCTATCAGCCATGGAGACAATACATAAACAAATCATAAATGAGCAGTACTCTAAGTGGAGTTTTACCCTATACCTGGAACAGATATACTATTATCTTTTATTACTTTTCAACAGTCTAGCAAGTGTGGGCTGGGAATAATTCTGGCAATCATGCAGCTTCTGGAACATAGCAAAGAGAAGAAGCTGCAAAAATCCTTTTAGGATAACTATTTCCCATGCTTTTTCAGCCACTGCGGCTGATCTGCAGGCAGCAATAACAGAAATATAATTGCGTACACTGGAAGAAGTCATCTTTAAAGTATTTTTTGCAGTCTCCTTTCTAAAATCACAGAGTCAGAGAGAAAGGATTTGGACCTTTTAAAAAGATAAGATGATCCCAAGCTGTAGGAGATGTTGTCCCAGTCACTGGAGGGCAACTAGGGGCAGAAATATTCCTCAGAACTAACAGCTGGGATGCTGGCTCTGGCAATCCGTAGGAGCCTATACAGTTCCCTGCTGTGAACAAGCATGAGGGGCCTTGGGCGGGAAAGCGAGCAAAATATGAAGCCATGTTTAACCTAGGGCCTTGCTACACTGAAGCCTTACTTCACACTTAAAAGCAGAGTTCACTGTAACGAAGGTTGAATCTTGCTTCACATGATTTATTTTATATTTATATATTATTTAAAAAAACCCCACAAACAGTATATACTAAATAACAGTGTCTGAAAGTGGGAAGGGAAAGTGTATCTCCACTTAACCAAAGGCCAGGGCAAAGAGGTACATCTTCACTGCCTTCCTAAATACGTACAGTGAGGTGCCTCACACACCTCAAGGGGGAGGCTATTCCATAACCTAGGGGCCTTCACTGAGAAGGCCCTCTCCCAAGTGCTCACCTCTTTTACTACGGGGTGTGGTGGGACAACCAGGAGGGCCTCCTCTCCAGATCTTAAGGCACAGGCAGGTTGATATGGAAGAAGGTGTTCCATTAGATATTTGGGTCCCAAATCATTTATGGACTTATAAGTTAAATTTAACACCTTGAATTGGTCTTGCTAGTGAATCGGCAGCCAGAACACACACATATAAGACATAACACACTTCTAGGGCATTTGTTCTCCTCATCACACATAAAAGGAATTGTGAGTCAACCTGGATCACATTAGCTTTACTTCAATTGGACTAGCCAGTTTGGTCTAGTGGTTAAGGAGCTGGACTTTTTATCTGGAATACTGGGTTCGATTCCGCCCTCCCTCATGAAGCCAGCTGGGCGACCTTGGGCTAGTTACAGCTCTCCTCTGAGCTCGCACAGCCCTACCTGCCTCACAGGTTGTCTGGTGTGGGGAGAAGAACAGAAGGTTTGTCAGACGCTTTGAGTTCCCTTAAATGGGTGAGAAAAACAGGGTAGAAAAGCCAACTCTTCTTCTTCTTTGCCTCCTTCTTGTTCTAAATCTCTCCCCAACACTGTAAAATTTAAATGATTGGTCTGTACAACCTGTCAATCTCTTGGTTTTGCTCCTGCGCAGAAAAAAAATCCTCTCCTCCAAAAATTCAGATACATAGTTGCCTAGATCCTTATCAGTACTTTTACACAGGAAAGCAAAATGCCTTTTCAGGTGCTCTTGTGACAAAATGCAGGTCCTAAGAGTGTAACTACGCAAAACGAAAAGGAAACAACAAAAAAACAATAGCAACCAGAAATACACATTGCTGTACATGGCTGGTTAATGTGACAGGGGTCAAGGAAAAGACTTCTTGGGCTTCCCTAGACTGTCCAGACAAGCCTTTACAAATCTACATTTATGGTCACAACATGAAAATAAGGTGGAGGAAGAGAAGATAAACATTTTCAGTGCGGACAAAGCCCTCTACAAGAAACCCTAAGATCGCATTTTACCATGAGTTTTCTCCTCAAGTGTATCAATGGCTACTAGCATGGATGCCTAGGTACATTCTCCAGGCTGGGGAGGCAGGCAGGATGCCTCTCAAGGCCAGTTGCAGGGAGAGCAGGTGAAGGTTTTGTTCTTCTGCTTGAGATGCCCCTAAAGAATTGGTGGGTCCCCATGTGGACAGGATACTGGGCTGTGGCCTGATCCTGTGTACAGTAAGTCCCTCAGCCTACTGTTCATAGAACACTCTCCAATGCAGGATGCACTAACAGTCAGGGTTAGTCAAAATGCCACCTAAAGCAGCATTCCATCCAACCCCAACTAGAAGCCCACATTTGCCACATTCAAGACAGAAAGTTAAGATGCATTCTGTCACTCCCCTGGAAGTATCTAAGTCTGAGAGGAAAGGACACAGCAGTGACAAATGTTAGGATATTACCCCTAATGTCTCCTCCATGGGCACCCTTTGTCATGGGGGAGGAGCTTGCGTGCCCTTCAGAAGTTGTGAGCTATGCTGGCAGTGGCCTATGCCTAAGATAGGGTCTCCCATGCCAGACAGGTCTCAACTGAAGGGTCAGACAAAGCATGGCCATGGGCAGGATGGGCTCATTAGCCTTGGGCAACCATCCTAGGAGAAGGACAACTCCCAATTTCAAACCCAGGCAGATGGAGCTCCATCCATCTAAGAGAAGGGAACTCTTAACCAAACCTACAACCTGAGGATTTCGCTGCCACCATTGAAGCTTGCTAGGCCTTGGCAGATGAACCTTAGGTGTAAAGGGTGGGGTCAGTTTTGTGCACACTGTACCTCACTTTAAAAAGCCACCGCGCAGGCCCAAGGGCCACACACACACCTGCAAAAAGCCCTGTAGCGACAGGAGAGGGATGAAACGGAAGTTGAAAGATGCACTGGAAGCCACAAACTCAACCCTGCATGCAGGCGGTCCAGGACATTGGTCACTCGAGACTGACCCAGGAGATGACAGTCTAGTTCGGTAGCAACCTGGATGACCAAGCAGCCTTTTTGAGGAGAGGACTGCTTGCTCCATATGGAGAGGGGCCTAGAAAAGGTGGCCCAACCAAAGCTCATCTCCACTGCCCAACCAATTGACTAGCCATGGCCAACGAGCATCTCCATTTGCGGTCCAATCCCGCATTGCACGCTGATGGCTAAAAAGGCCATGCAGCAAGTATGGGTTGAGCCCTTCCTAAATCTTCATTCGTGAACCAAGCCACGATGATGACCCCTAATGTTTTGCTTCTAATTCAATTTCACAAGCAGCATTGTCAGCTTCCCAACATTTTAAGGAGTTCAAAAACATTCTGTAAGGAGCTCAAAAATATTATCTGGTTCTTAATTATGAAAAATATTCTAAAGTTTTTAACTACATGCAATGGAAAGCCACACAATACTGAAATGCATTCTTAATAAATCGGGTCTATTTAGTAGGATGCATTAACGTCTTTCTTCTAATACCTCACTGAGGTTGAAGGGAGGTCAGCTATGCCAATAATCCTGACATCAGCAGGTACAAAAGTTTTGTTTACCAGATTTTTAGAAAATGAGATATTCCAGGTCCACGCTCGCACTATGAACTCAGATCCGTCCTTCCAGCTTACAGATTTTGGTTAATTCTTGCTTTGTTACACGCCTGGAGATAGTTGATGGGCAGGTTACAAGCACAACTGAAAGGTGGTGGTGGTTGGATACCAACAAGCTGGTCCCAACTCCAGGTTGGCTGGATGGGCACCTCCATATTTATTTATTTATTTATATTTATATCCTGCCCTATACCCATAGGTCTCAGGGCAGGTTACAAGTTTTAAAACAGATTTAAACAATGATATCCATACAAAGACTTAAAAAAATCCAGCATATTTAAGAACAATCTGTATGCAGTTTTCTTGGCAAAGATACAGAAGTGGTTTGCTACTGCCAAATTCCTCACACTGAAGTTCAGCTTCTGTCCACTTTCAGAGTGGAAGTGACTTGTCATTCCATCCCCACATTATCTAACCTAAAGGGGCATTTTCTGAGTTCGGGAAAGCCAAAAATCTAGGTGTGGAGATAAGAACATAAGAGGAGCCCTGCTGGATCAGGCCTCAGCCCATCACGTCCAGCTTCCGGTCACACACAGTGGCCCACCAACTGCCCATGGGCATCTCAAGGCAGCCCTTGGGTGTTTTTCCACTTAGCACTAAAGGACCCATTAAGGGTCTTTAATGGGTACTCTAGTGCTAGTGGAAAAAAAACCTAGCACTAGAGTACCCTTTAAGGACCCATTAAGGACCCTTAATGGACCCGTTAGTGGGCTCTTAATGGGTCCTTAATGGGTACTCTAGTGCTAAGTGGAAAAAACCCTAGCACTAGAGTACCCATTAAGGACCCATTAAGAACCCACTAAGGCAGTGGTTCCCAAAGTTGTCTGGGGTACCAACTTGGGATCCACCTCTAGGAAATTTAACCGTTACCAATATGAATAAAGGACTTTTCAAATAACAAACAAAGTTTTAATACAATTTTTTTATTACTTAATTAAATAATTACATCAAAAAAGTTATTTCAAATACGGTTAAATTTCCTAGAGGTGGGTCCCGACCCACAGTTTGGGAAACCCTGCACTAAGGGGTCCATTAAGGGTCCTCAATGGGTCCTTAATGAGTCCTTAATGTGTCCTCTAGTGCTAAGTGGAAAAACATCCCTAAGGAAGCGGAGGATCGAACTTGCGAGTCTCTGCTGTTCTGGCAGCTTTGGCCCACCCGCTCCGCCGCGCTCCCAACACTCCGCAGCAGCCGCAGCAGCGGACCAGCTTGGTGGGCGGGGCTTAGCGGTGCGGATTTTGGGAAGGGGCGTGGCTCGGTGGGCGTGACTGAAGCGGAGCACTATCCCTGAACTTCGTCTGGCCACGAGAGTGGGCGGAGACAGCCGGAGAAGTATCTCTGCGATTTGCCTGTAGGGGCGTGGCCTCCTCGGTGGCGGCCCCGCCGTTCGTTTGTTTGCTTTGCTCGCTCGCCCGCCCGCCCGCCCCGTGGCTCCCGGCTCGCCTCTTGCAAAGGCTGCCGCGGGTGGCAGATGCTGCAGTAAGCGCAGCAGCAGCAGCGGCAGCAGCCTCGACGGCGCGGCGCATCGCGCGCTGCTCCTGGTTCTTCCCCGGCGAGAAGCTGCTGCTTCGGGGAAGGCGCCTTGTTCTCCCTCCTCCGGCGCCGAATCCCCGAGGACGAGCCCCGCGATGAGCCCCGGCTGCCTCGGGGCCGCCTGAACGGCGAGCGGACCCCGGGGGGAGCTTGATGGACGCGATGTCCCCCCGGCAGGCTCACCTCGGGCAGGCGCGCTCTTTCTCCCTGACGGCGGAGTCGCTGCTTCTCTTAGGCTCGGACCCGAGGAAGGTAAGGCGGCGGGGCTCGCCCTCCGCTCTCGCTGCGCCCCGGCGCCGCCGCCGACGCGCCTTTTCCCCCCGCGCAAGCGAGCGAGCGACGGACGAAGGATCGCCGCCTCCGCCTCCTCCCCGCTATTTCTCCCGGGGGAGGGGGCTTAGTAAGGCCGGGAGGGAAGGGCTGGCTGGCTGGCTAGCTGGGTGTGCAAAACAGCAACGAAACGCCCGCTCCGTCGGGGCGGGACAGGGGGGCGTTTTGCCCGCACTCAGCTGTACGGCTTGCAGGGGCTCCGGGCAGGACAGGGGCGCACGCCGGGCGGCTAAAAGGGGACCGCGGGCGTGATGCCGCCTCCGAAGAGACTTACCTGTCGCCCAGGTGAACGCATCCCGCGGGAGGGAGGGAGGCGCCCGGCATTCCGTCGCTCGCTCGCTGCTGGCAGCGTCTCTATTCTGCCCTCCCGACGACCCTCTTTGCCCTCCTTCTCCTTGTAACGTGTCTGTTCTGCCTGCCTTCCGAAAACCTCAAGACGCGCGCCTTGCCTTCCCTCGCCCCCATCATTTCACAGCCCTGCGAGATGGGGGGGGGGGAGAAGCGGGACCTGCCCACGGACACCCGGCCGGGAGGGGGATTTGAACCCTCATCCCCGACGCTTCGTATGGATAGACTTCTCAATGGTCCTTCTGTCTCCGTTTGCCTGATGAGCCCTGTTTTGATGTTTGAGCAAAGCACGTAGAGATGATTGATTGATCGATCGATCGATCGATTGATTGATTGACGGAGCGCGGTTTAATGGGGCGAAAGAAACGCTGCGAACCCTCTTGGGCCAGAGGTTTAGGGGTGGTTTCCGACGTGACCCACCGTGTTTTCCCTTGGGTGCGTTTTACCTTTCCACTTGGCTGCCTCTGGCTCTTTTGCGTTTTACGCACGACAGCAAACCGTCTTGAGTTTTTTGGGTTCTATTTTTACTTTCCATCAAATTTTGAGCGGCTCCAGCGAGGCAGCCGTCCTCCTCTCTCGCTTTTGCGGTCCCTGGTGGCTTCTGCCTCCTGCCAAAGCCAAGAGGAGACCGAGGAGCCCCCCGCCCCTCGTGCCCGCCCGCCCACCCACCTCTCCTTGGCATGATCTCCAATCGCGCGGCGCGTCGTGACCGAATCTGGCGCTCTCCTCGCTCGCCCCAAACCCGCGCCGAGTTCCTGCCTTCGGGGACATCGTGTGCCTTCGAAGCGACACCGCCTGGGAGCGTGATCGGGTGGGGTGTGTGTGTGGGAGAAGCAGAGGCGATGCGTGATTTCCTTCTCGCTCCGGCGCCGCATGCGTCTTTTGCCTCCGCTCCGCTGCCCTAGGTGGGCATTTTGGGCTTGGCGAAGGTCGGGCGGCCGCGATCGCTGCTGAAAGCGCCGCAGAAGCGCGTTTGCGGCTGAGGTGCGGAAAGAGCCCAAAACTGCACAGCTGCTGCTTTCTCCCTGAGTGGTCTCCCCCTCCCCCCATGTCACTTCTGCTGAACTGGATGGCGATGGAAGGGGGGGGGAGAGAGAGACAGTGGCCGATCGGTTCATTTGGGCCTGGAGTGGACCCGATGATGGGGTTGGGGGCATTTCTGAATAGTTGTGGTTGCATCCTTTGGGGGAAGGAGCTGAGATGCTGCGTTGTGGTGGTTAGTCGGACCTTGGACTTGAAGGGCTTTCTTTGGTTTAGGTGAACCTAAGAATGTAAGAGGAACCTTGCTGGGTCGGAGCACAGCCCATCTAGTCCAGCATCGTGGTTCACACTGTGGCCCACCAACTGCTCCTGAGTATCTTAAGCAGAAGACAAAGGCAAAACCTTCACCTGCCCTTGAATCCCTTCAGTGGCCTTGAGAGGCAGCCTGTCTCTCCAGCTTGGAGGCAATACCTAGGCATCCATTCTAGCAGCCGTTGATATAATCCGCCATGAATGCAATCCTTTCTTAAGGTTATCCAAGCTTGTTGTCATAAGAACGTAAGAGGAGCCCTGCTGGATCAGGTCACAGCTCATCTAGTCCAGCATACTGTCTCACACAATGCCCCATCAGTTTGCTTCTGGGCATCCTCAAGCAGAAGACAAGGCAAAGGCAAAACCTTCACCTGCCTGCCACTCCCTACCAGTGGCCTTTAGAGGGATCCTGCCTGTCTCTTCAACCTGGAAGCCCTACGTAGGCATCCATTCTAGTAGCTTGATAGACTTGTCCTGACTTACTTCCAAATGTGAAAAGGCCTGCCAAGATGTGCCATGAGGTGCCTCCTGCTCATGTGGCTGAGTTGGGCACATAGCTGGCTCAAGACCTTTGCTGGTGACCGATGTGTCTGGTGGAAAGGGGCCATCTGGAGAAAGGCTAAGCCTCCTAGTTTAGGCCACATGCAGGAGGAACTCTTGTCTTAGCTGAACCTGAAACTGCAGAATGATCACTCTGCCTTCACTTTTATCAGATATCTCTGGAAGATACAGTAGATTCTGAAAACCTGAGATGTTTGAAAGATCTAGGAAGAGGCTTAGAAGCAGAGGGACAATTTTCCTTCAGTATGTTTCTCATTTTTCTTGGTCCTTTCTGCACTACCTTTAGTGTGAACTAAGGTGCCATGAAGTCCTTGTCTGGACCTCATTGCTCCACACATTAGTGCAGATCTTTGAGGCCCTGATGCCCTGGTACACCTCATCTGTGTTAGATGTGGTATGGTTTCAACCATGGAAGCCCTAGTCAGGACTACTAGTAGACCTGCTTAAACAGGTCTACTGGCAGAGCAACTGGTCCAGTCCGCAGAAGTGTACAGAAGGTACTGCCTCCGTGATCAGGACTACTGGGGGACTTATTTTGGCAGTGCACCAAACTGTGTCACCTGCTTTAAAGCTTCTGGACCAGATGGTGCCTTTCCATGGTCCAGACTAGCAGCCCTAGCTGGCCTAGACCCACTGTTCATATAGCAGAGACTTAAGTGCAGAAAGGGCTCTTGTTTGATATTTTGAGGTGTATACTATGCAGCAGTGTTCCATCTAGCAATCAGGAGTGAGATCTGCAACAGAATACTGCAGGAGAGTATTTTTGCTCCGGTTGCTGCTCACCTGACCCTTACTATTTTCTGTTCCTCTGGGGTTTTTTTGTCTCTCCATTCTGACAGTCAGCATTTTATGCCTTAATGTTTGTACAATGCTCTGGTGGTGTTTCCTGCTCTCTGATGTTTGCACATGGATGTTGCTGCTTTAGTTACAATATGAGGCCATAGGTTATTTATTTATTTATGTGAAATGTGTTAATGCCATTATAAATGTCTGGATCGTTACAATGCTACTAGTAATAAAATCAATAAATTAAAATAGGGAAGCACAATAAAACCAGCCAGCAATAAACAGTCAGCCAGATGGAGTCTGCATCTGAAACTAGAAAATGTCTAGATTGCTGCCTATCACAGTTGTAATACAGAGTCAATTAGTACAGGTAAATCTTAAAGAAAAAGTCTGAGGTTCTTCTTGGAAACTTAATCTCTGATAGGGTGTAGAGACTGGCCATGGTTTGATGTATGCTTTGAGGCACTCTGGTACTTGCACATGTTATATCTCTGACATATAAAAAGGATACTGGAAAGGAAACCCCTTGCTGGGATAAATGCTTTGCTCCGCTAGAACCTTATCCATCAGCCCTGTTCCTAGGAAACGCATGAAGTACACAGATAAGAAAACATATGTAAATTATCTTTTGCAGCCTAAATGAGATTTGCATATAATTATGGCAGCTGATCATAGATAGACTGTTGGTGTGGTTACATTTACCCTCTGGAGAGTGTGTGTTCCATAACAAAAGGGGAGCCCTCCTGGATCAGGCCACAGGCCATCTAGTCCAGCGTCCTGTCTCATTCAGTAACCCACCAATTGCTTCTGGAATTCTCAAGCAGAAGGCAAAGGGAAAACATTCAGCTGCTCTCAACTACCTGGAGATGGCCTGGAGAGGCATCCTTCCTCACTCTCCAACCTGGAAGCAGTACCTAGGCTTCCCTTCTCGATAAGAAGGATGGCCCATAAAGCCAAAGCAGTAATGGCATGCTTTGTGCAGTAACTGAGAGCTTAAGTTCACCATCACATTATTCTTCATATTTCTATTCAGGATGAGCTAAAATCTGTATAATCCGTTATGATCAGTGGAGCTAATTTTTATGGGATTTGCATGCAACTGCAGCCTTGTGGAGTCCTACCTGCTACTCTGTTCAGACTCCTGGTATTAATGGCTATTAGCTGTGTTGGCTTCTGTTCTAACAGACATTAGTCACCACTGAGGTACACCTACCATTCTTAAGCCAGCTTCCTTTTAACAAACTTGTCCAGTTTGCATACAAGACTTCCAAGGATGAGGAAGTGGAATGGGGGCCTCGCTGATAATGTGTGCATCACACGTACTAATAGAAACCGAACGCAGTTTTTGTAACCTTGGAGCAAATAGTGCCTGGTGCACTGTGAATGTTGCATGCTGTTTGTGAACTAAGATGCCTTGGAAAACAGGAGGTGGCTATTCTGCTGCACTGCATTTGGTCATTACTGTAGGTAAGCAATGGTTAGAATGTATGCATTATTTACTTGCTTTCTGCACTTGACTTAGTGGTCAAGGTGGGGGGAATTCCCTCACAGAGCCTTTACTAACCAGAAACAGCTCCATGAGTGTGGGAGCTTCCCACAAGCACTATAAGTGTGGATCACTTAAAAGTGCTCCATGCGTACACTAGCAGAAGGGCTGTTGAAGCCATGGATAGTCCGTCCACACCTCTTCTGGATGGAAGATGTGCAGGAGGAACACGTGACTGGTAGCACACGCACAATGATGCACTGCGTCACCACGTTGCTCCAGTGATAGTGCTGTGCAGGTTCACTGGTGAGTCACTGGAGCTACAGAGTGGCTGCTATCTGAGTGGCCATTTGCATCAAAAATAGGTTTGGAATGTTCTAGGTGTCTAGAGCAAGTATGGATGGCTAGAGCATTCTAGTGGTCAGTGGAGGCATAGTGTGAATTTGCTTAGAGAAGGTCTGTTAAAACTTCAGGGACTGAGCTGGGTTTCCAGCATGAAGCAGCTAGAATTTTAAAGCCTGGGTGTGCAAAAATTCTGGTTCAAATATAGGGATTATCTAGATGTTTATGTAGGTGTCCTTAAGCAGATCTTGGGTTGCCTACTGAGAGGTCTAACTTAGGGTCATTTCATTATAGCTGTTAATAGCACTATACCAATGACAGATCACTGCTGAAATTGTCATTCTTAAATCACAATTTAAGTATAAAGAGCCTTCTCTGTGCTGGCCCTCAGAGATACTCCAGGCAGCAAAGTTATATGGTTTTTGGCACCTGGTTAAAAAGCATCTCTCTCCTCTCTGGCCTTTGACGCTTAACTTCCTCTGGATGTAGTCCTGCCTGGGACAGAAGGTTGTGTTTTAATGTATTTTTATTCTGTTTCTATTAATAGTGCTTTTTGATTAAATGTTGTGACCTGGCGTGGGACCCTCGGGTGAAGAGTGGGATACAAATACAAAGTAAATAAATAAATAAATGATACATTCTAGGGAGTAGAAGTCTTGTCTGTGCCTGCACCAAAAAAGAAATCCCACGCTTCCGAATATTTGGTGTGTGTAGGCTTGCTTCTCTGTACAAAATCTGTTAGAAAAAGTGTGAGCTATGAGTCAGATAAGTTGTGGACCTCAGTATGTTGCAGAATCCATTCTCCCCTTAAACAAAAAACACCACCCACCCACCCCGCACGCACTGGCCTTTGCCAAAGAATATTCCAGAATAAATAGTGTGAAGACTAAAAGGGAATCAAGCTGGGAAGGAAATCTCATATTTGCAGGGTTCGCATTAAAATGTCATTAGATCCCCGCAATCGCATTCTCCTTGGAGAATTGCTGCAGCAGGCTGCCAGATTGCCTTTTGGGATTTTAAAGCTTGCCTGGGTTATTATAGTACACTTCATAAATATTTTGAGTCCTGATCACATTGGGAAGAGACAGAAGTGGGGATGCCATATAGGCAGTTTTTCTCTTGGATGCTGGCCCTCGGGCACAGTGTGAGACTTTTAACTGACAAAAAAACCTCTTTCCCTGTTGCATTGGCTCATCAAAGACAAGAGTTTTAAGCTTCTGAAATCCTATATACATCTTGCATGAAATCAAATTTCTGCTGGCAAAAATAAATAAATAAATTATAAGACCTTACCTCAAACATGAGAGAGCCAATCCTTTTACTGTCTACTGCTATAAAAAGAATAAAGAGATTTGGGACCCATTTATAGTATATTACCTAATAAATGTGCCACGTTTTTATAAGCTGGGATTCTCTTCAGTTGCACAAAAGTGATGCATCTATATGTTGTTTCGAAACTTTCCGGACGCTGCCCAAATGCCAGGACTTTGCCAGCATCAGAGGTGGACAATCAGATTTGTCAAAAGCAATCAGCCACGTACATCGTGGCAAAAATAGTGCTGAGAGATCTAGCAATATTTGAAGGGTGATGCCAGGAGGCAATTGCTGGGTCTTCTTTAGATTCTTCTTTACATCCCCACCAGACAGCAGAAGGCAATCCTGACTTACCTCTGTCTCACTCCGAATACCCGGATGCTTTGTTTCCTTTGTTGTTGTTTTTATGCGCTTTGCTACCATTTGAGTATTTGAAACAAGAAAAATAACTCCAGGAGCCAGCAGATGGAGGTGAGCAATCAGCACTATGGGAAATCTGGCATCATTGCCAGATTTCTCCTAATAACAATACATGGGATTTTTTAATTAATTAATCCGAGACTCTATTGGGAATGCCACAGATATGTACGGTATTCCTAGTATAATCCAGGAGTATCACATTTTTTTGCCGACATATGGAGACACCATCCACTTGCATGTACCCTATTTGCTGGCATATAGGACGCGCCTCCCCCCCCCCCCCAAGTGAGCCACTTTTGGTCTAGAGGTTAAGGAGCCAGATTCTTATCTGGGAATACCAGGTTCGATTCTGCCCTCCCCCATGAAGCCAGCTGGGTGACCTTGGGCTAGTCACAGCTCTCTTCTGAGCTCTCACAGCCCCACCTACCTCACAGGGTGTTCTGTTGTGGGGAGAAGAATAGAAAAGCTTTGCCACCTGCTTTGAGTCCCCATAAATGGGTGAGAAAAGCGGGGTAGAAAAGCCAACTCTTCTCCTCCTCCTCTTCTCCTTCTCCTCCCCCTCCCCCTCCCTCTCCTCCTCCTCCTCCTCCTTCTTCATAACCCCAAAATATGGGGTACATCTTATGCACCAGTGTTCTGTGGGTTTTTTCTTTAAAATGTGTATAAAAAACGGAGTGCATCCTATATGCCAGCAAATACAGTATTCAGTGAACCAGCAGCAGTCTAACAAAGTCATTCAAAACAAAAGTGGAAGGGAATCCAGCGGCTCACCTTGCATGCAAAACATAAAATAGTGGGGACAAGTGTACATTGAGCTCCTGCAAGTCTCTTCCTGTGCTGAATAAATCTGCCAGACAGCCAGTATGTCAGATACATGCTGGGGACTCTTGTGCATCTCTGAAAACATGTTCTTAAGAACATAAAAGGAGTCCTGCTGGACAGAGCCACAGCCCATCTAGTCCAGGATCTGTCTCCCACAGTGGCCTAGCAATTGCTTCTCAAGCCGAGTGAAGACAAAACCTTCACTTGCTCTTGACTCCCTGCAAATGGTCTTTAGAGGCTGCCTGCCGCTCATATAGATGTTAGTTTTTGAAGGAAACCAACCCTGCTACTGTTAAGCAATTGGATTATCATTGTTAGGTGCCAGTGAGAGCATTCACATCAAAATAACAAATAAAAATAAAACATCCATGAAACATTTGGCATTACCAGATTCTAGCTGAAAGGGAAATGTGCATAAGTTTATAAGTAGCCTGTTTTAGATTTTCCCACAGGGAAGCTTTTTTCTGTAACAAGAAAGGGAAACTGCTGGATTTTGCTCTTCTGCTTGATCTGACCTTTCTGACAAAAGTGTCAGCCCAACTGTAGCAGTGTATGCTCTTTGCCACATTTAAGAGAGGGTTGAAACCCTTCTGACTCTGGCTGCTAGAGTTACAGTGCTTGAAAAAGTATTAATTCAAAATGGTGGGAATCCTAGGCATAGCTCTTAAAAATACTATCCAGACACACTTTTTAGAATATAAGCTAAGACAATGGAGCAGCTGCCTGTGTGGTACCTTCAGAGGGTTTCATTACATCTTCAGCAACACCTTGAGAAGGCCCTGTTAGATAGCAAAGATGAACAGTCCTATACCTTTCTATGAACACTACTTACCTAGTGACAAGCTGTTCTTGTCCATCAATCATTCATTTACGCAGATTCATTCAAGAACCCAAGAACTGTTTGTTATTAAATGATTGTTGCTGTTGAGGGATCTATTGCATTGTAATCAAATGAGTACATTACATACGGTGACAGGCACTTGTTGGTCTTTTATATTCTCAACTATGTTCCTCCCATGTTTTGCATTTGCTGAATTGCCCAGGTATGACAGATGGAATGCTACAGGTTATATTTGATAGTTGATTTGGAAGGATATGAGTACATAAGAGGAGCCCTGTTGGATCAGGCCACAGCACATCTAGTCCAGCAGTCTGTCTCACACAGTGGCCCATCAGTTGTCCATGGGCATCTCAAGCAGAGACAAGGGCAATGCTTCTCCAGCTCTTGAATCCCAGCAAATGGACTTAGAGACATCCTGCTTGTCTCCCTAGCCTGAAAGATGTACTTAGGCATTCATTCTAGTAGCCATTGGTACATCTGTTGTCCGTAAATTGGTCTAACCCTTCCTTAAAGGCATCTAGGCAGGTTGCTGTTACCACCTCTTTTGGCAGCAAATTGCATAGACCGATGGCCCTCTGGGTGAAGAAATACTTCCTCTTGTCTGATCTGACTCTCCTACCCATCAGCTTTATAGAGTGCCCCCTGGTTCTAGTGTTGTGTGATAGAGAGAAAAAAAAATCCATCCACCTTTTCTATACCATGCATGATTTTATATACTTCAATCAGGTCCCTTCTTAAACACCATCTTTCCAGGCTGATTTCATAAGGGAGGTGTTCCAGCCCCTTAATCATTCTGCCCCCCCCCGCACCTCTTCCAGTTCGACGATATCCTTTCTGAGGTATAGTGACCAGAATTGTACGCAACAGTCCAAGTGTGGCCTCACCATAGATTTATAAAGAGGCAGTTTCCTTTCCTGAGACAAGGAAATCAAGCTAGGTATCAGGGCCTGGAGGAAGAAACTGGCTTGATTTTTAGTCTCAAGTACCAGAGTTGCTGTTTCACGTTTCTTATCAGAGACACAAGAAAGATCAAGTTATGTATGCAGCTCCCCTTAGTGTTCTTAGAACAAGCCTTTTCTAGCATGCCATGGCAGTGGACTAGAGATCGTGGAACGACGGTTGCATGTAATATTAAATATGTGGATGGTAAGCAGTTCTTGACTTTTGATATTTGCCTTTATATAACTTGCCTTTTCACAGCTCTGCAACCTAAATTTTAATCCAGATTCAGTCCACCTTCAAAGCGAGAGAAAGCACCAGCAAACTGACCAGTCATTTTCTTTCCCCATTATCTAACCCTAAAGTGGTTTTTGTTTAATTACATCATGCTGAAAGAAAACAGCTTGTCACTTTGCTGATGGGTTCTCTCACTCTGAAAGTCGACTAAAGCAAACTTAGAAGTTAGGTTTGAACACAGCCTCTGTTGTCTTTTAAGATGTAGGTTTTGTAAAAATCAGTATTGAGCTTTCTGCTCTTACCACAGTTGTCTTGTTAGTGACAATTGTTTTTAACCTGGGGTACATTTGTTGCTTTTATGGAATGGATAGCGGATTTCATTGCTGATCTTTCCTTTTGCAGTCATTATCTTTACGATTGACCCTGAGAACAGTGATGGGGACTGGTTTGGCCAGAACTATTTTTAAATGAATAAAATGGATATATCCATCAAAATCTGCAGCACTGTCATTCACTTTGGAGGGAGCACTGTAAGTTCATCCAACTGTGTGCAGGTTAAGAAAATATATACTGGCAGCAAACCATATTTTTTATATTGGAAGGAGCAAATGTATTTTCACATTTCTCCAATGGAGTTTATTATATTTGAGATGACATACAGTACTTGGTCCTGAATGTTTGTGTACCTATTGCAGAAAGTCCACTCCCCTGACTAGAAACCAATTTCTGTTCTTCAACAGATTTGCGATTTAATATTTCCTCACCCAGGGATGATATTTTAGATTACATTAAGAACTTTCCTATTCTAATGAAGGAATAAGGCAGGCTTATTAATTGTGGTGTATTTGTCATGTTTTTTATGTTGCCCTTTATTAAAAAGTCTACAGTGTTGTACAGCAGGAGAAACAAAATAATATCAGTTAAAATACTAAAGATTAAAATAATGTCAATCTATTTCCCCCCCAGTTTTCAAGCCATAAACCTGGATAAACTCAGTTATCCATTTCCCTTCAAAGATCCAGAGTGGCTTACAATTTCAGCACAAAACCTTATTAGAAACATTTAAACCACCAAGAAACTATTGTCAAGGAAGAATGGCAGATAAATGAAGTATGTTTATTTAGGACCAGGTCTGGGTGCATTGTGAGCATGGATAAGGCACGTATCCAAGCGGCAAGCACTTTGCGGTGTGAGAACAAGGTGGAAGGGATGAGGCGTCAGAGAATGGCCTCCCTCTTGAGGTATTTTAAGCACCATCATTATATATCTTTAGATCAGTGGTTCTCAACCTGGGGGTCGGGACCCCTTTGGGGGTCGAATTACCCTTTCAGAGGGGTCGCGACGAGCCTCCCACCGCCCTTCCCTCCCACCTCCCAGCTGCTCCGCCCCCATGGTTGGGGGTCCCCACAACATGAGGAACTCCATTAAGGGGTCGCGGCATTAGGAAGGTTGAGAACTGCTGCTTTAGATGGAGGTGCACCTCTTTACTTTTCATTGAAGAGGCAGTCTATTTAACATTTTCAGTTTTATTTATTATTCTATTTTGGTCACCCACCTTGAGATCTTTGGGTTAGAGTTAGGGGTATATAAATGGACATAGATCAATAATTGTGCTAATTTTAGAGACATGGATGTTATAGCAGTGGCAGTTTTTTTGACTCAGGCATGAGGGTAGCATGGAATGGACAAACCTCCAGTTGGAAGCCATCTTAGTCCCTTTCTGCATTGGGACTTATTCTGGATTATATACTGAAACAGGGCCCTGCTGTTTGGGTGCTAGTGCAGGCCCAGCAGAATAAGGCCCAGAGCACGAGGGGCCTTTGATCTCCATGAACTGTGTTCTGGTCTGGGGGATTAAAAGAAGGCTTTGTGGTCTTGTCTCTCTTGCAGTGCCCCATGCAAGGGATATAAATTGGAACTGCAAAGAGGTGAAGTGGGGAGAGAAGGCCCAACACGACCTTCTCCCATGCTCTTTGCTGCTGCTTTACTGCACAAGAAGCAAAGGCTGCAAGTTTCTGCAAGATTTGCAGATAAAAGTCCATATTCTTTTCAATGATTTTATCTTAAGCCTGTCTCTTCGACTTGGAGGCAGTACCTAGGCATCCATACTAATAGCCATTGAACACCTATCCTTCGCAATTGATGAGGAGCCCATCTTGTCGCACACAGTGGCCCATCAATTGACCCTGGGCATTCTCAAGCACAAGACTAAAGGCTTTTCTGCACCTTCACCTAGCGTGAAGTCTGGCAAAGTTCTAGGGTGCATTAGGTGTCCATCCTTTGTGACACCTAATGATTCCAAAATGTACCCAGAATTTCCGCATGTGCTGCGTAGGTGTGATAGCCAGGATCTCCTTGTTGTGGCAAAGGACATGTGTAGTGCCATTGCTGCAGCAACCCATTACACCACCCCAGCTGGGCCTCCTGGTCCCACACTCCATTCACCCAGAAGAGGTACAAACAGAGTGTGCCAGGCTGTGCTAGCCCAGCAGCTGGTATAGTTGCAGAGGATGTTTTTGCGCTCTATAAGCTATATGTGTGGGGGTATAAAAGTGTCTCCATGCAGTGTGTTTGCTCCATGCAGGGGCAGCTTCTGGCTGCCCCATAGGAGCTAGTATGAAAAGGCCCTATGGCAAAACCTTCCTCTGCTTTTGATTCCCTGGAAATGACTCCTGAGCTGAGTGAAACAAGATGGCACTTCATCCAGAGGAGCCTTTATTACTTAGTTGTTGCAGAATTACAAACAGGGTACAAAATACATGGTGGATATAGGCATGGATATGGGTAAATACAATGATTATAATCGTTAAGTGAATAAAGGCATGTTCGCATGAGAACGGCTGCCAACAGATCTAGGCATCCATTCTGGTAGCTATTGATAGCTTTCATTGCTCTTTCAATCAAACAGAGGAAGAGTGTGGTGTCTGTTCACCATGGGGGAAAATTTCTGCCCCCCACCCCTGACCAGATCAGCTATGTTTTTGAGATATCTTTTTTTGCAAGTCTTTAGACCTCTTTTTAAAACTTCTTAACAGATTTGTGATGTGGATTCGGCTGAGAATCGGTGTCCGAGTGTGAATTTGCTAATTAGGTCTTGGCAAAATTATTTTGGTTTTGTTTAAATATTAGGCGCTTGCCAAGTAACGTAGCTGTTTAAAAATAGTTGACTAATGGTGTGCCACCTGTGAAGTGGTCTCCCAATATGCTGAGTAATTTTCACGTGGCTGTCAGATTCATGTGCCCTATTGTTGTTTTAAGAACTGGAGGCCTGTATCCTGTAGCAAAAAACCTTCAGTGCACTTTGGTAGGAAGTACTGTATTTTCTGGCGTATAAGACTACTTTTTAACCCAGGAAAATCTTCTCAAAAGTCGGGGGTCGTCTTATACACCGGGTGTCGTCTTCTTATACGGCGAGTATATCCCAGACTCTATATTTTAACTGGAAAGTTGGGGGTCATCTTATATGCCCAGTCGTCTTATACACCGGAAAATACGGGTAATGTGTGTGTAACCAACTGCAAAGAAAAAAATGCTTCCCAAGCAAATAAAAACGGGATGTTGGCTTGGTCACTCTTAAGGTTTAATCCAGCTTCAGTCCACTTTCACAGTGAGAGAATACATCAGCAAAGTGACAAACTGTTTTCTTTCAGTGTTACATAACTCAGAAAATTCCCCTTTGGGATAGATAATGCGGAAAGAAAATTACTGGTCACTTTGCTGATGTGTTCTCGTACTCTGAAGGTGGACTGAAGCTGGATTAAACCTTAGGTGTGACCACAGCCGCTGTTGGAATCTCTGAAGATCTTTAGGATCTTATATGGAGAATTATATGGAGAATGCCCCATGAAGTGATAGAATATAAATGAAGCAAAAGTGCACCAGTTTCCCTCTGTGTGTGTTTTTATGAAAGAGATTCAGACTGTATTCACAGGCATTTTAAAAGTGGCTCAAAGGTGGATTAGAGGTGGTAGCAAGTGTTTCCATCCCATCTCTAACCCACATTAAAAAGCAAAAAAATTCAGATGTGGATTACAGTTGGGTTGGCAGCATACGTGGCAGCTAGCACTTCTAAACCTTTTTAACTACATGTGGATGTAGCCTTAGATTCTATTTTTTTAATAATATAACTTATCAAAGCATAATAGACTGTCAGAGTCCAATAGACATTAAGAACCAACAGATAGGCAGCCCTAACAAAAACAAAATTGCCATCCAAAGACACCAACTGGGATTTGAGGCAGTAGTGCGGTGACTTCCAAAGATATGGAGTTTGGATGCATCTAACTTAGTGATGTAATATCAATAAAGCTAGTAGCATCAATGGATAGTGACCAAACCTGCTATAGAGAAAGATGCTTAAGACTTTTGATCTCCTCTTTACCTATACCTTTTTGTAAGTGCTGATCAATGCAAATATATTTTTAAAAAACAGTTTTTGGAAGCACTTTGCTACAGGTTAGATTTAAATTCCATGCTCCGATCGTGTTGCTTCTGAGTGGGAGATTTTGAGGAGGAAACTCTTTGTGAGTGTAAATAACTTGCCTCAAGCTTTCCTGCACATTATGAAGTCTCTAAGTGGGGTTTCTTTGGTATCCGAACTTGGCAGCTTTTGTGTTGGCTCGCCTGCATTTCCCCGGTAGCAGTTTGGAACAAGCTTAGGACTGTCTGAGCCATGTCAGTTTTAAAATCCCGCTGGGAAAACCCTGAAGTCAGAGAGGATGGACATACTCTGCCAAGTGCTAATCTGCTTGCTCTGTTTGTGTTCGTCTATGAGTGTTGCATGCGCTCTCAGCCTAAGGGAGTCTGGAATGAAAAACTGTGTCAGAGTTGTGCGGCAATGGCAGTGCTGTGAAAGGGACTTGGAATGAACACTTACTGAGAAAGATCCTCCATGCTTTTCCCTAGAAGCATCTGAGGTTGCCTCCAGATGGCAGGAGGCAATTCCAGGATCCCACAATTGCCTCTCATTGCCTCCCCAGACTCTCACCTGTGTCTTCTGGATCCTTTTGTTATTGTTCCTGTTGCAAATACCTGTATGCTAGCCCGTCCCTTTGGTTTCCCCCCACTGTGCTTGGCTAGCATCTGGGTACTTGCAACAGAAAAAATAACACAAGCAGCCAGCAGATCTTTGTTGTCTAGGAATACTTAGCAGTTACCAAACTTACCAGACATTTGAGTTCCTTTACATTGAACCAATTTGTGTATGTGTTTTTCCCTTTACGTGTTTCTCATGCATACAGCTGTTGCTGTAAAAGATTTTTTTAACCTTTTAATTTGATTTCTGTTTCTCATTAGAAATGCATGGCCCCTCGGCGTCAGTCGGAACCCTCGGTTGTTCCCAGCAAAGCTCTAAACAGGTCCAAAGCAAGTGCCAGGTGAGGTGGAATGTGTTTTCTCTGGCTGTGCTTCCTTGCAGGTTCCCTGGCTTGGAGCATATTATGCTCTTAACAAGCAGTTAACCACAGAAAGCTGAAGTGGTATCTGGAGGGGAGATTGTAAGCTATCACTGCAGTGAACTTTTCAGATTGGCTTTAGAAGGCATACTGTACGCAGAAAACCTACAAATGGATTTGCAGTCAAAAATTTTATCAAATATTCAAATTTGCACATTTTCACATTGAAGAAAATTATGGACATTCAAATGTCTGGACTTTGGAACAAAGTGAACCATGTTCCCGATTTGCGAATAAGAACATTTGATCAGTTTTTTTGCACTTTTGCAGTATCTTCCTGTTAAAAGAGAGTTTTTGAATGGAAAAAACAGCTGCAAGGGAATGTTCAGCTGTGGATGCAAATGTTCAGTTGTTCAAACAAATGAAACAATAATGAAGCAAATTTTTGGACATTGGTTTCAATTGTGCAACGCATGTCTTTTTCATTCTTGTACATTCCTAACCTGTACTGCAAAAATTAAGCTTTAGAAGAAGAAAAAGAAGAATTAGCTTTTCTACCCCACTTTTATTAGCCATTTAAGGAGACTCAAAGAGACTGACAAAACTTTCTATTCTTCTCCCCACAACAGAAGAACACCCTGTGATGTAGGTGGGGTGGGGGTGGAATCAAACCCAGTATTCTTAGGGTGTTTTCCCACTGTCACTAGAAGTACCCATTAAGTACCCATTAATGGGTACAAAAATGCCATTACGTACCCATTAATGCAGTGATGGCCAACCTATGACACGCGTGTCACAGGTGACACGCCGAGCCCTTTTGGGTGACACACATGGTCACCCTGGCACCTGGGCGTGTAATGCTTGCTTGTTCTTGACATGTGCGAAATACGAACTTTGAACTGAAGATTTAGCAAACGAAATTCAGCAACAAAAGTCACTAATGTAAAGAATTATTTGTTTTTGCTTTTAATAAAATACATGTATCAAAAATACAACTTTTTTTTACTAGAGCTACAAATACCACAAAATTATGGATATTTCTAGAAGTGACACAGCACCTGAGTTAAATTTGGTTTTCTTGCAAATTTTGACACACCGAGCTCAAAAGGTTAGCCATCACTGCATTAATGGGTACTTAATGGGTACTTTCAGTGACAGTGGAAAAACACCCTTAAACTCTTAAATTCTACTGTAGAACATTTTGTGGAAGATGACAGTTCTTAATTCTTACTGAATTCATCTTTTGAGCTGCCAAATGGCTATGTGAACATCAAAGGGCTACATGAACAGGGGCGAGTCAAGAAGAATCTGGAAGCTGTTGTTTAAGTTAACACCGTGGCAGTGCAGAGCTAACAGGTGCATCTTTGCTCCATACATGTGCCCTGGTTTTCAGTACACTCAGTTCAGTGCCATACAAACATTTGTAGCCCTTGAGGGGCGAAAATGCTTTGACCCATGTGGCAAGCTGCATATGCGTCGCTTCTTACACCTCATGCTGGCACAATGGTAAACATGACTAATCTACAGTTAATTAGCCATTTCATTAACAGTTGCCTTGATGTTGTTGAGGATCAGCTTGCAGGCATGTTCAGTGTCCCCATCCGTGCGTGCTGGGAACATGTGCTCTGATCATTTTTGTTCAGCCTTTGTTGCCATACTGTGCTGACAGTCTTCACTGGATTTATCTGACTCTCAGTTTTTTTGCCAGTAAAAATTAAATCACTGCACAGTACTGTTTTTTAAGGCATGTGCTAAACAGAGGCTTTTTCTGTAATGGACATGATTCTGGGTTATATCCCAGAATAGGGCCCTGCTGTCCACATGCTTGTGCAGACTATAGTGGGTTGCACACAGGGCGTGTTGAAGTCTGTCTGAGCAGGTGGACAGCAGCTACCTATTCTGGGATATAATCTGAAATAAAGCTGAGAGCAGAAAGCACCAGAGTCACCAAGTTAATCTCAGTAATGAAGATAGACATTTGGGTATTCAAGGTCTAATATGTTGCTGATCTAAGTATAAAGATTTCATGTTTACAATTGGGCACAAATTCAGCGCTTAAGGTTTAAAACCCTTTGCAGAAGTACCTCATTGTGGATTTCCTACAACCCTCCTCTTTGTTTTGCAAAAATAATTCAGTATTCACACAGGGAAAAGATCCACCAGTGTGATAGGAGGAAGAGCTGAGTTTGCTACTCAGATGAATCTAAATCTCAACAAGTATCCATGGTAGTTCCCGTTCCCTGGAAATACATTTAATGCGTCAGTCTCATTTTTATCCTTATACTGACCCTGCTGTCTCCTTGAAGGACTGGTAAGGATACTTGTGATTGTGGAGACAGTTCTGGCCACAGTTTTCCATGGCAGCTGCAATGACCTATATGTGAAGCCGTTTTAAAGAATGTTTGAAAATGAGAGTAGAAATTGTACCTGTATGTTTATGAACTGGGACTATGTCTATGGTGCATACTTTGCTAGGTCTCACCAACAGAAGGAGGGGGGAGGAGGAGGTGGATGTGGGAGATGGTTGAGCCAGCTAACCAAGCAAAAAGGACTTGGTGGTCCTTGGCACTCCTCAGATGCTCAGGCTGCTGGCAACTCCTGATGCCTCTCACCCAGCTCAGCCTGTCCGCTGGCAGTACATCCTGTGTGCCTTCTTCCCAGAACTGGGGCAGCGGCTGGTGTTCCATTTGTCTCCCGTGTTTTAGCACCAAGGGAAGTATGGGGTGGGTGGAGCTGAAATAGTTCCCTCTTAGCAGACTAAAGCAGAGATGAAAAGTATGGACAGAAAAAGAGGTGTGAGGCCACAATACAATGGAACGGTGTAGACAAGTCAAAACTGAACTCAAATCCCATTGTACCTCAAGACTGATCACTATTTTTGGAGTCTGACTGTGGTCCTGTTGTCTGAGACTCTGGATTGGCCTTTCCAGACCCTCAGTGCCAGATTGTTCACAATGACTGTGTGATCCACAGGTACAGCCAGAGCTGCAGCCATGAGCTCCCAGTCATCTTTTTCCACAAGGGGCACCCCAAGAGCGGCATTTCCTGGCTGCAGTACCCCATCAGGTCTTAGGTTGGGAACTAGCTGCTACTGGAACAAATAGATTTCCCCACCCTATTTTAGCTATATTTAGGATACAGCCCAAGTTGTTGTGAATTTGAATAAGATGCTGACTTCTTTGACAGCCCAGGACCATGGATGCAACCTCTCTAACAGATGTAGACTGCATATTATTTTCAAAAAGCAATGTGCTCCAAGAGGAATTTTTAGTGGACTTTTATAAAGAAATCTATTAGAATCCTATTTGTAATTCTAAGTCTAGATTTGCAGACATTGAGGGAAAGATGTGGTTTTCCAGGCATTTCACTACCTTTTTTATCCTACTAAATATCCATGTTTCATGGAAATTCTGTGCGTCTCTAAATCATAGTAAATTGTTTTTGACATGTTGTTTAACAACCCTGTGCCAACTGCTAAGTATTCCTAGACAACAAAGATCATGTGTGTTATCTGGTAATGCAATTGGATTAGTTTTATGATAGAGATACAGTATGTGCCCTCAGGAATTGCACAGGATGTTCTCAAAGGTTTAATCTGAAGGCATGTGGATTGTCTGAGCTCTATGATTAGAAGAACACAACTGAAAATTTATTAAACATACATTTCCAAAAGATCTCAATTATTCAATTCTGGTAGACAGTGCTTCAAAGAGACCTTGTTCTGGGGAAGTGTCTTCATTGGTTTAGGGGCGCATTACCCAACTCTAAACTAAAACACGTTAAGGAAAAGAGAAGAGTGAACTCTTAAGGTAAAATGAGGCACAGGCTACTTCCCCTTATGGGAACCCTGCCTGTGTTGGAATAAAATTAACTTGAAGGTTAGTTTTTTTTAATGACAATTATACTTTACTTTTCCTTTGAAGGTCTCAAGACAGCACAGTCGGTTTCTCTTTCTTTCTCCTCCTCCAGTTTCATTTTTTTCAACAATCCTGTGAGGTAGAGAGAGGGCAGATTTGCATTTGAACAATCCCACCTGCATACCATATCAAGGCTATTTCTTTTGTATTATTTCTTTATTTATATTCAGTTAAGAAGCAAAAAAACCATACATGTCAAACAATTCAAGGCTGACATGGCCATACAACTACAAACATTTAAACAATAACACAGTAAAACAATGATTTCAAGGAGAAAGTTAATGACAAATCAGTGTTGATTACAATATTGCTTATCAGAATGGCACACGCACGCACACACACACACACAGATTTTAGGATAACATTACAATTGAAGGTATTGCTTTAAAAATGTGATGGCTTGTTTGGAAAGGGTATAAGCTTTATCTATGGATTGCATCCTATTCAGCACCAGGGACCACACTTTTAAGAATGAATAAGTTTCCTTCCATCCTGCCTGCTTACGTAATTGGGCTGTAATGGATTCAACAATGTGGTATGCCAATTCTGTAAATTAAGAGTTTGCAGATTTTTCCAATTTAGGGCTATAGCTTTCTTAGCTCCTAACAGTACGAAATGCAGTAGCAATTTAGTAGATCCTGTTTCTATTTGGTTCCAAAAAATTCTAACCTGTGGACAGGACCACCACAGATGTATATAAATTACAGGTGCACCACAGCCTTTCCAACATGTATTAAGTGTTTGAGGTGATGATAAACGAATCATATAAACTAATCAGCGTAATATACCATTTATTTCCTGTTTTTAACATAAACTCTCTTAAATGTTATTGGGCCCTGCAGGGAAAATTATCTCTGGGCTCTGTCTAAAGTGTCTCAGGCCACGTCCCCATGCAAGCCAATTGGAGCGGAATTGGAACACAGGGGACTCAGAGGGGGTCCAGGAATGCTCCCAGCTCGTCCCCATGCCATTCCCTGCAACGCGGGCTGGGTACGGGTTGGGCATGGATGGAGGTGTCCCCATGCAAACTGTGCCAAACCTAGCGCCCCCTCCTCTCTGCCCCTCTTTTCTCATTGGAAGCTGGATTGACATCAGCCCACCCCTGTGGCGCATTCCCCCCCCCCCCCTCAGCGGCACTGAAAGCCAAGACTGGGTTTGGGAGGCACGGGAAAAAACGTTAAAATAAAGCTTACTTCATAATAATAAATTTATAAATAATTTTAAAAGATCGAAAGCTGCTACGAGGTTTAGCGGCAGTTAGGTGCTTGAGCACCTTTGCGCACCTCCGCTCCACTGGGAACCGCGAGGACGGCTGCCAAGATTAAAAGGGAGAAAATCAAGCCTTTATTTTATGATTGCCCTGGTGATCGGGAAACGGGGGTTGAAAAAATTTGGAATTGAAACAAAAACCAAGCTATTATCCTGCCTGCATTGGCAGTTGGCCCCAAAGTTTTAGACAGACATGTTAATATATTACTATGTGCTGATGACATAGTCTTATTCTCTCAGACTAAGGTTGCGCTTAGAAGACTTTTACAAAACTCAATCTTTATTGTAAGGACAACTTCCTCCATATAAACAAAAATAAACCAAAGGTGGTTGTGTTTGGGGGAAGGAAAACAAGACATAACTGGCATCTGGATAGGGATATCATTGAGCAAATTAGTTCTTATCGTTACCTGGGGGTTGATTTTTCCAGGACTGGCTCCTGGTCCTTGCATCTGAAGAACTGCGTATTAAGAGCCACAGCAGGTTTGAATTCTCTATATAACCTGTTTAATTACAGGCATCCAGGCTCTCTGGTCCCCATCATTACCGCATACAGGGCAAAACTCATCCCAGTGCTGACCTATGGGACAGAAATCTGGGGTTTCTCAAACACCTCTCAGTTAGAACAAGCCCAGACCCGCTTTTTAAGACGAATGCTAGGTATCAACAATACTATACCAGCCCCTGCTGTTAGAGCAGAACTTGGTATTCAAGCTATCCAATGCTCCATTAATATCAAAATATTTAACTTTTGGATACGCTTAGTCTCTTTGCCGGGAAATAGATTACCAAGAATGTGCTTGGAAGAGCAATATAGGAATGAGAACACCTATACATGGATCCATAAAATACATGGTGAAATTTCTTGCTGTGGTCTGTCCCTGCAAACACTAGGGCATACCAGTCAGATAGCAAAATAACGCTTTAAGCTGTGAGTAAAGGACATCAGTGCCCCAAATGATATTGCAAGCCCTTCCAGCATAAAATCATTAAAATGGTTGGTGCGTACAAAATCTATTTTCCGAATTGAAAAATACCTGGTTTGCAAAATACCCCATCCGTTAAGACAACAACTCACTTATGCACGATTTGAATTAACTGACTCCATGATGAAGTACGGTAGATACCTTCAGATACCTTATGAAGATAGACTGTGCATCTGTGGGGCAACAGAGGTTGAAAATCTCTCACACATTTTGTTTACCTGCCCCCTGTACTCCCAATTAAGAACAACATGTCTGGATCCCCTTCTGCAAAACATGGCTTACTGGAATACAGAGCATAAAGTGAACTACCTTTTGCAGGGAGAAAATGCTCAGGCAGCATATAAGGTAGCTTTATACTTGGTTAAGGCAGCCCACCTCAGGAAACTCTTCATTGAGTCTAATGGAGTGCCTTGTAAGGGTGATGAGGATATGTAACAATAACATATGTACAGACCTGATCTTACTCTTGTTTATACTGATTTTATTCTTGTATGGTTTTATATTTGTACACTTGATACTTGATATGGTCAAGCGACTTATCAAAGTTTATTCTATTCTGTTCTATTCATTGGCAATCAGAAAACGGGGTGGAAATATTTCTGGGGAAAGTGCACAAAAATAAAGTCAGTATCTTGCTTGCCTGGGCGAACGGGATTTTAAAATGTCAGTGGCTGCGATCTCCAATGCACAGGGCAGGAATGGTAAACACACTCCACCTCCCAATGCTGTGAGTGCCATTCTCCTCCCCGGTTAGCCTGAAATTGTCCCCATGCGCCATCTTGGCTCGCTAACCAATGCTTGCTGGTACCCCAAACCGTGACGAGACTTGTTTTTTCAGGTACCAAATTTGGCCCTGGTCTGGCATGGTTTGGGAGGATTTGGCCTGCTTTCCACGGACCAAATCCAAAGTGCATGGGGACGCCCCTTGCCAATCCCGTGTTCATAAATGTACCAAACGTGCATGGGGATGCAGCTTCAGAGATCCTTTTTTAGTGCATGCGAATGCAGCCTAAGGTGAAACTCTGAAGCTTGGGGCTCCTAGATTTATTGACTCCAGTTGTGTGTGTGATTTACCAGGGGGGACTTCTACTCATGTAATGATCCTGACCCTTCTCTTCCTCCTCCCTTCTAGGCACCCATGGTGTCTGGTCCAGAGAGTTAGTGGCCCTGCAATGGTTGATTTGGGGGAAACGTAGAAAAGTTCAAGAAGCTAGAGAAATACAAGTCCATTTCCATGATCAGAACTGCATTCATATGCTGATGAATTTCTCTCACAGAGTTGCCCTGGACAGGCCTCTGGGCTGGAACAGTTCAAAGATAAAAGTTCAGCAGAAGGTGGTGTGTATGTGTGTTGTATGGAATAAGGAGAGGTTGTGGACTTCTAGAGCTTTGAAGGCATAAAAAAGAACAATTCCTCTTAAGTTGCAGGAGTCAAAGCTTTGAAAATACAACAGTGATTCTCTACATCCACTTTGCAGGCAGCTGAAGAAATGGTATGTGTAATATTATCACACTGTGTAATTGTGCCGTTGTGTCTTCAGCTGCAAGTCATGGACGGACCCTGCAGGGAGCTCTAGTGAGAGAGAACTGCAATAATCTAACCTCATAGTTATGAGGGCAAATGTTGCTGTTATGGAACTGGCCCAGAATAAATAAGGATATGACCTGCACACCTGAGAAAACACCTTTGCTCATCCCTGCATTGGCCCATGTAATTAAGGAATAGATAAGATAGAATCTAACCACAATCATCTCTCTCCATTCAGAGACTTAGGAGACAGCCTTTGCGCTGTAAATCATTGCCAGCCAGCTGAAAGCAAGTGGAGAGGATTTATGTAGTTTCCCCGTTTCTGGCCTGTCCACCCATGTGCTTTGAAAACATATTTTACCCCCAGGTTTGAGTGGCTGAACTGGGGAATTCTGACAGCCTTTTCCTCCGTTTTTCCTATAATGACTTGGGCCCCAGATATCTAAAGGAGCGCCTTCTCCCATATCGACCTGCCCGCCTTTTAAGATCTGCAGGACAGGACCGCCTGGTTATCCCACCGCCTTCAGCGGCAAGGCGGGTGGGAACCCGGGAGAGGGCCTTTTCAGTTGTGGCCCCCAGGTTGTGGAATGGCCTCCCCTTGGAGGTGCGTCAGGCCCCTTCTCTGGTTATGTTCAGGAAGGCGGTGAAGACGCACCTCTTCACTGAGGCCTTTGGCTAAATGCCCTCTACGTTTCCCCCCGGCAAAAAATTATGGTTTTTAAACTGCTTTTGTTTATTTTTATTATTATCATCATGCTGGTTTTTAAACTGTGTATAGATTTTAGCACTGTTTGATACAATTTTAATATGTTCATTTTTAACTGTGTTAGCCGCCCAGAGACCTTTGGGTATGGGGCGGGATATAAATATAAATAAATAAATACTGCTCAGCTGTCCTGTTTTTCTCCCTCTTAACCCATTTGTTTTTTTCTGACATGCATGCGCAGCAGACCTTGAGGGGCTGTTTTCTGTTTAACTTTGTACAGCTGAAGTAGGCAATGGACCATTGCAAACCTAGGGCTCTTTCGCACTTACCTGCCTGGAGTATGCAGAGGATACTCCTGCACAGTGCATTTACACCAGGCGGAGCCATTTCTTAACTATATATGTTGGGGCATCCCCCGTGCCATATAGGTATGGAACACTTAAAACTGCCCCATAGCTATACTAGCAGTAGGGCTGGTAAAACCCTGCACTCTCCTCTGCAGTTCTTTCTGGTGGAAGAAGAAGAGTTGGCTTTTCTACCCTGCTTTTCTCACCCATTTAAGGGGACTCAAAGCGGCTGACAAACTTCTGTTCTTCTCCCCACAACAGAACACCCTGTGAGGTAGGTGGTGCTGTGAGAGTTCAGAAGAGAGCTGTGCCTAGCCCAAGGTCACCCAGTTGCTTCATGGGGGGGGGGGGGGGGCGGAATCGAACCCGGTATTCCCAGTAAGAGTCTGGCTCCCTAACCACTAGACCAAACTGGCTCACAACTACAGCAGGTGCATATGTCCTGCATATACACACTGCGTTGCCAGGTTGCCCTGGATAACAGCACCGTACAGGCGTGCTGGAGCCATTACTGGGGCTTCACAAGATGGCTGCCATAACAACGTAGCCAGAAGTTACTTGAGTTTTGAATGCTGGGCGTCCACAAATGTGGATAGCTAAAGCATTCTAGCACTTTGCCTCCTAGGGATAGGAGGTGAAGTACAAATTCACCCCTAATGCCTTTTCTCTGTACCACAGCGCTTAGCGTTCAGCTACAGCATAATGGGTTTTGAATACTGCTGCCTACACACAACACCATTCTATGCATGTAAGATTAGTGCACTAGGGATGAAGTGGGAACTCTTCCACATGGAAAGCTAATGTTCTGTCCCTAGGCAGTCATCTCATAAAGGTCATGCTAATATGGGATCCCCTGCCTACAAGTTAAAATGACATTGGCCAAGACAGTCTGTTGTGTTCAATATTTCTGAATGACTATAATTCCCATGTAGCTAAAGTCAGTAAGAGTGTGCTGCCTCCAGACTGGCAGGATTATACTTGGTTCTGCTTCAGAATGCTGTTGAAAATGCTGATGTTGTGGGTGTTTTTTTGTTTGTTTAGCTTAAACAAGTGGACATAAATAAAGTTAGAACCACTTGGCTGGCTGCCTTTTGAGTTCAGATGAGCATCGCTGAGGTCAAAGCCTTGAGCTCTCTCTCTGTCAGATATTGGCCCTGTTGGACTCTGAAGAAGAAAAGATGTTAAAAGCAGATACGATTGTGTATAAAAATGTGGGAGAAGGCAAAACGCCAGCGCAGCAAGGTCCTTAGTTCTCTGCATATGAATTCAATTACACCTAGTTCAAGTGACTGACAATACTGTTGCACAAAATGAAATTTTGGATCCTCTAATTCCTGTTTCATTTGGGTCAATTATGATGCCTGTGTGTGTTTTTTCTTGACTGAAACGCTGTGCACTTGAACTTGGGTTATTTTTGAGCAATAATAACGAGGGATAAAATTTCATTAAAACTGTTAATAAGGAACAACATGAACCCTCCAAGGCCTCGAGTTTCTCCCTGCCCCCTCTCCCTGAACTTACAGACTTGAAATCCTCCTGCTGTGGTTTTCTCCCTTCAGTTTTTGTAGGATGTTTCAATTCTGAGGTTATTACATAAAAGTGGCTCATGGCTGTGTTTGTACACCTGGAAAGTGAAATGGGTTCATTCTGCTCCCCACTTGTAGCATGCATATATACATTAAAACAAAAGGAAGAAAAAAAAATTAGAAAAGGAACAATTCAGCTGTTTGGTTTTATCTGGTGGATCTAAAATCCTTTCTCCCTTTTCAAAAAGCTTTGACCATCCAGAGGCAGAGGGACCATTGGAAAAAGCCTGAGCGACTTTTCTCAGGATATATTCACAAACTCTAAATGGCAACCGTCTTAGTGGTGGCGAGAGAATTACCTTGCGTTTTTTTTAAAAAAGAAAAATGACATGAAGTTCTTCTGCTGCATATTTCAGAATTCTTTTCTTTATGAAGGGTTCATGGCCAATGGCACCGCAGTGCGATCAAGGACAGGTGGTGGAAGTCAGGTGCTGAGGCTGCAATTGAAGGTGTGTAGTATGGGTTTTGTCAGTGTGATTAAGCAATACTCAACATGGCTCACCAACCACCTGATTTCCCCATCTTCCCACTGCCCCGCTGGTTCTAGTATGCCAGCCAGGGCTAAATGCAACAGAAATAGAAGAGTGTTTCAGTTTCTAAGAGTGCTCTCTTTAGGTTGGAAGCTCTGCAGTCATTAAATAGCGCAAGTTCAAGGGACAGCTTCAAGAATAAGAAGATTGGTTAATAAAATAGTAATTTTACTAATTTTATATTAAGAAATAATTACAGAATTAATTTAGTACACAACAAAATGCTTATTTTTTGTCAAGATGATTTATCCCGGGCTAGCTCATCATTCATCCTTAATGTCCAATAAGCCACAACCAATAGTCTTGAAACATCTCTCTTGATTATGCCTTAAGAGCAAAGGAAACTGATGTTGTCATGTACAAACACACACAAGCCCTCTCACTAAATGCACTGAGCAGCCATGGGTCAGGCGTTTTCGGCCTGCCCACATTCCTACAACCGCTCTGGGTGTTTTTCGATTGAGCTCCTTTCATCCGGATCTAAGAAGATCCAGATCTAAGGAATGGGTATTTCCCTCAATCCATTACTGCTGTAATGGTGGCAATTCACATTTAGCCAATGCTTAGTTAAGTGCCAGCTACGTTTCAAATGTTTTAGGCATCCGCAAATGCTTTGCCTCTGAGTTTTGACAATTCTGTTCTCTCTCTTTGGTCGTTGATCTTCTCTCTGCCAGTCAGTGTTTCCTGGTAAGTATAACCTGATTGATTTAAGAACAGTTGCCCTTCTTTTTCACAAAAATGCTTTGATTGGGGCATGCTGTAGAAGGGAAGATAATACTGATGGCTCTTTCTTCCACGGTGAATATTTAGAATCTACTTTATTAGCAAGTACTGTATTTTCTGGCATATAATACTACTTTTTAACCCAGGAAAATCTTCTCAAAAGTCAGGGGTCATCTTATACGCTGGATGTTGTCTTATAAGGCGAGTATATCCCAAGCTCTATATTTTAACTGGAAAGTTGGGGGTCGTCTTATATGCCCGGTCGTCTTATACCCCGGAAAATATGGGTGTGTCTTATATTCAAACAGTTTACTTCGCAAAGAGTAATTTTAACCTCTTAGTACTGCTCTTAGTTGTTTACTTGAAAATAACCCCGGCAGAAGTAAATTGAGTTTTCATCAGAAAATTGAAGTTAATTTCCCACTTTCAGAAACTATATTGCTTTCCCTTCTACCTCTGTTGGTAGTGGTTCCAGCTTAGTGATAAAGAAGAATATAATGGGAGACGGTTTCTTTATTGACTGAGAAAACTGCACGGATATGTCCCAGTCACAATGGAGCTGTAATTATCTGTGTTACCTATTTACTGGCAGAAATTTAAGGACTGGGAAGTTTGAGCTGGAAATTTATCCACATTTTTCTAACCCACCAAACTTGGCATTAGGATTGTGTTGACAGTTTGGTGACCTTTTTATTATGGTTGCTGAAGAAGAAAGCGATAAAAACATACTTTGCAGTGTATAATGTGTTTCAAATTCTGAAATACAGTACTGAAAAATGAAATACATTTTGCATTTTGTTGAAACGTCATGGTATTGTTCATGTGAGAAAGGGAATTATTTGGCAGCTCCTCTGTAAGAAAAAAAGAATAAAACACTTGTTGAAGTGGAAGAGTTTTTAGAGAGATTTGTAAGAAAGGAAAGTGGATTTTTGAAGCTTGTTTAAAACCTGTTTGATCTTTGTATTAGTAAATGAGTTTTATTAAGAAATAATAATAATAATCTTTCCATGCCATAGGTCATTTTCTGAAGGCTCAAATTGTCACAGCATGTTCCTGTGGAGAACTGTCAGTCGCCATCTGACATAGTGATTTTATTCAATTATTTTGTGAGGTCCTTCCTACTAAACTATATACAGTAGATCCAAGTTTTTTTTTTAATGTTGCGAATTGTTCTGTTTGGAACTTAGATTCTGTCTCTATAATCGGTCCATTTTATAGTTCATTGAAGCTTGTAGACAAACTTCCCAAGAGAATAAAGGTGCAATTTGTTAATGTATCCCTTGCCCCCTTCAGCATAATGTATATGAGTTTTTGTAGAAAAAAAATAAAACTCAGAACCTGTATAACATTTTCAAATGTTCGGAGGTGTGGGACATACATTATCTCACTATTTGCCAACCTGGTGTGCTCCAGATGTTATGGAGAGTAACTCGATTTAGCCCTAACCTGAAGAATCATATGCTATAAACCATGTTAGGATTATAGACCTGCCATAGCTCACTGACAGATGATCTGATTTGTATGCAGAAGAGCCAGAATACTTCAGGAAGAAGGAAATGGCAAACTAGTTCCTTACTGTTCCTGAGAAAGTAGCTTAGAAGTCAGAAGTAAGGGCATGTTTGTATTTATCTTCTAGCAAGCTTTGGATCTCTTTCTGGTGAAATCTGTCCTCACCAGGGAACTGCATCAGAAGTTACCACAGGCACCCCTAGAGCCATTCAGCAGGGGACTGCAGCGTGTCCGAGTGCGGCATGGTGTTTGGGTGTGGTGGCGTAATTGTGCTGTTGCTCACAGCATCCAGATTGCCATGGCAATATCTGAGTATGCACCTGATGTTGTCTTGGACATTGCCATAGCAATCCTGCCTGTCTTGCCCATTTGCACTTCAAGTGCTGTTAACCTGGTAAGGGGCTGCTCCAGTGCTGGACATGTGAATGGCGTCTGCTGCACTAGGGTTTTTTTAGCCCAATGTGGTACTGAAGTGTATTTTATGCTGTAAGCGGCTGCATAGCGGCGCTGTCATCCAAAGGGTCCTCAGTGAAACTTCATAAAACACTGAATGCTTTTTTAAAAAAAAATCCAGTTATGTTTTCATTATTCAGTACTTAACTTGACCCATTAAAATATTTGCTGCTATTGCCTGTTGGAATGAAGCTGTCATTGAGCTGAAGGAATCCAGTTTGGTGATAAAATCTTAAAACAAGATTGACTGTCCTCATGACGGAGGAAGTTTGAAGCTTTTCTGTATCCATGTACTTTCTATTAATAGTTGGTATAATATTACAGCTTATTGGAAATTTGGAAAGTTGCTCTTATTTATGCCAGCTTCTCAAAGAAAGGAATCCAAACAAAAATAGCTTGTTTTTCTAAAATGTCTTGTTGAGCAGTCTTCTTTAAGGTGGATCTACTTGGAAGAAATTTCCCCGCCAATATTTTAAAATGACAGAAGATTATCAGAGACATTGCTAGTTAGGCCTCTCTTGGCAAGGGATTACTGGATTTGGAGACAGTTACTGAGATAGCCATTTCTAGTGTTCCCACCAACTGGCTAGAATTGACAGTCTTTCCTTCAAACAAACATGTAAAAAGGTACAAGACAGAAAATCCCACTTTAATAACAACCATGATGTCAGTATCTGAATTATTTTTGCCTGGAGATGAAAAACCCTTTGTAATTAAAAACAAACTTTACCTGAAGTAAAAGGAGGATATAGGCTTGATATGTTTCCGTAGAAATATCATTCTAAACCAGTAGTAGCACCATCACAGAGATACTAGTGTTATGGATGTGCAAAATGTTTAAACTGGAAATATTTTGCATTCAAAATAAGGTGTTTTGAACTCAGAATAAAACATCATTTCAAACAAGGTTGGGTCAAAACCAACCCAGTTTTATCAGAATGTTTCAAGTTTTGATGGAACAGGACTCTCAGGCTCCAAAATGTTGTCATTTCTACCTGTCTGCCAAACAGATGAATAAAGGTTGTTTTGTCCTGATCTGTACTGTTGCTGAAAGGAGAAAAAGAAATTGCTGTTGCTGAAAGAAAGAAAAAACTCCTTTCTGACTGTCACGACTCCTGCTGTGAGTGGTGAAGTCTTTGGAGGTCCCTAGGGTCCTGTTGTGGGGAACACAGGATTTGACACAGCTACTTCGGTGTTCTTGATAGTAGGAACACGTGAAATGCTTCAAGACTTTTTGGCTGTGGTCACACTTAAGGTTTAATCCAGCTTCAGTCCACTTTCAGAGCAAGAGAATACATCAACAAAGGGACAACCTGTTTTCTCTTTTAACTCAGACAATTCACCTTTGGAATAGATAATGTGGAAAGGAAATTACTGGTCACTTTGCTGATGTGTTATCTCGCTCTGAAGGTGGACTGAAGCTGGATTAAACCTTAGCTGTGACCACAGCCTTTGAATTTTATTCTGAGTTGGAACACAACGTGAAATGTGTTTTGTGCAGCCCGGTCCCCACAGTCCATTCCATTAAATGGATTGCCTTTGTGTGCTGTTGGTAAGGTACAGTACTATAGAACCTCACTTAACATGAGGGTTAGGTTCTTGAAAAATGGAAAGTTCTGTGAACATGTGCAGTAGGACCAAATTAGATTAATGGAAATCTGGGCATTGCGGGGGGGGGGATGCGGGGGGGGGGGTCTTCCCAGAGGCCAACTGACTTGCAGAAAGTGCAGAGATGGATTTGACATTTCACAAAGGAGAGGGACAAAGGAAGACTGTTGGCCGAAAGGGTCAGTTGCTTCAGGAGGGATATCACCTTCAGCCAAAGTGCTGGATGCCAGAAGAAAAAGCTAAAAGATGAAGCAGTTTGTTTATTTTATTTAAGAGCTTTAGACCCCACCCTTCCTTGGGCTGCTGGCCTATTAGGAGGGGAGAGGGAAGGGAGGGTTACATATTTAAATATGTTTAAATATTTTATATGTTTAAAGCCCAGTCTCAGTTTCTTCTTCTTTATAATAGTTGTACTCTCCTTTCCAGCTGTTCCTGAAAAGAAATAATAGGCTTTTTGTGCTATTTGCCCTAAAGGTGCTGAAGTGGAATTCTGCTATTGCAGAAACGCCCCTTTTAACAAAAGCAAACAATTGTTTCCCTTTTTCCAGGGAAGCATTCTTTGTTCCTCCTTGCAGGGATTGGAGAGAAGAGGCAGATCAAGCTTCTGCCCTGTCTGCTCTTTCGTTTTCCTGTCACTCCCCAGTAGTGAAGTTCTCAGCCTCCCCAATACAACACTCACAGTTGGGGTAAGAGGAAATAGGGGAATGCCAGCCCAAAGTACGGTTCTGTTCTGACTTTGCAAAATAAACCAATCTAATCCTCTGTATCATACTGAGAACTTATTTAATCAGCATACAGTTTAGCTCACTTTCAAGAACTTTAGTTCACAAAAGGTACGGAATCATTAAAAAACTGTCTTTACGTTGAAGACTTAGGCAGGTCTTTATATAGTTTATTTTTTGTGTCGGGGTGCAGGCTTAGGGTTGTAAATCTTCACTGAAGAAGCCCAAGTATTCTCAAGAGGTGCTAAGTCAAGAATAAAGAGGGAGCTTCCTTGCTTTTGCTGCCACCTGTTTCTGCCCTGATGTGCTTTTTCTACCTGAGAATCATTGTCATCTTTATCAAAGTGTAACCTAACATGACTTTTACCTTCATGCAACAAAGCGACACACATTTTAATTGTATGTACACATTATTTTGTTGCTTCCTTACTTATCCTCCTCAGCATTTAGGCTGCCCTCTGCCAATCTTATATGACCTTGGAAGCTAAGCAGGAACAGGATCGGTTAGGCAGGAGAGCACCAGGAAATACCAGGTGTTGTAGCTAGAATGAAAAGGAGAAGAGTTGGCTTTTCTACCCCACTTTTCTCACCCATTCAAGGGGACTCAAAGTGGCTGATAAAGTTTTCTATTCTTCTCCCCACAACAGAACACCCTGTGAGGTAGGTGAGAGCTCAGAGGAGAGCTGTGACTAGCCCACGGTCACCCAGCTGGCTTTATGGGGGAGGGTGGAATCAAACCCGGTATTCCCAGATAAGAGTCTAGCTCCCTAACCGCTAGACCAAACTGGCTCAAAAATATCTTAGAAGACAGAATGGAGGTTTGTCAATGGCTACTAGAATGGATGCTTAGATAGAGTATTTGGTTTGGAGAGACAGGCAGGATATTCTAAAGGCCATTTGCGGGGAATAGAGAGCAGATGGAGATTTTGCCTTTGCCTTCTGCTTGAGTATGCCTGTAAGCAAGCGGTAGCCACTGTGTGAGATAGGATGCTATACTAGAGGGGGCGTGGCCTGATTCAGCCGCGCTCCTCTTATGTTCTTTAGGAGTAATCCTTTATCGTTGTCAAGAAAACAGCATGGATTTGTCCACAAACCACCAGGAGTTGAACTTAGCTTGATGGTAATTCAACTGTCCTCTTTTATAAATTTGCATTATTTAATCTCACACTTCTAATAAAATGCAAATTTCCTATTACTACTACCACTGTTCCTGCTATCATAAATAAAAATGTGAGTTCAAAAATGCCTACAGGTTACAAGCTATATCTAAACCACTTTTTCAAAATAACCCACATGAAACACAGCAACATAGACCTATGACTGAATAGCTGGGGAATCTAAACAGAGTAGAATTAGACTACACATTTTGGTACTAAACGTTTTAGCTCTTTCAGGCCCATCTGTTTTGTTCATTTTCTTTCCTTGTTCGCAGAATTGCTTCCTGTCTAGCTCATTCTAAGGCAGCTTGCAGTCCTACCATGTTGGACTTATGGCACATCATTCTGTGAAATGCCTAGCAGAGAGTTCTACTTCAGTCTTTTAGTGATTGTAGTAGTAGCAATCATCCTGAGTGGCACCTCTGTTAAGAGATGTTCCCACAATAGGATTAATGCCTCATTCTTAAATACACTCTGTATTTGTGCATGTCAGCTAATCGGCAGGGCTTTGTGACATATCCACACTCTGTTATCTGGACTACAGAAATGAAGAACTCATATCACCTGAGCTGCCAGCAGAAAAGACAGCTCCATAGGATTCAAGGCAATGCATGCCATGGGTTTGCCTTTTAAAAAAACAAAAAACATTTCAGGTCATTTTATGGCTTTCTAGTGAGCAAGAATAAATAATCTGCGCTTAACTGAGATAAATTGGGATCAGTGAGTCTGGAATAGTCCATCCCCCTGAACCCAGCCACAGGAAGGTGTGGGTGGGATCAGTGCTGTCTCACCGATGGCGCAATCTGGATCAGCTCATGACGTAGCGCCTCAGCCTTGAAGTGCACACACACTTCCAGGCCAGACATGAAGACCTCCAAGGGGAATGTTCATAGCCTTGGGAGCCTCTGGGAACAGCATTTCTGAGAACGATTTGTCATGCTGCTGAAATCGTTTCCCCAGTAATCCCAAACATGGAGGCATACCTCTGCACGATACACCTCCTTCCTCAGGATTTGGGCCTGCTGGTCTGCCCTATAATCATGGTTAACTGTATTTACTGGTGATCCCAGTCAGGCCTCACACTTCACGTAAAGGGGGGATCAAGTACCAGCAGAGGGTGTGGTCACTTATATCCACACTAATATGCAGATCTACATGGCCTACAACCTTTTTACATGAGCCCTTTATCCTGATTATGGATCTGTGCAGAATGATATATTAATTACTGCTAGCCTTACATCACCCAGAGTAATTTTGTATTTGGAATAAATTTTAATAGCTGATTCATCCTCATGTTTCTTGAATTATCAGTTTAGGACACTTTTGCTATTAACATGGCAGAAGATATAAGGAAATGAAGAAAATGAAGCCACTTCCTCTGTTGGAAATGGGAGATGTGTAGGTAGTCAGTGGTGCTACAATCTAGAAAAGGAATGTCAGTGGTTTGGTTTTATAAGTACCAGTTTACTGAAGATGAAAGAGCAAAGTTACACTGCACAAAGCCATGCCATATGAGAGAAAAATATATGCTACATTTTTACTTTCTGTGAAGGCAAAATGCACTTTTATCACCTATCGGTCAGATATCAAGTTAAGCTCTCTATACAGATGATGTCTCCTCTGTTTCTGGGAGTGCTGAGGTTCTTGGTTGCTTGTTTGCATAAAATGTTCTCAAAACCCTGTGGGTCAATGAGGTTTCTTGGGCATTAATAGTTTCCCTCTATTTTCTCATGGTGTCAAATAATTCTCATTTGTGTCATGCGTTCTTTTAAAGAATACACAACTGAACAGAGTTGGCTGGTGCATAGGGCCAAAGTGGAAGCACCCTGCCACAGCCAGTAGCAGAGTCCATTCTCCCTTTTTCTTTTGTGATTGTTGCAATTCAGAATTGGCTAATGCGTGTTTAATCGAGATCGGTTTGCATGTGGGGTTGCATAGAACTGCAGCCTTAAAGCACCTCATTCACTTCTGTCCTGGTTGCCCTCAGCCCTGCCAGTCCAACTCAATTCAGTAGTTTCTGTTTTTTTATTTGTTTGTTTGTTTGTTTACTTACTTTTACTTACTGGACTCTGTGCTTAATAAATGCCAGTCCCAGAGTTTTGGATAACTTGGCGGCATTTCCATTTAATGTGAGCTGTACTTATTGCAGTGGGTTATGAAGGCGTGTCATGGTTTCTTGGCTCTGTTTCATTTAGAAACATGGATGAAAACTCAAGAGGAAATAAAAAGAGCTCTCTGATGCATTCTTGTTTTCACTTTCCAGCACAGATCATAACGGTGTGAGTTACAAACTATTTTCCACTCTAGAAACAGCATGGATTTTCTTTTCAATAGTTAAGAGATCCTCAATTTTGGCAGTATAGCAGGTACAGTATTACATGAATGCCTGGAAAAGTTCTTTCCAAATAACTTTAGAGATGCCACCTAGGAAGAGGCTAAATTTAGGCAGTTAGTCTTGCCATGAAACTACACTGGATAGAAAGGCTGTCATTGACAGGTGGTGTTATCAGTTCTGAACTTGAGAGCAAATGTATACAGTCCAGTTTAGTACTGTGAGCTGCCAACCCCAGCAGACTAGAGATGAATTGCCACTTACTTTGAAATGGGGAGTTTGCCTTTTAAAGGATGGGTAGCTATTAGCCTGTTGAGCAGGGAGCCTAAAATTATTTAACGATCCATTGTCATTTCTGCAGCCTTTGCAGAATTTCTCCTCTTGACTAGATAGCTTCAAGGAAGGGAGACAAAGCTCGGATCAAGAAAATTACACTGCCATTTGAGGCTTCGGCATGGCCATGTTGGATATTTGTTCCATGTGGGTGGTGCACTCACTCTGTATGTTTCTTGGATGATGAAAACAAGATCTTAAATACAAAGACTTGGGAAGGAAAGATCATATGTCAGACCAGCACTTCATGGAAAAGGAACACAGGATCCAGTTAAGTGTACATGTGAAGGAATCCTTGGCCCTTTCTGCACTGTCCTAATTCCAGAATATATCCTGGAATAGGGACTTGATGTCCACATATTCATGCAGACTCCAGCAGGCCCTATACAGGGTCTACCATAATATTTAGTAGCTTGTGGACAAGTAGGCCCTTATTCTAGGATATGTCCCAGAATAAGATCCAGAGTGGAAAGAGCCCTCAGCTAATTACTATAGAGAATCCTGTGTGAAAGCATCACTTTCTATTCCATCAGAATAAAGTTCAGCTTTTTCTATGTAGACTTCGCAGAACAGTCAGCCCCCATTCTGCGTATCAACAGAAGAATGAAAAGATGAGGCTTCTTTGCTATATGCTACTTTCATGGTATAAATCGATTTCTCCTACCCTGCAACTGTTTAAAAGGGGAACACATTTTGTAGCTGTTTTCTACATGTTCAGCTGCACATCTCGCTTGACCCTTAATCACAGCTGTTTGGGTTTGTGTGACTTTCTGTTGGCCATAGGCCAGGCTGTCCTGGAGCTAAATTGTATGTCTGGGTTTTGGACAGCACCCATGTGCTGTGGCAACCCTTCAAATGGTAGGGTGGTCCTTGGGTCTTTTCCAAGGCTGGCAGCTGCTATTTAAAAATACAACCGAGTCGTTATTGATTTATTTAAATTTCAAAAAAAGGTCATTTGTAGTTGACTGATTTATTGAGATGGATTTTGCAAAGGTGGCTAGAGATCAAGGACATACAAATAGATGCAACATTGGAAAGAACCCTGCATTTTTAAGGAAAAATCGCTCATTTTTTCCTCAGATTAGATTCCTTTAAAAGTAATTAATACTTATCTCTTGTTGAATACCTTTAATTTTCTCCCCCCCCCCCACCTTTGTTACCATTGCAATGAAGGTATTGAAGGATTGTTTGTGATGGAATACAGGACTTAACATAATTCTCAATTTAGATTTGAAATTGGTTTTCAATCCTAAATGTAGAGTAAGGTCACCCATATGTCTGAACAGTGTAAACCAATAAATTAGAACCAAAAACAAAGACGAAAAAGGGAAGATAGTTTTTACTAAAAACACGTTAAGTTGGACAATTGCTCTCACATAACGCAGAAAAAGCGTAGAACAGACAAAATAAAATATTAGTTCACATACAGCATTGGTTCCATTTACACAGATAAAAAGTAAACGTTTTAAAGCCTATAGTATAGGAGCCAGAGGAGAGAGTCACACATGGTGTTCTGCCTCTGCTAACCTGACCAGCCAATGGGGGAGCGCATGAGTCAATATACAAGCGCATGAGCTGCTATGTCCCCCCAAAGGGGTTACGACCCATTGCTTTAGAGAGAGAGAGATTCTGATCCTTCCCTCTCCCAAATCCTTCATTCTGCTTTTACTTTTTATTTCTCTCCTGCCCTGGCTAATGGTGGGCTGTTGGCAGGGGTGAATATACTTGTACTGACACAAATAGTTAGAGGCTTGTAGAATTTGCCCCTTAAGTAGGAAAAAGCACTTTGCGGAGTTGGACTGTGGTCACACCTAAGTGTTTAGTCCAGCTTCAGTTCAGCTTCAGAGAAAGAAAATGACTGGTCACTTTGCTGAAGTGTTCTCTTACTCTGAAAGTTGACTGAAACTGGATTAAAACTTAAGTGTGAATGCAGCTTTTGGTAGAAAACTGTATAGTTTAATAATGCCCCCATCTAAACAAGAAAAAATAGTGTAGTCTGGAATCTTCCTTGGTCTACTGTGCCCAAACCAAACACTGATTAAGCAGGACACAAAGCAACCCAAAGAGCTTAATAAAAAGCTCCTTTGAAGCTACTTCCACATTCTCTAGCAGAAGTCACTTCTAGTGGAAGAGGTTATTTTTTACGATACTAGTTGTCTGTTTATTCAAAGAGTAAAGTTTCAGCAAAGCTCCCACTTTGGCGACCCGTTTTCCCTTCACATCAACCAAGGCTGTGGTCACACTTAACATTTAATCCAGCTTCAGTCCACTTTCAGAGCAAGAGAATATATCAACAAAGTGACAAGCTGTTTTCTTTCAGTGTTAAATAACTCAGAAAATTCACCTTTGGGGTAGAGAATACATCAGCAGAGTAACCAGTAATTTCCTTTCCACATTATCAGTCCCAAAAGTGACCACAGCTCAAATGTGACCACAACTTTGGTTTGTATTTGCTAACAAATCCAGCAGTCTGATTGGTACATTGTGCAAATTAGCAATCGCTGAAATCAAGTTCTGCTCTAGGACACAGCAGGGCAACATTTGATGAAAAAATATTGTGGATGCTAGTGTTGCTGGAAAAGTATTATTCTGAAGTGCAGCTGGCCAGGCTAGGGCTGGCTGAATTGCCATGGCAGTGTCCAAGGTAGAAGTCTGGTCACTCAGACATTGTCATGGCAGTCTGGATTCTTCATTCGAGTATGCAACCACTTTCACAGTGCTGTTCCCCCTTGCTGTGCCGCACCCTGAAGAGGGTGATTACGCAGTGACCAGAGGCTTTTCCGCACTGCAACGCGTTCCAAACGGAACACACACGGCGCGCCTGTGTGTGAACGGTAAAAGCGCCCGGAACTGTCTTGGCCGGCAAAGGCCGGCCAGGGGCGCGGAGACAGCTGCGGAGGCAGATCGGCAATCAGCTGATTGTCAAACAGCTGATTGCCAAACCTGCGCCGGCGGGGGAGGCGGGCCCGCGGCTGTTCGGGAGCGAGAAGCAAGCGCGAATCCTTCTCCTCCCGAACGCCTGCGGGCAGTTCGTCCGCGCCCGAACGCATGTAGAGCACTTCAAAGTGCTCTACATTTGGAACGCGCGAGAGACAGCTCCGGATACGTCGGATCGCAAGCCCCGCAGCGGCAATGCGTTTGCCGCGTTCCGGGCTGTCTCCCGCGCGTTCCAAACACCCCCGTGCGAAAACGTCTCAGGAGTGGGCTAGCTGCTCCTTGGTAAGCACATGCACTGTTTTTCAGCACTCTACCACTGAATGGCTTTTGGGGAGTTGCGGTGGCTCCCTGATGAAGATAAGCCTGACTAGTGAGCGGACCAGCACTCACTGCAAGATAAGCACGAACACATCCTAGAAAGCATCTTTAAGCATCATGACTCAGTACAGTTGGGCTCCCATATTTGTGGAGGATAGCTTCTAGGCCCTACTGCAGTTACTGAAAAGCATGGATATTTCAGACAGTGGGAAATTGCACTCAATTCCCCATGATTCCTGTGAAATCCATGAGATATTTCACAAGAACTGCAGGAAATCTCACAGGATTTCATATTATTTCTCATTGTCCCAGGCCTCCAGGAAGCCTCAGGGAAGGCTGGCCCAGTCACTGTGACTAAATGAAACTGCAGTTACCAGATCAGTGGATATGGGGGTCTGACTGTGTATCCTTCTAGAACAGAGGTGTCAAACTCAATCCGGCCGAGGGCTGGATTAAAAAAAAAAAAATACTGTGAGGGCCAGGGGGCGTGACTGGGGGCGTTGCTAGAGAACAGAGGAGGGGTTGGGGGCGTGGCCGGGGCATGGCCGGGGCGTGGCTGGGTGTCCATGGCGGCGCCCGGGCAATGGAGGGTCCCGCCGCGCGCTCACTCGCCTCGCCTCCTTCGCGCCCAAGGAGGACTGTGGCGGCGGCGGGCGGTGGGCCGTGGGCGCGGGCCGCGGCGGCGGGGCGGCGGCGGGCACGGGCAGTGGTGGGCCATATTAAAACGCCCCGCGGGCCGCATCTGGCCCGCGGGCCGTATCTTTGACATGCCTGTTCTAGAACAAAATACTTCTTATTCTTGAATAATAGTTGCTGAACATAATAGGAGACATTTGTTGCCTCATTTTTTTAGGTGTGGCTTATCCATAAACATCTAGTAGGCCATGGTGGCAGATGAGATACAATTCTGATCCAGCGTGACAGGGTGTTAGCTTCAATTTGCTTTAGTCTGATCCAGCAAGGCCTTTCTTGGGTTCTTGAACATTGCGATTTATATTCAAAGTTTGATGGGAACCTAACCAATCTGACAGATTTTTCTGGTAATCTAAAAGACCAAATACACATAGTGGAAATGCCTGTCCTTTACCACGGGGCCTGTGTGTCTGTTTTTGTAAGTTCTTTAAGAGTTTGCATTATTTTATGCAGATACGTGCAAAATGAAAATAGAAAAGCTGCATATCGTGGATGGAGACAAAATTATTTATTTTGGGGTATACTTTTTGTCAATGGTATAGTAATTGGTTGCCTGAAATATTTGAAGTTTTTAAGAGTTTCTTAGTCAGTGAGGTTAAAAATATGATTAAGATAAAGACAAACTTTTAAAATGGATGTTCCAAGGCATTCTGCAGCTTCCGCTTTCTTGATTTTGTTGGGTTGTGAAATTGCACGGTACAGAGTTTTGTTTAAAATTTTAAAAAGCACCATAGAATTACTGTAACAGAAAATGTCACCTTTGTTAGAATTGTTTTCATGTTTATGACTTCAGTATCCATAAACTCCCCTTCTTTGCTTTTTAACCGCCTTATAAAACTTTTTATTCACAATCTGTTTCTCTGTTGTGAAATTTCACTATTTATAAGCTTTTTAACTAAAAAAGACTTGCAAAATTATTCCGCTAACCTCAATTGCCCTTTGCTTGTGTTTTCTCTCAGCTCCCAATTTCAGCTTACTATTCTGACATTATCACAACATCCAGTTTAGTGTGCAAAGCTTGAAATGCTGTGTGCTAATGGTTTCACCTTCCTTTTGTCTCTGATGAGGAGCGCTTGCCAGACAGAAATCAACAACAGTACATAGCCACTTACATTGAAAGATTACAAGATATAGATTCTGGAAATTTTTCCATAGATGTTTAAATAATCCCATTATTATAATTTTGAGCTTAGTACCCTGCTTTGATCCAAAAGCCAATATGTTTTTTTAAAAAAAATATGTATATATGCCACTTTAAAATAAAAAGAAATGAAATAAAAAGGAAGGTAAAGTGAGGATACTTCTTGTGTTCTAAAGTACAGTAAAAAGTGTCATTTGTCAGTAATAGCTGGGACCGTTTCTGCAGTTATCTGATTTAGATCAGATTTCACTGTGCCTACTGATCTAGATCATGGGGAAGCATAGGCTGGGCCTCATAGCACTGATCTCCTCCAAGCCTCCTGAAGTCTGCAAAGCTTGCATCAGCTTCACAGCCATGCCCAGCCCCCTAACCTTAACAGCTACAAGTAAAGATTTTTAGCCTTGGGGCTTAGGAGCATGTTTTCCTATGGCATGCTCCTAGTCTTCAGAGGTATGGGGATGCTGCTATGTAGAGGCATGCCATAGTGCACCACAGAAAAACACTCCCCTCATGCCAAGTTGAGGAACTTTTGTCGCTAGCCAGGTGGAGGTAGACAGAGTGCTTTTCAGCATCATGCCCCCAGTAATTCTGGCTTATGGAGGTGTGCCATCTGCTAGCTTCCATGATCCAGATTAAGGCCCCTAGTCCAGTTGTAGACCTGGTTTGTTAGGCCTACAGTAGATCTGGATTAAGGGCCTCTTTACCTGGATCTGGCTTTGTTTTGTGCAGGCAGAGCTGTACTAACAGGGGGTGGGACTGCCCTTTTTTTTGCAAATATTTTATTGATCCTTATTTTACGAAACATCTTTCCTTACAAAATAAAATACAAAACACAATTTTATATTCCCCTTTGTATGAGGGCATGACTTGATCAAGATTATTTAGATGTTTTTTCTGCTGCTTCTGTGGAGATCTAAAGAGCAACAAATTCAGTGCGCTACTTAAACCTGTGATTTAGGTCAGATGACTGTGTTGAGACGAAAGAGAATCTAAGGCAGATTCACAGATCTTGCCAAATACTGTTCATTCCATCTCAGCTACAATTCTCTTATTCTCTCCTTGCAGCACTGAATCAGTGGGTAGAGAAAGGCATGAACTTATCAACTTTATAGAACTGCATACATTGACAAAACCTATCTATAATGAGCATTTTGAAACTTGCTTGATCAGTGGTTTCCAGCCTTTTTCTGGCCATGCCCCACCCAAACATCTCTGAAATCCTGATGCCCCCCATGAAATATAATTCTTAATAGTCAAAAATTGAACTCCTATTCACATGGAGGAAGCCTAAAAGGCCATGCAAAAAATTCACTGTCAATAACTCATTCTTGAATCCCACCCCCTTAAAAATCAAATTCCCTCTCTGTGAGGGAACCACTGGTCTAGACCTAATATGTAACTAAGTCCCTTTCCCTTATTTTGGAACAAATTCTGGAATAAAGGCAGCTGATTGCATGTTCGTGTCAACTAGGACAAGTCCTGGCCCTTCCAGTTAAGATTCATCTGTATTGGACAAAGTGTGGACTTGGGCTAGGGCACTGAAAATGGCACCTTAGTCCATTATACATGTAGACCTCTTTAAACATGTCTGCAACTGACCCAGTGCTTATATATTAGACCACAGAGAGATACAGAGGGAACACCTCTATGGTCCAGTATACTATGGGGAACCCTTTCAGGTGGCGCTCCAGGAACTTTAGTTACTGACTTTCAGAGCCTTCCTAATGCCTCCGAGAGTTCTCCAGAAGCAATGGCAAGGGGTGGATTGTGACAGCCCATCCAAATGGGTTGGTCCTGCTCCAGGAGTGACTTCTCTCAGTTGGGATGAGTTCGGAACAGGGTGGCCCACCCTATCTTGGAATGCCAATGTAAGCATTGAAAGGGCCAGTAGGTTAGTTCTGATTGTTTAGTAATCCATCCCTTATAGAACGCTTTGGCCTGGCAGAGGGCAAAACCAGTGCTGTATAAGTAACTGCCATTTTATGGAAAATGTGAAATAGGAGAACCACAGGGCTCCAGTCTGTGAATGTAAGCCAATAGCAGCCTTACACATGCAATCTTCTAGTGGAGATCAGTAAGAGAAATTGTACAATTGAAAGTTTCAGGATTGCATTAAACATGCAATGTAAAAATATATTTTACCAACGATGTAAAAGTGAAAACATTATACAAAATGTGATTACCAAAAATATATTATGCAAGAGATGGCTGTATGCAAGATCGTTTTTATCTAAATTAAGAGATCCAAATAACTTTGGCACCACAGAAAAATAAGAAAAGTCTGGCCCTTCACTGTAAGGCGGCAGCAGTCCTCAGCTTCTTTGCAAATAAAAGAAAATGAGTCATATTCATGCTGAGGTTCATGTCCTTCAAGCACTAGCTGTCAAGGCTTCCCAAATTGGTGTAATCATTACACATCTCTAAATAGTCCAGCTGCACTCAGCAGGATCCATAAGAAATACCGGGATGGAAAAGTTAGAAAATCTCTAGCCTCAACAACAGCCGGTCTATCTAGGCAGCAGCTCTGGAAAATTAGTCTGTTATATCTATAGTTCTGAGCTGGCAGGATTATCACAGTATGGTTCTGTTGAGGAAACTTCGTGAAACCTACAGATTAGGGATAGGCAAAAAAAAAAATTGTCATGTTTGCAATTTGTATGTATTCAGATGTCCTCTGAAAAATTGAAAGGGGTGTATATTTGTAGCCCAAACACCCCTTTGCCCGCAAATCAAATGTATCTGTTGTCACAGCTTCTCTTACTTAGACAAAGGCTAGGGTAAACAGCTGCGTTTTCACAGCTCTTCTGAACACATACAACCTTATTTTGATTTCAAACCGTTTTCAATCCTCGCAGACCCCACGTCAGTTTGGCTTAACACGCTTTCCGCGTGTTAAATTGCCCCAAAGCGTTGTAAATGTTAATCCTCATTTCAACAGGTCTCACTCTGGTTTGTGCGCTTTAAATATTTTACATTTTTTACTGTGGGAACCCTTCCGAGTTAAGGGATGAGAGTTTCCCTCCCCCAATAGCTTGCTTCCAAAGATAGTGATTTTGCTGTAAGAATCCACCCCTTAAAGCAGCAGCCCTAGTAGCAATCCAAGCAATCCACTGTAGCAATCCAAGCACTTCACACCTGATAACGATCTTGCCATTGAAAGTTCTGACCTTTAAAAAAGGGAAAAGAAAGGAAAGCAGCTGCAGGTTTGTGGAGATGTGTGTATGTTTAAGGCGAAGGGGGCTTGAGTTGCCACTGCTGCTGTGTGCCCTGAGCAATGAGGAGAGGAGGGGAAAGAATTGCTGGCTGTCCGCTGCCGTTTTTCTTCCATCCAGGCAAGCGGCAGCCACCCAGGTAGGCTCTGTGAAGGGGTCCCCTATGGGTGGCGCGTTCATGCCAGGAGGAAGAGGACAGGGTGGCCCTGAAAAGTGGTTTTTAAAAAGTAGCCACTGGAGTCCCCCCCCCCCCCCCGAGTCCCATATGTCCTCAGAATCCAGATTGAACGTGATTCTAGCTGAAAGTAATGGGATCAGGCAAATTCACGTTTGCATCCGGTTCTGTTATTTCGGTTTAGGGAAACTGGATTTAGCTTCCAATGGGGTTGCGGCCAAAGTGAAGGTGCCTGAATCACCTCAGGCTGGAGACTATTCCACAGTCTGGGAGCCATCACTGAAAAGGCCCCATCCTGGGTGCCCACCCCTTTTGCCACTGAGGATGATGCTACAACTAGGAGGGCCTCCCCTGTAGATCTTAGGGCACAAGCAGGTTGATATGGAAGAGGGCGTCCTTTTAGATACTCAGGGCCCTAGTCATTTAGAGCCTTATAGGTTAATATTAGCACCTTGAATTGGGCTCAGTAGCAAATTGGCAACTAGTGCACTCTTTTAAAACTGATGTGGAATCAGTGGAATTACTGATGTTCAGGGAAGCGTTTCCAGACACTGTGTGATCTACTCTTCCAACATTTGATTGATATTGGATGTTGATGTTTTTATTGTTCCCTTTTTGTTTTTAACTAATTTTTATTTTTTTTATTTTTTACTTATTGTTTTTGTATTGTAGATTGTACACCATTGGCAGGCTTTTATGTATCTTTTTTATTTGATTATTTGCTTGTAAAGCGCTGAGTACATGTACAGCACTGTAGAAATAAACTATAATAAACTATTAATAATAATAATAATAATAATAATAATAATAATAATAATAATAATAATAATAATAATAATAATAATAATAATAATAATAATAATAATAATAATAATAATAATAATAATAATAATAATAATAATAATAATAATAATAATGTGACTGCTCCAGCTGCGGCTTCCGAGCCACTGCACTACTACTTAGCATTGCTATGCCATACTAGGCTGGTGAGTGCAAAAAGAAAAAGAAGAGTTGGCTTTTCTACCCTGCTTTTCTCAGCCATTAAAGGGACTCAAAGCAGCTGACAAAGCCGTCTATTCTCCCCACAACAAAACACCCTATGAGGTAGGTGGGGCTGTGAGAGCTCAGAAGAGAACTGTTTCTAGCCTTGAGAGTTATCATTCAGCATATATATATGTATTCCCTGAAATTTACATTGGTATGTGGTATGTAATAAAGGAAAGAAACTTAGCAGAATTAAGCTATTTAAATTCAACACTGTATTAACACTGTAGGCAAACAAATGTCTTTTAAAAAATACAAGATTGATTGGGAGACCTACCCAGGGGCCATGCTCCAAAGCATTGGGACAGCAATAGAAAAGACTCAGCCCTGAGTGAACTCCAAAACAAGCTGGTGGTACTTAGATGTGAAATTGTAATATTATTTAGCTCTGCTGTAAATGTCAAAAAATGCACCATAAGTTGTTGCATACATAGTATAAAATCTCAACCCAAATTAGCCATATATATACATGTAATACCATCTCCCTGTTCTGCAAGTATTGTGCAGAATACAAAGGCGCATACTCCCATATGTGATGGACATGTTGTAAAGTGCTTACTGGGTATCCAGTGCTAATGAAATCCAATAAATCTTGAAGAAGAAGAAGAAGAAGATAATGTTCTTCTGATTTATGTATATTACATGTCTTCAGAGGGTGAAGCAAGGCTGTACTAGCAAAAACTCTGCTGATGTTTCTTCTGCTAGCTGAAAAGATACAGTTGGCAGAACAATGGAAGACACTGAAGACATGGTACCCCCATCTAAACATCTCGAGTAAAACATATGCATGCCAAAGGTGAGAGGTAGAGTAATTTATTATCTGGAAACCCCTTCTTGACAGAATTTCAGCACATACAGACATTGAGATACCTGCTGATCACTCCTTGTATTACTAGATTTTGATCATACATCTCCTTGGCATTGTGCAAAACCAGCATTTTTTCCTGGAGCAATCATTTAGTTTAATGTTTTCCTGCTACACTGCTGAAAGTCATAACTCTATGATCCATAATTACACTCATGATCCGCTACATCAAATGGGAATGCCCTAAATTGGATGGAAATGAAGCACTTTACACATGAAAATTATTTTGTTAATCTTGTGGTGTAATGTTCTCTGCATTGTAATGGTCTATTAAATTTTACATATCCATTACATTTGCATTCTTTTTTGTTCTAAAGCGAAACTTGGTAGGTTCTCAGCTCATGTTCTGATTTCAAATATATCTTGATATTCTGTGTTCATTTTCTAGTTGTATGAACAGAATGCCTTGACTTTGCCTTTATTATATATATGTGGATGTGAATGAACCAATTACTGTCGAAAAATGAAAGCAGATCCGCTTACTGAGGAATTATTCTTTGCCCCTCCCCCCTTTCCGTATATTTTTGCTCCAGGGAAGACTCCTTGTCTCCAATCAGTCCTGAACTATGTCCACTGGTGAAGTCCTTCCTTTGTCCCACCAGACATTTCCTTCTGGAAGGACTTGTAGAGCTGAAGAGAGGCATAGAGACCAAGGAACGTCATCTTTTCCTTTTTACAGATATCCTTGTGATTGCCAAGCCAAAGTAAGTCCAATACTAAAGAAAATACTCTTGGAAAACATCCTTTGGGCACAGTAGGGCCTTTCTGCACTGTGCCTTATTCTGGAATATATCACAGAAAGAGGCCTAATGTGGCAAGGGTTACTAGTTAGCTTGATGTTTAAAATTATTTAGTCTTGCAGAAAGTACCTGGTGTAAGCAGTGGCTACTACTCTGAAGCAGATCTTGGATTTGAAATTATTAATGGTTGGGAAATATTTATTTGATATCCTATGTGAAACATTCTAAAAGCAGACTACACAATTAAAATAACAATCACAATGAACTTAAAATCCTGTATCACAAAGTATTAAAACATTAAAAATAACTGTCAGAAGAATGAAAAAGCAAGCTCTACTGTAGTTTATTTTTATATGTCTAATTATGTAAGCCATGAATACTCTGAGGTGATAGGGTGGAGTATAAGAGAAATAACTAATAATAAAGTAAATATCTTGAATTGGGCTGGAAAGCAAATTAGCAACCAACATAGTTCGTCTAGTTATGTGTTCAAGTTGAGATCCTGTTTGTCTTACCAAATACCCGTTCATGCTTCACTGTAGTGATAGGATAAAGTAACTACAAGAAGGGCTACCTTGTGAGGCTAAGCCTGTAAATCTCAGAACAGAATGTCACCCTGGGTAACATGCAGAGCGGACAAGCTCATCAGAATGCTCAAATTGCTGCCAAACATGGGTGATAAAGACCTGGGCAGCAGCAGGCCAATTTACAGTAAACAGAAAAAAACCAGGAACCTGTTTGAGCTAAAGGATGGTTTCCCTGGAGGATGGGAAGTCAGGGACCTTCCATGATATTACAACCACCATATACTTAAAAACACTCCAATGAAACTAAAATATGCTTTAATTTGATGCTGCATGCCAAAATAAGGTGCATGTTCCATGTAGAGCAATACTTTATTCAAAGACATATTCACAAATACTCAGAGTAGCTAGTGATCGATTTGCTAACATGTACGGAAGCTGCCATGATTACACTCATCTGTATCGCATCAATATATGTGGTGGTTTTGTAAATTTGCTCCAAGGACACTGGGGGTAAACCTCTGATAATGAAAGGGAGAGACAAAAGGAACTGAAAGAAGGTGTGAGTAAGGAGATGAATCTGAGCAAAGACAGTGATTTATATTTAAATTTCCATTTCATTTAGGGTAGGAGTACTGGAGTTGGATGAAGAATAAATGTTAGTCTTTCTTTACCAGTAGGATCAAGGAATGATGAAATTAGTATTCATCTTTGTGATGTTAGCAGTTCATTGTGGACTAATAATTACCTAGTACTGTATGTATTTCTAAAATCAACTTCTGATAAATTAAGAGTATGGCCTGTAATTGACCTTATGGACAATTACCCAATCCTCAAGTCTCTATTGATAAATCCTTTATACAGATGGGAAGGAAAATGGGAATGAAATGGGAAACTACAGGATTCTGTAGGCAATAGAAATGGCTGTTAGGGACAGCCAGTCAGGGACCCAGAAATCTGACAGGTGGTGTCCAATGAATGGCAAACTGTTGTTGCTATGGAGGAGTTGAGTCAAAGAGGAGGAGAGAAACAAGGTAGGAGTCTTGGGGTTTATTTTTTTTTAAAAAAACTGTTACACAGGTTACACAGGCTTTTTTCCTTCATCCACAAATAGAGTACCGTATTTTCCGGCGTATAAGACGACTGGGTGTATAAGACGACCCCCAACTTTCCAGTTAAAATTTAGAGTTTGGGATATACTCGCCGTATAAGAAGACAACACCTGGTGTATAAGACGACCCCTGACTTTTGAGAAGATTTTCCTGGGTTAAAAAGTAGTCTTATACGCCAGAAAATACAGTAATCTGTTAGAAAGACATGCCTCCTAAATACCCTATGTTATCACACCTTTAGATAAGCCACTTTTGACTTGGATGGAAAATAGAACCTGTAATATACAGAGCCCTTTGACAGAGGCTCTTGGCAGTGGTCAGGAATCTTCATTCAATGACAAAATAAATCTATATAATGAATTGAAAAATAACTACACAAAGCATACCAACTGTTCATGAAAAAAACAACATTTAAGAATGATGGGTACTGCAGTCAAACACAGAAAACACTATGTGGAAATTTGGGTTTCACATCTCCTCCATGGCCGGATGTGTTTCAACCCTAACCTTTTTGGGTCTTCTTCAGTGACCACTGATTGTACATGTGTAAAACAAACACAGAAAAATTCTTTTTAAACAAAGTTATTTACTACATGTGTTTAAATAAAGCAAAAACTTAACTACTTATAGTTCTTGAAATTCAAAGTACTATATCTATCACCATTTATGTTTTGATATTGCATAAATTTGTAGGGTCATTATATTGGTTTGTTTTATTGTTGAATGTATATTTCTAGGAATTGGATAATTAATCTGCATATTGTCCATGGATTTTTCATTTTCTTTTATCACTGACTGACTGTTGTTCGTGTTAAAAGAGATTCTTGTCTGATATCCTTCTTGGGTCTGAATCTCTGTATTGGGAGCTTTGCTTTGGTTGGTTACATAATGGTCAGGATAAAGAAGCTGCTGGGAGTCACTGGCAAAAGAGTCCCACAAGAGTAGTGCTTTTCAGAGCAGCAGCTTGCTGTCTATAGGCTTTCCACTATCTCTACTTCATGGCTAGAGGGAACTTCTGTTTCTCGGCTGCGATGTTGGTAGCCATGGGGCGTTTCTTGGGATCAAAAGCACATAGTTACAGCTGGCAATGACAACTGCCATTATGTGTGGTGTTGGCGTGGTGACAGAATCCAGCCACTCATTGTGTAGAACATAGACCTTCCTTCTCTAAGAGGGTCCAGCCAGATACTTCAGGAGGCTTGTGGATGGGCAGTGAATGTGTAACCACCTCCTAGTAATTCATAGAGCATATGGCTATTGACTAGCCCAAAGAATCTATGCAGTCACCTTTCAAAGGAAAGTATGGCTCACAGCATACTCACAGTCCAATACATTGTAACCTTTATATTGCAAAGGAGGAAGCTTAATTAGGGTTTTTCCTTCTGAACTTCTCCTTCACACATAATTGCAGATGAAAGAATCCACAGGGTTTGCCTGAAGCCTCAAGCACTGTGTGAAACGGGCATGCCAGAGCTACAGCTTGTAAGTTTGATTTAATTGTGAATGGTTGAGCAACTAAAGAAAGCTCACAGACAAGCCTCACTGTGCAGAAGGCTCTTGCCTTCTGTTCAGAAGCATAATCCAAATGTTTTGTGTGGGAACAGAACTGTTAAGAATGGGGGAAAAGGTGTTTGTACTCTTGCAAAATATTGTGCTTCTGCAAATGGGCTCAGGTGGTAATGTCAATTTGAAGGTGAAGCTTTTAGTTTAAAATCAATTCTAGATAGAACATCTTTATATATTTGTCCCGTCCTGCCTTTTTTGTACATGGAACTCATTTTGAGTTGGTTGTGAATTTTATGCCCGCATTTGGAACTCAACTGCATTGTCATTCTCCTGTGGGTATTCCAAAGGGCCTGAATAAACCAAATGGCCTCAGACAAGGGTCTGTGATGCACAGCCAGAGGTTATATTTCCTGAGGGAGGAGCTTATCTGCCTTATGCAATTCCTTCCCTAATTTTGTACCTAGAAAAACAGCTCCTCATCTTCTATTAGAAGTACCTGCATAAAGAATATACCTGAGTTCAAAGGCAGTAGAAATACCAGCAAATCAGATGAGTCCCATTTCATTAAACACAGATCCTTCAGTAACACTTAACCTTAACTTTAATAACAGGGGGTCCTATTCTGGATCGAAAGGGCCCCTGTATTCCCATTTAGGAATGGATTGAGTTTACAGCCAAGTGGAAACGGAGGTTAATAAATAGGCATATAATTTGAAAGTGATTGATGCAGTATAGCTATACTGAGAGGAATATTTTGAGTTGAAGCTCAAGTGAAGTGCAGATCATCACTTAGCTGTGAGGCCCCAGAAAAAAGTCCAGGTGCCAGCCCTGCTTACTACCATGTGATTTTTCTCTGTATTTTAAGCTCCTTTATTGTCCAGCTCTTCATTGCTCATGCAAATATATTAATATATTCCTGCTCTCATTACTTATTGCTCATATATTATTCATATATGTACATTATTGTGCTTCTGTTCATTCGCTAATATAGCTGTTGGGCACTGGATGTATCTGTTCATTGATGCTCATTTATTTACATCATTACTCCTTTCTAGCATATTTTGTGCTTTGTAGTTTTACATGTTAATTGCTTGTGCTTTGTACTGACTGGAGGGGCAGGAGATAGGAGTGGGGAAGAGGCCTTCGCAGCATCTCAAGGTCATACCATCTGCCTCTGGTTGTACTTGCTATTGAGATAGGAGCTCTCACCCAGCTTTTGAGCTGTGGGAATTAGGCAGGGAAATGTAAGGTGTAATTATGTGTTGGTGATAGAAATCTGTGTTAACTTCAGGGATAGACTTCTGGCTGGGCTTCACACCAGGGGTGTTTTTCCAATGCTGTCCTTAGATCTGGATCTAGTAGATCCGGATTAAGGGAAGCACCCAATGTGTTTCCACGGGAGGTGTAGCACCCATTAGCTGCTGTGGAAACACCTTTGCACCCATCTGGGGAATCCAGATCTACCCCCAAGGGGTCGCTCCGTTACCCCAGGTGTTTTGGGGTGCAGGGGGCGGGGTGAAGTCTTTGAATTCACTTCAAAGTGGCTTCAAAGTTACTTAGAAGTCACTTTGAAGTTAACTTCAAAATCACTTCGAATTGAATTCAAATTGAATTTGAAGCCAGTGTTGGGGGGGTCCCAAAGATGCATCCCCTCCCCCTAGCCTCCTTTGGACTCCATTGCCTGTTTCCAGTGGAAACAGGCTCCCTTTAATCCGGATTTTCTGGCAGAAGACCCCATTGTAGACCCCATTAAGGGGGTCTACAGAAAATCCGGATTAAAGGCCAAAATGTACTCATTAGATCCGGATTTTCCCAATGGCAGTGGAAACAATCGGGTCCCAAATGGGTGCCTTAGTGGAAATGGGGTCATCCAGCTCACACCCAAATGGGTCCTAAATGGGTGCAAAAATGGGTACTTTTGACAGTGGAAAAACACCCCTGATCTGCATATAGTAGAGCTCAGCTCAGAATGTAATGTAGAAGTGAAGGGACTTTCCTCTGCCTGCATATTGCCCCATTCCTGATGCACTGCTTCCCAGTGCACCATGAGGCCAGCAAGACAAGTTGGCCGAAGTATTGACATGCTGTCACCAACTTCTTGTCCAACTTCAGCTTACTGCTGAGTCAGCTGACGAGCTCAGGGTGAATGCAATGTAAGAGTTTTTTCATGCCCATGTATTCTGGCAGTAGGTTGCCAAAGCTGAACCTGGAATGGCAACATGTGTGGTCAGGATGGCTGTGGCCTCTTCCAGGTTCATACTGCTTGTCTTCACCATGAGATGTCGATGCAGCCTAAATAGCAATAGAATTGTCACTCTTCAGTGTTGCAAAGACACTCATCTTCATCTTCATCATCTTCATCTGTTTATACCGGTTTTCCACAATATCTTCAAGGCAATTTACATTTACCACAAGGAAAAGTTCTCTTAGGCCCCAATGACATCACCAAAGCTGTGAATTGCAAAGTCTCTTCATAAAAAGATGGGGATAGCTCTTTGGAGGAGTTTAGCCTCATTTACTTGGAAAATCATAACAAAACCATGTGATGGTGTCAAAGAAACTGCATATTCGACAGGGTACATGAGTGGGCATCCTGTCTCAAGAGCAGAGGTTTCCAACCCTGTAGGCATGCTAAAGTCTGATAGTCTTGTAACACTTTTTAGTAACTTAAAAGGTTATGTGAAAACCTTTTAAGTATTAGAGGTTGCTTTAAACGATGGCATTATATGTTTGTAAATCTTTAAGAAGTGTGCTGCTATGGAAGCTATGTAATGAATTTTTTTGCCTTGAATTTTGCACAATAACTTCCAGCTGAGCAGCAAAGAAATGCAGAAAAGAGAAGTTACGAAAAATCCCCTCTGAAGCTCTTTTCAATCCAAACAATTTTATTCCTTACAGGTGTTGTTTTTAAGGGCTTGGAAGGTTTTTAAGGTTTTCTGTTTAGATCCTTTTCTCGCCCTCTTCCCTGGAAGTGTTCAAATGCTGATGATGAAGGTTCCCTTTTTTAAGGCTGACCCACATTTACACAAGACTTGCACAGTAATCCACTTATCAGGTGAGAAACTCTGCTGCAATGCTGTCCGGAGGAAAAAGAGGAGCAAGATAATCTGGAAGGCCACAGGCAGCATAGTGGCTTTACCTTATGACGGAGTTGGAATATAAAGGCTGCATGGAGCAATGTGTTTCCTGAAGGGCAATCTTCTGGGTGGTGTTGTCTTCATGATGGGCTTAAAACATATTTATTCTGCTCTCTTTAACTAAGGACTTTGCAGCAGAGAGATAAGATATCTAGGGAAAGAGGAAATGAGATAACGCTAATATCCTAATTAGCTGACATGTAGAGTCGTGGCTTCTGGGCACATGAGGTATAGGCTCCATCCTAATTTGTACTTGTGATTTTTTATTCAAATTACATTTTATTTGGTATATAAAACTTACAGAGAGATATAATCACTTATATGTGTTCATCGATATCATTTGTTAGTGTTATTTTTTGACAAGTAGTGTTTGTTGAGCCTGATGAAGTTCTGCAAGCAAAGATTTTCTGGCTTTTGAAGAATTCACCACGATTTGCAACAAATAGTCAAAATCTCAGGGAAGGGGCACTGTGAACGAGACAAAATACTTAATTCCCCTGCACTGAGAGGAATTGAAAATCAACTCTTGACCACCATTAATCTGCCATAGGAGTAGGGTTCTACTGCATTGGATATTTTTTTCTTTGAGAAATTCACTCAATGCTCGAACATTGAACTAGGGAGTAAGAGATATGACAATGAATACAGGATTATGATTATGGCTAGAGATAGTCTCATGGATTTCTTGAACCTGCACAAGTTCAAAGTATGAAATAGTCCCCCCACCCCCCCCGAGGTACATTAGGCATCTTCACACGTTCAGTAGAAGCAGTGAGGAGGCACCTATTTGCTCAGCGTCTCTTCCGTAGCTTCAGGCATTGTTATTGCTGTCGTATGTTAATTTCACATTTGGTTTGTAACGTTGTAACCTACCCTGAGACCTTTAGGTATAGAACAGGATAAAAATGCAAATAAAATTAATGGATAAATACATAAATAAGTGGAACATATGATAACTCACTGTATTAGAAATACTCTGATCTTCTTCAGCGTCCAATGATTTCAGCGGGGTTCATGTTTCCAATAAGTTGTTAACAGGACACTGTTTACGTCTGTTAGTGTGTGGACTGGTGCCAGTTTCTCTGTGGTATAGAGTCCAGTCACAGCTGTTAACAGACTAGATGTTAAAAGCTTTGAGCATCATAAATGTAGGTCAGGCCTTGGAAATCCTTAATGGTCAAGTGGTTTTTATATGTTAGAGCTATGTAGCTGGGTGCCTCCACTGCTCTGTTTATCTTGTAAAATAACGATGGGTAACCTGCAGTTCTTGGGACATATACGGTCCTACACATACTTCCATCAACCTCAAAGAACTGATTTTCTGTTTGATTTCTCTAAGAACATGTCAGATCCATGCTTAGCATTTGGGAATACCTGAAGTGTATTTAGAAAAGACTACCTCTTTGTCTTACATCAGTTTAGAAGAAAAGCAGTGAGCATATTTTGAGATGATTCAGATATAGACACTGCCTGATCCTCAATTAGAATTTGAACATAAATGCTTGTTGTACATCAGTATTTGCGTTGCCACCTGCCAGTCTTACTAAAGATCATGTAGAAACGTCAGGAGCTGGAGAATGGACTTGGAAAAACCAAAAAATATCCCAGAAAAGTTTACTGTAATGGTAAGCCAAGGTTTGCTGATCCACTCTATTGGAAACTGCTCTATGCCTGGTGCTAACTTTACCTTCATAATGCCTCTCTGGGGTTGATTAAAATTTGCCTGTAGATATATGTCTGTTAATATTTCCAAATATTTCCGTATTTTCCATTAGGAAACCAAATATAACCTGCAATTTTAAATGTATGTGTGTGTGTGTGTGAGAGAGAGAGAGTATGAATTTTTGAAATTTATTTACTAGTTTGAACTTCTTGGAATGATAGAGTGGGGCATAAATAGTGAATTTTATAGTAAATTGTATATAGTAAATAATAAATCTGTAAATTCATTGTTTTTATTGTAATCTAATCTGAAACCTTTGGGTATAGGGCGCAATAAGTAAGTAAAGTGAAAAATAAAGTAACATTATTAAAAACCAATCTTTAAATAATCGAAGCAGACATTGATATTACGTTCACTTGGTGAAGAACAGGTTTCCCGAGATCTCTATCTGTATTTGTAGGAAATGTGTCTGTCCAATTATGCAGTACTCTTCCAGGAGGCTGAGCTGAAATACTGTAAATCTGATGAAAAAGATTTGCTGGAACTTTGGCCCTTTCTGCACTTCGCTGAGGCAAGTCGTGATCAATTGGTTTGGAAAAGCCTGCCCCACTGATCCTGACCATGGGAAAGCATGAGTGGGATTAGTATTGTCTGCACTGACAGTGCTGATCCAGACCATCCCACACCATGGTGCCAGAGCTTTGAAGGACACATTCACACTCTGTGTAAAGTAAACACTACATTCCAGTAGGGACATGGCCACCTAGGTCCACTTTAATGTGCAGATCTATGTAGCCTACAAGCTTTCTACATGGGCCCTTAATCCTGATTAAGGGCCCATGCAGAAAGGACCTTTAACAGCTTCAGAAGAACCTGACAAACTGGTGTACAGCCATTCTGGGTACTTCTGATGCCCCACCCACTGATGGATGCTCTCCCATCTCTCCCTTTTCGTGCTTCCTTGTTTTGTCTTACATAATTCAGAGGGAAACAACCTTGGAGTGGGCCTAGGAAGAAAACAGTGTCAGTGAAAGGATCATCTTGCCCATCCTTCTGATGGCAACCAAGTGGCAGGGCTGCCCTATATGAAGTGAAGCTTTGTCACATGGATAGTTTACAGAATACAATTTCAAAGACAGCCAGAAGAATTAGTGAACAACACTGTAGATCATTCCCTATGATACTTTTAGGGGGATCCTTGCTTACGCTTTTCTAAAGGCTGTTACACATCCTTGACTTGCTTCCCCTCCCGCCTTCCATTTCATGACAGTTCTTTTGAACTCCAAAATTGCTTAGGATGAAAGTGCAATAATTTTGTATGTATTCCTGCTTTTTTGATGTCTAGCTCTGTAGTATAATAGACATCTTGACATAATGAGCAGGTTGGGGCCAATATATTCGTGTTGAATTAAGAGAAGACGGAAATGCTGTTGTCACAGGGTCTCGAGTCCATGAGGTTGGGAGGCATCCTATCCTCAATGGAGTTCTAATGTCCTGGAAAGGCCAGATGTAAAATAGTGGCCAAGAGAGACTATTTTTAGTTCTGACTGTTTTACTGGCTGTGTTCCCTTCTGCTAGAGATGACATGGCCACAGTAATCCATGCTTTGGTAACTTCTAAATGTGACTTTTGTAATGCACTTTACGTGGGGCTGTGCTTAAATAAAGTTTGGAAGCTGTAGCTGGTGCAAGAGTGCAGTAGCTAGACTGCTGACCAGAATGGCTGGCCAGATGCACATCATACCAGGCTTAAAAGAGCTCCACTGGCTGCTAGTGCACTACCAAACACAATTCAAGGTGTTAACTTTAACCCAAACAGCTTGGGCCCCAAATGTTTAAAGGACTATCTTCTCCAGTATCAATCTGCCAGTATCTTAAAATCTGCGGGGGGGGGGGGGGGCTCCTGGTTGCGCCACCACCTTCAGTAGTTCAAGGAGTGGGACCTGGGATAGGGCTTTCTCAGTGGTATCCCCTAGACCAGTGGTTCTCAACCTGGGGGTTGGGACCCCTTTGGGGGTCGAATGACCCTTTCAGAGGGGTCGCGACAAGTCTCCCACTGCCCTTCCCTCCCACTTCCCAGCTGCTCCGCCCCCGTGGTTGGGGGTCTCCACAACATGAGGAACTCCATTAAGGGGTCGCGGCATTAGGAAGGTTGAGAACCGCTGCCCTAGACTGTGAAATAGGTACCACCACCCCCAAACTGCACCAGGCACTTTCACTTCATATGTTCAAGGGGTGAACCTAGTGATCCTGGCCTTTGGCTGAGGAAGCAGCTTCCCCTCCCCTCTTTTGGGCACTGTTATTGTTTTGAGTGTGTCCATTTTATGTTTTGTTTTTATTTCTGTAGCCTTCAAGTATAGGCCAGGAGAAAAATTCAAATAAATAAATAAATAAATAAATAAATAAATAAATAAATTGCAGATCCTGCTTGCGTTTCAAACTGAAGAATAAGGTCCGTCTCTCTGGAATGTGGACAGCATCTTGCGTGGAAGAGGTCTGTGAGAGCAGCACTCATTTGGAAAAGTCTTTTGTTTTAGGATGGCCCACCACCAACTATGTGGCAAGCTTCAGGTATGAGAGATTCTTTAACTTTGAGTGATCCTGCATTCACACACAAATGATCTTGGATACAAAGCAGAACTTAGAAACAGTGGCCCTTTCTGCACAGGGTTTTATTCCAGATTATATCCTGGAATAGGAGAATGCCATCCACATGCTGGTGCAGACTACAGCAGACTCCTATTCCGGAATATAATCAGGAGTAAAATCCAGTGCAAAAAAAGTCATTGACTATTTTCCTAATGATTTTAAGGAAAAGCAGTTTGCAGAATCGAAATTTGTACTGAGGACCATGGTTTTAATCCTAATGCCATCAGTAGCAGCGAGTGTTAGTAGCTGTGGTCACAGCTTCATTTTAAACCTTCTTCAGTCCATCTTCAGATCTGACTGCTCATGCCTGACTCTTTAGGGGCTTTTCCCTGAAGAACATGCGATTTTAGCAAGAACATGCACGTTAAGCCTGATCTTCATGACATGTGTGCAGTATGGATCTAATAACAATTTAACTGTAGTGGCTTCTCCCAAAAGCCACCAAGAATTCCATGCTGAAAATCCTTGTTAACCTGTGATCTTAGGAAAAGGCTGTCTGTCTTATTTTCTAGATGCTCCAACAACACTTCAAGAACCTAGATAGTATTGGTAACATTTATCACCAGAAAGAGGCATTCTTTCCGAGTTTTTGAAAAACTGGGCCTAAGAATGAAAGCAAAGAATATCTGTCTACAGAATTTTAATAGCTCAGCAATAATTTCCAAAAACTTGAAAGAATAAAAATATAGAAGTATTGCAATAATATGTAAACAGGCATACCTAAGGAAGATGGAAGAGTACATTCACAACTGGATTTTCACTTGCAATGTACCGTAATACATGATACACTCACACTTTTTAATTGTGGTTGATCCAACAGTAGTTGGCCCAATCCAAACTTGAACTGTGGTTGATGGAGGTCATCAGCATGGGATCTCTGTGCAGTTTTCTTGACAGAGATACAGAAGTGGTTTGCAATTCCTTACTTCCATCCGGAGGCATGGAACTGAACCAGTGATTCTTTGCTTTCCAGGCAGTTTGCTCTACTTTTTATATATTTGTAGTATCCACTCCAACGCCAGGTTGGAAGGCAAACTTCCACGGCAGAGGATTGCTGTACTAAGTTCACTCCTGGCAAGGGTCAGACTTGCTAATTGTTGTTTCTTTAGCTTGGAAGGCAAACCTCAGCTTGAGGAGATAGCATTTGGGCACTCTGACCTGTTTAGTCTTTCTCTCCCTGTACAAGGGCAAGCACTTGTGTAGGTGCTCAACAAGGAAGGCATACTCACATCATGCATACATCAGCCCGGTTTTGGCCAGTTAACTCTTGGGGGTTTAACCTAACAACGTGCTCTTTGTGGTGAAAGATATAAGCTGTTGAGAATGGAGAATAAACGCTTTTACCTTTCCTGTCACAAATTCTTGCTTTGCCTCAGTCCTTACTTTATATATTTGTGTTCATAATTGATATATGTTAACTATCGGGTCAATTATAAATTTCAAAATGTGAGTAGCCACTGAGGGAAGTATAGTTGAAATGTATTTGGCATGCTCCATTACTCATAAGTGTACAGTGAACCTTCATCCATAAATCTGTTATTCATTTCAATATTCCAGAATATCCAAATACACAGAATAAGTAATGTCCTATGGAAGTAATCGTCCTATGGAAGTACCAAGTCATTCCACCACAACGAGCACGTTAATCAAGATCAAGGAGGGCCCACATCTGTACAGGACAGAGACAGATCCAGATTAAGGGGGCCTTAATCTGGATCTTTTGAAGATCTTATGTATCAGGTCTACAAACCGGACTAAGGGCTGTATTTCGGATGGCACACCTCCATGATTTGGAATTATGGGGAGCTGTCATTCAGCAGTACACTACTGTATATCATACCACCGAAAATCACCCCCACCCCCACCAAAGTCCAGAGACTAGGAATTTTCACTCCTAACCATTGGATGTGTATGTGAAGATTGTGTAAACTTTGCAGGGTCGGGGAGCCTTGAACCGGATTCATGCCATCAGTGCAGATGGTACTGATCTGACCCATGATCTGGATCAGTAGATCCAGTAAATCTGGATCTACTGATCTGGAGCTTAAACTGCTATGTACAGAAAGGACCTGTAACTCTTATAGATGAAGCTAAAAGCACAAGGATTGTAATTACACTGCATTTGGCAGTCCAGCTGTATATGCACTTTTGTATCTTTCTACTTATATGTGTGTTTACATATTGTTGTAATACTGTATTTTCTGGCGTATAAGACTACTTTTTAACCCAGGAAAATCTTCTCAAAAGTCAGGGGTCGTCTTATACGCCGGGTGTTTTCTTCTTATACGGCGAGTATATCCCAAACTCTATATTTTAACTGCAAAAGTTGGAGGTTGTCTTATACACCCAGTGGTCTTATACGCCGGAAAATACGGTACTTGTAAATTTTTATCCTCTCAAGTTTTTAGAAATTACTGCTGAGCCTTTAAAATTATTTAGTGAATGTACTTATAACGTACACAAATTCTCTTTGGTTACTGCCAACAGTTCATTGAATTTGTTGGGATGGGACTTGTGAGTTGCAGGCCTAAGAATGAAAAACAGTAGGTGTTTCTTCTGCAAAAGAAAAGTACTGAGTATCCACTGAAGCAAATGATTCTTCCTGTCTCGAAAACATTACTGTGAACGATAGTAGAAAGCTTTGGGCTCACTGAGCATCCATTTTTCACCTCCAAAATGGAAGTGAATGATCAGACAGCTGATAATGCCATGGTGAGACTATGGACAGAAGATGACTGATCCCACTACTATAAACCCTTGGAAAGTAGGCTATCAGTAGGTTGATCTTATTTTATTTAAAATGTTTATGCTCTGTTTTACCATAGAATATTCACTGTGGTTTACAGTCAGAGATAAAGGAAAGCAATATAATGTAATAGAATCAAGAAGCAAATAAAAGCACAAGCAGGCAAAACTGAAGGCAAAAAGGGCAGTGCAATGAAAAAGATTCCCTCTTTGACCCTGATCTAAAAACAAATAGTGAAGGGACTGGGCACATGTCCTTTAAGAAACTATTCAACCTGGAAACTGCAAGTATTGGGTTGGTCTCTCATTACCCTCTTACTGTGGCCCTTTCCATAGAGCAACAGGAAGAGAAGGGAAAAGAGTAGGGTGTTCCCTGACGGATGGAGCAGACTCACTGTGGGTTATCACCATTGCCTGTAGCTGACCACGATTGCCAGGGGGAGCCCTGCAGAATTTTCCCTCAACCAACCGTCACCTGCAGGGCTCCCCTCAGTTCTTCCGCGGTCGTGCAGCTGGCCACACCGTGAGTTCTTAATCCATCGGGATGTCCAGTTTTGGCTCTTCAGACCAAAGGAGCACTTTTGAGATGACTGAGATGGAGCATTTCATGCTCCTTCATAACAGCAGCTGCAGAAATCTTAGGGAAATGCTGTGAAAACCGATGTATTGTTTTCTTCAAACATGGGACACTTCATCATTTACTATGGTATCTACTGTGGACTACTAGCAATGTTGCTAGCCATAGTGGAGTTAAGTTCATGTGCAAAGATGCGCATGTGTCCTAGAAGCACTCAGCGCATCTGGTCAGGCCAGCTGGATGACTCAGGCTTGGCTCACCTGTGTTTAAAGGAGCCCAGGGCCACAGGAGCAGCAAAAGTGCTGTGAGAGGATATTTTATTTATTATTTTATTTCTTTGAATGTTTATATGCCACCTTTCATCCAAAGGCCCCAGGTTGGGTAAAAGGATAAAAACTATAAAAGGCTGCAGTGGCACATTTGCAGCCACAGTGACCCTTTATGGAGACTACAGCATCCTCCGCATAGTTTCAAATGTTGGTTCGAAAGCAAGGCGGGTGAGCCTCTATGCCATGAACCCAGCTTGACACTTCTCTCGTCGTGTGTGGAAAGGTTCTTTATGATTCCAAGAAGCTCTCACAGGGTTCTCATATTAAACCATGACAGAATCCATTCCACAGCCTTGAAGGCTTTGGAGGCAAGTAGACACCAGCCGTATGTACATTGTTGCCTTCCCCTCAGGCAGCATTTTTCTGGGCTCTCAGGATGAAGCCTCAGTCACCTTGAACTAAACCAGACAACAAACTGACTCTTTTCTGCACGTATTAATATGTATTCTCTACACAGAATATTTTATATGGAATGGATTCTTTCTCCTACTTTTGCCAGATATATTGGTCGGAAAGATTTTGGTGTCAAGGCTGTATCTCACAATCTATTTACGCCAAAGAAGTCTTGAGATATTTTCTTCTATTATGTGTTGATGCAGGAACTTACTGTAGCAGGAACATTTGCTTAACTACTTTTGGGGTTGGAGTGTTTTTGTTTTTAGACTCTGACTTTATGAATGCAATAGTGTCTGTAAAAGGGGATTTTTTTGACATTATGTGAACCAAACTATTCCTACTGGGAAGTAAGAGGGATTATGAAAACATTTACGAGCCTTTTTTTTTCTGAAATACTGTATCTAATTACAAAAGAATCTAATAATGAAAAGATTAAAAGAAGTTACACATATTTATGCAGTACATGCTGTGGAAGCAGTTTAACACTTTTCTGAATATCCTCTTTGAATCCATGGGAGTCTTTGAAACTTGTTCTAAGAGATGAAAAGATAGGAAAGCAAATGATATGTGGGGCTCGTGCTAAGTTCGTGGCCTTTGGTGACACTCAGCATCAGGCCTGGCCAATACTGTACAATTTCTATGTTGAAAGTGTTATTAATTGGGATAGAACAACACAGCTATTTCTGAAGTTTGTACTCTACTCGCTATTTTTTTTTCTGATTTTCACTGTCATTTCAGTAAATGAGGTCACAGTGCAATTCCAAATTGGCTTTTTTTTTTTTTTTTTTTTTTTTTTGCTACAGGAGGAGTTAGGATTAGTCTAGAAACCATAGACTGTGATCAGGCACAGCAAAATTAACAACCGCCATGTCTGAGGCACTTCTGGGATGGGTTAAAGAAGGCTTTGAAGTGGGATTATTCACACCAGTCTCCTCCCCCCCCCCCAATATTCTGTGCTAGGAAATGTGGATTAGAGATGGTTTGAGGAAAGAAGGGGCCACACACTGTCTCTCTCAGGTGCCATTTTTGGTATATCTGAACATAGCTTGCCATCTTTAATTCCTTCAGCAGATTACTCATAATTGGTATTTCACCGTATCCTGAGCCATGCAGGCTGATTTGGGATGCCAAGAAAACATGAAGATACTTTACCATGCATAATATTTGTTATCAGGCATGAGATTTTAGAATAAGAACACAAGAAGAGCCCTGCTGGATCAGGTCCCAGACCATCCACATCATCATAGCAATGGTCGTGTGGGCTGGGCCGTTGCTATGGTGACTAACAAGATGGGATGCGCCTGCAGTTACAGCAGTTCCATGTTGTGCTGCCCGTAGACAGCATTGACATATGGAAGTATTGCAAGCACTGCCTCACAGAGTTTACTGGGAGCAACCTAAACAGTTCCAGTAAAGCTGTGAAGCAGTTTTTACTACTCTACAGCAGGCAACAGTCAGGATGACTCTGAGCGCCTTTGGGATGGAGGTGGCATCACAGTGTGTGTCTGCTCCATCCCAGAGCTTGCTGGGCTGTCCTGGTTGCAAACAGGCCCACATTTCATAAATGCTGATTGCCACTGCAGTCTTGAAAATTTTAGCCCTCCTTTATAATACATGAAATTAAAAGGTTTTAAGAGATCAGCCAACCCAATCTGCTTAGTGAAGGAAGCTGTTAAACTGAAATCCGGTTTCAATTAACTGGCCCTAAAATATAGCTATAGATGCTTTGAAATCCGCATGCATGTACAACTTTCTTTCCATCTTTCTTTTTTCCCTCTTCTTTCCATGGTTTGCCAATTTCTCCTAATTTACTGTATGTAGTCTGTTTTGTGGTCTGTTACTTCATTTCCCCCTTTCTAACCAAGTGCTCTGAAATCTAACCTTTTTGCATGTAGATAGCTATTGTACCACATTAATTTGCTACAATTTAAGAATTGTTTTTAATTATTTCAGTTCCATCGAGCAGAAAGAGAAGTGGCTAACTTCCCTTCAGAGGTACTTTTGTCATAATAGCCATAGTTTGCAGTACAAAGCCATGACTGTCATTATTATAATTAAAAATATTTCCTTGATAACAAAAGTCAGTTAATGTAGCATTTTAAAAAAATTAAAATGGTCAAGGTTCCAGTGGCTTGGGTACCCAAATTCAATGAAATGTTTGTTGAATAAAACTTCATGGGTCTTCCCTGATGGCAGGAGGCGATTGAGGATCTTCTTTAGATCTACAGTTGCCTCTCACTGCCCCTGCTAAATGGCAGGTGACAATCTTGGGTTCATACCTCTGTCTGCTGGCTCCTTGCACCCACCCAATTTCCTCTGTTTGTTCTTTTCCCACACTTGGAAATCATTCAGGTAGAAGCAACTGGAACAATAATGCAAAGACCTGGCAGATGGAGTCAAGCAATTGTTATGGGGGAACCCAGCATCATTGCCAGATTTATCATAATATCGCCTTGATATCTCAGGACTATATTGGAAATGCCACAGATATGGCATGGAGATGGGCAAGATTCAGTCTCGGTCCCACACCCAGTCCAGTACAAACCCAAATCAGGCCCAAACAGACCCAAAGTGTCACATCTTTTTGAAATTGGAGGATACTATCTTTCACATAAAATGTTTCACTGAATGTCATTTCTTCTCTCATCTCTACATTCTCCATGCTGATAAGACCTAGAGCCTGTTCATACTTCCTGCATTGGAATGGCATAATAATACTATTCCAGTGAGGTGAAGGATCAGACACAGAGGGAGCTGTCCACACTTCAAGTGCTGGTGCAGTCCAGAATCAGATTTCCAGCATTCGAAGTGTGGATGTTCCAGTCCAGGCAGAACAGATCACCATGGCAATAACCATGACAACATCTGGCACACACATCTGCATTACCATGGCAATAAGGATGTGACACACAACCATGCACCTGAAGCTGTACCACCATACCCACTCAGAGCTTTGCATCTGGAAAAGTGTGAGAACACTTCTGATTGGGAACTCACTAGCTACTCCTAGTCAAGCTGTGGACAAGATTTTTGTTAAAGACCAAGACAGCTTAAGTGAGTCCTGGGATGCTCCAGGATGGCAACGACTCTGTGGCATGTGGACACGCTGCCCCATGAGTGGTTGGAACCGCTCGTGAAAACTAAGTCCGAACAGGACCCTATTCTCTCCAAGCTGACTGTTTGCAAGAGTTGTCAATATTAGTTCAGCTTATTAAGGTAAATGTTGGAAGGAAAATCAATTTGATTATGGCTGGAAAAGAAAGCAGCCAGGCACGAGGATGTGCATGAATATTCATCACATTCACAATTTGTTTGAATTCAAACATTCGCAGTGGAATCAAATGTTGGCTACATTTAAAAATTGATATTCAGATGTGAAGTGAATGCTTTTGCACATTCGTTCAAAGATTTGTTATATTTGCAAATGTGAGGACCTGCTGCTGGCCTAGCAGCATTCAGGTAGCAGCAGAACCTCAGCATTCAGATCTGTATATTCAGATTTTATATGGAAGCATTGCCACCCAATCACATGATGTGAATCCTGGCAGCTGGCCACTTTTGCTAGCAGATAAGATTCAAATGTACAGATTCGACATTCTAATCAGTACTGTTGAATCTTATCTGAAAGGGGTGGCATCCAATCTCATGATTTAAGAACATAAGAGAAGCCTTGCTGTATCAGGCCACAGCCCATCTAGTCCAACATCCTGTCGCACAGTGGCCCACCAAATGCTAATGGGCATCTCAAGCAGAGACAAGGACAAACCTATTCCTGCTCTAGAATCCCAGCAAATGGCCTTAGAAGCACCCCAGTTACTCCCCCCCCCAGCCTGATAGATGCATCTAGGCATTCATTCTAGTAGCCATTGATACATCTGTCATCCATAAATTTGTCTAACCCTACCTTAAAGCCATCCAGACTGGTAGCTGTCACCACCTCTTCTGGCAGCACATTCCATAAGCCGATGACCCTCTGGGTGAAGAAATACTTTCCCCCTGTCAGACCTGACTCTCCTACCCATCAGCTTCATAGAGTGCCCCCTGGTTCTAGTGTTGTGCGATAGAGAAAAGAAATGTTATCTATCCACCTTTTCTATACCATGCATAATTTTATATACTTCAATCAGGTCCCCTCTTAAACACCGTCTCTCCAGATTCTTTTGCCAGGGGCACCCAAGCAGATTTGCATCCACTGGGAATGCTTCTGCATCTGCACTGAATACGCTGCGTCCACAGTGAACATTCACAACGGATATGAACAGAATCTGAATCTCACCACATTTGAAGTGGTTCCATTTGCGCAAATTCAAATTTCCTTCACCTTTGCTTGGATGTGAAATGAACATAAGACCCAAAAATCATGTACATCCCTAGCCAGGTTCAGTTGGCTGCTTCTGTTCATTGGCTTGGAGAGAAAGGAAAGCATTTCCAAATGACTAAAAACAGGTTTCAGAAGACACAAATGGTTTTCCATGGATCCAGCACTGGAGCAGGGTCTCCAGATGTTAACTGCCCAGGCTGCAGACTGGCTGAGATTAGAGCATGAGTGTGCTTTAGATTGTTCCTTGCAAATGGACTACTTGCACTGCATTTGAAGAGCTTTTCAATCTTTATAGCATGTGCTTAATTTGTTTTCCCTTGCTTTTTTCAATATTTTTAAAGCTTCATTTATTCCTTTTCTTCTTCTTTTGATAGTCGAATAAAAAAAGAGAAATCAATACAATATCCCGATTCCATTCCTTTGAAGATTATTGCAGAAGATATTGGGAACTATTCATGTGTAAGTGTTTCTTTGGCCCTGGTTTGAATGAGGAGTATCTGTACAACCCTAACCTCTCCATGCCCATACAAGGGAAATTTTGAAAATATATGTAGAATTTTCAATTAATTGAAAGTTCTGGGTTGCTTAAACATACAGAAAAAAACTGTTAGGGCCTTTCCATGCTTACCCATAAGCCAGTCAGGAAGGGTTCCAGAGGCCTCCTTTCTACATGACAGATCAGCTTAAGGGGAAGTCCTGCCCCCTCCTAGCACACTGTGTCTACATTAGATACAGCTTAGCCTGACCTAGGCACCCAAAATGGCTGCTAAGGCCAGGATACCAGCAGACCTGTTTTAGCAGATCTCCTGGCAGTCCAGGGACCCATAGAACATGGAGGTATGCAGAAGAGCACGTGGCTCCCTTTTCTCATTGATCAGAGGGACCCATTTAAACAGCTGTTGCCACTGAAAGAATTAGGGCCAGCAGTAACTTAAATATATTTTATTTTCACTGTTCACATTAGTGGCCCTTTTCTGGCTCAGACGGGCTTAGGAGAGGTGGCACTTCCATTTTATGTAATCCAAATTGCTACACTTTGGCTCTCAGGTAGGTCAGTTATGGCTGCAGTGCTACTGTGACCAAGGTATGTAGACATAGACTGAAGTTCCCAGAATGGATATGCAAAGATTCTGGGCATTTCTTGTGCATCTCATGCTGCCAGACACTACTGATTTTTTGCCTGTTCTATGAATGCTAACCGTATTTTGAAAATACAAGCATCCCATATTATCTAAGTGCTCCCCTTCTTTCTACAAGTACTCCTAGATTTTGAGGATTACAGTCTTGCACCTCCAAGGCGGGGGGAGTTCTTAGCTCCTTATGGCCATCTCAGAACCTGAGGCAGTGCGGCCAAGGTTCATCACATCACAGTGTACAATGAAGTTATCACCAGCACCAAGTATGAGGGTTATCAGGAGTTCTCCTGGCTTATTGCAGCCCTTCAATCTGGATGCAGTTTAGAGTTGCAAAGCTGTTTCAGATGTTTTGCACCTCCCTAAATTTTATCTACTGAAATTTGCTATAATTTGCTTCATAATCAAATTAAAGTTAAATTTAAATTTGCTTAATAATAAAATTAAAATGTAGAGATGCCCAGCTTCCTGCATCCTACAGTGCCTAAATCATGGCCAACTCCTGGTTGACTGGATGGCCATCTCCATGGGCATTTCTATATCGTTTCGTAGCAGACATCCAGGGAGAGGTTTGGGATCAGACCTACAGTCTTCCACTTCCTAGCCTGTTTGCTCTACCACTGACCTATAACCACTCCACTCCCTTAGACGTATACATAAGAAAACTAGTAGGCTTCTCTGATGGTCTGTGAGGCTCTCCCATGTTGCCTTGTGCCTTATTCATATAATTTTATGACTAATTTCTGTGTAAACTTTAATGCGTCCAGATACCTCAGGGTTATTTTTTTCCTTGTCTCTACCCTAACGCTGAAGTCTGATCCAGGCATGTGGCTATTGATCCCTTTTCTATTATCTTAACATTCATTATTTTGCCAAAATGAACCAGGGATCAAACTCAACATTTCTGATGATCTGCTTTTAACAAAAGAAGCAGTATGGACTTGAAACAGATATTTGGGAGGAGGCACCTTTGTCAGCCACATACATTCATAAATTGTGCAGTCATTCAGAATGTCCACAGCTGAGTCACTGGAGGCACCATAGGGCTGATCATCCTTGGAGTGCAACACAGGAATCCCAGCAATAACCCTGGTATTAGAACAGAGTCTCAGTCCCCTCAATTCTAGACCACTTTCTTTGAAATTCCTCTTCCTTTTCCACTAGGGTAGCTGTTGATCTCATAGTATTCACTTATGTGAGAGCTGGGATTTGTGAAGGAAGGAGCTTATACATCACATATTATTCTGTGCTGTAGCCAAAGATTTCTGCAAATGCACTGACCTATTCCTAAGTGCCAGATGTCATTGCCTTGGGGGACACATCGTCACCATCACCATTATTATTATAGTTGTTGTTTTTAAAGTTACAATGATTTAGCTACATCCCTTGCCAGAATAGAATGTATTCATTCTTCTGCATTTTGGTGCATTTGGAATTTTCTGCATCTCAGGCAGAAGGATATGTCAGACACTCTTTGCAGTATACATACCGGAACAGCATTCTGTAACCTGGAAATTTTGTGGCCAGTTTTAAAGATTATTTCTGTAATGTTATAAATGTAGAACAACCAGACTGATTGGCAGATCAATACATAGGGCACTAAGGGTGAATTTGCACTTTAACGTCCTTAGGAAATCATCCCGGGGAAGTGAAGATGGGGGATGGATTGGGTGTCTGCACTTTGCAATGCCCAATCTATCCCAAACTCATCCCACTCTTCACCAAGTGCATATGACTCGGACTTCTCTTTTTTGTCAGGTGCGAAAAGGCCCTAAGGCCGTGATCACACCTGGCTGAAATAGCCCATCCCATTAAGAAGCTGAACTGAAGCCATCCTAATCCTGTTCGCACCCAATTCCTGATCATCAGTCCTCAGATCGTCCTGAATTTGGGCTGCTATGCTCACACCTTTTATGTTATTTCCCCGAGTCTCCTTTACACGACTCTTTAGTAGTCCACTCCTCTTGACTGCATCAACACCACCTGTATTTCCCTTAATAATCCTTCATGAGGGGACACCCACCGATAGGATAAAGTTCTGTCAATCAGTAGTGGCCACGGGGTTTGTTTGGAGTTGTGTAGTGCTGACGGCAAACTCGATGCTAACACGGGGTACTGCTAGGGTAAGAAGACTGTGCCCCCAAACAGATGCAGATGAGGTATATCCCTGTACCTCTACTTCCACAGCCCTTTCCATTGAAAAATGAGAGGCTGCAATCTGCCATTTGCCCTAAAGCTGCTAAACACTTTCACTTCTCAGTAAAAGTCTGGTTTTACTTTTTACTGAAATAAAACATTGTTCCCCTTGCACGTTGCTGAAGAATAATGGAAGATACATCATCTTTAGAATTGTGTCATTTATGCTCTTGCTCCACAGTTTTCCTCAATCCCCCCAACAGTGCCTTTCTGTCCATTTACTTTTTAAATCCCTCCTGGTTTACCGGAAATGCAGTAAAGAGTAATGAAAGAAATAGGATCTATTGCATCATCAGTTTAGCGCAAAATAGATTTATATTTTTCAAAAACAATGGACAAAGTCCGCAAGCTTGTGATCAGAACCAAGGGGGAATGGGGTGGGGGGCAGGATGGGAATAGGAAACATCCTGGGAATAGTGACCAGCAAAGTACAAATTGCTTGGGAAGCAAAGAAGAAACTACCAAGGTGATCAGACCTTTCTGACAAGCCTTGTCTCCTTCTCAAATATGAACTTCCTGGGAGCTCAGCAGACGTGCAAAGGGATGCAACGAAGGGGGAGGTATGCAGAAAAATAGTATGTGTGCCACACACAGCCAGGCATTGTGCGGGAGGGAAGGCTGGATCTACACCCACCCGCAATTCAGCCCCGCTAGCCCAATTCCCCACTTACACATGACAAGCCAAAATGGACTGCCTCCCCTGAGATGGATTGAGTCCTGTGTAAAAGTAGACTCTGAAGAAGCCTGCTTAAGGAAGCACCACCTGCCCCCAAAATGACCCCGGGGGGGGGGAAATGTGAGTGATGTGAAGAGAAGATAGCCAGAGTCTGTCTTGAACTATGGGTCTGATCACAGCTTGTCAGACACTGATATGCTTCCTGTATTGTCTCAGACTGCATCTGCACCTCAAAACCAGCTTGGACGCAGTAGCATGTGGATGCTCTTGTTCCCTCCCATCGCCAGGCCACATTAAAATGCAAAGAATGCATTTTGGAAGTGAAGGTCTTGGCTTCTATAGATTAAGGCTCTAGCACGTGGATAGTACCACTTCCAAGCTACTTATGAGCCTTTTTCTTTTCTTTTCTTTTTTACTACAATGTGAATGCAGCTTGGTTTTAGGACTGTTCCAGAACAGGGCAGATTGCTTTAGGCTGGAAAAAGGCATCCACATTGAGGTGGCTTCTCTAGTCTAGCCCCTATCCTGGCCCTGAATCTTACACAAGTTTCAGAGTCAGCCTCTGAAAGAGCTTGTCTCCATGCTCAATATACTCTGAAGCAAACCTGAGTTTGCCTCAGAGCGTCCCCATGCAAAGGCTCTAATCTGGGCTACATGCGGGACAAATCGCACAAATCCGCAGCAACCCACCCTTTCAAACTGTTCTTGCTGTGAATTAGGAGGCAAGCACAGATTATCTTGGAGGCATGGGGACATTCCCGGGTTATTGGGGGAGGAGATTGGCGCTCACATCATTAGCGGGTGAGGTTTCACCGGTGCTCGCCATTCCTGATCTGTGCGTTAGGGATCGCAACTGCTGGCCATATTTAAAGATCAAACAGCATAAAATAACTGATCACCCCAGTTTGACAGGTAAAGATGCAGCGATGAGGGGGGTCACCTGGCCCTTGTTGTCCTACGAGACTCTTCCTGCAACCCTTATTCCACCCCTGCTCCCCAATTGCCAGCTAGCAGCTCCTGAAGTTAGAGGCAGTTGTAGCAGCTTTGGTTAGCTTTTTAGCTGACAGGCAAGCAGCATCTGAAGTTTACCAAATTTAAACTGCCTCTAAACATTGTAGCAGCTTTTGTTGGCTTTTTACCTGGCAAACTTCAGAAGCTGCTTGTCAGGGAGCAGGGGTGGAATAAGTTAACCAAAGCTGCTACAATGTTTAGAGGCAGTTTACCAGAAAAGCATTTTTCTGCTTCTCTGATAAACTGCCTCTAACTTCAGAAGCTGCTTGCTGGCAATTGGAGCGGGGGTTGCAGGAAGAGGCTTGTAGGACAGCAAGGGCCAGACGACCCCCCTCATCGTTGCATCTTACTGAGGCTCATTTCTGTTTGATCGCTTTTTAATGCCCAGCAGTTGCGATCAGGGAAGGGGCATTGGGTGGGATTTCCCTGCCCTCGCTCCTATCAGGAGAGACGGGGTGGAGAGAAAAAGATGTGATTTCCCGATGCAGGGGTTTAATGTGGTTTGCATGGGGACAGGTGTGTTCAACCTGAGGCTGCGCTTTCATCAGTCGCATGGGGACGGGTCATTTCAAACTGTATTGGGAATATCCGAAATTCAACCCAAAGTAAATGGAGTACAAGGGGATGCAGCCAAAGTCAAGAATGAAAGTTCCTGTCTACAGATCCCCCAGCAGACCCGTTCTGGTGGCACACCTTGTTGTAAACCTGTAGTAATCCCATTTCTGCATGCCTCCTTGGTCTAGTTTACCACCAACTAGTATGCTGATAGAACTGTTTAAACAGTCTATTGATCGTCTGTTTCAGGAGGCCATTTTGGGCCATCTAGTTTGGACTATGCTCCATTTTGTGCAGATGGGGCATACTAGTAGGTGGTGGGGCTTCCCTTAAACCATACTAACGTGCAAAAGGAAAGATGGAGTATAGTCCATATCTGGTGTCCTAGAGTCCCCTTCTAGATCCCGACTATCATGAAGTCCAGAAAGGCCCTTACTAATGTACTGTTTTGAGGGGTGAAGATAATATATGTAATTTCTAGATTTGTTAGCTCCAACTTAGAAATATAAGGTAGCCCTTTCTTCCATGTGAGCCTCTCCTAACTAATAACAATCCCATGAGGCATTTATTGAGAGTGCTTACTTTGTGGGCACCTGGAAGGGTTCTGTCTTGGAGGTAGCTTGAAATTCTGCAGACTGGGCACCTCCCCATGGTGTCATCACATAAAACAACATTCTAGTGTGGAAGAGGCAGAGAGAAGCTAATACCTCTCACGGGGATCCTTGCCCCTGGGGAAGGGCAGCTGGAACATTCAAATTCTAGCTGGCATAACGTTTGTTCTAATGTTTCCTTCTCCCTCTGTTTTCCCCTCATAGACAAAAACTTTAGCTGTGAGCAACACCAACACAACAAATGAGGTGATCCTAATGACCCTGGAAAAGCTTGGAATTAATGTGAGGTTTCATTTCATTTTATTTTTAAAAGTAGTCTAAGAAAGTTATGCAATTGGTGTTATTTAATTTATTTATTTAAAACCTCTGTATAGCATCCTTCATTATCTATCATCCAGGATGGTTTGTGATAATGAAAGGCACTCAGTAATTCTGTTGGCCATACAAATATGTTCATTGCATCACTGAATCGAACTTGGCTCCTAATGACTGCATGGACAAAACCTTATGTTTTATTAGCAACATTGCAGATGTGGTTTGCTACTGCATATTTTGCAGGCGTTTTTTGGCTAGCCATTAGATATTAGAAGAGCAGGTATTCCGTGGTGATATGCTAACCATATGCCAAACCAGCAACTTCACACATCCCACTTAGTCTTCAAGGACAAATAAGAATTCTGACAGGCAGCCTGTGACACCCGTTGTTTGGCTACTGTATTTAAAGTGTATTTAAAATGTTGTATTTTAAATGTGTGTATTGTATTGGTTCTGTTCTTGCTGTATTCCTTGTATTATAACGTAAGTATCAGAGTAGCAGGTAAGAAGTAGGTAAGACTCAAAGGATACCTAGGGAGGGCACAGCCAATCAGATGACGGCTGGTGCCAGGGAAGAGGTATTTAACCTACCTCCAAGGGTTCTATGCTTGGGAGTTCGGGGGGGGGGGGGGAAGTACATGTGTATGTGACTGCCTTGTGCCTGGGGGAAACACCAGTATAATTCCAGGATTTTAGAGCTTAGGGAGAAGGCCTAAGGCAGCGGTTCTCAACCTTCCTAATGCCGCGACCCCTTAATGGAGTTCCTCATGTTGTGGAGACCCCCAACCATGGGGGTAGAGCAGCTGGGAAGTGGGAGGGAAGGGCAGCGGAAGACTTGTCGTGACCCCTCTGAAAGGGTAGTTCGACCCCCAAAGGGGTCCCGACCCCCAGGTTGAGAACCACTGGCCTAAGGGAATCTTTACAGTAGCCTGTGGGGTATAGGTTACTGGGTAGGGAGTCTCTGAGGGGACTTTGATATTTTATTTATTTGATTGCCTGCTCCTGCAAGTTGTAAACAATAAACCATTTTCTTGTTTATTTCAAAAAGCCGTCTGCTTGCAGTATTCATTTGAGTCTAGTAGGCCTCGGGCCTAGAGTGAGGTAAAGTTGTGGTGGACTCATTAGCCTGTGGGGCTAGGGAAGCAATGGCCAATGCTTTTAATAATTATAAAACTAAATTTTATTTGTGAAACACTTACTAGTCCGAAGGAGTGAAGGCCTGCCCTGGCTGAAGGGGCGCCACACAGCCTAAATGTTGAGGTCCGAAAAGTAGTTAGTAGCAGGTAGAGGGGGCCCATAGTTTAAAACCCATAGTTTTAAGTGTGCTGGTCTGCAGGTACAGTCTGGGTGGCTGTTGGCAATGGGGCTGTGGGCTTTTCCTCAGAGTGCCAGTGATTCTATGAATAATACACATGTGAGAAGAACATGCTCCCCAAACAAAGATGGAAGCTGTTCTGCTGTTCTACATGGCACTCCTTTAGGGTCTAGCTATACAGGAGTTATAAAGCAGATTAATTCCAACTTTACATGTCACATTAAAAGTTGACATGCCATTTCTATCCTGCCATCTTTACCTTGAATTCTGTTATTTCTTAACAGTGAATTTTCTCCCAGTTTTAATAGCACAATCATGTTTTGTTCAGTTTTGCTTCTAAACAAGTTGCAGGGCTTCTTGGTTATCAGTAGGGGAAAATCTGAAGGCATTATTGACAACCCTGCCTCCAATTACTGTGTGGTTAGTTTGCTTTTGACCAAGTGAAAAGAAGAGGGTTGCACAACCACAGAAGGCCCGGAAGGGGAGACTCATATGAGAAAAATGCTTTTGTGCTGTAGGAGTAGTAAAACAAGTAAATAATCAGGAAAGGGTTATGTTGTCACAGGAGGACTGTAAGGGGAGATTTTGGGGAGGCAACAGATTGCTTTTGCGCTTGAGTTCTTATTTAACAAGAGCTCAGAAACGAGCATTGATTGGTGACCAGAAGTCACCTGTCAGTTGCTGGTGCGGGGAAGGGTTAATTTCATGGCTATTTATGAGCAGGGCAATTCATTACATGATCGTTTAATAAAGTTTTGTTTGTATTAGGAAAAATGCACATTCATCCTCCTACAATTTTTTGTGATCACCTCTCTAAATGGAATGAAAGCACAATTACTTTTTTTTAAAAAAAGCACATTCTAGTACTATAAACAACTTGTATGTAGTTAGGGCCTTAAGGTCTTTCTGCACTTATCAGGGGAAGTCTGAAACTTAGTGATTGCTCTGGGCTGGAACAATTCTGTCTGTACTGCAACAGCTGTTCCGGCCCAGTCCCAGATCACCCTCACTGGTATGAGCTTTGGGGTTAGCTTTTGAGGGCTCTGATAGCTAAGCATCTCTAAGACAGCTTAGATAAGTTTTGAGATGGGATTGTTCACACACCAATCTACTCCCCCACCCTCACATGAACATTCTGTCCTCAAAAGATGGATTAGAGAAAAGTTGGGAAGGAGAGAGCCACACAGTGTCTCTCTGAGGCACTTCTTGATGTGTCTGAACCCAGCCCTAGAAACAAAGGTTCCTAGCATAAGAACCCCCGGGAGACACATTTCAATGGCACATTTTAGGTGTCCCACTGAAATAGATTCCCTGATAGTCTGGAAAACAAAGGTACCTTCTGAAAGCTCCTGTATTCTGGATCACCCTTGTCATGCTCTGGATCCATGACCCACTCAGACTTGGCTCATAGAAATAGCCTTCGCAGCAGCAGAAAGGCTGCTTGCTGCTGCGCTGCTGGCATCACCAGCTTTGTTGTGATAGGTTTACCCAGGTTTCACTGGCACGATCCTGGTGGTCAGCCGCGTGTATGACTGACCTGATTAGACTAGAAAACGGGAGGGTAAATCAAGAGGCTGGAGTCAGGAATCAGGAGGAAATCAAGAGAGTGTTTTAATCTTGCCAGGGGTTTAAATACAGCCAAAAAAGGGGCTTGGGGGAAATGACATCGAGGCAACATCCAGGGAGGTGATTGGAGGAAGGCTGGGGTCAGTCAGGTCAGATGTCCTTGTGATGTCACATCCTCTGGTCAGTGGCGGGAAATATCTTCAGCTGGCAGAGAAGGACAGCTGTTCTTTTTTTCTCCACGTGGCTGAGAATGCCATTATGCCTGATCACAGGCAGCAGAAAGTGCGAGGTACCTTGGACAGCACCCAGCGTGTAATGTAAGCCTATGGGAATGGAAACTACCTTGCATTTTTATCCCAAGGCTTATAAATAGAGTGAAGGTCTGAAGTGGAAGCCAGGATAGGAAGGCTGTGTGGCCTAGTAGTTACTACACACCCTCACTGGTATGCCTCCTGATCAGGAGCCTCTTGATCTAAATTACACTGCTTCTAATGCAGACAATACTAGTGGTGGAGAAGATCTCCTGGATTCCACACTGACGTTGAAAAGAGAGACCTTTAGTGCACTTGCTAGTGCAGAAGAGGCCTTGATTATTTTGTAGGCAGCAAAACCTCCACAGGAGCAACTCTTACTGAATTTCAAGGCTAGCCCGCCAGCCCTATTCCCAGAGTTCTCAGGGTGAGTCCCAATAAATTCCTAATAAAAACAGATTAAAAGCATGGCTAAAACAATTGTAGCATCTCCCCCCCCCCCTTTATTTCTATTAGCCCATGCTTTAAGGCCATTGTGGTACACATTGATCTGTTTGTGAAGGTGGAAAAATAAGACACAATGCTTTTCGTTTCCCATTTTCTTTTCTAAGAGTGTTGGAAACTGCATTCATTCTATGAACTCTGGGTTTCTATTTTTAAAGGACTCTGAAAAACACTATCAGCTGTGGGTGAACTCTGGAAGAACAGGTGGCCTATATCCCCTTATTGGTAAGTTTTTTGGAAAGTATACTTTTATTCCATATTGTCCCTCCCTTAACCAAAAGGTTCCAGGATGGGTCACAATAATAATAAAATTATATATTTTTAAATTATTAAAAAATATATAATCCTCCCTTCCTGACAGGATAATACCCAGAGGAAGCTAAACCTCAAAGGCTTGGGTGAAGAGGTATATTTTAACGAGGCACCAGAAACCATTTAATGTTCTAGAGTCTGGGGACCACCACAAAAAAGGCCCTCTTGCATGTCCCTCCCCCCTGAGAGCGGAAGAACTACAAGAAGGCCCTCTCATTGAGATTTCATTACATGGGCCAGGTCCATATTTGTTCTTGATACTTTGTGTTGATGGTTTTAAAAGCAGGTAGAAAGAGTTGGTGTTCACAGAGCCTCTTCCCTTGCAAATGTAGCCCCATCATTTTCTCGTACTCCAGCCGCACTAGAAATTACAGTAATATTTCTCTTGGTATTCTGTTAGCGACTTAGTTGCCAGTGGCTCTTTTAAAATGTCTCTGATTTGATGTGAAGTGGGAGTTGTGCAGATGAATGTCAGAAGGCAAAATTATGAACCTTATTGCTTTAGCTTTCTTTACTGATTGTCATTACGCCCACAAACAGATTTCAGGTTTTATGGCTTCCAAGTACATTTCAAGCAATTCTGTGGAACAATTATTTTGCAAAAATGAACGGGCTTGTTCTCAGAACATGCCCACATTTCTTTTTTAATACCTCCTTTTTATTTTTCAGCATCATATTTTTCTTGGCCTGTGCCATTTTGCTGTTATCTAGGAATGTTGTAGGAACATCAAACTACCTCCCTGAGAAATCCAGAATTAGTAATCAGCTAAGGCCCTTTCAGCACTTGTCCTTATTCTGGATTATATCCCAGAACTGGACTTGCCATTCACATGCCATTTGTTTGTTTGCATTTTTTATCCTTCCCTATTAACTGAAGGATCTCAGAAAGTTATATCAATAAAAAATAAAAAATAAAATGAATGCCATTAAAACAATATCAGTGCCTGAAAGACAGCAGGGGAAGCTGTTTTCTCAGCCAGAGCCCATGGTAAATAGGTGTGTCTTCACTGATTTGTTGAATATATGTAGTGAAGATACCTGGCATAGCTCAGGGAAGAGAGTGTTCCACAGTCTGAGGGCTGAGTCTGCCACAGTCTGCACTAGCATACAGATGACAGACTCCTATTCTGAGACATTATCCAAAATAAGGCCCAGTGCAGAAACGGCCTAAGACACTTTGCTCCTGGAAGCGCCTGGCTAGTGTCTGTTAATGGTTCTTTCCCCAGAATCAGTGCAAGTTTTGAGATGGGATTGTTCACACACCAATGGCAAGAATGTGGGACTAAGGAGACATCTGCCATGCCCTCTGATGGTGCAGAACCACCATACATACCTTGGCAAGAGTGTGGGACCCAGAAGCCCCTTCGTTCAAATCCCTGCTCTTTTATGGAAGCCAAATGGCTCTTCCCAGCTATGGGTAAAACAGCCTCAATGCAAAGGGAAAGCCTAAAACAGTCAGCTGTGCCAGAAAATCCCAAGGTGAAGCAATTAAGGTAGTTGGATGGACCACAGGTCATCTTTCCAGCAGCTGTGGTCTTTTGTGAGATATATATATGCAGGATATAAATGTAAATATATCAGCGTGGCAGATGACCTACATTTAAGCATATGTTTCACCCAGTGGAGAGAATGCATGTCACACCTCAAAGGAGCCAGCTTTTTTTAAAGTCTCTCTTGAGGCTAAGGGTACTCTGGGTCATGGCTGAAAACATGTAGCCAAGCCACTCTGTGGTTGGGAATCGCTGCCCATAGTGTGATTGTCTATCTCAGGAAATGATAGCATTGGCACTGTCTTTCTCCTTTCTGAAATGCTGCCTGGTGGCCAGTTTTACTCCAATGTGCCTTGCAAGAAGGGAAGACTGTGGAACTGAACTGTAATTCTCTGCCAATATCGGCTCAAACTAGCATCTCTCCTATTTCATAGTTCCATGAAGGACCCTTGCAAATCTTAGACTCAGGAGCATCCACATTTCCCATCTTCATCTATTTTACAGTCTGATATCAGGCCCAAAGAAGGGAGAAATGAGATTTTTTTTTAAAAAAAACTTTTTTTCTATACAAGATCCACTTTTCCAAATAACAAATCTCCTAAAATCATCCTGCTTTTTTTTAATTTTCCCAAAATATTCATTGCTTAAATTATAAGTCTGTCTTATATGGCAGTGCATGGTATGATTGGGGAAGTAAGGAAAAAGAGTAATTGTGGCTTTTCAAAAGCAGCTCATTGATGGCTATTAATTTCAGAGAACAGAACGAAGTATAGGAATAGAGCATATTTAATTCCTTTCCTCACTGGGTCTTGTTCTGACATATGTCCTGGAATAGGGGCCTACCATCTGTAGGCTAGTGCGGAAAACAGGATTGACTCAGTTTAGTAAGGAACTGTTTTAGAGAATAAGGATTTCTGTGGTATTCTTAGAAAATGTTTCTTTTAATTGAACATTCTCTGAAGGGCTTCAGAAAAGCTGCCACTAATAGGTTAACTTTGTGCCTCTCAAACGACCGACCAACAGATGTCTCTTGTAACCTATATCCAGCTTGATTCCCCTCCATCTCTCCCAGTTTTGCTCGGTCAACCGAATGATGGACAGGGCCCCAAGGTTCTGTCTCTTTAAGGATCCCATAGGGACCTTAGAAATTGGGGGGGGGAAAGAACTTCACCTGAGGTAAAAAAATTTGGGCTATAGTCTTCCTTCAGACCTAGGAAGGAAGATTTGAACTGTTAAGTCCTCAGGGAGTACCTGGGGGACAAAAATACAGTCGGGGGAAGTAGCCAGCTGGAGTGGTCAGCTAAAAATTATGGCGTACTGTGCCCTAGAAACCTCCATAGGGGTGGACAACGAGCAGTGCAGGAAAGGAGTCTTTAGACTCCTTAGAATTGGGGGCTGGTGCTGGATCTGCGCAAGCCTTGTAAATAGACAGTAATTTACTAAACCAAATTAAAGCCTTAGTAGAGGCTGTAGTTGGTGCTAAAAAAGACAGTAAAACATCACGATCCAGATCTTCTTCTGCCTCCTCCTTGAGGTCTAATAGACCTAGAAAGCATACAAAAAAGAGATACCATTTCTGTGACAGATCACAATCCAGAGGCCGTAGTAGACTAAGGTGCTCTTGTGACAGATTTACTTCAAGAGAAAGGAGGGAAGTGATTTCTCAAGGAGAAACGACAAACTCTAAAAGATCTGGTGGGGAGAAGGATGGCGATTCCTATATTTCTGAGGAATCAAATTTTGATTTGGACACTGGTAAGGCTGGATCAACTTCAGCTAACCTGAGGCTATATGCCCGGGAGGAGTGCCCCCCATTGGATATTTTAATGAATATGTTTAAAGTCAAACCAGTGCCTCAGGAAATGGAGGAAGAGGCACAGTTATTTCTTTTGCACACACACACCCTGACTCAGTACAAGGTGTTCCCGATCCTGAAACATTTTGAACAGATTGTGACTGAGGAATGATCTACTCCAGCAACTTCTAAGTGCATACCTATAATTCCAAAAAAGTTTTTTGCCTGTAGTGACAAAACTCTGAATGTATGGATGGTACCCAGTATGCTTCAACCCATTTTGGAACTGGTTTCGAACCAGATTTTGCATAAAGAAAATGGGGCCAGCCTCCACAAAGACAATAGGAACAGAAAGTGAAATCTTCTTTGAAAAGAGTTTTTGAATCATCGTCCGTGGCTGCTAGAATTTCCGCAAACCTCTCTGTTTTTGCCGGGGCCTGTGTGTGGTGGTCTGACGAACTGATAAGAGGAACCAGGATTGTCGAAACAAGCAAAAACAGCACTAAGAGACATGTGTAGGGCCACATCAACTTTAGGCAAATGGGTCCTGGATATAGTAACCAATGGTTATTGTATTCCTTTTAGAGTTTTACCTAGAGATAGGAGAGTTGTTTCTCAACTTCCTAAATCTAAGGAAAAGAGATATTTAATTGTCCAAGCTGTTAATAAGTTACTTAAACATGAAAGTTATTGAAAAGGTGCCTTCTGCCCATAAGGGACAAGGAATTTATTCATTATTGTTTTTCGTTCCTAAAAAAGATAAATCTCTGATAGCTATATTGGATTTGAAATTCCTGAATAAATTTGTGAGAAATTACTCATTTTAAATGGAATGCCTGGGCAATATCAGATCACAAATTTTACTGGGGTCATACCTAGCCAGTCTGGATTTAGAATCTGCATACCACCATTTGGTGATTAATCCAGAGTCTGACTATAGGCGATTTTTACATTTTCACTAAGGCTTAAATCATTACCAATACAGCTCATTACCATTTAGAATCGGCTCAGCACCTAGACTGTTCACAAAAATTCTAGGTTTGTGTATCAATCAAGTTTGGTTAGCAAGAATGTCAGTGTATTATTATTTGGACGATATTCTTGTGCAAGCTAATTCTTTACAAGAAGCAGAAGAAGCAGTACGCTTGACTATGGGAGTAATCTTGGCTCATGAGTTTCTAATTAATGAGAAGAGCTCACTTACTCCTTCTCAGCAGTTGACTCTTTTGGGGGCACTCTTAGACATGGAGAGAGATATAGTGGCTTCAACTCCTGAAAGAGTCAAGGAACTAGTACTCATGGCAAATAAATGTACTCCAGACTCCCAGAACAGAATTAATGACAGCGTCTTTACTGGGCAAAATGATATCGATGATAGATCTTAGCATGTGGGTCTGTTGGCATACTAGACCTTTACGATGGTTTTTATTACAATATACAAATCAAATTTCTAGGGGTACTAAGATAAACTTAGCTCTCCCACTTGACCACCCTAGTGTGGTGATCTACTGAAAACTTGTCTCATGGGGTTCCAATTGCTGATCCTCCTTGAATTAAGGTAACAACTGATGTCAGTCTTTAGGGCTGTGGAGGAAACTGCTTTGGACGAACAGCACAGGGCATCTGGAATGAGAAAGAAAAAATGTTTCAAGTTGATTGGTTGGAGTTAAAATCTATATTCTTGTGTCTACAGGCCTCTGAAGTTTTGATTAGACATAAACATGTGCTAATTGAAACTGATAATATCACAGCTAAGGCTTGCATAAACAGGTAGGGGGGTACCAGGTCTCCTGCTCTGATGGAATTGTCAAATGAATTATTTATTTGAGCTGAAAATAATTTAGAATCTCTCTTGGCTATTTATATTCATGGAAAAAATAATGAATTGGTAGACAAGCTGAGCTGGGACAGATGTCGCAAGCTGAATGGCATCTTGACCCGAACATGTTCTCAACAATAGCTTATTGGTGGAGTTGCCCAGTTGTAGATCTATTTGCAGCTCCACAAAATGCTCAAATAGACACATTTGTGACCAGACAAAGGGTACAGGAGGCATGGGCAATGGACAGTCTGTCAACAGCTTGGCCAGAGGGGCTTCTATATGCGTTTCTGCCACTTCCTCTTATTCACAGATTTCTTCAACATGTGAAGCAGGAAAGGGCGGAGGTGTTATTGGTGGCTCCCTTCTGGCCATGGAGGCCATGGTTTCCGTTGCTGAGTTACATGCTGTTGGAGGAACCACTGGCTCTGCCTCAGGAGACAGGTCTTCTGAGACAAGGGGAGGTGGTACATCCAGATCCATCATATCTAAAACTGACGTTGTGGAGGGTCAGCGGAGCTGTCTCAAAGAGTTGGGGTTAGATGACTCCACCATCAACATTATGATAGCTTCTAGGAGGCCATCATCTAGACTTTTATATAATGCTGTGTGGAAGGCATTCATACATTGGTGGCCTACACATGAAGCTGATCTTTTTAACGCTCCCCTACAATAAAGTTATAATAAAGGCTTAAAATTAAACGCACTCCGTAAACAAGTGTGTGCTATTTCTGCTATGTTAAGAGTTTTTTCCTGTACCAAAATATACGTCTGATAAATATGTAAGAGCATTTTTGACAGATGTGAAAAACATTGCTCTACCTGTGGTCCACAGATATCCTAACTGGAGTTTATACTTGGTCTTATCAGCACTGAAGAGACCTCCATTTGAACCAATCCATAAAGTATCTTTGAGGATCTTGTCATACAAGTTAGCCTTTTTGGCAGCGATGACGTCAGCTAGCTGGGTATCAGAATTAGCGGCCCTTTCAATAAAAGAAAATTTGATGTATTTTTACACCATTCTCAGTAGTATTAAAACTTGACCCTACATTCCAACTAAAAGTAGATACTAACTTTAACAGAGAGAGGGAAATTCATCTTCCCTCTCTATGTCCTAATGTGGTACATTCTTTAGAAAAATCATGGCATACCTAACATGGCCGCCTGGCCATGTTAGTTTATATGGATAGCACTAAAAATATTAGGAAATCTTCTAGTCTATTTATCTGTTTTCCTCCTAAAAACATAGGCAATAGAGCATCAGCTAGAGTAATTGCAGCATGGTTGAGAGCTTGTGAGTCACTAGCATATAAGTCCAAAAATGTATTCCTTTTGAGGCCAGTTATGGCTCACTCTACAAGATCAGCTGCAACTTCAGTGGCTTTTCTGAAGAACGCAGCAATACAGGAGATTTGCAATGCTGCGGTGTGGAGTACTCCGTCGACATTTACCAGGCATTATAAACTATATAAATACAGATCAGCAGAGGCAGCTTTTGGCAAAACGGGATCCTTCCTATGGTAGAATGGATGACTCAGGGGGGGTTAACCACAATTTGGTCCCTCCCTACTTTGGACGTGTGCTTTGGTACGTCCCATTAGTAGCAACATTTCTGAGACCCTTCAGAGAATGAAACATTGGACTTCCCATGAAGGTTCATTCTTGAAGGTCCTCAGAACAAGTTGCATCCTCCTTGGGTGATGGACATTAAAATTGTGTGTTCTTTTGTCATAGGAGGAGATGAGAATGGTGGAACCTTGCGATACTGGGAGAGATGGCGGGGTATCCAGCCAGATATAGCTTACAAGAGACATATGTCATTCGTATGTTTGAGAGGCACAAAATTAACCCATTAGTGGCAACTTGTTCTGAGGACCTGCAAGAATGAACCTTCATGGTAAGTCCAATGTTTCAGTATTCTGTGCAAATTAAATTCTCTTCCTCTTTTTCCCTTTCTTTTGAGCAGGACATGAATATCCATTTGAGATTAAAATGAACCACTTTTTTGACACTTTGCCTTGGATTCAGAGAACCAAAACCAGTCCCAGTGCTGTGGAACTTCATGAGGCTTTCCTGGTGGAGCAGCTGCCCCGAAAACATCAGTGCCAGTTTATACTCAAGCCAAGTCGCCTGGCTGCTGGCCAGCAACTAAACGGTGAGCTTCTCTACTTAACAGAAAACTTGTTCACAGAACATTTTTAGATTAACTCTGCCAGGGAAGGCCAGCATTTCTAGGAAATGGGTAGAAGAAAGCACCGGAGCAAAACAGAGAAGAGACTGTGCCAGACAGATTCTTTTGCCAAGGCATAGCTAGGGTATCCTAAGAATTCTTTTCTTATTAGACTAAACTTTACATGAAACCTAAAAATATAAGTGGAGCCCATAGCTATAGCCCATGTATTCCAGCATCCTGTCTCCAGTGGCCCACCAGTTGTTTCTGGGCTTTCTTGAGCAGGAGTCAAACGCAGTACTGTCATCTGCACTTGACTCCCCAGAGAATGGCATTTAGAGGCACCCTGACTTTGTAACCTAGAGGTGGTATCTAGGCATCAATTTTAGTAACTAATTCAAAGCTAGACGTGAATATTCTCAGAAGACGGGTTATCTCTATGCTATTCTGCAAGAAAGCAGCAGATGGTACCACAAAGTATAAAAACTCCTGATTTGGTGCCCTTTTGACAGTCCTTCTGTTGCTTTCTGCAAGATAGTGTGGACTTCTTTTTCAGTGTATAGACTTGAGGCCTGTGAGATATTTACCAACGAGAATTTGGCCCAAGAGGGCCCTAATCTCAAGCAGGGAAGCATTTCTGTCAGCTCCCTACCAACTTTGAGAATTTGGCCCAAGAAGGTCCAGACCTCAAACAAGAAAATATCTCCTGTCAGCTCCCTACCAAACGGCTTGCTGCCTGCACTGAGTCGATCCTCTCTTTCAAAAAGTTTGTGGAGCGACTGGCTGGAGCCTCATTAATTTCAACTATCATCCAGCCAGGTTACATCTTCTCACAGCGTGAGAAAAAGGACAGTGACATCTTGCCCTCACAGAGTAAGGATCGCAGCCAACAGAATCCGGTAACAAGGGCCCACCTAACCCTTGCTGTGAAGATCCTGAGGTGAATTTATACACCATGTCAGATCCCACAACTGCTGCCTTAGCAGTGGCTCCAGGAAGCTGCCAAATGCAAGGGAATGAGGCAACACCATTCTCTCAAGTATTTTTGGCTGAGATCAGACAAGCAGTGGCTAGGGTGAATGTTGGATTTTTATAAGTTAAAGGCCCAGATTGGTTCTGAGTTAGAAGACCTCTCCCCCCGCCCAAGTGTTATGGCTCCCTCATTGTGTCAGTTAATCCTGCCATGGGAGAAGATGAGGCCCCACCTTGGAGGACCTGTTTGGAGCCGAGTCGACGGACAACTAGTTGACAGCTCAGCCACAAGCACTCAAGAAGAGGGCAGTGGCTGATATTTCTTCTCAAAACTCTCCCCAATCTCCTCAGTGACCTAAGAAGAAATTAGCAAAGACTAAGCACTTAGAACAAGCAAAAACCACTAAAGGCAATGCCAGGCGTACGTACCTCTCCTACAAGAGATAATAGAGATGCGCAGCAAGAGCAAGAGCAGGTGGGAGACCGTGGACATGTGCAATAGCCAGGAACCATCTAAAAGCACCAAAACCCTGACTTCCACCCATGCAAACACTGTTCAACCTGTTGAAACAACACCTTCCAGGTCATGTGCAGGTGTGGAATGCCAGGGACTGAATGAGGCAGGAACTCCTTTCCACCCTTTACCACCACGTGTGCCAGAATGCACATCCAAAAGCAACAAGAATAAATAAACCCAACAATTGAAGGAATGGAACAAATCCAATTCGGAGACCACAGAGCCCTGTTGACCTGAGCGAGCACCGGCCAACAAGATAGCGGAACGCCCATCCACCAGCCGAATGGCTATGAAATGATCACCTCCTAGCAGAACAGCAACAAAATCATCCAGCAACAGAAAGTCATGAGACCTGGAAGACTGAGACTCAGATCTCTCTAGTGCTGCTATAGACTCAGCTGTCTTAGAGGGAGAGGGAGAGCTTGAGGACAATGACAGTGATGAGCAACTGGGATTCTGGGGAAGATGGGGAGAAAGGATGGATGGATCTAAAAGAAACAGGGAAAGAAGCCTTGTTCCCACATCTTTTTAAATTAGAACAATTCCCTAATCTTTTACTAAAAATGTTAGCCACACTTTCATTGAAACCTGTGGAGGTAGTGCCAGGGTACTTAGCCTCTGAGCAGGTTAATCTATTAATGGCCCCATCCAAGCAATACCTGGTTTCTCCCCTCCCAAAAACCTTCAAACAACTGATTTTGAAACAATGGAAAAATCCATCTAAATCTTCAGGTTTATCATCTGTGCCAAAAACCTTACTTGAATTGGAAGGGCAGGATTCAGACATCTGGGCGGTTCCCCTTATAGATGGCCCTACTGTCTTGGCCCTACTGTCACAATTGGCAGTGCCAATGGCAGGAAATACCTCATTAAAATTTCTAGGGGACTGCCGCATGGAATCTATGCTTAAAAAATGCTTTGAACAAAACTCACTATGCATGCAAACCAATGCAGAACTGTCATTATTCACAGGAGCTGCATATAAATGGGCTGATTCATTAATTGAGGAAGGTGTTTTACCTTCATCTACAGTTCAGCCAATCAAGTATATAAGAGTTCTAGCATTAACAGCTGACACCGCATTGGATGCGATGCTAATGTCCACCAGTTTCAACTAGAAAATCCCTATGGCTAAAATTCTGGCAAGTGGACACTCAAGCCAAGAATAATGTAGTGAGTGTCCCTTTCATGGGGAAACGTCTTGGAGATGAAGCACTTAAAGATGTGTTAATTGAGGGCAAGGGCAAGAAGAAGACAATGCCCACATTCTCTCCATCTCTCAAAGGTAGAGACAAAAGATATCCATCCTACAAAAGATGGTTTTCCCCATCAAAACATACTTTTCAGGGTCAAAAGAATGATTTTCATCACTATAGGGAAGAGTTTGGGGAAAGCGGTAACAAATCCTTTTGGGAAAAGCCTAAATCCCAGGCTAGGCCTGGAGCTTCAAATAGAGGGCCTTCCTTTCGTTAGCCAAAGTAAGGAGGACCACTCAACTAAACACCCACCTATAGGCAGGCAGTTAAAAGTTTTCAGGTCTCAATGGCAACCAGATGGTTTGGGACACTGGATTTCAGAAATTGTTAAGGAAGGTTATAAAATTGAATTTGAATCTTTTCCTCCATCACATTTTGTTCAATCCTTGAAAGGGATTTCTTGGACCAAGAAAAGGGAGGTTATGAAAGCTCTGGCAAAATTAATTACAATTGGGACAGTTGTACCTGTTCCAGCAGAGGAATGGGGTAAAGGCATTTATTCTTTTTTTCTATGTAATACCTAAGAAAAACGGAGGTTGGAGATCCGTCTTAGATCTTCAGTATGTAAATAAGCTCATTCCTCATGTTAGGTTTAAAATGGAAACCTTACAAACCCTTAGAACTGCAATTGCACCTATCGATTATCTTTTTTTTTCTTTTGACCTGTCTGAAGCTTATATGGATATTGTAATTCAGGAGTGTTCGAAAAAGTTCCTATGGTTCACCCTGGGGTCAAGCCATTGGCAATTCTCACTTCCATTTGGTATCGTTCAGCTCTTAGAATTTTTTCATGGGTCCTCTGTTCACTGGTCCAACAGGCAAGATGGCAGGGGCTAACACCTTTCCTTGCCTTGATGATATCCTGGTGACAGTGCCATCTAGAGGACAAGCTCAGCATGACATCCAAGTAGTAAAAGAAATGCTAGAATCACATGGTTTCATAATAAACCACAAGAGAAGTTCTCAGCCCCCTTCTAAGACTTTAATTCACCTAGGGGCACCGATAGACACAGGCAAGAATGCCATTAAACCATCATCAGACAGAATAGAACTCATCACCTCTAGGGCCTTGTCTCTTTCACATAAAAGAACAGCTTCTTTGAGTTTTCATCTTTTCTGGGGAAATTGATATCTGTTATTGATCTGGTCCCTTGGGCTAGATTTTGAGCATGCCCACTGCAGTGGTTGCTACTTCCCTACTCCCCACAGATTGCATAGAGGATTCACAAAGTGATACCCATATCTAAAACTGTCGAGAAATCCTTAAAATGGTGGGCTTCAACAGAGAATCTATCTGTAGGATGTCCAATAGCTACCCCTGAGAGAGTGGTAATAACCACAGACACCAGCCTTCATGGTTGGGGTGCCCATTGCCTGGGCCAAACCACACAATGGAAATGGTCTACAATGGAAAGAACCCAATCTGTTAATTGGCTGGAATTGCAGGCTATACATTTAGCCTTAATGCCATTACCCACTTACTTACTGGTCAGTTATGACCAATAATTCCATGGCACAAGCCCATATTACAAAACAAGGGGGAACAAGATCTAGCTTGCTTATGGCTCTATCGTCTTAAATTTTCTTGTGGATAGAATGTAACCTAGCCTCTAAATATGTATTGCATATTCAGGGATTGGAAAATCAGCAAGCAGGCATTCTAAGCCAAAAGAAGCTTCTGGCAGCAGAATGGGCCTTAAACCCGGAGGTCTTTTCAGATATGGTGGATGATGGGGCCTACCCCAAATGGACCTCTTTGTGTCACTGAGCAACAACCAGGTGACCCAGTTCTTGTGTCGATACAGACATCCTGCAGCAGAGGGAGTGGATACTCTTTCTCTTCCATGGCCTTGAGGATTGCTTTATGCATTCCCCCCACTTCCTCTGCTACCAAGGTTTCTTGCAAGACTCAGAACCTCGATACCTACAGTGATTCTGCTAGCACCTTTATGGCCATGCAGACCTTGATTTGCGCAAATCAAGGCATTGGCCAAAGACAGACCAATTCCCTTACCCACTCATCCAGACCTATTGGTGCAGGAAGGGATTTGTCATCCCAATCCAACATGGATGCAGTTGAATACCTGGCTGCTCAGAGGTGATAGCTGATGATGGTGTGACTATTTTAATGCATTTTAGCCTGTTTTTATTAATATTTTTTACTGCTATGACCCACCCTGGGCCTTTTGGGTCAAATTAAATTAAATTAATAAATCTTACTGTCAAATGACACAATGCTTTTTTTTTTTTTGCTAAAAAAAGAAAAGAAAGGATGACTGTGGTACAGTAATGTAATTGTGGCATAAATCGGCCTTTTCATACTTCGATGTGCAGTACAGGTGGGGAGAATTCCTGCACCATGCATCTGCACCACATGGAGGCATGAAACAGTTAAAACTATACTAGCCACTGGGCTGGTATAGCCCAGCAAGCTGCCATTCACACCTCTCCCAGAAGGAGGCACAGGTGGAGCATGTGGCTAGTGGCACACACGTGATTACATGCTCTGTCTCCTGGTCGCCATGGCAATGTGCAGGCGCACTAGCGCCAGTGTCAGGGTTCTACGACGGCCGCCGTAATGGCAGCCATTAGTTCAGTGCAGGCTAAGTTTCTAATATTTGGGGGCTTCTGCAAGTGGACTTAAAGCATGCCAACACTTCACCTCTCAGAAACAGGGGCAAAGTGCAAAAAGGCCCATAGTAGTTATTATGAAATATAAATGGCAGGGAAAAAAAATTTCCTGAGCTTATGCTGGTGTGTTTTTTTTTGGGACTTTGTTTTGCTTTTCATCATACATTTACTCCAGAAAGGGGGTGCCAGCTTCAGTTGCTGTTGCTTTTAAATCCCTCTTGACAGCTAACGCTTGTGAGTGCATGCTCACACACAGACCATCTTGACATAGATCTTTATGAAAGATTTATAGTAATGTAACCGTTCACCAGATTAGACACACTCTAATGGATTGGGTTTGCGCCTGGGAGGGCTTTCTTCCTTCAAAGCATGCAGTAGGCTGCATTTGCCTTACTAGCTTCTGGCAAGCTACAGTATTTGAAAAACCTAGGTCCTGTTTTCCTAGAGACGGTTGTGAGTTTTTTCATTGTTGCATAGCTACAGAAGCACCCCCTAGTGGCTCCTTGGTGTTACAATAAAAATAATTGCTCAGGATGAAATTGTGTGATTTTTATTATTGTGGATGGCTAGAAACTTAAGAAACAGATATTTATTTCAAGCATTTGGAGCCCTGCCAATTGTCGTTATTTGGATGAAGCTCTATGCTGTCCTTAAGGACTTAGTAAAAAGCATGGTAGTTAAGAATTTGTAGATGAGAGTTCAATATATAGACTATTTACATTCTAAAATAGTAGCAGTGGTGAAGGTGAACAGACATTAATATGATAAATGTTCAAAATGTAGACTACTGTGAACTCACAACAGAAGCAGGATATAATTAATCTTTTTAATGTTCTTGCCATTGCATGGCTTTCATAAGGGACTTCCATTTCTGTTATTGTTTTTCTCAGAGTGAACATTTCAGGTGTAATATTTTTTCCACTCGCCTTATGAGAGCTGTCCAACTTCTCCCAGAAATTTCCAAAATTTTTGTTCGTATAGTAAGGAGGTTGACAAATGGCTTCCGAGTAAATATGTATTGCTTTGAAAACAAGTCTTTTTGACTGACACTTCCAAGTGCACGAATTGACTACAAAAAGGTATTTAAATGGTTCAACATGAAAGAAATTTGGTTCTTTTTAAAGAGCTAATTTTCTTCCATATTTTGGTTGGTATATCTCCCAACATTCGCTTTACTGGAAAGTCTTTTGTAACAATGCTCTCAACTTCAACTTCAAATGAGATACATTTTATTTCTATGGTTCACCAAACATCCGAATACTACTGTGATCTTTTTAAGTGCAGCAAACCCTAATAAACTAGTCTTAAGCATGAAGAAGCATCATAACCTGTGAAATGACAGTTACCTTGCAATGAGACAACTTTTTTCTCCTCAGAGCTATGTCAGAAGCCAATTAAAAGGAAAAGATCTATGAAAAGATGGGCCTTCTGGAGGGGATCAGTTAACCCACTGGACAATGCACCAGTGTCTCCAACATCTCCTTTGTCAGGAAAGCTCTTTGGTCTTTCACTTCCAGAGATCTGTGAGAATGATAACCTGCCTAAACCAGTCTTGGTAAGTCTCCCAGGCATTTTGGAGCTAATGACTGAATCTGAGTGGAAGATTTTTAGCGAACTCCAGTGATCTCTCCCGATGGATCCATCAAAGCTCAAAAGGAAGTTCTTGGCAATTGCTTATACAGCTGCTGTTGCATTTATTGTCCTAAGATTTTATAGCTATAAGTATTCATGTGCCATCCTGTATGTGTGCCATAGCCCCATTTACCTGAGGATAGCGGGACTATAAGGAAGTCCCGTCACTGGATGAAGGACAAGGTGTGTGAAAACAATACAGAGACAACAACCAACCATGCATGTTTAGCGTTGTCTGTGGCAGAAGATTTAAATGGTATTATATCAGAAAACTTCCAGAATAGTTTACTGCAGAGTGAAGATGGGGTAAGGACAAGACAGGGTTTCTGTGATGACTGGGCAGAGTGGGTGGTGTATTTTCAGCGAGCTATGCAGCTAAAGCAACATGTGAACAGGTCCTGGGTTCTGAATGGTTTTATTGTGTTCAGTCATCTGAATAACTGTATTATGTTTTTCCATTCAGTTAGTTGTTGATGATGTGCATTGTGCTATTAAAAGCTGCCTTGAGGCTTGAAGTAACCAGAGGAATAAATTGTACATGCCCATAATATTGTTTAACAGAAGTTCCCTGCAACTGCCAAATTTACCCCGTGTGAGGAGAGAGCTGGAACTGAATTAAAAATGGGGTTTCCTGTTAAAAATTAGTTGCTGACATATGTATGGCTGTGATTCTGCAGGATATGCTCTCCGTTCTGTATGAAGAGGGACCTTTCACTAAAGGCATATTCAGACGGTCATCAAATGCAAAGATCTGCAGAGAACTGAAGGAGAAGCTCAATGCAGGAGATGAAGTGGACCTACGTTGTGTGTCCATTCTTGTGATAGCCTCTTTGCTTAAGGTACTAGAGAAGCATCTCTGTTCCATCCACTCTTCTTTCTTCTGAGCCAATTTGGCCTTGTAGTTACGAGTGCCAGACTCGTATCTCGTAGTCACCCAGTTTGAATTTTGCATTCCACGAAGCCAGCTTGGTGACCTTGGTCTAGTCACAGCTCCTTTCTAAAGTCTCACTAGCCTATTTCACAGGCTGTCTGCTGTAGGGAGAAGAATAGAAGTTTGTCAGTCACTCTGAGTCCCCTTGAGGGGGAGAAAATACATCAGCAAAGTAACAAGCTGTTTTCTTTCAGTGTTAAATAACTCAGAAAATTCACCTTTGGGATAGATAATGTGGAAAGAAAATGGCTGGTCACTTTGCTGATGTGTTCTCTCACTCTGAAGGCGGACTGAAGCTGGATTAAACCTTAGGTGTGACCACAGACTTAGAGACAGAGAATGGAGGCAGGTTCATTTCCAATTACAAGTGTGGTAGAAAAAAAGTAGAGTTGGCTTTTATACCCTGCAAATCTCTCTGAAAATGGAGTAAAGCTGGATTAAACCTTAAATGTGACCAGATCTTCAGTCTTTTTCTTTTTTCTACTCTCAGCCTTTCTGCATGTCTGCAGAATATAGGAGTCCGTCCCCCCCTTGCTGGTGCAGTTCCTCCACAAAGAACAGAGCGTGATCCAGATCAAGGGGCCTTTGATTACCAGGTCTTACTGGCAGACCACTGTGGCCTAAGGCAAGCCTCCATGTTTAGGACTACTGGGGGACTCATTGTGCTGGCATGTGATGACTCGATCCCCCTTCCTCCCTTGCGTGGCCAGCGTTGACAAAGTAATACAGGCGAGGAAGCAGCAATCAAGTCGTAGAGATCCACTGCCTGCCAATGAGCTGGTGTCTACATTAGAACTAGACCCCTCCCTTGTCCAGGCGTCCCACTCCAGAGGCTTACAACCAAGCCTTCCCCCTGAAGTAGCAAAATAAACACTAGTGTAATATAACACTATTTGTTATTTACAAGTAAATAGAATAAATAAATAATTAAATGATAGCAAAATGTAAAGGTTGTTCAACGTTGCTTAAATAGTCCAAAAGAACAAAAGGTTACATAATAGGGTTCAACTTAGCTCTCCCCCATGCTAATCCAATGTAAGTAAAAGGAATAATAAAAGCCTCCAGCCCCAAAAGGAATTTTTCAGGTTTTCAGCTTGAAAGTCCTCCTTAAAACAAAGCCCCAAACTCTAGCAGTAAAGCTAACTGCTAGCTAAGAATCTGCTTCTACCCTCTGCCCCCTAATAGCAAGCATGAGGCCTAGAAGCCTGAGGTCCTCCAACTCCCCTGCTGACCTTTCCCCAGCAAAATCCCCCAGAGAAAAGATACTCACAGCTCTGATCTCCTGCCTTATATAGCAAACAGATCCTAGCACTCTGATTGGCTGTAACTAGTGGTTACTGAGGGAAACTCCTTCCTCCGGCCACTCTAGCTTTCTAAGTCCCTGGGAAGTTTTCCCTCCAATTTCAGCTTGTAGCCAATGACTGCAAGGTGCCTGGGACATTTTTTCCCTGCATTCTGCTGCTTGCAGCAAAGGCTTGCAAAGGCTTATGCAATCTTTCTGCTCTTTTTGCAAGCTGCAAAAATGAATCCGTCACATAGTGCAACAAAGATACTGCCAAAATAGGTTCCTGGGGCTCTGAGGCTATGAATCTTCATTTCTAGTCCTTCATAGTCCTCAGAGGCCAGCCTTGAAGCTCATACGAACTTCATGACTAATGTGAGGGTTGATCTGGACAAACGCCATCACGCAGACCCTGCTGTTCCAAACCACACTGTGCCGCAGCGTGGACCAGTCAATTTCACTGGTCCAGATCCACTGATCCCAATCGCACCACAATAGTGATAAAAAGCCTTAAGTCAAACTTGTAGTAATCTACAGCGAGTCTTAATTACAGCATCCTAAAAGATGTGTAGGGTTCTCATAGCATTAACTTTGCATCTCCTTGCTAAAGATTTCCTGCAATCCGCTAAGTACAAAGCATGCAGCTATATAAAAAATCCTGAGCTAGTTCTACAATATGTTCCATCTTATTTTTTTAATTAATTGTATTTTTTTACAACCGTATAACAAACTGTAATAAAATAACAGTGTTACTATATTTACAAAGTTAGTAAACAACAACAACATAATTAACAAGCTGCAAAGCATCAGTTTCTCAGTGTAAGGCAATGTCCATAGGTGTCAGGTGTTATTCCAAGAAGACAAGATGGGGGAAAGAAGATTTCAGTCTTGTATTCAGGAAGATAGGTGGATATGATTCATTCAGAAGTCAGTGTGTAATTTGGCTGTTTTCAGGAGCAGAGACCAGTGTGCTACAAACCAATCTCGAGAGCTGGGTTGGAACATGAGTTCAGACTTTTCGAGTTTGTAAATCACTCATTAAAGTCCATGAAAGGCTGAAGCTTTGTTTGTTTTTTTACACACCAGAGTTTCAGCTTTTGTGTGTTTATATCTATAAATTCAAGCAAACAACCAAACAAAATTCAGTGTAATTTTCAATTTAGTCTAAAAGTAGACATTTGTGACTCAAAATTCCAAAGCATTTATTTTACTTGGTTTTGGTTTTTGTCTTAGAATAGCCATAAAGCTAAGAGAGACTAGACAATCAATTCTGGTTAAAATTAAGCTACTTGGGAGAGTTTAAATTGGGATAATTGGGGGCATGAGATAATTGGCTTTTAGAACATTGCATTATTAATGAACTTAGCTGATTTATTTAATTGGATTGCCACAGTAGTTTTGAGAAGAAGGTTTTACTTAAAAATGATGAAGTGTATAAAGTTTTGCAGCAGGGTTCTTACTTGAACCCAGACCTTGCCTGTATGGGATGCTGGCTGCTATATAAACGGTGGGGGTGGGGGTTGATATGTATTCAATTTATTAGCCCTTGCTTCCATTTACTCAGTAGGAAACATAAGAGCATAAGAGGAGGCCTGCTGGATTGGACCACAGCCCATCTAGTCCAGCATCCTGTCTCACAGTGGCCCACCAATTGCTTCTGAGCATCTCAAACAGAAGACAAAGACAAAACCTTCACCTGCTTTCAAATTCCTGCAGGTGGCCTTTAGAGGCATCCTGCCTGTCTCTCGAGCCTGGAGGACGTACCTAGGCATCCATTCTCGGAGTCATTGATAAACCTCTCACTCATGAATGTGTCTAACCCTTTTGTAAAGCTATATAGGTTGTTGGTTGCTACCATTTATACTGACAGCAAATTCCATAGACGGATTAACCTCTGGGTAAAAAAATACTTCCCCTTTTCTGACCTAACTCTCCTACCCATCAGCTTCATAGAGTACTCCCTGGTCCTAATGTAGTGCAATAAGAGAAAATATTTTTTCTCTATTCACCTTTTCTATGCCATGCCTGATCGTATATACTTAAGTTAAGTCCCCTCTTAAATGCTGTTTTTCCAGGCTGAAGGGGCCTAGACATTGCAGTCTGATTTCGTAAGGGAGGTGTTCAAGCCCCTTAATCATTTTAGTTGCCCTTTTCTTCACGTTTCCTAGTTCCGCAGCGTCCTTTCTGAGAATTGTGCACAGTAGTCCAAATGTAGCCTCCGTTGAGCTGTCCACCAGAACCCCAAGATTCCTTTCCTGGGAATGGAACTATTGAGATCTAAAAGGTTAAAATGTCTAAAGAGGACCAGATCATCTAAAGGCAGACTCGTGAAAATCCTGTTAGCTATAAATACCAAAAGAAGACTTGAACTGTGTTCTGCCGCAGGTTAATAGTCTACTATATAATGCCCATTTTCCTATAAATGGTCACTCATGCGCTTTATTCTTTTTTTTTTCCCTGCCAATCAGGATTTCCTCCGCAATATACCTGACAGTATTTTTTCATCCCAGTTCTGCAATGAGTGGATTTCCTTAATGGATCAGGGCAATGATGAAGAAAAAATAAAGCACATCCAAAGGTAAAATTCTTATTGTAGTCTTCTCTGGTGTTTCCAGAGGATTCGGGGTGTCGGTCTCTGTTTAACATCGAGCATAAATATAATTATTTTCTTAGTGTGATGTTGGACTCAAAGTACAAACCACAAACTGAAAAAATCAGTCAGTTTTTTATCACATGAAAGACCAAAAAAGGTGCCTTGTAATTAGAGCATGATGCTTTCAGTCATCTTGAGGGCAGCATAGAGTGGAGAGAGAAAACCATACTTTTCCATGGACAGGTTTGCCCTCCCATGAGCTTATTTGTCCAAATCTAAAGATTTTATTCAAAGAACTCCAGAGTTTTGATTGAATGGATAAGCATAATACAAAGGCTTTGATCAACCCTTCCAAGAATCTTCCAAGAGCAAATCCTCTGAAGTTGGATATCACAGCTATATCTGAAAGCTTATGTTCTCAGAAGAAACCTGGAACATGGCAGAGTGGCCCAAACCCTGCTACAAGTGAGATTGATCAACCCCATTTGCTCCAACAACAAAAAAATTAAAAATAAAACTGGAGAATGCAGCAGCAACTCTGAGTATGGTTCAGCTGTATTTTGGGAGGTGTATATGGACTAAAGGGACAAGATGTGGCTATTTGTAAAAGCCAGCATCAAATCCTTCCTTGTGTGATTAGCCCACCTAGTACAGGCTGATAATGCAGTCTTATATTTTAAGGAATTGCTCTTGTGTCTTTCTAGGTTAATGGAGCAGCTTCCTAAGGCCAACATGATGCTGTTACGCTATATCTTTGGAGTACTGAGCAGCATAGAGAAGCAGTCAGATAATAACCAGATGAATGCATTTAATTTAGCAGTCTGCATTGCACCCAGCCTGCTTTGGCCTCCAAATTCAGCAAGCCCTGAAGCTGAGGAAGAATTCACAAAAAAGGTAAGCTAAGCAACAGTTGTTGTTGTTGTTGTTGTTTTTGCATAATCTTTTCCCGTGGAGCCACCTCTGATGTTCAAGGAAGTGCATAAGAAGCATGGCTGAAAAGTGCTGATCTTCTCGAAAATGGGGATACCTGCTTTTAGCTAGTGTGTGCAATACAAATAGTATGGACCCATTTTGGATGAGCTGAAATAACAGGGACAGAAGTACAGTTAACTGATGATTCCCCTCTTGGAGGCTTTTCTTTTGGGGACTTCTAGTCTTATTTATCTTGCATGAGATCTGCTGCCAAATATCTTCTCTTGCTTCTCAGGTATTTCAATTCATTTTTTTAGCACTACTACTCTAATTCCTGTGAACCGAGGTCTGTATTCTAACTATGGCCGCATCCCCATGCAAGCCGTTTGGCACGGAATGAGCACGCATGGCACTGGAAGCGGGTCCGAGATTGATCCTTGCCCATCCCCATGCCATTCCCGGTGATGCGGGCTGGGTGCAGGCTGGGTGTGGATGCAGCCATCTCCATGCAAACCATGCCAAACCCTGGCATGGCGAGCAGCACCACCTCCTCTCTCCTCACTGGAAACCGGATTCATGTCAGCCCACCCTGTGCCGCCAGCTGAAAATGCTGCATCCTTTCCTCCCTTAGTGGCACAGAAAGCCAGGACAGGGCTGGGAGGCATGGAAAAAAAAATAAAACTTAATAATAATAATAAATTTTAAAATAATTTTAAAAGACCCAAAGCCACTATGAGGTTTAGTGGCAGTTGGGCGCTTGAGCAGTTTTACACACCTCTGCACCACTGGGATCCGCGAGAACACCTGGCAAGTTTAGAAGGAAGATAATCAAGCCATTATTATGATCATCTTGGTGATCGGGAAACACAGGTGGAATATTTGGGGAAAGGAACAAAAATCAAGCCATTATCCTGCCTGTCTTGGCGATCGGGATTTTTTCCACCCTCAAAATATGTCAGCGGCTGTCATCTCCAATGCACAGGACAGGAATGGCAAGCACACCCCACCTCCAAATGACACAAGCGCAAATCTCCTCCTAAAATAGCCCAGGTTTGTCCCCACGCACAATCTTGGCTCGCTATACCTTATTCCATCAACATCTAAGTTTTAATCCAGCTTTAGTCCACCTTCACGGTTATAGAACACATCAGCAAAGTGATCAGTCATTTTCTTTCCACAGAACAAGTGGATTTTTAAAGTTTTTTTTGTTTAGTATATAAATGTTAATGTTTCAAATCAAGGATGTCCTTTATCTCCACATTTATTTTTATTGGCTGTAGAGATATTAGCAAACATAATTAGGTAAAATGACCAATGGGCAGGACTGAATATTGACGAAAAAGAATTCAAGATCAACTTATTTGCAGATGATGTGATTCTGGCCTCTCCCAGTCCCTATGATATGGTACAAGTAGTGAAAGGAGAGCAAGAGAAATTGAGGGAAATGTCAAATTTAACAATTAATATTGAGAAATCAGAGTTAATGTATTTCAACGTCCTACCCAACCAGCAGCTTAGAATTAAGACCCTTACAGGGCTCAAACCTGGAGTGAAAAAAATGAAATACCTTGGGATTTACATAACAAGGAACATTGAAAAATTGGGCTGTACAAATTACAAGAAGGTATGGAAAGCAGTCAATCGACATCTGTCATGCTGGAATACAAAATTATATTGGATAATGTCAAGAATACAAGCAACTAAAATATTTATAATTCCAGAATATTGTAATATTATACCAAGCTGCAGCATTAAATATACATAATGCTCAGGATTCGTATGTAAAAAAACAAATGATGGTGGCTGCATTATTGGTTGTAGTTAAAGGGTGAAAAAATAAAACTGAATGGACAATATCTAAATGGTATTATTATATCTCAGAGCTGATAAAACATGATATTGTTGCTGAAAAGAAAAAAAGAATGGAAGGACTTAACATCTCTCACTGGTCAAGGGCAAAATGGAATGTATTGCTGAATCACTTCTATCAAAATTGGGGAAATGCCCATATAGATGAATTCAAAAGGTTCCTGCAAGATTTAAGGAAATTACTGAAAATGAACTTGAGCCTCAGGGGGAGAGAGGGTACTACTAATTTGTTTTTGTATGGAACATTTTTTTAATGTACCTTTTTCCTCATGTATGTATGTATGTTTTATATGTTAAATAAAAAGAAGGAAAGGGAGGGAGGGATCGCTTTGCCCTGTCCTTTCGCTCAGCTGATTCTGTGCAAAGCTGCTACCTTCCCGATAACAAAGTGAATGGAGGGAGTGTCCGATTTGAAAGGGAGAGTGATCGCTCTGTCTGTTCTTTTGCTCAGCTGATTCTGAGTGGGGCAGGCTTACAGGGTTTGGACAAGGGGCAGAGATAAAAAGATCCTGTTTCTCCATGCTGGGGTTTAAGTGGTTTGAATGGGAACTGTGTTATTCAAACTAAGCCCACATTATCGTCAAGCAAATGGGAACAGCCAGAATGTGCACTCAGCTCTGAATCTGGATTAAAATAGTCCAATCCTCATTAAAATAGTCAAGTGGGGATGCGGTCTATGAGTCTTATTTTCCAAATACGATTTTGAGATCTTTTTTATTCATGGCTACTGTATCAAGATAGGACATTAATTTTGTCTTGAGCAGAATCAACTCTACAGCATTCATGTCTACTGCTAGAATTAAAGGGCTTTCAGTGTATATTCTGTTTTTAAGCTGTTGTTTTAATGGTTGTTACCTGCCCAGAGACATTTGGGTATGGGGTGGGATAGAAATGTAAATAATAAATAAATAAATATATGCAAAATGTTTGAGTTTTTCTCAAATCTGAATAAATTTTTTTTGTTTTACATATGAGGCATAAACATTTACTACTGTGATTTCCTGATTTACATCTTGTGCCAGTGGCATGGTATATTTTATATAGGGTAGAGTTGTGAAGTAGAGTTTTAAACTCGCAAGTTAATTGTGTTTCTTTAATTAAAACAATATTAATTTTTTTTTCAGATGCAGTTCAAAATGTTTGTGTTTGTGTCTCTCCTACAAAAAAACCCTAGTTTTTGTCAAGGGGGAATTTTGCACTTTGCTGTGTTTTTACAAAAACCTGAAATGACAATGGCGGCCTTCTGTCTGGTGTTCCAAATTTCCCTCATGTCAATAGAGGTGCTTTATTTTACCGTACCAAAATATATGTGTTGATTTAAAGCTGTTCATGGAGAAGCAGCTAGCTGAGGGCTGCAGAAATCATTCTTTCTTAGCACGATTAAAAACTTGTAGGGCCCATTCAGATACTAGTCTGTCTTGGGAAGAAGCCTGGAACAAACAGGTTGCACTAGGAGAATTTGAGTGGGAGGCAAAGAACAGGAAGAGAAATGAAAGCACAGGCAGCTGTAAGGGGACAGGGAAAGAAAATGTGCTGGTGCTAAGCAGTAGAGGAGGGCATTGAGTAAAGAACCAACTCTGGGCCAAGCAAGTCTTGTTTTCTTTAGGAAAGAAAATGGGTGCTATACAAATAGAGGGCATTGGATTAAAGAACATAAGATAAGCCCTGCTGGATCAGGCCACAGCCATCTAGTCCAGCATCATGTTGCACACAGTGGCCTACCAATTACCCATGGCCATCTCAAGCAAATCTCCTGCTCTCGAATCCCAGCAAATGGCCTTAGAAGCATCCACTCTAGTAGCCATTGATACATCTGTCATACATAAATTTGTCTAACCCTTCCTTAAAGCCATCTAGGCTGGTAGCTGTCACCACCTCTTCTGGCAGCAAAGTCCATAGACTGATTATCCTCTTGGTGAAGAAATACTTTCCCTTGGCTGCTCTGACTCTCCTACCCATCAGCTTCATAAAATGCCCCCCCCCCCCCGGTTCTGGTGCTGTGTGACAGAGAAAAAATTTTTTCCCACCTATTCTATACCATTCATGATTTTATATACTTGAGTCAGGTCTCCTCTTAAACGCTGTCTTTCCAGACTGAAAAGGCTTAGATGTTGCAGTCTGATTTCGTAAGGGAGATGTTCTAGCCCGGTGATGGCCAACCTATGACACGCGTGTCACAGGTGACACGCCAAGCCCTTTTAGGTGACACACCTGGTCACCCTGGCACCTGGCCATGTAGTGCTTGCTTGTTCTTGAAGTGTATGAAATACCAACTTTCAATTGAAGATTTAGCAAATGTAAAGAATTATTCATTTTTGCTTTTAATAAAATACATATATCAAAAATATAACTTTCTTACTAGAGCTACAAATATCACAAAATTATGGATATTTCTGGAAGTGACACAGCACCCGAGTTAAGCTAGGTTTTCTTGTGAATTTTGACACACCAAGCTCAAAAGGTTAGCCATCACTGTTCTAGCCCCTTAATCATTCTGCTTGCCCTTTTATGCACCTTTTCAAGTTCCATAATAACCTTTTTGAGGTGTGGTCAACCTGAAACACTCCAGATACTGTGGATGTTTCGCTGATGAAGGATGAAGTGTTGATGGCCTCACAAAATCCACTGGGTCACATTTTGGCAACCACTACCCCAAACGTTCTTTCCTATCTTTTGTTCCTGTTGTTGGATATCACCAAGTCATGATAGACTTCTGCTTGATTGCATGGGCACCCTTACACAGGTATCTTGGCAGAGACAGAGAAGTGGTTTGACTGCCTCTGGAGAGAAACTAGGGATTGAACTGCAACCCTCTGTTATTTTCCAGGCAGTTTCCTCTATCACTGTGCTACCCCCCTCTCTTCAGATTCTAAGTCTGTAGTCTGTGATAACATGAAGAGCAAGAACTACTTGTTTCAGATTTATCTTAACATTCCCACATAAGCTCAGTCTCACTGTCTTTGTTTGGCTTCAGGGACCCTTGCTTGTACAGTTCCTAATTGAAAATTGCTGCAGGATTTTTGGAGAGGAAATGGCTTCACTCTTTGCAGACTTCATACCTAAAAATGGCAACCAGGAAGATGGCTCAGGTAGGAAACTACTGAGAAAGAAAGGAAGGCTATGTGACTGTCCAGCATTGCAACTGAGATTCCAGCGGGAACCTGTTTCAGTGTGGTCTTTTCAGGAGCCACAATGTACCTGCCGGATCACAAATGTATGAAAGGCAGGTGGCACACACAGATTCCTCAAGCTTCTTCAAGCTTGAGTTGCACAGCAATTTTTCCTCAATTTGATATGCAGGCTTCAGAAAAGCTTCTGTGTGTGCTGTTAACTGCCAAGTGCTGCTGAATAAAACAGTGGCTCAATTTGAATATGAAAATTTCACACTGACAATTTTAAAAAAAACTTCAACACCAACAAGCCTATTCTGAGCACTGTCAATTTAAGATTTTTGCAACTGCTATTTATGTGTGATTTTAATCAGCTGGTTTTTAATCTGTCGGACTTGCTTTTATCTCTTGTAACACTGTCTGAGATCGGTGGTAAAAGGCAGGATATAAATGGCAGCGAAAGCTGCCTCCAGATGGCAGCCAGATATAGTACCAGGAGGCATTAATGTCAGGTATTGCTTCCCACTGGCCACAGGGCTATCTTTGCATATTTTTGTGATGCACAGTCCAGGCAATTTGGCTGCCATCGTATTACCGGATGTGTATGTCACCACCTTAGTGCATGCTTCAGCCCCGATGCATGCATGCTGGAGAGAACTGCAACAGGACTAAATAAATAAAATAATCCCTCCTTTCTGTTTATATTATCTTTAAGATTAGTTGTGAGACTTTAGATTAACAGGAGGCTTGTGCCAAACTGTGATCTGTAAAACACAAACTCTTAGAGGCCCCTTTGACAGACAGAAGCCTTGCACCCCAGACTCCACAGCACCTATAGCCTATTTTGAGCAGGTGTGCCTTGTGTAAAAGGTGCAAGGAACTCACTTCTCCACAAATCCATGCTCTGGTAACGTCGAGATTGGACTATTGTAATGCACTCTACATGGGGCTGTCCTGGAAGACAGTCTGGAAGTTGCAGCTAGTGCAAAATGCAGCCACTAGAGCGCTGACCAGAACAGCTAGCCGGACACACATCACACCAGTTTTTAAAAGTTTGTATTGGCTGCTAATTTACTATTGAGCCCGGTTCAAGGTGTTGACTCTGACTTACAAGACCCTAAATGACTCGGGACCCAAATATCTAAAGGAATGCCTTCTTCCATACCAGCCTGCCCATGCCTTAAGATCTAGCCATGAGGCCCTCCTGGTTGTCCCACTGTCTTCAGTAGTGAAGCAGGTAGGCACCCAGGAGAGGGCCTTTTCAATGATGACTCACAGATTATGGAATAATCTCCCCCTTGAGGTGCATCAAGCCCCTTCCTTGTATATATTTAGGAAGGCGGTGAAGACACACTTCTTTGTCTTGGCTTTTGGCTGAGGTGATTATATTTACCCCCAAGTACAGATACTATCATTTTAAATATGAGTGTATGGTTTAAGATTTACTGAATTTTAAAGTTTTTTTAATGTATATTCTGTTTTTAATCTGTTGTTTTAAAGGTTGTTCCTGCCCAGAAACCTTCAGATATGGGGCGGAATAGAAATGCAAATAAATACAGTAAATAAATAAATAATGGCCACACATCAGGCACATCAGAGGGACAAGTGATGGCTACATTTTGCAGAGAGGTGGATGCCCTGCACATTTTGTACTAGGCTCACCTGCTCGAAAGTAATTTGCAATTCTCCCTGGGATCCAGCCTCCTCATGCTGGGTTTATGTCTTATCCACTTGCTTGACCGAACAAAAAAATTTCTTGGCCACCAGGTGGCACCTGACCTTCCCCAACTCCCTGCAGCACGCTCTGTTCCCTAGACTGTCTCGTTCGCTTGCCTGAACAGACGTGTTGAGAGAGCTGGGGAATTGTCAAACCTTTCCCTTTTTGTTCCTTAGTGTACTTTGGTAAGCCTTGGGGCCCCAAACCCTTTCCCCTCCCTTTAGGGCATAAGGGGGTGGTTGGACCCTGGATGGAGTTTTTTGGGGAGGCTTAGTTCTGCACTACACCTCCAGGGCGTCCTGTAAGGATCAGTTTGTTGTTGCAGAGAGGCTTGGATCTTCACGATGCCTCCAGGGCATCCTGTTAGGATCAGTTTTCGTTCTGGCCTCCCCCCGCTGTCTGGGCCAGCCGGTACCATCATAGCAGATCCGCGGGGGCTGGCCTGGAAGGCTGCATGGCCCAGACGATCTGCCTAGCCGTCCTCAGTGCTACAACAGCTTCTTCATCATGGCTGGTGTGCTTGAATTGAACAGCCTGAGGGAATCTTTGCTGCTGGCGTGGTGGCGTTCCTATGCAGGAGAACGGTCCTTGACCCCTTTTTCCCCGCCGCCATCAGCCCTGCGCACGTATGGTCACTCACTGGCGGTGCAGTGCCGGTTGAGTGGCAAACAGCAGGCTTTTGAAGTGCAGAGGCGTTGGTGCTCTTGATAGAGGGAATGGGCTATGCCACCCCCCATTGTTAGTGGCTGCCCGAGCGCCTCTTGGGGAGACAGTGCTTAGGCCTCTCTCCCGGATATTAGGCTCTTTCTAAAGAGCTCTTGGGCCTGCTGGTATTGGTTTGCACACTGCCTCTTTGCATGGGGATTTGATCCCCCCCCTTATGTCTTTCAGAGTGTCTGGTTGCCATGGAGACTTGAGGCCCAGAAGCCTGAGGTTCCTAAGCCCATTAAAGTTAAGGGGCCGGTTACCAAGCCTAAGAAGAAGCCTCCAGCTACAGGCGAAGCCGCAGGGGGGCAGAATATACCTCAAACCCCATCTCAGGCTCAACCTATTCCTGCGATTTTACCTGACCAGGTCACATCCTTTTTCAATCCAATGCCATCCTCCTTTATGGATGCCTCTCTGGGGTGTTCCGGGGTTCCAAGATGGCCTACCCCATCTATGTTTCAGGGAACCCAGGATATTTTTGGGTTTGCCTGCTCCCTTAAATTCCTAAGGTCATATTGGTTTAAGATGGAAATGGTAGCATCTAGAAGGGAAGCAATCAGACCAGGGGATTTTCTTTCCTCCCTGGACCTGAGACATGTCTATTTTCATATTTTGATGGCCCCTTCTGCTAGGCCTTACCTAAGGTTTTGTTTGGGTGATCGCCACTTCCAGTATCAAGCATTACCTTTTGGTTTTTGTGAGGCTCCAAGGGTGTTTACAAAAACACTTTCAGCCCTCATTTCGAGCCTCAGGGTAGATGGTTTAGAGGTTTACAACTATTTGGACAATATCCTTTGCAAGGCCCAGTCCTATTCTGAGGCTTCTCAAGCCACTCAGGCAGCAGTTGAGTCCTTCCTGGCTCATGGTTTTTTAATTAATTGGGAAAAGAGCTCTCTTTTTCCTTCCCAGTCCATCAATCATCTTGGGGCCCACTTCGACACAGCATTGTTTACAGTTTCCCCAAGTGCAGAGAGGGTGCAGTCCCTAGCCACACTAGTGTAGGAGTTTGGAAGTGCCTCAGAGTGAGAGTTAGCAAATGTTTCTCTCTTATGGGCAAGATGTTGTCAGTAATTTGAGTTAGTGCCATGGGCTAACTTCCATCTCAGGCCATTACAATGCTTTCTCAAGCCATTTACAGCTTTGATTCCCCTCCCGGAAGCGATGGTGGTGCAAGAGTCAACCCTAAGTAGAGGGTACCCTATTGCCTGTTTTGATAAGGTCAGGATTACTTACGATGCAAGTAACAGAGGCTGGGGAGCTCAGTGCATGGGGAGGACAGCCCAGGGAGTGTGGTCTCCTGAAGAGGGCTCACACCAGATTAACTGGCTTGAGCTTAGCTCTGACTCATTTTTGCTCATTAGTTCAGGACCGTCATGTTTTAGTCCTCCCGGACATGACGGCCAAGTCCCATGTTGTTAGACAAGGGGGCTTGAGAATGAGGTCTTTGATAGCCTTGTCTTGGGAGTTATTTTCTTGGAAAGAGACTCACCTGCTCTCTGTCTCGGTTGTTCATGTGCAGGGGTCCCTGAACACCTTTGCAAATGCCCTGAGTCAAACAGACTTGCCCTAGGCCGAGTGGCATCTGGACCCAGAGGTGTTCGCGCACCTGGTGGACATGTGCGGGCAACCGGTCATAACCCTGGTTGCCACGGCGGAGAATGCACAGCTTCCCTGTTACATTTAAAGGTACAGGGATCCAGGCGCCTGGGTGGTGGATGCCATTACCACCCGGTGGCCCGAGGATCTATTGTACGCTTTCCCGCCATTCCCCCTTCTCACACAGTTCTTACAAAGGGTATATCAGAAGGGGTCCTGGTGATACTAATAGCACCCTTTTGGCCAAGGAGATCCTGGTTCCCCCTTCTCCGGAGTGTCCAGTTCCAGTCTCCATTCACTCTTCCGGTCTCCCAGACGTTTTGCTGTCTCAGGGGAGAGTGTTTCACCAGGATCCAAGTTGGCTGTCTCTGACAGCATTCTTACTCAACGGACCTTCTTAGAATCAGTTGGGTTTGAGAATGACGTCATTGAAATGATGCTTGAGGCTAGGAAGTCTTCCACCAAATGTATCTATGATGTGGCTTGGAAAGCCTTCTGCAGGTGGTGTTGGCCGAGGAAGATTTCACCTACCTCTCCGTCTATATCCCAGGTTCTTAGAGGGAGCCAGTAAGGGTCTCCACTTTAATACCTTACAGAAGCAAGTCCACACTTTGGCAGTGGTGCTTGACCTGACTATGGGTTGTAAGCTGGCTCACAACAAGTATGTGCAGATCTTCTTGGCCCCCATGAAAGCGAAGTGCCTGCCAGTAGTTCACAGGTTCCCTACCTGGGACCTCAGACTGGTTCTTTCAGTGCTGATGGGAAAACCCTTTGAGCCTTTAGCGACAGAGGCTTTGAGGCGCCTTCTTAGTCGCCATTACTTCAGCATGCTGGATATCTGATATTTCAGCTCTCCTGGTGGAGGAGCCATATTGTCAGTTCTCACCGGACTCAGTTATTCTATGCTTGGATCAAAATTTTCATCCAAAGGTGAAGTCCCTTTTTCATAGGTCCCTGGAGATTCACCTGCCTACTTTTCCCCCTGATCTGAAGACGGAACAGGAGAGGAGGTGGCATTCCCTGGATGTGCGCAAGGTGATCTTGCTTTATAGGGAAAGGACAAGATCATTCCAAAAATCGCCTTCCAGCTGTCCAGTATGGGGATGAAGGCTAATGCTAGGGTTATTGCGGGATGGGTTAAAGCCTACATAACCATCAGGTCAAGGGCAAGCCAATGCCTCATGGGATTATGGCACACCCCACCAGTTCTGCAGCTTGGTCCTTGCTGATGACATTTACCAAACACTACAAGCTAGACCAGTTTAGTCGGCTGAGGCGGCTTTTGGCAGAAGAGTCCTTCAGCATGCTATCTATAATAAGGTAAGGTGCCTATTATCAGGTATGTTCCTATTCTTGCTCTCTCTTTATCTCTTCCCCTCCCTTCTATGCATGTTGGGTTCTGGTACATCCCAGTGTGAAGAGACTGGATCCCAGGGAGAATGGAACGTTGATCACTTACGTGAATGTTCATTCTCTTGGATCCAGCCGACTCATGACCCACCCTTCATGTGGTTAGTGGTTTTTTTGTGTGTGGTTGGTGTTCTCTTTAAGGTTAATTGTTCAACTGCACTGGTAGAAGCTCCTCGACAGTCTGGGGAACAGAGCGTGCTGCAGGGAGTTGGGGAAGGTCAGGCGACACCTGGAGGGCAAGAAGTTTTTTTGTTCAGTCAAGCAAGTGGATAAGACATAAACCCAGCGTGAGTTGGCTGGATCCAAGAGAATGAACGCTCACGTAAGTTATCAACATTCCAGTACCATGGAGAATCCAAGGCTATCAGGTAAGACCTGACAGTGCCAGGAACCTCTCTGAGCTGTCCATTGTTTACAGACTGCAGTTTGGTACAACAAACCTAATTAATAGTCATTAAAAGTAAACTCAGTAAAGGGGAAAATAAGAAATTAACTATATTTATTTATATATTATATATTGCCTTCAGTTTGAACTGTGATATTTCAGGATTCTTCCAACACTTATTTCATTCTCTTACAGATTCCTCTTATTTGCATCTGAATGTTTCTTCCTATGACAGTTTGGAAAGTGAAGTGAATGGTGCATCAGAATCATCATTATTTGACCTTGTTAAAAAACAAGACCAGGACAATAGGAGTAGGGACTCTCTTTCAACCCTGAGTGACTATGATTTGGATGCACCAGAAGCAGAAATTCCTTCAAACCACTTATCAGCCAAATCACAGCCAGTGCTCATTTCTGCTGGCTCTGAACTATCTTCATCGCAGGAACACTTTGAGAACGAGTCTTTGTGCTCTGTCACATCAGGTGACTCATCAACAGCCAACTCAGATGTCCTCAGAAGCTTGAGAAGACAGAGAAAATTCTCAGAACCCACCATTGGCTTTCTCAATTCCACATTTACACCATCCAGTGAGATTCATGAAAGGGCAGTGCGCCAAGCTAGTTGTGATTCTGTTCTGTCCCACACAGATGAAGACTGTCTCAAGCAGCTTCATTCACTGCAAGTTGAAAGCCAGAAACTTATTGATCAGTGTTTGGCTCTGGGAATAGATGTGGACAAGGATGATACAGAAAGCCATAGCAGTGGAAAAAAAGATGCATCTAATTGCCCTCTTCTACCACTTCCAAGTAGGCTGGATATTTGCTCAGGGACCAACAGTTCAAACCTATCATCCTCCGGCACTTCACCTTCAGGATCATCAGTTTGCTCTGTAGATTTATAAGGCTTTTGATGGTGCCTTGCCAAGTACCCAAGATTGTATCTGGGGAAATCAGTCTTATAAACTCCAAACCAACACTTGCTTCATTAAGTTTCTGCTTAGAATTGGACTCTGCCTGGGATATTTAACCAACCAAAATGACACTGATATAAAAATATTTGACATTGGCCCCTTAAACAAAAGATTCCTCTGTGAGATACTTCTGGACCATATCCATAATCTGCCAAGTCTGCATACATTTTTGGGCCATTCTTTGTGGCTATCATTAGTTCCTTTCTGCAATTTGGGAAAACCGCTGTTGGTATAAGCCTAATGAAAGTTCATCCTCAGCTTTAGTGGAGCCTGGGGGTGCATTACGCACAGGTAGAACTGAAGTCCTTTTTATTTTCCTGCTTAGAGGGTTGTTCCACTCTCTAACCATGTGCTTGGATGGGGAGGATGGGTTTTTTTTTCTGAGCTGATGATTCTGGGTTTGCTTTCTTAACACATCCCAAGCTGCCATTATGGTCAGCACCACCTTGATTAGTAAAAAATTCAGACTCTGATCCAAGGTGGACACCTGAGGAGGCATTAGAATCAGGAGAAATTTCTCCATATTGTTTTTGAAGGTGAAGTGCACAGTGCAGAGGAGAAGAAATCTCAGTTGGGGTAAATAATGAAAACTGGCAAAAAGCACTTTCTACAATTGCAAACACTTTATATACATTTCATTTGTTAGGGCTTCTAGGTTGTTTTGCTGTGGTCTAGACTTCAATTTGTAAGCTCAGCTTTCAAATATAATTGATATTTGACTTCAGAGGTCTTGGCTTTGTAAAGAATCAGCTGCCATTGATGACAAAAAAAGGCATACAGAACATACAAATAGCAAACAGAAACCAATTCAAGGGATACTTTTACACTGCCCCTACCAAAAAAAGAGGTACCTCATCACAGAGAAACAGTTTAAGTTCCACCTATCAAACTTTTACTTTGTCCAAACTCTAAAGAAATGCTTAAAGTTACCCCAGAAACGTTTCTCTCCAAATCAGGACTGAATAGAAGAAATGGACAACATAATATAAACTAAATTGGTTATGAATGTTCCCAAGTAACCCTTCTGTGCCTTTGACATCTAAAACAACCACAACCCGAAACCCTTGCCAAAAGGGGTTTCCAGGTGACATAGGATTACTTCTTTTCCTTGGTGCAGAGAGGTTTCTTCTCTTTAATTAATTTTGTGTAGGTGTATGGTGATTTGTTCTCAGCTGTTGGCTATTTGCATGTTCATTAGCACTTGCTTATTGGCTTTCTGTGTTTTTGATACCTTGTTTACTTTTACAGTCAGGTGGTGACTGCATACTGGTCTATTGTGTAGTTAATGGCCTTGTGGTATCATTTGTTTACATGGAGATCGACATTCAGCTAAAGGGTATTATCTGCTGAGTCCGCAGCTGTCACCCTTCTCATGATTATTATTTTATCCCACCCTATCTCCCAAGGTCTAAGGGCAGGTTACAACATTTAAAATAAACAAATTGAAACCATAACATATTAAACATATTAAAACCATAAGGATGCCTGGATGTTGTAAGAGCTTGCCAATCTCTTATTTAGGCCAAGTCTGGGAACAACAGCAGCAGCAATAATCATAATCATAAACATTTATTTCTAGCACCCTTTCCACTACGGTGCAGTACAAAAATACAGAAAAGAAAGCTTAAATACAAAATATAATAAAACAAACTTAATAGATCATTATTTAAAGTATATATGAGGGAATCACATCAGTTTCCAGCTGAGGGGCATTGCACACACACCTCCAGAAAGCCTACTTGGTCCTTGGTAGAGTGCATGACTGGTGGCGGAGGCTGCCATGGGGAAAGGTTTGGAGTTCGGCCTGGGGGGGACAGGATGCTGTGTCTGGGGAGATGTGGGCCGTGTCTTCACGGCAACCTTATCTCAGATTCAAAACGTTTTCAATCCTCGGAGTCCGCACGGCAGTTTGGCTTAACACACTTTCTCCGTGTTAAACCACCCCAAAGCGTGGTGAATCTCAATCCTGATTTCAACAGGTCTCACTCTGGATCGTGTGCTTGAAACGTTTTACATTTTTTGCTGTGGGGACCCTACCTTGTTAAGGGATGAGAATCCATGTTTAGGGTTTCCCTCCCCCAATAGCTTGCTTCCAAAGATAGTGATTTCATTGAAAAAATCCACCCTCAAAACAACCACTATAAAAATCCAGTCCTTAAAGCTACACTGTAGCGATCTAGCCTTTTCACACCTTAATAACAATGTTGCAGTTTTGTGCAATTCTAGCTCTTTGAAAGTTCTGACCTTTAAAAAGGGGAAAGGAAAGGAAAGCCCTGGAGGTTCTGTTTTAAAGGCTGTGGCTGTGAAGGGGGTTTGAGTTGCTGCTGCTGCTGCTGTGTGCCCTGGGAAATTGGGAGAGGAGGGCAAAGGATCGCTGGCTGCCGGTACCTGGTTTTCATCCATCCAGGCAAGCGACAGCCACCCACCCAGCCACCCAGCTAGGCTCCGTGAAGGGGTCTGTTATGGGTGGCATGTCCATGCCAGGAGGAAGAGGGCAGGGCAGCCCTGCAAAGCGGCTTTTAAAAAGTAGCCACTTGAGTCCCCCCTTGAGTCACGTACGCCACGTACGATCCTCAGAATCCAGATCGAACGTGATTAAGATAAAAGTAATGGGAACAGGCAAATTCGCATCTGGTTCTATTATTTCAGTTTAGGGAAAGCGAAATAAGCTTGCTGTGGGGATTCCCCCATGGTCTTAATTGAAGATTCAGTGAAGGCTCGACAAAGCTGGATACATGTGATTCGCAATGTATGGGGGCCTACAAATGTAGGCCCCTTTCAGTTTGCATAAATTTAGATTGTGCCAAATACTCATGCACATGCTTAATCCCTACGTTCTTCAGTTCCATGGGTGCTCACTAAGGTTATCTAAGTGATTTAATAGCTTATTAATTTTTGTTCACTGGGGGTATCCTTATATATATTATTTCTGATTTATTCAAGTTATTCCATAACCCTGAACATCTTTGAAACCTTTCAGTCCATGTCATGCCCCAGACATGCCCCTTGCTCCTTCTTAAATGTTAAGCTCCTTCAAGTCTTCCAAACTGGAGAACTGGAAGCTTCAAATTTAAGGCAGAAATGCTTCTTGTCCTCCAGACCTGGTTGCGGCGCTGACAAGAGGCATTGAAGTGAAGTGGGAGCTACTGCCAGTGCTGCGAAGCTGGGGATCTGAGGCATCGAGATTAATTGGGAGCTGCCTCCGGTTCTCCGAAGCGGCGGACTGGAGTTGTTGAAATGAAAGGGGGGCTGCCTCTGGTTCTCTGAAGTGGGGGACAGGAGTTATCAAAGTGAAAGCAGAGTTTCCTCTGGTCCTCTGAAGTGGAGGGACTGGAGGTATTGAAGTCAAGGGGGAGCTGCCTCCGGTTGTCCAGAGCTGAGGACTGGAGGCACTGAAGTCAAGGGAAGCTGCCTCTGGTCCCCTGAAGCTGACGATGGGAAGCATCTAAGTGAAAGGGGATCTGCCTCTGGTCCTCTAAAGCTGGAGACTGGAGGCATCAAAGTTGAAGGGGAGCGTGAGGTGAAGCCCTGCCCAACACCCTGCTGTTCAAAATAAATAAACCCCAGTTTCATATGTAACTGTAAAGTCCTGTGCTAGCAGACATCACTCTGCAATATCCCCCTTTCCATTTCTTCCCTTTTCAAACAGAAAGTCTCGCACGCCTCCTATTTCCTCTCCCCTACTTTTAAACTTGATATTATTGTTGCCTACTTCTTGGAGCTGCAGAGGATAGCACCTCCCCCACTCACTAGCTCGCAGTGTGTGTTTTAAATATACAGTTGCCCTTTCTACTGGGCAGGCTTGACTCTTGTTCTTTGTAATGTAAGAGACTGACAGTCTTTATACGTTTATCAAATATTAAACAAGTTTATTGATTACAAGGATCTTGGCACACAACAGGTAAGTTTAATATGACCAACACCACTCAGTCTGCTCCTTAGCGAGATCTATTCCTCCCTCCCACACTAAGATAGGGACTTTAAATCTACAGCATGGGCGACGTTTGACCGTTTCAACCCTTATGCTACCTAACCAACATAAAATCAGTAAAGACTCAGGACCCAGCTGCCTGCTTCCCTCAGGTACAGCCTTGAGCCTGTTTCCCTCCTGTTAACCTCCCTCCTTGAAGTTAACCCCCAGGCAGAGAACCTCAACTGTCCTTTTACACTGCCTTATATACCGGTTTGCCAAGATGCTTTGAATCTGATTGGCTACTCCTTCTCAAGGTTCCATCCCCCCTCCCTTCTGGAGAGCTAGGACAGCCCCTCCCTTCCCTAACTTACCATTTTCTCTTGAAGCGGTTTGGTTACACATTACCTGTCTAGACAAGGCGTTCTCACAACACTTTGGCTTTACATATTAAATTTAACTTTTTGGGGTCTGGGCATGTATGTGGGCACCACACAGCTTAAGGCTGTAACTGACTATACCTAATTTACCTTACTCCTAGTCATCACGGAGCTGCCTCTGGTCCTCCGAAGTGGCAGACGAAAGCTGTCAGAGTAAAGGGGGAGCTGCCTCTGATCCTCCGAAGAAGAAGACTGGAGGCATCGACACGAAGGGGGAGCTGCCTCCGGTCCTCTGAAGCAGGGGACCGGAGGCATCGATGCAAAGAGGGAGCTGCCTCCAGTCCTCCGAAGTGGGGTACTGAAGGTATCGATGTAAAAAGGGAGTTGCTTCTGGTCCTCTGAATTGGGGGACAGGAAGCGGTGACACAAAGGGGGAGCTGCGTCATATTTAAGGGGGATGCCAGCAGGGAGGTTGACAGACCTTCCCACATCTTGAAGGCTTGGAGGCAGAAAAGGATTGATAGCCTTAATATGTCTAGTGGCTAAATCTCAATCTTCATGACCACACAGTCGACCAGCAGAAGAAACATCCCTTACTAGCAATCCTAAGATTAAAAGATTAAAAGGTCCCAGAAATCATCAGTGGCAGCTGATTCTTTTCAAAATTGAGGTCTCTTAAGTTGAATTTTGTAGCTCAGGCTACAAAAAGAAAACTAGAATGCAGCAGAGCGACTGAAAAGCCCTAATGAATTCAATGAAACCACCCACAAAAGTCATGCCTGCATCACTTTGTACATCTGCTTGCTATACAACTTTGTGCCAAACTACTTCTATCTGTTTGAAACACTGTAAATTTTACGTTTGCGTCTATAGTGGCTTATCGTTAATGTATTAGAAAAGTTTAGGCTCTGTAGTTAAGATATGGTATTGCTGTTTTGAAGCTGATCTTCCATTTTGTTGCTCTCTAAGGCAGGGCACTTTTAATGTTTTCATATGTTTTATGAGGCAGCTGTTCAGTAGTTTTACTTCCCTCAGCAAAAGAAAAAAGATTTTAAAATGGAGCATAAAATCAGGCCCCTTTATAACTTAGAACTCTTTCAGTTTTGTTTATGTCCTTATTGTGGTCAGTTTGGGTATTACATTTTTTGTATTTCTTGTGAATAGCTTCTTTCTTAATGTTAATGCTCTCAAATGGCATTACTTCTTGGTGGTATTGGTGATGTTGCAAGCAAAATCTATCTAATTTTATTATATACCAATGAAATCATCTTTATTATAATATATTTAAAGTAATGACTTATCTCTAAATGCTTTGAGATTGTATAATATATCTTTATAATTTTTTGCTATATGTTCTGAAATAAATGTGTATTTTTGTACTTGCGGAAAATGCTGCCAACTTTTGGGGTGGTTCAGGCATTGGCTCACAATGTATATTGCAAAGCGATGTATTATTCTGCCATAAAGCTGGTGGGGTGACAGCTATTGGGCAAATTAATATTCCTCTGGAATGCGATGTTTGACAACTCTCTAAGGCAAATCTTAGTAGTCAGACTACATCACTGACTGGCCTTCACCCTAGGTGCCATTGTCATCAGCCTTTTGTCCTATGGAGAAATCTGTTCTTTACTTTCAAAACATGGCAGTAGATTTTATGGATACTGATGGAATTGCACAGTGGATGGTGTGTTCACATCACCAAGTACTTCCTCTAGACTTGAAGGCCTGTAACCAACCTGAGGGATTTTCGCACTGCAACGCGTTCCAAACGGAACGCGTGCAGGCGGGCAGCTTAAGACACTTCCGGGCGCTTTTACCGTTCACACACAGGCGCGCCGGAACGCGTTCCGGCGCGCCTGTGTGTGAACGGTAAAAGCGCCCGGAACTGTCTTGGCCCGGCAAAGGCCGGCCAGGGGCGGGGATTCGGCCGCAGCGCTGCCGCCCATTGGGTGAGAGCACCCAAGGGGCGGGCAGCGCTGTCAAGCCACCCGCCCCGTGCTTCGTGCCAGCTCTACGGGCCCGGATCGGGCCCGCGAGACCTGGCACGAAGATGCCCGGGCACCCGGGCACCCATCATGGGGCCCGGGGCAAGGCCCCTATGGGGCAGGACCCCTTTGAAGATCAGAGCCCCGCGCCCCGATGTCGCCCATCTACGGGCTGCAGGCGCCTGGATCTAGGCGCCTCCAGCCCGCAGATGAGTCCCCCGCCCCCCCCCCCCAGTCCCCAAAACCCCCACCCCCAACAACCCTCCGGCCTGGATCGGGCCCATCTTCGCTCTGTGGGTGCCTACATCCACGTGAACTGCTTGTCCAATAGGGGGGCTAGGTGGGCTGCGTCTTGCGCGATCCCACAATGCCACCCTCAGTTGGACGCTGGACGGCCACGAGGTAAGTGATTCCTCGCGCGCGCGTCCTCCCAGGGCCCTGGGGGAGGGGGGGAAACATCTTCGCGGTGAAGGTGCCCCGCTGTGGGCACCTTCACCGCAATGATCGGCCCGATCCAGGCCGGAGGGTGGTTGGGGGTGGGGGTTTTGGGGACTGGGGGGTGGTGGCTGATCTGCGGGGCACTCGCGCCCCGCAGATGGCTGCGATGGGGGCGGGGGGACCCTTGGGGGACCGGAGCGATGCGCTCCGGCCGCCCAAGGCGTTCCTCGCCCCCAGCCAGCCCAACATCGACCTCCTGCCACCCCAGAAAGGGGCGACAGGACGCCGATGCTGGTGGCTCCTTCCCGGGTCCGGCAGCCCCATTGGGGCTGCCGGACCCGGGAAGGAGCCACGTCCCGGCGGCCGTCGGAGGCGACAGACGGGACGCACCGAATCGGGGTTCCCCTGTCCCATCTGCCAGGGTCACTGACCCTGGCAGACGGGAAAGGGGAACCCCGATTCGGTGGGTCCCGTCTACCGGCTTCGCCGCGCCGGCGCAATCGCCGGCCCGGCAAGTCGGGCCGTGGGGGCGTGCCGACGGCTGTCAGGGAGAGAAGCGTGCGAACGCTTCTCTCCCGGAACGCGCCGGGGCAGCTCGTCCGCGTTCGAACGGATGCAGAGCACTTTAAAGTGCTCTGCATCCGGAACGTGTGGAGGACAGCTCCAGACACGCCGGGACGGAAACCCGGCCGCAGCAATGCGTATGCTGCGTCCGGAGCTGTCCTCCACGCGTTCGGGAAAGGCCAATGCGAAAAGGCCTCTGGTAACAGAAGCTCCCTTTATAATAGTGAATCCTTGGCCCTTTGCATACTTGACCTTATTCTGAGATAGGGGCCTGCCATTTGTGTGCTAGTGCAGACTATAGCAGGCCTTTGGTAGGTCATGCTGTAGCCTGCTATAGTATGTCAATGACAGGGCCCTGTTCTCAGATATATCCTGGAAAAAAGCCCAGTGTGGAAAGGGTTCTCTTCTCAATATCCCTTGCTTATACCTGATGCTGATTTCTCCTCTCCCTCTTCACTTAAGCGTGCTGTTTCTGGAATAATTGAACATCACTCACCTTCCAAAAGTGATAAAGCAGTTTATGAAAAAGGAAACAGATGATATGCTGACAGTAACAGGCTGCAAGCCTAGCACATGTTTTTTTAATATTTCCTAGAAAATAAGAGGATTCAGAAATGTGGGGAGGGGTTAAAAAAAAGGACAAAATGATTAAACTGAGTTTCTTGTCATTTTATCAAAGTGTTCCTAAGCCAAGATAAAATGTTTTGAAATCTCAGTGCGACCCACATACCATATGCTTTAGCTCATTATTTAAGCAAGCATATGAGAGAACTCATGAGGTATTTTTTCTTCAATTAGAGTGGTTTGGGCTGACATCAAGTTTTCTGTGAAAGGGGTCGGAAGAAGTCATCTGCATTCTTTGGAAGGTGTCACTCACAATGTGAAATACCCTTGCTTTCCATTTCTGAACCTGTTTACCCGGATCCCCGTCAGACTGTAGTACTAAAACAACAGAGGAAAGTGGCTGGCTAGCTGGCTTCCAGGTAAGTAGGTAGGCCAGTGGTGACCTCCTATGTCTGGTAAGGGGCGGCAGATCTTTTTTAGATCCTGCCTGCCATAAGGATGCACCCTTAATCATGAGCAGGCTTGGGGTGTATGTATGTCTGTTTGCATTTATGTTCCAAGCCTGAGATATACCCATCCAAAGCTGAGTACAAAAGGGTGGTGCAAATGGCAGAGCCAACATTTCTTTCACTCCATTGAGTTATGCACCATAGAGGTATGGATCGGTTTGCCACTGGATGCCACTGGTTGCAGTAATTGCATGTGTGAAGTACAAAATCATGCTACACACATAATTTGCTTCCAGGGCACTCCTGCACAGAAGGGGCTGTTTCTGAGTTGAAAACAGGCCCTTCCAGTGCAGATGCTTCATCTAGGAGCATACTGCATGCAAACTATGGGGTCAAGTGCATTGTTATCGATTTACCTGAGCACATGCTCAGCTACTACTGTAAAATATTTTAATATCTATTTTAGAGTTTATACATTTACAGTATATTCATATGTCTTGATAATTCAGTTGGGTCCATGACCATAAAGTGAATAAGAGTAAATAAATTTTTAAAATGTTTGCCTCAGACAGTAACATCAGAACAGCGGGGATATTCAGCAGAATCTTTATAGTTAGAGAGGTAGATGATTAAAATAGAATGTGACAACAAGATCAAATAAAGGAAAACTGTTCCTGTATTGCAAACACTTCTCTTAAATAAGGTCACTGAGTGGTTAAATTCTTGACTACTGCTAGTCGTTGTACCCGCCTACTTATCCCCAAGGAAGAGTTGACATTTGCAGTCAAACCACATAAGTATCTTGATGTGATGAAAGCCTAAGGCAACTCTTGTTTCTGTGCTCAGCAAACAATTCAGATTAATAATGGGAACTCATGTGCCAAACTTAATAGGCCTCATATGCTAGAAATACTGTGTGAGAAGCCCCCAAAAGGCAATGGATAAATGTGGATAAATGAGTTTGTATAACCGTTATGACAACAATATGGCAGCCCTGTTGGTGAAGTGAAGCCAGATATGGCAATGTATAGCCTTTGTTCTGTATATGAAAATGATGTCCTATTGACCTTCACAAAGCCAGTTTCTTAGTGCTGGAATGTTATCTGTCCCATCAAGAAAAGCTTCAAAAGGAAAATAATCCTCCATTTATTTATTTCTTTAAAGGAATGAATTTGCACCTTATGTTTCAAGTTTGGGATGAGTTGGGTGGAACCACAGCCATAGTTGAGGGTCCCTTGGGATGTCCCAAATATCAAAGTGGACTTTGGATGAGTACAACAAGGTCCAGTCTAAATGGGGCTTCTCTTGTTCCTTATATCTTAAATAAATGTCAGTTCTCTTCTCCTATTTTTCCTGCTTCTTACCCACTCTGTAACATGTTTCTTGACAGCTTGGTCGTCTGAAGGAAATGGACCACAAGCATTTTATTGAGATCTCAAGGAGAGGGTTTTCTTGTAGTTCTCTTTCAGAGGTGCAAGGCATAGATACATGCAAGGAAGGCCTTTTCTATGGTGGCCCCATGATTCTGAAATACTTCCCCCCGTGAGGTTCACCAGGTACCTACACTATATAGTTTTTCACCCAGACTTTTGCTGTTTAAATAGCTTCCTCGGGATGCTGTCCTGTTAGGGAGGGAGGGGTTATATTTTTTAATTATGTTTTAATATTTGAGATGTTTATTGTAATCATAACACTGGGACCATTTGGGATAAACATTTCTTAAATAAATAAATAAACTGAAACTAGGTAGCAAAAATGCACTCTTTCACATGTTTGGACCCCAGACCAGAACCTGAGATTTTAAGGCTACATCTTCATGTGGGAATGTGTAGACAACTGTACCCATTCCAGGGATCCCAGAAATGATCTTTTTGAGAAGGTGGGCAAGAGAGCTCTAAGGAGGCTTATGCAGAATTGAATTCAATGGGAAAGGTGTGTGCTACTGCCTGATGGCGCTACCAGAGTTGGACCTGTCTGCGATAACAAGAGTCATGGAGGAACAGAGAAAACCACCAAGATTATGAATATTATAACCAATAGGGGTTGAACTTGCATGGGGGACAGCCAATCCTTTTTTCAGGAGCAAATAAGCAGGTACAAAAGGACTGAGACAAAACTTGGAAGCAAGAAAAGTATCTGGCTTTGTGATAATAAGAGAGTGGTACAACAGATCAGCTAGAATTCACAGAGGTGCTCATTTTCAGGTAACTGCTGTGCTGGCTGTTTCTTTGTATTTGTGAACAAAGAATCCGACGGTAGCTTCAGGAAAAGGTAGATTGCAGACTAAGCCAAGTGGCCCACCCAGCAAATTCATGTCTGTAAATTTCAACCATTTAGTGAAAGCAGCATGTGGTTTCAGTCTACATATACTTGTAAATGCTGTCCGCATGCTAGTGCAAGTTACAGCAGGCCCCTGATCAGGCCTGCCAGAGTCTGCATTATCCTGTGGACCACATGCTCCTATCCTGCAATATACTCCAGAAAAAGACCAAAGAGAACAGGCCCTGGATCTAGCTAATACAGCTTTAGCTAATGTATTTAATACAGATTAACTGACGTAAGGGCAGAAAGGGCCATTATCCCATTCTGGAAAAGAATCCAGAGGCCTCCACAGCTTGGTGCAACTGGATAGGGAGAGCCCTATCCCCTCTCAGCATGCTCCATCAACACAAGACAGACCATACTCTGGTACCCTACCCCTCTTGACAACAAGGGCCCTTTCTGCACTAAGCCTTATTCCAGAATATATCTTGGGATAGGGGCCTGTTGTCCACATGCAGACTATGGCAGGCCTCATCTTTACATGTAAAATACATGTAAAATTTATTTCATGCTTGGTAACAAAAAGAAAAAAGTAATGCTGAAAAAGTAAGTCCATATGAGGGGAAATAGGTGTAGAATAGTCTTTTAAAGAACACATGAGAGAGCTTTTCTCCATATTCCTTTTAGGAATATCAGAGTTAAGAAGGAAGGCTGTGAAAAAGTGAGTTTGTCAAATACAGAATTGAAAAGGAGATTGCTCAGACTTTTCTCCAAGCATTTTCTAGTGCAGAGAAATGACGATGAGAAGGAAAGTCCGTATGAAGTATTATATTAGATGTAGTTCAGTCCTTAGAGTGTGTAATAGTTTATTTTTATATTTTTCTTTTCCTCCACTTTGATTTTAGGCAAAGGGATCCAAAACAGAAGATAGAGGCTGCGATAAGGTGAGTTAAACAAGACCAGCAGGTACAAGAGAATCCTGTCAGATCAATGTCAGTCCAGAGTAATTGCAAATAGATTGAAAATACAATGGAGAGTGATAGTAGATATCCAGAAATTATGTTTTCTGTTTGAAATAAGGGGATGTTGACTGATTTGTGATTCTGGATGAAATCTTTGTCTTTGTTCCGGCAGAGCAACAGTATTAACCATACATGAAGCTGGAGTGTCGTCATCATGAGAGCATGTTTCCTGGCTATGAGAGGAAAGACCCAACTCAGACAAAACCTGGGGAGCATCCTCTGGATTATCAACTTTATAAGTTTTGCCTCTGTAGTTGAATATAACGGCACACGGGTTCATCGTCCACTTGAATATAACATTGGCTTGAAATAAATTTGAAGTGAGATCCCTAAACTGTCCTCCTCTTTTGATAGTTTCTGGGCCTAGATCCTGAGGAATCTGAATTCCGTTGCCAGCATAGAAAAGGTCTCTTTTATTTTTAAAAGCCATAAAAAAAACCTTATCTTTAGTCTTAAATCTTTCAAAGGCCACAATTATATCTCTAGCCTTGTTTTCATCTGGGGGTTTGGGGCCCAAGCTTCTATGGATCTAGCCAGACCTTCTTTGATGGGAAAGTCAGGTAAAATTTCAGAAATCCATTTAATCAAAAAAAGATAGGCTGGGCCCTTACAAGTCCTCCTTCAGGTTCCCCCCATCTCTGATAATTCTGGAAGGAAATCATTTGCTCAGGCAGAGCTGCTATTTTGGATTTCAAAGCTTTAATATTTTTGGAATTGATAGATTCTTCCAAGGCCTGGAAGGCCAATTTGTATTTTTGAGAGACTGTGACAGCTCATCCATGTTTTTTTTAACCTCCGTAACTTCATTTTGCATTGGTCTGAACTTTGCTTTCAAATCCTCTCTAAGTGCAGTACAAAGTCTTTCTAATCTCTCATCTAGTTGGGGGTTAAGAAATCAGCTTGAAAAACTTTCTCTCATTCACTCTTAGCGAATCACTCATTCCGTTATTATTAGCTTCAGCCTCATGTACATCAGCTTGATTTTCCACAGCGGCCATTTTAGATGAGGCCTGGCCTGGCCTGGCGCCTTCTGAGGGTGGGGAACTTTGCTCTTATTTTTATTATTCCTGGCCGTTTTGAAAAGTACATTCAAGGAGGAGAAACAAGCAAGACTTGTGCTGCACCTGTGGGACTGGTGCCTTTGCCACAGCCTCCTCTAGGTGTGGGTTCCAGCTGAAGATGGAGGAACGGAGGGACACCTGGGTTGGTTGTTGCTGCTTGGCTGCAATTTCAGTTCAGTTTCTCCTTTGACATTTTTGAGTTGTCTTGTGTTAATTAGTCTTATGGTATATTTTTTATTTGATGCTGTGTATTGTAGCTTTTTAGATTACCCAGCTTATTAGAATTTTGTATACTGCTTGCGAGAGATATTTGATGTTTTAGTTATTGAAATTGATTTCCTTACGTGCTGTATTTATGTGCTGTATTTCTCTGATGTGATGATTGCATTTGCATTGAATTTTTTCTGTTTGTTGTAAACCACTTTGGGCAAAATTTTCTTTTCGGAAGGTGGTATACAAATAAAAATGGAAATGGAAAATGGAAATATTTAGAGGTATGAATGAACTCCAGAAGGTATGTGGATATGAAATATTGAGAAATCTGGCTCTTAGCTGGCGAAATTAGGCCATTCTGGGCAGGAGATTAGCAGCAATGTTGCATTCTTCTTGCTGCACACTAGTGCTCCCTCCCCCAGGTCAAATTCTTGGTCTTAAAAAAACTAATCAGTGGGCCCGGAATATAATATACAAATTTAATAATTCCACATCCTAAAATCAATTTCTGAAATTCACCAGCATACGTTTTATTTGCATTTTGTGGCCTGTGTCTGAATTCCACTACAAGCTTTTGTTGGGTTCTGTAGATGTATCTTGTATGTGAATCCTCTGAATTTATGGGATTTGGATTTATGCCTTTTCCACCCAATATTTCATGCAAAGGTTTCACAGTGCTCAGTGTTACTCTCTCCCCTCCACTCTGTCCTCATAAGAATACTATGAGTTAGGAGGCTCTAAGGCAAGGAATGACATAAACCTACCCTGTGAGCTTCCCTGAACAAAAGGGGATTAAAATTTTGGCTCTGAAGGTTCTGGTCAAAACACTTTGCTTGCTACAATTTATTGGCTCTGTAAAGAATGCCCCATAAGAGACACTTACCATTTACCTCTGTCTCAGGCAGAGACAGAGAATGTTTAAAAAAATATTTTTATATAAAGAGGAGAATAACCATAGGGTTTTTTTTTACTCCAGATGAAACTCAAAGGTGTGAGGGATGCAACCCTCCCTTTTATCCCTAATTCCCGTCTGGATGGTCCCTTCTTCTGTTCCCCGTTGGCTTTGGGTACTATGAAGTCACAATCTACTCGTTCCGCCTACTTCATGCTCTCCTTGATATGACCCCATTTAAGTCTAAAACCATTAAGTCTAAAACCATTTAAGTCTATCAACTCATTAAACAAGAAAAGATACGGACCCCTTCCAGTTTCTTGATGATGTAGCCTTCCATGGGGTTACATAAAGTCCAGGCGCAGCATTTTCGTAGTCCAGTGTCTTTAGGAGTCCTAATTTTCCTTCATGGTTTAATTTTATAAATACCCGTATTTTCCGGCGTATAACACGACTGGGTGTATAAGACGACCCCCAATTTTTCTACTTAAAATGGAGATTTTGCAAAACTGGGGTGCAGCCTAAACCGAGCCTTGGACCTGGGGAGAGATGGCAGCCTTACCTGCTAATCCCACAAATGTGCTTGTAGCTTTCCTTCTGGCGCTGATGGGAGGGTAAAAGCTTGCTCTGATAAAGATCTGTGGCTGCAATGCAGATTTGCAGTCTGCCTGTCTAGCGCGATTCGTCTATGATCCTGTAGGGGAGGGGGTGTTCCACCGAGCAAAATATGAAGAATCCTGCCATCATTTTCTCTTCAAAAACCTCTCTGCTTTCAACCCTTCCCCTACTGGATCATAGAGGAATCTTGCGCTAGAGGGGCAGACTCTTCTAAAGCAGAGAAGAGAAAGTGAGGGCAGGATTCTTCATATTTCGCTCCGTTTAGCAAGGTTTTTTCCTTGTGTCGGCGCTAGAAGGAAAGCTACAAGCCAGATGATTGGGATTAGCAGGTAAGGCTGCTGTCTCTCCCCAAGTCGAAGGCTCGGTTTAGGGTGCACCCCAGTTTTGTGCTGGCAGCTGTGGCCAGCAGGACCCGGGTGAGGGTATTACTGGTGTATAAGACGACCCCCGACTTCTCAGAAGATTTTTTGGCATTAAAAAGTCGTCTTATACACAGGAAAATACGGTATATAGAGATGGTATATAGACACACATAAAATCCTTATTTTGTAAAGACACAAACTCTTCCTCTCAGCTCTGATCTGTTTTGGGTGTCAGATTTGTACCTATTTAGGCAGCCTGAAAAGCAGAGGCTGCTGGTTCAATCCCCAGCCTCACCCTAAAAGCAGGCAATGGCAGACCACATGTATATCTCTGCCAAGTAAACTGCACAGAGATGCCTGTGCAGTCAACACAGGCCAGTTCACACTTGGCCTCCTAGTACATGCTGGGGTAACCTCCTGGGAAGCAACATCTGCACTTGGCAGAGGCGTTTCCACATCAGAAACATCTCCTGCTATACCTGAAGCTACCCCAGGAGGTACAAGAGGTGGTGCACAAAATCGTGTACAGCACACGACTGCAAGCTTACCTGTCCTGGCCAGCAGAGCAACCATTTGCATCTCTGATAGTGCAAATGCTAGTGCACGCCAGTGGGGATGCACTATTCCCATCCCATGAACAGGGAGCAAAGTCCAGAGACACCTCTGGAGTCTTTCATGACTCAACAACAGTAAAATAAAATTAAAATAAAATAAGGATTCTACTATAGGGCAGAGACAGAGGTAAGGTCCACATTGTGCTGCTATGGTGCTGTGAATGGTGAGTGTGCAGGGTGCAAATGTCCTTGCAGGGCACAGTGGGTACACTGTAAGAGCAAGGGGGTAGACAGCCCCAAACCTCTCCAGAGGACAGGCAGGCATTAGGGATGTTCTAAAAGTAGAGCGGGAGTAAGCATGATGAGAGTAATTACTCCCACTCTTCTGCTACTACTCTGCATACACAGCTTACTTGAGCTTCATTCTTCGATGTGGCTCAGATGCTCCCTAGTTCCATCCAACACAGGAATTGCTACAGCAAAACACGTCGCAAGCAGGGAATCGAAGTTCTCCAGTTGTTGTGTTTGCCTGGTTGAGAGCAATGGCAAGTATCCGAAATGCACATAGCCGCATTAAGAAAAGCACTACAAGACAGTCTGGTTTTGTGGCTAGACCATCAGACTTTTATCTAGTAGTCTCCCAGGGTGCTTCCGCACAGGCCTTAATAAATCTGGATCTACCTCATCCGGATTTAGTAAAACCGGATTCCAATAGACCTGGTTTTACTAAATCTGGATGCCCAGTAGATCCGGATTTACGGGGTAGATCTGCATCTAATAGATGCGGATCTACCCTCTCCCTGTCCTTCCACACACGCGGCGGGAGGACGGATTAAATACGGATTGGAGGTGGGTGCTGTGCCGATGCACAGCACCCACCTCCCATCCATGCTCTGGGGTCCTCCTCCAGCCCGCCATGCTTGGCTCCTTGGAGCCAAGCATGGCGGGCCGGGGGACCCCACTGCTGCGGCTCGCCCTTGCCCCAGAAACAGCGGCTCGCTGCTTCTGGGGCCAGGGGGAGCTTCCCTAAACCCCTCCCTAGCCCACCCGGGGGAGCCCGGCCGAAAGCCCCTCCTTACCCACTCGTCGTCGCCCCGATTCTGGCAGGAGGGACCCAGGATGCAGTGCGCCTGCGTCCTGAGCGCCTCTTGATTGGCGGGGCTGCTCCTGGCAGCTCCGGCCTTCAGGAGGCATTCTGCACAGGCGCGCTGCCCTGCCAAGGAGCCAATCATGGCGGGCCAGGGGAGGTCATTTTCACACCCATTTAGCACACTTTAGGTACGGATAGGTGCGGACGCACCCCACCAGAAGTGTACTAAATAGGTCCGAAAATGCGGACACGTCATCCTAAAAGTGTGCTTAATCCATGTTGCTGTGCCGACACACCTCACTGGAAGTGTCCGAAACAGCAATGCGTGTGCAGACGCGCGTTTTACAATATGTGCTTAATGGGTGTTAAACGGCCTGTGAGGAAGCACCCCCAGTTTTATTCTGCATCCCCACATGAAGCCATCTGGGTGACCTTGGGCCAGTCACCTACCTCCCAGGGTTTCTGTTGTGGGGAGAAAAACAGAAAGCTTTTACAGGCGATTTGAGCCCCCTTAAATGGGTAAGAAAAGTGGGGTAAAAACGCCAGCTACTACTACTACTACTACTACTACTACTACTACTACTACTACTACTACTACTACTCGGAGCCCTGCCAGCAGCTCTTGGACTGAACCTGACTGATATTACAGAACAGAGGGACATTGTTGTTGCATGATGGTGTATTCTGTTCTGGACATTCCTCAGGTGGAATCCTTGCTCTTGGGGATGATAGACTGATGTTCTGTAAAGACACTCAGCAGCAAGGAAACATCACAAGGCTGCAGTCTGGAAAAACTAATTTTCCCGAAAACTGGCGTTCTCACGCCAGACCTGAGCAACTGAAAATAGTTTCTCTTGTAGCAAACTCAGTTCAGATGAGAGAAGTTGTAAAGGAGAGCGGATCCATAAAATCTTATCACATAGACAGGCTATGATGGTGATGGGTGCGTCAGGCATTATGTCTGAGTACCTCAATGAACTTAATTGAACTGCTCACATTTGAAACTTGTCAAGCTTATACAAGCCAGCTCCTCAGCCAAGCCCTTGCTGGTGCTTTGTGCGATGGAGGTCCACCCTGCTTTCCTTTTCATATAGCCTGGTTCAGTGCCATATAGTTTTGATTGAGGGTGGAGGCGAATCAACACAGAGCCAAAAATCCCCCTTGTCCATTGAGATAAATCCTTATGGCCGCCATCTTGAAGAAGCTCCTTGAACTGGGAAAACAGAACAAAATTTTGGACTAGCAAAACATGTCACTTCACTACTCAATGTTGTTAATTGAATTGCTCTTCAAATGCTGCATTTCCTCTGCTCCCTGGGTTAACAGTAAGAGATAATTGAGATCTGTTAGCTCCTGCCTCTGCTCTTATCTATATCCATTTCCATGTCTCTCTTTGTGTCATGCATATTTTGATCTTTTTTTTTTTACCTTGGAAGAATTTGCTGCTCTTAGGAAAGATAGAATGCAGTTGCCCCCTTTGCTTTCATGCATCAGCTGCTCTGCCAGAACGCTCCCGGGTAAAGCGTGCCATTCTGTGTCAGGCAGGAGAAGGTTGACAAGTTGAATCCTCATTAGCTCTTGGGGTCAACTCTGCAAGCTTGAGTGCCGATACATTTTTTTTTCCATTAGTAGACTAAACTAACACGACATGGGTGAAGAATGAAAACACACACACACAACTTCAGCCTCCAAAGGTGACATTTAAAGTTGACCTGATGGAAGAATATAAAATCATGCATAGTGTGAATATAAGGTGATTAGAAAAAAATTCTCCATTTCACAACAGTAGAACTAGGGGACACTCCATGAAGCTGATAGGCAGGAGAGTTAGGACAGACAAGGGAATTTTTTTTTCAGCCAGACGTCTATGGAATTTTTGACCAGAAGAGGTGGATAGCTTTAAAAGGGTTAGACAAATTCATGGAGAGCAGTTGTGACAATGGCTACTGGAATGGATGCATAGGTCCTGCCTTTAGGATGCTGGATCAGGCCACAGCCCATCTAGTCCAACATCCTATCTCACACTCTGGCTTCTGGCCATCTCAATTAGAAGACAAGGGCAAAACCTTCACCTCCACTTGAATTCCCGCAAAGGGCTTTTAGAGGCATCCTGCCTGTCTCCCCAACCTGGAGATGGCCCCTAAGCATCCATTCTAGTAGCCATTGATAGACTTATCCTCCACGAATTTATCTAATCCTTTCTTAAAGCCAGTTGCTGTCACCACTGTCCCAGTCCCTTATTCTTTGACGTTATCCTCCTTTATACCTTTCCATGTCTATGTGGCTTTCTGTGCATCTTATTCCTGGTCTTTGCAGGTTTCTAGATTATCTGATCTCTGCTGACATCTGCTTAGCTATTTGGTAACTGTGAGTTGGTACTTGTACAACCCTAATCCCTTGAAGGTAACCTCTTTGCTGCTAAAGTATAACCCTGTAAAGCAAGTGGAATACCGAAGGGATAAAGCAAAAAGCAGTATCGTTATAAAAATGGATTCTGTTCACTGCATTCTTTCAACTACTATAGCAAGCAAAGTTTCAAATGCAAATGGCCAACATATTTTAATTCTTAGCTATTCAATGATTGCAAGCACCCTCCACTGAAAGGAGTTAGGGTTTCTTACTCACTCAGTGCATTCTGCTAAATACCAAAGCGACCCTTCCCTAGTTTAGTTCAGTTCAGTTTAGTATATACTGTATATACCAGCATATATTTAAACAACAGCAGTGTCTGAAAGTGGGAAGGGAAAGTGGTATCCCCATTTAATCAAAAACCGGGGCAAAGAGGTGTATCTTCACTGCCTTCCTAAACATGTAGTGAAGGTGCCTGATGTATCTCAAGGGGGAGACTGTTCCATAGCTTAGGGGCCATCACTGAGAAGACCCTCTCCCAGGTGCCCAACCCTTTTACTACTGAAGATGGTAGTACAACCAGGAGGGCCTCTCCTCCAGATCTTAAGGCATGGGCAGGTTGATATGGAAGAAAGTGTTCCGATATGTGGGGCCCAAGTCATTTAGAGCCTTATAAGTCGTTAGCACCTTGAAGTGGGCTCAGTAGCGAATCGGCAGCCAATGCTACTCTTTTATAAGTGGCGTGATGTGCGCCCGGCCAGCTGTCCTGGCCAGCAGTCTAGCAGCTGCATTCTGCATCAACTGCAGCTTCTGTACCATCTTCAAAGGCAGCCTTTACAATGAGACTGATCTGCCTCCTCCAAATATTATACACCCAGGATATACTCAGCCATTTAGCCTGTTGGGAGAAGATCTGATACTAGCAGGCAGTGGAAATATGGCAGTCGGGATGAGCCAGTGTGTGGCATATTTTTCTCTTTGTACAAAGTCAAGAGAACAAAGACCACAAGGAGGAAGGTCATCTTGCAGCACAGACACTGGATTTCAAAGGTTTTCAAAACATGTAATAAGACTCACGACTTTCCATGAAAGAAGCCCTGAAGTCTGGCTAGAACGGCGATAGCACTGTATTATCCTCTTTGACTGAAACTGCCTCCCTGTGTGCCTGTAAGGCCTTTGATGGCTAATGTCTTTGACCATTCCACTGAGAATTATTGGGAGTCAAAGTTGATTCATTCTGCCGCTTTCCCATTCATTCTGCAACTCGCTGCCAATTCCTGTCTCTCTCACAACGGTAGCTGGCTGGGAAATTAGTCCAGCAAATCTAAGCCATTCTTTCCCCAGAGCTAGTTAAAAGCAAGGGAAAAGCTGCATTGCAATTCTTTCAGCCTGCTTTCTCAACCCATCCAGTGTGCTGTTTGCTTTCTTGAGGCTTGCCAATGGACATATGGCGAGGGGAAGAGAGAACAATTTGTTGCCCTTGTGCAGTAGAACATCCAGCACATTTGGAAGAAAAGAGGGTTTAAAGATCAGATGGTAGCTGTATGTTTTAAGTTCCACGAAGCACAAACTGCAGTTGAGGCCCAGGCCTAGCAGGTGCTTACCTGCAGGATGGCATTGTGTACATGTGTGCAAACACGCAACACTGCAGTCCTGCCCATGGAGGGGACTGTAGGGATGATGGCCACATGATGAGAAAGAGGTAATCTTCCTGCACTACCTGGACTTCATGAGAAGAAGAGCTAGCTTTCCTACCTCACTTTTCTCACCCATTTAAGTGAACTCAAAGCGGCTGTCAAAGCTTTCTGTTCTTCTTTGCACAACAGACACCCTGTCAGGTAGGCGAGGCTGAGGGCTCAGAAGAGAGCTGTGACTAGCTCAAAGTCACCTAGCTGGCTTCGTGGAGGAGGGCAGAATCAAACCTGGTATTCCCAGATAAGAGTCTGGCTCCCTAACCACTGGACTAGGGATGTGCATGAATTATTCATGTATTTGGAATCCGGATGAAAATGTCCAGATTCTGAAATTCATGGATGGAATCGGGTAATTCAGTATTCACAGAAGGATAACGGATGGCATAGGGCCTCCTCCCCCGGTCACCCCCAGCCACTCTTCCCCCAAACCTCCTCCACATAGCCTTCCCGGGGGGCCCTTACTTGCCCCAGTGGCAGTGTGGGCCTTGTCCAGGGGCCTCTGGAATCGCAAAAAGGGTTCCTAGAGCTAAATACAGGCCTGCCTTTCATGGTTCCAGGGGGCCTTGGAAGAGGCCTGCATTGCCACTGGAGTACACCCACCTGCCTCCCCTGCAAACCAGAAGGCCTGTATTTAGCTCTTGGAAACCCTGTTGTGGTTCCAGAGGACCCCGGAAGAGGCTTGTGCTGCCACCGGAACTGTCGGGGCTGCTTTTGCACTTGGCTTTCATCTACCGGACAGGAAAAGTAACATGTACTAGTGTTTGCACTAGTACACGTTAAGACACTAGTACACGCACCCGGTCACTCACCTGGGTCTGGGCATGTGTCCAGTCGGTGACAGGGCGCCACCATCTTGTTTGAGGAGCCTGGCATGGCTGTGCATACACTGTCACTGTCACCATGGCAATGATGACACTCTGCACACATGCAGTTGCATTTGAGATCATCTGAGGTCTCAGCATGTCAGGTGACCCCTTGCACCAGAAATGGTGCGAATGATTGTATGCTACATGTGACAGGTAAGCTTTAGGTTAAGGCTAGTATACGTGTGGTGCACTAATTCATGCACCACCACTAGTTGACAATAGGTTAACATCTAGGCAGGCAGGAGGTGTTTCTAGATTATAAATGCTTCCCACAAGTGCACATTCACCTGCCCAGATCTTTACCTATTGTTGACCTCAGGTTTCTCAGCTGACCCAAGGAAACAGTGTCGTAGCTCAAAACCCCCTGCAATATTGAAGTTCAGAACTGGATGAACTCAGATCGGGTGTGATTAATAAGTCCTCCCTTCCTCCCTCCCTCCCTCCCTTCCGGAGCACCCAATGGTTTATCTTTTTCTCTCTCTTGGTTCCTCTAAGCAGAGACAGCTGACAATATGGAAAAGGTAGGGCGGAGGAGGATGGGTGCAATGCTTATTTACATGGAGCATTTGGTGCTGATAAGCCTGGTTCAGATCATCAACCAATCAAAACCAAGAGAAATGGGTCAAAAACAGCACCTTGGGACCTGTGGCACTGCTGTCTATATATCACTGGTCAGCCGCAGAAATTATTCTGAGAGCCACTAAAACATAGATTTCCTCCTCTCTGAAAGAATTAGAGCAAGACTTGAGGGAAACTGCTCATTCCACCTGCTTAGGTCCGTTCCAGGAAAAAGAACAAAGCTTTAGTGTGCTCATGGGTATTTTCCTCTTCTTGTCTCCTGGAAGAAAAAAGCCAGAGACTAGAATTTTTTGATAGCTTTGAGAACTTTTGATAAATGTTGAGAAACTCTTTCAAAAGTAAGCCCTGGCTAAGGAAACGGCTGTAAAAATTATGAAGCTTCTTAAAAGTTGTTTCACCGCTTCTCTTGTTACAACCAATCAGATTTCAAGAGTTTGCTTATCAGCTCCCCAGGATGGCCATGGAAGGTCTCAGAGATACTCAGGTTCTTTCAGACAGAAATCCAAGACAAAATCTTCGCTTACAACAGATAAGCTGGGAGGAAGCAAAATGAAAATTGCTGTGCTGAAACAACAAAGAAGAAATTATTCTTTTTCGGAGCACACGGAATAATCATCACGATCTGAAATTCCTTGGGCAAAAACGGGTAGAAAGAGTGGGTCATTATTTTTAAACATTCTTGGTTTACGTGAAATACATTTTTCTAAAAAGTGACCTTTTTCTTAACAATGCAAGCTGACCAGCTAACAAACAGATTTTGTAACAAACTGGTCTTTACTACTTAAATTTGGAGCATGAAGTGCTCCCATTATGACTACACCTTTTTGCAAGATTCTCTGTTCCAGTACATTCCACCTGGTTTTTCCTCTCTCCCTCACTGGCCTCAAAACTCGTCAACAGGTATTTTAAATGCTCAGATTTCCCAGACATGTTTCTGGAATCCTCTTTCAGTATCTTTTTCTGCAATGATTTTTAGATTTGCAAAGATCTTGAGAAAAGTTCTTGATGTTAGGAAAAGAGCAGGAGAATGAGTTGGCTGGGATATTAGCCAATAATTGCAGGACAGTGCCGTTTTAAAGAATTCCTGGTCAGCTGTGCATGCATCCCCACCACTTTGGTCTTGGGCTAGACCATCAGACCAGTTCCTGGTAGTCTCCCAGTTTGATTCTGCATTCCTGCATGAAGCCAGCTGGGTGGCCTTGGGCTAGTCACAGCTCTCTTCTGGGCACTTACAGGCCAGAGTTAATCTAGCTGAAGCCAACAGAAGGTACTTCTGGGGGAAGAGGTTCAGGTTTGCTCTGTTATCCTCTTGGAAATTGGATCTATTGATTGTAAAAACTATGGTTAGGATGTACATTGGGAAATACTTCTCTCTTTCAAAGAGGACTCTTTTAAAAAATAGAAAAAGGATTTATTTCAAAAATTGTACAACAGAGAAATTGGTAAATCACTGAACGTCCTTTAATACAATAACAAAAATTTTCATGATAAGCAACAAAAGAGCCTCTCTCTTTCTTCTTGGCTACCTAAAATGAATTCCTGTAATCACCCTCAGTAATGTTTCAAGGAAGATCGTTTAAATTTTGCACTGAAATCTCTTCACCATACTAAAACTTGTTACAATTCTATTTCACAATCACAACAGTTTGATACTGTGGGAAGCTACTTCAAGATGAAGTAGCTCTTTCCAATTGCCATGGTTTTTGCTACATCAGATCCACATTTTTCCAATTCCCCAAAAATCATGATGCAGCATATTTTAATTTCCTCCCCCCCTAAATATTCCATGGCAAATTACAGCTGCACCATATATGCCAGTGTGTCTTATATGGATTGAAATATGGTATCTGTCCTTATCCTTTTCATTTTCTCTTTTATAAACAAGGGTAAAGACATTCCCATCAAAAATTCAGCTACTGGTGGGTATGTGCTAAAAGTATGGGGAGACTAGGGATTTTCCGCATGCAAAGCAGATGCTTTATGGCTGAGGAGTGGCCACTATCTTAAGCCATGTCCAGACAGGGGATAAATAGCGTAACATCTTATCTATGTTGGGACTGCCAACTGCTATATCAGGAAAACCCAACTCAGAATGCAGGTTTCCCTGAAATAGCGCTATACCCTACCTGTCTGGCTGCTGCCACTGGAAACCACCATCTTGAATGTGGCAAAGTGCGTATGTGGGGCCTGAAAAAAGTGGCTGCACATGAAAGATGGTGGACGTCAAGACACTTCTGGGCATTTCATGCCATTGAAATACCTGGATATGCATGGGTGTTTTTCCACTGGCACTAAAAGTTTCCATTAAGTACCCATTAATGGGTACGTAATGGCATTTTTGTACCCATTAATGGGTACTTCTAGTGACAGTGGAAAAACACCCCATATCACTATATTGCACAAGGACAATCCCAGCCCCCTCTGTTTAGGTATCAACAGATTATTCTGGAGGGGCTTTACTCCGGAATATTGCTTGTTAAGAGTGATTTTTCAAGTGGAGCCCATAGGCGGTCCCATTTTTTTACACTTTGATGCACAGAAGGAATTCCCCAATCTAAACATTTGTGAATAAAGGTCTCTAATAAGCTTAGGCCCGATTCCCAAACTGATACATAATAGACTGCATGTTTATTATTTGGTATCAGTTTGGGATGCTCAAGAAAGTTCTATTTTTAAAAGAAAACTCATTTCGTTCAGTTCAAAATACCACAGTGTAATTTTTAATAACTAGGAATCTAAAAACTATTTTTAAAAATGAACTAGATTAATGGTAAGAAAATACATTATTAAATGCAAATGAAAAGGAAGCATTTGTTAGGAGATGAATGACTCCTGGCAGTGAAATTCTGAACTTGTCTGCTCAGAAGTACTGTAGAATTCAGTGGAATTTTCTCTCAGGCAAATGCGTACAGGACTTTAATCGGTTTCTAACATCCTGCTGTTCATTTCCAAGTACTTCTTACTTTTCAGAATCAAAAAAAATAAGGATTCGTAAGAATAAAAAGATCCTAACAATCTAGTATGGATAATCATGAAATCCTTATATTTCCACATTTCATTAAAAACTTAGAAATAAATTAAAAAAATATTTCTAGTAGTCTCCAATATAATCTGAAGTCTTTATTTTAAGATTGCTTGCTGATATCCATGGATTGCCGGGCATCAGCCACAGCCTCAGGAACTCGGACAGTCATTTCATTCATATATTTCGTCAGGCAGATTTGGCAACCCAGCCGAGATCTACAAAAGTGAAAGACAGTATTTTAGCAGAAGCTGAACTTTAAAACAACAACTGTATTTTAATCTATTAATGCAAGATAACAAAATTAGAAATGAACCAATTAACATCAACTTATTTATACAACAATGGTGGAGTTTTATGATTAATCTGAATGGGCACAATCTAGGTACTGAACTTTTTTTTTTTTTTTTTGCTTCCAGTTGTGATGGCTAATCATGCCACAGATAAAACAAATAATTTTTTGACAGAGCTTGCAGAAGGCACAGTTCTGGGGCCCATGATAGTTTACCCTTAAGAATAATTTCTGTTGCTGTATGTAGTTGATTCCAGAATTTCTGGATGATGTTCTACTTCCATCATCTGTGATAACAGGTTCTTCTTGTGGCATGGCAATGCCTGCAAATGGGTGGATATTGTTTTGTAATACAGTACAGGATAACTGGAATATAGTGTAGTGCCACTGATGTAGCACTTTATTAAGATTTATCTTTTATATACTAAGAGCAATAGCACACGGTTTATGATAAAGAACTGCTTGCCAATCATGGTCTTTTATTTCCTTTGTAGGTTATCTTTCCATGAAAAGGCAGAGGGCATCTAAGTACTTGTTCAGATGAGTTGCTGAAGCTGAATTTTTCACATAATACTGGCAATGCTCAGGGATGTAAAAAAACACTAAAGAAATTCCATGCTGAAGAGAAACATTAAGCTAAATGCAATAATATAGCAGGCTCTCACTGAACATTATTTTGAAATGAGGGTGGTATGTGAAGATTTAGACTCCCAATTAAACATCACTGATCTATGAAAGTTACTTCTACAAGTAGCAAGTTCCTAGTCTGGTGAACCTTCTGATGCAGAAGTGGCCTGGAGCTCTCTGAATATTATAAAGCAAGGTACATTGGGGGAAGTGGACAACTGACTGACTGGGAAAGTAGTGGACAATCATTAAAAGAGACAAGCATGTTGTGGGAGAGAAGCAACAGGAAGAGGGCACCTGAGGATGCGCAAATTACTGTATGATATACTCAGTACAAGAAAAGGAAGTAGGGATGTTAACTCCTTTTAGCTCACTTCCTTTGGAGAAACCGTATTAATATACGATGCTTTTGATAATACCATAGGGTACCTTCAGAGAGCAGCCAAAACTTCACTGCCGCTGCTGATCCAGCGGTCATGTGACCAGTCACATGACCACTGATCATCAGCAGTGGAGCAGCAGGGGGGAAAGGGCACTGATAAAAGCTGCTGTTTGATGAGCAGCTTTTAACTTTGCACTTTCTCTTGTCTGGAAGGAGGATACTGTGGAGTTTTGACAGTCCCATCTGTATGATGGGCCCCGGCTCTGCAGGAGCTCTGGCCTCTCTGTGCAGCTTTCCCTCATTCTACAGGGACAACTGGAAACAGTTGCGCAGGGAGTTCAAAGCCCTAAGACAGCTTTAAGCTGTCCGGATACACCCATAGTTTCTAAGAACTGAATCACAGTATCAAGAGTGAGTTACCCTTACTTAACTTTCAGAACATTTAATACTATGCTGGGTTTGTTGTAATAAAGTAGGCCCATTATTCTAGTGTGGATACAGAGAATAATACATATTCAAGACCGAAAGAGAAATCTGACAGGCAAATTATTCCCTAAGGTAAAATGATTTTAAACTCATTTTAAGTTACCTTTCTGTCAAACCATAGGCAAGGTCCAGCATGTCCATTTCCTCATCAGTGATCGCATCCAGTTTTCTAAATATGTGGTCTTCAAAAATTAAGTGGCATGTAGAACAGGCAAGCGTTCCTTCACATGCACCTGAAAATAATTAAACATCCTCTTAAGATTACAGCATTAAAATTCTACAAGCAGTACGGTGGCTTTCTGGGGTGAAAACTCCTGACACTGAAAAAATTGAAAAGCCCTAAATTAACCACAGTCTGATTCAGCATATTTTACTTTAACAAAATGGCTGAAAAAATGTCTAATTTAATCTTGTATGCTTTATATATAGTTTTTGCTCCAATATTTAGAACTACTTGATCATGCTTAAGTAGCTTCAACATTTTGTAACCAACAGACTGGGGTGATGGGGAATTAAGTACAGTACTCTACTGCTTGAGGTTTGTTTTCTAAAGACTGCCAGTGATGGTAATACTTCTGCAATCCTTGGTTCCTACCAGCATGGCAATGCTGTTTCCTCTCGTTTCTCAATAATTCCATTTCGAGTACAATTTTATTGGCACCTACCAGCTACTCTATCAGACAGAATGATTTTAATTGAAGAGAATTTAAAGTGACCCCAATGTTCCCCCTCCCTAAAAGATCTCTCTTCTCCCTTTCCTGTTTTGAAGCTTTTGAAGTACAGGCATGTCCCATATCAACTGATCTGGTAACCATGGATCCACTCATCCATGGTCGACCATACCAGTCTCCCCCTCCTGGCAGTGGGTCTACTGCAATTAGGAATGTGTATTCAGGCTTCATCAAAGCTTCAATGAAGCTAGATCTGCCACCTCCAATCTCATGTCCCTCAAGGCTGCCTCCCCTTACCATGAAGTCTGGCATCATGCCCTCCTCAGGCTCAATCCAGGCTTCCTGGAGGTGCACAAATACATATCCCTAGTCATGGCGGGCCTGCTGCTGTGGTGGTGGTGAGGCTGGTGTGACTGCTTGTATTATCCACAGTTTCCGTTATCCACGGTAAGTCGTGGAACCTATCCCTCACAGAAACGGGGTACACCTGTATTGTATGAAATCTATACTGCATAATCAATAACTACAGTACATTACACTGTTTTCTTCACTAAAAAAAAAACTATGGTGAAGAGAAAACTGCAAAAGGATCATGTGCTTAAATAGGCCTGTATTAGCACACCATTTAATCATACAATGCCCCCTAGTGACAAATATAAATATTCCGAAATCTTGATACCGTATATTCCGGTGTATAAGATGACTGGGCGTATAAGACGACCCCCAACTTTCCAGTTAAAATAAAGAGTTTGAGAAGACGACCCCCAGCGTATAAGACGACCCCTGACTTTTGAGAAGATTTTCCTGGGTTAAAAAGTAGTCTTATACGCCAGAATATACAGTACGTATTTATGAAACATAAGAATTTGCATGTTAGTAAGGAGAATACCCGATTTTATAGACAGCTCTCTTTTTAAGTGGTTTGTTAAAAATCCATGCCACAATCAGAAGGATTTAGCCCTTCCTACCACTTAAGTATTACAAATTCTGGTATTTAAATGCACTTTTATCTGTTTTTATGTGCGCTTACTGTTTCTTCCTTTGCTATTCGAGATTTTCTAAACAGATTAAAAACAGCAAGAGAAATGGCCTGTGTGAATTTTATCTCTCATGCAGGTTATATTAGAGCTGCTATCAAGCAGGGTAATATATCCTAGAGCTGAGATACTGTTTTTCCACCTTATTTGGATCTCTGTTTTACATTGTTCTTTTTTCCTTATTTCTAATAAAAAATATTGCTTGAAAATGAAATTCAGAGTGATATGTCCCATCTGCTGACTATAAAGGTTTACGGCAGATATCCTGAGCACTCGTGATGGACTTTACTCATGGTGAGTCACATCCAAGAGAAAACACGGAGGCATAAGTAACTCCAGGGATGTAATTCTACTATTTTTTTTTCTACTGTGGAACCAAATTTCCCCTTTGGAACCAAACTATTCATCCTTGGCTTCATCCAATTTTAGCCTCAAACTAAATATATATGTGGTTTTACTTACCAAATCCATCTATGTCTAAATTGTTGTCAACTACTACATCTAGAAGCGAGTCCCCAACTTTCCCTTGAGCCGTCAGTTTGTCACCATCACGATTTATAAAGTGAACAGTAACTTTGTCATCTGAGCTGGAAAAACAGAAAACCAAATCTTAGCATAAAGAAAACAAAGAAAGCTAATCTTTAATAGTCCTTACTTACAGCGAAAGGAGAGGTTCAAAAAAACTGTACAGAAATCCTTATGAAAGGAAGCAATATGATAGTACAGTAAAAACTGTGGACAGCTGGGTAGGGCAGAGAAGGAAGGAAGACAGGTATTGGTGAGGCCATAACAGAAAGCTCTGAAAGGTTGGATGTGAGAGGGGAAGGGAAAAGGCGGAGGTAGAGTGGGAGAAGACCCAATCCTAGCATAACACCTAGCATGCAATCGCAACCAGTTTAAACATTATTATCTTTTTGTCCACTGTAGCATTTTTTAAATTAAATACTTCTACTTTAAAAAAACAATTTGACTTTTAAAATTTAAAACGTAAAAAACCAAAAAGGCTTCTTTATCAGCCAAAACCTATCCTTTTGAGAAAGCCCTCTATCAAAACTTCCTTCCACAAGAACTATGGCAGCATCTGCATGTGGTGGTTATGGCACTGCAGGGCCAGGCTGACAATCAGGAATCACACATCTGTACATCCTAGATCAGTGATGGCAAACCTTTTGAGCTCAGTGTGCCAAAATTCGCAAGAAAACCTAGCTTAACTCGGGTGCTGTGTCACATCTAGAAATATCCATAATTTTGTGATATTTGTAGCTCTAGTAAAAAAGTTATATTTTTGATATATGTATTTTATTAAAAGCAAAAACAAATAATTCTTTACATTGCTAAATCTTCAATTGAAAGTTGATATTTGGTACACTTCAAGAACAAGCAAGCACTACACGCCCAGGTGCCAGGGTGACCAGGTGTGTCACCCAAAGGGGCTTGGCATGTCACCTGTGACCCACGTGTCATAGGTTGGCCATCACCGTCCTAGATGCACCATGAGGATGTTACTAGAGGATAGGAGACACATATTCCTGGGCCCTTTGATTACTAATTTCTCCTTTCCTGAGCATAAAAAAATTAGTGCGTTATTTCCTGTGTTCAGCATAGGCCATTGGCATCATCATGGTTACCACACTTAGAGCTATCAGTGCAAAATAGCCAGGGCATTCAAATGAACACGTCTTTTATTTCGTACCATCAGGAGTAGCAGCAAGCATGGAAATAGCACACTACAGGAACAATCTCTGTGTGCTGAGCTGCTACCGCCACTGCCATTATGTGGAACTTGCACCACTAATCTCAACATATTATTCGTTGATAGCACAAAGCACTTATCAGAAATACCATTATTACCTGTCATTGCTTAATTCAAAACTTTTATTGTTAACTCTACCAATGTAACTAAGAACCATAATTTACTAGCCCAAAGGTTAATAATCAAAACATCCACATTCCAATTAAAATTCTTGGGACTGCACCACAAAGAGGACACTTTATTTAGAATGAACTTTCTTCATTTCTATCTACAAAAAGAAAGGGAGATTAACCCTCATAACCTGGCTGAAGATGTACAATCCACTGATAACTTTATTTTGATTACTGAAAATGCTTTACTTTTCATCCCCTTGGACAGCGCACAGATGATGCTGAAGAAAATTAAAACAGAGATAGATACCATTTGTGTAGTAATTTAAGGATTTGGTCTTTGCAGAGACAGAATGAAAAGGCCTTTTCCCCAGTGAATATTAAATTCAAATTCCCTCAAACCATTAAGGTTCTGAACTATTCCTGCATATATTTTTCTTGGGCCTTTTTCATTTGCTGTTAGGGATCTCACACAATCCATTAGTATTCTCAGGGAGAGAATCTAGGGAACCAAGACATATAGTGGTGACAAAGGAAAAAGTGGTAGGACTCTTGATGTAGAGGTTAGGGAGCCCGACTCTTATCTGGGAATTCCAGGTTTGATTCTGCACTCATACATGAAGTCAGCTGGGTGACCTTGGGCTAGTCACAGCTATCTTCTGAGCTCTCACAGCCTCACCTACCTCACAGGGTGTTCTGTTGTGAGGAGAATAGAAAGCTTTGTCAGCTGCTTTGAGTCCCCTTAAGTGGGTGAGAAAGCTAGGGTAGAAAAGCCAGCTCTTATTATTATTACTGATAAATAAACATCAACAAATTAGCATCCATTAGCATTGATGACATTCATCTAAGAATTATTAAAAAGCTGAAAACAGATTCCAGACTTCTTAACAAAAATGTGCAACTTGCCCCTATTCTGTGCTTCTGTAGTTGAAGAGTGGAACGTGGCAAACTCCAATTTCTAAAAAGAACTCAAAGGAAGACCTAGGAAATGACAGGCCTGTCAGCTTAACATTTGTTCCAGGGAAAACATGTGCATAATGGTGATCTAGTAGACATCATTTACTTAGTTTTTCAAAAACCTAACTGCAACCGATCAGGAAAGAAACCTTGATGTAATAGTAGACAGTTCAATGAAAGTGTCAATACAGTGTGCATCTGTTGTATAAAAAGTCTAATGGCTGAAAATAGAGATGTTAATATTATAATGCTCTTATACAGATCCACAATGGGACCTCACCTGGAATACTGTGTGCATTTTTGGCCATCACAGCTTAAAAAGAATAAAGACGGTTCAGAGGAGGAGAACTAAGACAATCAAGGGGCTGGATAAGCTTTCCAATGAAAAAGACTGCAACATTTGGGACTTTTTAGTATGTGGTATGACCAAGTGGATAGGCCTTCCCCAAAATATTAGAAGCAGAAATCACCCAATAAAGCTGAATCCTACACAAATCAGGAGAAATTCAAGAGTTTTTGATTTTGCTTTTACATATTTCATAGATAAGCTTTAGGATTCACTACCGTGAGATGTGGTATTGGTCATCAGCTTGGTTTTTTTTTTCTTAAAGATGTTTGGACGGATTCCATAGAGGTCAAAGTTATAAATGGTCCTTAGTCCTGATGATACTAGGATGTATTATGCCTCTGAATGCTAGTTGACATGAGTCTGCAAACAGAGCAAATCCTGTTGGTGGGCTTTCTTGTGCAGCTGGTTGCCACAACTGAAATGATCATTTGAAAACTGTGTTCTGTGTCTACTCTGACTGCCTTCCTTTTATATTAAACTTTGTTTGAAGATGTGAAACAATTAGGTGTGACAAATATGCAAAACTAGAAGAAATCAGGAAAAGGGCAAATACCAAGGCACTATAAGGTGAACAACATATTTTCTTGATTTGCTTAGTGGCTTTAGTGATATTAGCTGGAAACACTTGAAAAACATGAAAAGATAGATATTTTCAATGCTGCATTTTTCCGAAAATACAGAGAAGCAGGCTTCTCCTGACTTCTAGTTTTCCTAATTATCAAATCAGAGTTTACATTATATTCAGTTCTGGTTGACAAATGGATTAGTGATTTAATATTAAATTTGTCCAAAAGCTTTTTTTTCAATTCTTAGGCCTTAAGAGAAAAACAGTGCTTCCATTTTTGAAAATTAACAGGGAGGCCTGATTATCCTGGGCTTCTTTCCCTGCCATAAGGGAAAGAAGCCCAGGATAAGATTCAAGTTGATGCAAGACTCTAAAGAAATAGGACTGGGATTACTGAGCTTGAAGCTATATCATGCTGCAGCCTGTTTGGGTTGGACTGCAAAATGGTTTTGTTTCAAAGATCAAAGATTACTGCAAGTGGAAGGATAAGGCGTCAGATATGGTTGGCACGGTAATTTGTGGTAGGAAAAAGCAAAAGTCAATGCAGACTTTAAGGATCACTTTTTGAGAAACGCTTTGTATAAGATCTGGTTGAATTATAAAAATAATCTTTATAAGAAAATGCTGCTTTGGGTATCACCACATGAAAGTTTGCTAAAAGAATTTGGGGAAGATCTTGGCTTAAATATGAAGATATGTTATTATTATTATTATAGTTTATTTCTAAAGCGCTGTACATGTACTCAGAGATGTACAATATTGTATTAATCTTAGATAGGTCCCTGCCCTCAGGCTTACAATCTAAAGAGACAAGAAACAAAAGGAACGTGGTGTGGGAGGGAACAGGGAACAGCAAAAAGCAAGCGCTTGAGGTCTTCAGTTCCAATTTTTCTCGTTTCTTATTGCTGAAATTTTCCTAGTAACTTTACTTTGAATTTTCTCTTCATTGATGACAAACTGGATGATGTTAAAGATGGTCAGCCGGTATCAGTCCCATCCTGCTTGGCCTCAGGACCAGACGTTTTCTCAACTGGTAGATCGGCTGCCGTAGTCTCTTTGCCATCTTGTGATGGGAGCAGTTGGAGGAGGGAGGGGCACTGCTGGGAGCAAGATGGCAGAGCCCAGCCTGCTGCCTCTTCTCCACTCCTCTCAAAAAATTGAGTACAAATACATAATCTGATGAGACAAATTTTAAAGAGACATTTTATATTCAAACCAGAATTGTTTCTGTTGGGAACTGTAGATAACACAAATTCTTTGATTTTATATATGGTGACAGCAGCTAGATTACTGTATGCACAAAAATGGAGGAAAAAATACCTTCAGAGCAAGAATGGCTAATTAAGCTGATGGACGTGGCTGAAATGGACAAATTAACAAATTTACTAAAAGACAGAACAACAGATAAGTTTATGAAAGACTGGAGCCCCTTTATTAAGTATCTATGAGAAATAGAAGTAATGACAGATGGTTTTGACTAAAAATTAAGGAGTCAGCTGAAAAGCAACAAGGGACATGAAAGGGAAGCAAAGAAATAAGCGGTATCAAGAAGAGAAGCCGGAAAAAACGGAGGAAGTCATATAGAGTATTAAAGCAATGTAATAATATGATATGAGAAAAATGTAATAAGTTTTTATGTTGTCTTAAAAAAAAACAAAAACATTCTGAATCCTTCTGAGAGAATTTTAAAAATGAACATTAGCAACTGAAACATGTTTATTTGTATTGGATGGCTATTGCTAAAGAAAAAAAATAGACTTTATATAAAGAAATAGAGTGATTTTAGAATTTTGGGGGGTGGGGGAATGGGTCTTAGATGGCAAAAAATATGACATGCACATCTAATCCACATAACAAGGTTCACTTCACACAAGTTAGCCAATGTTCTGTATCAATGAAAAATATTTCACTATCCTTGAAACTGGGAATTAGATGAAGAGAGACAGGCACTTCCATGCAAGTCAAAGATCCTAGGACTGGTAGTCACTAAGCAATGTGGATGATGCCCCAAGCCCAATCATTGCATCAAGGGCCAAATAAATATTTCTCCCCATTTCTGAAATGCCGTATTTTACCTATCTGAAAATACTCCACCTATACTATTGCAACTAGACTGAGGGAAGCAAAGATGGAGAACAGCAGCCTCTGTTTCCTTGCTGATCCAGCAAAGTTACCAACTGATGCTCACAGAATCCATCCCTCCATATGTTTTGATTGGGAAGGGAGGCAGGATTTCTGACAAGTGGAAGGGAACATGTCCCCCTTCAGCTGTGAAGGAGGAGGATACCCCCCTCTCCAAAGTTGGCATGGGGATACTGTCACGTGTGGCTGTAGCTCAGTGGTAGAACAAACTGCTTGGAAGATGGAGGGAAACTCGTTCAATCTCCAGCCTCTCCCAGTTGGTAGCAAAGGCAGAGAAACAACAACAAATTGCCAAGGAAAACTGTGGTATCAACATAACAGCAGACGCTCTGATGTGCACTGATGTCATTACCCTGATTCACAAGAATTTCAGCTTCCTGGATCTGATATCCAAGTTAGGAAGCAAAATCTGTCAGAGGTCACAACAGTCAGAAACTAGGATGATTCCTCACCCTGCTGCCACTGCCACCCTAGACTGATGTCTCCCTGCCTTGTTCCTGATCTGGAGACACGGTCAAGCTCATGATTTTCTCTTGCAGCAGCAGCAGCAGCTGATGGCAAGGAGCTGGACAGAAACTGTCACTTCTTCCGATCCAGGCCTTTCCCTTTTCCCAGGCTGTGTCCACACCTTTATTTTGATCCACCTTCAGTCCACTTTCAGAATGGAAGAACACATCAGCAAAGAGATTTGTCATTTCACTCATTAAAAAAGAAGAAGAAGAAGAGTTGGCATTTCTATGCTTTTCTCACCCATTTAAGGGGACTCAAAGCAGCTGACAAACCTTCTGGTCTTCTGCCCACAACAGAACACCCTATGAGGTAGGTGAGGCTGTGAGCTCAGAGGAGAGCTGTGACTTGCCCAAGGTCACCCAGCTGGCTTCATGGGGGAGGGCGGAATCGAGCCCAGTATTCCCAGACAAGAGTCCGGCTCCCTAACCACTAGACCAGTGATGGCCAACCTATGACACGTGTGTCACAGTTGACACACCAAGCCCTTTCAGGTGACACACATGGTCACCCTGGCACCTGGCATGTAGTGCTTGCTAGTTCTTGAAATGTATGAAATACCAACTTTCAACTGAAGATTTAGCAACAAAAGTCACTAATGTAAAGAATTATTTGTTTTTGCTTTTAATAAAATACATATATCAAAAATATAACTTTTTTACTAGAGCTACAAATAGCACAAAATTATGGATATTTCTAGAGGTGACACAGCACCCGAGTTAAGCTAGATTTTCTTGTGAATTTTGACACACCGAGCTCAAAAGGTTCGCCATCACTGCACTAGACCAAACTGGATTAAAGTGTAGGTGTGAACCCAACAGCCCCAGCCCGGCCATCTATCTTCAGACTGGGGCAGAGAGAGGGGCTGCACCTGGAAGCCATCCTGAGCCGCATCCGTTCACGTGCTGCCGGGGGGGGGGAGACAGACCTAACCCGCTTCCGTCACAGAACCGGCTCCGAAACCGCCTTGAGTAAAGGTGCGGACGGAGAAACTGTACTCCCGCTCCCCCCCCCCCCAAGCAAGCAGCGCGTTGGAAGGGAAGCGAGCGCGCTACTACCTTGGGAAGCGAACTGTGGGCCGGCAAAGCGAGCGCCGCCGCTCCCCGACCTGCCTGCCTGGCCCGCTTACCTCAGCCGCGCCGAGGCCGAGGCGTGGAAGAACCGCGCAGGGCCTAGTCTGGCGCCGGCGGTGCTGGGAACTGCGCGAAGCCGGCAGTAGGAGGCGGCGGCGGCGCGGAGGAGGCGGCTGCTGGCGCCTAAGATGGCCATTCCCGCGCGGAGACGACGGCGATGGCGAGCGGCACGAGGCTTCCGGAGGTCACCGAGGAGAGAAAGGGGCTTCGGCGGCGCGCTGACTCCCCGGCCAGGAGAAGAGTCCAAAGGCTTCTCCTGCTGGCTGGCGGCTATTCACGTGGTTCTTTAGGGCAACGTAGCGAAGCCACGCCTCACCCACTCTAGGGCCGGATTACGCACATTGCGCAACAACAACAACAGCAGCTGCTGGTTCTTTTAAGTTTTCCGCCCGGTGTGGCGTCCTGAGGAGAAATGAGAAGGAGGCTGGATTCACGTAGCCATTTCTGCCCAGGGCCATATTCTGATTTATATATCTCATCTCCTTCCTGCATGCTGCTGCGGCAGACTAGGAGAGGCTCAACCCGAGGCCTGTGGTCACACCTAAGGTTTAATCCAGTTTCAGTCCACTTTCAGAGCCAGAGAGCACATCAGCCAAGTGACCGGGCATTTTCTTTCCACGCTATCTGTCCCAAAGGGGAATTTTCTGAGTCATTTAACACTGAAAGAAAACAGCTTGTCACTTGGCTGATGTGCTCTCTCACTCTGAAAGTGGACTGAAGCTGGATTAAGCCATAGTCTATGTTAACATGTGGACAGCAGGGGCCTATTCCAGGATATAATCCAGAATAAGGCCCAGTGCAGAAAGGGCGCCTCTGGCAGTTGACAGTTTTTTTCCTCTTCTTCTGTCTGTGGTTGACCACTTGGAGGAAGGACGTGGATGTCCAGAATGTCCAGATGTTCTTGCTGTCCCCTTTGTGCATGCATGGACACCTGTTCTGGCCTCCACACATGCACAGTGTAGGAGCTATGATGATCTAGCTCCGTCCAGAATGTAAGAAGGCAGCTTAAATAGTGCTACTGCTGGAAAACCCACAACCAGTGCTGGGTTTCCCAACCTTCACAGTTTTTGGAGGGAAAATAGCAGGGCCATGATAGGATTGTCTATCATATGTGAAGCGCCCTACCATTCCCTCAGTCTGGACGCAGCCTTGGTTGACTGAATAATAAAATACTTGGACGTTAAGCACCTTGACTGGTGTGGTAGAGACTTAAGACCACAAGGCCAATTTGTCTTCGAGTGCCAAAATATCTCTGGCAAAATTTCTTCTTCCTAAATTTACAGGCTTCCCATTTTTCATACAACCTTGGTTTAATGCTGACTTATATATTGTTTTGAGGGATCAGGATGATTAACACAATTAAGACTGTGGAGCTGCAAAAAAAGGCAAACACCATCCTAGGATGTATCAAGAGGAGCATAGAGTCTAGATCACGAGAAGTAATTATTCCTCTTTACTCCACTTTGGTCTGACCTCATCTAGGGTGTTTTTCCAGTGTTGCTAAAAGTACCCATTAAGTACCCATTAATGGGTACGTAATGGCATTTTTGTACCCATTAATGGGTACTTCTAGTGACGGTGGAAAAACACCTCTAGAGTACTGTGTCCAGTTCTGGGAACCCCAGTTCAAAAAAGACATTGACAAACTAGAGCAAGTCCAAAGGCGGGCTACCAAAATGGTTAGTGGTCTGGAAAGCTTGTCTTAGGACGGTGATGGCCAACCTATGACACGTGTGTCACAGATGACACGCCAAGCCCTTTTGGGTGACACACCTGGTCACCCTGGCACCTGGGCATGTAGTGCTTGCTTGTTCTTGAAGTGTACAAAATACCAACTTTCAATTGAAATTCAGCAAATGTAAAGAATTGTTTGTTTTTGCTTTTAATAAAATACATATATCAAAAATGTAACTTTTTTACTAGAGCTACAAATATCACAAAATTATGGATATTTCTAGATGTGACACAGCACCCGAGTTAAGCTAGGTTTTCTTGCGAATTTTGACACACCGAGCTCAAAAGGTTCGCCATCACTGTCTTAGGAGGAAAGGCTGAAGAATCGAGGAATGTTTAGCCTGCAGGAGAGAAGACTGAGAGGAGACATGATAATGATCTTCAAGGATCTGAAGGGCTGTCACAGTGCAGAGGGATTGTCCCTATTCTCACTTGCACAAGATGGGAGGACACCGGTAATGAAACTTCAAGGGAGTCAGTACAGATTAGATATTAGGAAAAACTTCCTGACAGTGAGGGTGATCAGTTAATGGAATAGGTTGCCACAGGAGGTAGTGAGCTCTCCTTCACTAGAGGTGTTCAAGCAGAGGCTGGACCTACATCTGTCTGGGATGGTTTAGGAAATCATGCATTAAGCAGGGGGTTGGACCTGATGACTCTAGAGATCCCTTGCAACTGTATGATTCTATGATTCTAAGACCCCATTTACACATAAGTTTTAATCCAGCTTCAGTGCACCTTCAGGATGATAGAACCCAAGTGGCCAGTTGTTTCCTTTCCACTCTAACAAAAGAAAACAGCCTGCCACTTTGCTGATGTTTTCTCACTCTGAAAGTAGACTGAAGCTAGATTAAACCTAATTGTATATACTGTATTTTCTGGCGTATAAGACTACTTTTTAACCCAGGAAAATCTTCTCAAAAGTCGAAGATCGTCTTATACACCGGGTGTTGTCTTCTTATACGGCGAGTATATCCCAAACTCTATATTTTAACTGGAAAAGTTGGGGGTCGTCTTATACACCCAGTCGTCTTATACGCCGGAAAATACGGTAGGTCCTTATCTTAACTCTGACACTTCAAAATCTTTTTAATAGGGATATGCACTTCGTGACGGCTTGATTGTCTTCTGCCAGTGTAGTGCAGACAATGGCCAACCGCTGCACGCAGATGGCAGAGTCTTATTCTCTAGGACAGGGGTCGGCAAACTCATTAGTCAAAAGAGCCAAATATCAACAGTACAATGATTGAAATTTCTTTTAAGAGCCAAATTTTTAAAACTTAAACTATATAGGTAGGTACATTGTTATTAACTTAATTTGGGTTACTCCTAAGCTGGAAGAGCCACACTCAAGGGGCCAAAGAGCCGCATGTGGCTCCCAAGCCGTGGTTTGCCTACCCCTGCTCTAGGATACAAGGACCAGTGCAGAAAGGGTCTGAAACTAACTGGTATTAATTTGATTTGCATAGCCAAGAGGGATAATGCCACTAACAATTTGGTTTTTGAATTTATATGACAAGTTACAAATATTATCAGAGAGATGGCATTTCCCCATTGTAGCCTTCTGAGAGGCTGTCAGATTTGCCACCATTTTATAGCCACGTAGCACTCTCCATAGATACAGATATACTTGATCAAACTCCTGAACCAATATGGGCTGCCCAAATGATGACTCTGAATAGGAGAAATAGACTTCTCCTGGAAAGTGTCAGAAATTTTACAATATCTTTAAGCCAGCATTACAGTTTCTTGGGTCAGCAATAATTGGGCCTGTCTTTACAAGTGATTGGTCCTATCTGTCTGTCAACTACATGACAATTTTTTAAGCATGTCTGGAGATAGCCTTTGGCTGGAGATCTATGGCTACATCCAAACATCAGTTACTTATTCTGCTATGTTTGGATTTTTCAGAGTAAAGCATGAATATTCTGGAATATCCATGTTTTATTCCAGAATAACTAAATATAGCAATGTCTAGATGCAGCTAAAGATGGTACAATATGATTGTAAAAGTAATATGGAGGGTGCTCACTTCCCTTCATGGAATGAAACTAGTTTATGGCTGCAAACAGAAACACATATATTGGTATATTCATGGTAAAAGTCGATGGTTCTTCTTTGGGGATTATCCTGCAGGACAAAATGTGACAAAGTAAAAAAACAAAAAAACACAGCAGGTTCAAATTTATATATAAGCTATTCTCAGGAGGATAAAAAAAATACAGAAGGTTTACTGAAAGATAAAGAAAAAGCAGCCCCTAAAAGAGAAAACTAGTTAGCAAAAGATAAACTTACTTTTGAAATCCTGTACAAATTGATAGTTTAAAGTCTAATTTAACTATCAAGAACTCTTCTTTAGTCTTTCCAAGAAACTTAGACTTACTTGGCAAGAAAGGAGACAAAACAGAATATACTTAAATGAAAATTTCCAATATGTATTTCAATATGTTTACATTCCAGCAGAATCCTAGATATAATACTCTCCCTCTACACACTCTTGTTTCTCTGAGCTTTGATCTGAGTGAGTACAGTTGGTAGTAAAGCACATCAAATGCTGCGTACTTTGCAGTACTTTTACCTAAGGACACAAGGGGGAGCTGTTATAACTACACGGTGAAGTAATTCAATGTATTTTAAAAATCAAAACGCTCTTGCAATATGCCGCTTGCTTTTTTAATGCATCTGCACCACAATTCCTATACAAAATGCCACTTCCATTATCCACGGTGTTACGTCCTACAGTCTCGTCCTCCTATCTTAAGATCAGTGGATAAAACAACTCCAATAATGAAACCATGTTACATTATGAAACCTGAATTTCTTGTACATTGACATAGCTCAATGGAATTATAAACTGTGCTGTACAGGGTAGGTCATAGAAGAGAGTTCAGACCAAATGTGATCCACTAGAAAAGGAAATAGCAAACTACTCCAGTATGCTTAGCAAGAAAATCCCATGGACAGCAATAAAAGGCTCAAAGATAGAAGAACAGCAGAAGATGAGCCCCGCACATTGTCCAACATTATTGAGGAAGAGCAGAGGTCAACCTCAGGTATCTCCAAAAACAGTGAAGTGGCTTCGCTCAACAGTGGATGTGTCTGGTGGTGAAATAAAAGTCCAGTGCTGTAAAGGAAACTGGTGTGTAAGATCTATGAACCCAGATAAGCTGGATATGATCAAACATGAGAAGACAAGTCTAAACATTGACAGTTTGGCACTCAATGAACTAAAACTGATTGGAATGGGTGAATTTCATTCAGTTGATCATTACATTTACTACCCTGCCTTCTCCTGTGTAGACTTATTATAGCCATGTGCTCTCAGAACTCCCCACTCTGAGTGCTGTGCCAAGCCTAGGCAGGGCTCTGCTAGGCATCAGTTCCTTTGGACTATGTATAAAGTTATGATTGCCTTACTATTATTGACCATAGGCTGGATGTACAAAATATCAGATTTTGTACTAGGTCATGACAAAAGATATAAAATATACTTTTAAGATGTTTTTTTTTTAAGTCAAAAGCCTCAAAAGAGAGAAGTCTGACATTGTTTGCACCTGTAAACACTAGCCAAAGCAGAAGGAAAATCCGATCAAGACAACTTTGGCTTCTGTCTAGAGATTTCTATACCAAAACGAAATAGAAAAAAAGGAACTATTAGCAACAGAACCAGCTTTTTACTTATATTTAATATTTTGAGATCTCCTTTCAGGAATGCAGAGTAGAATTAAGCAAGTTCCAATCATGCCTATTATCATATTTGATTGGGTTGTTGTTTGCAACGGAACCAGGTCATCAGCTGAGGACATGATATAAACCAGTATCCCTTCAAGTCACATAGACTATGTTTTCTTCCCACCACTCATTAGGCCCTCCTTTCTCCATTCTCCTGAATGGAACCTTCAGTTCCCACCTTCTGGGTTGTACCTTTCTTTGTTCAAAACTGCTGCCCAGATTTCTCACTGGTTCTTTACTCTGTCCCCTTCAGGAGCAAAGTCTATGCCCACCAGGCTAGTAAAGTATAAAAATAGCAACCAAGTGCAGCCAGGTATGGTTTCCATGATTCTCATTGCCCCCAACAGTTTCTATCACTTTCACTGCTTGATTTTTAGTTTCTGCTTGCCGTGTGTTCATCGATGCATCGATCTGAAGGAGCTTTCTCAGTCCTGTTGCTGCTGGGCCTTGTCTTGCTAAAGCCACATGCTGCCCCTTCTACTTAAATAACTTTTTCTAGTTTGCTGTTTCAACCAGCAGATAGCTCACTCCCCTGCTCTTTAAATTGCGATCCTAATGAAGATGTTCTACTTTTCCAGACAAAGCAGGGTTTAGAACAGGGAGTGCTTATGTGTTTCATTAGTGCTATTGCTGCCACCTCTGGTTTCAGAACTGCACCCTTGGTAGGCCAAACTCATGTTGAATTTCACCTCTAATCTCAGATTGCTTCATGTGATTGCTAGAAAATGGCAGAGACAGAGAAAACACTTGCAATTATTCCTCTTTCACTTTTACTGATTCCTGTCTAGTGAACTGGATAAACTGGTACAGTGGTACCTCGACATACAAGTGCCCTGACATACAAGTGTTTTGAGATACAAGCCGCCGAGCGAGTGATATTTTGCTTTGAGATGAGAGCAAGATTTGAGATACAAGTATGTAAATACAGTACAGTACATAACAAAAACAACTGAGGTGGTGTTTTGGGAGCTGGAATGGATTAATGGGAAAATTGCTTTGAGATACGAGCGATTTGACATAAGAGCAAGGTTACGGAACGAATTAAACTCGTATGTCAAGGTACCACTGTATTAAGCCCTGCAGTCTTAGAGCAGACAAGGTGCACATGTGACCTGGCACAACTTGTTTCCATGCCCATTTAGCAAGTTCATGTTATGAGGCAAATGTGGGAATTTGTGAAAAATATGGAAGTGAATTGAGCCTTGCTTCCGATTTAAAGTATTACCTCAGTCCTGTCTGTAGATGAGCCCTCAGTTCCAAATCCAAGACAATACAAAGGACATATCTGAATTCAAATGGCAAATCAGCTGAATTAATAAATAACTCCAAATGAGCCCAAAGATAGGCACTGACTTGTATATTTTTCCACCTTTCATATAGATAAATAAAGCAAAGAAAGGAGGGAAAATCAGTATCTGTACAACAGAGGTAACTGACTGATAAAGACAAAATGAACTTGATGACACTCTGGCCGCATCCCCACGACGTCGTTATCTCGAATTCAAAACGTTTTGATTTCGGGCCGTGCACACGTCACTTCGGCTTAATGCGGTATTTCCGTGATAAACCACGTTATCCCGATTTGAAATAAATCCTGATCTCAACAGGTCTCACTCCGGAACATGCCCTTGACACGTGTTTAATTTTTTACTGTGTGGACAGTATCGTTCTGGGATGAGATTCAGTATTAAGGCTGTCCCGCCCCCCCAATCGCACTGTAACCAATGGCTGAAGGTATTAGAAGCACGTCATGTTTAGGGTTTCCTTCATTGAAAAAATCCACCCTCAAACACCCACTATAAACCTCCAGTCCTTAAAGATACATTGTATTGCTGTAAGCACTTCACACCTTAAAAAATGTTGCAATTTTGCGCAATTTCAGGCCTTTGAAGGTTCGGAACTTTAAACAGGGAAAGGAAAGCCCTGGAGCCTGTATTTTAAAAGCTGTGGCCCTCCTCCCCCCTTCTTTGCCATTGCTGCTGCTCCTGTGCAGCAGCAAAGTGACCATTCATTTTCTTTATCAGCCGCTTTGAGCCCCCTTCAGAGGCTACTTTACTTCTGCCTGTGGTTACACCTAAGGTTTAATCCAGTTTCAGTTCACACCGTGGTTTCATTGAAAGAATCCAGCTACGATTCAGTGGCGGCTCCGGAGGACTTCCTCCCGTCCCTTCGCCAGGCGGCAAAGCCGAGCCGGCCGGGGGCCGCTTCCCTCTCCACGCGACCTTTTCCTTCACTGTCACCCCCCGACGGCCCCGCGCGGCCCCGGCCTTTTCTCTCTTCCCGGAGGGAAGAGGTGAGCAAGGAGAGCCCCCTTTGCCCTCTCCCGCGGAGGGCACACTGCGCCCGCCCACCCGCCCGCCGCCTCTCAGCTCTCCTCCTTTTCCAGCGGTGGCCGCTTTTCTCACCCATTCAAGGGGACTCAAGGCAGCTGATCAACCTTCTGTTCTTCTCCCACAACAGACACCCCGCGAGGCAGGTGGGGGGGGGGAGGAAGGAAGGAAGGAAGGAAGGAAGAAGGATGCACTTGCTGAAGTTGGCCTTTCTAACCCGCGTTTCTCACCCATTTAACGGGCTCAAAGTGGCTGACAAAGCTTTTCTATTCTCCCCACACCAGACACCTTGTGAGGTGGGGGGGGGGCTGTGAGAGCTCAGAAGAGAGCTATGACTAGCCCAAGGTCCCCCAGCTGCTTCCATGGAGGAGGAGGAGGAAGAAGAGTTGGCTTTTATACCCTGTTTTTCTCACCCATTTAAGGTGACTGACAAAGCTTCCATTCTTCACCCCACAACAGATGCCCTGTAAGAGCTGTGACTAGCCCAAGGCCACTGAGCTGGCTTCACGGAGGAGGAGGAAGAAGAGTTGGCTTTTTTACCCCACTTTTCTCACCCATTTAAGGAGGCTCAAAGCTGCTGACAAACCTTCTGTTCTCCTCCCCACACCCTGTGAGAGCTCAGAAGAGAGCTGTGACTAGCCCAAGGTCCCCCAGCTGCTTCCATGGAGGAGGAGGAGGAAGAAGAGTTGGCTTTTATACCCTGTTTTTCTCACCCATTTAAGGTGACTCAAAGAGGCTGACAAAGCTTCCATTCTTCACCCCACAACAGATGCCCTGTAAGAGCTGTGACTAGCCCAAGGCCACTGAGCTGGCTTCACGGAGGAGGAGGAAGAAGAGTTGGCTTTTTTACCCCACTTTTCTCACCCATTTAAGGAGGCTCAAAGCTGCTGACAAACCTTCTGTTCTCCTCCCCACACCCTGTGAGAGCTCAGAAGAGAGCTGTGACTAGCCCAAGGTCCCCCAGCTGCTTCCATGGAGGAGGAGGAGGAAGAAGAGTTGGCTTTTATACCCTGTTTTTCTCACCCATTTAAGGTGACTCAAAGAGGCTGACAAAGCTTCCATTCTTCACCCCACAACAGATGCCCTGTAAGAGCTGTGACTAGCCCAAGGCCACTGAGCTGGCTTCACGGAGGAGGAGGAAGAAGAGTTGGCTTTTTTACCCCACTTTTCTCACCCATTTAAGGAGGCTCAAAGCTGCTGACAAACCTTCTGTTCTCCTCCCCACACCCTGTGAGAGCTCAGAAGAGAGCCATGACTAGCCCACAGTCACCCAGCTGGGTTCATGGAGGAGGGTGGAATCAAACCTGATATTCCCAGATAAGAGCCTGGCTCGCTAACCACTAAACTAAACAACACTTCTGCTTGACTAAATGGCCAAGCACCAGAGCATGAGAGTGTTTTAAAGATCTCATGTGGGCAGCATTTTCATACAGTTAAAAAAAGAAGTGTCTTTTTTTGCCTTCTGCCCCAGATTGGGCATCCTTTGTTTGGGGGTGGCAGTGCCATGCAAGCCCAGGAGGAGTGGGTGGTGATGCAATGGGAGGCCAGGGGCAGCCTGCTTCAGGATGGGAAGTGGAATCTAATCTGGAATTCCCAGATAAGATTCCAGTTGCCAGGATATTAGGGCAAAGCGGACCATGGATAGGTGACCACTAGGAAATCCGATAGGGCAGGATCAATCATGTCCCAAAATCCTGCACCGCACTACCAGGCCTGGCCATGGGTCAATAAAGTTCTGTGCATGGGGAAAGTTCTGATCTCTGTTACTTTCAGAATGAGAGAATATGTGGTCACACCTAAGGTTTAATCCACTTTCAGTCCACTTTCAGAGTGAGAGAATATAGGCTGTGGTCACACCCTATGCCTCTTTAATGTTTAAAGCCCCTCAGCTGTATTACTTCCTTTCGTTCTAAAGGTCTGAAGTTTTAAAATCGCTACAGTGTAACAGAAAGGAAAGGAAAGCCTGCCGCCCGCGCATCCCCGGAGCAGAGGGGGTCTACCCCAGCTGATGAGCGGCAGAAGGGCGCCCGGGGATGGTGGGGGAGACCATCTGGGGAAGGCAGGCAGGCAGGAAGGCAGGAAGGAAGGAGGGAAGGAAGGAAGGAAGGAGGGAGGGAAGGAAGGAAGAAGGAACCACAGCCATATGCCTCTTTAATATTTAAAGCCCCTCAGCTGTATTACTTCCTTTCATTAAAATTGCGGAAATTCGCAACATTTTTTTAAGAGAGTGAGCTGGTTCCTTCGCTACAGTGTAACGGAAAGGAAAGCCCGTCCCCCGGGAACTTTCGCAGCCTGGGGAACTTTCTCCCCGCTCTCTGCAGCGCCAGAATGGACGGACGGAAGGATGGATGGATGGATGGATGGAGAGCCTTCCCCTCTGCGCCCGCTTGCTGGGCGCCCCGATGGCAGGAATCCCCGGAGCAGAGGGGGTCTACCCCCAGCTGATGAGCGGCAGAAGGGCGCCCGGGGATGGTGGGGGAGACCATCTGGGGAAGGCAGGCAGGGAGGCAGGGAGGCAGGAAGGCAGGAAGGAAGGAGGGAAGGAGGGAGGGAGGGAAGGAGGGAAGGAAGAAGGAACCACAGCCATATGCCTCTTTAATATTTAAAGCCCCTCAGCTGTATTACTTCCTTTCATTAAAATTGCGGAAATTCGCAACATTTTTTAAGAGAGTGAGCTGGTTCCTTCGCTACAGTGTAAGGGAAAGGAAAGCCCGTCCCCCAGGAACTTTCGCAGCCTGGGGAACTTTCTCCCCGCTCTCTGCAGCGCCAGAATGGACGGACGGAAGGATGGATGGATGGATGGATGGATGGATGGATGGATGGATGGATGGATGGATGGATGGAGAGCCTTCCCCTCTGCGCCCGCTTGCTGGGCGCCCCGATGGCAGGAATCCCCGGAGCAGAGGGGGTCTACCCCCAGCTGATGAGCGGCAGAAGGGCGCCCAGGGATGGTGGGGGAGACCATCTGGAGAAGGCAGGCAGGCAGGCAGGCAGGAAGTAAGGAAGGGGATCCCCGACGAAGCATAGATGACGCAAAGGGAGGGATCACCAATCAAAGAGAGGGGGTGGGCCCAATTGACTCGCAATGATGCTGCCCGTGGAGTCTCCGAAGACTCAATCCGAGTTAACGCTGGAATCGTATGCCCTCCAAACCAGGTTAAACTGCAAAACGTGTAGCCGGATTTATCGCAGATCAGTTGTTTCGGATTTGTTAAACTGAATTAACGCATGCCATGGGGATGCGGCCTCTCACTTTTCCTTCACTAGTTTCAATTTATCTGCTTTTCTGGGTAAAGTCAATTTTTATGAGGGCTTAAATATAACAATAGTAATATAGCATCTCACCCACCATTAACTCTGTCTTTTCTGATCTCTGGTCCCACTTCCTTTTAGTTGCTTGGCTTTCTGCCACACTTGTTCCAGTGGGCATCCATCCATCCATCCATCCATCCATCCATCCATCCATCCATCCATCCATCCATTCCATATATACATTCCATATATACATTAAGCATAGACGGTCAAGTACCCAGAACAATGCCAATATGAAATCAGTGAAATCACAGTTATCGTGTGTTCAGATAACAAAAATACAAGTAGGACTTCAGTTAGACTGCCCAATTGAAATGAACTACTTTGAGATATTATTTTAATAGGAATTGGTATACAATTTTTAAAAATTATAAATAAACATTGTACTTGCCTAGCACTTGGTCAATTCATGTAATTTATGGTACCATGGGATTTTATTGTATTGTATTTGTAACATTCTTTCACATAACAACAAATTGCTCAAAATGTTTGTTCTGAACTGCAAGTACGGGAGCTTCTATGAATCATTGATTCCTGCTACTCTTATCCTATTTTAGTTCAGCTTTGCCCTTATTGCAATAAGCTCCAGCACCAGTAGGGGGCAGAGCAAACTAAGAAAGGACAGATGGTTTGCATTGCCCGGAAGGTTGAGAATCGCTAGGCAAAATTGATATTCTTTAGCCTTTGCCATATGAACAATAAGGGGGATACAGTGCTCCTGACAGCTGGATAGCAAACGTGTGGCATAAATGAAGGAATCTTCAAATGATTTCTGACATGGGGGAAGTTCGCATTTTGCTTCCTGTCTGAGAAGGCTTCATTCAATCCCTCTCCCCACCATCTGGACACTCACCTTCAGTGCAGATGGTATCCAGGTACCAATATCTTGCCCTGGTGTCAGCACAAGGAAGCATGCACCATCACCATCACCAAGGCAACCATGACACCACCATGTATGCACATCAGGTGATACTCCAGCACCTAGAAGAGGTGCAGATGGAATTGCCTGGAGCCTTACCGGTGCAGGTAAAGTTAGATTCACTCGTGGTGCAGGATCAACCTGCACTATGCGTGGTCGCTGTGGGGAGAGCTGGATGGAAGGAGCCTTTCTGCTTAGGAAACAGCTCCTTCATGTGTTGATGCTCCATCTCGAAGTTCCCTGCACAGCGACTTGTGGGCCAAGTGTGGAAAGGCCCATGATTATATTAAAAACACATTTCTTTGTGATCAGGATAGCCCTCTTACTACTTCATGATCAGACAGTTCAGTTATTGTTCAGAAATGATTCTGAGAATTCTGTTGTAGTTAACAGCAGACACACTGAGAAACAGTGAGATAAACGTAGGGGCAGAAAACTGCAGACATTGTAACTTGTTTGATGTCATAAAATCAGGTTCAAGTCTTGCTGACAATGTGGACAAATACTAGTCATTATGAGCTGCCTTATTGCTCTTCCTGCACCAAGTCTTAGTCTGGATTATACCCCTGAATAGGGAGCTAGCTGCCTTCCACATGCAGATATAGCAAAAAATCACTATCAACTTTTTATCAAGCTGCCTACAAATGGCTAATCTTCGGCATCTCCCAATACAACAAGGAAAGACTGTAGTTCCTAATACAGGGGTGTTCACCTGTACCTACCCCCCAAAGATTCTGAGTGATAGCTCTCAGCATTCCTTCCTTTTGGCCAGTTGGGCTGAAGCTGACAGCATTTGAGCACTTCTGTTGTCAGGCAGGGCTAGCTGCCTGCCATGATATTTGAATGTAAGATATCTGCCATCTATGTGATTCTGTATATATGTATATAGTAGCTGCCTGTTGTTTGGAAGTGACAATTGACTCCCCCCTCCCTGCTGGGGTCAAGTGATACATTTTGGCTCCAAGTTTAAACTGAGTTTTGAAAAACAATTATTGTCCATTGGTTGAGGGCCAAACCCCACCCAGCTATGAAACATATAAATATGCTGGGCTTTCTGTTCAAAGCTGCTTCCAACAAAACCTGCCTTATCCTGAGCTGAAATAAATCACTGTTCATCTTTTTAAAGAAAGAGTCTCGTGGTTATTCTTTGCCAGCCTGACATCTGTTCAGCTAGAAGCTTTCAGGTGAGCATCAATGAAAACACAATTAATTCCGAATGCCCCTCCCTTTTCTTCAATCGATCAATCAATTTTTCTACCTTGCGCTATACCCAAAGGTCTCAGAGTGAATCACAATAAATTTAAGTGTAAAAACAAATATAAGTTAGCTGAAACCGTGACAGTACTTACATTGGGAGGGGAATGCTGTTCTGTGAATTGTAGATTTGTACTGCAGAAAATACCCCAGTGGAAGCATAAGAACATAAGATCAGACCTGCTAGATCAGGCCACAGCCCATTTAGTCCAGCATCCTTTCTCATAACTGTGGCCCACCAATTGCTTCTGGGCATCTCAACCAGAAGGCAAAGGCAAAACCTTCACCTGCTCTTGACTGTCCGCAAAAGTCCTTTAGAGGCATGCCTCCTGTTTCTCCAATCTGGAGAGAGTACCTATCCATTCTAGTAGCCATTGGTACACCTGTCCTCCATGAATTTATCTAATCCTTTCTTGAAGCTATCCTGGCTAGTTGCTGTCGCCACCTCTTCTTGTAATAAATGTCATAGGCTGAAGACCCTCTGGGTGTAAAAAATACTTCCTTTTGTTGGGCCTAACTCTCCTGCACATTAGCTACATAGAGAATGTCTTCTATGTTCACTTCACATAGAAGAGCAGTGAAGAAGACACATTATTTATCCAGAGTTTAATTCCCCCTTTTCAGGCACAGTTACTGTTTTAGTATTTTTGGATATGGGGTGAAATGAATGAATGAATGAATGAATGAATGAATGAATGAATGAATGAATGTCCAGTTAGCCGCACAAGCTGTTGGACTAGGTGGTCACTGGTCAGATGCAATAGGCTATTATTTCAGTTATGTTCCTCAAAATGCCTTTAAACTTCTCTAGTAGCCTTGGGTTTTTCATGGATCTGAAGAAGAGAAATGGACCGCTCCTGAGTTATTATTGCAAGGACGTTCAGGCAGACTCTTTTCAGCCAGCTTTAAAAGAAAAGACAGCCTTTGAAACTTGGGTTCCTGCCAGCATAGCATTGCCACTGCTTTCCTAGGCAACAAAGCCAAAGAAAAGGCCCTGATTCAACTCCGTTCCAATTCTTCCCATTGGCTTTAATAGGATTGTTTCAAAACAAGCCTGTTTTTTTTCTTCTCGGTGTGGTTTACTGGGCACTAGGAGAGGCAGACAATAGACCCTGGCATATTAAAGAAATAGGTTTCCAGATCCACATGCTGATGGAGGGGGGTTGCCACCTTGGGATGGGGTTGTTCACACTGGGTGAATTTTGCACAAACGTTATGCAAACTGATCAGGCCATCCATAGATTTCAGCAGCAGTCTGCACTAATTGCTCACTGTCACCTTCATTGCACCATACTGGACAATCTAGTCACACTGATGTAGAAACATGGCATGCTATTCCACACTATTTGCCCTGTAACAAAACAAGTTGTATGAACAATGTTTGTTCCTTCTCAGAGGCACAATTTGGACCAATTCCCTAATCTCTTCTGCAAGCAACTGTTCACTTACTTGTGATATTTATTTACACAAGGTAGAAGAGAAATATTAATATTAATTAAAGCAGAACTGAAAAAATCCCTAATATGTACAACACAAAAATACAACCCAATGGAAACATGATTATCCCAATAATTTATTATTTCAGTGGCAAAAGTGGTACAGAAAATGTGGCTGCAATCAGACATTATTAAAAGAGCACCTTCTGGCTGAATCTGGGGATCTAAGGACAGACATAAAATACTTAAAATCACCTATGTTCTGAAGCTTCTGAATGTCCATCCCTTTCTCAGATAGAAAATCATAACACTGAGGATGTCTCAAACATTTAAGTCAGATTGGGCAGGAAACGTCATAACCAAAGAGGTCGAGATTCCCACCCACTGGCTAATCAGTCGGCAGCACCTTTGAAGAAGAAGAAGAGTTGGCTTTTCTACCCCGCTTTCCCCACCCATTTAAGAGAACTTAAAAGTTGCTGGCAAAGCTTTCTGTTCTTCTTCCCACAACAGACACCCTGGGAGGTAGGTGGGGCTGTGAAGAGAGCTGTGACTAGCCCAAGGTCACCCAGCTGGCTTCATGAAGGAGTGCAGAATCAATTCCTGTATTCCCCGATAAGAGTCCAGCTACCTAACCACTAGACCAAACTGATTTGAATGTGAAGATAGGCTGCAGTGTAAGGTAAGCGATATATATTTAGGACAACTCTTTGAAAGGCATTTTTTGTACATCTGGGGAAGGGGCACTTATTCTTAAAGAGGCAGTTTTAAAAAGCCCTGTCTGATTGCACTCTGTATCCTTAATCTCTAAAGCCACAGTGAAGAAAGATTTTTAGATTTTTCATACAGTTAGCTAGGGATCTGGGCATTCATTATGAAAGACAGAGAATTCACGATCTGGAACATCACCACATAGAAGGCCCTGTTTCATATGACCAAACCATGTACAGCTTCTGTAACAGGAACTACTAAATGGGATTCCCTTTCAGATTATAAAACTTGCCTTGGCTGCTATTAGGTTAGATGATTATGCACGCACCTAGGGGCTGCCCCTTGCAGCTCTTTGAACATGGGCATATGCAGCTTTTCCATTCATTTTAAAGTGGTTCTCTAGGAGCAAATATATGTTCTTGAAAAACCACCCCAGTTAATATCTAAGTGGCAGGATTCTGCAGGATCTGCAACTTCTGGGCTATTTTTAAAAGAATGCCTATTTTTAATAACTTCAAGAAATGTTTGATTTCAAATGAATTTCTGTCCAATCAAGTGGAAAGAATCCATGTCTGAATGGAATTTGCATTTGAACAGAAATTCAGCTGAGTGGCATTGACACTGTTAAAATTTGCATTCAGATGGTCCTTCCATTCATTTTCACAGTTTCATGTTCCATGGTTATATATAGGCATATTTATTTATTTCTATTTATATCCCAGGATGGTTCTCTTAAAAGTTCTTTAAGAGAAAATGCAATAAAGGTAATAATGCAATATAAAATATGATTAAAGTATAATCCCCCTATCCTCACATGATAACATTAGGAGGGAACTAATAGACAATCTGAATATTTTGAATTGGGCTCATGGGAGGAAAAGCAATGGTATCCACATGCACCATTATGTGCTAAACCCTTTTGTATTTCACATATTTACAGAACTAAAAACGATCTGATCCTATGTTTTCAGGAGAAAGTTAGCAGAATTAAATTGGATAGAGGTAACCAGGATGGAAGTCTTTGGGTGTCTTGATAAACTAAATGCTAACAAATCCCTAGGACCAAATGGCATTTATCTAAGACTTATTAAAGAACTCAAATGTGAAATTGCTGATCTTTTGGCAAAAAATTATAGTAAGATCTTCAAAAAATGATCCAGAGGTGATCCAGGAAGTTACAGACCAGTCAACTTAGCATAGTTTAACATTGTGAACCAGTTTGGTCTTGAGTGCCTGACTCTTCTCTGGGAATACTGGATTTTCACAGTGTATTTTCCTCCATGAAGCCAGCTGGGTGACCTTGGGCTAGTCACAGCTCTTTCTGAGCTCTCACAGCCCACCTGCTTCACAGGGTGTCTGTTGTGGGAAGAAGAAAAGAAGGCTTGTCAGCCTCTTTGAGTCCTCTTGAACGGGTGATAAAAGCCAATTCCTCCTCCTCCTCTTCTTCTAAGGTAAAGCAGTACTAAACATCATTAAAGATAAAATTAAGGCGTACCTATAAGAGTAAGTATTGCTGAGGGAAAACCAGAATGTTTCCGCAAAGGTAAATCTTGCCTTACTAACTTGTTAGAAGTTGTCTATCTGGACTTCCTCTCCCTCTAAAGTTAGATCAAAGATGGATTAAGTCTTCAGTATAGCTAGATACTGTATTTTACACATTCCTATTTTCCATAGCTTTATAGGAACATAAGAGGAGCCCTGCTGGATTGGGCCATTCAACATCTTGAGTTTTTTTCCACTGACCTCTCTTAATTCAGATCTAAGACGATCTGGATCTAAGGAATGGGTCCTTCAACTAATCTGGATGTAGTAGATCCAGATTAAGGGAGGTACCTGATGTGTCCCCATAGGTGGTGCAGCACCCAATAGCAATGGGTGCTAGCCTGCCTGCAGTGGAAACGCCGAAGCACCCATGTTGTGGATCTGGATTGACCTACGTGGGGCCCACCTGTCACTCCATGTTTTTGGGGGACAGGGGGTGCAATCTCCGGAGATGCTCCAGAGATTCTTCTAAGATTCTAAGGAGCGGCTCCAGAGAATCTCTGGAGCTTTGTCTTAAGCTCCGGAGATTCGCCGGAGCAATCTGCCACAAACTTCAAAGATTCTCCGGAGCCTTTGACAAAGGTATATAGGATTGGCATTGCTCTCCTGTGGGGTCCACTTCAGAGCCTATTCTATTTTTCAGAGCTGGCTTTGGAGCCGGCTTTGGAGATTGTGCACAGGCTTCGGAGCTTTGGGTTTCGGGGTGGCACCCCGCCATGGGTGCACTCCCCCAGAGCCTCCCCCTAGACCCCATTGCCCAATTGCAGTGGAAACACGCTCCGTATAATCTGGATTTGATGCCTGAAGACCCCATTGTAGACCCCTTTAATGAGGTCTACAGGAAATTGGGATTATAGGTCCTGAAGGACCCATTCAATCTGGATTTCCCTAGAACTGCTGGAAACAAATCTGCCTCTAATGGGGTCTGCAGTGGGAATGGGATCTTCCTGCTCTGAGTCTAATGGGTCCTTAATGGCTCCCTAATGGGTACTTAGTGCTAGTGGAAAAAAAACCCTTGTCTCACACAGTGGACCACCTATTGTTTTTGGGCATCTCAGGCAGAAAACAAAGGCAAAACCTTCACCTGTTCCTGCCTTCCTGCAAATGGCCTTTCTCTCCAACCTGGAGGTGGTACCTAAGTGTCCATTCTAGTAAGTATTGATACACCTGTCCCGCATGAATTTAGATGTAGTTATTCTGTATTCATTCACATCCTTCTTTTTACCATTTTGGTATCAGGCAGCAAGACCTAAGAGCCCACAGGCAAATGAAGGGCACCAACAAGACATCAGTTCCCCTTGTGTCTTATATTTTCTTCCCTGGGCACCATTCCAAACATTTATTGACTCTAGATAGTTTTATTCTGTTTATATGGCTGTAATTTTATACCCATGTGGTCAGGAGGGGAGGAATCCAAGGTAAAGAAAGCAGCTCATGCTTTATTTACGTTATCCGCTCTTAACACAGCTCTAAACTTGTTTTATTGACTCAAGAGATTAGATTAGCCGAAGAGTGCAGATTTTCTTTTCTTTTTCTTTCTCTAAGTAATAGTGCAGCCAAAACTATATTAAAAATGAATGGCCATGCTGGTCTTCCATTGCTTCTTCAAACAGACTAAAAAAGAAAAAAATGCTGACCAATTAGGTACAGAATATTGGCCATTTACACTACTGTTCTGAATCAAAGGGGCCCTTCTGAAAGTCATGCATGTTGGAAATCTGGACTTGGCTCAGGAAAGTGACTTCTAAATAGTGAATTAACTAATACATTGAGGAGTGCTTATGTATGGAAATCTAGGACCATTTCAGATGGCCATTCGATTTCTGAGAGTGCCTGATCAAAATAGGGCCATGGTCCGTACTGAAGCATGACTGATATTTGCTTTCTTCCTTGCTTACTTGTCTAAATCTTTTCCCATTTTGTATCTTTCCCTTTAGCCAAAGATCCAAGGACTGCTCACAGCATATGATAAAACCAAAACACCAAAACCTATTTAAAATATACTGTATTTTCTGCCGTATAAGACTACTTTTTAACCCAGGAAAATCTTCTCAAAAGTCAGGGGTCGTCTTATACGTCGGGTGTTGTCTTCTTATACGGCTAGTATATCCCAAACTCTATATCTTAACTGGAAAAGTTGGGGGTCGTCTTATACACCCAGTCGTCTTATACACCGGAAAATATGGGTAACCCACCGAGCACCCACCCTAGCAGGACTACATTCAGAGGAAACAAAAGTATGGGCTAAATGGTATATTTTATTGAGGCCATCTCCAGACACCAACTAAGATTGCACTAACAAGTGATATTCTGGAGGAAAGTCCCTCCAGAATAACTGCTTGTTGAACAGGCAGCATAGGGGCCGGTGCTGTCTGTGCGTGATATAGTGCACACACATCCAGGAATTTCAAAGGCATGAAAGACCTGGAAGTGTGTAATTGCTACCACTGTGAATAAAGGCCTTCTTTTTGGGCACCCACACATGCACAACTGCCATGGAAAAGACGGTGGCTCCATGTACAATGTAAGTGATAGCATTATTTCAGAAAAAAAATGACCAGAGTCAATAGGCTATAAGCAGGATTTAGCAGCAATATACAATAGCAATACACATATGTGTAGCAAACCCACCATAGCACAAATATATCTGTGCTATATATCCACCATCTGGACAGAGCCCTAAGGACTGAAAGCCATATAAAGTTGACACTTGGGCCGCGTTCCTATTATAAGCTTATTTCAGTTTCAAAACGGTTTCAGTCCTCGCCGTTCCCACGCAGCTTTCCGTGTGTTAAATCGCCCCAAAGCTTTGTTAATGTTAACCCTCATTTCAACAGGTCTCACTCCGGTTCGTGCACTTGAAATGTTTTACATTTTTTACTGTGGGAACGGTACCGTGTTAAGGGATGAGAATGCGTGTTTAGGGTTTCCCTCCCCCAATAGCTTGCTTCCAAAGATAGTGATTTTACTGTAAAAATCCACCCCTTAAAGCAGCCACTACACTGTAGCAATCCAACCATAACAATGTTGCAATTTTGCAAAAGTTCTGACCCTTAAAAAAGGGAAAGGAAAGGAAAGCAGCTGCAGGTTGTTTTTAAGGATGTGGATGTGGATGTGAGCGGGCGAAGGGGGCTTGAGTTGCCGCTGCTGCTGTGTGCCCTGGGCAATGGGGAGAGGAGGGGAAAGAATCGCCGGCTGCCCCCGTGGCGTTTTTCCTCCATCCAGGCAAGCGGCAGCCACCCAGCCACCCAGCTAGGCTCCCTGAAGGGGTCAGTTATGGGTGGGGTGTTCACGCCAGGAGGAAGAGGGCAGGGCAGCCCCAAAAAGCGGCTTTTAAAAAGTAGCCACTTAAGTCACCCCTTGAGTCACGTACACCACCTATGATCCTCAGAATCTGGATCGAGTTGAAAGTAATGGGATGAGGCAAATTCGCATTTGCATCCGGTTCTATTATTTCAGTTTAGGGAAACCAAATTAAGCTTATAATGGGAACGCAGCCCCTGTGTACTTCCTCTGGGAGGCTTTTCCAAAGCTGGGTGGGGTAGGGTGGCTAGGCAATTTGGCTGGCCCTTGCTGATCAAGTCAGGTCTTGGAAACCAAGCCAAGCCCTTGGGTAGAAGACTTCATGGGAAAAGTAGTTGACAGAGAAAAGAATGAGAAGCTGAAAAATATCAAAAAGCAAGAGTCTGGAGATATCTTCTGTACTATTGCTAAGAACTGCATGGACGTGACTGTAGCATCTCCCTGAATTGAGGTGGACCTGGAAGCAGCTTTAGCAGTTCACTGGCAGGACCAGCTTTTTTTTTTTTTTTTTACTGGTGTGGAGCTGGTGCATAAATTCCCAAGAGTCCTTAAAAGCACTTGAGCCATTGGCAAGAAACCAGAATTCTAGATTAATGATGTTGGACCTAAGATGCATAATCTTCTAGACTTTTAACCCAGCATCCCAGTTCTCACAGCCTCCTTGTCATCCTTATCAGATATCCTGATGGCTTTCATTTTGCCTTGCCTGGGTTTCTACTTTCCTTGGATAGGCTGGGAAGAAGAGCTTTATAATGCTTAGTATTATCTGGAGATGTCTCAAGGCCATGAGAACAGGAGAGGAGTTGTGAGCTACCAAATAAATTATATATACTTAAATTGGTGGTGGTGGTGGTGGGCAATTAAGCAGCAGAACTAACCAGAAAGTAACAGGCAGAGCACAGGAGAAAAGTACTGAGGCCGCTTCATAACTGGTGTAAATTTATTCCTTTGAATTTTTATCCCACCCTATACAGGTCTCAGGGCAGGTTACAACATTAAAAACTAGTGAACATATAAAATGAACATTAAAAACATAACAATGCCTGAATGTGGGGAGGAACGTCAGATCTCCTGCCTGGTTTTACGTTCACCAGAGGTGTGGTGACAGCTTCCCTTAAACCTTCTTCAGTCCATCTTCAGGTCCTGCCTACTGATACCTTTTCATTTCTGTTTTATTTGTGAACGTTCCACTCAGGAAAATCCAAATGGAAGGTGGAAAGTCCACAAATTAAATGGATAGAAATGAAAAGGTGTGAGCAGTCAGGCTTGAACATGGACTGAAGAAGATTTAAAAGGAAGGTGTGACCATACAGGTAGCCATCATATCAGGATTAATGAAGATGGTGAATAATGTAACCATTCCCAGTTCTGTACAGTAGCACCTTCCACAGCATGTTTTTACAAAATCTGTTTTTGATCTTACACATTTTGTGAATTGTGTTTACACTCCCTTGCTGACACTAAAGATAACTGCTATCAACAAGAGGGAGGAGGAAAAAATGAATTTTTCCATCTTTTTTCCAGCCATCCCATGGCTGCATAAAAGGAATAAAAAACTCCACCTGTTGGTTATTTGTTAGGGAGAAATGGACCTTGCCTGGAACTAAAATCTTGCCTGGGTTGTTAGAACTTGAAATGTTCTGATAGAGCAGGATCTGCCTTTGCTCCAAACCCTGACCAAGCAAGACTACCCTGTTTCCCTGGGCTTTGATCTGGGAACAAATGGTGTTGAATTTCACCAGACATTGCATACTTCCAGCATTCATAGAACACAGAATTTTTCTGCTGGAGATTGTATTGCAATGAGTATCTCCTAATCGCCTTTTCTAAACAACTACAGAAAGTACAAAAGCACCTCTTCATTTCCATCCAACTTGTTATTGTTGGGTATCATCAAGTCCCAAATGACTCCTGGTTGGCTTCATGGGCACCTCTATGGGCACCTCTATGCGGTTTTATTGGCAGAGATAAGAAGTGGTTTTCCAGTGGCTTCTTTTGGGGAGAGACTAGGGATTAAACTGCATGAAGAACCCCTTTATATTATCCAAAATATGTTATGTCAAGCATTTACCAACCATATTCTTTCCCAGATATTTTATATTACAACTCCCATTAGGGGTGTTTTTCCACTGCAGCCCTTAGATCCGGATCTAAGAAGATCCAGATCTAAGGAATGGGTACATTCCTTAATCCGGATCTAGTAGATCTGGATTAAGGGAAGCACCCAATGTGTTTCCACGGGAGGTGTAGCACCCATTAGCAATGGGTGCTAACAACCCTGCTGTGGAAACAGCTTTGCACCCATGTGAGGAATCCGGATCGACCCCCAAGGGGTCGGTCCATTACCCTAGGTGTTTCAGGGGGCAGGGGGTTGCAGTCTTCGAAGCCACTTCTAATTGACTTCGAAGTCATTTCAAAGTCGTTTCGAAGTCATTTCGAAGTCTGTGCAAAATAGCTCTGGAGTGCCTTTGAAGTCTCTGCTGATCTTCGGAGTGAACTTCAAAATGACTTTGGAGTCACTTTGGAGCCACTTCGGAGTCACTCTGAAGTTCACTCCGAAGATCAGCACAGACTTCAAAGGCACTCCGGAGCTATTTTGCACAGACTTCAAAATGACTTCAAAGTCAATTCAAAGCGGCTTCGAAATGACTTTGAAATGACTTTGAAGTGGCTTCAAAGTGACTTCGGAGCCTAGGTTTAGGGGGACCCCAATGGGTGCATCCCCTCCCCCTAGCCTTCTTTGGAAACAGGCTCCCTTTAATCCGGATTTTCTGGCAGAAGACCCCATTGTAGACCCCATTAATGGGGTCTACAGAAAATCCGGATTAAAGGCCAAAATGAACCCATTAGATCCGGATTTCCCCCACGGCAGTAGAAACAATTGGGTCCCAGATGGGTGCCGTGGTGGAAATGGGGTCATCCAGCTCACACCCAAATAGGTCCTAAATGGGTGCAAAAATGGGTACTTTTTGACAGTGGAAAAACACCCTAGGTTGCAGATAATTGTTACTGGTTGCCAGCCAGGTATATGTGTTTTAAATGTAAAAAAAAAAGCTTTAAAAAACTCTGTTTCTCATAATTCATTAACAAGGGAATTGGGAGATCTTTTTTATTATAGAAGTGAAGAGGTCACATGCATATGTGCTTTCCCTAGCTCTTTTGAACATGAAACATGATTCATTCCAGTATATTTATCACTGGGTCGTGCTGAGTAATTTTCAATGAGTTTAATTATGAGGCCTCTACAGTTTCGCCAGTACCACGTGCTTCCTCATGGGTGAGACTTTATCCCTTTCCTCAACCCTCTTCTTCCCATCGCAGACTTTTTCTCTTCTTATCAGTGCTTTGAATTGGAAATGTCCTCCTTCTCTCGCTGCCTTTTACAAAACTACCAGGGGGCAAATTATATTAATAGCTCCCGCATGACTCAGAATGGGCAACCCAGAGAGCTGCGACTCCTTTATTCCAAACTGTGTCTTTCCTGCTGTAGTGGGGCTTGAATTGCACTTTATCCAAAACTAAATTAAAACTGAAGGAAAAACTTGGCTTCCCCCTGTGATGCACAGCATCTCTGTGGTTGCTACCCTTGGGAAGGAAAACAACACACAAAGGACAACATTCAACACTAGTTGTGTATAGAGTCTCAATTTTTCTGGTTCACAGTAAGCTTAGGAAGCACAGGAATGGAAGGATGGAGACAGAAACAGTCCTCTTTTCCACATATTTTCTGGTACCTGTACTGACTTAAAAGGATATTGGGGAAATGTAAGAGAAGATCAGTAGATTAGCTGCACCAAGTTCAACATGCTTCGCTGTACCACCATAAAGCTTGCAAAGTACTTTAACTTTCTTCTGAGTATTCATCTGTATTTGCAGAAGACTGGGATAGACGGCATATGAGGCCTTTTTGAACTCTATAAATGAATAAGTTATAGCTAGGGATGTGCATGAATATTTGTCACATATGAAATTCATACGAACTTGTCTGAATTTGGACATCTGAATTCAAACCGAGTCGTGGTACATTCAAAGACTGACATTCAAATACAAATTTAATCATGTTTCTATATGTTCGTACAAAGCTTTGTTAAATTTGTGAACCCGGGGAGGTAGGAAAGCGGCTGCCCAGTCACATCTGCAACAGATCCAAAGTGGATTCAAAGCAGATTCAGAGTGGATTCAAAGTGGACTGAGAGTGGATTTGATGCATTCAGAGTGGATATGTAGGGGATGCATAGCAAGGATTCAGATCAGATTTATGTTGAAAAATCCTACCACATTCAAAGGGGATCTATTCGAACGAATACACTTTTTCTTGCATTCAATTCAATATGAATCAAACACAAAAAACATTTGTGCACATCCCTAGTTATAGCAGTTATTTGCTTAATGCAGCATATGCTAAAATACAGCAGAGTAAAGTTCATCTATTTAGAGCAGAGGTGTCAAACTCAATCCAGCCGAGGGCCGGATTCAAAAAAAAAAAAAAGTGAGGGCCAGGGGGCGTGGCGGGGGGGGCGTGGCCGGGATACAGAGGAGGGGCTGGGGGTGTGGTTGGGGCGTGGCAGGGGGCGTGGCTGGGATACAGAGGAGGGGCTGGGGTGTGGTTGGGGGCGGGGCTAGGGCAACGAGGAGGGTTAGGGGCGTGGCCGGGGCCAGGGAGGGGCTGGCTGTTCATGGCGCCGCCCGCCCGCGCTCTCGCTCGCCTCACCTCCTTCTGGCCCAAGGAGGCGGCGCCGCGCGTCGGCCCGCCGCGCGGCGTGCATCAGCGGCGGGCCGCAGCCACAGGCGGGCCGCTTTGGTGGCGTTGGCGGCGGCAGCTGGCGAGCTGCTTCGGCGTCGGCGTCGGCGCTGCGCGGCGTGCGTCAGCGGCGGGCCGCAGCCGCAGGCGGGGTGCTTTGGCGGCGGCAGCGGCGGCAGCAGGCGAGCTGCTTCGGCGGCGGCGGCGCTGCGCGGTGGCGGACCGCAGCCACAGGCGGGCCGCTTTGGCGTCGTCGTCGTCAGCAGCAGGCGAGCTGCTTCAGCGGCGGCGACGAGGAGGGTTAGGGGCGGGGCCGGGGCCAGGGAGGGGCTGGCTGTTCATGGCGCCGCCCGCCCGCGCGCTCGCTCGCCTCGGCTCGCCTCCTTCCGGCCCAAGGAGGGCGTCAGCAGGCGGCGGGCGCGCGTCGGCCCGGCGTGCGGCGTGCGTCAGCAGTGGGCCGCAGCCGCAGGCGGGCCGCTTTAGCGGCGGCGGCGCTGCATGGTGGCGGGGCGTCGCCGTGGCGGCGGCGGCAGCGGCGGGGCACCGCGGGCCGGATTGGAACGCCTCGCGGGCCGGGTCCGGCCCGCGGGCCGTAAGTTTGACATGCCTGATTTAGAGTATCCACCATCTACTCAGTGATGCACTTTTCTAATGTTCCAGTGGGTGGAGCTTAGAAAACAGGCAAATGGAGGGGTGAATGTGAATATCTGAAGGAGGACCTGTTATCATATCAACTTTGGATGTGCAAGTATCATCAGAAATGTTGACTGCAAAACTGGAATTTGAAATATACAGGGTTTTGATGTATGAATTTGACTTTATAATTGGCCTAATTAAAAGCTAAAGGCAGACCATGGAACGTGGGAGAAGCCTTAATATAGCAAGACTGACTCCATATTGGGCTGGAAAAAGACAAGCCTGAGATTCAAAAAGACATAGGGTTTTTTTTCTCTCTCTCAAGTTACAAGCTGGCTGTTTGCAAAAGATTAAAAGTCTGAATGCAAGAAGACAATGCTTGAGATTTAATCTTGATTAAGTCAAGAAGGAATGCTGACACCTGGATGACCTTTGTTTTCTTTCTTTTTGGGGTAACAGATTTTTTAAATAATGCAGGGAAAATAAAAACATAGAAACTTGACAGAGATGGGTTTGTCTAATTTTAATAAAGTAATAAAGAATAAAATGGAATGGATTTTTGGAAAAGATTTGGTAAAATAATATATATAGGAATTGGAATTACTACCTAAATGGGAAAAAGTCACCAGTACTGTGATGTAAGATTTCATATTGAATGTGGCTCGGTTTACTTCTTAACAGAATTGGGTAAGGGTTTGCTAAGAGTTAGATTAGCCAGGAAAGGTGCTAATTGGAAATGCGAATTTAAGGTACACAAGACAGTAACTTTGCAGTCAGGCAGAGACATTATAATACAAGCATGATTTTACATTAAGAAAAGTTGAGTTCTCCCTTATTTTCTGAAGGAGAAACAGAAGTTTAATGGGGTTTCTTTTTACATAAGAAATTATTTAGCCTTATTTTGAAATAAGAGGGTTTTAAAATATCCTATCCATTTCTTCTTTTTCTGTGGAATTTCATTGAGGGGCACTTCCATTGTGGAAGAGGACAATGATTAACCCAGTTTCTTCTAAAAGGGTTGCTTCAATATTTGTTAGTAGTTAAAATTAACAATGAGCCAAGAGAAATGGAATAATCTTTTTAGACTCAGGACTAGGAAATAAGATGTTTGAGTTTCAGATTTTTTTTCATGTTTACCGGTATTGTTTGCTTCATTAGGAAATGTTAAGTTTGGGTTAATTTGTATTTTTTGAGGGGATGAGGAGGCTGGAGTCACGTACACATTTTTATTCATTAACAAGGGAAGAACCAATCAGCAGTTTAAGGTTCCAATTTTGGGGCTATAAAAAAGGCAGAGAAGAGATGGTTTTTAGATCTGTCTTCTCCCTCTTCTTGTCCTCTCTTTCTAGCCTCCCATGATGACAAGAAGAGGGAGAAATCCCCCCCCTTCTTCTTTCTGCTACACAGAAAGTGGGTGGAGTTTTACTGCAGAAGCTGCATTTTAAAACTTTTGCAGTTTTTGAGTTTGGTCTTTGGTAAAAGCAGTTAGAAAGCCTATTTTTAAATTATTTCTGTTAATTTTTATTCATTTTGGGGATCAGTCTCACTAGACTGAAGGCCTTCCCAATTTTTAGTCATTTTTTGGTTCCTGAAAATGATGCAGTTTGCTGAAATCCTACGCACCTTCAGTTCTGAACTTCTGGGCGTAAAGAAGCTGGGATCGTTGGTAAGAACAATGGAAGATTGCTTTCTATTCACTTTTCTCCCATATTTTTATTAAAGGTTTAGGGTCAGGGAACTTTTTCTAGAATTAGGGCTAATTTTAATTTTCTTTTTGGGCTTTTATATGTTTATTTAAGATCCGAAATTGGTCTTATGGAAACCTCATCCTCAGTTTGGGGGTTCTTTACCCATAGAGGGTAAATTTATGATGTTTGGGGGATTTTTCTTTGCTGCATAAGTTCATTATTTTGGTCTCAGGAAATTGGGGTAAGCGTGATTTAATGCATAGAGATGTGTTAAGGGGATTTAGTCATGTTTGGCTTTTGGGCATGTCTATCTCAGCTCTTCTAATGTCTAATATGGTTCTGATATGGCTTCACATCTCACTTCAACTTCTTTTCTGTATTTCTAATAAATTCTTTGCACTGGTTTGACAAGAAATACTGGCTTTTGAGTCTGAAATAGGTTTTGTCTCTGTTTTACGGTATTCCTCGTTATTAAAACCTGTGAAAAACGATCCAACTACCTATTCCCCTGGAGAAGTTTAAATTTGGCGCTTCTGGGTTTTAAAATAATCCAGACTATCCACATTCGCTTACAGTTGATACTGGAGCAGTGTGTGGTATCATAAAAGACCTTCTCCCATATAGACCTGCCCAAGCATTAAGTTTTCAAGATAAAACCCTTCTTGTCCTTCTGCCACCCTCAGACTTGGCTCACAAAGCATTGTGTGCCGAGCCACCAAACCGTGGCAAGACAGTTTCTTCCAGTACCAAATTTGGTCCTGGTTTGGGCGACTTGGTGTGCGGAAATCAGACCAAATCTAAAATGCATGGGGATGCCCCTTCCCGAACCCGATTTCGATTTGGACCAAAATGTGCATGGGGATGCACCCTCAGAGGTGCAAGGGGTGATGTCACGCAAGAGGGCCTTTTTTGTGGTGGCCTGCAGATTTTTGAACACCAGTGTTTCATGGCTTTTGGCAACTTGTTAAAACATCTCTTTATCAGGGCCTTTGATATTTAGCTTTCCCTGTATGTTGTGCTGCCAGGGAGGGAGGGTGGATTTTATCTTTTTATTGTTGTAACCTACCTGAGAGCTTTGGGAGAAGGGTGGGCTATAAATACTTGAATAAATAAATAGTGTGCATGGTGTGGGAGAAGAGGTATGCACAGTTTAGAGAATGTACAAAGGGAAAAGCAGAGCAACTCAGTGAAGGGAAGGTCTATTAATGGCTGTTCTTCATATAAGCACATCCAACACTAGAGACAGAACGTCTCTAAAAAATATGTACTTTGGGTAGGTGATGCCAGTGGACAAAGACGTAGAATGAGGCTGTGCAAAATGCTGTTTCAAGTGTTTTGCAAAGCAATTAAAAGGCAGTGCCCTCTATGCTAATCAGATGGATGCTGCCATGTTGTACAGAACATTCAATACTGCATTTTACCTATTCCTAGCCTAGCAATAAATGATTCTGCTGGCAAGGCTGAGGAAAGCAGAAGCAGTGAAAGACTACAGACAGGGGCTGCTAGAGGACCTTAATAAATACAGATCAAAATGGCAATGATTCATCCATACACTCTCAAGAACTGAACCTGACCTGATAACATGTGATTAAGCACATGGCAAAGGAGAATGCTATTGTATTGGGCATCTAGTCATCCGCTGAGAAAACACCCCGCACGGCTAGATGAGCAGAGTGATTATTATGTTGAGCATGTGCCCAATTCTCCAAAGATTTCATGTAACACTATATTTACTGCCTGCCACCTAGAGCTGCAGGGAGTCCCACGTCAGTGCCAGAGAAGTGTCAGTACCAGGTGCTCAGCACTTTTGGTTGTTAAATATAGATTGCTGCTGGGAAGAGTTTAATCAAACGTGGGAGTAAATGGCTCTTTGCCCTCAAATGCTGTTCTCAAGTCTCTTTCAAAAACTGTTGTGTTTGGTTTGTTTTTGCTGAAGTTTCAATTACATGATTACTGTTCTGGCAACAAGCTGTGATACTTTTCTTAAAATGTATTTGGTTCTGGTAGGTTTCTCTTTCCTGCTCTGGTTGAGACCTGTGCCACTGAGATCTGATACTCAATATGGTTTCCTCTTGTTGATCAATCACACATATGAAGCAGCATATCGTAGCTGGTTTATCTATCGTAATCTTGACTTATACAATAAACAAAGGATAGTGTTCGGCCATTCTTTCAGAAAGTGTTTTGTTAATGCTGACTCACCTATGTTTTCTTCAAATAATTAGAAAATAGTGATGCTCATGAACTAAAATTGGGTTCATCATTCAACTGAAAACCCATTTGCTGGTTCAAAAGCAAAACACTTCATCAAAACAGTTGTTTGCATGCAATTTTGAACTGGTTCGAAAGCAAGAAATATCATTTGTCCATTCAAAAAAGCCCTTTTCAAAGGCAAAAACACACAAATTGCACAGTTTGCATCCATAAGTGGGAGACTGGTTCAGCTCAATAGAATTTTTGGATATTCAAACAATTGAATGTTCAGCTCGATACAAACATTTGCGAACTAGCTGGTTCACTGCAAACCACTAACCAACTGGGGCATTTTAGCATATTCTGTTAGGAAACTATTTCTTGCAGAAGGGGATCAAGCATGTACTTACATTTTTTTTGTGAAAACTTTTAAAGAGCTTTTTTTAAAACTTTTTTTTGAGACCTTCAGGTATAGGGCGGGATAGAAATACAAATAAATAAATAAATAATAAATAAAACACCATTTTAAGAGACCATTCACACACACATCTGCGCTCATAGCACAAATGGCTTTGACATCTAAATCGTTCTGTTTTTGTATTTACACTTATGAGATCCTTTTTGATGCATTGTACAAATAGAACAAATTAGTAAAATAAAATAATGAGCAACCATTAAAATACCAAACACAGACCCAAGAAGTTCCATAACAACACAGAAAATAGGATCATTCCCTGTTTCCCATCAACAGGGATACAAGGAGAAAAAAGGAAGAAAAAAAAAGGTTTAAGACAGATGTCAGCTATCAAGAAAAAAATCATTCTTGTAAAAGCAGCACAAGATGCTGAAGATGCTAGGAACATTTAAAAAATGGTGTGAGCACTCTATTTTCATCCTTGTAGGTTTGACTTTTAGTTGAACAGTTCTGGAAAACTATCTTTAGTTGCATCCTAGTAATAACCATAGAACAGATGGATTTTTACCCCAGAACTTTATATATATATATAGATTCCAATAAAAACAGCAAAAGAAAAGCCCTAATTGAATTAATGTTTCTAGCTGCCAAAGCAATAATTGTTCAAAACTGGAAGGATTATACAAAACTAAATAAAGAGCAATGGATGAATTGATTATGGAACATGGCCTTACAGGAGCTTTCCAAAAAAAATATGCAAGGCAGTGATGCTATAGGCAACAACCTCAGAATCCGGCAACCTGTACTGCAACAAATGTTTAGGGATGCAGATAATCTGCCTACTAAAATCCTTTGTAACAAAATGGTTTCAAAAATACATACTGGACCTGTTGTAAAGCTAATTGTTGAGAGTCTCTATGGATTATTAAATGTTTGACCAGCATGATGATACAACTCTAAATTGTGTTGTGGATAAGACAGAACCTTAATTGTATATTTTCTTTTCAAGTTCTCATTTTTTAAAAAAATTCATTTGTGGATGTGTATCTTGCTCTTCCCCAAGAGATCCCAGAGCAGATCACAACAACAACACATACAAATATTGTCAAAATATCCTTAGGATAACCTTCCCTGGCTCCCTTCCTGGCAGGACTACAACCAGAGGAAGCTAAACATCACAGGCCTGGGCAAACAGGTATTTTTTATTTATTTTATATTTACATTTCTATCCTGCCCTATACCCTAAGGACTCAGGTTTTTATTTATTTTTATTTATTTATATTTATATCCCGCCCCATACCCAAGGGTCCCTGGGCAGCTCACAACATTTTAAAACACACACATATCAAATCTGTATAAGACAATGCTAAAACCAATACAAGGTTTAAAATCCAACATAATAATAATACTAAAAAAGAGAGATACAAGAACAGTTTAAAAAACAGTGGAGTGTGCAATGGGGGAGGCGGGGGGGGGGGATTTCAGCCAAAGGCCTGAGTGAAAAGGTGCGTCTTCACCGCCTTCCTGAACGTAAACAGGGAAGGGGCCTGACGCACCTCCAAGGGGAGACCATTCCACAATCTGGGGGCCACTACAGAGAAGGCCCTCTCCCGGATGCCCACCCACCTAGCTACTGAAGGCGGAGGGATAACCAGAAGGGCCTCCCCTCCAGATCTTAAGACATGGGCAGGTTGATATGGGAGAAGGCGCTCCTTTTAACCAGGTGCCAAAAACCATATAATGTATGCTGTAGGCACCTGGAGAACCTCCAGACTGTTCCAGTTTCTTAGATGTTTCTAATGCTATGGTGTTTGTTGATGGTATGTATTTTATTACTTACAATAAAATTTAATTTAAAAACTTTAAACAAACAAAAAGGAACATAAGAAATGCCCTGCTGAATTGGACCTCAGGCCCACCTAATCCTGCAGCCTCTTCTCACAATGGTAACCAGCTATAAGTGCAGTTCTTGCCTTGCTCATGAGTTTCCCAGTAGCTGGCTTTCAGAGGTATACTTCATCCTACATGTGCCTCCCTGGGGTCACCCAGTAATCAGCATCGGTAATCTCTCATGGTCCTGTCTTCCATGATTCCTGGAAGGTCTGAATTCCTGATGGTACAGGGAGTGGACTTCACCAGTCAAGACAAATCTTTCTGTGTTTCTATGCAGAATAGCTCTATTTGCAGAATAGCTCTATTTGCAGAACCATCATAGTCTAAAAGGCATCCGAAACCACTGGCTTGCTGAAAGTAAGTTAATCTAGATCTAGTATGCACTTCAGCAGATGTATGAAGAAACAAAGGCAAGATAAAAATGTGGTAGCACACTTCTTCACATATCTTAGCTAAACAACCTGACATTAAGATGTGATTGACTCTTAACAGTGTTCATTGATCAGGGTCCTCAAACTGGTTCTCGTGTTCTTGAACTACACCTGCTGGGGACAGCATGGAATAATAGGAGGACTATTCAGAAAGATCTGTGGGGAATGATTTCAGGACCACAGTTTACAGCCCATACTCTGAGAGTGGCAGGCTGTTCTTGGGCATCTAAATTTGGACATTAAACTGAGTTTAGTGGGAAGATCTGGTTAGCCTTTGGCTGAGACTGGGACTGAATTTCTGGGGCTGTAGGCTAGGCTGGGACAGCTGACAAGTGAAGATGGCAATGGCAAATGGTTACTGTATTGTTGCCAAGGAATCAAGTGCAATTTGGAAGCACCTTCACCTGTTTTAAAAGCATACAAGCTTGAATCCGAACACATCTTAAATGCTAATTAATGATTTATGCAGTGCTATTTTTCTATTGCTCACAGGCAAAAAAATATATATAATACAATCCTAGGCAAGGTTTCTTCCAGATAAATCCTGCAGCAGCATAGCAGTTGAAAGTCACAAAAGGAATATAGCAAATAGGCTTGGAAGGCACAACCAGAACTACTTTCTCAAGTATTTTTGTTAATTAGTTCATTGCTGAATGCTGGAGTGGCTTGTTTTCATTTCCATTGCAAGTATCGCCATAGTGCTATATTAATTTGAAAAAGGAGCTGAATGTGAAATGCCTTGTCTGATAGACAATGTCTCTTTTGGATTCAGCCCACCAGCTCATGGACAATATGGGGGCTTCCTGCACAGACCCTTAAGTGCAGAGAGCCACGGGTAGAGTCTATGGGTGAAGAAGAAGAAGAAACTTCTCCCCACAACAGACACCCTGTGAGGTTGTGAGAGTTCAGAGGAGAGCTGTGACTAGCCCAAGGTCACCCAGCTGGCTTCATGGGGGAGTGCAGAATCAAACCTGGTATTGCCGGATAAAAGTCCAGCTCCCTATCCACTAGACCAAACTGTCTCAGACCGTAGAGTGGATTATAATCTGTCCGCCTTTTTCCCATCATCCACTCTGCACTGCCCACGCTTGACTTCGCCCTCTGTCTGCACTGTAATCATTCGGCTCCGCTCCCACCCCGCTTCCATCGGAAGTCCCACTGCGGGCCTCCCAAGTAGATGGCAAACTACAACTCCCATCACACCTTGCCGCCGTCGCAAGTGTCTTGGAGCCACAAAGTTGTAGTCCATATTGAGGCGCCACTGTTGCCACCAGCAGTGCAGTTTCACGCGTGGAGGGGACCCTCTCCCTTTAGCCCTTATTCCCACCTCCCGATGATGCCGTTGACCCCGAAACACCTCACAATATCCAACTAGCTACACACCCACAAGCCCGTCTACACCACATCGCGCCTCCCGCCAAAGCCAACTTGACCCATTCCCCTCCCACCACTACCACAACTCCTCTCCCAAGTAGAGGGCCTGGCGGACTCAGCCCCCCCCCGAAGCGCGCATGCTCCCACACTCCCCCGTCTGCGCATGCCCTCTAGTCTGAAGGGACGAAGCCGCCGCCAACAACTTTCTGATAGGAGCAAAGAATCTCCACGGCGGCGGCGGCGGCGGCGGCCATATTGCGGACCTGTCAGCAGCAGCAGCGGACGCGGCACCGTTCGCTTTGGCGCGTCTCCTGCAGCAGCGAGTGGCGCAACCAGGCCAGCACTGAGGAGGAGGAGGAGGAGGAGGAGGAGGAGAGGGAGGAGGAGTGGCCCCGCCGCCCGCAGCGCCTCCTGGCTGGCTGCTGCGGCGGCGGGAGGCGGCGGCGGCTGCCCAGTGGTGGTGGTGGTGGCGCCTCTTCTCTCCCCCTCCCCACGCACGGCCGAACTCGGTTGTCGGGAGGGGGGAGGCGGCGGCAACAGTAGGTGCAGCTGACAGGCGCTCCTCGCCCCTCGTCGCCTTCGCCCTCCTCCTCCTCCTCTCCCCGCCGGCCGGGACCTTCAGCTCAGCCAGGTGAGCGGGTGGAGTGGTGGTGGTGGTGGTGGGCGCCGGGCAGGGACAGGGCACACGCCCCCCCCCCCCCGCCGCCTCGCCGCCTCGCCGCCTCGCTGCTGCCGACCGTAGCGGCCTGGCCGCACGCCACCGCCTTGCTTTCCTCCTCCTCCTCCAGCCTGCCTGCCTGCCTGCACCCCTCGGCTGCCTTGGGCGAGCCCCTTCCCCGCTTTCCCTTCCTCGCCGCCGTGCCTGGGTTTTTCTGCCGGCCTGGTCTAGTGGTTAGGGAGCCGGATTCTCATCTGGGAATACCGGGTTTGATTCCACACTTCTCCACGAAGTCAGCCGGGTGACCTTGGTCGAGTCACAGCTCTCTTCTGAGCTCTCACAGCCCCACCTACCTCACAGGGTGTCTGTGGTGGTGGGGGAGAAGAATATAAAGCTTTGTTAGCCGCTTTGAGTCCCCTTAAATGGGCGAGAAAAGCGGGGTAGAGAAGCCAACCCTTCTTCCTCCACGAAGCCAGCTGGGTGACCTTGGTTGAGTCACAGCTCTTTCTGAGCTCTCACAACCCCATCTACCTCACAGGGTGTCTGGTGGGGAGAGGAATGGAAGGTTTGTCAGGCGCTTTGAGTCCCCTTAAATGGGTGAGAAAAGCGGGGTAGAAAAGCCAACCCTCCTTCTTTCGCGCTGGGGACTGGGATTTGGCGAGGAGGAGGAGGCTCCTTGCTGAGGAGATACCAGAGTCAGCTTTCTTTCGCGGCTCCGTGTGTGCGTGCGCGCGTGCGTGTACACGTGCACGTATGCGTGCCTACACTTACGAATATATGGGGGCACGTACGCGGATAGGTGTATGCAGACACGGTCCATGTTTGTGCGTCTCTGGTGGGGGGACAGGACTGGCTTTCCTTCGCCCGCCCACCTCATGGTTCCTGCTTTTCAGCTTGACAGGCTCAAGAGCTGCAGTCACACCTAAGGTTTAATCCAGCTTCGGTCCACCTTCAGAGGGAGAGAACACATCAGCAAAGTGATGTGACCAGTAATTTTCTTTCCATATTATCTATCCCAAAGGGGAATTTTCTTGAGTTATTTAACACTGAAAGAAAATTAGGGCTCACTCCACTGATGTATTCTCTTGCTCTGAAAGTGAACCAAAGCTTAAGTGTGACCACAGCCAAGGTAAATTCTAACCAGGTATTCTATTCTTTTGCACAGCAGCACCTTCCCATTCTTTTTTTCCTCTGTTTGCATCCTTCCTCTTCTCAGAGAGGAGAAAAAGGCAGACGAAAGATTTCTGTCTAAATGCCCCCTGGGTGAGCTTGAGTTTGTATGGAGGCAAAGGTATCTCCCAGTTTCTCTGAAATCCAGGTTGTATTAGGACTGGAATATGGAAAAGTGGGAAAAGGTCATATAACTTTAAAAGTTGCAAAGGACAGAATGCAAGCAGGCGCCACTTGCATTACAAGCAACACCTGCTTTAAGTTCTCTCTTTTGTATAGCTTTTACAGTTGTAACACATCTATACTTTTTTTTCATAAGTTGACTCCTAATGTTTACTACTGTCACTGCCAAAAGACCAATCTTCCCTTTTCTTGGATTTCTTGGCAGCTAAAGGAGAAAGAGTGGGAGGAATATAAAGCTGCAGTGAATTGTATAGCAACAGAAAGATTAATGCTTTTAGGGGACTGGAGGTCCATGAAAGCTTTTGCTGTGTTTCTAGACCTTAAGGTGCCACAAGATTAGTCAGTGTTTTTATAGCTATTGACTAGTATACTGTAGGACTGCAACTAAGTAATACTCTTGTAGAATTGGAAGCAAATGCCATATATCCTAGAGTAAATTCATACTGCAGTACTGGATATCCAAAATATAACCTTCCTTCCCTTGCAGGACAATGCTCAGAGGAAGCTAAGCATCAAACTAGCTTATATCCTTCTGCATACACATCTATGTCTTTGGTATCCTAGGACTTAATACATCTGTTTGAAGTAACTCTGTTGGATTTACTCGGGATATGTATTTTTGAGTTGAGCTTGATTAGCAAACTACTCTTAAGACCTGAAGTGCCAGTTCCCCCCCCCCCCCATTTATGTGTGTAGTAAACTTAATAGTGGGCAAGTGTGGGGAAAAGAGGGTGAACTTGAAAGGATCTCTTTTCAGTTTGCATAACTGCTTGCTGCAAATGGGGACAAGTATATTTTAAACATTTTTCTTCATGCCAGTAGTGCTGAATGTCTACCCAACTTTCCCCTTCTCAGGAGGCCGGGAAAGTCCTGGAAAGCTGTCTGCTGCTGAACACAGTAGTAACAAATGATAAATTGAAATGGCTCTCCATGTTCCGCTTGTCTTCCTTCTGTTATTCATGCTTCAAGCTTTATTGGATGGAGACTGAAATGTTTTATTGTTGTTGTGTACCATCAGGTCATGGACAGCTTCTGGTTGACTGCATGGGGCACATCCGTGGGCACCTCTAAGCAGTTTTCTTGTGTTTTCTTGGCAGAGATACAGAAGTGATTTGCTAAGGGGAGGCTGGGGATTGAACCAGCGACCCTCTGCTTTCCAGGCTCTACCACTGAGCTATATCTACTCCTGACTGAAACAAACTCTTGTATACTGTATAAGAAAACAGGGAGATTTTGGACTTCTTTCATAAGAGAATAAAAATAGGAGAGCATGAATGTTTGAGAAGTTGAAGTATATCAGTTATGGTTGAGCTAATGTAGAAAGCAGCATGAGACACAAATTGTTAAAGTTTGGGCAATTCTGCAAAATCAAACATAAATGGAATTAGCTATAGCCAGGCATCAATTGTTAATCATGCGTTGATGATAAAAGCACCCGGAATAGACAAATAAAGAATGACATCATATGAAATGGCTCCAAAGATTGATGCTGTTTGTTGTTGAAGACAGATTGGCTTTTTAGTGATGTTAATGCTTTTGGATATATTGATTTACATAATGAATACAGTAATCTCATTGTAAATTATTTGGGTCAGTGTTTTATGCAAATCCCCTTTGTAGTGATAAGTTTCTGCACAAAGTAATTAGTTTAAAATTAAAGCTTGGAAACTTATGCTGCCGTCCTTCATTCAGGCTTCCAAATCTTGTTGACTTCAGTTAGATTTAAGCAGCCCTTCGTATGCGTTTTGCAGTTTTTAAATCCAGAATTTCCTTCCAATAACTTAATAGCCCATTAGAATGAAAATGTGGGCCAAATAAGATGGCAGGCAAAGTGAAGGAATACATTTAATGTGCTTGCGAATAATGATCTAAACAGCAGTTATGGTTTGTCAGTTTGTGGGGAGAGGTGTCCCCAACAGATATTGGATCACCCACTGATATTTCAGTTCAGATTACATCACTGCTTTCCCTAAATTCATGCCAGTTTACACTTGCATTGAATCTTACTTGCTGTTTACTCAATTTGGAGAGGTCTTTGCTGCAATTCTGCATTTTTCATTTTCATCCCTTACTTCCAAATAAAGCTGCCTAGAACAGGATTCAGAGTTTTTTAGCTAGTTACTGATTGATGAGAAGATTTGTCCTGATATCCCAGAACTGATATTTGCTCAGGGCTCTCTTTTTGTGAAGCTATTAATGTTTTTAGAAGTCCATGTTTTAACAGTTCATGCAGGGTTAGCTCTGGCCATCTATTGACACAAAGTGTTTTCAACCGTTTATCATAGGTCGCTACCATGGTGCACCTGACAGGACACTGAGGCCCCTTGAAGGCTGATGCCTCTGAATGAGGAAAATACATTATCAGAAGGGATAACATCCAAGGCACCATGTAGCCCAGTTTTTTTTCTCTCCTTAATGTGATTATTATTTTTCCAGAAGAAGAAGAGGTGGCTTTTCTCACCCTTTTAAGGGGATTCAAAGTGGTTGACAAAGCTTACTATTCTCCCCACAACAGAACACCCTGTGAGGTGGGTGGGGCTGTGAGAGCTCAGAAGAGAGCTGTGACTAGCCCAAGGTCACCCAGCTGGCTTCGTGGAGGAGTGCAGAATCAAACCCGGTATTCCCAGATAAGAGTCCTGCTCCCTAACCACTAGACCAAACAGACTCACCAAGATGATTCACGGTTTCTAAATGTATATTATATAATGGGTTTGACAGTCTCTGTTGAGTAATTCTATCCTATTGCTAGCAATTACAAAATGTGTCTTATAATATTTGTAAGTGAAGGACTCTTAGATGCCTTATACTGTAGTTGGGTGTCTACACACATGCACATTTTTTTTTGAATATATTTGATACACATACTTTGGCAAGTAATACTTAGGAAACATTTTTTAAAGGGCGCAGGATGACTATAGGATAATTTTCTTTGAAAAAAATTATATGGTAGGAAACATAGTAATATTGTATTTGTGTGTCACAGATCAGTGGTTCTTATATGTTAAATTATGACTGATTTCTATGATACCTCCAACTGGAAAAATCAGTTAGTTAGTTGGAAGGTTAACTTTTAGAAATATTGGTTCTTCTGTGTGGTGATTTGAAGAGGTGGCCATGATTTGTTACAATTGTTTTCTGTCTGGTTTTAAAAAAACACTAAGGGCGCATCCCCATGGGCTCTGGTTGCTTCGCTTTTGATGTGGGTCATAAAAATGCACATTGCAATTTGCAAAAAAGCGTCCCTATGCAGTTTAGATAAACGCAGATTCAAAGCGAGTGTAGCTGTCCCCGTGCAAGCCGCGCTTTGCGAACCCACATCTTTTTCTCCCCACCCCCTCTCCTGCTGATAGGAAGCCAGGGTGATGGTGCCATCCCTGTCCCACCCACTGTAAACGTTGTCAGTGCCTCACAAGCCTCTTCCCGCAAGCCTTAATCCAATCGTGTTCCCCAATCACTGGCAAACAGCAGTTAACCAAAGCCGCTGCAGTGTTTCTAGGCAGTTTAGCAGAGGTGCGCATCTCTGCTTAACTGCTTGTATAGTGGCTTTGGTTAGCTTATTCCATCCCCTAACCACTACAATGTTTCTAGTCAGTTTAGCAGAGGTGCGCATCTTGCCAGTGACAAGAGAGCAGGGTGGGAATAAGTGTTGTGGGAAGAGCACATGATCCTCCTCATTGCTGTGGATTTTGGTGGTTTTGGTAATTTTATAATTAAAAGAAATGCCCAAACAGGGCACAGTGAGCGCAGGGCATGAAACCCAGCCTGCTAATTATGTGAGCCACTCAGCTGTCAGGCACTTGTTTGGGCTAAAGGAAGCCCTTGCCTGGGACAGGTGCGATTGCCGTATTAGTGGTGGAGACAGCAAGACCCCGCCCGCTAATACTGCGATCGCCAATCTTTGCCCCCAATACCTCAGGAGCATCCCCATGATCCCAGTGCATGCTTGCCCCCTAATTCGGGTGTAGAACTGTTGGAAAGGGGTTTTTTTTCTGCCACGGATTTGTCTCTTTGCCCCTCATGTAGCCCAGATTAGAGGGTGTTCATGGGAACTGTCTGAGGCAAAGCAAAGTTAATTTCAGAGTAAAAATGCCATGGGGATGCACACTATCTGTTACGTTAGACCTCTTTTTGTTGCTAATCCTCCTCCTGGTAGTGCCACCACTATCAGCAGCCAGATTGTGGTGGAAGGGTAATGTGAGAGGGCCTTCTTTGCAGTGGCTTCCAGATTATAGAATAATCTCCCCGCCTACGTGTGTTTAGCCTCATCATGATATGGATTCAGATGTATTAAGCACACCTCTTTCCTTGGAGTTTTACTGGTAGCCTCTCAGTTCAATTCATCACTCCCACGTGAAGCCAGCTGGGTTACCTTGGACTTGTCAGCGCTCTCTTTCTGAGCTCTCACAGCCCCTCCTACCTCACACGGTATCTGTTGTGGGAAGAACAGAAGGTTTATCAGTTCCTTTGAGTCCCCTTAAAGGGTGAGAAAAGCTGGGTATAAAAATCAACTCTCCTTCTTTATACGGATAATGCCTGTACCTCCGTGGTAGAATAACAGAGTTGCAGGCTTGATTCATGACACCCCCTGGAAAAATATCATGGGCAAACACATTTGTAAGTGCCAAGAAAACTGCTTGGATGTGTCTGTGTATTCACTAGGAGTCAGCCCTGACTTGATACCTGACATCAAGATTCCTGTATAATGGAAAGGTGTCTTTAGCATGATCACTGTGTTCCCTTTTCATGTTATGTAGCCAGATTTTAAAATCAACTTTTCACCTCTTGTTTCCCTCTTCAGGGCTTCAGATTTTAGTACGCAACATTTGCGCTCATCCAGTTTTATGTACAAGGCAAATGTTGATGGAATTACTGTTTTCCCTAAATGCAGATGTTTTCTCATTTACGTGTGACCATTTGCTCAGTGGTAGAGCAATTGCTTGGAAAGCACGTGGCTAGAAGTTAGATCCCCACTATTTCCTCAGAAAAGAGGGTGGCAGCAACCAGTCTGGATAGCTTTAAGGAAGGGTTAGACAACTTCATGGAGGATGGGTGCATCAATTGCTACTAGAAGTGATTCCTAGGTACCGCCTACAAGTTAGAGAGAGGGGCAGGATGCCTCTCAAGGCCATTTGTAGGGATTTGAAACCAAGTAAAGGTTTCACCTTCAGCGTCTGCTTGAGAACTGTGTGAGATAGGATGCTGGACTGGATGAGGTATGGCCAGATCCAGCAGAGCTGTTCTTATTTTTTTAGGTAATGGCGAACCAGATCTGTATTTGCCAAGAAAATTGCATGGATTTAATCAGGTGTGAGTCTCAGCTCAGTAGAACCAAACAGCAGATGTCACATAAAATGTGCAGAGCCATTTGATGTACTGTTAACCTTTAAGTCATATTCATTGGAGAAAAAAGTTCAGAAGAAAATTGAGACCTTTTTACAAGAATTGGTAAATTACTGCTCTTAAAATTTTCCAGTGGATTGCTACTGTCTGATGAAGTTGGCTAAGAGAGAAAGGCTCTTTCTGCACTGTGCACCTACCAGCAGGACCTGCCATAGCCTGTACCAGCTTGTGGATGGCAGGTCCTTATTCTGTTATACATTCTGGAATAAGGCCCAGTGCAGGAAGGGCCAAAGTATAATTAAAAAATGGCTTACTGTAGCTATAGTTTCCCCATGAAGTTACATAATTGTTAGTTTGTATCTTTGGCTGTCCTTCACAAAAGATCCCAAAATGCATTAACTACTTTAAAAAACAGTTAAAATCTGATTTAAAATAATCAACCCATAAACATTTACCTAAATAAAAATCACAAACAAAAACAGCAGCAACAAAATCTTGAAAGAGCTGACAGGATTAGAAACTACATAGAAACTTAAAAAGTGGCAACTGCATTTCCTCAGTTCCAGCATATCTCAAACTAGTTTCGTGCCTAGCTGCCAAGTTGGTCTATTGTTATCTGAAGGAATGGTCTCTGTATAGTTTGAGTTCAGTAGAAATGTCTTGCTGCATTTAACTGTCAAAAGTGGCAGGGATCAGCCATTATATGTTCTTTTGTCCAAGCAACCCCAAGGTGCAACCTGAAACTTACACAGTTGAGCCTAATCCAATTAGGTCTGCTGTGACCTATTGCACTCCATTTTCAGATTTAGCTTTCAGTCTGGTGATAAAACCCGAAAGAACATTCATTATTTTGTGACAATTTTTGTTGGTCTTCAGCATGGCAAGTTATACAGAAATGTAGATACAGAAAGGAAACTGTAAACAATGAAGCAAAATAAATAGGAAGTGCAGAATGTATGTAACAACTCTGAATGTCTCCCATTACAAGGCCCTTTGGCCTCATTGTTTACAGTTCATTTCTCTATGCCCAATTATATTCACCTGTTGGTCAAGATCTGTCCACAAAAGCTTTTGCGGTAATCTGTTTAAAGTGTCATGTAACTTGTTTTGCTGCAGCAGACTGCCTTGGCTGTCCTACAAATTTGCTTGGCCTTGGGATTTCTCCCCCCTTAAGTTGACAAGTTGAAGTCCTGAGGTTTTTTGGTTTCTATTTATTTAAGAATGTCTTTAGGTACGATTTATGTTTCTGTTGGAGAAGATTAACAGCACGGGGTTCTCCAAACCCATGGTATTTGTTTACTACTTTGTATTAGTGCTACTACCTATCCTACTTAGTAGTAATGCTACTTAATAGGTTAGGATGACGTGCTGTTGTTTGTAGGCAGATAACCCATAGCTAGTATTTGTTAGAAGGTATAGCATGTAGAATATTCTGCAGTGTTCTTATACATTCTTTAATATCCTGCCTAGAAATTTCTGTTAGGAAGCAGTGTTCTGTTCATGTATTTGACATTGAAGAATGGAGAAATGGTCTCGTAAGATAAAATGGAAGGAACAAGAATAATATGGTGCACTGATCTGGGTGAGAATAACAGAGCTTGATATACTACCTAGACCAAATGCTATCTCCTGGTTTATTCTTATAGTTTATAATTAGTTTGGATCCAGAGCAGGAATGGGAGAGGGAAGATAGATAATCTGTTTGTGATAGGACTGGTGAGAAAATTGCCATTGCATATGATGTTTTCTTCAACCAAGTAGAAAACCTGCCTGTGTTTTTTAAAAGAAAATTTTATATTAATGTTTAAGTAAACTGCATGGTACTTTTTACATAAATAGATGATATAGATACCTTAAATAGAAACATGGATTTTTAGTAGCCTTTTCACTTAAACTTCATCTGGCATTACATTTTTTGCCTGTTACTTTCTTCATTGTTTTTTGATAATGGTTAAAAAAGAAACCTTGAATGTGAGGTAAAATATATAAAGGCTAATCTGTTCTAATTATAGGTTTTAAATTCAGAAACGTTTGTTATAGCTTCTGAAATGTTAATGTTCTAACAGGTAGTGAGCCACCACTAGTTGATCTTCTGTGTAAAATCAACACAAAAGATGTAAACTATATGTGACAGAGTACAAATGGGCCAAGAAGCTTACTACTGAATTTTGATTAAAATGGATTGATGTATTATTTTGCTTTAACAGAAAAGGATAAGACTGGTCCAAGCAGATGATTTAACTGAGCAAGGGACACAAACAAGGAATAAAGATGCCGAAACCAGTAAGTACTGTTTCATTTATGTGCTTCTTCAACTGGATATTTCTATAGTGACTGGGGCTGGACTTTTTCACTCTGTGGTCACATTGATTTTTATAGGGAAACTGGGGTTGTAGAGAGTGGAGGCTTTGGGCATGAAGGCTAAGAAATCAGAAAGAAAGGAAGTGTAAGGAGAGCCATAGCCAAACTCTTGGAGTGGTTTTCTCCATGAGCAATGTGTCTCACAGAGACCAGTGTGCGGTATACAAATAGATAAGGAATACCATTACTTAATAGCAAAAAAAGTAAAGAGAGTACTTCGGTTTGTACATCTGTTTCACATTCACCTTCTGCTGATCATCTGCTCATTTTGTAATCATTTTGTAAAACGGAAGCATCTTCTCTAGAGTGCATGTTTTAATGCAAATAGGCAGTGACAAACTACTTCTGTATCTCTGCCAAGGAAGCTTCATAGAAGTGCCTGCGCAGTCCACCAGGAACTGGATACGACTCAACAATACCCAGAAATAACTAATGCACTAACCAGTGCAAGTTTGAATCACTGATGAGGATGGGGGATTATACTTTTTAGGATTTTTACATGCAGAGTTGCTTCAGATCTGGGTTTTTTTTTTAAATGATTGGGGCGGGCACAACTTTGTGCTTTTTCTTCTCCCTGTCGTGAGTTTCATCCAAATGTTTGGAGCTGAAGTCTGTTGGCCTCTTACCAGTAGGTTTCTGCATAATCCCTGAAGGAAGAGTTAGAAGTACTGGAATGAGTGAGAATATCAGCTGTCGCTTTATTGGTATTAGAACTGTCTGAAACAATGTGGGGTAAAGAAATCAAACAGTTTAAATGGAGGCATTATTAAGATGGCTTGTTGTTTTAATATCTCCGGGAGGGAGGCCTGATTTGATACCATATCATAATACATTATTTCCTTCGGATAATAAATAGGCAAATATTGGTTCCTAAAAGTCGAGGACCACTAGCTTTGCTACCTCTCCACTACATTACTTTGTGGCCCCTAAAAGGCAGTGTAGAAGATTATGAGGCCTTTTAGTAGCATTCCATGAATTGCTGGACTACATTTCTGCTGGGGAAACAGTCGGTAGAAAAGGGGTTCTTCCTTTCCAGAAGGAGAAATACTTTCCCGTCTTTCTGGATCTAGGTCAGCAAAACATAACTTTATTTTGACGTAGCATTATGAAATCTAGGGAGCCCTATAGCATACAACTTATGTGGCATGTTATGCACACATTGCTTACCTAGTTGTTGTTTTGTGTACGGGATCTTTAAACCTGAAAGAATATTGACCAGATGCAGGCATTCAGAGGAATTCTCAGAGAAGAAAGAAAGAAAGAAATGCTATCATGAATTACAGCACTTGTCTCCTTAGATTGTTGAAAACCTAAGTAGTATAACATGCAGATGGTTGACTAAGGAAGTTGGAATGGGAACCAGGCAATACAGATGAGAGTGCCTTAGGAAGAATCAGAGGGCCACAGAGACAGAAAAGGGAGGAGTAATACTGATAGTTAGAGCTTGTCATCAAAGTAGAAAAGCAGTTCTGAACCTGACATCTAGGGCCATTATAATTGCATCTGGCACAGAAGTTCAGTACTGCGCAAAAGCTTTAGGTAGGTGTGGAAAAAATGCTGCAAAGTAAAATAGAACCATAAATAGTTTATTCCTATCAATTTACAAAATGCAAAGTGAACGAACAAAAGAGACATCTAAATCAAACCAGAATTTGGTGTCACTACCCTTCTTACTTGGCTGCATTTTTCCACACATGCCTAAAACGTTTGCACAGTACTGTACACTTAAGCACACCTTCTTATTATTGAGATTTTAAAAATATCTCTTACCCCATTACCCATAGGCCTCATTACAGCTCACAGCAAAAATCGAGTACAAAACCCCACATATTATGGCAATAATAACTTTCCTTAAAAAAATGTAAAAATGCTATTAAAAGATTAAAAATTCAGTAAAGGAGCTCCAATGAAAAACAACCAAACTCAGTAGTAGGAAAGGCTTTCTGGAAGAGAAACACTTTTACATTTATCATAAAGGCCCCTTACTAAGGGATGGTTCTGACCCTATTGAGAATGGCCACTCCTGTGTGATTGTCAGCCTTGCTTCCTCTGATGATGGCACACCAAGCAGGGCTCCTTGTACTGACCTTGTCGGGAAGCAGTACCAGCTGGGACCTAAGTATAATAATCCATGGAGAAGAGAAATGGGGAGATGCAGTATCAGAGTTCTGCACAAACCTCTGTTGGGATGCCATTGACAGCTTGTCCTCTGGGGCAGTTTCTTGTACTGCAGAATCTCATGTTAGTGGGCCTGTTTGCCTGGAGCACAGATTAATAAAGGTGGAAGTAAACAAGCGGTTCTTAGCTTTCTTATTTTTTTTAACGTGTACTTTCACTTAGTAACTAGAGGCTTTGGTTGCTTTCCTCTTCTTTTAGTAAAGCAGCTGGTTGAGAATGAATATCTTATTTTTACGTTTATTCATGGGTGCCACTGATTTAGTCTTGCTGAGTGTGGTGGGTATGTTGTTGATCTCATCCAGGCATTTACACGAGGCACTCATGGGGTACCAGAGAAGGAAGATACTCAAACTTTCTGATCCAGAATTATCTGCACTCGTTCTGTTAATTTTCATAATGGCTAATTTGCTGTTGCTCATTATCCTTAATACCAGGGGCTTTTGTACTAAGTAGAAGGCCTGATTCTGAAAAAATCCAACTAGGGTTTTGAATTCAAGCAGGTATATATCTTATGTGATTTTTCTAAATGATTAAAACTAAGTCAAGTTTAGCTGGATAGAAAGGGTAAAACATGTTTCCTCCACTCAGACTCAATTTTCTGTAGAAATATAACTTTTTTAAATGAAAAATTATATTATTGCTACTGTATTACCTTTGAGATGATTATTTTTGTTCTTTTCTTGCCCAAGTCTTTCTTCAAGAAGGATATGCAATGCATCTGGCCTTGAAACACTCAATGTGATTGCTTTTATTTAATATTATGTATATTTAAGAGAGAACTGAATTACATTCATTGTCTTGATATTATAAAGACGCTGTTGTTCTCTGCTATACAGTAAGTCTTGCTAAGAATAAGTGGATAGTTTTGCTTACTTAAGTGCATATTTAAAAAGAATGGACTTGTATAATGACCTGGATTTGAGTGCCACATCCTTTTCGTGGAAAGTCATGCATTCAACCCAGTGAACTGCAGCAGTGATGTCTAGATCTTTGAGGAAGTCTCTTTGTTGCCGAAAAGTCTAACTAGCATAATTTTACACAATTTTATTTGTTTCAGTTTTTACCCCTCACTTTGCTGATAGGAGAAAGTACTATTTCTCATTTTCCAGTGCATCGTTACATGAAAGTTCTCACATAGTCATTGGGAATCAGGAAAATAATCAGAGTTTACAAACTTTATAACTTTAGATTATGGACTTCAACTTGTGAAATAATTCAAATGGAACATGTCATTGTGTGATTCCTTAATATGAATCAAATGCTGTCTGCTTGAAATGTTTTTAACCTGATCGGATGCGAGTCTGCATTATATGTTTAATTAGTAGCCTGCCCTTTCTGCCTTCTAGCAGCTTTGCAGAGTTCTACAGTGGCACATAACACTTGGCTTTCTAGTAGGAATGTGCACAAATATTAGAAACACTCAAAATTCGATCAAATTCAAATCAAACGTCTATACATTCAAATTTAACATTTGAACGAGTTTTTGAATCTTTCAAATCATTCATGTTATTTGGACATTCATATGTGTACGGATAGGTACATATTACATACATAACCGGATGCGTCTTATTTGTATCCATAAGCGTTTGTACAGATATCTACGGGATGAAAATGGGATGCATATGGGATAAAAACGGAATGCGTACAGATGTGTACGGACATATACAAATGTTGTTGACATTCGTATTTTTAAATATGAATTGAATATTCGTACAAATAGATACGACTGTATTCTATTCAAATCCATTAGAATTTTAAACATTCAAATCGATTTGAATCTTCAGGTATTCAATTTGAATTGAATCCTGAAAATTGCATTCGTGCACACCTCTACTTTCTAGGTATAGTTATGTATATACGTATACTGTAGCTTGCTTTGTAGCACATTTGACAGATCATGTTCCATATATATATTTTACTTTGTAGCACACTTGACAAACCATATTTCCATGGACACTAAAGATTTGTCAGTCATAAGGCAGAAAGGCTTTGCCTTAAGCAGCATGGTTAACTTAGATAAGTACTTGTGCATTTTATAGAGGTGCTGAGGATGTATCATTTCTGTACAAATGTCCTGCCAGTTTTCTGTGTAATTTGACTAATCATATTTCTTTCAGTTTTAACCATGCTCAGAAAATAGAGAAGACAAAGCACATGTTGGATTGTGTAATAAAGACACCTGAAATGAGCTTAGATACTCTTGAAGCCTTTTGTCGCGTTCATGAACTTTCAGCAATATTATTAAAATTAAAAGTACTTTTTGAGGATGTTTACTTCCAAGGTTTGCTTTGTTTGCACATGTTAGGAGGTGTTTCTATTAGAAAGCACTTCAGTTTATACAGCCATTGATTAAATGTAGCACTTGAACTAATTTTTGCTGCTTCTGAAAACAAATAATTTCAAATAATACTGCTGAATATTCAGTGCTGTTGTGTGATATAGTACACAGACATTCTCATCTCATAAAAGCACTCACATCTATAACTTTTGTATCAACTGCTCAGCAAATGTTTCTTATAATTTTTTTGTTTGCAATTTGGTATCCTCCTTTATTTTTAAATTGTAGAATAGACATCATATTTTTAAAAGTTTTGTTATAAATTCTAGTGCCTTCCATGAAAGAGAATCTACTCATTAAAATTGCATAGACATAGTTTCACGATGGTTGTCTTTCAGGGTTTTTTTTTGTTGCTCTATAAGAAAAGCTTTTTTCTGTTTAGCTATTGTTTTCTCTGCCAACTGGAGCAGCTTACTGAGATCATGATTGGAACTTGTTTGCCTGAAGTAATGAGAGCAATTACCCTGTTCGAAGTGCTAGAGAGCTTCTGCCAGTACTGACCTAGATGAACCAGTAGTCTGATTTAGTGTAAATCAGGTTCTTACATTTCTAGTAGCCAAAGCTTGTGGCTCAGCTCCTCCATGAGTGGATTCTATACAAAGCAGGAATTCCTGATAACACTAGTCTGCTTTTTGGATGTGTTTCTGTTGTCACCGGGCAGGGGGATAGACAGAAGAAGAAGCCAGGGAGACTCTGAATTGTCTTAGAGCAGGGGTAATGGTGTGCCTTCTATGATTAGCAAATAATTTATGCATTCTTTCTGCTCTTCTGAGAATATAAAAGTAGAGTAATAATCCCATAATTGATGGAAATTCTAGTGCACAATACCCAAGGTTTGCACTGATCTACCAAACTGGGTTATCTGTTTGTGGCTGCCTTAGCCTCCAGAGACAATTTCCTAGGTCTACTACACTAAAGATAGTGCTAAACAAGTAGTTGCTGAAACAGTTCAAAAGAGTAGTGTGTGCATGTTCTTCTAGAGAAGAAAGCATCTCATTTACATTGGGGCAGAAACTTAGCATTTCTTGTATAGCACAGATGATCTGTTCAAAGCAGGTTGCTTTAACTTCTGTCACAAAGCAAGCCATCCTCATCTGAGCCAGGCTGATTCTGAAATGGAATTGATTTGCCCCAAGACACTTCCCGTTTGAATTCAATTTGGCTTACAGTATTAACTCATTCTGCCGTCTGGTGTGGTTTTTTTCCTGGCTTTCTTACTTGCCACATGACAGTGTAATGTACTCCACGACACTGCATTTCCCTACTTTGTAAATGGAACATTCTTTTCCATGGGGACTTCAAAAATTAAAAAGCGCATTACATCTTATAAAATCAAAGCGTTCTTGACTGCCAGCTGTGTTTACTTTAGAAATTAAAATTCAGAATAAGAAAGAAAGTTTATTAACAGATTTGAGGATAAAGCATAAAGTCTTATGCTGCTTAGGTTATCTTTGATGTTGGTTAACATGCTAGATCAGAAATTTTAAATAAAAATATATGGATGCTACTGTGCTAGTAGATGCAGCATTATTTTTATGTATATGTACTAGGTCAGAGCTTGAATCTCTTTCCCTCTCTCTCTCTCTCTCACACACACACACACACACACAGAGAATACGGTATATATATTTAAGATTTGGTATCCTGTCCTTCACTTGTAGATCAAGTCACAGCAATAGAAAGATAAAATACATAGAATATCATAAAACAAAATTAAAATATAACCCTCACTCCCTCTCTGGCATGACAACAAAGGGTGTTTTTCCACTTAGCACTAGAGTAACCATTAAGGGTCCTTAATGGGTACTCTAGTGCTAGTGGAAAAACCCAAAGAAAGGTAGACATCAAAGGCTTGGGTTGAAGAGGGATGATTTAACCAGGCTCCAAAAACCATACAGTGTAAGACACCTGGTGAACCCCAGAGGGAAGCTATTTTAGAGTTTGAACTAAATGGAGTGCTTTATATGTTCCTACCTTGAATTTGACCTAGTAAGTAGGCAGCCAAAGCATATCTTTCAGGGGCACTGTGATGTGCATCCAGGCAGAAAGTCCTGTCAGCCATGGAGCTGCTGTATTCTGCACTAGATCCAGCTTCTGGATTCTCGCCAAACTTCATCCCATGTAGAGCACATTATAGTGATCTAATCTGGTAGTTACCAGAGTGTGGATATCCCTATCCAGGAAAGGTCAAAGCTGGTGAATCTATTGGAGATGGAGGTGGGCATTCCTGCCTGTTAGTGCCACATGACTCTCAAATGACAGTGATGGATCCTAGATCACACATTTTTTCTTTCCTGAAAAAAACACAGATTTATCAGAGCAGGCTTCCAGTGGTTGTTTGGACAGTTCTTTATGGGTGTTTTTCCACCATGCTCCTTTAATCCGGATCTAAGAAGATCCGGATCTAAGGAATGGGTACTTCCCTTAATCCGGATCTAGTTATGTCAATAGATCTACTAACCTCACAATTGAAATCAGAACCTCGACTGGAACACCAGCCATATTAACTGAAAACTCCTGCAGAGCCATTAATAATCCATTGAATTCCCTAGTCTTTGTTGGACGTAGATAAGCAGGTTGACTGTTCTGCATTTTCTTGACTTGTTTCAGATCTTTTTGGAGCATTTTTTCCCTTCATCCTTTATCCAACCCAAGTATGCTTAGAAATGGGCAGCATTTGTGTGTTTCATTATAGGAAATATGTGAGAGGCTATGTCGATGTTTATAATTTAATATTTGTGACACCCACAAAGATATGGAAATATTTATATATTTTTTTTGAAATCCTGTGCAGATCAATGTAAGAGTAATCACAATGGATGCAGAGCTGGAATTTGCCATCCAACCCAACACAACAGGAAAACAGCTTTTTGATCAGGTAATCTTACTTAGACAAAGTCATGACATACAGACGGTACTGTCTCATATGAACATATTGGTGTGACTTCCTTGTGAGGCTTAAGCAAATCCTGGTCTAAAATGAGTGGTCTGCTGCTAAGGTTGCAAAGTCAAAGCCTTCATGGACAGTGGCTGCTGGTGTCTCTTGGAAGTTGAGGCAGCTAAAAGGAATACTGTAGGAGAGAGGTTAATGCCTTCATTGTTTTTCAAACATACCTGATAATTGACCAACATTGAATTTAAACATGCATAAAGTATAAAGGTTTGGTTTTGCTGGGATATTTCACAGGAATACAAGCGCCTTCCTGTCCTGAGAATGTCCGTTTTAGTTCCTTTAAATGGTCTCTTGAGTTACTCAGGATCTGTGCTGAGGTCTACAAACTGCAGAGACTACTGTTATGTCTTCCTTTGGTCTCTCTGTATGTGGAAGCTGCAGTCATAGGAAACGGAACTGAGTGGGTAGGTAAAGCACAAAGCATAATGAAGCATCCTCACCTTAACTCTCAGCTTAGATTCTCTCTCATAGATTTTTCTTCGTCTGGAAAAGATACAGTAGCCAAAACATCTCCTTTTAAGCTTCTGTTAGCTCTTTTTATGGGGACTGGAGTGACTGAAATCCCTGTTTCCACTGGCTATGTATTCCCGCCTATGATGTTTGTTTCATTGATCAGCCACATTTTAAGGACAGATGAATCAAGAACTGCGCAAGATTTTGAAAACATATAAGTTTCTCTCCAGAGTTCCGTCTTCTATTATTTTTAAAGACATAATTTCCAAATTAAAATAGAGGAAGCTGGCAAAATAATATTGATGGCTAAAAAAATTGATTTTGCAAAATTGGAAAACAGCAAAAAAATTTTCTTTTATGGGCTGGCATGCCCATCTCTGGGAAATGAATGCATAAAAGCAAAACTACAACGGATGAATAGTTTCACATTAGGGGTGTGCACAAAGCCATTTTTCACATTTAATTCGGTGTGAATCGAATGTGGAAAAATTCCGCTTTGGCCGAATCCCACCCCATGAATGTGGGGCTTCATATTCGTGCAAGAATATTCAAATGAATATTTGACTGAAGTTCCGACAGATGCTTGAATATTTGATTTGTCCACAAATGTTGGAATTTGTACCTATTCGCACGATTTCCAACTTTGTCGGATATTCTATACATCCCTCCTTGGCAGGACTATCTTCTTTCTTCGGTGATTGGAAGCCAATGCTAGATTATGCTTCAATAGAGAATGTTTCTGCCCTCCCTTTCGGTCTCCTCCTTTAATATTGGTCCCATAGAAACTTACAGATGGATCTTCAGCAAAATATACTCAGCACCTGTAATATATATTCATTCCATTAAGTATATATATTTTTTTACTCCAGACAACATGGAGTGCATTATCTCATGAGTCATTGCCACTGAATCTTCCCACTGTAATATAATAACAATGGCTGCTGCCACAGATTAATGTTCTGATTGATAGTTCAATTTTTCACTGTTTAATTTTTTTTAATGTTTAACTCTTAGTTCTTCTGTGTTCTCCTCCTGTAAGAATGGTACTTCTCTACTATGCACATTCTGTGGTCCTCCTTTTTGACTGTGCTTAGATTCACTTTTGTTTTTAGTTGATGGCTATGGCTTTAGTGAAGCCACTAAGCTTAATCACATATATTTTGTTCAATTAATATCATATATCTTTTTTCAAGGTTGTAAAAACAGTTGGCTTACGGGAAGTATGGTTTTTTGGACTGCAGTATATAGACAGCAAAGGATACTCAACTTGGCTGAAGTTGAATAAAAAGGTAATGTGTCACTATTTAAAGCCATTGTAATATAAAATGTTACTTTTAAATATGAAGCCATCTTTTAAATTCTTCAGATAGAAGAAATTTGCTCAAAATATGTAATAGGAGAATCGTGTAGTTCCTTGCAGTGAGATGTGATGATCGTTATCAACAGAAGTTCAAAGAAGATTCATTATACTAAAAATTAATAACATTGCTGCCTATTAGGCACAAAGACTGGTAGCTACCTTCAGCACTGGAGGTTATATGCCTCTGAAGAAGACCTGTTGGGGACCATGCATGAAGGATGCTACTAATATGCTTATGTCCTCCTTGTGGGCTGTAAGGATCTGATCTGAGACAGTGGATAGACTTAATATCTGTTAGACTAGATAGGCAGTTGGTTCCACTACAAGAGGGGTCTTCTCATGTTCATTATTGTGTTGAGTAAAACTGTTTATAGTGAATACAAAGTCTTGCTTCCTTGTAGATGGAGGGAATTGATGTTTTGGTTACTGATATTGGTTTACCAGTTTGAAATACTCACTTTAAAAGCATGTTGAAAGCCAAGCTTAATTTAGGGATTGTTTCTAATGCTTAGTTCCTTCTGCTAGGTTTTTGTAATTATTAGAGAAGAAGCAGTTCCATTCTTTCTTTGGTTTCTATCTGGATAAATTCATTAGAAACTTCTGGATTTGTAGATCATGGAGCCATGTTCAGTATTATGTGGTTAGGTAACAAATGGAATATATTACATTGCTGTCTTACTTCTGTCCAGAATTAAGTTCCACTTATAATTTATTCCTGCCACCCCAGCATTCTCTGAAATTCAGAGGAGAGTACCTTTACCAACATTTCCATTCTCTCAGGGGGAGAGAGACACTATGGTCTAGTAATTCTGGAATCTGGTCTATCAAATATGGTTTTGTATTGTGATGGGAACTCAGGATGAAGAAGGACTTTTTGGCACTTTGTGAAGAGGGGAAAGACCAGGATATTTCAAGACAGAGTATTTAAGCTGCACAGAGATGTTTCCATCCTGGAAGCATCTCCATGCATGCCAGAGCATCTCCCCAGCTTTATTATCTGCTGGCTAACCTGGACTGTTCACACATCTTCTAAGTGAATGGTGCAGGCATGGTTGCCTGATCGCTGTGTCAAAGCCATTGTGCATACCTGTTGTTACCATTGCCGTGATGGGTCAATTGCTTCTCGTATAGAGACAATCCCACTTACCTGGCACTTGGTGAAACACCATGTAAATTTGGGATGGATTGCAGCGGATGTCTAATACATTTCCCATTTTCACTTCTCTGGGATGATTTCCCAGGGAAGTGAAGGTGTGAACTCACCCTAAGTTTAATACAGCTCTTTTTTTCTGTGTCATTGTGGAGATAAGAAGTGTTTAGCTTGTACTCTGAGTTTTCTTCACTATCTTGGGGTTCAGTTAACTTTCAGTCAGTAGGAACCACTAAAAAGCTAACTTTTCTGGGAAGAATTTGCTGATGCAGCAGATCTTTACAACATATCCTAAGGCAGCAGTTTTGGTACGTTTCTCAGTGTTCTTATGATTGAGATTGCCAGTGGCTTGTTAACTGACTTCTAAAAGCTGGTATATGCTCAGTCCCCATAAACTGATCAGTATTTGTTAGATCCATACTGAAGACTTTCTGCTGCCAAAGATTTGAAGCTACAGCTGTATCAAATCTCTGAGTGCAATTTTGGTTTTCCCTAAGTCAGCTTTCTGTATACGTCTTTAGAACTGAATATGTATAATGAAAATGAAAGTAACACAAGAATACAATAAGGTCTTCAAAAGGTTTTATGTAGCCTCTGAGAGCTGTCATGTTTTCCTAATTCACAATTAATTATTTAAGTGGCTCCATGAATCACAAGTCCTTCAGTGTTGCCCTTTCTAGAGTTGAATTACAGTATGTAACAACTAGTAACTAGATTGCTTTTCCTGATATGTTAACATTCTCTTTATCCTTCCAAAAACTCCATTTCAGGTAATACAACAAGATGTAAGGAAAGAAAATCCTCTTCAATTCAAATTCAGGGCAAAGTTTTTTCCTGAAGACGTGTCTGAAGAGTTGATTCAAGAAATAACTCAAAGACTGTTTTTCCTTCAAGTCAAAGAAGCCATTTTAAATGATGAAATCTATTGCCCACCTGAAACTGCTGTTCTTCTTGCTTCTTATGCTGTTCAAGCCAAATATGGTGATTATAATAAGGAGATACATAAGCTAGGATATTTGGCCAGTGACAGACTTCTTCCCCAGCGGTAAGGAATTTCTATGTCATATCAAAATTCTGGTATACAGATCTAAGTCAGTTTTATATGCAATGCCAAGATAAGACTGAATCATGAGTGCTCTACTACTATAAATAGAACTTTATCTAATGATTCATAAAACTAAGCTAATATACAGCCATATTCTTGATCTTTGTGAATGGTATTAGTTTTCTGAGAACTAAATTAATTGCAGACTAAGGCTTTTTCCTTTTGCTTAACAAAATATGTTGCCATAAAAATTATATACCATCAGATACTGAAAGCTGCAATGACATCAGATTGAAATGTACTGGGAATTAGGCATTAAACTGTTTCATAATCACACACCCATGGAATGTAATTTCCAAATATTAATCTGGTTCTGCTATTGCTGTCCTAATTTAAGAGCCAGTAGTGACATATTCTTGGCATTTTTGTGCCATTAAGTTGTTTTGCACTTTGAAGTAATAACAATAATCAATTATACATCCTCATCCTCTGCGCTGTGTTACTGTTTTTTCAATTGTTGGCAGTGTTTTGTTTTGTCTGTAAGTGCTATGAATAAAGTGAAGGGCAGAATATATTTTTCTAAATTAAGTACAGCTAGAGGGGAAGACTAGAATTTCCAGAAAGGACAGTAAAGGTTAAAAGACAAGGGAGATTTTTTGTTCTCTCTGTCTTCATTTGCAAAATGGATTCCCATCCTTCAGGGTAATTCATACCTGAGTAGTATTAAAGTAATTTTAAAAATCCATTTCCTAGATTTCTCAGCATAGATTTGTTTTGGTATCATTAGATGTGTCAGATATTTGCTATGTTTACTTGCTGTGTGAGGAATGCATATTCCTACCACCAACTATTTGTTTTCACTTGATGGTGTAAGCTTTGTGTTAAAATACTAGAATGTGTATTTGATTAAGATCCTTATTTTGTCAGTGTTTTGGAACAGCATAAATTAACAAAAGAGCAATGGGAAGAAAGAATACAGAACTGGCATGAAGAACACAGAGGGATGTTAAGGTAATTCCCTCACTCTTTCTTTCTTGAATTTAGCTCACCTTTTATTACCTACTCATACTATTTCTACAAATTCATTTCCGTTGTTTCTTTCTGTAACTGAAAAAATGCTTTAAAGAGACGTTAAATGCTGTCCCATGTATGTACTTAAGTAGCATTGTTTATAACAGTGCAGCTTGCCTTTAAAACTAAATGGAAAAGATAATTCACATTCTAATCAATGCAAAAATAGCATTATTAAGAATTTTGCATGTATTTCAGCCAATAATTTAATGCAAATTCTAAAAAAAATGAACTTCTATAGTAACAATCTTACTATTTTATCTGTTTTGAACTGTGGTTTCTTTATGATTAGGGAAGACTCAGTGATGGAATACCTCAAAATTGCACAAGATTTGGAAATGTATGGAGTCAATTATTTTGAAATAAAGAACAAAAAGGGAACTGAGTTGTGGCTTGGTGTTGATGCTTTGGGATTAAATATTTATGAACACGATGACAAGTAAGTGGTACTGTTCAGTGAATGATCTTAATAGTAATTTTGTCCTCTTAAAATTCATAGTTTTTGAGGAGAATTTGTAGACTAATCTCACTGGAGGAGAAGTTGGTGTATGAGTTGTTTTCCTTCTGGAAGTGGGTAACCTAGTGAGCCAGTTTGGTCTAGTGGTTAGGGAGCCGGACTCTTATCTGGGAATACCGGGTTCGATTCCACCCTCCCCCATGAAGCCAGCTGGGTGACCTTGGGCTAGTCACAGCTCTCTTCTGAGCTCTTACAGCCCCACCTACCTCACAGGGTGTCTGTTGTGGGGAGGAGAATAGAAAAGCTTTGTCAGCCGCTTTGAGTCCCCTTAAATGGGTGAGAAAAGCGGGGTAGAAAAGCCAACTCTTCTTCTTCTAACCTTAACCCTTTTTCCTCCATTCTCCAGCCCTATCTTTTAACATCTAACTGAGGTTTTTGCAAACTGTGTATTTCCTTTATATTGTATTAAGCATTATTTCATTTTTACTAAAGGTTGACTCCCAAGATTGGGTTTCCTTGGAGTGAAATCAGAAATATTTCCTTTAATGACAAAAAGTTTGTGATAAAGCCCATTGACAAAAAGGCTCCCGTAAGTAAACATTTTGGATTTTTTTTAAAGTCTGAGTTACCCTTTATCTAGTTCTTAGCTTTCTGAAGACTCTCTTTTTTTCATTTATGTTGGAATTTCTCCATTCTGCTTGTTTACTCATACTCTTGTTGTCAGTCTTCCTCTGTAGTGTTTGAACTGATTCCACCTCTTACATTCTGTTTTCTTCTGTTGTTGCCTGACAGTCTCATATAAATTAGGATTTTAAAACATGGATTGATTTATCAAAGCAACAAATGTTCACTGAGCTACACTTGGTCTTAAAAAAGGAATTTAAAATGTTGCCGGATCATACCAATGCACTGTTTTCAACAGTGAATTGCAAGAATAACCCCTTGGAGTGCACTGCTAAATTTTGAAAAATAATATCTCTTTATGTGCTAAGTATGGAGGAATCACGTGGATTTTTTTTAAAGAGCCTGCTGACAGCTGTTGCTTCCATCTTACAGTAACAAATCTTTATTAATAGACAGTCTTACAGGAACTGCTCTACATGAGTGTTGCAGCAGCATTCCCACAAGCAGAATTTTTAGGACTGATGCTTAGATTTTTCTGATAATGGGTAGGAATGGATCCCAAGGAAAGGGAAAATAACTTGGCTGATGTTAATAACAAGGTTTACTTTGTTACAGTTTATTATAATTTAAAAGATTTCTCTGTTCTCAGTCCACTGTTCCTTCTTGAGAGAGGATGGCCAGAGCTGCAACTGGTTTTAAAAATAACTGTTTTTCAGTTTTATGCCTTCTCCTTTAATTCTTAATGACTTATTTTTTTCTCATCTGGTTTTTTCTGTAATTAGTAAATATTGTGTAAATATATCCAATATAGACCCTGTACAATAGCTATGAAGTCAGGCTTTTATTTTCTTCTATCTAGTGTATGTAACTCCTCAAATCCCTTTGAATTCTGTTTTCTGTTTACAGTAGCCCTGTGTACAGATGCTTTTTGGTCTTCCCAGATAAGATTTCCTAATCCATTAATTTTGCTATCCTCCGCATATTTAGGAGTGCTAGAGATTGATCCCACAACAAGCGATTATCTCTATCTGGTGTTTTAAACAGGTTATAGCATTCAATTAGAATAAAACAGAAAAGTCCATTACTGAAAACAGGGAAAGATTCATGATGTAGTTGTAATGTGTGATTAGCAGAAAACGTTATTTTTTCTACATACGCTTGAGGTGTGTGTACTGTAGATGCATTGTAAGCTGGTTGGAGTCTAACAGGATTTTTCACATTTCCCACTTTGGTCAACTTTTATTTTAATCTGAAACGATCAGTGACAAGTTATAAATATTTCTTTATTGGGTGTTTTGTAAAGTTGCTTAATGAGGAATCTCATTAAAGAAGCCAGAATGTCTCAGTAATTCTATATTTCTAGAACATAGGTAAGATTTCAATAATTTACAGTATTTTTCTCTAGGACTTTCTGTTTTATGCACCACGGCTGAGAATTAATAAAAGGATATTGGCATTGTGCATGGGAAACCATGAGTTATACATGAGGAGGAGAAAGCCGGATACAATTGAAGTCCAGCAGATGAAAGCTCAGGCCAGGGAGGAAAAACACCAGAAACAGATGGAAAGGTATGGGTATTGAAGAATGTTTATGAATGGGGATTTAACTTCTCTGTTTTTTGAATTGATTCCATAGTGAGTTCAGAATACTTTATCACTGAAACTAATATAGCTAGTAAAATCCTTCCCGGATGAAATTATTTTGTTTGTTTATGAAATACTACAACATATGTTTCAGTCATTTCCAGTGCAATATTCCAAGATTGTATGCAACTTGGGAGATTATTAGGGATATGCACAACTGCAAATGTGTTGGTTCGGTTCCCACACACTCAACATGCCTTTTTGGAAGGTCTCAAACAGGATCGTGTTCAAGGCCTTCTAGGAAGTGGTGGTGTGCATAGTCTGCTTGGAGGATCCATGGTACTCCGCTTCTGGAAGGCCTAATAGACTTAAAAGTACATTGGCTGATGTCATAAAACCATTGCAGGTATTGGGTTTGGCCCAGTGTGACCCAAAGTGAGTTATGACAGAGATGGTAAGCCCAAGGACACCAGGGCACAAATGGAGGGGGCACTTGGGCACAATGGGGCAAAGTGTTCTGTTCATACACCTATTTGGAATTCATTTTACAATAAAGATTTTTATTTTTCACAATCAACTAACTTGTAATGATTTTACTCATGTAATGAGTTTTTCAGCTGGATTCTCATTATTGATTTCTTTCATATGACTACTTCTTTCCATCCCCACCTCTTCTCTCTCATGTCCTTGAGGGAGAATCTCTTTTAGTGCCATTATAATTGTGTGCCCAAATTGTTCTGTCACAATAGGACTTCTCTCTTCAAGTAGTTAAATGGGTAAGGTTAAATTTGGCATATTTGAGTGAGAAGATTTTCGTCTTAAGCTGAGCATCAATTTCTCTGTTGCTCAATTCACATCTGCTAATATGTTCATGCCCTACTTATCACAGGAATCTGATTGACAGCTGTGAGAACAAGCTGCTAGGCTGAAATGGCCATAAATCTGATCTAGCAGCGCTGATCCGAAATACTGTTCTCTTTGATTTAGGGCACAACTAGAGAATGAGAAAAAGAAAAGGGAAATTGCGGAAAAAGAGAAGGAACGAATATTGCGTGAAAAGGAAGAATTGATGGAACGGCTAAGGCAAATTGAGGAACAAACGATGAAAGCTCAGAAAGGTGAGCAGTTCAGTCAAACGTATCAGCTTTGACCATGAATAGACTGTCTATGTTAGTAACCTCGGGAACAACATACTGCCTTCTAATTGATAAATCTAGCTTGTCCCCCTCTTGTTAACTTCTGCCTTTTGTTCTTTTTCTGCTGAAAAGAAATTTAGGTACAGTAGTACAATGGCTTTATGCAGTGTGTTCTAGTAGAGAGCATTCGTAGTGCCTAATCCTGTTTTCAAATGTTCTAGTAGCTTCAAATAAAATAGACCTGAGTTGCATCCCAGTAAATGTTACATACTGCATTCTGCCACTAGAACAGTTAAGAGTCTTCTTAAACTTTAGTTCTGCCAGATTGATGTGATAAATATTTGGTATGCGTGTTGAAAATAAACACCGCAGTTCCTTTGACTAAGGTTGATGGGATGGTGCATTAACCCCCCAAAATTAAATATTACAGTATATTCTGGCGTATAAGACTACTTTTTAACTCAGGATAATCTTCTCAAAAGTCGGGGGTCGTCTTATATGCCGGGTGTCATCTTCTTATATGGCGAGTATATCCCAGACTCTGTATTTTAACTGGAAAAGTTGGGGCTTGTCTTATACGCCCAGTCGTCTTATACGCCGGAATATATGGGTAATTAAAAGTGACAAACTTGTGTAGAAACTACAATAACTTTAAAATTTGAAAGAAATATATTGTTAAAAGTCTTTTAAAAAATGTTATTTATTGGGATGCACATAGACATGTTCATATTCTAGTTTGCAGTGTATGAACTTGCCAAAGAAGGCCAGGATCTGGAAGATACACCCCTCACAAGCTTGATCCTCTAGGATGGTGGGGAGAAGAGGTGGGCATGATAGAGATTAAAGGTAGAATTGACCTGCCTTCATCATGCTCCTTCCTCCCTATATTTTCTCTCCCAAGCTGTATTTTTAGCCAGGAAGTGTGGAGCCCTGAGCAACTCATGGTAGCATCTTTGCGTGGGCCATGACCATCCTGTGGTCCTTGTGCCCTTTCCAGGTTCCTGTTGAGCCTGAATGTATTCTTTATGTTCAGAACTTGATGAAACTAAGCAAGCTAAGGGACCTTCAACCCTCACTAGCAAGAAATGCTTGCCAACAGTTTGTTTAAGGAAGGCCAATATCTCAGTCCATTCTGCAGGGCTTTGCAGAGGACCCTCCTCTTTGCATACCCTGAGGGAAATGCCTAAAATCCAATCATAGACCACTTATGACTATTGTTAGTTTTTAGGATCCCATGCAGAGACCTTCTGTTCTCTGGTGGTTTACTAAAAATGCTGTAACATGGAACTTCTCTGTGTAAAGTACTGTGCCTACTTATCAGCAGAATTTTGCTCTCTGTTACTGTGGTTTTGTCTTGATTTCTATTTCTTGCTTTACAGTTTTTTCTCCATTTCTTTTTTGCAGTTGGTGGATATTTTGCAATTTGGGAAATGAAGTACTTGCCCTATTTAGAGGAAATTATGGAATATACTTTAGAATGTATGCCTCTGCTTTATTTTCAGATTTCTGTGAAGGGTGACTTTGCCTCATCTAGGTTCAGGAGCAAGCTGAGCCCTGCAAAAGTAAAATTAGTGCTGTGCCATTCCAAACCGCAGTGTGCACACCTCTCTTGCTGTTTTTGGGCATGCTTTTTGGCACTTTACAGCTGATGTAAGCCAGTTCAATGCCTGAGCTGGCTTAGCAAGGACGAAAAACCAGTGCCGTCTAGGACTGATAACCAATTTGTCATGTAATGTAATTTGGAGCATTGTGGAGTTAGTTTTAGTTGTAGGACTGAGACGTTTGACACCATGCTGCCTTCCACAAGCATCTCTACACCCTGCTAACAGAACAACATACTGGAAACACTAAAATTGAGTATTTAACCCATTGCAATTAAGTTTTGGCATTAGATTATATCCTGACGCATCTCATCTGGAAAAAAAAAGGTGCAGTTGCTCCTTAGAAATATAGGTGAGACTTATCTGTTACTAAATTTGACAAATATTTACATTATTTTATTGGCAATCCAGACTGTCTTTTAAACATAATAGCTGATTATCTTATTATCTTATTCATTAAGTTGTTTGATCTTTTTGTACAGAGTTAGAAGAGCAGACCAGGAGAGCTTTAGAGCTGGAACAGGAACGAAAGAAAGCAAAAGAAGAAGCGGAGCGCCTGGAAAAAGAGCGGAGAGCTGCAGAAGAGGCTAAAGCAGCCCTGGCAAAACAGGCTGCTGACCAGATGAAGACCCAAGAGCAACTAGTATGTTAACTAGCTGATCTGTGTTAACCAAGGAATCTTTCTTTAGTTTAGCCTGCCTTAGTTGATTAGATTTTATATTGCCCTCCACCAAAACCGCAGGTTGGTGAACCAACCAACCAAAACAAAACAAAAATTCATAAAATCCCTTTAACATAACTGCAGGATGAAAACATAAATTAAACACAGATAATAGTAATAAAAATACATAGCTAAAAGTAATTGTATTTAAAAACCAAACAAGACAGGCAAATAACATAATGTAATGCAGAACAGTTTCTTAAAACAGATGCATCCACAGAAATTACAAACTGATGCATCAGGTTGCTATACTGTTAGTAATGTTATCTTTTTGCATCCTAGGCGGCAGAACTTGCTGAATTCACTGCTAAGATTGCACTGTTGGAGGAGGCCAAGAAGAAGAAGGAAGAAGAAGCTTCAGAATGGCAACACAAAGTAATTCTTTTCATTTGCTAATCTTGCAATACCTGAATGGTTGGAGCATTCTGAATTGCACTGGTGGAACACTAAACCAGACATCTCCTATTAGCAGCTCTGAAATTTTCTGCCTGAACTCTTTTAAAAAATTACATAGTCTTGTTTGTATTAATACTTCCTACCTGCCTTTGACTGTTACGCACACACAGATTAAGTGGAATGTAATAGTCTGGATTGCATCTGCTCTGCCCTTTCACCTTTTCCCAGGTAGAAAGTAGAATGATATGATCTTATGCCAACCCATTTGCATCTCAGAAGTTGACTAGAAATGTGTCAAACTGGGTTTTATGCAAACTACCTCTTTATGCATGTCAGGGCTTCATGAGGCATAAAGTTCATGGTTGGTCTGATAGCAAGACCGCATCCTGCCTGGTTGATCTTCTCCTCTTCACATACTGGATCTGTGTGCCAGGCCAGACTGCCTGGGCCCTACTGGACTGCTGATCCTTTGGAGCTTTGGTCAGTCTGCAGGCAGGTGTGTCATGCTTGCTTAGGCTTTCCAGGAAGTGGATCTGTGCACATTCTTGTGCTTGGCATTCTGGGAAAATTTGTAGCCTGCAGGGTGACTGGAGGTTCAGCAAACCATGGAACTAGTGGCAGTAACTCATCTGGGTTCAAGGAATCTGGCTGTGCCCAGCAGGTAAGTCCAGCAGGTGGCAGGGAGAAGGAGGGAAGCTGTGGGCACAAGGCGAGTTCACTGAACCCAAATTGGCCAACTAATTCTGTTGGGGAAGCAGGTAGTTCAGCTGGTACCTTATTTTGTCTTATTATGAACTTAACTGGGCAGAACCTAGTTCAGTGCATCTATAAAGGAGAGAAGTACTGCTGTCTTCATATGCTCACTTTCATCTAAATTCCCTACTTTTTATGGTACTCTGAAACCCCTGTCTAAATGGAGGCCTTTCTGCTAGAAACTTTGAAAAATACAGTTTTCTATTTAAATAATTTTGAGATGTTTTTAGGATATTGGTCAGAGTACTTATTACAAAGAAAATAATATTTTGAAAGATGGACCAACTGATGTGAAGATTGCTCAAGTAGACTTTGGATCAAAGAATCCCCGGAATACAGGATTGCAGACTCACATTCTCTCCAATTTCTTAAGGACAAACTACAATCTTTATTTTCTGATTATACATGATAGAGTAAATAACAGTCAAGAAACCTGTCCGGTCCTATTAGAAGGCATAGTCTATATAATAATTAATGTTCATTGTTCTTATTGTTTGTACTTGTTAAGATGTTTATGTCTTACACACTTTCAAAGTTAAATAAATAATTTTTTTAAAAAAGTAGACTTTGGATCTAGTCTTGAAACTTCGTAATTTAGTATCTTTCAGACACATATGTTGTATTCTTTAAGGCTGTTTAAAACGCCAACTTCAGATTGTTCCATCTTGTTGACTCCAGTCTGACCACAATATGTTGTTGCCAGCTTTTCTAGCAGAACTTAAGTGGTGAGTGACCCTTTTTTATTACTTGTAGGCTTTTGCAGCCCAAGAAGATCTGGAGAAGACCAAAGAAGAGCTGAAGACTGTGATGTCTGCTCCCCCTCCCCCACCTCCCCCTCCCCCAGTCGTTCCTCCCAATGAAAATGAGCATGATGAACAAGATGAGAATAATGCTGAAGCTAGTGCAGAATTGGCTTCTGATGGTGTGATGAATCACAGGAGTGAGGAACAGCGGGTCACGGAAACACAGAAGAACGAGCGTGTAAAGAAACAGCTCCAGGTATCAGAACTCAACAAATTGGAAAACCTTTTATGTGTTTATGCATGCTCTCCAAATTTTTTTTTCCTTTGCCTACTAGTTCCCTGTATACCATAACACAAATTGTTTTTCAGGTTTTCCCAAAGCCCCTATCTATTTTGTTGAATTCTGTTGGGTTTTACTGCAGTACATGTGTGCTTTACAGAAATTCATATTATGTTTTGGATGTTTTATTCCTCTCACTTTGATCATGCCCTTTATCTGAGTTTTTTTTAGGGGGGTGGGGGGAGGTGTTATCTTGGGAAGTGAATTTGGATTCCTAATAAACACCTGTTGAAAGTTTGTTTCTTCCCAGGCCCTTTCAGTTTTAAAAATGTATTTTTACTTGGTTTGGACTGCTTTGAGAATTTTTCAACGGAAAGCATTATAAATATGTCTTAAATAATGAATAAAATAATTATCCAAAGTCTTAAGAACAGAAGACAGATTTTAAAGAGCTCCAAAAGGATCTCTGCACATAACCAAAAATGGTTATGGACTTCAGGAGGGAAAGCTGGGGTATGAAATTACCCCCACTAGAGACATATATTTACCACATCTTTCCTCCTTTGTTTTCCTGTTCCCTCTTGCATGCTAGCTCAGTTTTGTATTCAGCTTGATTCGTTAATTGTGATCATAGACCAATATAGTGATCGAGTACAAACAGAACAGATATTAGATTTTTTTAAAAAAACCTAACGTAAAATACTTTATATAGTCCATTAAAATATTCTAACCAAAAGATGCCGTTGAGTGATGAATTACTTACGACATTGTCTGCTGCTGTCAAAAATTTGGCAGCTACTTCTGTTAGCTTTTTGTATCATCTTTCCAAGAATGTTATAATATACCAGTAACTGGGGATTTCATTATGAACGGCCAAGTCATTCTTCTGTGAACATCTCTGTATGAGAAGCAGAACAAGAAAATAATGGATTAGGGGTGGTGCTGTGCTCTGCCTATGCTGCTCTCCTCCCTTGAATAACATGATACACGCACAGCCAGTTCAGCAAGTCAGCTGGGAAAGCACTGAGGCACCCCAGAACACCATGTTCCCCGGATGGAGCAGACTCACTGTGGGTCACCTCCGTCGGCTGTAGCTGACCACAGCCGCAGAAGGAGGAGCCCTGTAGAATTTTCAGTCATCAACTGCCAACGGCCACCTGCAGGGCTCCTCGGTTCTTCCGTGGTTCATGTCTCCATCTGCGTATGTCTCTGGAATACAAATCAGTGTCAGCTTCCTTCATTTTTTTTCAATGTGGGCCTGCGATGCCCTTAAGATCCTCTCTCTCTCTCTCTCTCTCTCTCTCTCTCTCTCTCTCTCTCACACACACACACACACACACACACACACACACACACACACACACTCATTTACATGGAATCTATTCAAACTCTCATAGTATTGTTTCAGAACTTAGGACTAGAGGTGCTGCATTCATAAGAGAGAGAAGCCTTGCTGGATCAGGCCACAGCCCATCTAGTCCAGCATCCTGTCGCACACAGTGGCCCACCAAATGCTCATGGGCATCTCAAGCAGAGACAAGGACAAACCTTCTCCTGCTCTCGAGTCCCAGCAGATGGCCCTAGAAGCGCCCCATTTCCTCCCCCCCCCCCTTAGCCTGAAAGATGCACCTAGGCATTCGTTCTAGTAGCCATTGATACATCTGTCATCCATAAATTTGTCTAACCCTACCTTGAAGTGATCTAGACTGGTAGCTGTCACCACCTCTTCTGGCAGCACATTCCATAGGCCGATGACCCTCTGCGTGAAGAAATACTTCCCCCTGTCAGACCTTACGCTCCTACCCATCAGCTTCATAGAGTGCCCCCTGGTTCTAGTGTTGTGCGATAGAGAAAAGAAATTCAGATGTATAACAATGTGCATAACAGCGTTTAACTCAGCTAGGACTCTTTTTATATGAACATCCAGCTTCAGTTGCTCTCATTCACTTTGAGTTTTAAAAAGCTAAGATCAGATTCTGTTTTCATGGAGGATCCTGAAATGGATTATTTGCTTGGTCATTGCTGAAATCACTTTACGCACCTTTAACGTTCCTTTTAACTAAACAGCCTTGCAGTTCATTGTACAAGTTATTCTTCAGTGTAAATCTTCATGGTGGATTGAGAAAAAGTGATTGATTTCTAGCAGTGCAATTTTGCCCTCCCCCTTTTTTTTTTACTGGCTTCAGCAAGGTGCTATCTATATTATACCCTGTAAGAGCACTAAAAATCTTTTTAAAAGAAATTTCATCATGGGAACTCCCGGCCCCTTAGTGTGCACCTGTTTATATCACAACTTAAACAGGGTTTGTTAGGAAAAATTAATATAGCTGCCAAGTTTGCAGTAATAGGTACTAGGTGGTGACCAGCTTCTCTCTGCTTTCCATCAAGCTGTCACAGACTGAAGGTAGTAAAGAAGTTTATTGAGGAGCGTCTGGAATCTTCAGAGAGGACCAGTTGGTGGGGGTTCAGCCTCCCCTGTGGTAAAACATATCCAAACAGGCTTGTCCTTGAGCCAAATCTTTGTCAGTTTAGTTTGAAATATTTTGAACTTGGGCAGAACAACCACATTCTGGAGTCTGCTAGGGTTCATTCCTTTTGGAACCATTTTTGTTTGTCTATGTTGGGATATGATGAGTTTATAAAAGCTTTATGGCAGAACTTGTAACTAGTTGTCCTTAAAAGCATTGTTTCCTTTCTTTTATATCCACATTCATGCTGTTTGGAAGGCTGAGTTAGTCTTGTGTGTCAGAGTTCTTAAACTCTGGTTGGAGGGAAAGGTTTAGAATAGCCAAGGTTGTTCTTGGTTCGGTAGTTCGCTTGTAACTGAGGAGACTTCTGAGGCTGTTTTGGTGGAAGCTGTATTATTAAACATGTTGACAAGACTTGGCCCCAGACCTTAAGAATTTGCATGATATGGCGGTGCACTCTTATTTCCCAATATATACACAATAGCTTGGATGTTGGTTCATGGTTTTTATAACCAATTGCTGGATTGATGGGAAGGAGGAAATGTTTACTGTTTAAATATAGAGGTTATTTGAGCTGCAGAATAAAATGTCTTATTAGATGGTCTACAGAGAGCCCTTCCTCCCCCCCAAGTAGGGAGAAGCTTTGGAATTTGCTGCTGTAAACAAAATGTAGACCTTGATGGCAAAAAGGTACGATGTCAAAATTCCCAATGCTTTCTTTCAACAGGCCCTGAGTTCTGAACTGGCTCAAGCCAGAGATGAAACCAAGAAGACCCAGAACGATGTCCTCCATGCGGAGAACGTTAAAGCAGGCCGTGATAAATACAAGACCCTTCGACAAATCCGGCAGGGCAACACAAAGCAGCGCATTGACGAATTTGAAGCAATGTGAGAGCTGTTACTTTGCATATATGTTCTTCATTAAGCTTGAACCAGCAGCAGAGAAACACAGGCCTTTCCACATGAGAAAGGAACACACCCCGCCTTGCCAAAGCACTTATACCAGTTTGTAGCTCAAACCCATTTCATGAAAGTCATTCAACAATAAGGCAGCCTATCCACTATGTCTCCCTGGGGTGGTGGTATCAGTTACAATCTTGTATCATGCTCTCTTCGTCCTCTGAAAGGCCAGCATGGATCCCATGCTGTTAATCTACAAAACTGATGATTTGGGGGTGGGGGTGGGATGCTAGCTTTTACCTTAAAATTGGTCACAGTTTTGACATGTGTGCACTTTGGACTGTTTTTGCTTTAGTGAAATTGCAAGAACTTTGATAGTGCTACATTTCTCACAGATTTTAGGGGTTATTTCTTTCAGTGAAGTGGGATTTTTGGTGTTTCATGTCCTGTCATCACAGATGGTTTTCTTTGCCTACCTGTTCACAAAGGTCTAGGTGGCGGGTAGCTGTTCCAATGTATTTTTTTCCCCTTAAAAAAATATTAAGTGGAACGTTACCTGTGGAACCTTCTGGCTGCAGATCAGTTATTCTAAAAACAACATATTTTAGACAAAGGCTGCAGAAAAGCTTTCCAGGTTTTCTTCCTCTTCCCTCCATTGGTTATCATGTGCATTACAATGTAGGAACCTGGATCATTCTGACAAGGGAGCATATGAAAACATCAGTCCCAGGAGGGGACAGTATCCTACCTCACTAATATATGATGATGACTGGGCCTTCAAACACCATATTGAAACGCTAACCACGCAAAGCAGAGTCTCTCCATCTAAATACAACACAAATCTCAGTGCTTTTACTTTTTAAACATTTTGTTGCATTACTGCATAGATTTGTAGCTTTCAAAGTGTTCAGCTGCCTTTTGTTGGGAAAAATTGTGTGTCATGTATTTTATTTTTTAATTAAACCTTTAACTGGTATATCCTACCCAGTGAGGGGTGTGGAGTTTTAAGCTTTTTTTCTAGGTTCTGGATTTGTTTGTACCAAATTAACAAACATGGCTATGACACCTGTGAGTAAATTAATACTGCCTTGCACTTGATTTTAGGACCCATTCACACATCAGTTTTTTCCCTGTTCCTTTTGTGGGATTCACTCATAGGAACAGTGGGCAAATGTGTTGTATGAACAAATTCCTAGGCTGAAGCTCAACGTACATTCAGTGGATTTTGAATCTATGTTTAGAATTTACACTGAGTCCCATTGATCTCCTGTTCTTTGGGATGATTTTGCAAAATTGGATATGTTAAGTTTGAAGACCGTGTTAACAGAAATGAAACTGAGATTATGTATTGTTTTTCTTAAACAAAATGCAGTTGGGAGAAAGGAGCCCTGCCTTTCTCTGAGGATGGTTCAGCTGTGTCTTTGGAATTGTGCACTCAAAATTTATACTTTGCTCTTAAATTGCCATTTTGTTATCCATGCACAAATGCCTTTTTGAACCTAGTCAAGGGAACTTCTTCCCCTCCTTGCAAATTTAAGGAAGATCTGTAGGAGTATGTTACGGAAAGGAAATTCTTCAGACCTAGTAGCTGGGTGGCCTTGCACAAACTCTTGTGTGAAAGCTGCATGCATTTGTCCTTTCACTAGAAGAAAGCGGGTGGATAGACTGGCACAGTTTCATGCAGCAGACTATAAGACCTGTATTTCCAAAGTGTTTCCAAAAGTTGCCATAACAGGTGGCATGCTGTGTTCAGCTCTTCCCTGAAATGTCCATACATGCACTGACATGCCAGTTGATCAGTGTGTAAAAAGGGGTAATACCAGTTAGTTTTGCTGTTCATAAACTGCAATGTATAGATTAGAATAACAATGGATTTAATCCATATATAAAATATTGTGAATTTTTCTAAGCGGCCGGGAATTCACATCTATAATAAGGTTTCTTTCCATGAACAAAAAAGGTGGTGCTGGTGGTGATGGTTGTCACCAAACTGTTGGAAGAACGATGATGCAGAGGCATGATGAAAATGCTCAGCGAAGTAATTTTCAATATGCTTCCCCTCTTTTTCCCACCTCCCCTTCTTAGCATCATGTTTTGTGTTGTAAAATTAAGCTACAGTTAACACCTATTATTTTGGATAACATTCCATTGGCTTAACAATAAAGAGACTACACTTTATTCTTCTGAGGTCCACTGTTGTTATTTAATCTCTCCTTCCCAAGCAAAATTGTTTAGCTCCATGCCTCCTATTGCCTACATTCAGTTCTGTTACAGAGTTGTAATTCAAGGGCTTGTAGAAAGTGTGGAGAAGGGGGCACTAGCTGTTTTTCTAACAACTGCAGGGGCGCGGGGGGGGGGGGGAATCCTCAAATTGTTCTTGGGGATGAACATGGCAGGTTCTCCTCCAGCCCAAGTTAGATGACCTGGCAGGCCTTGCACAGCTGTGTGCTTGAATCTGCTCCAGTTCTGCTACCGGACACAGAGGAGACTGACGGGATGAGAGGTGGTGAGAGGAGATATCCAGTACTGCGCCACCTGGTGGACAAAGGGAAAACCTTTCTCGTTTGGCCAGCAAGCAGGGCAGACAATAACCCTACAGTAGTGAGCCTGAGCCCTGAGAGAATGGGCGCTCACGTAAGTGAGATAACAACGCTCCATTTTACTGCTGCCACTGCACACAGCAATAGGAAAGAAGTTCATCGGAATGCCATTGACTTAGTGGACAAGCAAGATGCTTCTAAGGCCACTTGCTGGGATTCAAGAGCAGGAGGTTTGCCCTTGTCTCTGCCTGAGATACCCATGGGCAATTGGTGGGCCACTCTGTGAGACAGGATGCTGGACTAGATGGGCTGTGGCCTGATCCAGCAGGGCTCCTCTTATGTTCTAGTGGTGCACATGAAAAGGGACTGCCACTTAGTCTTGCAATTTTCAAAACAGTTTCACATTTATATAGATTGTGCTTAGTTCCCTGGAGCCTGGGGAACGTATGTGCAAGTCATATGCGTATCCTGCCTACCTCAGCTGAATTCGAGGCAGCAAAATTAAAGACATGCAAGTAGCATTGCAGCAAAATCCAGCAATAATTGCAGTTGGCTATGCAAAATGAATGCTATTTAGTTATTACAAAGACAGTGCGCAGTAGCAGTGATTTGTCAAAACATGAAAACCGCAATAGAAAAATAATGCTTGTGAGGCTAAGAGCTTTTTTGCACATTTGCTGCCTGGGGAGAACCTCACTGGGAAGTGAAGAGGGGGGACAGTTCTGGCATCTGCATTTCAGGCACCAGCTGTCTTCCTAACTTCTCCAGCAATGCTCTAAGCGCTGGCGAGGTGCAAATTGCTGCATGCAGCAGCGATTCTGGGAATGGCGCCAATGTGCTTGCGTGGTGCCATTGCCCCAGTGACGGGCAATGTAGCCCTAACTGTGCTTATGCCATCCCTCCCCTGGCTCCCTTTGAACCCCTCTTGGCACAGAGAGAGGCAGCGGAAGCTGTACCTGGTGGCGTTGACTGTAGAGCTGTACACTTCTGCACACTTGGGAGCTCTGTGTGGGGAAGTTGCTTTCAGGAGTTCCTTAGCTGTCAAATGTGAAAAAGCTCTTAGCTTAGACTGCAAAGACTAAATGCAAACTTTCTATATACCTTCGCCCTGAGCCAGGGAGATTGAGATTTGAAAAAACTAATTAAAATGATTACCCTGTAGAGAGATGCAGCCAATTATCTTTTTCTGTTCGTATCCATTGCTTCCCTCTCTGTGCCGTCTGTCTCTCCACCCACCCACCTACCCACCCACCTACCCACCCACCATCCCCATGCCTGGGAAGGGTTGGCTCTCATGCATGGCCTGCCACTGGGCACTCCAGTTTACACTTTCTGCATCACAAGCGTTCCACCTGGGTGTCAACTGGCCAATGGTTTCCAAGCTTTGTGTGGAGAGAGAAGACATTCTTACATATGGTAGATAACTTGCTATCTAAGAGAGTGCTTTGAATTTGGAGTGGCTGTAACAATACTGTCAAATTCTCTGGGTGGCTTATTTGAGGTCCGTGATGAAGGCTTCAGACCAGAGCACTAGCTTTTCCACAGGAAGTCTTGGATCAGAACATCTCAACTCAAACCATCGGTAGCTCATGCCTGCCTGCCTCCCTTTGCGAAAAATTGTCTGCTGTGTTGCACTTTGTGGAGTGTGCAAGAGGAGGGTGGGCAGAAAGAAACAGATTCAGAACTGGTGTGTTTTTTTAAAAAGGATTCCAGCTCTTCGTTGTGCTTAATGGGTTTAGAGCACAATTCCTTTCATTTGGTGCAGTTCTTGGGCTTTGTAAACCTGATTAGTATGCTATGGGAGGGGTTTCTGCAGTAGGGAAAAAATCCTGGAGTGTATTAACACTTTTTGTTCTGCATAAAACAGAGGAAAGTTAAAGGCTAAATGTCCTTTTATAAATCTCTCCTTCCCTGCATTGACTCGCAGGGATCTGTCCCATGTTCACTTCAGGAGGGGGGAGGTCATTATATGGGCTACGTCTGCTTTCATGCAGGCTGAGTTTGCACCTTAGGTTTAATCCAGCTTTAGTCCACTTTCAGAGCAGAAATACATCAGCAAAGCGAATATTCAAGCTGTGGTCATACCTAAGGTTTAATCCAGCTTCAGTCCACCTTCAGAACAAAAGAATACAGCAAAGTGACCTGTAATTTTCTTCCCACATTATCTATCCCAAAGGTGAAATTTCTGAGTTGTTTAACACTGAAAAAAAACACCGAGTCACTTTGCTGATGTATTCTCTCACTCTGAAAGTGGACTCAAGCGGGATTAAACCTTAAATGTGAACGCCGCCACAATCACTTGCCTTATCAAAACCTTCTATATGTTCCTGAATACTAACTGGCATGATATCTGATTGTTTTTGGAAATCAGTGCTGAAAATTCTTTGCTCTTGCCTCATAGGATACTTTTTGGCAGTTATCTTTCCTTTCCAGTTAAATCTTTTCCAGACTTCCAAAGTAGCAGGAGTAGCACAATAAACTGAATGCATGTATTAATGCATCTGTGAATATATATATATGAACCTGCTGTGGCACTAACTACCTTTCCATGCAGCAACTGCTAGGGTTAAAATTAAATAACACAAAACAGAGCTGAGTAATGAACTCAGCTATAAAGCTAAGGGAAGAAAGCCCTTCATTACATGTAGTGATAGCCTGCAGTGAAAGAATAAGCAGAATTTCTATTAAAAGAGTGACAATGCTTTGAAATGATCATGTTAAAAATAGCTCTGCCCCTTTTGAATTGCTAAAGGTATCACCTTTGGGATTCTCTTCATCTTCCCCAAGAATATTTAAATGAACATTTTTCAGGTGGAAAGAGCTAAAATAAACCATGTACGGTATTTTAATTAAAGTACTTTGGATGTTTATCCAGAATTAAATATCCTTAAATACAGGGAAAGTTTGGCTACTTGCCTTTTAAGCAGTCTAGTTCTAAAAGGGGATAACTTAAATATTGTAAGCAATTTTAGCTGAATATAAGGTGTGGGTTTTTGTTTCAGCACAAACTGGTTGAACCACCTGGTTTGATTCAAAGCAGTTTGAAAATGAACCAGTTCAGCATATCTCAAAGAGTAAATAGGATGAACTAGTTGTTTCTAAGAGGCAGGAGTTCAGCTTCCTATCAAACAGAAATCAAGATTTTAATTGGTATATGGTCAGGTTCCCCAATGTTTGCCGAGAACTGGGGCCTATTTGCACTTAGCCATATTCTGGAATATATCTTAGGATATGAGGTCTGTTATCCACATGTTAATGCAGTCTCTGGCACGTCTCACCTGGGGCCTGCTGTAGCCTGTACTAGCATGTGGACAGCAGGCCTCTGTTCTGTGATATATTCCAGAATAAAGCCAAGTGAGAATAGACCCCTGGTCCCATCTAGAACCCACTTTTGCATGCTTATGTTTCTTTGTATGCTACTTATAGCACTGACTTAAGGTGGCTCACAAAGTAGTAAGACTATATGTAGCGTGGCAAAACAATAGAAAACGATAACAATTTCATAAGATCACCTTAATTTTTAGATGGCAGACAAGTCCCAGATTTTTTAAAAAGCATTTTAGCAAACAACAAATATTCCAGGACAGTCAGAGGAAAGCCAGACAACAAATATGAATCTTAACCTGTGCACATCTTTACTTTGAATTGGTAGCATGTTACCGTGTTCCTTATTTAACACGGCATGTTCTCTATAGATGGTCAGGGCTGGAAAAGAACTCTCCCGGAGACTGTGGAAGCTTCCTCTAGTATGCTATATAGATCACCCATGGTATGTTTTCCCCAGAAACATACACTGTGTGGCTTGTGCGTAGAGAGACAGGAACGCCTGCATGTACCAGCCCTATTCAAGGATCTTTTGCTGGCTTAGCCATAGACCACTACCAGCTTAAGGTTGGGAAGGGCTACAGTGCATTGTTCAGAGGAACATGTTTGGAATCCTCCCTAACACTAGAGGCATTAAATTATACACTTTGGAGGCCTCCGACATGCAGAGGTCAAAAATAGCATCTGGAGGCCTTTGGGATCATCTCTACCTTTTAAAAAAAATTGAACATCCGTTCAGGCAGTTCCTTTGAGACCCTATTAGCACTAATTATGAGAAAACCTAAAACCATGGCTTGCCATATGTCTTCAATAGCATGTGGATGGCAGTTCCCTATTCCGGGATGTAGTCCAGAATAAGGCCTAGTACAGAAAGGCCCTAATCTTTCTAGAGTTGCAGTTACCATGGTTAGCAACCCTATTTTAGGTAATGTATCAGAAATGTAAACAAGTGCTACTGCTTTCATTTGGCCTCTCAAGGGCATAAGATTTTGCAGAGAACTGTGACCATAGCAGGCCAACAGGCTTTCCTACTCATTCAAACACAAATTTCGGGAAAGCCTTTCCAAACTCCTGGTGGCCAACACTGAGCTCCTCACGTTCACTGACTGCTTTCACAGCTAGAAATATCCTTGCTTATGTGGGTGCGGGTCTTTTCTATTTTCTTATTAATTCTCCTTGGTTTTCTTCTTTTCTTCTCCTCCTCCTCCTTCTTCTTCTGTGTCTCTATGCAGGTTACAAAAGTACGATCTCTTGCAACCCTTAGGATAGAGACTTGTTAAGGAGCAACAGGAGAGCCGGAGGTCTGCCAAGGCCTGCCTTTGTGCTTCTGTTCTGTTATTGTTTGGTACCATTGGGTCAACACTGACTCCGGGTGACTCCATGAACACATCCAATGCCGTTTTCTTGGCAGATACAGAACTGGTTTGCCACCATCTTCTTCTGGGGAGATGCTGGGGATTAAGACTGTATTTTCCAGGCAGTTGCTCATAGCCCTGAGCTACTTGCAGCCCTTTAAATGAAACAAATGGTGCTACGTGTCTCTCAGCTGTCTGTAGGGATCAGTGGTCAGGAGAGCTTGCCATTCAGTTCTCTGACTTGATTTTCTTAAGCCTCATAGGAAGAGGTGGCTGGAAATCATAAACACGTTTTAGAGATGCTTAATGTGACGTTCCCTTGGGGAGCACAGGAAAGAGAGCTTGTGTTTACCTTAGAGCTGAAAGAGAAAACAAGTTCTGTAAAAATTGGATCTTTTCAGATACCTTCTGCATGACGCCTGGAAAAAGCAGGAGTATTAAGCGTAATTGCTACTTCCACTTGCTTTTACGTATTTTTAAAACACATTTTATATTAAGATGTGATGGTGCATCAGAACCTAGCTCAACCGACGACTTTTCCTAAGCAAATCTCTTAATCTTTTCTGATGGTTCTGCGACCAGTTCCCCACCCACACCTGTGAATAGCTCAGATGTGATTTTATGTATATTTTGTAAATTGTCTCTACCTGTGTATTTGAATAAAAGCATCTGAAGTGCTTGTATGATTGCTTGATGACTCAGGTTCTCCTTAGATGTTACACCAGGGTGGTGCACTTTGGACTCCCACACTTTTCTGTCCTAGCTACATCATGATTAACGGTTGGAGCAAGAGCCTGCCCCCTCCTGCCCATGTTACACAGGAACTCAAGCAAAACTGACTTCAAGTGTGAGTGGTTCTGGGAGTAGAAAGCTTTGCTGAGGCTGCTCTGTGCAGCGTAAGCAATTCATTATCCTTCAGTTTATTGATCACTATTCGCACTACAGTGATTAGGGAATTTCTGGAGCAGGGCATTCACACTTGGAGGAGGCTGCTGCAGCCTCCAAGTGCTCCACCTTCCCAGAAGTTCTCTGTTGATTAGCTGTAGAACATGAAATCACGCTCCACATCTTAACCAACATTACCCCAAAGCTTACCTGGCACATGCAGGCAGCGGCCATTCACACCTCTTCCAGTGCTCTGGGGTAGTAGTCTGAGGTACTGCGCAAGCGCGCTGGCACCTTGCATCACCATAGATGCAACGGCATGTGTGCAAACTGTCAGCATCATCATGGTAATGGTGCTGAAGCACGTGCAGTCGCGGAGAGTGCCACAACCAAAATGGCAGTGTTCAGAGGAGGACCGGCCCCTGGGTCAGTCACAGGTGAGTGACCGATTGTGCGGGGCTTAGTCTGTTAGTGAGGAGCGCTCACACTTTCACATCACAAGTGATCCAGCATCTGAACCGCCTTGATTCAGATAAAATGGAGAGATGGACCTGGGCGTCATCCCAGTATTGACGGCACCTCTCTCCAAATTGCCCGATGGATTTATCCTTATCCAGACTTCACAAGAGATTAGTTCGGCTGAATTAAACATGCTGAAGACAGCTTGCTGCACTTGCAAATAAGGTAAGCTATCCTTCAGCCAAGTTTGGCCTCTGATGACTACATAGTCACTGTTTTTGGCAGCAAGATGGGTGTGGCCTACCATTGCCTTCTTCAGTGATATTTTTTAGTCTCCCAGTCACGCCTATAATTCTTGCTGGTCTCCTTTCTAACTACTACCCAGGTCCAACCATGTTTAACTTATTAAACTAAAGGCTGCCTGACTTAGCTACTTGACCTCCAATTTCCTAACTGTGGAATTAAAACTATTAATATTTTTTTCTCCATCAACATAAAATGCCTGCAGCTTATGAGAAAGCAACGATGTAATATAAAGTCTTGGTGAGAAAGGTAAGGCTATTTATGGACAAAGAAAATTCCTGGATGTTATGTATATATCTATCTGCGGGGCATAGCGCACATCAAAAAGAATTTGCTTTTGGTTTTAATGGGACGACGTATCCCATTTGTGGTTCAGATTTGTTTTTAAAACTCGACCCTCATGAATATTACTGAGTGAACTCATCTCTGCTTGCATACAGAGGCAGTCTTTTCTGGACCGGAATGACTTAAGAAGTCATAACCCTTCTATTCCGCTTCCCACAAACAGGGCATACTGAAAAAAGAATGAATTATGCATTCAAAAGAAGCAAATATGATTTTGCTGTTTTAACTGCCAAAGCAATGAAAGGGAAAACTGTTAATTACAGAGAGAAAATCATAAGCAGGTAGCTTTCTTCGTCATAAGAACAAGGTGTTAAGTCCTAACTTGGACCATCACACGTCTTGACACCTACTGCGGCCCCATCCACAGAGGGGGCTACAGTGGCAGTGGCCACACTTTGGAAAAAGAGCAGGTTCCCTGCACTGCTTGTACTCTTCAGGAGTGATGTAGAGGTGCTACAGAGAGCTGGGCTGTCAGGTAAGCACCAGGCCAGTAACTGTAGTTTGGTCTTCTGGTTAGAGTGTTTGTCTTATTTGACTCCCACTTCAACTCCGCACTCCTCCATGAAGCCAGCTGGCTGACCTGGGGCTAGTCACAGCTTTATTTCTGAGCTCTCACAGCCCCACCTACCTCACAGAGTGTCTGTTGTGGGAATGGAATAGAAAGCTTTGTTGGCCACTTTGAGTCAAGGATGAGAAAAGCGGGGTAGAAAAGCCAACTCTTCCTCCTCCTCTTTGTGAAAGTGGCTTCCACCAAAATCCCACAATGAGCTGACCAAAGAAGTAGCACTTCGGCGGCAGCATTAAATGAACATCTCCATAAGTTCTCTTCATTGTATTATCAGGCAAGACCCCTCTTGCCTTTCAAGATCATACAAGGGTTTGGGGCTCAAGTTTAAAAGGGTTCAGAATGGCAAAACACAACTGCACTCTAATCCCAGGAAGTGTTTTAATTAAATCATTCTTTTAGCTTTGACATTTTTGAAACCAGCACCAACTGCCACCCAATGGGTCCGATTACTGCATGAGGATGCCGTGAAGTTCCATCAGGTTCTTTGGTATGAAACAAAGACAGATCAACCATGATGGAAGAGAACCCTTGACATTTTATTGTTATTTCTGAGGGTGAAGTTCACGTATAGGGACGTGCATGAATATTTGCCACATTTGATATTCATACGACTTTGTACCAATTCTGGCATTCAAATCTGAACTGAATGCACCTTCGAAGATTGACATTTGGATTAAAATCAGATGCTCTTGATACATCCGTCCAAATGTTTTGTTACATTTGTGAACCTGGAAAGGTGGGAAAGCAGCTGCCCCAGTCACACCTGCAACAGATCCAGAGTGGATTAAAAGTGGATTGAGACCGGATTTGATGCGTTGAGAGTGGATACAGAGGGGATTCGTACCAGAATTACCATATAAGACACACCGGCATATAGGATGCACTTATAATTTGTCAAGAAATAAAATTATGCAGGGTGATTTTAGGATAAATTATTTTGGAAAGAATATGAGTCTTAGGGTGTTTTTCCACTGTCACTAGAAGTACCCATTAAGTACTCATTAATGGGTACTTAATGGGTATGATAAATGGCATTAAGTACCCATTAATGCATACTTAATGGGTACTTCTAGTGACAGTGGAAAAACACCCTTAGATAGCAAAAATTACAGAATACCAAACCCCTGAATTTTGGCAATCTCATTCTTCCTCAGTCTTGTTGGAAACTTGCTGATTTTAGAAGTACCCACCCAGATTTCTTTGAAAATCTAAGCAAGCAATATGTGTGTTACCGATGTGAACTTGTGCATGTCTATATATGTAAGCTTGGACAAATACACACAATGGTGAGGCGGTATTGTTGAGAATCCAAAACAATCAACTCATGCAATAGGAGTCCAGCAAATTTTGGTCAATGCCATTAGGTTTGAAGGTAACACCTCAGCAACATAATCCCAGGTTGGGCTTAAGACTCAGAGACAATTCCTGTTGAATATCTAAAAAAACATTCTTATAGTCCAGTGGTGGAACTGACTACTTGAAGAGGTGTTGGTCTCACCCGCACTGCATATAGTGAAGCAGAGTCTGGATGGGCACCCATTGAACGTGCCTTGATTTAGACTCCATCATGGAGCAGGGTCCTGGAATTCTGTGGCGCTTTCCAATACTGATTATGTGATTTTGGAAACACTGAGAACCTCCTTTCACAATAAGTAAGAATTTACCCATTATGGATACATATTGTAACATACTTTTATAGAATTACTCATCATTTTTGCAATCATTTTCCATGTTAAGATACAATGATATAAGTCACTATAATCAACAGGTCTTTGAGTTATCCAATGTAATCTTGAAGGAGCTCAATGTACCAATTCTCTGCAAGAAGGGCTAAGTCTTTCACTGATGCGACTGAAGTATTCTCCATGATTTTTGTGTGCAATGACCTTATGCTATTAGCCTGAAGAATCATGACTTGAAGACTGAATATAACTTCTGTATGTTACATTTCAAAGAGGAAAGCCCACATATAAACTTACAGAGCATTCCAAATGACCAATTGTTTTCATATGGGGACTATATTTGCTAACTGAAATAGTGTGCTAAAGCAAGGTTAGCAGTTACCTTGTCTCACCTTGCACTTGTCTGCCCCCCTGCCCCAACCATCTTAGAGCCTGGACAGATGAGGCCAATAGTTGCCTCTTCAAGCCATGTTAATGCATTATGTGGCTTACCATGGCGTTGGGCCTTCTGAGTCTGCCCCAGCCCAAAATCTACTTATCCATCATTTAAAGGCCAGGAGGTCCACAGTGGGCCCATCACTGCATAGCCTGGTACCCCAGCAGTCTGCAAACTCCAAGAAGGGCAGAAGAGGCAGCCAGAAGCAAGACGAGGCAAGTAAACTCAGTATCCACACAAAAAGGGTGCAACCATTTCAAATGTTTCAGATAGCATTTGTAGTGGATGTTCTGTCATCCTCTCGAAGGCATCTTATCAGGTGTATCTGGTAGAAATGTGCATGAACCCAGGCTCTAAGGTTCAGTCCGAAAGACACTAAACCATCCTGAGTTCAGTTCGATCTAGAACGAAAGTCAAACTCCTCCTGAACCATTTGAACTTAAAATAAAATAGCCCATTGGAATTACACTGAAAAAATCCCTACTTAAAGGGCAAGATGGGGTTGAACTCAAATAGTTTGAATTGAACGAGTTTTTTGACTAAGCAATCCTTAGTTCACATCAAAACATCCCTGTTCAAAAAAGGTTCAGTTCAAACGCATCTGGTTCAAACCAAATGGTTTCGATTTGAACTATTCAAATCTAAACCAAACTCGCACATTTTGAGTTTTTTGACTAAGAATGAAAAGAAATATTCATCCCACAAAATACTATTTATTTTCCACTTTAATTTCTGTACTTACCTAGAAATGTTGTGAGCAGCCCTTTTGTTTAACAAGCAGCTAAAGGACATATATAAAACAGTGGAAGAAAACTGGTCTGTAGATAGTAAATACATATGTTTTATCCTCAGACCAGCTGTTAGTCTAATTAAAGCTGTATGTTATCAAAATCTTCTCACTGCCAAATACTTGAGCAGAACTTACATATTTCTGTATCCAGCTGTGTACAGGCAGGCAAACTAAATCTACATCTTTCCAACTACCATACTTTTGAAAGCTAAGATTATTTTAATAGAATAAACATTAAGTATTGCATTTTGTGCCTTATGAGACATTGGTATATATGATGTACCTGCAACCTGGCATGGAATCCTTAGGAAAACTTTTTAAAAGGTGATTTCAGGATAATTTTTTGATGGAAATATTTTAGGTCTTGTATGGCAAAAAACACAGTACGTATGTTACCAAAAAGGTTCACTGGTTTGCTAATTTTTTTCTTCCACTATGCCCCATAACCTTTAAAAAGAGAAGATAAGCTTCTCCTATACATCCTACTCATCTCTTAAAATGTAGCTGAACGAGTTTGAATCCACCAGACATTTAACATATTATTAGGAAATGTCTATTCATTCAAAGAATGTTCTTCAGATGCCTTCAAAGGCCTAAGTTAAATCTATCCTTTGGAGATGTGAATTTTCAGATGGCAGGCACAGATAAGACTAGGGGTGGACAAGAATGCAATTTTTGGAATTCGGTTTGAATTGAATATCCAAAAATTCAATTCAATTCAAATCTTTAAAATTCAAATTTACGCAAATTCAATTCAAATTAAGCAAATTTGAATATTTGTTTGAATTTTTGGTTCAAATTTGTACTTACAAATGTCGACAATATTTGTCTGTGCCTGTATGCATCATTACCCATCTGTACACATCTGCATGCATTCCGTATTTATCCCGTATACAACCTGTTTTCATCCCATACGGATCTGTACAAATGTGTAAGGATGAGGGAAAGATGCATACATGCAAGTACGCATCGTGTACAAACCCATACACATACGAATGTCTGAATAATTTGAACGAATAGATTCAAAAATTCAAAATTCATTCAAATATTTAAATTCAAATTTATGGACATTTGATTCGAATTAGAATGTTGAAATTCAGACAAATTGTATTGAATTTTGAATGTCTTCAAATATTTGTGCACATCCCTAGATAGGACTAACGTGCTTATTTGATGAGTTAATTTTGGAGGAAGCGGTAAGAAGGGAGTAATGGACAACAATATGAGGACTATATGAGGAGCAACCTGAAGACAGAGAAGAGTTCTTGGAAAGGCAATGCCAAGGACCTGCAAGTCAGACAGGGAAAAGAATATGAAAAGAAAGGAAGGGCTAAGATCAACAGAAGAAAAGAGAAAGAATAACCCTGAAAGAAGTAAAAAAGAAACTAAAATGATAAAAGATGGAAAAATAGCAGAGGTAGAAAAATAGCACAAGTTGTCATAAAAGGCAGAATAAAGGCACACATGGAATTAGTTCTTTATCATGCTCCATTTTAATTTACATTCAAAACGTAATAACAGATAACATGATCCAAAGCTTTGCTTTGTTTTAGATTTCTGCATTATGGAAGTTACTATAATGGGGAATTTTTATGGATACTGCGGAAACTGCTATATGCTAAAGGTGTCAAAAAGAATATCTATATTAGGAAAATTCACATTCAAGATTGGACTTCTTCCCTTCTGGTCAGAAAACCATGATCTTTTAGACAGGGACAGGCTATAACTCTGAAAAAAATAACCCTAGGTTTTTGCTTTAAGCCAAGCAGCTGACTTTCATGCCTTGGTAATTTCAGTAGGCTTTGAAAAAATAAAGATCTGTCTAGAAGCTATCTTTCATAAGCAGGTCTAAACAGATTTGACAGTTTAGATATAAAAAAGATAACTAAATTGTATAACTATATACATGCATGCAGAACGTTGTTAAATTGCTAATACTGATCTGTTTCCAGTTAATTATTATTCAATTGACTGTACAGAGCAGATGAAAATTAATATGAAAGTCTCAACTACAGTGTTGGTGTGGAGATGAGAAAGGAACTAAAAAAACCCCAAAATGTTCACACACATAATAAGCCAAATTCCAGCTGATATGTGTTGATAGTTTACAACTTAGTACTTCTTAGTACTTAGTACAGAAGCTTTGTCAGCCGCTTTGAGTCCCCTTAAATGGGTGAGAAAAGAGGGGTAGAAAAGCCAACTCTTCTTCTTCTGATCTCCCACATCTTATCAGCTTCCCTATCAAAAAATAACTCCCCCAAAGCATGAATAGACGTGTTTTTCACTCCTATGTGCTGTGATAGCATCTGGACCTCAAATCAGTATTTCGGCAAGAAATTCGTTTTAAAGGAGATCTGACTTCCCCTTAATTTTTTCACTTCCCTCTTTTTTCTCTATGGCTTACCATTAACGAAACGTATAAATTATCATTCTACAAAGGCCAGCTCCAGATGAAGAAGATGGTAGCTGGTCATCTATGGAAAACTGAGTGGAACTCAAAGAGTCATTCATAGCAACAGCAAGAGTGAACAGGCAGAAAAGCTGTCTGCTGGAAAAAAGAAAAAACTTGCAAAATCAACTCATCTTTCCATTCAGAAAATGAGTTTTGCTATTTAAAAACACAGTCTTTTTAAAAAGCTTTTGAAGGGTTTTGCATCCCAGGAAGGCTCAGCGTTAATGCTAACCAAATACATTTCAACAGTTAATCTTTGGTCAAAATTGTAGGTGAGCCAGGCTGAATATGACCTCTCAGGAAAACAATGTTGTGCCCAAGAAAATAGTCTTGCAGCAGAATATAGGGTAACTTTTCTTTAAACAGGTGCCTTTAATGGCACCCCAGAAGATCAGAAGGAGGAAACCAAAGAGCAAGCATGATTTGCGAGTTCCCAAGCCAAATACATAAAAATCTATTCTGCATTGCAAGTACATAGAAACAACTCACATTATATTGTAATATACAGTGCATGATCGAACCCTTTCTTCTCAGTCTATACTTTAAGATCAGGCCTTAATGTGCTAACATACCAGAAGGTACTTGACAACGAGAAAGAAAAGATTCCATACCAAAAACAGATGCTTTTACCTTCAGCAGACACTGGTAGCAAAAACCTAGAAGGTTCACCACAAACTATAAACAACACAAATCGACTGACAGCAAGAGCATCTGCTAGAAACCTCTCCTGCGAAATCCCACCGTAACAAATGCGTTCTGTCTCTGCACCAGTGCTGGAGGGCTCACACAGCAAGACGCATGCAAAGCCCCGCCGTATTCTGCACAGACAATGACAGTGATGTGGAGAAGAAGCTGCCAAGGAAACATGCTCTTCTTCAGGAAAGATGGACTTGTAAAGTAGCACCTACAGGAGGGCAGGCGAATTACAGAACTGACATCCTGTCTCACCGGTCATCAGTGAAAGCTCTGTGGAATAACAATTCCTGGATTAAAGTTGCTGAACACGGTTCAGATTATTGGATACACCTACAAGTACAATGCTTTGCAGGAGCATTTACTATATACCAAAATCCTACTTCTCACAACACACAGTGTTGCCCAAGTAGTGAAAAAAGTGTCTTTTCCCGCCTATTCAAAAGATGCTTGGACATTATTTTCAGACAACATTTTACTCTTATTTTTAGACATGGCCTCACACAACATTATTAAATAGAATACTCCATTTCTTATAGGGGCAAGCATGGATTCGAAACCCATACGTTGACTGGTTGGGTTTTAATTAAAAATAAGGGTTAAAATGTTGCCTAAAGCTCTGAAATTATACATTTGTGTCTATGTTCTTAAATGTTAGATTCATAAATCAAAAATTGTTCTTAAAGATACAATTTGTATCAACAGTAAAAGGTACTTTCTGGTTCTACAGGATCTTCACTTTGCAGCTGTCTGCTTGATTAACAATATATTAGGGACTCTTCACAGTGTGTTCTTGCACAAATAATCCTAGTATGTAAAGCAGCTGATTACAATGTCTAGATTACTGCCTGCAAGATTTATTATTAATCTAGCTAGTAAAAATACATCTTAGAAGAGCTAGCAGAACACACAACTTAAAAACCAGAAATCTCCCTTACTAATACTAGAAGAGACAACGCTGTCCGCTTCTAACACTATGTTTTTTGTGGAAAGTATCAGGCCTACATAATATGACTGGCCAGGTAAAATAACTTTTGAGTACATGTACAATATTTTACAAAAAAGAATGAACCAATCTCAGCTCTATTATTATATTACTACAGTGCAGTTAATAAAATGTTGCATATCTTTTAACACAACATAAAACCTTCTCAGGCCAGCCTTAATAAATAACATGAAAAATAGACAGTATCTTATATACAAAAATTGCATTGGGAACAATTATTTTCATTTAAAAGCAAGAGTTTTTTCCTTTATAAAAAAAATATTTTGTCCAGTATGCTTGTGCATTAATTAGAAAAGCAAAAGATGACATAAATAAAACAAATCTCACGTTTTACATCAACTGGATCAAATTGTTATTCAAACCGATATGCTGGGAGCCTAACTGAACATCGTGCACAAACTGTACATAAGGCTTTTGACTCCACATAATAAATTAAAGATGGTACGTTTTTCTCCCACTTGATTGCTTCTGCTTGCACCAAAATCAACGGCAAATCAATGAAGAACTTAAATTAAAATGCAAACCAAAATAAATCAAAAAGTGCCATACTATTAAGTACTAAACATAGTTTCCCAATTCAGTATCACAACTGGGAACTCAAACTTTAAAAACAAAACAGTGCTGTAGCACACCTTTGTTTTCTATAAATAAAATTATAGCATAAAGAAGATCACACAATAAAACGAAATAACTTAAAATTGTGATAAAAACAAAGTCCATAATAAGCTAGGCTTGGGGAAAAAAAAACATTCACTGGGTGCATAAAATATTCAAATTTCTGCAGCATTTTCTAGAAAAGACTTGTTTGCACTTGAAGGACAAAAGACCCATTAATTTAATAAACAGGTAACAACGTTAAAAAGTGCTGCATATAAAACTTCAAATGCAACAAACATTATTAATAGACCACAGACAACATATATATTAAACTGGAAATTTCATCCAGTCGTGATATTTTAAAAAAAGAAAATCATGTGAGCATTTTAAACAAAACCGCCTATTTCCAATGCACTGGGTCAAACGTTAACGGGTTCCATGGCACGTTATTTCACATAAATGGATTACTATATAAACCTCCTTGCTGAGCAGGAGATCACAAATGCTACTGTAGCAAACCTCCCTCAGCATTATAGCTGAAACGGAACCAATAGACACCACAAAGATGCATCGTCACCACCGTCGTGTCGTCAATAACCGAGCTGAGATTTTTCCACCAAAATGGCGGCAGCCAGCTGTTGAGCATCTGTCATGTGGGGATTCCTTTTCATAACCACTCGCACAATGTCAGGGGGGAAAATGTTGCACAGGTTTATATAGATTTTTTCTCGGCTGTCCTGATACCTCGGAGGGTCCTGAGGCATTCCACAGTACGGTATTCTCCAGAGCTGGTCTTGTTGCTCAGGTAAGCTTTGGAAGGCAAACGGTTCGTAACACGGTTGGGCCGGGTTGCTGGGCAGGGAATAAGCCGGCCGATAGCTGTACGCGTCGATTCCGTAACCCTGTCTGTCCCAACTACCGAGTCCGTCTTGGCCAGAGTATAATTTCCTTTGTCTTAACGGAGAATTGTCGTACAAACGAGAGTCTGATATGCTGTCTACTCTCGTGGATACAAGCGTTCTACCCAGAGGCACATTCTTTGAATGCGGTGAGCTCTGCGGGGCTGGGTAGTCACCAGGACAACTGGAACGACCACCGACGGTTGGATGCTGGAGATGTACAGCCATGTAAGGTAGTGGAGGCTTATGATGTTGCTTTGGTTCTTCGTGACTGTAACTTTGCACTCTGCTTAGCGTGTCGTGGTAGCCCTGCAAGAAGGGCTGGGGGTTAAGGAGGCTATGGGGATGCACATGTTGACATTTTAAGTTCTCGTCCAGCTGGGGGTCAGGAGAGCTCACGTAGGAGCGATCGTTGTAGCCTACGTAGGAGTCACTACTGCCACAACTCACGCTCCCTTCGCTACTACAGTCGGAGGCTACAGAACTAATTCTGTAATCTGTGTCCAAAGAGAAACGCCTTTCAGGACTTCGTGGCCCAGACAGACTTAGGTTTGAATAGGCGCTCAGCATTGAATAGTAGCCTACATCCACAGGAGACTCACATTTGGGATATTGCTCGTAAGAAATTGGTGTGCCGTGATTTTTGGTTGCCATCATCACTGGAGGGTAGGGTCCCTGTGGCCTTTGATCCTGAGGTGGGAAAAGAACTCCAAGTGGAAGGCCGTTGCTTAAAGGTGCAGTACTTTGGGGTTTTGCAGCAGCAGAATTCGGTATACTAACTAAGGAAGGTACAGACCTGGTTTCCAATTTGTTTTTGGTGGGAAGCTTTTCCTCCAAGTCTTGGTAGACCTGAGTCCTTATACTAGGATCCGATTGCCTCTTTGGAGCAGCTCGCTTGATATCAGAAGTGCTATCTACCTTAGTGCTACAAGGAACACTGTTGCTCTTCACCAGCCCTCCTTCACTAGCAGCTTTGGCAGTGGTGTTCCTAGACATGGCACGAAGCTCATCAGCTACGGACCTCTGGGGTTGATTTCCTCTTTCTGGATGGTAGTATTTGCATTTGTGTCCATAAGTGCATTTCTTCCCTGTGCAAATACGGTTTTTGAAGATTGAAGCAAACAAAAGGGAAAAGAGAGATAGTTTAATGCTAGAGTAGTTTTTGAAAGCTATTACAAAAAGGAATCAGAAATAAAATCGCCGGCACTGTTCATAAACCAAAAATCACTGAATTTTCCCTGTTAAGCCAGAAAAGGTACCAATAGTTGGACAAAGCATATTAGAGTACAGGGACTTCTGTGGTAGCCTGGGAAACCACATGCTGATCAATAGACTATGAGCCGATTTGTGCTAGGAGTGCTGGGGAACTCAGGGGACAACACTATACAGTGCATCTGAATCATTTTGGGTCAAAGTGTCATTTTGCCTCTTTATAAATCTATGGTGAGGCCACATTTGGACTATTGTGTACAATTCTGGCCACCCCACCTCAAAAAGGATATTGTGGGACTAGAGAAGGTGCAGAGAAGGGCAACCAGAATGATTAAGGGTCTGGAACACCTCCCTTACGAAACCAGGCTGCAACGTCTAGGCCTCTTCAGTCTGGAGAGACGGCGTTTGAGAGGGGACCTGATTGAAGTATATAAAATTATGCACGGTATAGAAAAGGTGGATAGAGAAATTTTCTTCTCTCTATCACACAACACTAGAACCAGGGGGCACTCTATGAAGCTGGTGGGTAGGAGAGTGAGAACCGACAAAGGAAAGTACTGTACTTCTTCACCCAGGGGGTCATCGGCTTATGGAATGTGCTGCCGGAAGAGGTGGTGACAGCTACCAGCCTAGATGGCTTTCAGGTAGGGTTAGACAAATTTATGGACGACAGATGTATCAGTGGCTACTAGAATGAATGCCTAAGTACATCTTTCAGGCTGGGGGGACAAGCAGGACACTTCTAAGGCCATTTGCTGGGATTCTAGAGCAGGAATAGGTTTGTCCTTGTCTCTGCTTGAGATGCCCATGAGCATTTGGTGGGCCTCCGTGTGCAACAGGATTCTGGACTAGATGGGCCGTGGCCTGATCCAGAAAGGCTTCTCTTATGAATCATATGGATTCATTTCATACCAAAAGTGGCTCTGAGCATCTGGAGTGCTCCCTACACATATACTGCTAGAGTAGTTTTTAGTGTTCTACAACTATACGAGCGGCTAGACTGGGAAAGCTGTCCACGCTCTATCTGTACCTCTTCTGTGTGGAAAGAGGCTAGCATGTGGTGCATGTGATTGGCAGTACTGGTTGCCGTGACAATGGCACCCCAATCGTTGCTTAATTGAGCAGGTTCGCACTTATCTGGTGCATAGTTAAGCGCCGGCTAAGTTTCAAATGGTTTGGGCGCCCCAAAGTGCAGACATCTCTACAGTTTTACCTCCTTGGGACTCTTTCCCAGGCAAAGCAAAGTGTAAAAAGGTCCTATGATTTGTTTATTATTTCTCACCCTATACTCCATGATCTCAGGGAGGTTCACAGTCTATTAAAATATATTTTTTTAAAAAGTAAAAACTACTTGAAAATCAACAGAAGGCTAAACTGCCTTCCAGACAAATGGCTCAGTAAAAAGTTGGGTCTTCACCAGTTGTTGTATATATGTATATTACACACACAAACATGTATCTATCTTTGTCATCTAATTCTAGTGTAATATTCTGTCTTGAGCTCCCCTAGACAGGGATAAACAAGAAACAAGAGGTGTTTAAGAGGTGACCTGATTGGACTATATAAAAACATGCACAGTGTGGAGAAGGTGGATACCAAAAAAATCTTTTCTCTCTCACACAATACTAGAAGCAGAGGACACTCTATGAAGCTGATGGGCAGGAGAGTTAGGATTGACAAGCAGAAGGTTATCAGTCTAGGGAATTTACTACCAGAAGAGGTGGTGACATCAACCATCTTGGATAGCTTTAAAGACAGGTGTATCGATAGCTACTAGAATGGAGGCCTAGTGTGTCTGCAGGGAACTGAGAACAAGTGGAGGTTTTGCCTTTGTCTTCTGCTTGAGAATGTCCAGAACCAATTGGTGGGTCACTGTGTGAGACAAGATGCTGGACCAGATACACGCGCTGTCTGATCCAGCAGGTCTCCTCTTATGTTCTTATAAATTGAACAACTAAATAAACTAACCTCTCTTAACTTTAACTCTTTTCCTAGAACCACTACACAAATAAGCCAGTATTACTCTTCAAGATGAAAAGCCCCCTGTAAAACATTTTGTGTAAATAACAACAAGAAAAATTAATTCTAATTGACCGTGCTGGTTTTATGAGTCATGACTCTATTACATCCATTTGGGTACTAGGGAGTATCCCTCTGGCATGCATAACCATGACTCTGCCCAGAAACAAGGAAGAAATTAAGTCTAATTCCAAAAAACAAACAAACAACAGTTATTGTTTTGTTAAATGAAGTTACCATATGGACAAGGTTGCTTCTTATGTTCAGGTACAATTGGCTTCTTTCTCAGAAAATTATCTAGGCTTGGGCCATGGCGGCCAAGGGGGTCATCAGGAGGCATGAATCTGTAGAATAATAAATCCTTTAATTAAAATAGTATTCACTTTTCCATTGTATTCTAACATTTGAATATAACAATACTTTCTGTTGCTGCACTTTAATATACACAGATGTATTCTCTTCTGGAAGTTGGTAGAGAGAACCTAGTAAACTAATGTTACAATCCTATGAATGGTGGGTTTAAGTTTTAGTTCACTCAATGGGATTTAGTCCTCAGAAACACATTTAGCATTGCACTGTAACTTTACATTTCCTAGTAAACAGCAGCTGTGGGCAAGTCCAGGATAGACATTACAAAAGCAAGGGTTTTTTAAACATCACTATACAGAGCTATTCTAGCCTGCATGGGAAAGGAGCAGAAGAAGAGTTTGTTTTTATACCCTGCTTTTCTCACCCCTGAGGCAACTCAGAGAGGCTGACAAACCTTCTGTTCTTCCCACAACAGACACCCTGTGAGGTAGGTGGGGCTGTGAAAGCTCAGAGAGAGAGCTGTGACTAGCACATGGTCACCCAGCTGCCTTCATGGAGGAGTGTGCAATCAAACCAGGAGACTGCCAGATAAAAGTCCAATACTTTACCTACAAGACCAAACTGGCTCACATCTCTTTTCCAACACTCACTTAAAATAGCATCCAGGGAAAATGAGATTACCGGCAAGCTTTCACCACATTTTGATGAGAGCAGCAGCACAACTTAAACCTTTGCACACAGGCTTCTTTGGGAAGCTCACACCCAGTATTCAGCAACTGCAGATCCTAAGCACCGGACAAGAATAATGTGTGGGCATGGGTATCGATAATAAATAACGCGAGTCTTAGATCTAACAGACATTCCTTTTCCTCAGCACCAACCCAACTCTTCCCTCAACCTCAAAGGTTTAACTACAGGAGAAATCACAAACACAACTGACCAAGTGTAATATAGCACTGCAAATCTGTGGCTTCAACACCAAGATCAAACTAGTCTAGTTCCAAAACCCAACGCATTCCATTGTTTCTCCTGAAAATCATTGTTTCTGTCATTTTTGTCCCAGACAAGGGGTTGGGAGAAGCAAGTGCCAAAGTCAGCAGATTAGATAGGCTGGTGCTACCTAGTCTCTAGGAGGCAAATCCATGTGGCCCAGGCAGCTGCAGCGATTAAGAGGGAGGCCAGGGTGGAATCTGTGAGATGGTAATAAAATGCACTGTGGGCAAGCCATGGCTGTCCTTGATGGTATGGTGGTAACTCCCCCAGTCAGCCATGCCAGGAGAGACACCTCAGATAGCCTTTAAATTCCTGCTATCTGTTGCCAACTAGCCATACCGGGCTTGCTGGCTGGTTCTGAGACAGAACTGTGGCATAATTGTATAAACTTATTTTAGACACCTTGAAGGCGTAAGCTTTAGCATATGGAACAGCAGCAACAATACATTTCTTGGTCCTGTAAGAGGTGAAGAAAGTTACAAAGGCTTAAGTTCCATCATTTCAAAGGCCTTGCAACTGCTCACATGAAAGGTTACATATTTTTTATTACTGTACTGCAAAAATAGTTCACAAGAACCACAAACCATACTGCTACGATAATGTTTGCAGAAACGACGCTGAGATATCCATTATTTGTCAGGCAGCTACTATCAGCCCTTCAATCTGTGAGAGTCCACCCCCCCCCCCAGGCTAACGTGAATAAAAGCAAGAATCTGCCTTGAAAGTTGTGAGGTTAGGGCAGTGGTTCTCAACCTGTGGGTCGCGAGCCTTTGGGGGGGGGTCGAACTACCCTATCAGAGGGGTCGCGATGAGTCTCCTGATGCCCCTTCCTTCTCCCTCCCAGCTGCCCCTCCCCTGTGGTTGGGGGTCTCCGCAACATGAGGAAGTGCATTAAGGGGTGGCGGCATTGGGAAGGTTGAGAACCGCTGCGTTAGGGTCTCATTTCCCTATTTGTGGATAACCAGGATCTGGGACCAGGGGCCTTTTTCACTTGACCTCATTCTGGAATCTAAGAACAGAGGCCTGCTGTCTGCATGCTAGTGCAGACTATGACAGATCCTATCTGAGGCCTGTCACAGCCTTCATTAGCATGCAAGCAACAGACCCCTCTCCCGAGATAGGTTCCAAAATAAGGCTAAAAGTGTGGAAAGAGCCAAGGAAAACCAAGGCACCAAACATCTATTGCACATCTACTGTATGACTGTATGTATCAGTAACTTTCTAGCAAGGGATTATTTAAAAAAAGTGTAACTTACTTGTCATTGACAAATGAATACATCAGCAGCCGTTCATCAATGAACTTCTTCCATTCTGGCTTCTCATTTGCTAGATCCCTGTAGTTATCATTAGACACAATTATACCATCTGACTCAAAGGCCAACTTCACGATGAACCTGTCGTCATAGCACACGACCCTTCTCCCCTGAACGCGGCGGGATGGAGTGAACACCAGAATTTTCTCCTTCTCTAATTTACGTAGGATTTCTTGATCTAGAAATATTGAGAGAAGGTAAAAAACACCAAAGTCAGGGGCTCTTCCACAGTACTGGTAAGATCTATTCTACTACATAAGAGTGGATCAAACTATATAAAAGTCAGACTAGGAATATTTTGTTGGGAGTTAGACCCCTAATGCTGTGCAATGCATTCTTGTTGATCTTTCTATCTTTCTTGACACCTTTAAGTATCAAAATTCAGGTTTGAATACCCTCTCTGAAGGACACAGTCTTCAGTAGATGTTGGTAAAATATGTTTTGAAAAAACGTACTATTCATTCCATTCATATTGAATATTAGAAAGATGACAAAGGGCATATCTGTTGTGTGACACATGGACATTGTCCCAAGTTTCAGCATCCACTCATGATTTAGACTGGAATTTAGATATAGGGGAAATGCATAGAGCATATCTATGAAGATAATGAAGAAATTCTGGGGCTCTGACTAGAACCCTCTGATTTTCCAAAACTGAATATTTATCAAAAAGACAGGTTTGTCAAAGGGACTTCCAACTGCAGCCCTTCCAGATCCCATTTTCCTGGTGGTTTGGGAGGCTATTAGTGCTCAAACATATGATGTACACCAAACAGAGGCTTTTTGTTGTATCTGATTTCAATAAGGAAAAAACCTCCAATATGTCTGAAAAAAATCAGATTTTGTAAGGATAGCTTTCCAAAAACACAAAACTTCTGAATGGTTCTATTTAAATCTGCAGAACTCAGGGTTTTAAGCCTCCGAATAAGCTGTCAGAATCACTTCCCCGGGTATCATTCAATGGATGTAGGTAGAAGTAGCTTAACGTGCTTACAAGTTGTATTTGATACAAGATCACAAAGGGTACTGTTCAACACAAGAGTATATATCAAGCTTTCAATTCCTGCTCGGTTACCATAACCACTATAGCCTGGCATTCTGGAAACATCTAGCAGTTTTCAGCAGAATGCTACCAGTTTATACAAAGATTAACCACAACACAGGGAAAATGCTGCGTCTGGGACAGGGACAAAGATGGCAGCCTAGTGAACATGTTAACAGTGCTGACATAAGCAACGATTCTTAAATCATGGCCGGGCATGGATCAAGCGGACTGCTTTACATAAACCTCTTTCTGCAGCTCACAGGATGCTAACTGCCCAATACAAGCACTGTCAGAGTTTCAGGTTATCTGTTTAATCTGTTCTTATGATTTTATTGTGACCCATCCTGAGACTTTTGGATAAAAGGTGAGACAGAAATATAAATAGTGAGGTGGGAGTCAAGTTGCAGAATTGGTAGTAAAAGTTGCCATCTGAATGCTTCATAAAAAGAGCAGAGTTTGTGAAGAATTCCAGGAAAGTGCGGATTTCTGGAAGTTGGAAAAGACATTCTCCCCTCTTCAGCGATGAATGACTTGGGCCGTGGTCACATCTTCACTTTAAACCTTCTTTGGTCCATCTTCAGGTCTGACTACTCACACCTTTCCATTTCTATGCATTTTATTTGTGGACTTTCCATTCAGGAAAGTCCAAATGAAGGGTGGGAAGTCCACAGATAAAATGGATAGAAATGAAAAGGCGTGAGAGCAGTCAGACCTGAAGATGGACTGAAGAAGGTTTAAAGTGAAGGTGTGACCACAACCATAGGAAGAGGTCAGAAGAGAAGCAGCCCTCAGGGAGTTTTCCCTTGTCCTCTTTGTTAACAAACCATACAGTGGATTTAAATAGCAAGGGGCAATTTTTAGATAAGACTGGAGACCTAACGGCTTAAGAAGCTCAGGACTGGATCCAAGGTTGCCCAACCAACAAGTCCCTGGCACAGTAGATCTTCCTTCTGTGTTTTTCTTGCAACCACTGCAGAACCTACTAGAATAAAATGGGCTGTACCACGGGGACAGTAGGGAAATGCAAACTGCATGAGCAGTAGTCCCATCACAGAAGAATCATTCCCTTGATTTTATGAAATCCCCTTTACCCCTCTGTCATGCCCTACATCAAATCAACATTGCCTTGGGGTGTGTGTGTATTAGCTATTGCCCCAAGACAAGATGAGACACAAGGAGTCTATTTAAGAAGAACTCTTCCTCTACAGTTTTCATGCCTATCCTTCAATATATGGTTTATTATTTTTTAAAAAACTTAACTTGTTTTTTCCATTTCTCTACTTTGTAAATATAACTTAAAATTAATCACAGAATTCACATTAAAATACAGTGCTTTTCCTAATACAGTGGTACCTTGACATACGAGTTTAATTCATTCCGTAACCTTGCTCTTATGTCAAATCACTCGTATCTCAAAGCAATTTTCCCATTAATCCATTCCAGCTCCCAAAACACCACCTCAGTTGTTTTTGTTATGTACTGTACTGTACTTACATACTCGTATCTCAAATCTTGCTCTCATCTCAAAGCAAAATATCACTCGCTCGGCGGCTTGTATCTCAAAACACTTGTATATCAGGGCACTTGTATGTCGAGGTACCACTGTAGTACATCGCAACAAAATATGAGGGTCACAGCTTTAGCTGACTAATACATCTGTTCCTATTAGATTTCCAACCTACATGAACACACTGACGAGTATGTGCTTTGATTTATAGAAGGATGCTAAATCTATTTCTGTTATGTATGCAGAATTCTTTTGAGAGCAAGTTCTGATAGAAGTTCTGCCTAGACTAATGAGAATATTGCAAACAACTGTTCAAGGGAATTTGTACTTCTCCAAATGTCATGGTGCAATTACCAATTAAAGAAAAGTACCAAAACATTAAGCTTTAAAATGTTATAACTAGAATGTAAACATGTGACAAGGAGAGAAATGCATGTTCAGAAGGTCATACTGACCTTTGAAAAGCCTGCAGAAAGATGTATGCTTGAATATGCATTTCTTACACTGCTACTTGTGGACATATTAAAAAACACAGAGTAACAGAATAGGAAAACATTTATCCATATATAAATGGATATATGAAAACCATTGTGCCAATTTCACCTTCATCAGCTGTTTCTTTTTTAGTTTTGTTTCATCTTATTTGTGCATCAGAGGAATTTAACAATTCACTAGATTTTAAAACACCGGTGTTGTATTATTTACTGTATTTATATGATGCATCTGTAACTTGCTTTTCCTTCTGGTCATCTTTCGGTCTTAACCAGAAGACAACATATCCTCAGCATATGACTTCTTGGGCCTTGAAGTCACAGAAAGGTCAAGAGATGGGTGATATTTCTCAGCAATGGAATCAGGAGGAGGACAACAGTGATGTAGCCTCCTACTATTCATACGTTAGAATATCCAAATATCCTATTTTCAAAAGTATGGAAATCTTTGACTCTTTGTCCTGCACGTGGGAAGCAGCAGCGATGGGCATCAGAAAATGGAGGAGGATGTTACAGGAAAGCTGAAGTTGGAAAGCAAGCAATAGTAGCACCATGGCAAATAATAAAAGGGGATTTGGGGGGAAAAGGAAGTCAAGCATATATTAATACTGTTATTTCCAGAAATTTCCTGAAATTATTTCCTGAAATTGAGGAAATAAAAGAACAGAAATGTTGCCTGGTGCATTTTACAAAAAGAAAGAAAGAAAGAAAGAAAGAGAGAAAGAAAGAAAGAGAGAGAGAAAGAGAGAAAGAAAGAAAGAGAGAAAGAAAGAGAGAAAGAAAGAGAGAAAGAAAGAAAGAAAGAAAGAAAGAAAGAGTTGGCTTATCTACCTCACTTTTCTCACCCATTTAAGGGGACTCAAAGCAGCTGACAAAGCTTTCTGTTCTTCTCTCCACAACAGACACCCTGTGAGGTAGGTGGGGCTGTGAGAGCTCAGGAGAGAGCTGTGACTAGCCCAAGGTCACCCAGCTGGCTTTGTGGGGGAGGGTGGAATCAAACCCAGTATTCCCAGATAAGAGTCCACTCCCTAATCACTAGACCAAACTGCACAGACCAGTGGACAATCAATGTGTAGCAATAGTTCAGGGTCAGAAGTGCCTTGACGTGGGAGAGAATTCAGGCTGCATTGTGGTAAAATAAGTTTTCCATTGCATATAATAACTGTTTGGAAGACACTCTTAGTATGCTTCTGACAATGGAATGACTTGAAAAAGTCATGTCTGATCATGCCCTAAGAGGGCTTCTGTGGTTGAGCAAGAAGCTCAATTCAGTTTCTCCTAGTCCAACACTTTAGCCACTATGCTATGGAGGCTCTTGTAATGTTAGAATGTAATAGCACAAATTAGATTATTTGCTTAATAATGTTACATAATCAATATTAAAAATAGCATTCACTGCGGAAGCAATTTTACGAAGATTGCAGGAACAAAGCTAAGCAACAATCCAACAAAAGACATAAAACATAAACATAAGCACGGATGCTGTTCACAAGCAGCCTTGTCCAGGTCATAGACCAGTCATTACGAGGAATGGTTTCTAGTTGGCCTGATGTCTATTTGTTTGTGTTTCTCCAACATCCATAGTAAGCAGGTGTGAAAACAATGTGGATTGGAAATAAGCCTGTCTTTTCCTCCAGTGAGCAGACATCACGACTATAAAATAAAATAGTTTGCAGTTCTTAGATGATGGCTGACAAAAGATATTGGCAATTCTTTTTGCTTTTCAGTGTTAAAAGCAAAAAGAATTGCGGATACCTATTTTTGCTTTGTAGGGATGGGCGCAAAGCACATTCCCACTTTCTATTTGAATTGAATGGGGGGAATGTTTGGCTTTGTACGACCCCCCCCCCCAAATATAGGGGGCTTCACCTTTGCATGTGAACATCCACTAAATCAGCAGTTCTCAACCTTCCTAATGCCGCGACCCCTTAATGGAGTTCCTCATGCTGCGGGGACCCCCAACCACGGGGGCAGAGCAGCTGGGAGATGGGAGGGAAGGGTGTCGGGAGGCTCGTCGCGACCCCTCTGAAAGGGTAATTCGACCCCCAAAGAAGTCCCGAACCCCAGGTTGAGTACCACTGCACTAAATGTTTGCATATAAAGGGAACCCCCATCTCTCCCTTCCTGTCCTGCTTTGCCCCCCCCCCACATTCTGCTGCCACCACAGCCTTGATCACCACCTGCACCCTACTCTGAGACTCGACCTTCAGGAGGTGCATACCCAACTTTAGAGGCCACCCCCATCTGGGAACTGTGGGAAATCTCATGAGATTTCCTGTGATTCCTGGAAGCAAGTGGCCTCTAAAGCTGTGCATGCACCTCTGGCAGGCCTAGCTGGGCCTGATGGTGGCGGGCACAATGGTGGCAGAGGCCGTGGCAGCCGTGGCTGCAGTTACAGGTAAGGGAGCGTGGCCGGGGGGATGAGAGGCTGCAGGTGGGCAGATCTGGTTAGATCAAAGCTTCTACAAAACTTCAATGAAGGTTAAATGAATCCAATATTTGAGTGAAGGGGGGTTACCAATATAGCCCCCTTCCAATTCACCCATGCATGTTTGGATTTGTACAAATTCATACAAATTGAAACATGATGAATATTTTTTACCCGCGCTTTTTCAGTCAAAAGCATCAAGCCTCTATTAGTAACCGGTATGATAGTTACGAGAAGCTCATGAGTGCCACGTAATGGAGCTAAGCCATTTCTTTGTACTCATTTATTGACAATGACTGGTAATCAGACTATAAAACTATAATCAGCTTTGAGTAAATGTTTCATTTAACAGGCCATTCCTGATTTTAATAACAAAATCCTAGTCAAAATAATCACATCAGCTCCACCCTCATGCAAAAAAAAAGCTTTGTATTTCAGTATATGAAAGAACCCTCAACAGTTCTGTCACTTTGCATAGTATAACATGGATTTCAGAAGTGAGGTAGTCAAAGAATACAAAAAGCAGAAAAGGGGTGCTATTATCAAAGACAACTCAAAACAATTTTATAAAGACATAACTGTCTCAGAACAAACAATTCATAAGGCATTCCTAATTGGGGAAGTCAAGACATCTTTGGACCTTAGTGCAGAGGCAACAAAGAACAACCTCTGAAAGGTCTGTAAAGGGAATAAGGCTAGACTCAGAAACAGCAAGAACTGAACGAGGCAAATGCTCTCTCCTCTAATTACTTTCAAATGAGAAGTCTGCAAGCAAAAATTTGATTCATAGTGCAATATTGCACATGCTTCCACAGAAATACGTGCCACTAATTCCTATGATCTATTCTCCTACCTAGTGAAGCTACAACCAGTAGAAGTTCATTTGCTACAGGGTTTATCAGTCAATCTGTTGACAGTAGACCAGAGTGTACCTGTAATGAGAGCATCCGGTCGGGATTGTTCCTTCCTCCAAGCTGGTACAAACACAGTGACATCTTTGTGACCTCTTTCCAGAAACCAGTCTACTGCCAGTCTGATGCCCCGACAAGAGAACACTTCTTTGTTTCCATGGCTGAAAAAGATACCCCCAAAATCACTTATCTCCAATATTTTGACCGCTCTATCACACAAGTAGACCAAACATATAGTATCACCAGTAATGTTACTTACCATGTTCATCTTAACTGAGCTCAGCCTGCATCCCCTCATTCCTATAGGTCATCCCACAAAAGTTAAGGGAAGCTTCAGCATGACAAATTAACCTCTTGTCAAATGAAGTTATCCATGCTCTGGTTAACTTCCAGACTGGATTATTGGAATGAGCGCTACATGGGGCTGACCTTGAAGACAGTTTGGAAGCTGCAGCTGGTACAGAATGCAGATGCTAGACAGCTGGCTGGATGCAAATCACGCCAGTCTTAAAACAGCTGCGCTACTGAGCTCAGTTCAATGGGTATAGGGCAAGATGAAAATGCAAATAATAAAATACATGCAGCACATTTAAGAAACTTACTCAAGAATTTGTATACATATTTGTACCTACCAAAAGTTGCTTATTTTTACTTCCCATAGGCTTTAGCTCTTTCTAATGATGGCTATACCAAGACTATGCCACTTTGATAACAAGCTGAAATTCAACATAGGGCGATTCTGCAGATAGCGCATTTCCTGTTCCAGAATACCCCACCAGCATGCATACGGAAGAATCCTAATATGTTTGCTAGTACTGTAGTTTGGGCAATGCAGAACTGCCCATGCACTATGACTAACAGATCCTTGAAAATGGAATATATTCATAGATTTTATATCAAATTTGGACTTTTTTTCACAAGTAACTCCTACCCCAAGAGAACACACACCAAACTGAACATGGAATAGAAAGTATGAATTTGGCAGTACAACTGAGTCCCCATATTTGCTGGTTCTGTAACCACAGTTTCACTTATCCGTGGTCAACCAGATCAACTCCGCCCCCCCCCCCCCCTCATTAGGCCTCCTGGAGGCTCCCTGAAGGCCTGGAACAGTCTTATAGAGCACAAAATCACATGCATTTTCCCATGATTCCTGGGAAACCTCACACAATTTCCCAGTGTTTCAGATATTCATAGTTTTCTGTAACCGTGGTAGGACCCGGTACCTTTCCCCATGGATGTGGGGGCCCAAATGTATATTCTTCACATAACTGTACTAACATGAAAATGAAAGCTGAAAGTCCATCAGCAGCCAGAAATGGATCTCTCTTCGCAGAGCACATCATTCATGTGCCAAAGACCATTAAGAGTATCTTAACTGTTCTAGAACACATTTATGATCCTCAAATTTCATCAGAAAAGACTCAGACCACACAAAACAAGAAGTCTAATGTTATCTTTGTTAGATTTTAATGATAGATGAGGATCATCCCTTCAAGAATTAAAGTTCTATTTTTAACTGGGCAACAGGGCTGCTGTTGCAGAAAGGTGAGAGATGCATGATCCGGATCAGACTAAGTACAGGCCTGCCCCTGTATCTGTGAGGGGTATGTTCGAAGAACTACCTCGGTTGCAGGAAACTGCAGATATTACGAATGCTGGGAAATCTCATGAGATTTCCCTAGGAATCATGAGAAGTCACGTGAGAGTTCCTATGATTTACTAGGAAATTGTATGAGATTTCCCATGATTCCTAGGGAATTGTGCAAGATTTTCCACCTTTCCTGATGGGCGTGGCTACCAAGGCGGGTGCGAAGGCACCGGCAGGGGCGGAGAGGCTGATCTGGTGAGTTGCGGTTACCAGATCACCAGATACTGGGGCAGATCTGCATACACTTTGCAGCCAAAGATAGAGAAGTGTTATACAGTCAGTAAAAGCAAAAACCTGAAGTTCCCTGGCCTCGGTTCCTGAGCTTCTTATCATAAAATTCAAGTTAAATTGAAGAAAGTAGGGAAAATCACTAGACCATAAAAGTATGACCTAAATAATATCCCTTATGAATATTAGTGGAGGTAATTAATAGATTTAAGGAATTAGATCAGATGGACAAGAGTGCTTGCAGAACGGTGGACAGAGCTTTGTAACATTGTACAGGAGGCAGCAACAAAAAGTCCTAAAGAAAGGGAAGAGCTAGAAAGCAAAATGACTGTCTGATGAGGCTTTACAACGGTGATGGCCAACCTATGACACGCGTGTCACAGGTGACACGCCAAGCCCTTTTGGGTGACACACATGGTCACTCTGGCACCTGGGCATGTAGTGCTTGCCTGTTCTTGAAGTGTACAAAATAGCAACTTTCCACTGAAGATTTAGCAAACGAAATTCAACAACAAAAGTCACTAATGTAAAGAATTATTTGTTTTTGCTTTTAATAAAATACATATATCAAAATATAACTTTTTCACTAGAGCTACAAATACGACAAAATTATGGATATTTCTAGATGTGACACAGCACCCGAGTTAAGCTAGGTTTTCTTGCGAATTTTGACACACTGAGCTCAAAAGGTTGGCCATCACTGCTTTACAAGCAGCTGAGGCAAGAAGGAAACTGAAAGGCAAGGGAGGAAGAGCAAGATGTACCCAACTAAATGCAGATTTCTAAAGAAATTACAAGGAGAGGTTTTCTTAAATGAGCCATGCAAAGAAATAGAGGAAAGGAGAATAGGGAAGATAAACAACCTCTCATTTCATATACTAGCAAGGTTATGGTCAAGACCCTGCAAGCCAGACGTCAACAACACGCAAACCAAGAACTACGAGAAATGCAGGCTGGTTTTTGAAGAGGCAGAGGAATCAGATATCAAAACAACAACACTGGTTTTAAGAGTTGGACCAAAAGGAAGACTGAGCACCAAAGAAGCAATGCTGTTGAACCGTGGTGCTGGAGAAAACTTTTGGGAGTCCCTTAGACTGCAATGAGACCAATATTAAATTAAATTAAAGGCAATTAACGCCGACTGTTCATTGGAATAATAAATAATGAAGCTGAAGCTCAAATACTTAAGCCTTCAACTAATCCGGATTTAGTAGATCCGGATCTAAGGAGGTACCCTTAACGAAAAGTGAGTACTCACCAGAAAAGACCCTGATGAAGACCCAAAGACTGGAGGCAAAAGGAAAAAATGGCAGGAGATGGAAGATAGTCTCATAAAAGCAGTAAGCATGAGCTTGCCCAAACATCAGGAGACAGTCAAGGCTTGAAATGCTATGGTTTGCGGGGTCATAAATTGTCAGATATGAAAACAGAGGTCTACAATCGTCTATTACAGTATCCATCTAATTTTTAAGTTCATTTGCTACAGCAGGTTTGCCAAATCTAAACATTTAAGTTTACTAAATTCTTAAGAACAAGGCCTTGAAAATTAATACCATCCTTCCAGAAAACATGGGGCAACTTAACCTACAGAGAATCCACAGTTCTCCTCAGAAAGACAGAATGCATTTGCCCAGGCTTTGTCTCCGTTTAAGAAATGCTCTAACTCTGAGAGCAGAACTGATCAATACATAATATCACTATGAGGCCTAACTGACCTGAAGAGAACAGTAAGTTGCTCATATGTCACCCTTTGCTCTTTATTCCAAAAGAAATGCACAGGCAGTTTGAACGCATGCAATTAAGCATCAGTAAAGTGCTACTCGAATCTTAATCACTGAAAATTTACCTCCAAAGGAACTTAGCTTTTGAGTGTACTATACTGTTATGAATTTTGTTTCACTCCTCACTCTGCACTTTGCAGCTGTGAGATGTAGTGGTAAATATGTTACTTTTGCCATCATCAGATTCTTTGAAATGGAAACATATCACTTGATATAATTGGATGTACTTTAAAAGACAAGCTTAGTATGGTTCACTACTGAGATGACACCCATAAGGACACTGATAAAAACCTGGCTTCATTAAAGACAGTGGAGAGCCTGCAATTAACTCCATTAGGATTTAAAGCCAAGGTCTTTATCCATATAGGAACACAACACATTTGACTAAAAAACAAATGCAATGTTATGAGTCTCACCATCCTGACAAGGTATCTAGCAAATGCTGTACTTGTCTTTTGTCTGATAACAATAGGTTATATCTACTGGCAATTCTTAGGGATGTGGCATCCACTTTTTGCTGACCCTACATCGAAATCCACAGATCCTTTGAAAACCTGCTGTGGGTTGAGTGATCCTTTAAAATATAACAGGATATGAAAAATACAGAAAGTATTAGCAAAAACAGGATGTCTTGATGGGAATAATCTCCAGTGGGCACAGCCTTTTACTATAATTTAAAGTGCCTTATCTCAGGTTTATGAAAATGAGAAACAAAATTGTGTTTTTCCTAGATCAGCTTGGTAGAGGGAGGGAAGATAAGTTAAGCTTTTCAAATTTGAAGAGGTACACAATGGGTTTTTTCCCACTAGCACTAAGTACCCATTAAATACCCATTAGGGACCCATTAGGTTCAGAGCAGGAAGACCCCGTTTCCACTCCAGACCCCATTACAGCCACTTTTGTTTCCACCTGTTCTAGGGAAATTAAATGGGTCCTTTGGGACCTATAACCTGGATTTCCTGTAGACCCTTGGGGTTTACAATGGGGTCTTCAGGCATCAAATCCAGATTATACAGAGCGTGTTTCCACTGCCATCAGGCAATGGGGTCTAGGGGTGAGCTCGGGGGGGGGGGCAACCCATGGGGGGGGGTGCCCCGAAACCCAAAGCTCCAAAGCCTGTGCATAATCTCCCAAGACGGCTCTGAAGGAAACTAGGGAGAATGGCGCAGGCTTCAAGATGACATGTCAGAGCAATGCCATTTCTACCAAGCTTTGTCCAAAGGTCTGGAGAAAGATTCTCTGGAGCCTCTCTGGAGTGCCTCTGGAGTTTGCACCCCCTTCCTGTGGCATCCCCCCAAAAACATGGGGTGATGGGCAGGCCCCATGTGAGTAGATACGGATTCACCACATGGGTGCTCTGGCATTTCCATTGCTAGCACCCATTGCTTTTGGGTGCTACACTGCCCATGGAGATGCATTCGGTACCTCCTTAGATCCAGATCTACTAAATCCGGATTGGTTGAAGGACCCGTTCCTTAGATCTGGATCATGGGAGGTAAGTGGAAACTCCCTAATGTTATACACTGGGGTTAAGACTGTTGGCCCTAATGAGAGGTAAAAAGATCCAGTTTCACTTGAGGCAGTAACTTTCACTGAATAAGTAATTTATAAACAAAATATCTTCACTTCAGAAGGGATCTTCTGTGCAATGGCAATTGAAGCATTAGCATTCTTCACCTTCACAGGTCCCACAACAGTAATCAAAGCACTTATCTTGTTAAAAGGGGGAAGACAAAGAAACCCTATAAAAACTGCCAAGAAAGCCCTGGCTGCACATGTAGTTCCCTTAAGATACGTGCAAGTAGTGCTTCTGAATTGTGGACTTGCTTTATTCAAGCATTACACTTGACTATACAATGGCAACTGCTATCTTTATTAAAGAGCATAATAATATCTACTTCCATGCATAATACATTGCATGACCCACTGTTAAAGCTTTTACAAAAATCTCTGGAGGTTGGCTGCAAAGAAGACAGATGTATTTACTCAGAAATCTTAATACTAAATTCAGGGCTGCCCAAGAATGGCAAATAAGAAGTATTTTTACAGGACTTAAAGAACTGAAACTAGTTCCTGGAAATATGAAATATTTTTTGAAATATTGGGGTTCTGGAACATTCACAAACCATGACTTTTAAAATTATACCTTGAGTTCCTCCTTTCACTATTCCCACTAATATTTTAACTACGTTTTATAAAAATATATCTTAATATCAACAAAAAGCTACAAGAAAAGCACAATAATTATGTTCTGTTCTAATTAGCTATTAAAGGGAATAGAAGTACTTTAAAAACTGTAACCCCTAACACGCTACCATTACTGGCTGAAAGAGGGAACCAAAGACTAAACTTGCAGTCTACATACTTCTACTGAGCCCTCTTAACCAAATTTGGCATTGCAAAACTTTAAATCTGACACTCACACAAAACATTGCAACTCTGAGTAATTATTAATTTCCTTTGAAGATGCAGTTCTAGTAAGACAGTCTTCAGCATCTGCAAAATCCTGAAGAGCTGGTTTTTATAATCTCGTCTTCTCACACATTTAAGGGGACTCAAAGCAGCTGACAAACCTTCTCTTTTTCACCCAACAGACACCCTGTGAGTTAGATGGGGCTGTGGGAGCTCAGAAAGAATGCCGTAACACTTTATAAAAACTAAATTGTTGTCACCATTTCATCCGTCTGGAGCTATGACACATGTAACGAATGAGGCAAATCTGGTTCACTTTATTCTCAGTATAATTATATTACATTGGCATTCTGTTATTGTTCCGGTTGTTAATTGTTTTATTGACAGTCTTTATAAATGTTTGTAGTTTGTTTAATAAGAAAAAAGGAAGAGCTATGACTACTCCAAGGTCACCCAGCTGCTTCATGGAGGAGCGTGGACTTGAACTGGGAGGCTATCAGACACTAACCACAAGACGACAAAGCCACAAAAGATAAAAGCGGCTAGCTACAGTCACTTTTCTTTCCTACTCCGTCTCAATGCTCTCATAATCATCTCTGTATTACTCAGGTTAATTTCTGAACAGAATAGAAAGACCTCCTCCTCCCCTTTCCAGGAAAATCTCAGAAATGCCTTGTCTCCTTTACCTCCACCATATACAGCTAATAGAAGGGTTGTGGTGAGTTTGTGCCAGCCCTTCAACAAGCATTCCATAACTGGAAGGGCTCTATGCTGAACCAAGCCCTGCAAACTGGAAAGTAAACCATAGTGTTGTCCAACAAAGTATTATTAGATGGTGCTATATCCAAGTACCACATATTTCTTGTTCAGCCGCTAAGCCAGAATAGTAATCTTTAAATGGAGCACTCGCATACAGCACCATGACCAGCTCCTATTTCCATCGCTGACAGTCAGATTTGTGATCCAACAGGATCCACAGGGCTATAGCTTCTGTATAACTTAGTTTTTTCTTCATTGCCCTGGCAGGTACTACCACACCATCCCCTGGGTTTTAATTCCCGATATTATTTTTAATATATATATTGCTTGTAATTTGTTTTAAAACTTGTTACCTGGCCTGAGACCTACGGGTTTACGATGGGATAGAAATATAAATAACATAGATTTAACAACGAGATCAATATACAAGCTTAACCTCTGCCATCTAATTTTGCTTCAACTTATTCGAATAAGAAATATTTTATGCTCTGTGAAGTCTTCTAGTACAATCATGCATTATAATTGTTTAAAAGGCTCTTTTTTAATGGACCCCCCCCCCCACTAGTACTTATTCAGAGTAATAGTAACAACAACAAAAATCCCCTCAAACTCCAGAACCCAAGATACTTCACAGAAAGACACCAATACTGCTGAAGAGAATTTGAAAAAGAGGTAAAAAGGTAAAAAGGCTGAGTTAATCATAAGCACAAAATCGCAGTCTTACTAACATTCTAGTAAGATCTGCCTCCACTGGGTTAACCGTTCCTCGATTATAACAAAGGAAAGGTAAATTGAAAAGGACTCATTTTGTTTTTATGGGCTAACCACCAACAAATTCTCCTAGCACCTATGTGTGAAGGATGGCCTGAAATTATATAAATACATAAACAGAGGGATTCAAAAGCACTTACTCTAGAGAAATTGAAGAACTTGCCAGACATGCAGTAAATGCTGGCATCCTGCCGGGAATGAGAGATACTCCTTAGGATAGGTCCCACACTTCTTAACACACATCAGTGTATTCTCTGACACACTGTGTTTGGGGCAATTTGTGCACGAAGCAGCAAGTTCACGGATGAGGGATGCTATGGTGGACCACTTCCTAACACAGTCCCTGCACTTTCTTAAAAGCATGTATTCCTTGTCACACTGTGTCAGGTGCAGTCTGTGCTGGCACAGGGCCGGATCATTCATCCAGGAACTTGCTGTGGGCACAAAGAAGGGAAATAGTGGGAAGTTATGAGTGCTCTAACACTATGACAGTGTAAGCCATGGAAATACAGTAGTCTATTTTGCACCATGCTGGGGAAATGCTGGAATTTTTGTAGCGGCCATTGTTTCTAAAAAATCAAGTTTGCTTCAGATTTCGCATTACTGTTATTGCACTAAAGTTGACTGGAGAATCTTCCATGCATCTTTTTCAATCGTGTTATCTAAAATCTTCCAAATGCTTAATAGTATTGTAACTTCACCCAATACCAATGTTTACCAGCACAGCTGTACCATGATATATGTTGCTCACTGATGTTACACCACAAGGATTTGCTTTCAGGATTGTTTTCTACTTGTTGAATGTTTTCAATACTATGATCATTTGTAAAGACAGTCAACATAGTATCTGACAGATGCTACAGGCCTCAGCTCCTCTTTGCTGCAGCTCTTATGGCGTTGACATAAGCAATAATGGTTGGTACATTCTCACATCATGTGGGCAGCACAAAGGTGATTGCCCCAAATATAGCAAAAAGTATGGTATTAACAGACTAACAGTATGCTTACAACTAACTTCCCAATATAAAAAGAATTACTGCACATACCTCATTGCCACATTGCTGCCATCAATAACTATAGGCCTGAGGTTATCACCATCTGCTGGCACTTCCTCCGGAAGGGGAGAATCAGATCTCTGAGATTCAACAGAAGATCCTTCTCGTACTGTATTAGTGTTAATATTACTTACACTTTGATCTGCCTCAGCTTTGTTCCCAAGTTTGACAAGTTCTCCCAATATATCATTGATTAAAGCATCAGTACCAAGCTTATTCAGGACAAGTTGAACTTGTTCCTCAGAATAACCTAACTTAAGTGCAAACTCCAATTTGGTTTGATACTCTTTCACATCAGGAGGCTTCTTAACTTCTTTAGAAGCTATCTGAGTTTCTTCTAGCTTTAGGTTTTGCAAAATCTCATTCCGCTTTATTATATGTGGTTCTAAGCAAGGAGACCTGCACAGTTGTCTATGAGTCTTAGGTGAGAAGCATGATTCTGTTTCACTTGCAGTTGGATGCTCTGATTCATTATCAGAATTTGTGCTTTCTTCTGAATCACAACTGGAGCTTCCAGTTTCTTCAGAAGTCTCCTTGTTATTATCCTCTTTCCTAGAATTAACTTTATCCATCGTTGGTTTCTCTACCATGGACCAAGGTGCAACTGCACTTATTTGTGTCTCAGTACTGTCCTCATAGAGGTGGCCTAGGTCATGACCCAAGTGATCCTTCAAGCCCATGAAGCTGCTGCATGTACTTGACTCCACTTTGTTGGCTTTCCTGTATTCCTGAATATAAAGGATCCCGTACAGTATTCCTAAATAAGAAAACAACAATATTAGAATTAGTAGAGATTTTATTTCTAACTTCAATTTTTTCCCTCAGTTTTCTGATAGCATTCTGAATGAGTGACTTGTAACTTGAGGTGACTCTCTTTATGGAAAGGTTTACATGGAACTCAGTTTAGCAAAGGACCCAATATATATTTACTCTATGGGAAAACATTAATTTCTCAAGCAGCCAAATTCTGTTGAACTAGTTCTGCCCTTGATATTATATAATTTTCAAACAGATAAAATATTACTTCAACAGACACCCCATTTAGTTATAATTTACTTTTGTCCTCTGAACTAATACAACACCTATGTCATAGACTTAACAAGACAAAATTAAATTTACACTAATGACGTCCAAAAGAAATTTCTGAACACTAATTTACTCTTAGATATTAAAGCTCTTCTGAATAATATACTAACTTCTTCTGACACATATTCATAATTACTATTATAAAGGCACATGCGTAGACTCTTAACCATTCCACATCTACCACAAGTCAAACAATCTGTAGACTGTGACTTGCCACAGTTCTTAGTTTTTAAAAAAGATTTTTGTGATGGTTGACATTTTCTTTAAACATTCCAACATGGCCTTAATTTCAACAGAATTCCAGTAGGTGCAAAAAATATTACGGATGCACTGGAGCTTCCAAATGGTGCGGGGAAATGCCAGCATTTATAGATGCCAGCATTTCCCCAAAATGTAGATTGCCAGGTATGCGCAGACATCGTGGCAGAAGCAACTTCTGGAAGGGAAACAAATTTCTTCTTCCCCCCATGTGTGGAGAGCTCCAGCAGTTGCTTCTGATATAGTGCTAAAGGAACCTTGAGAGATGATTGATCACAATCAATGTGCTGAAACAGTAAAGATACTTTAAGATTTTCTCACACTATCTTTACATCAGATTACGAAGACGACAGATTGGAAGAGCCCCAAAATGCTGTTGGGGCTATCTGCCAGTCTTATCATGGTGCCAAAAACCTGCCAGTAGGTTGTCTGGAAACAATGACTATTAGTTTCCATGGAGCCATTGATTTTTCTTAATAGTCTTTGTAAAATTTCAATTGATAAGCAAAGCGAAAAAGGAAGAAAACAAGGAGTTCACTGAGCATCCTGAATGTCCCTTTTTGTTTTTATGGAAGAACTCCAAGATGAAATGGGAATTGCTATTGTTAATACAGATAGTGTGAATATAATAATTAAGGCTACAAATTCTCCAGAAACCAGTATGTAGTTTTCATTCATTTTAGAAGATGATTCATATAAAGCCTCAACCAATGGAGGCTGGGAAGTCCGAAGGTGGTGGTTAGCGCCTTGTCTTTGAAGTATCAAACATCTTAATATCTTACTCATCCTGAACGTGAGAGTCAGTGCTGGCCCTGATCCAAAGCAAGAGGGAACAGGAGGACTGAGCACAGTTAGCTGCAATTTGGGTGCACATTCTCCAAGCATAGGTAAGGTTCATGTACGCTGAAATAGTTTAAGCTAACAAAAATAAAGCAGCTCTAGGGTTGGTGAATATTTTCCTGGATGACGTACCACATTCAAAGAGGATGCTGTGTGGAGATGGAAAACAAAATATTTATCTAGCAGTACAGTACAGACGGCATTTGTTAATTTTACAATATTTACATGTTTCCCATAATACAGCTCAAAAGTTATTCAAATCAGGAGATACAGATATAAGTGGTGGTCTTACTGCAAGTATTTGTTGAGATGTGAGCAACACTTTCCCTCTAAACTGTACCTCTCTTCTGTTTATAACATGAAAATTTTACAGGTGAGAACTCGGGGATTGGAACTAACCAGATACAAATGTAGATAAAATGTAGAACTGCCCATCTTAACCAGAAGGTTCAGAACAGGTAAGAACCAAGTTTAACTTCACATCTTTCCGACTGCAAATAAAATACTGATTTTATAGAACAGTTAAAATTTGATTCCATTTCATTTTACCATTTTTCTTTTAAATCCCCTTAATCCCCTTACTGCTCTCCACAACTGCTTTGTGCACGGTTGAAAAATCAGTCACAAAACTTAGGCTAACAAGTTAACACTTTTTGCCATCTCAAAACTTTAGTTTGCAAGATGAAACTCCCAAAACAATTTGCCTATATAACCTATTTTATGGTTTTCTAGATTTAAAGTAACAACTGTAATCTTTTCCTTGGAATTCCCAATTTAATTCCCAGCTTGAAGGTTCTACAACTGAAATAATGCTTGTTAACAGGATAGCAATACTAACACTGAAAAGACCAAATGGACTTGACTTTATAAAAATAACGATTCAAATTCATTCAAACAATGCTGCAGCCTAAGAGCATGGCGCACTGAGGAAGTAAAGCTGGACAACACCGTGATTTACTAACTGCTGCAATTCACTTGTACACCATTGCCACTAACAAATCACAACAGTATCCTGATAAAAGAATACAGTTCAAAACCTACACTTTGGCAGCATTCATAAAACTACTACCAAAAAGTATCTTAAACAAGAAAAATCTATGGAAAGCGATGTTGCTTAGCAACCAACCTCTCGTTGCTAGGATGCACTCTTTTTAACAAGCCATCATGAATGCTAGCAGAGTGCAAGAATAATTTGGTATGAACAAAGCCTATGAAAAAAAGACGGGGACTTAAGTGCGTCTGGTATACCCTTAGAGAACAATGCTGCTGCCAAACCAATCTGGAAGCTCCGACTTCATTGTTCCATAAACCATGCAATCTGCTCTGACTGGAGGAAGTATATTTAACGGGCAACACTTTTAGAACGGACTGGAAAGTTTAGGTTGGCTCATTTATAGCAATACTGGTACACTGAGATAATGAGCCACTCATCAGCCCTGTGTACTGTGAAATACTGCTTACATGATGAAAATGACACTATTTGGAAGCAACTATCACTTGTTTCTATTTAATGCACTCATGACTGAGATGCAAATATTTTTCATTTGACCTACACCAGACATAGGTAAGAGGCAGACCACGTGAAATGAAGGTTGCTTAAAAATACTGTTTTGCTAGATGTCACTATACAGTAATGTGAATATACATGCTTTCTATTTCTTTTTTTAATGCATTTAGAATATTGGCTTCAATGCTAGTGTGGACAATGAAGTCATGAAAATATGGATGCTTTAGTCTCATAAACACATTTGAAGAACTTCTGAACTAATCCAGTTAATCACAATGGTTCTTCTTCTGAAAAAGCTATCTAAAGACAGGCTATGTACTGTCAGTTATCAAAATGAGAAAAAAGATAAAAGGCCACCACTTTTGAGGTTATTGTAAAGAAAAACTATATGCTTTTACTGAAACATGTCCTGTACATGTTAAGCAGCAACCAAGTTCCACTGTTACCAGTAGGACTTAACCGGTAACAAACGGAGTTACTTCTCAGCACCTTCAATAAATATAAGACTTAATGATACCTTGACTATTTTCTAATTTACATAAGAAATTGGCATGTACCTCTCTATTAGCCACTGAGAAGCAATACTGCATGGCACTTAGGAGACTGCACTGAGGTGAGATAAAACTGCCCATACATTGAAAAATTGGCCATTATGTGCATTGAGACAAACTTATTGAGATATACTGACTTCTTATCTGCATCTTTATTCAGGTATAATTAAAAACTGCATGTGACTAAATCTCTGGGACAAGACAATAATCCAATATACTTAACATTCCTCATCTAGAATCGCATCATCATATAGAAATTGTATATCATAAACGCCTAGCTTTTTGTCGTTTAATTCACTCCAATCTCAGTAGTATTCCTCTTCACTAATCACGAACATTAAGAATGTCATTAGAACATTAGTAAATGAGGCGTTCTGCAGGGAAACCACCTCTTAAGATATGCATGAATTAAGCTGGAATATGGGGAAACAGTTATGAATGGCCAAGTGGGTGCAATAATGTAAATCAGAATAATGAATATGTAATAAATATCTACTGCAGGACTTTTTATGTATTTAATTACTATTGTATTTCGGAGAGTGATGCAGACAACAGCTCTGACACTAACAAAGGAAGGATGTCCCATTGAACAGATTGGTTAATGCTCTGGGGCAACAGATGTCTACTGGAACGGCAGGAGATCAGCAACTGGTGGCCTGCCCATCTTCTGAAAACTTTCAATAGACTTATGCATATGTTCACACAATAGGGCATGTGGCAGAAATGCAAACCTCTTTTTAACCCTTTTAGGGTTGTCTCTTTTTCCTTCCCACCGAAACAGGGACTCCCCCACCCCCTTTCTTTTAGTTGAATTTTGGCACTGGCTCAAGGAGCAAACATTATGTTATTCTTCAGCTTTACAGTTAGACCTCAAATGGAAAACAGAATATACAGGAAATCAAAAGCTCCAAAATAATGAAACAATAAATGGGAACGCATAAAAAGGGCACTGAAATCACGGCTAACATGCCCTCTGATTTCATTTATGCAGTCCCACAAAGCTGATAATAAAATCCAAGCTTTAAATACAGCCACATGAAGTTCGTCCTAGGTTTGAATGTTTTTATCAAACAAAACCAGAATTTATCAAACAAAACCACTATTTCTTGGGTCTCACATATGCTGAACTCAGGTTGTCAAATGCTACTAATTAAAAAAACCTATCTGGCTGTGATGAAAATTTCTGACTGCTCAGTAGCTACATATCCAAGTTGCTATAATGAAGCACTTTTTGCTTCACTGGTTTTTTTTAAAGGGGAGATTACACTGTTTATAGTTTCTTTTAAAAAATCTGGCCTGTATAATACTTCCCTCATTTGGACGGAAGATGAACATCTAGGTAGGCTAATTTTTTTTTTAAAAAATAAATGTTTAATCTTCGACAAAGACAAGTTCAAATACTTACAATAACAGGAAAGCACACAGATTTGGGGGTATTTGTAGTAGTTCCAGAAGCAACTCCTTTACCAGATCTTAGCTGCAAACTTCCAGGCAGGCAAGCAGAACAATGAATGGTTGACCAGATGGAATAGCAGTGTCTTTGCTTAACCTATTACTGAGCAGACCAACAACCAATCACGGGCCAGAAGAGGCTGACAATTAATTGGCCAGGCAGATGCAACCTCTCCACCCTGCATCAGGTTTGTAGGTTTCTAAGAGAAGCAAGTTGATGTCATTCTCAGGGCTCTGCCCCAGGCAGCATGTCTATTAACGAGGGGTGTGCAACAACAATAGGCCTTACAAAAGAGACTAGCAGGCAGCTGCTGTATGAGAGCCAGAGTCATTAGGGAGCAGGCTGCCAACAAGAAACACCTGGCCTGGGCAGACTTCAGCTTTTCTTCATTGTTTCTAGTTCATGAAACAAAGAAAGGGAATTATTTCTAAGTAGTAAAAGTTGCAAGGTTCGACCAGGGGGACTCGGAACAACAAAAAAGCATAACTCTGCCATAAAGAACATTTCACATCCAACAGGCAGAAAGTACAGCAGCGAAACGGTGGCACAGATTATACCTGCATTTTTTCACCTTCCAAAGGACAGACTATAAAGGGTGGCGGTGAGAAGCACATTGGCACGAAGCCACACGATGCTGCGGTCACAAAAAATGTTCAAATGACTGTGGGTTTCCTTAGAAGCCTGCAGAACTTCTGTTCACACGCTGCAATGGACTTTAGGCTGGCATACTTCTGAGTAGCAATGGAATCAGGAAGTGTCAGATGACAATTTAAGATTAAAACTGCAATCCTGCTCTTGGGAAATGTCTAACAGCGTGTGGAACAAAAGCAAGAAACACTGAAGAGCTATGACAACTGTAAGAAAAACAAGGGACTTGCTTCTTAGCTCTTTTAAAAGTTAGTTTGTTGTATCCAAAGGCTCTCTGAAAAAGAAGTTGCTGGCTTTTCGTATTGCCTTCTACGCTACTTCAAGGGCCGTCAAACAATCTGGACCACTGGAGGTGTGGTGACTAAATGGAACTGGCAAAAATTGCCTTCCTGGCCCTTCCATTGACAGAAGCCTCTTCTGGATGAAAATGCATTCTACAATGGCACATATACCGCTATGTCTGTAAGAAAACTGTACTTATTGATCAAAGCAGCCCTGTGCACGGGTTGTTTTGGTAACCACTAATTCATTGTTCAAAACTTCTAATCATTTAAACATGCAAAAGTATAAACTTATGATCTATGAAGTCAGATCATTCTTGCATTTTTAATAAACACTATTATTCCTTTAAGTGGAAAAACACAGTTCCAAAAGAACCCCTGTACTTCTCACAAACTAAACTCTTATAATGGATAAGAGGGTGTACTCTCCCAAAATTCTACTGATAAATTTTTGAAAACTGTAGGAAAACAGTTTTCCTATTATTTTACTTATTCTAGCTGGCATAGGAGATCTACAAGGGAACAGAATATTTAAATGAGCAAGATAAATAGTTTAATGTAAAATTTACTAAATCAAAGAAAGGTCAGAATGAGAACATGAACATCCATGCAGTGTGAGCCCAAGGACTGGAATCCTGTAACCTGCCCTGAGCCCTTTGAGAATAGCTGGGACAAAAATACAAACAAATATATAGGTTTTTTCCCCTATGCATCTTTTTACAGACATGTAGGCACTACTGTACTGAATCTTTCTGTTTAATGTTGCTAGCAGCCAGACAGACCCATTGAAATTACCCTAACACATAAGACCTATATTGTATTTTAAGTGACCCATTAAGAACTGTATTATTCTAAGGCTGTCATTACTCTACCGAAATTTTCAATCAGAAAAAAAGAGGAATCCTCTCTGTAATTTCTGCCACTGTGGATACAAAGGATAAGAAAAAACCCTACCTCCAAACCACAGCAGGGCGTCTGATCACCGGCACTGGATTAAGCTTCTTTGCAAACAGCAAATAAAGGCAGTGATCTGAAAAAGCTAATCAGTCCCTGCTGTGGTATTTAGACTACCTCAGTTACTGGTATAGGATAATGTTAAGCGTATTAAAAACATCTGTAGGTGAAATGAGGGATCCCTGTCTGTTTTACCCAATTGTAAGCACTATGGTAAAGGTAAAGAAGCATACTGCTGGTGCATCTTTTTCAGAAAACAGTGCATTTATGTCTTTGTTGGAAATTTCAATGAAATGCAAGGTGTAAAGTCTCAAAATAAACGGCAAAACTTTTTGTGCGGAAGTTTTGGCATATGTAAAGAAAATATGGAGCAAAAACATCAAAATTACTCATTTCTTGACATTTTTAGAATTTACCAGACTTTAGGATAATGGGAAAACCTGCACATCAGTGCATGTGAATTTGTCAGAATTTGTGTTCATTTTTTCATGTCAGAATTTGCAACTGGGAACTTTTAGCTAAGGCCCATGGGAGATTCAGACCAAAATAGAAGACAGCCCCGCCCCAAACCCTGTAATTTAGCACTTGGTTGTAAAAGTCATATAACTGAAAAGGTATCTTAGACCAAAAAGCTTTAATGCTGTATTCTGTAATATGCCCTAACAATCTTTAATGCAAACAACACTTTTCCGAGTTTTGATCTTCACAAATAATGGAAGTCACTTCCAGTTTTGTTCAAACCTGAAAATGCAAGGCATGCCAACACAGATTTCTGTGACAGCAGGGCCAGAAACGTATTAACAATTACAAATTTCAAGATGTCTGTTGCCTAACTACAAGCATTATCTGCATATCTCATTAATCTAGCAGTGCCTGAACTTCCCTGATCTGAGTTGCAATTAGCACCTACTTTTTGCAAAAGGCCTCAGAAAAAGTTCAGCTTTTTTGCAGGAGTTTTCATATTAAAGATGTGCACTAAATGTAGAATGCAGTTTGATTTAGCACAGAATTGGTCAAAACAGTCAATTCATGTATAAACCAAATCAGGCCTTGTTCACGGATGCCTTGAGCCAAACTGGACCACCATGCAAGCGATAGTTTTTGGTTGGCCAGAGTGCGAGGGGGCCAAACACAGGCTTGTAAACTCAAAAGACTGCAAGGGCAATCTAATCATCCTGGTCTAAAGATCACCACAGCAACTTAGCCAGAGAAGGATAAACTACTACAATGATGCCTTGATGGTCTAAATCAGGTTCTGTAATAATGCAAAAGAACATAAGAGAAGGCCACAGCCCATCTAGTCCAGCATCCTATCTCACATAGTGGCCCACCAGTTCATTCTCTGTATTCTCAAGCAACAAGACAAAAGCAAAACCTCTACTTGCTCTTGAACCCCTGCAAATAGCCTTTAGAATAATCTTGCCTGACTCTCTGACCTGGAGGCATTATCTAGGTACCCATCCAGGCCAGTTTCTTTCACCACCTCTTCCAGTAGTGATTTCCACGGACCAGTGATCCTCTAGGTGAAAAAATATTTCCCTTTATTGGTCCTAACTCTCCTGTCCATCAGCCTCAAAGAGTGCCCCCTGGTTCTAGTGCTGCTGTGCGCTAGAGAAAAGAACTTTTCTGTAGCTACCTTTTCCATGCATGATTTGATATACTTCTATCTGCTTGGAGCCATGTGTGAGGTGCTCTAGGGCCTATTTGCACTAGGCTTTATTCTGGAATTTATCCTGGAATAGGGGCCTGCTCTCCACATGCTACTGTAGGTTACAGCAGGCCCCAGGTGAGGCCTTCCAGAGTCTGCATTAGCATGTGGACCACACACCCCTATCCTGAGATATACCCCCGAAAAAGGCCAAGTGCGAACAGGCCCCTTGTTTCTATCCCGCCTCCCTGCAGCTATCCCAAGCCCTGAGGAGATCCACCTGTGGCTGGAGACTGGACCAGTAGTTTGGAAGCCATCTGGTGGAGAAGTTCTGCACCGGCACAGCTTTGGAAGCAACAGCTTTGTTGTCACTACAATCTGCCATCACTTAATTGTATGGTTGAAATAACAAAATAAAAACAGAGATTAAATTGGTAACATAAGCAGCATTACCATGAGATTTAAATTTTCAGACTGAGTCATTGTGAGCCAGTTTGGTCTAGTGGTTAGAAAACTGGACTCTTACCTGGGAATACTGAGTTTGATTCTGTACCCCTCCATGAAGTCAGCAGGGTGCCTTGGGCTAGTCACAGCTCTCTTTCTGAGCTCCCACAGCCCTACTTACCTCACACAGTGTCAATTGTGGGGAGAGGAGCAGTATCTTTAAATGGGTGAGAAAAGCAGGGCATAAAAGCCTCTTCTTATTCTTCCTCTTCAAGGAATATCAATCATAAATCATTTCTGTATTCATGGGATGCTGCTACATGAAAATAAGATGTTATCTGATTTGGGCTTGCTGTCCTGATGCTCAGGCTCCCAGTGCATTTTCTGATGAATCAGGCTGGTATTTTTGCCACAGTAGGCTTTTCTGGCTGTGAAACCCGGCCGCCAGGAGCTATGCCCCTGGAAAACTTTGATTCTGGGCTTGTGCAGACAGCCCTTGAATCTACAGCATATGGATCTATAGATCTATATGGATCTATAGCATATTCCTGAGCTTGACTATCTTATGTGGTTGTCAGAGGGATAGAACAGAGATGAAGAGAATGCTGTACCTTGCCTCAGCTCTTCCAAGGAAATGCAGAATATAAATACTATAAATGCAATAAATGCAATAAATAAATAAATCCTAACTTATTGACACATTTTCTTCAAATCATTTATTTCTGAAGTCTTCCTAGAATAAGTCACAACATTGCCCAAACGTGTTGCCTTGCTCCAGGATAAATGTATTAAATCATGAAGTCAGGGAAAACATTCATGTTTTTAACTAGGCTTTGTAATGGGAGCAGCCAAAGCAACAAAGAACCTTAAGCTGCAAACAATGTGGTTCCCTTGTCACACTGAAGACAGAGTATAATGGCATTACCAGAAAGTACACAGAGCAGATGAACAAAGGCTTCTGGTTTTGCACCAAAGCCTTCTGATCCAGCAACTGAGTGGCACAGGCATTATCCACTGCTGTATTTTAAGTACATTGAAGAAATTAAAGAGGTTACTATGAGAGGTTTTTAAAAACTGTCTTATGGCAATATTATAGGTGTCTGAGAAACCAGTGTCCCTTCAATCGCATACTGCAGTGAATGTTAAATGTAATTAATCATTCGATTATGATGATGAAGCTGTACCAGTTTATGAAATTTCCAAGAACGGCTGGTTAGATACCCTAGAAGGGGAGCATAGAGTGCTGGGAGTTGCCTTTCAGGAGGAACATCTAGAGCAGAGTTTCCCTAACTGTGGGTCGGGACCCACCTCTAGGAAATTTAACCGTATTTGAAATAACTTTTTTGATGTAATTATTTAAGTAATAAAAAAATTGTATTAAAACTTTGTTATTTGAAAAATCCTTTATTCATATTGGTAACGGTTAAATTTCCTAGAGGTGGGTCCTGAGTTGGTAAACTTATATTAGATGGGTCGTAGCGCAGACAACTTTGGGAACCACTGATCTAGAGCAGTGATGTCAAAGATACGGCCCGCGGGACAAATCAATACGGCCCGCGATCGCCGCGCCCCTCGCCGCCTCCGCCTCCCCAGCCTCTCCCCAGCATGGTTTCGCCTCGCCGTCCTGAGCGGGCGGGCGGGCGGCTGACAACAGGCGGGCGGGCGCGTCTCCTCAGCCTTGCCGCCTGCAGCCGTAACGCCCCCAACCCCTGCTGCCCCGCCGCCTGGAGGAGGAGCGGCAGCGGTGGGGAAGGCGGCTGCGCCCGGCAGGTACTGAGGGAGGGAGGAGGGCACGCTGGGTGGGCCTGGACGCTGCCTCATCCGTCGCCATCGTTATTATTATTAATTCGGTTATTTCCTTGGGCACTCACACACCCCAAATGCAGAGTCTGAGGGCGGGAGGGAAAAGATGGAAAATGTCCCCATGGAAAGGAAGGACGAGAAGTGGCTGGAAGGGAGGAAGGAGGAAGGGAAGGAGGAAGAAAGAAGGAGGAAACGAGGGAGAGAGGGAGGAAGGAAGGGAAGGAAGGAAGGAGGAAAGATGGGAAGGAGGAAGGGAAGGAGGGAGGAAGGAAGGAAAGGAGGGAGGGAGGGAAGGAGGAGGGAGAGAGGAAGGAAGGAAGGAAAGAGGAAGGAGGCTCCTTGCCTAGTCACAGGCTGAGGGATAAAGCTGCCACCACCATCATAGTCCTGTTCTTGTTATCCCGGTATTACTACTGTTATTGCTGCTATCATTCCGTTATTTTCACTTTTATTAGTAGCGTTGTTATTACTATTGCTGTTATTAAGGTGTATCTTTCAGACTGGGGTGGGGGGACCGGAGCACTTCTAAGGCCATTTGCTGGGATTCAAGAGCAGGAAAGGGTTTGTCCTGTGTGAGACCTGATATGTAAGAGGCTGCATTCACACCTAAGTTTCAATCCAGTTTCAGGCCACTTTACGAGTGAAAGAAATGTTTTCCACAGTGCTTGCATTCATATGGTTTCTCTCCTGTGTGAGATCTGAAGTGTGCAGTGAGATATGCTGACTAGCTGAAGGAACTAGTATTAAGATTTTAACAACCGTATATTATATACTTTATAATTAAATAAATAAAATGTTACTGTTATAATAATTCAGTACATTTTTCTTTTTTGAATCCGGCCCTCGTACAAATTCTAAATTTAATATGTGGCCCTCCGCAAAATTGAGTTTGACACCTCTGATCTAGAGGATCACATTTTGAGAACCACTGTTCTAGCTATCATAGTTTGCATATTTTTGCTGTTAATGGTACAAAGCATTTACAATCTATCTAAACATATGGTATGAAAAATTGCTGATACTTCTAAACATACCGGGCCTTTCTCATTAAATAAGGAAAAACACGCACACGTTTTACGTAAATGAAGTTTTTCCATTAAGGGAAATAGAAGCATACTGGCAAGGTACAGCATCTTCAACACATACTCAAACACACAGTAAATAACATAGGGAAATACCTGACCCTCATGATATAGTAATAGGTAGCAAGCTAGGGCCTATTCGCACTTGGCCTTTTTCTGGAGTATATCTCAGGATAGGGGTCTGTGGTCCACATGCTAATGCAGACTCTGGCAGACCTCACTTTGGGCCTGCTGAAGCCTGCACTAGCATATGGACAGCAAGTCCCTATTCCAGGATATATTCCAGAATAAAGCCAAGTGCGAATAGGCCCCTAGTCTACTATTGACAAATACTGCACTTATCTTTTATAACCCAGTAATTTAAACACACACCCTCCCCCTCACTCTTTCTGATTCTAAACCTGACATTATGGATAGATTAAATGGATGCTTATCATTTGCCAGCAGCGATTACCTTTCACATATACCCAACTCTTCCTTCCCTGCACAGCTGGTATCAAAATCTCACCTCTACATTCTCCAAGCACTACAGGGAACCTGGATAAGAGACAGGCATTTTCTCTGTCTTTGTATACATTCAGGGATGCAAGCCATATTTTGTTGGCTCCTTCCTGCAAGAGCTTATCTTCTGAACTGTATAAAAACTCAGAAGGGGGAAGAGAATATTTTTCTCTTCTTCCTCATGCCTAGTTACATAGGCAAAAAAAAAAAAGAAAGAAAAAAAAGCCTAATTTATTAGATCCATACTACCCTCAGAGCACCATTTTTACAACATCAACTTGCTACACCCTAGCTTAAGTATTTATTTTTACAGCAATTTTAGGACTGGGTTAAAATCTCAGTTCATTAGGACAGATCTGATTTATCCACAAATATACCACTGTTAAATGGTTTCAGATAATGCCCTCACATTTCTCAGTGTGCCTTTAATCTATATCTGGAAAAACCCAAATCTTGCTCTGAGTTGCTTGGTATTCAAACGTCCAACAAATTTAATATTTCATATCCTAAGCCTCCTCTCTCCATGTGGCTGAAGGGCAACTGCTATTCGGAAGTAAAATCTAGCAACTTGTTAAAGCTCTGTGCATATTATTATATCTATACACATTTATCATTCTTCATCAATTCTCACTGCCTAATGTTTTGCCCTAATGATCTCAAATAGCCACTGCTGAACATTTCTCTAAAATTATTTCTCTTTAAATAGTCTACTATGCTCTTAAAGATACATAGGAAGAATATAACAAAATATATGGTAATACATGGTATCACTGCCCCCATACTCAAAAGCTGAAGGGGTAGGGTGCCTACAGATGAAAAGATCTTCTGTGTGACACACCCCTTCTGAGATACATGAAGCACCAATCTCCATATACATTCAGGAAGCTGGTAAAGATGCATTTCTTTGTCTGCGCCTTCGTCTAAAGAGCTGCTTCTCTTACTGCTCTTCTGTGTATTTTGTTTTTATGTTTAATTGTTGTAACCCACTTTGAAAGTAAATAAATGAATACAATCTAAAAAAAAATGGAGAAAACCATTTCACACATAGAAGGGAAGCTACTTATGATACCTAAATTTTACATACAGTAATTGGCTCTGCAAACTCAGCTTCTTACAATGTTATTATGCTTCTTATAGAAGCCAGGGCTGATTGCCTTAGGAGAAAGACTAATACCGTCCTCTCCTTTTATCTAACTTCCTTTCTCCATACTGTGCAGGAAACTAAATTCTCTGTGATCTCAGCTTTCATCAACAGGCCCTGAGGCAAAACCACACTAGATTCACTGCTACAATCATAGGCTAGTTGGGAAGAAGTGAAAAGCAACTTCTTATTCATGGCACTGAAATTTACGCTTACAATAAGCTAAGGGATCAAGTCCATAAAGTTATTAGTTTAATAAAGGAATCAGTATTAAAAATTTTCTTACTTTTAAAAAAATTAGAACCTCTTTTAGTTAGAGAAACTGAAAAAACACTTAATACATATTTTTGAAAACAAACTTTATCGGCTTTATAAAAAACTAACTTTAACCTGAAACATTTGATGAAATCATTAATAATTTTTTAAAAATCAACAAGGATTTACAACAGTGAAACATTAACCAACATTAACTTTTAAACATATATTATTCACAAAGTAGATTACAAAGAAAGATTTCAACTTAAAGGAATACAGTTCAGAATATACTAATTATAAAATTGCTGATTGTATAGATGACAGTGAAAGGAGAGTGTCAACTTCTGATCTACTCCGTTCTGAGATCAAGGGGGACCAAACCTCCAAGAAGGAAAGTCTGGGGGCTAGACCTAACATCAGTTGATTCTGGTAAGTAATAAGTTCTTGTCTAGCAAGTTCCCATAATGTGCTGTACCAAATATCTATATTTAAGCCTTTAGTATTTGGCTGCGTATAAACAGAAATTCAAAAGGAGTTTATTACTAATTTGAACATCATAATCCTTATAGAAATGTAATAGGGCTAGTTCTGGTGTAAATTCTATGTTTTCATCATATGTGTTCTTAAAAGTAACTCTTAAAAGGGTTTATTTTTTCCCTCTGCTCTGAGATTATCAAGAAAAAAATGACACATAATATTACGGTAAGATTCTGCTACCTCTGGGCCAGGAAATGATGCAACTGAAGAGGGAGCTGTTTGAGAAAAATAATGTTATAGTTTGGTCCCTTCTCTGTGCCACACTTTCCCTCCATCTTATTTTTCTTTATCCCAATAGCTGATTGCAAAGTGAGGGAAGTTAGAACAGCTCCAGGCTGATATTAAATAAGAGGATTCAAGGTCGACTGTCCTGCACTGCCATAATGCATCTTTTCAGGGGCTAGCAGTGACTACTAACAGCAAAATAAATACACTAAATAACCAAGAGCTGCATATACACACTTTAGACGTAGCCTCAAGACAAATACAGCTCTCTCCATTCCTTCCTAATTGCTTCCAGCCAGCCAAATAGTGGATCAATATTATTTGGCCATTGTATCTCTTTAAAAATGCCCCCGTCTTTCAACCTAACGTACCTTAAAAAGCTGCTGTGGGGATAATAAGGGAAATAAAAAGTAATATTCCGTTCCTCATCTTAGAGCTTATATGTTACTTAAAACATTTCTACGCTGTTTCTTCATTTTGAACAATCAGAGCTGTGTACTGTAAATGGCGAAAAATTAAAACACTGATCATGAAACAGACACATTCACACCAGGAATGCCTGGGTAGATTAGTGGATCCAGTTAATCCGAATCCACTGGTCTGGATGTGAGCCAGGTAAGTGCAGTCATTTAGGGCCTTATACTCTGAGCATAAATGCTTCAGTCTGACCTAGTAACTGACTGGCAATCAATGCAACTGCTTAAGCACAGGCGTGATGTGTGCTTGAACCACCACAGCCCTCAATAGCTTTCCTGCCCCATTTTGCAACAGTTTTTGCAAGAATAAGAACATAAGAGAAGCCTTGCTGGATCAGGCCACAGCCCATCCAGTCCAGCATCCCGTCGCACACAGCGGCCCACCAAATGCTCATGGGCATCTCAAGCAGAGACAAGGACAAACTTTCTCCTGCTCTCGAGTCCCAGCAGATGGCCCTAGAAGCGCCCCATTTCCTCCCCCCCCCCTCAGCCTGAAAGATGCACCTAGGCATTCGTTCTAGTAGCCATTGATACATCTGTCATCCATAAATTTGTCTAACCCTACCTTAAAGCCATCCAGACTGGTAGCTGTCACCACCTCTTCTGGCAGCACATTCCATAGGCCGATGACCCTCTGTGTGAAGAAATACTTCCCCCTGTCAGACCTTACGCTCCTACCCATCAGCTTCATAGAGTGCCCCCTGGTTCTAGTGCTGTGCGATAGAGAAAAGAAATTTTCTCTATCCACCTTTTCTATGCCGTGCATAATTTTATATACTTCAATCAGGTCCCCTCTCAAACGCCGTCTCTCCAGACTGAAGAGGCCTAGACGTTGCAGCCTGGTTTCGTAAGGGAGGTGTTCCAGACCCTTAATCATTCTGGTTGCCCTTCTCTGCACCTTCTCTAGTTCCACAATATCCTTTTTGAGGTGTGGTGACCAGAATTGTACACAGTATTCCAAATGTGGCCTCACTATAGATTTATAAAGGGGCAAAATGACACTTGCTGACTTATTTTCTATTCCCTTCCTAATTATTCCCAGCATTGAATTTGCTTTTTTTGCTGCTGCCGCACACTGGGTTGACACCTTCATTGAACTGTCCACCAAAACCCCGAGATCCCTTTCCTGGCGTGTTGCAGAAAGCTCAGACCCCATCAGTTTATAGACGTAATTTGGATTCTTGGCCCCAATGTGCATTACTTTACACTTGTTAAGATTAAAGCACATTTGCCACTTGGTTGCCCACTCACCCAATGCTAAGAGATCCCTCTGGAGCTCTTGGCAATCTCTTTCAGATTTTACTACCCTAAATAATTTAGTATCATCAGCAAACTTTGCTATTTTACTATGTACCCCTTTTTCTAGATCATTGATGAATAAATTAAAAAGCATTGGTCCCAGTACTGAGCCTTGAGGGACCCCACTTTTTACTTCTTTCCACCCTGAGAAATTGCCGTTTACTACTACTCTCTGCTTTCTGCCCTTAAGCCAGTCACAAATCCAGGACAGAACCTGTCCTTTTATTCCATGGCTGGTGAGTTTACTCAGTAGCCTTTGATGTGGGACTTTGTCAAAAGCCTTCTGAAAGTCCAGATAGACAATGTCTACTGGTTCACCTTTATCCACGTGTTTATTGACACTCTCAAAGAATTCCAACAAATTTGTGAGGCATGATTTACCTTTGCAGAAGCCATGCTGGCTTTTGTTCAGCAATGCCTGCTGCTCCATATGCACACTAATTTTGTCTTTAATAATGGTTTCCATCACCTTACACGGAACTGACGTTAAGCTAACTGGTCTGTAGTTGCCTGGATCACCCCTGGATCCTTTTTTGAATATTGGTGTTACATTTGCTACCCTCCAGTCCTCAGGTACGGAGCCTGATGTTAGGGAAAGATTATATATTTTTGCTAGAAGGTCGGCAATTTCGCATTTGAGTTCCTTAAGGACTCTTGGATGAATACCATCTGGTCCCGGTGACTTGTTAACATTTAGTTTATTAAGACATGCCAGGACCTCTTCCTTGGTTATTTCTGTACAGTTTAACTCTTCAGAAAACACAGGCTCAGCTACTGGCATGTGTCTTCTGTCTTCCTCCGTGAATATGGAAGCAAAAAATTCATTTAGTCTCTCTGCAATCTCCGTGTCTTCTTTAATTACCCTTTTCTCTCCTTTACTATCTAGTGGTCCAACTGCTCTCCTGGTTGGATTCCTACTTCTGATATACTTAAAGAAGTTCTTGTTATTTCTTTTGATGTTTTTAGCAATGTGCTCCTCTAAATCTTTCTTAGCTTTCCTAATGGCCGTCTTGCATTCGTGTTGCCAGTGTCTATGTTCCCTCCTGTTCTCCTCATTTGGACAAGCCTTCCATTTCCTAAATGAACTCTTCTTGTTTTTAATGACTTCATCTACTGCATTTGTGAGCCACATTGGTTTCTTCTTGGACCTAGAAGTCCCCTTTCTTCTTTTAGGAATGCATGGTGCACAATAAGTGCAAAATACTCATAATCAGCATTACCAGTTCTTTAAAAATGAGCCACAGTTGTTAAAGGTTTGTACTGAAGCTTTCACTAACCTGGTTCCCTTACAGTTGCTTTGGCATACAACTCCCATCAGTTTCTATCAACACAGCCATGTTAGAAGGCAGTAGGCTGGACGGGTTCTCCTCTTGAACAATCTTCTCTGATTTCTCAGGCTAAACACTGCAAAGAAGAAATAATGAGACAAGCAAGCAGCATTTCATAACAGATATGGAAAATACCATACCACAAATATCCCATATTAGTACTATTAAAATCACACTGGTTTGTTGGCTTTGTTTGAATACAACTCTGTGCTGATGGATCTTTCTTTGCTCTGACCCATTTCAGGTGGGATCAAAGGAAGATTTGCTGGTAAAAGTCACTGAATACAGGAATAGAGTTACATTTGAGGCTTTAGAAGTTACATTAATTCAAGCCCATTTGTTTCATCACAAGAGTAACCACTAGGATACATGTCTATTCAAAAATAGCTATATTTCAAAATGGGAGTGAATCTGAGTTTAAGACTACCAGAATGACCGAGTACTGAAAAGAAGCCTACAAAACCTAAATTCTCTTCTTGGTCTGCTGGACTGTGTCTGTTCTCAGCAAATTCAGGCATTTACTATTCTTTCAAATACAGTGGTACCTTGACATACGAGTTTAATTCGTTCCGTAACCTTGCTCTTATGTCAAATCGCTCGTATCTCAAAGCAATTTTCCCATTAATCCATTCCAGCTCCCAAAACACCACCTCAGTTGTTTTTGTTATGTACTGTACTGTATTTACATACTCGTATCTCAAATCTTGCTCTCATCTCAAAGCAAAATATCACTCGCTCGGCAGCTTGTATCTCAAAACACTTGTATGTCAGGGCACTTGTATGTCGAGGTACCACTGTAGTATATTTGTATAGTTATAGTTATTAAGTATATGAGATTTTCTGAGCAAGAGCTGCTGCAAATGCATAATGAAATAGTTCACACTATTCACGGTAAAAGCTTGAGATATCAAGTGAAGCATACCCCCAAAATTAAGTCCTCTTCAGTGAATGAGAGTAAAAAGTACACTCAGTAATCCTTATGTAATCAATTTTTACTTCAAGTGGGAAATCTCCTTTGGTATAACTTACATTTAAAGTTTCTGATATCTAGAAATTCTCCCCAATTCAGCCCATATTCAAATCCTACATATGCCACTGCCATTCCAATTTGTTTCCTGAATTTCTGAATCCTGCACTTTTGTGCTGTCTTGCTCGTCTTTGATAACTGTAACTACTTCCTATTGTTTGTTGCTACTCAGTATAGTATTTTTGTCTGCAGGATATATTAGCTTTTGCTACTGCACTTATCTCATGCAATTCTAAGGTTTTCCCTTATTTGCCTAAGTGCACAATGGCTTTTCAATGAATTTGCTCAACTAAATCTCTGGCAGTTCTAGAGTTTTCCTTTTTGCCTTAGTACATTATAGGTTTTCAATGAATTTGCTTGACTAAATTTTATTTCAAGTGTTTTTATTTCAGTATGAAGTTGCTGACTTCCTGTATTTTTTCCCTCCAGGAGTCTTGTGAAATGAGCGATCTCTAGTAACTGGCTTCACTACTTCCCACTTCTTGAGTTTGAAATATTCTTATAGATCTTTTTCTATGCTGTTATTTTTATTGTATAATTATAAAGGATTCATCCTCTAAGGTCTAAACTGTTTCTGGGTATTATTTAACTGAAAAGAGGCTATGACTGAGGTTGTGGCCAGACAACATCTCTCTTTCACTTAGGGTGTTTTTCCACTAGCACTAGAATACCCATTAAGGACCCATTAGGTACATTAATGGGTACTTCTAGTGGTAGTGGAAAAGCACCCTTAAGCAGCAGAACACCTCCTTGACCTCTTTATTGGTGGGCTACTGTGTGCGACAGGATGCTGGACTAGATGGGCTGTGGCCTGATCCAGCAAGGCTTCTCTTATGTTTTATGTACTTCCCCCAGATATCTAGTATTATTACCCCCAACACACACATCCTACCATATTTAGAGATATTTTAATTGTACTGTTTTCGATTTCCCCCCTCTTATTCAGCTGAGTCATTTTCCTGATATTATCTGACTTTTAACTGACTTTTGCCATTATATTTGGAAAGATCAAGAACAATATTAAAATAAGCAGCTATTCAACAGATGTTAAAAAGTGATGATAGTAGACTTGAAACCTTATTGGAATATTTGCTGTCTCTACCAAAAAAACTAATTTCACTTATATACAAAATACTTTCAGAAGACAAAGGTGTATATATGGATCACTACAAAGATCTCTGGGCAACAGATATACACTCCAGCATCACCTCCACACAATGGCAAACAATTTGGTCAAATAAATTTCCATGTGGCAACATATATTATAGTAGAGATTTTTTTTCTTAAAATAATTACTAGGTGGCATGCAACCCCTATTTGGTTAAACCACATTTCATCTGCTCATACAAAAATATGTTGGCATAGCTGCGGGTTACCAGGTACCTATATACACCTCTGGTGGTTCTGTCCTCATATAAACAAATTTTGGATGCAAATAAATCAGGAGATTGCCAAAATATTAGAAATGCATATTGAATTTTCTCCATCCATATTCATATTACATATTTTCCTATTAGAAAATATATCTAAAAATAATGCCCATCTATTACACTTTCTATTATTAGCAGGAAAAAATGTTATAGCCAGAAATTGGAAGAAGTTAGAAACATTAAACATTCAGACCTGGTATAATAAAGTAGTAGAATAAGCAATAAATGAGCTTATTACCTCTCAATACTGCAAATATACAAATAGAAAAGAACGATATGTGTTTCTAGAAGTTTGGAAACCGTTGTTAGACTTCTTAACATATAATGTGAAGGAATTAACATTATCAGAAAATGCCATAAAATTTTTGTTGAAATGATAAAATTATTATATAGTAATACTATAAGATATATATATCCCATGTAAATTATAGTCAGTGCCAATTCAAGATTTATACAACTTCATATCTTACCTGTAACACAACGCAACTTTTGAAATAGTATTGTTTATTAGTTTATTTCAAGATATGGAAATTTGTGCATTAAGTTGTAAATGATAAATACAATTAATAAAAAAGAAAGAACAATATTCTGGCTCTTTTTGATGGTCTCTGCTGAATACCACCAGTATAGTGTTAGCATTAGCTGGAGCTAACCTTTCTGTCTCTTCTGGGACAGGAGCTAGTCAAGTGAGAGATTCAATTAATTTTAGCATGAGATAGTCTTCTTTATTGGCTGCTTTAAATATCTGACCACTGTGTCACACTATAAGCAAGCATAGGAAGTTCCATCTAAACCAGAGGTGTCAAACTCAATTTTGCAGAGGGCCGGATTAAAAAAAAAAAAGTACTGTCAGGGCCCAAGGAGGACGGCGGCATCGGGCGTTGGCCGCGGGCCGTATTAATACAGCCCGTGGGCCGGATGCGGCCCGCGGGCCGTATCTTTGACTGCCTGATCTAAATCTTACAATGTCTTTGTAGTCTCTCTGAGGACTCATCTCTGCCTGAGAGTGTCTTGGGCTACATCTTGAAGAATTATTTTTGAGTCTTTCCAGATTAGATTTCTAGTGGCTCTTAAAGTCTTAAATCTGATTTTTGAGAGACAAGTTTTCAAATGCTATTATGTTCTGTGTAGGTACAGGGAGGTGCTGCAATGCATTCTTTGGATATCTCATTTTGTTGCCCGCGTCTCAGGCATGATTTCAGACCACCACTGTATGGGTTTTTCAATCAGGTCAGTGCCTTCAGCCCATGTGTGTGCAGTTCTCAAGGTCTGCCATTGCCATTTGCTGTCTTTTCACCTCAACATTTAGGTCTTTTATTTTTTGTGAGTTGTGGTTTGCAGAGTTGGGTATCATCAAAGCTGTGCACTGTATCTCTTCAAGAGACTCAGCAATCATATTCACTGACTTCTCAACAGTTCCACTTTTGGAGTCTAGCCTCAGTTCTTGCTCTTTATTTGAAGTTTCCCATTCTTTTATTAGACTTTGCTGTAGTTGCTCAAATTGAGCTTATAGAGCTATTTTGCCTCAAGCAGTAATATTCTCATTGGACTGATTCTGTGCTAATTTTGTTGTCCTGTCTTCTCCTCCAACACCATTTTGTGGCTTTGTGCAATCCGCACTGTACCAGGGATGTTTTTGTTTCTAGATTTATCCCATGTTGAGTGATTTCCTTACTGCTTTTCCACATGTGTGTGTGCGTTCTGGAGCTGGGGGGTACATTTCAGCTTGCTTACTCACTATCTATTTTTGAGCTATTTTTTACTTCAGTACAGAGCACATGAATTGGACCAATTGCTACCGTATTTTTCTATATTTTGGGGAGAAGCCTTCACATTTAAGAGCTTTCAGCTGCGAAGAGATAAGCTAATCATTTAGTACTTCAGTTGTTTTATCAAGATTTTTAAAGTACTTATCAGCAAAAGCTCAGACTTTCTTGCTTCACAGGCAAATGAACTACATGCAAATGAATATTAGATTTAGCAAGATATATGTGCAAATATAGTATATGCCTGCCATTCGTTCCATATAACTCTTAAGAGTGCCTCCAGACATCACAAAATCTGTGAATTCCCTCTGCAACTCCTGCCTGTCCAAGAGAGGGAATTGCGGAGGGAATTCACGGCCACTTCCTGTTGGACAGGAAGCTCATAAGCTGCAGAGGGAATATGCAGCCACTTCCTGTTGGACAGCCAGGAAACTTCAGTGGCCCACAGAATTGCCACAGCATCCCTGGAAATTCTGGACTAAAAAGATGCTGATTAATCAGCAGCTTTTTACATCATGGGGGGATGTTGGGGGGGGCATATTGCTGGCGCTCAAACTGCAGATTCCCTCCACAGATTTCCTCATGTCTGAAGGCACCATTAGATGTTGAGCAAAAAAAAGTTCCTAGGTGAACTGTGGTTGTGTGAATTCTGATCCAGCCTTAGGGATCAAACTCTCTCTGGCCCATTTCTGGGGCAGTTTCTCCTCCCTCTTTTTCAATGTTAATCATGTATTTGCAAAACATTGCCTGTGTACCAGTGTGAACCACCAGGAACAAAATAAGCTTTATGATACAAGTTTTCAAAATTATTTCAAGCTGCAATGCCAGAATTTAATTTATAACAGAACAGCACTATGCACATGTACACAGATGGTGCCATCAGTGCTCAGCAGGATACAGAGGTGGGATTCCCACCCCCCATGTCTGCATCTTTCATATAGAACACTGATCTCTAAAACATTTTGAGGCCCCTTAGGGCCTCTATTGGTAACACCTGCTGCCATCTACTTTTACCTGCTAACCAAGTATCTGGAAGCATGAGCCACTAAAGTGATTAACCTTCCTAAAACAAGTTGATACGTTGTATTGGCAGTTTATTTGGAAGTCTTTAGAATGTAAGAACATTCCTGATTACTTGGGCCACAGCTCATCTAATCCTGCCTCACACAGTGGTTCACTAATTGTTCCTATGCATCTCAAGCAGAGGACAAAGGCAAAAACTTTACGCACCCTCAATTCCTGCAAGTGCACTTTAGAGGCATCCTATCTGTCTATCTGTAGTAGCCACTGACACACCTATCTTCCATTTGCTGTCACAAATCTTCCGGTAGTAAAAGTCTTGGAAGCATGCATGGGCCTGTCATCTGTGGACAGTTCTTGAGTTGTGATGCTGTGTTGCCATTGTCACAACATGTGTAGAAACAGCCTTTGTGTTAACTGTGACATGTCTGTATATTAATAAGTTTGAAGCTGAACCTGCTTTAGTTACATAATGTTTCATAATCTTGACCCAAGAGATGGCAAGCTACTCTAGGAAAGTACAAACTGCCTCATGCATTTTCAGCTACCTATAAGGGCTCTATCTATTAGAAAGTGTCTATGACGTATGTTCCATCAAAACATACATACACTGACACATAGAAGTTTACTTCGACATTTATTTTGTTTTTAAAGTGCTATGCTTGTGGGAAAATATGTAGGAAAGCAAACAATAGAAAGGCTAGTAATAAAATGATTTTGCAAGGCATAATAACTATCAGGCCTTTCAAATATACAAAGCAGCATGTAACTATAAAATCTTAGACTTATGTACTTGGAGAGTAAGGTTTCTTATTTCTCTGTCTCTGAAAACATTCACATTTCCTCATGGTCAGCTTTCAACCAATGTTTTGCCTTTACTTTGCTAGTCACAGAACTAGAATGCTTTCAGTAAAAATTTATGCTATGCTACAATTAAGAAAAGCAAAAACAACCCCCCCCCCCAACATTTCACTAAGTTATTAAAATATTACTGAATGTATTTATTTCTCAGGGTTGAAAATGAAGTTTTTGGTACTACCAAACACAAGAATACTGTATAGAAAACTGGTTTAATGTTTTTCCAAAGAGTTTTCTAATTAAATCTGCAATATATAGTTCGGTGCTTCCTATTTTGAGTGAAAGCAAATATTTCAACATATGGAAACATCAGAATTTCTGCTTCTTATTTTAAGCCCCGTGTATTCTCAAAAGTACTACACAACTCCTGCTCTCAATTTACGGAGAAGCCTTGAAGAGGTACAACCACCTATAAACTGAAGTCCTATTCTATAGATGCACATCTGTTGCACAAATGCACTGCATCAACTCGATGTCACCCACCAATTTTCCATCCTCACCTTCCTTAAAATAACAAATTAAGCTTTCTTATGAATTAATACAAATGATAGCAAGTGAAAATTCAAATATTTATCTGAAGATTTTCAACAGAATAATGCTATTCAACCTAAAATTAGTAAAACGAATTGAGTTTTCTTGACACAGTATAGCATGTGCTTTTGCTTGGAAAACCATATTTATTCTACCAAATAACTGTTTAAAAAACACATCACACGGGAACAGAAACAAAATGTTTAACACAAATTTTTAGAAGTGCTTCTGAAGGCCATGCCTTTCTGGCTGCTGCACTTGTACAGAAAACATTGTTAAAAATATCTTAATTCCCAATTACATTATGCTAATAGTATCCCATTAAAAACACTTCATTTTAAAGCATTTCAGTAAATGGCAGACCAATTGCCATCAGTCTTTGCTAACTCGGGGTATTGAACACTGCTACTGGGTTTTCCCCTTCCTTAGCACTGGTATGATGGATTTACATATTCATTATGCACGTAACAGCACATTTCAAAGCCATTTGGGGACCCTTCTTTCCACATCTTAAATGTGTTCATCAGGGCAAACAGACCACCATACTGATTTTTAGCATCTCATTACTTGAACCTCATCACACTGAACTTCAAGAATCACATTGTTAGAACACCCAAGTTTTATGATGCCATTTGGAAAATACTGTCTAGATTATGCATCTGAATTTTTCTGTAGGAACAGTCCATAATTCAAGAGGAAATAAAGTACTTGATACAATTTTGCTGAAGCTGAAGTTTAGGCAAAATACATTTGTTTGTTTTTCAGTTTTTCAGAATTTGACATTTTACTGCAACTAAAAAATGCATACAAGAAAAAAATTCCCCTCATAATGAGGATAATGCCCAGTACAATTTGACTTAACAGTGGAGGGCAGCCAAGTTTCTGACTTTATTTCAAAGTTTAAGGCAGAAAGCACACTTCCAAGACATCAGGTTTGTACTCTCACATGTCTTCCACCCATCTCAATCTAGCAACAGACATTCTATACATCAAAGGGAAAGATGAGACTTTGTCATCAGTTCTGGTCAATGTGAAGTAACTCTCTTCTCCAATATTTCCCATTCCAATGGATAATTATGGAAACAGATTTTTTTTTCTTCCACCCAATCACTTTTCCTTGTGGAAAATGTATTTTACATTAAGAACCTGAATGCAGGAACTGTTGACTTACTGTGACTTCTCAGCTGAAGAGCAGGGTAAAAAGTTTTAAATAAATAAAACAAAACTCTTATTTAAGATGTAGACAATACTGGCAGTGGGTGGGGGCATATGACTTTTCAGCTCATTTTTATCAGCCTAGATCAATTATCAAAACATGTTTTCTTGGCAACCATTGAAGTGGCTGAAAATGATGTACACAAAAACAGTTGTTACTAGGAATGTACAAAATTCTGCTGAGGGACTTTCTGGTCAGGTACACATCACACTGGTCCTGAAAGATCTGCACTGGCTAGCTATTCACTACTGATTCAGATTCAAGGTGTTGAGATTAACACATAAAGCCCTCAATGTCTTAGGACCATGTAGGTCTGCCCAAGTATTAGGATCACAGGGACAGGGCTTTCTTGATCTCGGAGCTGAGTTTGTTAGGTGAAATACCCAACAAACCTGGTCCTAGCAGCAGTGGTTCTCAACCTGGGGGTCGGGACCCCTTTGGGGGTCGAATTACCCTTTCAGAGGGGTCGCGATGAGTCCCCCGCCGCCCTTCCCTCCCACCTCCCAGCTGCTCCGCCCCTGTGGTTGGGGGTCCGCACAACATGAGGAACTCCATTAAGGGGTCGTGGCATTAGGAAGGTTGAGAACTGCTGGAGGTTTACGCCTATTTGGACAATATCCTCTGCAAGGCCCAGTCCTACTCTGAGGCTTCCCGAGCCACTCAGGCAGCAGTTGAGTCCTTCCTGGCTCATGGTTTTTTATTTAATTGGGAAAATACTTACCTCAGCTCTCCTTGCTACTAGCTATCTGCTCAAGGTTTTTGCTGGATCCAGGAGAGAGCACAGCCTGCCATTTCCATGTCACACCATACAGTGTCATCACCGCATAGCCTGATGGTCTTCCCTCAGCCTGCGCCAGGCCTCTAAACAATAACAAAACCCTGAAAAAATCCTTAAACAGCCAGCTGTTTGCTGGTTGGGAAGTAAAAAAAAAAGGCAATTCAATTTAATTTGTCTCAAATCTAAAGCTCCTGAACACCAACTGGGAGAAATAACTTTCCTCCCCGATTAGGATATTTTACTGCACAAAAGGAAGCTATAAATATGAATTAGGAAACATCCAATAACACCTGTCAATTAATACCTGTAGGCCACGAATATAAAGATTCATCATTTGTAGAAGAATATGTGAAGTAGAAAAATAATTACTTTTCAAACCTTAACCCACAGAGTGATGTGGGTAGACAATGCATGTTTGGAGAGGATCAGAGAGAAACTTTCATTCCTTACATGGAAAGGTAAGTTGGCTTAAACCATCCCCTATCCTAACTCTGATATGGACAGCCATTCTGAACCTCATCCATTTCCCAGCCTCTCTACCAAACCTTAGTTCAACATTAGTTGTTGTCAGGTACCATTGTGTTGTGACTGACTCCTGGGTTTCTTTTCCACTTACCTCCCTTAATCCGGATCTAACATGATCCAGATCTAAGAAATGGGTCCTTCAACTAATCCAGATTTAGTAGATCCAGTTCTAAGAAGGTACCTGACGCGTGTCCACAGGTGGTGTAGCACCCAATAGCAGTGGGTGCTAGGCATGCTCTCAGTGGAAACATCAGAGCACCCATGTGGCGATTCTGATTCTACCCACATTGGGCCTGTCTGTCACCCCATTTTTTTGGGGGGGGGATGTGCGGGGGGGGGGGACTGCGGAGCAGCTCTGGAGAATCTTCGAAAATTGTGGCAAATCACTCAGCAATTCTCTGGAGCTTGGCCAAGCAGAAAGGCCCCATATAAATGGCCTAAGCTGTGAAGTCTGTGCCTTTCTTTGGAGCCATCTTTGGAGCCGTCTTCCGAGGTTAGGCACTGGCTTTGAAGTTTGTGTTTCAGGGCATCCCTCCATGGGTGCCCACCTGAACCCGCTCCTAGACTCCACTGCCTGATCGCAGTGTGAACGCACACCGTACAGTCTGGATTTCATGGCTGAAGACCAGATTGTAGACCCCTTTAATAGGGTCTACAGGAAATCCAGATTATAGGTCCTGAAGGACCCGTTTAATTTGGATTTCCCTAGTCCAGGTAGAAACAAATGTGGCTGTAATGGGGTATGCAGTGGAAACAGGGTCTTCCTGCTCTGAGCCTAATGGGTACTTAGTGCTAGTGGAGACTACCCCCCCCCCTGCCCCCGATTGACTACATGGGTGCCTCCATGCAGATTTCTTGGCATAGATACAGAAGTGGTTCGTCATTGCCTACTTCCAGGGACAGGCTGGAGATCCAACCAGTAACCTTCTGCTTTCCAAGTTGTTTGCATTCTGAGTTACGGCCACGCCCCCAGTGTAACCTACCCTACAGAAATGAAGACACGTAACTAAATAAAACCCACAGGAAAATAAGGAGAGAAAAAATCTAAAATTATTTCTCTACCACTCTGCCTAAAAAGAATACGAGTACTTCTTAAGTTACTTAAGTTAAGGTGCATGAAGACGCACATCTTTGCTCTGGCCTTCAGTTAAATGGGGACACTTTCCCTTCCCACTTGCAGACACTGTTGTTTTAATGTACGGTATGCTCTTATTGTTTTAATATATTTGATTTTAAATGTCATTAGCTGCCCTGAGACCTTCGGATACAGGGTGGGATAGAAATATAAACAATAAATACATCAGTCCATCTTTTCCTTTAGTAAATCCCTAATTCAGTTGAAAACAACATTCATGTTAAAACAGGCTGTATCCCCCCATTAGAAACACAAAATTGTGTACTATTCTGTCACAGCACAAAGATATTTAGAAGGACAAACCTTTCAGAGTGAGAAAATACATCAGCAAAGCGACAAGCTGTTTTGTGTTAGCGCTAAATAACTCAGAAAATTCACTTTTGGGATAGATAACGTGGAAGGAAATGACTGGTCACTTTGCTGTTCTGTTCTCTCACTCTGAAAGCAGACTGAAGCTGAATTAAACCTTAGGTGTGACCACAGCCTAATTTTCAAAGGGGACCCAGCTCTTTATATTTAGCGCTTTACCCTTGGGTATCCACTGGGAATATAAAGATACTCTCCAAGTTTACCTCGCTTCCTTTGGTACCACGAGGACATATTACGCAAGATGTTTAGCAAAAATGGAGAACTGGTTTGCCATCCCCTTCTTCTTGGAAGATACCTGTGACCCTTTGCTTGACAGTGAACACCTTTACTGCCAAAAAACTCCCTAGATAGCCATAACCAAAGGAACCAGAAATGGGTCCAGTACACGTTCATTTAGAAACCCTATCCAGTCTAGTAAGATTTATTCTCAAGCTAGTTCAAGATTTCCAGGCTAAGCAGTAGGCAGCAATCCTGAGCACGCACCAGAAGGAATTCATTCCCACTACTACGAAAACAATGTTTAGGCAATTAAAACAAAGCAAAACAAACACCTCGCAGGACGTTGCGAGCTAAAAAAGGACCTCCCAGCAACTACAGAAACAAACTGCGAGTTAGTAGCTGGACTCTTATCTGGGAATGCCGGGTTCGATTCCACCCTCCCCATGAAGCCAGCTGGGTGACCTTGGGCGAGTCACAGCTCTCTTCTGAGCTCTCACTGCCACACCTACCTCACAGGGTGTCTGTTGTGGGGAGAAGAACAGAAGGTTTGTCAGCCGCTTTGAGTCCCTTTAAATAAACAAGGTAGAAAAGCCAACTCTTCTTCTTCTAGTACGGTGTTCATAGTCATGGCTCAATCCACGATGTGGTCACACCCAAGGTTTAATCCAGCTTCAGTCCATCTTCAGAGCGAGAGAGAACACATCAGCAAAGTGACCAGTAATTTTCTTTCTACGTTTATCTGTCCCCAAAAGGTGAATTTTCTGAGTTATTTAACACTGAAAGAAAACAGCTTTGCCACTTCGCCGGTGTATTCTCTCCGCTTTGAAAGTGGTCTGAAGTTGGATTAAACTTTAGGACCACAGGCAAAGAGGAGGCTTGACGGTGAGCAGGGAGGGGAAAATTCGGGACGAAAGATGCGCTTTCTGTGCCTGTACGGCCAGAGGAGGAGGAGGGAGAGGCTTTCAGGTCAAATGCGGGCCGGCCTGCTGGGGGACAACGAGGGAGGCGCCTCCATTGCGCGATCTCTCCCGCTGCTGGGACGGCTAGAGGAGGACGAGGACGAGGAGGACGCCCTCCCCCACTCACCTTCCCCAAATTCAAGGCGAAGCGCTCCGTCCTTCCCTCCCTCTCGGCTCGCCCTCTTCCTCCTTCTGCCCTTCCAGTGCTCTGACCACGCCGCGGCCGGCCGGCCCGCCCGCGACTAGGCAGCTTAGTAACGCGACCTCGGGGACTCGTCCAGTTTCCACCTGGGCCTGCAAAACGGCCACTCGTCGTCGTCGCCGTCGTCGTGGTCCCGTCAGGCGCGGCGGCTTCCCTTCGGCCTCTCGCCGTAGTGGTGGGGCGGTCGGGCTTCTCGGCCTCTCACGCACCCTCCCCGCCCGAGCCCGGTAGCGGCGGCGGCGGCGGCGGCAGCCGGCCAGGGGGAAAGGCCGCGCGGCCTTCTCCACTCTCGCCACCACGGCGGGGCCTTCTTCTTCGTCCCACGGGAGAGGCGGCGGCGGCGGCGGCGGCCTTTCGCGCCGGCCCGGCTCCCCGCGCATCCACCTGCCAGTAGGATGGGCGGTCGCAATCAATGCAAAGAGGAGGCATCTCGCCCCGCCGCCGCCGCCGCCGCTCGGGAGCTTAGAGACGCCACCGGGCCGCGGCCGCTTCTTCTTCCCCGTGTCATGGCTGGCGCTTCGCTTGTTACGAGCGCCTAGTTGGGCCCCTAAACGCCTACTCTCCCCCACCCCGTTTTTATAGGCGTATAAAGCTGGGAGAGTGAGCCACTGTAAACGGGGAGGTAAGGTACTGCTGGCTGAGGTCGGGGCGGGCATGAATTTTCAGGCCCTCTGCACATGCCCAGAGGCACTCTAGGGAGATGAACGCCAGCTCACAACAGGCCAGCCCCTTCTCTCTATCATCACAGCTCCTCTTTCCCATTGGAAGATCGATCACTATTTTTTCCAGTTCTCAGATCAGTGCTGTGGGATTTTCGATAAGACGGTGAAGAGCAACAAAAGTATCACTTGGCACCTTTAAACATGGCGTTAAAACCCACCCTGCATGGTAAAGCTTCATGAAGTAACCCAATTCTTGGGTGTGCAACTGACAGTAAATTAATCTATTCCATCCTGCACCCCTCTTTGCTTCTCTATTGTTGCTTCATTAATTCTATTAATTGCTATCTTTAATTGCTTCATTAATTCTTTAATTGAAAGCTTTCTTCCTGGCCCCTAATCCTTGGTGCCTCCCTTTATCCTATTCCAGACTACATTGCTTTGCTTTCCCTCTTGCTACCTGTGGGGTCCATCCTCTTAAGTGACACTAATGTCCATCTGTTAAGATTTGGCCTCTAAGCTGTACTTTGTTTATTCTTGATTGCAAGTTCCACCTCTTATTTCCACAGTCAGTGTAATTCAATGATTTGCAAACTGTATGAGTGAATGTTTGAAGAAGAGGATATAAAATCAGAAAGTAATTAAGCTAGAATGCACAACTTGTCTAAAAGTACATTATTAAATTGGCAAACTGATTAAAAACTACAAGATTGCATATTACAAATAAATTTACAAACCGTATAAAACATTACAGACAGGCAGGCAATGGGATAAACACGTTTATTTCAGTCAAAAATGGGGAAGGGAGCAAGAGGCTCTGATAGAAACCCAAAAGGGGGCCTCGTCCCATGCATTTTTTTTGGGGGGGGGCATTTTCCTATTCTCTCTTCCTACACCCTGTGCCATGCTAACTGCCCCATGCTCAAAGCTTGCCCTGGGCTGGTCATCCATGTCCCTTTCAGTGCCAGTTCCCTCTTTCTTCCTCAGCCCCCTCTGATCTTTCTGCCCCTCCAACTTGTTATTCCAATCATTTCAGTTCCCTTCTGCCTTTCTCTCACCTCTTCGTCCTGCAGTCATTTCCCATTCCTTACCTGGGGGTCTCTTTCATTGTCGCCTTTCCCCCTCCTCCTCCTCACGTGAATCGTCCAGTCTTTCCTCCTAACATCTTGAATTACGATGGGGGCTTCTTGACCTTTTTGGGATGACTCCCTGTGATACTTTTTTTTCAACAGGAGCGGCTGAGGGCAGAAATTCAGGAGAATCAGGGGGCGTGGGCCTCTATAAGGAGAATCAAAGTGATATTCTTCTATAATCTGAGCATTATTGTCTTGATCTTGTGGGTTCTGGGATCTGAAGCTTCCCAATGTCAAAAGCTGTTCAGTGCTGCAGCGCTTGCCAACAGTTTTCTCTTGTTGTTCCCGGAGATTCACACTGAGCATTGCTTGTGCTTCTTGTTTCTGTTCATGTTCCTTTTTTAAAGCATCCCCATTCATTTCCTCACATCTCACTGGATAGGAAGGAGAGGGGAGTCTTCCTTTTGCAAGGAAAGGCTGTACTCAGCTGTTCCGTCCTCTTGATACTAAATCTCCTCCTACTGGAGGGAGGTTGAGAACAGTTCCATTCAGATAATGCGACACTCTACAGGCACACACAAATGTGGATATAGTAGACTGGGTGGAAGAGGGAGAACAGAACCCTAAGGCATCTGCTAGGTAGATGAGAAGAGTATATATTTAGCTTTCTATAAATAATTTGTTTTCAGCACCCGAGCTCATTTATGGAACATGTGAAATCCTGATAGGAAAGGAAGAAGCCCTTTTTTAGCTTTGCACAAAATGCTTTTCTTTCACACCCTCGTGGTTTGAAATAAGCAGAACAAAGTTTCAGTTCAGAGAGGGTATTACCCAAGTGATCTGTGAGAGGAGAGATTTTTCTTCTAGAAATTAGGCCTACTGTTAAGTTAATTGCAAGCATGAGTATCACATTTATGGGACAACTTAGAACCTAAGAATGTAAGAGAAGCTCTACTGTGTCAGGCCACAGCCCATCTAGTCCAAGTACCGTACTACTTCAGATGGTGGTCTACCATTTGCTTCTGGACATTTGCAAGCAGAAGATCAAAGTGGAACCCACACCTGTGCTTGACTTCTTGGAAGCAGCCTTTAGAGGCTTCCTACCTATCTCAGCAGCTCAGAGACAGTAGGCATTTCCGCACTGAATCGCGTTCCAGACGGAACGCGTTCAGGCGGAAAGCTTAAGCCAGCTTCGGGCGCTTTCCCCGTTCACACACAGACGCGCCAGAACGCGTGTAAACGCGTTCCGGAGCGTCTGGGTGCGAATGGTCAAAGCGCCCGAAGCTGCCTTAGCCGGCAAATGCCGGCAAGCGGCGCGCCGGCAGCCGCGGAGGCAGATCGACAATCAGCTGTTTGAGAAACAGCTGATTGTCAAAGCCGCGCGGCGTCGGAGGCGCGCCGGCAGCCGTTCGGGAGACAGAAGCGGCGCGAACGCTTCTTCTCCCGAACGGCTGAGGGCGGCTCGTCCGCGTTGGAACGCGTGTAGAGCACTTCGAAGTGCTCTACATTTCGAACGCGGAAAAGACAGGTGAGGACACGTCGGAACGCAAGCCGCGCGCGGCCAATGCGGATGACGTGTCCTCACCTGTCTTTTCCGCGTTCCGTTCAGCCCCGTGCGAAAACGCCTAGTATCTAGGAATCCATTCTCCTGTAGTAGCCATTGATGTATCTGACCTCCATGAACTTATCTAACCCTTTTTTAAAGCCACTCAGGCTAGTGGCCATCTCCATCTCTTCAGGTATTACTGTGTTTTGTGACACATTTATATGTGTCTTATTGATGGCGTTTAGATTCCAATGGACCATTGGAGTAAGAAGGTATGATTTGGCAGGTATATATTTTTTATCTTTCCAGTGGTCCACAGGGCTGTCATTAGATCTTGAAAAAGTAGATGTCTTCTTGCTTAGATGTGAGCAAGACAAGCTGTTCATTCATGTCCTGCTGGTGGGCTTCCTTACACAGCTGGCTGACATGATGAAAACTAGATGAACCAGGGGCTTTCTGCATCAGCCTTTAATCCAGATTAAGGGCCTATGTAGGTTCAAGGTGTTAACTTTAACTTATAAGGCCCTACATGACTTGGGCCTAAAATATCTAAAGGAACACCTTCTTCCATATCAACCTGCCTGGGCCTTAAGATCTGGAGGGGAGGCCCTCCTGGTTGTCCCACCATACTCAGTAGTAAAAGGGGTGCATAACCAGGAGAAGAACTTCTCAGTAATGGCCCCTAGGCTGTGAAATAGGCTCCTCATTGAGATGCATCACTGTTTAGGAAGGCAATGAAGACGCACCTCTTTTAGTTAAAAGGGAATATACTTTTTCGTCCCACTTTTCAGACACTATTACTGTTTTAATATCTACTGCTGTTTTTTTTATATATATAGGTTTGATTTTAAATTTTATTGGCCCTGAGACCTTCAGGTATAGGTTGGAATAGAAACACAATTAATTAATTAATAAAAATAATCTGATCTATATTCCTGGGGCATTGAGGGGTTAGGGGATGGTGTGTGTGTGTTGGATATTGCATGATGAAATGTGTAAATTGTGATGTTGTGTATATTATTGTGATGCTTCCAATACAATTATTTTTAAAAACCCAAAAGTTTATATACGTCAAAACCAGTAGGATATTTCTTTGGCTCTTACAAGGCCTTTTATTTATTTTTTGACATATATATGCTATCTTCCTTACAATATTTGCAAATAAGCACTTGTAGATTTTCATAAGACTTAAATGGAAATTCTCAGAAAAACGTTAGGCAGCAAAAACAAATAAAATACAATTTTAACAGGCAGAAGTGAGTCCTCACTATCTGATTTGCCTTCTGCTGTGCTCTGAATAAAAGAAGAGGAGGGCTTTTAAAAAAGGAAAGAGAATTTGCTGCCGTTGCCTTCCTTTCTATCACATGAACACACGCAGCATGACAAATCTGTTAATTCTCTTATTTCCTTTCCTTCCATTCCTCCATGACCTGTCTCCCAATTTCAGGGAAGACTGCCCTTGTCAATATGGCATTATACAGAGTATGGCATGGTGTCATTACTTTTAATGTGAACTTTTTCTAATACTAGGTCAAAACATGATGCCTAGAAGAGTAAAGTACAGTAAGTAGAAGCATAGGCAGACATCCTAGGTGCCCTTGTACGTACCAGGACTCAACCTTGACTTGACGGCATCATTGCCTGACATGGCACCTCCAAACTTTACATTTAAGCTGGTATCTGTGAGTATAGTCAGTCTTTCCAGTAATCCAAAAACTGATGAAAAAATTACTTGGCTTCTTTTTGAACAGGCTCTCTATTTTGAACAAGCACGTCCTTTTGATTTCAGTTGGTTGTATAGTGCAATTATTGAAAAATGTGGAAAACATCCAAATGAGGCCTTGATGGGGCCAGGAAGAGGCAGCTCACCACATAGCTGGCCCTGTCCAGGAGCTAAGGAGCAGTGCAGTTGTAGGGATGTACACCAGTATTCATATTATTCATTTGTTGTTCCAATTCGTAAGAATTCGGCCGTTCGGATTCGAATTGAATGTTGGGACATTTGAAGGCTGACATGGGAATTTGCATTAAATGCTTTGGAACATTCGTATGAAGCTTCGTTACATTCATGAACCTTGGAGGTGGGAAAGCGACTGCCCCAGTTGCATCTGCAATGGATCCAGAGTGGAATTGAAGTGGATTGAGAATGGATTCAAAGTGGATTCAGGGCAGATTTGATGCAATCTGAGTGGATATGTACGGGATACATAAGGGATTTGTATCTAACATATCAAATCAAATCCAAATTTGAGGGAAATCTATTTGAACAAATACAGATCTATATGAATCAAATGCAAAAACCATTTGTGGACATTCCTAGTGTAGCGCAGTGCCGATCCTAAACCTCGTTCTGCATCAGTGGCTGTGAACTACTGTCATAAGAACCACCCAGACTGCGATTACCTCCAGTGCCCAATGTTACTGGCCCACATGCCTGTCGATCAAATGCTGCAGCCAGGTAACAGAGGCGAGGTGCTGTCAAAGGCATTGCGAAGACACCTTACTGTAGATGCAAGGTAACTTCGCAGGTACTGCAGAAATTGCTGTCAACACAGCTCCTGTGAAGGCATCTTTATAGTCGCGTTATAACTGCGCATGTCACTCAAAACCATGGAGCGGGTATCATTTTGTTTTTCTTGTCCTATTTTGTGTGTATTTTTGCTTAATATTTTGAGCAGTTTTCCTTGGAAAGGTGGTATACTAATAAAAACATAAGTGGAGCCCTGCTGGATCAAGCCACAGCCCATCTAGTCCAGCATCCTGTCTCACACAGTGGCCCACCACTTGCTTCTGGGCATCTTGAGCAGAAGACAAGGGCAAAACCTTCACCTACTCTCAAATCCTTGCAAATGACCTTGAGATCCTGGCATGTCTCCCCAGCCTGGAGGATGTACCTAGGCATCCGCTTCTACCCATTGGTACACCTGTCATCCATGATTTTGTCTAGCCCTTTCTTAAAGCTGTCTAGGCTGGTTGCTGTTACCACTTCTTCTGGCAACAGATTCCACAGACCAATGACCCTCTGGGTGAGGAAATACTTCTCCTTGTCTGCTCTGACTCTCCTACCCACCAGCTTCATAGGGTGATATGATAAGATGAGATGAGATACCCTGGCAGAGAGATGACAGAGGTGATGGCTGTCTACTGGGAAGGCCCTCAAAGGCAATTAACTTTGTTGCCTTCAAGGCCTTCCTAACGCCATTGCCTCCATAGGTTTGTTGCTATTGGGTACCATTGAGTTAGGGTTGGGTATCTGGTATGTAGCCTGATATTCCCGCCAAAGATTGGCATTGAAGTAGGGAGGGGCTGTTAAAACACAGAAATGTGGCGTGTGTGCCCAAAAATCTGACTCTTCAGAAAGCTAACTCTAGAATGTATTTATCAACCCATGTTTCTCAGATTTTACTCTACGGTGAAAGAAGCTGCAGAAGATGTTTACGTTCTATGAAGCAATAAATGGCCCTTCCTCCCATCTGCTGAATGCTCGTAGAAGATGTACAGTAGCTGTTGTGCATTTTATATCAAGGATATAAAAAGTAAATATAGTCAAGTTCTGTCACTTAAGCTTTAGCTCTTTTGTTTGTTTTATGAATAACAATTCAATAAAAGTGGTAGAATAATCTCTGTAGGATAAAATGCCTGAATAACTTGCTTTTTTGAATACAGGGGAAGAATGCACAAAGATGGCAGGTTTTTCTCCTAAGAACATTTTTACACTACAGTGCCTGACAGAAGTTCTGTCGCTTATCCATGTTGTTGAAACTAAAGCTTATAACCTGACTTAAAATTCATCCATTGGTTTTAGAAATGACTCATATGAAAGCTGAAACAATCCCAAATGAGGTTTTTAAAAAGAAAATAAATTTGCTTCACTGCTGAAATATTGATCATTTAGTGAACACAGAAAGGTCAGATTTTGGCTAGACAAAAGTTTTGTCGCCTTGTCATATAATGCACCTAATCCTAGTTTACAGCCTCTCACCTGTGCTCACTAATTGATCAGATAATTAGTGGGTGTGTATAAAAAGAACTCCAGCACTCCAGACCTTCACTTGAACTGCAACTTGACCTCTGACAACATGCCAAAAATCCACCCTGCGACCAAAGCCTTGATTATCAGGAGACTGAAGACCAGATCCTCTGCAGAGGTGGCTGGCACCTTTAATGTGTCTCAGCGTCAAGTACAAAGAATTACAAAAAGATTTGAAGAGACTGGAGATGTTTTTGACAAGCCCAGGTCTGGCAGACCCCGCAAGACGACTGCTCAGGAGGAACGTTTGTTGGTTCGAAAATCAAAAGCCAGCCCTTCTTCCACTGCAGCAGAGCTCCAACAGGCCTGGTCACCTCAAGTCCTTGTGTCAACTAGAACAGTTTGTAGGATTCTGTCTCGAAATGGCCTCCATGGTCGAATCAGTGCCCAGGAGCCAGCACTAAACAAAACGCTATTAAAAAACCGTGTGGCATTTGCCAAGGCCCACAGCCTACTAAATGGATGGATGCTGGAAAAATGGTAGAAGGTGGATTTCTCAGATGAATCTTCAGTTGAATTACACCACAGCTGCCACAAATACTGCAGGAGACCTACTGGAGCCCGTATGGATCCAAGATACACCCAGAAAACAGTTAGGTTTGGTGGTGGAAAGATCATGGTCTGGGATTACATTCAGTATAGGGGTGTGCAAAACATTTGCAAGGTGGAAGGCAATATCAATAGCATAAAATATCAAGAAGTATTAACTGCCTCTTACATTCCCAATCATAAAAGGGGTCAAATTTTGCAGCAGGATGGTGCTCCATCTCATACACCCATCTCTACATCAAAGTTCCTCAAGGCAAAGAAGATCAAGGTGCTCCAGGACTGGCCAGCCCAGTCACCATTGAGCATGTTTGGGGTAGGATGAAAGAGGAAGCTTGAAAGATAAAACCAAAGAATCTTTATGAACTCTGGGAGGCATGTAAAACTGCATTCTTTACTATTGCTGATGACTTCATCAATAAATTGTATGAATCAGTGCCGAAACGCATGGATGCAGTCCTTCAAGCTCATGGAAGTCACACAAAATATTAAATATGGCTCTAATAGCACCACAACTTCATTCACCAATGTTATGAAACATATCTCTGTATTTGAAGTGAATTATTTGTTTGATTTTCACATTACGTTTTGTAGGCGACAAAACTTTTGTGTTCATTAAATGATCGATATTTCAGCAGTGAAGCAAATTTATTTTCTTTTAAAAAACCTCATTTGGGAGGGTTTCAGCTTTCATATGAGTCATTTCTAAAACCAATGGATGAATTTTAAGTCAGGTTATAAGCTTTGGTTTCAACAACATGGATAAGCGACAGAACTTCTGTCAGGCACTGTATGTGAGCTTTTAAATATCTATGTTTTTGTGCCTTTGTTAGATACAGTATATGAATCAGATTTAATAGCTCAGCCTGAATTAGAAGAATGAGCAGGAGAGAATAAACAGCAAAAAAAGGCACTCATATGCATTGCAACCAGATACAGGCTATGGGAATTTTTTACACTTATTTTTGTTCTGGGACAAGATCCCTCATAATCCTCTTCAGGACTTCATTTGTTTGCAAATTACTGCAGATCAGTGAGGCCGCACCTTTTGCTGTCATGCATTTGCTCAAAGTGGAGTGTGATCCAGATCAAGGGGCTATTGATCCGGATCACTAGTAAACCCTGATATTAAAGTCTCCTGGTATACCAGTGAGTCCTGGTCTGGAACATGGAGGTATGCAGAAGGCATCCTTCCATTTTGCAAGCTACTGGGGGACCCATTTCAGCAGAGCACCAAAGTACACCACTGAATTGGGTTCTCTGGGGACTTCAAGGCTTGAAATGTTCATTCCTAGCCCTTGGATTGATAAAGGTCTATGAAAACAAGTATGTGGCAAAAACGTGCAATCCACTGATTTTGGACTTCACAGTCCAACGACACTCAGAAATTCTGATGTCACCTATTGAAAAGAAGAACCTAAAAATAATGGAAATAAGGCAGAAAAGTGGTGACAATTATCTGTGAATGGCAGGCACTTTCTCCCACTCAGTGTGGGGGCAGAAAATGTGGCAATTGGATCCTCATTTTCCCTTTCTTTCATAATCCTGGTTCATCAGATATTCTCAGCTAAGAATTAGTGAAGGCTAAGAGATTCAATTCAAGCAAGGAAAAGAAGTTCCTATTGTTGTGATAATCCATGCACTCAGTAGGTCAGAACAGAGGAAGATTTGTTGGTGCCCACCTGCACCATGCATACCAGCTGCTGCTAGCTAGATTAAGGTGGCTTCAAAAAAGAGAGAGTACCTGATCTCTGTAGGAAGGTAAATGTTGAGGTTGTGAGATCATACAGCACAGAGCAGAAAAGATAGGTGATCTTAACTAGTTGTGATTACTGGAATGCGATCAGACAGTGCTCTTTTCAGTCATTGCTTTACATCCAAGTCAGGCAACATCTACTCTCATTAGGGGTGCTTGCTATTGATTGATCAGAAAACTTTATGTAGTTTCCTACCTAACCCAGCTTAAAAGAGATACCTTTAGAGGTATTAAATAATGTCGAACAGGTGACTTTTCTGAGACTTCAAGCCGGAGTGAAATCAATAGCCGAGAAAAAAAGATGTTACAGACTCAAATTCACCCAATGGGCACCTGTTTAGGTGTGTCTGATCACACTTTAGGATTAACTGTGTGAAAATATGGGCAGGAATATTACACCTTTAATGATTGTATAGAAGAGGCAATTTCAATAGGTGCTGCCTGTATTACAAGGCTACATCTGCTGTAATAGCCTCATCTATGTACTATAGTACCATTTGGGATCTTGTTGGTTTGAAGGCGATATCAATGGGACTGAATCTCCAACAGCCACTTCATCCCATATTCTTGCTGGAGGAGATTTACAGGTGCGTTACTCATTTTGTGAAATTGCCAGATGACTAGGGTTCATTGTATTAAGAACTGAGGAAAGACCATCAATGAAATTAGCCACCAGTGTTTAGGCAAACAGAGGCTGTGTCCCCATGCGAGCTCTATGGTCCTGATTGGGCTCGTATTTGACTTGAGTAAGGGACCAAGATCGAATGTTGCCCATCCCCATGCCATTCCCGGTAAAGCAGGCTGGATGTGGGCTGGGTGTGGATACAACTGTCCCCATGCAAACAGTGCCAAATCCTGGCATGGGGGAGCAGTGCCATCTCTTCTCTGTCCCCTCTCTCCTCATTGGAAGCTGGACTGATGTCACCCCACCCCTGTGCTGCCCACTGCAAATGCCGCATCCCCCCCCCCCCCGCCATTAGAGAAGCCAGGACTGAACGGCAAAAATAATTAAAACCTCTCGGCTATTTGAGGAAAGCTGCTACGAGGTTTGGCGGCAGTTGAGCAGTTTTGCACACCTCCACTCCACCCGGGAACTGCAAGAACACCCGGCAAGTGGAAAAGGGAGAAAAATGAAGCCATTATCCTGCCTGCCTTGGCGATTGGGGAAGGGGGGTGGAATACTTGTATAAAAGAGTCTCATGTGGCAGCAAAGGCCATTTGACCCCCACATTGTTTTGGCTTTAACACCATTTACTCCCCCCAAATCTCAGTGGTTGTGATCTCCAATGCACAGGGCAGGAATGGCGAGCACAGGACCCCACCTCCCAATGATGCAAGCAGCAATCTCTTCCCCAAATAGCCCGGGACTTGCGCCATGCGCAGGCTCAGCTCACAAAGCAATGCATGCCGAGACACCAAACTGTGAAGAGAACAGTTTTTTCCAGTACCAAATTTGGTCCTGGTTCGGGCGATTTGGACTGTGAAAATCTGACGAAATCTAAAATGCATGGCCTTCCAGAACCCAATTTCAATTTGGACTAAAATGTGCATGGGGACGTGCCCAGAAAAGAGCATTGTTCCTTGGGCTTTCTGACCCTAAGTGCCCCTTAACTTGAAAGCTTGTTTTATTAAGAAGCTAAACTATGAAGTACAAAGGGGAAGCAATATGGTACTTCCTTTTTATTTGTTTATGCCTTTTTATAGCCTCTCCTTCAAAAGAGCTCAAGGCAGCCTAGGCTGAGAGGCAGTGGCTAGCCTAGGTCACTCACTATGTGGGATGTGTAGGAATATTCCTAGCATTCAAAATTCATACAAATTTGGCCAAATTCAGACATTCACATTTGAGTGAAATGTTGGCACATTCGAAAATTGACATTCGAATTTAAATAGAATGTTTTGAAACTTTGTATGGGATCTGTATGCATTTGTATGGGATTTGTGTGGGATTCATGTTGGATTCGTATGGGATTGAACATCTGTACTGAATTTGAATCCCACTACATTTGAAGTGGATCTATTCAAATGAATATGAATTTTCTTGCATTTGATTCAATACAAATTGAATACAAATTGAATACAAATTGAATATAAAAAACCATTTGTGCACATTCCCACTCACTGTGCTTCCATGGCCAAGTGAGGATTCAGGCCCATGGAATCATAGGTCTTAGCCTAATATTCTTAACCACTACACAACACTGGTTTTCAGAAAACAAAAAAAGAAGCAGATACTTTAAAAACTATGCCAGCCTACTATTGGTATTTCCTACAAAATCACTCCAAGTAATTTTATTTATTTATTTTTATTTATTATTTATATTTCTGTCCCGCCCGATACCTGGAGATCTCAGGGCGGGTAACAATGCTTAAAAATTCCACACATTAAAACAAACAATATCTATCAAAACAGTAATATAGACAACAGGTGTTTTTCCACCACGCTCCTTTAATCCGGATCTAAGAAGATCTGGATCTAAGGAATGGGTACTTCCCTTAATCCGGATCTAGTAGAGCACCCATCTGCAAATCCGGATTGACCCACAAGTGGTCTGCCTGTCACCCCAGGTGTTTTGGGGGACAGGGGGTGCAATCTCCGAAGTTGCCTTCGGAGATTAGCAAAGACTCCAGAGCCTCTCTGAAGTTGCCTTCGGAGGTTAGTAAAGGCTCCAAAGTCCCTCGGAAGACAACTTCGGAGATAAGCAAAGGCTCCAAAGACAAACCCTTGGGAGAGCAATGCAAGAGAGGTGCATATTAATTAGCTCCTTGTGAGCACCGATGAGTCAGCCTCATTAATATGCTCCTCTTTCCATGCCTGAAGGTAACAGGTGGCTTTGTTCTCGCAAGGGGTTTTGGGATGGCACCAGGTTATTTTCTCATTGGCTCTACTATCACCAGGTATTGCAACATGGATGAGTCACTTTTTTTTTCTCAACAATGGTCAGATCAGGTGTATTATGCACTAAGACCTTGTCCATTTGAATACAAAAGTCCCACAATACTTTGGCTTGATTTATCACCACCACTACCATTATTATTCCATTGTTATCTGGGGGATAACTGCCTTGATTTTTTAAAAATAAGTAAGTGTCTTAAATATCTTACTAAATTTATTATTATTATTATTAGTTTATTTCTACAGCGCTGTCCTGATACTATTTTGCTCTCCCATCCTTTGGCACAACTGGATTTGGGCTGCAATAATTTTATTTATTTTACATATCATAGACATTGCACTATTCTGGCCAAGGGAAAAGCTAATGGGTGGGGATGTTCTACTTTTTGTGGCCATCAGTGCTTTGAAGATCAATTTGGTAAAGTGGAGGTCTCTTTCTTATTAATGATTAGTCCATTGACCATATTTGGTAGTTTTTCGCCTAACACAAAACAAGGAAGGAGAGTGTTTATAAAAATAAATGAGAAACAGTTTTTGTCATTGTTTACATGAGTCACAGCTTTCTCTATAGCCTTAAATCTTTGGAAATTTAGAGTGCTTTTTGCAACAGCATTTAATTCCAATCTTGCCTGTTAGAATCAGTTAGACTGGCATCACGCATCCACTTCCAGCTCAGTGCAGCATTATTAAAGCAGGAAGTGATTCATTCAAGGAAAAGTAAGCAGAACTCTCATAGGCCTGCTTTTAAAAGTAGCTGATGGAATGGTGTCCTCTAGTGGGCAGCTTTGAGTATTTCAAGGAAAGATGCTGAGTGAATTAGGGGTATGCAAAAATATTTGTAACACTGAAAATTCATATGATTTCAGCCGAATGTGGCCATTCAAATTTGAATCAAATGTTCTGATACATTTGTATGTAGCTTCATATGAATTTTTATGGGAACTGTGTTTGAACATTTGTATGAAATACAAGTCCTACCACATTCAAAGGGGATCTATTTGAACAAATACAAATTTTCTTGTATTCGATTTGATAAGAATTGAATGTGGATAAGCGCGCCTTCCTTCCAGTTTAGAGTAACAAATCCTCAGTCTTACATTATCAAATAAATAGGATCACACCTTCATTGATACTTCATGGTATAAACTAGAAATGATTTCGTATTTGAAGATATTCAGCATTTGGTTATTTTGTATTGCTAGAATCTAGTTGTTTTTTTCTGGGACAAATAGACGTTAAACACTAATATGAAAATACCTGGTTGCAAGCTAATACCATCTACTTCCCTTGTGTGTGTGTGTGTGTGTGTGCACTTGCTTATAGTTATTTTGCAAGAGGAGCATGAGCAGCTGGCTGTTGAGTGAAAGTCCACGTTGCTATCAGTATTATGAAAAATCCAGTGTTATTGCTGCAGTTCTTGTGATATTCATTCATTCATTCATTCAGTTTATTTGTATACCGCCTTTCTAATAAATTACTCAAGGCAGTTTACAGCAACCACGAAAAAGAAAAAGAATACAATACAATACAAAGTAATACATCATACATTAAATTAATACACTAATACATTAAATAATATATTATAAAATTATATATAAGCAGAATAATACATTATGAGAATTAAAAAAAACATTGGGGGAGGGGAAAATAAGGCAACAGTGCTGGTGATTCCTCCTTTCCCCTCTCTGAGCTCCGTCTTATTTCTATCTATACCCACCAAGGGCTAACAGAGATATTAAACAGTGATAGTATTTTAAAAATAGTACTATTTTTAGAAATACACTCTCATGTGTACCACCTCTCAACATTAATCGCATTTTAGAGGCCCATCAGGCAGTGCCAGGTCTTCTTCAGCGTCTCTCTCAACCCCTTCTGCTTTTATATAGTTGCAGAGAAGGAGGAGTCCTGTCAGGTAGCACCAGGATGGTATTCGGCATCTTTCTCTACTCCTTCCTGCTTTTATATAGTTGTAGAGGAGGAGGCAGAACCAGGAGTCCAGGCCTGCTTTGGGGGCAAAATCAAACTCAGTCACCATAGTGGATAACCACTTTAATTGAAGGATTATTACTGTTCATAAAATTCAACAGTAGTCTCAGAACCACCCAGTATACTGTAGATGTCATTTACTTGTTATTCACTTAATATGACTATATGGCAAATAAATGAATATGGATATTCTGGGATATCTCCTCTGTATCAGGGGATTATAATGAGACTGCCATGGATATATATGGCAGTCCCAATATAGTCCCAGGAGAATTATGAGTTTTTACCTGCATCTAAAGGCACTAGGTCAAGAGTGCCCCCATGTTATGAGATGGAACCAAGATGGCTCCCATGGAGGCCAAAGTGACCCAAAGAAGGCATCTTCAGTGCGGAAAGAGAAATCCTGCATTAGAATCCACAGTGGCAAGTCACTCCTCCCCTATTGACACATTCTGTGGAGCTGCATTCCTCAGGGGCTAGGAACAGCACCAAAGTGTCACTACACAAGGAGCAAATCTAAAGTTGCTACCTTGTACCCTGGATGCTCCCTTCTCATGGCACAATTCTTTCCCTTAAAAAAAAAATAAAAAAAAATCTTTATTAACTTTAGTATACAATTCACTACAAAATGTACATTATTCAGAATTTCACATTATGCCATACGCATATCCGTTACTAAATGTATTTATTTTTCCCCCTTCCTATTTTAAAAAATAATTTATCCTTTTAACACAACATTTAAAAAACCCTATATTTAATGATAATACCCTCCCTACCCCCCAAGTAAACTCCTTATAATCTCGCATTACCTCAGACTTGTAACAATCTTGTTCATATCTTTCAATTTATTATTGATTATTGATTTAGCAATATATCAATATAGATTAGAGATTTGCATGAATATGTTTTTTGTACTCCGATTCGATTCAAATGTTTAGAATACAAATGCAACAAAATCCGATTTGAATAAAATACATTCGAATCTGTTCATTTGAATGTTAGATTCGAATCTGAAAATACAGATGTTGGCAACATTCGTATTTGAAAATACAGATGTCGGCAACATTCGTATGCCTAGGTACTTCCTCCAGGCTGGAGAAACAGGCAAGATGCTATGTGGCCCTGTCCCCATGCAATTGAAAGTCTGCTGGAACTCTTCTTTTGCCTCTGAGCGGCCCCATTCCAGGCTTTACAAGGCGCTTAGGGAGCTTAGGAAAGTGAGACACCCGCGATAAAATACATGCACTTTAAAGAAGAGTTCCAGTGCTCTTTCGGCGATTTGCGGGTTTTGCTCGCTATATCTGCCTTGAGAACGCTCCGTGGCAAAAGGGGCGGGGATTGCTTGCCTGCACACACAGCCAAAAAGCATTCACACATCTGAGAAATGCAGCACGTTCGCTTCCTTTCCTTTGTAAAAAGAGCCAGAATTGCTCAGAATTGCAACATTGTTATCAAGTGATCTGTGAAAGCCTTAAAAGAGAATGAGCGAAGGATCGCGCTGCCGATGTCTGCAGCCGCTGACTTTGCCGGGGCAGAAAGCCTTTTCTAACAGAGAACTGAGTGAAAGTAAGTGCTGAAAGTGAATGAATGAGCGATCATCTGCCTTTGCTAGGGGCGGGAAGCCATTTCAGGAGACGGAGATCTGGCTATTTTTCCTTTTAACAAGAGAGGGGGTGGGGGAAAAAGATGCCCGGAAAGAGAAGACGGCTACCATGGGGACAGAAAGTCCGTTTAGATCGCGGCTACCATGGGGGCGCTTATTCCAGAAGTGGAGGGGACATTTAAAGTCATCTATAACAGAGTGACGGCAGAGGAAGCCGAGAGGGGCTAATAAGTCTTTTGGGGACAGGGCCTGTGAGAGAGAAGGCTGGACTAGATGGGGTGTGGCCTGATCCAGCAGGTCCTCTTACGTTCTCCAATAACTGTGCATCATGGTAGGGATGTTCACAAATAGTCAAAATATTCATTATTAGTATGAATTTGGAAGAATTCAGACATTCATATATTAATCAAGTGTCCAGATATTTGTACTTTAGTATTCATATGAATACAAATATTTTGAGTTATTCATAAGAATAATTTGGACATTTGTATGTGTACTTTTCCATATGCATCTTGTACATATCTGTACACACACATACGGGATGAAAACAGGATGTGTACGGATGCGTATGAGCTTCATATCATTGGATATGTATAGAATATTTTAGCGAATAGATACCGATGTATTGTATTGGTTTGAATAGCCAGACATTCGTTTTTCTTTATTTTTACGAATTTGGATTTTTGAATATTTGATTTGTTATGAACTGAATGTCAAAAATTGGGTTCGTGCACACCCCTAGTGCGTGGCAGCCATCGCCGAAGGAAGGCCATGGGTCTCAGTCTCCAATCGCGAGTGCGGCTGCTCATTAATGTGGCGTGAGCTGGTGACAAATGTGACAAGAAGCAATGTGGTTAGATGGCAACAAAGCTGCAATGGCAGAGGTAGGTACCTCCTTTCAGATGCCTTTGGCTAGGTAAGGGAAGCCACGGCCATTATCTTCTGGTTTTGTAAGTTCTCCCCTTCTCTGTCCAGTAAACCAAGGGATAATCTTGAGGCACATCTCCATAGGAGCTAATTGTTTCGCTATTGATGCAATTAAAAAAAATCTGTGTTGTAACTTGCATTAAAGTGACCCCATGTGACTCCTGTCCCCATGGAAATTGCTTTTTGTAAGCCCACATCTCCTCCCTCCCCCGCTCATTGGAGCGATGACAGGCTCCGTTCAGCTGTCAAATTCAGCTGCCGGCATTCATGTAAAGAACGGCAGCTGCTTTAATGCAAAAGCAAACCAGCGATCTCTTTCTTTCACAGTGTGTTTGCATCTGTCTCTTTCCCTCCCTTCCCTCCCTTTCTCTTGATTTCTTCCTTCGTGGGTTTTCTCTTCTGTTTCTCCCCCACCCCAGTAAACTTCACTCGTGTGTGTGTCTGTCTCTTTCCCTCCCTTCCCTCCCTTCTATTTCCCTCTGTTTCTCTCCCCCTGTAAACTTCACTTGTTTTCTCCATGCAGTTTTCTCCCCCCCCACACCGCCTGAGCCTGCAGTCACTCAGGCAAGGGCTTCCTTTAGCCCAAACGAGTTCCTGACAGGTGCTCTGTAGTCAGCTAAAATCATTAAAAGCAGTTGCTTTCACTCTTCTCACCATTTTAGCGGGGTCTCTCTCTCTCTCCTAATAATGCAGCCTCCGATGATCACGGCTCTGCTTGGGTGCTAAATCAGCTGTCCTTACGTGAATGGAGGAAGCTGAATCTGACAGCTACAGGGCTGCAAGGAGTGAGTTGATTTTAGTTCTGCTTGTAAGCGTCTCTATGCTCCCAGGAAAATCTGTGGCTTCCCCCTAAGTCAGATGTAGTCTTGTTTAAATGGGGGGTTTTCTGCTGTGGATTTTGCTCCTTTACACCTGATGTAGCCTGGAGTAAAGCTGTGTACGGAGACGCTTCGAGGCAAAACAAACTTAAATCCAGAGTATTTTTGGCATATTTTTGGAGTTTATTTCCCCCTCCCTCTTAGAAAGCTTCTGGCAAATCTGGATAGAAAACCTGAAAAGGAGAAGCTTTTAAAAATACTTCTCCTGTGCTCAAAAGATCAGTAAATTAAAGATAGAGCCCTGATATGCAGTAAAAGAAAGAGGCTATGGAAGAGTATTTGAAAGCCAATAGAGGGCAGTATGAGAACTCTATACTACACCGGCACATGTGTATGTATCTGAAGCGAATGGGCGCAAAATAAAATAAAGCAATTTGGCTTTCAGTCCTGAACAGAAACTCAGATAATGTGTTTGGAAGAGAGCAGTAAAAAGAAACCATTTTAAAAATGTTCCTGTCCGTTTTCTATCCCCTGTAACTACAAACACAGAAAGTGTTTGATATATCCTCATTCTTCCTGTCTTTTTGGGAAATAATTACAGGCATGATGCTAGTCCCAGAGACAGGTAATTCTTCTTCTCAAGGACATTACAGAACCTGTAATGTCTCCTGTCTCAGTCCATTGTCAGAAAATGGTTTGACTAGGGATGTGCAAAATGCTGCTTGAATTCCTTCAGAAGCGTTTTGACTGGCCACCTAGCTCAGGGAGCTGAGTTTGCTAGGTTGAAACTCAGCAAATCTGGCCTTAGAACAAGGTGAGCTGAGGTAATCGCTTAACTCATTCTCCTTAGAGATGTGTATGAATGAGTTTTTTGGCATTCGATTTGTAATGAATCGAATGTTAGAAAATCCATATTTGTTCAAATAGATCCCCTTCATATGTGGTAGGATTCTATTAGATACGAATGTCTTCGTACAAATTCGTATGAATATCCGATACTTATCCGATACAAATACGTATCCGACACTGCAAATATATCAGTTGTGTATCCAACACGAACACATATGTAGCCAATACGTATCCGACACGTATCCCGTAAGATATCTGCTCTGAAAGTGTAAAATCTGACCTGAATCCACTTTTAATCCATTCTCGATCCATGTTGAATACAATCTGGATCCATTGCAGATGCAGATGCTTTCCCACCTCCCCAGTTTGTCTGTCGGAAACATTAGTATTTGTATGAAAGTTAATGGACGAATATCCTAACATTTGATTTGTGTACAAATGTCTGAATTCGGACAAATTCATACGAATAACGATTGTTAGGAATATTTGTGCACATCCCTAAATCTCTTTGCTCCTCGCTGTCCCTCCATAAGTTTTGGAATCAGGGGAGTAGTCACTGCTACGTCAGTCTGTACAATGATGTTATTGCATGGCCCGATGCATATTCGGTGTTTTTTTTTACTGGGACTCTACCAAGTCTCCGAATGAGTCATACTTTTGCACTAGACAGGAAATGGCCTCCTATAATCTGAGTGCCCTTCTGCACTTGCCTTGCTCTGGGCCAGCAGCCTGGAACACAGCAAGGCCCAGTCAGGAGCAGTGCCATCTGTATGACACCACTGGTCCAGACCAGCTCCTGCACTGGCCTTGAAGGCCCCAAAGGGTTAGAAATGAAGCTTCTAGCCTCAGAGCCCACAGGGGACCCATTGTGGCAGTGTGCTTTGGTGCATTGCCAGAATGTATCCCACAATAGATAGGAGCATAGAAGTCTGCCTTCTGCACAGCTCTGGAATAGTCTAAGCTCATCTGCTGGTAAGCCTCATTATCAGGCCTTTCTGCATAGACCTATAATCTGTATTAATGGTCCATGTAGTACACTTCTAAGCCGCAAAGATCTACACAAAGCCACATAACCCATTGCTCTACTCTGTCTGCACAAGACAGCACCCATCCTGAGGCTCCAATTAGGCCCGAGCCGGAAGGACAGCTGGTGGTGATGTGTGATTGGCCTGCATATACGTCAATCAGGGGTCACTCTTGCTAGGCCTGTCTTAGGATTCCATTGGCCCAACACGAGTGCGGAAGCACGCTCTGCGATCTGGTCTTCATGGTGGAATGCCGAATTGAAGACATGATTAACGGGGTCCAACACAAATCTGGATTTAAGGGCCCAAAGACCTCATCAAATCCAGATTTGGAAGGTACTCATGCTGACGTGTTCCTCATGAGGTCCTCATGGGGTTGTCCATGTAGAATGTAAGTGACGGATCCGTTCCAAATGGGTTCTTATCGGGTTCCTAATGGGGTCTTCAGGGCCGGTGCAGAAACAGCCTATTTGTTCATTGGTTTTTAATGTTGTAACTCACTCTGAGAGTTACAATTCAAATAAATTCAAATAAATAAATAAATAAATAAATAAATAAATGCAAGGGTCTATACTCTTATATTCTTATATACAATTGTCCTAGGAAGAAGAGAATCATGCATGAGAATTGTAGATGTGTAAGTCACTACACACAAATTAAGATAAGAAACTGCGTTGCTTTGTGGTCCCTCCACACTTAGCTTCTTAAGGCCAGATGGGTGCCACTTGGCCAGAGCAGACCACTATGGCTTGATAAGAAGAAAGCTTCACATTCAGCCACCCATCTGCTTGTTATTATCCACAACACTTGGAAAAAAGCGCTCTTTGCATATTTATACCTCCGGCTCTGCCTGCTGCTCTGCGAGGCACAATTAAGGAATCAGTTAGATGCTTCCTTCGCCTCAGGGTCATTAGAATAAAATGAGCTAGAGCAGGAGCTTTGCATTTTCTACCAAACAAAGCCCTTCTGGGAAGAAACAAGAGCTATTGTGGGTCCTTCACTGGTTTTATTTATTTATTTAGGTTTGGTTACTGCCTTTTCCCCAAAGCTCTTAAGGCGGCATAAAAGAGCAAAATGAAAAATAAAATCCAGAACTTAAAAGCAAAAGTAACCTCTGGGGATTTTTATACAGAGGTTTACCCCTGTCTGGCAAGCAGGTGTATCAGTACTATTGCCCATCCCCTCAAGAAGCAGCAGGCTGCCCTAAAAAATAAAATATATAAATCATAAAATAGTTTGGATCCAACCCAACAGCTGATTAATGTCACACTGATTTCAGTGTGTACAATTTTCAAAATAGAAAAGCATGTCCAGCATTCTGGCCCATATAGTGGCCCACCAATTGCTTCTGGGAATTCTCAAGCAGAAGACAGAGACAAAACCTTCACTTGCTCTCAGATACCTGCAAATGGCCTTTAGAGGCCCCCTGCCTGGAGGCAGTACCTAGGTATCCATTCTGGTAGCTGTTGACACACCTGTTGCCCATGAATTTGTCTAATCCTTTCTTAAAGCCATCCAGGGTGGTTTCTGTTGCCACTTCTTCTGGTAGTAAATTCCATGGACCAATGACCTTCTGGGTGAAAAAAAAAATACTTTTCCTTCTTGTTACTAACTCTCCTGCCCATAAGCTTCGTAATGCGCTCCCTGCTTCTAGTGTTGTGCGATAGAGAAAAGAGATTTTTCCTATCCATCTTTTCCACAGCATTATGATTTTATTTACAGTACATCAGTCAATCAGGCCACCTCTTTAATACCATCTTTCAATGTTGAAGAGGCCTAGATATTGCAGTCTGATTTCATAAAGAAGGTGTTCCAGCCCCTTGATCATTCTGGTTGCTCTTTTCTGTACCTTTTCCAGTTCCATAATGTCCTTTTTGAGGTGTGGTGACCAGAATTGTACACAATATTTCAAATGCGGCCTCACTATAGATTTATAAAGAGGCACAATGACACTTGCTGACGTGTTTTCTATTTCCTTCCTAATGATTCTAGCACTGAATTTGCTTTTTTCCACTGCTGCTGTGCACTCAATCAACACCTTCATTGCACTGTCCTCTAGAACCTCAAGAGCCCATTTCTGTTATGCCGCAGAAAGCTCAGCCCCCATCAATGTATCAGTGTATTTGGGATTCTTTGCCCTGATGTGCACCCATTTTGCGCTTAAAAACTGAAGTGTACTTTCCACTTTGTTACCCACTCACCCAGTGTAAGAGGGCCTCTTTCAGTTTTTGCTACCCTGAACAATTTAGTAGTCATCAGCAAACTTTATCTCACTACTTCACCCTACTTCTAGATCTTTTACGAATAAATTCAAAAGCACAGCTCCTAGTAGGGATGTACATGAATTTATTTTGGCATTTGGTTTGAAATTAATTGAATGGTCAAAAATCCGTATTCATATGAATAGATCACATTTGAATGCGGTAAAATTGTATTTGAACGAATGTGCGATACATATCGGATACATATCTGATATGAATGGATACATATCTGATACAAACTAATATGTATCTGATACAAACAGATATGTATCTGGTATGAATAGATACACATCTGATACGAACAAATACGTATCTGATACAAACAGATACGTATCTGACACAAATATGTATGTGATACGTTTCCCCCGCTTAACAAATGTCCAAACTATTCATATGAATGTCCAGAAACTTTCATATCCATTCCAATATTAGCATATGAATATCATAACATTTGATTCAAGTTTGAATGTCTGAATTTGATAGAATTCACCCAAATTTTGAATGTTACGAATATTTGTGCAGATCCCTAGCTCCTAATGCTGAACCTTGGGGGATCTCGCTTCTTACCTCTTTTCGAGAACTGTCCATTTATTACTACTGTCTTTTTCTTGTCCTTTATCCAGTTACTAATCCAGGACAGGCTCTGTCCTCTTATTCCATGGCTGATGAACTTATTCACGAGCCTTTTATGAGGGACTTTCAGAAGATCTTTGACAATGTCAACTGGGTCACATTTATCCATCCATTTTATAACACTCTCAAAGTATTTAAGGCGTGATTTACCTTTGCAGAAGCCGTGCTGATTTTCTTTCAGCGATGCTTACTTCTCTATCTCTGCAGTAATTTTGTCTTTAATTATTATTTCCATCACTTTACCTGGAATTGATGTTAAGCTTACTGGTCTGTAATTTCCTCTCACCTGTGCAGCTGTATATAAGTATATATAAGTAAGTTAAGAGGCAGCAGAAGAGCACAGTTAGTTTGATACTTTTCACAGAGTCACAGTTGTGAGCTGTGTTTATTTTATCATTTTTATTGATTATAGGCCACTGAGGAAGACTTGGCCTCTTTTATATCTTTCATTACATTTACTGAAGTATTTTCTATTATTACTTTTAATATTTTTCATTAAAACCTAGTGGGGTATTGTTACCCTTTCAGAAATTATATTTGCTTTTCTGTTTTACAGTTTTGTATTTCTTATTCACATAGGTGTTTGGGGAAGACATTGTCTTTATTTATTTCACCCTATTTGGTTACGTTCATTTCTTTGGCAGAACCCCCTTGTTCAGTTCTGTAATTTCCTGGGTCACGCCTGGCTCCTCTTTTGGTGCTACATTTGCTACCCTCTAGTTTTCAGGCAAAGGGTTAAAAACTTTAGCTAGAAGCTCAGCAATTGCACAGTTGAATTCTTTTGGATGGAAGCTGCCTGGTCCTAGTGATTTATTAGCGTTTAGAACATAAGAACATAAGAACATAAGAGAAGCCTTGCTGGATCAGGCCACAGCCCATCTAGTCCAGCATCCTGTCGCACACAGTGGCCCACCAAATGCTCAGGGGCATCTCAAGCAGAGACAAGGACAAACCTTCTCCTGCTCTCAAGTCCCAGCAGATGGCCTTAAAAGCGCCCCAGTTCCTCCCCCCCCCTCAGCCTGAAGGATGCACCTAGGCATTCGTTCTAGTAGCCATTGATACATCTGTCATCCATAAATTTGTCTAACCCTACCTTAAAGCCATCCAGACTGGTAGCTGTCACCACCTCTTCCGGCAGCGCATTCCATAAGCCGATGACCCTCTGGGTGAAGAAATACTTCCCCCTGTCAGACCTTATTCTCCTACCCATCAGCTTCATAGAGTGCCCCCTGGTACTAGTGTTGTGCGATAGAGAAAAGAAATTTTCTCTACCCACCCTTTCTATACCGTGCATAATTTTATATACTTCAATCAGGTCCCCTCTCAAACGCCGTCTCTCCAGACTGAAGAGGCCTAGACGTTGCAGCCTGGTTTCGTAAGGGAGGTGTTCCAGACCCTTAATCCTTATTAAGACATGCAAGGACCTCTTCCCTGGTTACTTCTATCCAGTTCAATTCTTCTGCCTTCCTCCCTGAAAAGACTGGCTTGGCTGCAGGCATATGCCGTCTGCCTTCGTCAGTGAAAACAGAGGCAAAGAACTTGTTTAGCCTCTCTGCAATCTCTGTGTCCTCTTTAATTATCCCTTTCTGTCCATTATCATCTAATGGACCAACCGCTCTTCTGGTTGGATTCCTACTTCTGATGTACTTTTTGTTATCTTTCTTGATGTTCTTAGCAATGCGCTCCTTGAAATTCTTCTTCAGTGCCACCTTGCATTTGTTCGGCCAAAGTGTCGTTTCAAAGTCCACAGACATAAAGGATAAAAACAGGCAAGTTACTCACAGTTTACTCTCAGTGCTGCTAAATGCTTGCTGTGTGATAGTGAGTCCTTCTAAAGACCTGTTTCACTCTCTAAACTTAAAGAAGACAGCAATACTTAACTGTTCTGAATCTTAATGGTTTTAGACCATAAATTGGCCTAGAAAGAATAGAGAGGAACTTTGAGGACTATGAAGGTGTTTTGAGACAAATGTCTCACCGATATGTTTAGTCTAGAGAACAGATGAGCGTGGGGGAAATATGTTGACAGTTGTTGAAATATTTACCAAGATGTCAAAAGAGAAGTGAGGGAACAAATATACATGCTGAATTAAGAAGGAATGGCCAGGTTAAAAAAAAAAAGTCCTCATATATTCATTCCATCACTAATCCACTTTTTCTAGAGTAGAATGTTCATGAGAGGAGACAAGGATAGATGGGCTTGTGAACAATCTCCTTGGAACTATCCCTAAGCTATCTCAAGGCCTTTGGCACTTGGATGAAAGAGGTTGGGGCATGGAGCATCAGCACTGTGTGGAGCCATGCCAGACTATCCCCCACCCTGGATAGCAGTGCTCCACAGCTATACTAGTCATGTCTAGGATGTGGCCAGTATACTCTTCCAGGTGAAGGGTCCATGGTGGGGTGGCACAGCTACAGCTGCCCAGCTGGTGCCCATGGCTATTGCTGTGGCAAGGTGATCACCAGTAGCCAGTGGCATTTGTTACACACATTTGTCAGCCACTTTGAGTCCTCTTAAAAGAGTAAGAAAAGCAGGATATAAAAACCAACTATTTCCTTCCTTCCTTCCTTCCTTCCTTCCTTCCTTCCTTCCTTCCTTCCTTCCTTCCTTCCTTCCTTCCTTCCTTCCTTCCTTCCTTCCTTCCTTCCTTCCTTCCTTCCTTCAATTGGTTGCTACTGGAACAGGATAGGGCCACCTGCATTTGGATAAGCCATCACACTCAGTGCCCTCCCAGACTTAGGGTGGACCACCCTATTCCTGCCCTATTATTCCAGATCAAGGCTGTTTTTGCACTAGCAACAAAGACCCCATTAGGAACCCGATAGGTACGCAATTGGTACGGATAAGTTATGTACCTTTTGCACACAGGACCCCTTAAGGACCCCATTAGAACCCCATTCTGAACACGCTGTACCCACGAGTGCCGGTGAAATCCAGATTTAATGGGGTTTGGGGGCCTTTAAATCCAGATTAACATCCTTTAATGGTGTCTTCAATCTGGTCTTCTGCCGGGAAGACCAGATCAGAGGCCATGCATCTGCATGTATACCGGGGCACTGGAGTCCAGGGGTGGGCCTAGAGGCTGTCATTTGCAGCAGGGCAGATCCGGCTCCACCGCTCAGCATACACACTACATAGGCCCGCACATCCTTCGTAGCAACCTACAAAGCTGAGCACAAGTTCCGTAGCGACTCCATAAGCAACGATGAAGACATGTCTTTCTGCCATGCCCACTGTAACTGGAAGTGGCCTCTGACTGACAGCTTTGCAGGGCAACTGTGCCATGACACCAACAGACCTTCCTGCTCAGGCCTAAGTCGGACCTTGGGATGGGTGCTACAGTATCTGCACTGCAGCCCTCTTTAGCACCCATTGCAATCAGGAGCTAGACAGCCTGTGCAGGTGCATGGGTCCCCTGCCATGATGCAGATCTTCAAGGACCGGATTAAATGAGGACCGGATATCAAAGATCCATATCTTCTAAATCCAGATTAATGGAGGAATGTGCCAAAACAGCCCCAAAGAGATAAGTGCAGAAAAGCCCAGAATGTGTAAGCAACACTGTCTCAATCTTTTCGTATACATACAAGTGTTTACAAGATTGCTTGTAGATAAGACATCAGCAAAATAGGCGTTGAAACTTTCCATGTAACTTATGTACTTCAAATACATGAAACATTCACAGCCTGTAATCTTCTGAAGAAAGAAATGCGGTACAACTCTAATAGACTAGTCCCTAAGCATCATTCCAATACGAATTCCCCTCTTAAACGCTCATCCAAGGAGAGAACAAGAGAGAAATACAGCACATACAGATGTTTGTCCAGATGTTTTGAGGCCTCTAGAGCTCCGTATAACAAAGGGTTCCATCAATTCTGGCACTTAATACTGGATCTAATTGCTCCATTTCCATTTGTTTTATACAGATCTATATTTTTCCACCCCAAAGACACAAAAGTAGCAAAAAAGCTTGAATGGGGGTAGTGTCTTGGCTGTGGCCATGTGCTGGAGCAAAAGAGGGGGAAAGGTAAAAAGCCTCTATAAGCAGCAGAAAAGTGTCCCACCCACCCCCACAATAGTAGTGGTAGCAGCCATACTTTCAAAATGGAGGGGATGGTGACAGGAAATACGGAGAGAGGTGTTTGACTTTTCTGCCCAGTGAAGTCATGATTTGAAGGAGAGAACAGTGTCCAGTTGCTACCTGCACAGGGAAGGTTATTTGGTATGTAGATGAGAGAAAAAGATACAGTTTTTCCATGCTGAGCAGAGGAAAACTGAAGAGTGAGAACAGGCAAGTTTGTTTTGAGTCTGTAATCATGCAGATTTGGAAACGACAGGAAGACATATTCGATCTTTGTTCTCCCACAACATAGATTTTCTGTGCCATGTCAGAACATACCCTTAAAGTTAATCTAATAGGGTCTGCAATAAGTACATCGTGATAAAACCATATTGTCCCTTTCCTATTATTTAGGTAATGAAAATGTTGAGTCTATTGGCTAATATAGTGGGGAAGATTTTAAAATACGTATTAATAAGGGAAAATGGACAAAATGATTCCACTATTTCTGGCGCTCTCCTGGGCTTAGGACAGGATTCTGATAGAGCTGAACCATGTTGCCAAGAATGTCGCTCTTTCTAAAATAGAGTTTAAAGGTTCCTCCATTTGTGCAACAAGTCTTGAAATTGCTTATAGAAAGGGGCTGTGAACTCATCTGGGGTGCATCCAGACACATTAATACTACGCAGCACAATGCGCAGTCATGGCGTCACACACCACGATCGAGAGATCATAGGGGCAAACACATTATCGCATAGCTCCTGTGAATTTACTGTAGTGCAGGATGAAGAACACTCGCTGGGCAGTATTAATTAAATTCAAATCTTCCCGCCAGTCCGGGCAGGATGGCGAGAAGAAACGACGGGAGGAGGGAGGGCAGCTCAAATCCTATGGGAAGCTATGGAGCTGCATTTTGGGTTGGGACAAGTGTGTCATCACTTTGCAGCAGGTAAGATGTGATTTTCCCCTTAACTGCGGATCTATTCCGCAAGTCTGGAGGGGATCCTAGTTGTGGAGATATATTAGGTTTCAGGTTTATCTTGAGTTACAGAGCTAGTTAGGCATAGTAGTCTTTTCGTTTTTCATCTATCTTTAGTAAGTTAACCGAATTCAGAAATTTATGTATCTCTCTTGAATCAATATCATATGCCTTGTATAGTTTCATATAAAACTGTCTAAATTCTCCTAGTATCATTTTACTATCTGTTATGCTTGCACCATTTTTCAGCCTGAGGAATGGGACATAATGAGCTTGTCTCTTTCTTTTCAATATTCTGGCTAGAAACTTTGAGTTCCTATTCCCTTGAGAATAATACATTGTTTACAGTATAGTTGTAGTTTGTAGTTTGATTCATCTTCAATGCTTCTAACTCCTGTCACGTTGCCTTCAAAGGTCTGTAAACGTCCTCTGATTTTGTCTTCTTACATTGATCTTCTAACATCTTTATTTCTTCTTTCTATTTTCTCTCTTGTTTTGTTTTTCTCCCTCTTCTCTTTAATGGTCAGAATTTGCCACTGCCACTTTCTGTCCATACAAATTGAAGGGACTTTTGCTGCTGCCTCAAAGGCTGTGCTCACACCTGTGGTCACACATCAGCAAAGTGACCAGTCATTTTCTTTCCACATTATCTATCCCAAAGGTGAATTTTCTGAGTTATTTAACACTGAGGCCGCGTTCTCATTATAAGCTTAATTCAGTTTCCCTAAGCCAAAATAACAGAACCGGATGCAAACGCAAATTTGCCTGATCCCATTACTGTCAGCCAGAATCACGTTCGATCCAGATTCTGAGGACGTACGTGACTCAAGGGGGGACTCAAGTGGCTACTTTCTAAAAGATGCTTTTCGGGGCTGCCCTGCCCTCTACCCCCTGGCATGAAAGCACCACCCATAAGGAACCCCTTCACCAAGCCTAGCTGGGTGGCTGGGTGGCTGCTACTTGCCTGGATGGAGGAAAAACGGCAGCAGGCAGCCAGCAATTCTTTCCCCTCCTCTCCCCATTGCCCAGGGCATGCAGCAGCAGTGGCAACTAAAGCCCTCTTCACCCGTCACCGTCACAGCCTTTAACACATTCTCACATCTCCCAGAACCTGCAGTTGCTTTCCTTTCTTTCCCCTTTTATAAAGGTCAGAACTTTCAAAACTGCAACATCGTTATCAGGTGTGAAGTGGTTGGATTGCTACAGTGTAGTGGCTGCTTTAAGGGGTGGATTTTTACAGCAAAATCAATATCTTTGGAAGCAACCTATTGGGGGAGGGAAACTCTCATCCCTTAACACAGAATGGTTCCCACAGTAAAAAATGTAAAACGTTTCAAGCGCGCAAACCGGAGTAAGACCTGTTGAAATGAGGATTAACATTTACAATGATTTAGGGCGATTTAACACGTGGAAAGCGTGTTAAGCCAACCTGACGTGAGAACTGTGAGGATTGAAACCATTTTGAATCCAAAATAAGCTTATAATGGGAATGCGCCTTGAAAGAAAACAGCTTGTCATTCTGATGACAAGCTATTTGTTCACTTTGCTCGCTCAGAAAGTGACCGAAGCTGGATTAAACCTTAAGTGTGACCGCAGCCAATGCTACCCTCAGATTTTGGGAGAAGGCAAGGGAAAAAGGTGACGGTGAGAGCGGACTTTGGGCAGTGATTTCTGGACATCTTGTGCTCCTCCAAAGTCTGATGGATGGAGGGAAGCGCGGAGAGAGCAAACACCATCCCGCCTTCTGGGAGAGGCAGGCAGTGGTAAGAGAATTTGTTATATGCCTTTCTTTGCTTGTGTTAACTTAGGGCCTTGATTCTGCATGGTTTTCTTGTATGAGGAGAGGTATCAATGAGGAGAGGGGAGGGGAAAAGGGGATGACTCTTGGGACATTGGTTTGTGAAGCTTGCTGGACAAATTAGGGAGATTCTGAACTGTGTGCTGTGTGTGGATGTGTGTGTGTGGTCATGTGTGCATGCGTTCTGGGGTGGTAGTGGAAACACATCTGTGATGTTTCCTTTTGATGGAGGAGAATATACCTCTTCCAGGTCTCTTCCAAGTGATTGGAAGACAGTCTTCTCCCCAAGTCCTGCAGTGTGAAAGGGTCACTATATTGTAATTGTGCAATTCTGATGTGTCAGCCACGACACTTGGAAGCCCCTCCCTTCACAGCTGCTTTCTCCAGACCACGGAGACACTTGGGAGGGCTGGCAAAATATCCTGCTGTCCCCTATCTGCCCAGCCTGTCAGATTTCCTTCATGGCTTCACTGCCTGGACTTTCTGCCTAAGACAATTCTGGTTTTGCCTTTGTCTTTTGCTTGAGATGCCCAGAAGCAATTGGTGGGTTACTATGTGTGAGACAGGATTGTGGAGCAGATGGGCGGTGACCCAATCTAGCTGTGCTCCTCTTATGCTTTTAGGAGGGACTGGGGGAAAAAGACACCATCACTCTGGAATGCCCACGAGCTTTGGGCATCAGCCAGAGAAGGAAATGGAAACCATCTTTCTGTCCATACAGGTAAGTACCAGTATCACCCCCATAATCCTCTTTCAGGTTCACACATGAGAATATAAGTGAACTAGGATATAGAAATGGTCTTAATGCTGGAATATAGGGCCTGTCCCCAAGCAATTTAAAGTCTGCTAAAAATCTTCTTTTGCCTCTGAGCACCCCCATGCCAGGGTTTTTAACGAGCTTCCAGCGCTACAAAAGCAGGAAAACCCGCAACAAAATACATGCCCTTTAAATAAGAGTTTCATCGCTTTTTCTGGAAGCTGCGGGTTTTCCTCGCAACATTTACCTTGGGGACGCTTTGTGGCAAAAGGGGCAAGGATTGCTGCCTGCACAAACAGCCATAAAGCATTCACACATCTCCAAGAAATGCTGCAGCTTCCCTTCCTTTCCTTTATAAAGGTCAGAACTTTCAAAGAGCCAGAATTGCTCAGAATTGCAACATTGTTATCAGGTGTGAAGTGGGTGATCTGTGAAAGTGTTAAGAGTAAATGAGCGCACGATCGCGTGGCCGATGGCTGCAGCCAAGCCATTTCAAACAGAGAACAGAGTGAAAGTAAGTGCTGAGAGTGAATGAGCAAGCGATCACTCCCTTTGCCGGCACAGGAAGCCATTTCGGGGGATGGAGATCTGGCTATTTTTCCTTTGAACAAGAGAGCGGGAGGGGAGAAAAAGATGCGGGGAAAGAAAACACGCTTCTGTTGGGACGGAAGGTGCATTTTAAACACGCATTTTGCTGAGCCTCATGTGGATGCTTATTCCAGAAGTGCATGGCACTTTTAACGTCTGCTTGAATACAGTGACAGTAGAGGGAGACTAGTGAGGCAAATAAGTCTTTTGGGGATTCAGCCACAGTGCAGATCCCTGGGATTCTGAAAAGCCTGAAACTGTCTTAAAACACTGGTATGACTGGGGCCGAAGGCTGTGTTAAGCATGTCCAAAGGGGCATTTAGGAAGTGGCTCAGAACCTGCTATGTGGTACCCACATTCCTAACTTTTTTCTAATCTATCTCTTTTTTTAACAGGGATAGTTTGTGAGAGGGGAGTGGGGCAAATTACTGTGTGATTAATCACACATCTGCTTTCCTTTTTGCTTTGTGTGAGGATAGCCTGTGGTCCTTGTATTCTTATCCCACTTCATTTATATTTTGTATTGCTGGTAAAATTCTATATTTTACTTTGTAGAATTTGTCTTTCACGATTTGCTGGTTGTTGCTTTGGCTTTGAGACACTTTGGCGGACTCTAAGGAAAGTTAACATTGTGATGCCTGCTAGGACCCCTCAACCCCAAAATTAAGGTATTTTGGTTAAATTACAAAGTGTGGCGAAAACTATTTGTCTATACTGTTAAAAGTGTCATCAAAGTGGATTATTTAGAAATGGTAAGTTGGTAAAGGGAGGGGCTATTCCAGCTCTCCAGCAGAGAGGGTGGAATAGAATCCTGGAGGAGCATCAACCAATCAGGTTGCAGCTCACCAGCCAGGCTAGTATTTAAGGGAGCCTAAGGGAGTTGTTAGTGTTCTCTGCCTGGGGGTTAACTGACCAGAGGGTGGTTAACAGGAGGGAAATGGGCTCTAAGCTGTCCCGAGGGAAGCTGGGGAATAGAGTCCTGAGTCATTAGTGTTTAGAGAGTAAAAGAATTGAAATGATTATCTGTTACTTATGCTGCTGGCATTAATCTGAATAGGGTTGGAATCCTTGGGCTGAGTGAGGAAGCTGGGACAGTTCAGTCAGAACGGTGAATGGGCCTGTGATTGACATAGTAAACTTACCTGTTTATTATTAAGAAAGCTGTACACAATAAACTTGTTTTCTTGTTATTTTAAAGAAGCTTCAACTGAGTACTCTGTTTTCAAAGTGAGCCAAGTTAGGCCAGAGTTCTAAACAGATACTGTACCCCACTGCTAGCGAGGCAGAGTGGGGGAAGGAGCTGTCTGCTTCAGCACCAGGAAGGAGGCAACATTATTATCAAACTTAAAAGTAGGGAAAGGGAAACGAAAGGCGTGTCTCTTGGAGGGGAATAACAGAGTTTTAATCTAAAAAGTAAAACCAATGCTACCACACTACCAAATACAAAGAAATATAAAAACGCTACCCGACTGAGAGGCGGCCTTTACAAACATCACTTTGTCATGTTTTTGTTTTGCATTAAATATCACTGTTGCTTTTGAATGGCACTCTCACTGGGACTGTAGTGGAATTTACTGCATTCACAATATCAGGTTTTAGGCTGGAAAAGAAATAACGAAAGTGACTGGAGCAGAAAACATGAACCATAATACTCTCTGTGGGTACAAATGTGTTCTGAGCCTGAAATACTGCAGGATTCTACTGACAACTGCATAATTAAGATGCAATACTTCCAGAAACTTCCTTGCATGCTCTTCCTTCCTTCCTTCCTTCCTTCCTTCCTTCCTTCCTTCCTTCCTTCCTTCCTTCCTTCCTTCCTTCCTTCCTTCCTTCCTTCCTTCCTTCCTGTTTATATCCTGTCTTATACCCTTAGAAGAAGAAGAAGAAGAGTTGGCTTTTCTACCCCGCTTTTCTTGCCCATTTAAGGGGACTCAAAGCGGCTGACAAAGCTTTCTATTCTTCTCCCCACAACAGACACCCTGTGAGGTAGGTGAGGCTGTGAGACCTCAGAAGAGAGCTGTGACTAGCCCAAAATCACCCAGCTGGCTTCATGGAGGAGTGCGGAATCAAACCCGGTATTCCCAGATAAGAGTCCAGCTCCCTAACCACTAGACCAAACTGGCTCACAGGATGCAGGATAGGTTGCAACAATTAAAATTCATAATATTAAAAACAGACACACATACCCCATACATTTACACTCCTACACGAAGCCAGCTGGGTGACTGTGGGCTAGTCACAGTTCTCTTTCTCATCTCTCACAGCCCCACCTATCTCACAGGGTGTCTCTTGTGCGGAGAAGAACAGAAAGTTTGTCAGCTGCTTTAGGTCCCCTTGAGCCCCAATCTCACAAAATCACATTATTAAGAATTCCCATGATTGTATTAAACAAGGTATGTGTGTTATATTTTACCAACCAATGAAAAGAAAAAAAAAGTATTATGCAAATAATGACTGCAATCCAAAATGTTAGCTAAATGCCAGTTTCCGAATGCCAGTGGAAGACTATTATGAGCTGAAAGCACACTGGTGGAAAGAAACCACAACATTTTTTATAGCAGTGCTTTGCGGACGGCAGAATCTGCATTGGAGTACTATGATACCTGTACTCTGGAGGCCCTTTTAATTATAGGCTTGCTTTCACATTCATTTTACTGAACCATTAGGGCAGAGATAAAAAATCATTACAAATAATTAATGACATTCATTTGAGCTGCCTTCTCCTTGTTCCTTTTTTTTAAGCACAACATTTGTTTTCAGGAAAGGGAAATGCCTGTAATTGCATTCCTGTGATTAAAATACGGTGGGCAGCTACACGCAAAACCTCACAATCGCTGTAGGTAACTCTGGGATTAGCAGCACTAATTATTTTGTAGAGATTATCCTTAATGATACTCAATAAAATACCATTAATGTTTGTTGTTATTACATGTGGCACAGAATGCATAAAAAGGTATGTTAAGCTAATGAGAGGGGTTTGACGTTGGCTTCTAAGCTCAATGCTCTGCCGTTGTTGAAGTGCGAATCGTAAATCACCACTAGTAGTTCACTTATTAACCAAATGAAATAAGAATTAAGTTGGGTATACAGTATTGCTTGGTACTACTGCCTCATATAGCTGAAGGCACTCAGTGAGAAGATGAAGGCAGGGGGAACTCCCGCATGGGCCATCCGCGTTGCGCAGAGCCGCATCTTAACCAGATGCAGTTTCATGCTTGCATGAGATTCCTCCATGCATATAGATGTATGTCGTGTCTGGAGCAGGCGTTAGCAATGAAGCACACACACACATACTGGCAGCGTGAAGTAAGGTCAGTCCAAAAGAGTTTTTAGTCAAGGAGCCAGATAGTCAAATGTAGTCCAAAACAAGCCAGAGGTCAGGTTACTGGAATCAGTTGCCAGCCAGTTCAAGAGTCCAAGATCTAGAGAGAAGCATGAGCTGAGGGGTTGCAAGGAAAACCCCTGTTTGCAATGGAGGTTTCTCAATTGGGCGTTCTTAGGTAGGACTTGGATTGTCATGCTCTTGCTGACGCAGCTTTTTGCCATGGAGCCATGCTGAGCACCACAGCTGTCTTTGTTGTCTCCGGAGAGAACTCAGTCCTGAGCCCTCTGCTTCTGGGGCAAAAGAACCCTGAGGTGCACCTCCCTCATTCTGGCTGGCAGGGGCAGGGCCTTCACCCTCTGAGGAGTCAGAGAGGACACAAGGCATGACAATGTAGAACAGTTAAAACTGCTCTACATCTATCCTACCTGCCTCCCCACACAGCTCTGATAGAGGAGGTTGGAATGGAGCCTTGCGCGGAGGGACGGCCTGATGAGTGCCGCATCACTCTGTCACTGTGGCAATGGTGCTGTGTAGGCGCTTTGGTGCCATTGGCATGGTTCCATGGCTGCCTCTGTAATGGAGGCAATTCATGCCTCAAGACACCAGATCGATCCCCCATCTTCACTTCCCTAGAATGTTTCCCTAGAGCAGTGAGGGTGCAAAAATGCTCTTAGATGCAATCCAAGGGGGGGCTTGGCCCCTGCTCTTCTGGTTCCATCTGTACTAGCTGTAGTACTTAAAAAAGACTATCAAAAGTCTGGTGGCTAAAGTCAAGGATGAACAGGGGCATGGCTGAAATTGCCTGCTGTAGGAACTGAAAGCCCAGAGGAAGCTGGGGTCATGCCGTGGCTGGCGGCTCACAGAGTTTCTTTCTTTCTGATGCAGCAAAGGTTACTTGAGCCATGTATGTTTTAAACACTTCTTTGATTCTCTGCTTTAGGCCAGCCGTGTTCAAACTCTTTTTTGTGTGGAAAAATCTGAAAATTGCTGGGAGGAGGGGGCTTAATAGGTTGCTTGACTCCCCCCGACCAAAGCAAGTAAAATACACACATAGCGTTACTCCTACTCCAAAAAGTGATAGATGAAGAAAAATAAAATGGAAGTGTTCCTCTGTAGAGCAGTATCAGATACCAGGTTTTTGGTACCCTGGGCATACGATATGTTAGCTAGTTGGCATCAGTCATACATGGAATCTGTCCTTTTCCATTTACAACAAGGATGAAGGCAAGAGTTCAAGAACCCAAACGGAGCACAAATTCTCAAGATTTCTCATCCCGACAAGATGGAAGACTTCCTGCAGTCCCCCTTTCCTTCATGCCTTTCCCAGGATGGACATTTGACCTCCACTGTTCATCCAAAGAGTTCTAAAACTCATTATGGAGTCAGTGCCAGCTGGTGCCCACTGTGATGGATGGGGCAGAAGGCAAGGCAGATAGCAACAGATTAGGGATGTGTACAAATATTCAAAGGTATTTGAAATTCAATTGAATTTGTCTGAATGTTGATATTCAAATTCGAATCGAATGTCCATAAATTCAAAGTTAAAAGTTCAAATGAATTTCGAATTTCAGAACTATTTGTTCAAATTATCTGGACATTCGAATGTGTACGGATCTGAACGGAATGAAAACAGGTTGCATACGGGATAACTACGGAATGCATAGGGACCTGTACGGATGTGTACAGACACGTATGGGGTGTGTAACGATGCATATGGGCACATAGGAATGTTATCGACATTTGTAAGTGCAAATTCAAAGAGAAAATTTGAATGGATAGATTCAAATTTGTTGTGTTCGAATGGAATTTGCTTAAATTTGAACTATAAAGATTTGAATTGAATCAAATTTTTGGATATTTGATTTGAATCGAATTGAATCACGAAAATTGCGTTTGTGCACGCCCCTACAACAGATCATGGTGTCGCTGCCATGCACCTGTTATTGATCTGCTTCAGCTGGTTAGTGGATACCAGAGGCCTATTCACATGAGGGCCTCCGGAAGCCCCCTGGGCACCCACCCCTCCAGGCATGGGCCTAGGCGAGAGGCACTTACCTCATGCTCACCCGGTTCCGAAGTGGCCGGCGGGCTAGTGGCTCTGTGCACACAATGCCGCCAGCCCGCTGGCCACTTCAGAACCCAGTTAGCACGAAGTAAGTGCCTCTCTTGCACTTGTGCACGTGTCCCGCCTAGGCCCATGCCCAGGGAGGAAGGGGGTTCCTGTGGGCCCTAGGGGACCTGATCCAGTCCCCTAGAACATGCAGGAACCCAGGGAAGGAACAGAACAAGCCTGCTACTCCTGGGTCGAATTCGACCCAATGGGGAGCAGGCCTCGGAGGGGTGTCCCACCCCCACACCAGCCTTTTTGGGCTAGGCCACAGGAGGAAGGATTCCCCTTTTGCACATAGGCAGGTAGGAACGTGTGCCCACGCGCTCCTTACCTGCCTAGGTGTTAATGGGGAAAGCATCCCTGAGTGGCCTAGCCTAAGTGAACAGGCCTCTGTTGTTAGCTAGATGTCTTACCTGCATAATTTACAGAGAAGGATAAACAGAGTGTTTTAATATCTAAGGTTGAGAACTATGACTTTTCTGCACGAGATTTTACATAAGAACATGTGAGGAGCCATGCTGGATTGGGTCACACAGCCCATCTAGTCCAGCATCCTATCTCACACAGTGGCCCACCAATGGCTTCTGGGCAATCTTAAAGCAGAAGATAAAGGCAGAACCTTGACTTGCCCTCACATTCCCTGCAAATGGCCTTGAGAGGCATCCTGCCTGTCTCTCCAACCCAGATTTTGTTTTCTATGGAATCTTAACTTGCTCCACTTGAGTCCATTTGTTTGGACTGCCTACTATAACGATGAGATGAAGGTGTTATTATTATTTTTTAAAAAGGACATGCAAACTAGCAGCTGTGAGAAATTACTTTAGCCACATTGGGTTCAAATGTAGGAGGGTGCAAGTGATAAATCAGTCATGCCCAGGCAAAACACAAATGTATTACATAAGCAGGTAAGTAAACAAGCACTGCAAATTGTAAAATACTGTAGCTGTTTTCACCTTGTCAGGTTGGGACTTTGCAGCACGATCAATACAGCGCAAACGAAATGTCACCTGCTCCTACTTGAATAAATCCTTTCTAAAAATAAGGGCTAGATGCAATACTTGGTTGGAGAAAGGAAGGGGATAACTTTTTGTGCAAAGGTGTAGCTCAGGGGGAAAGCAAACTGTCAAGGAAGCCAAGGGTCTCAGCTTGAACGCGCACCCTCTCCCTAGTAGTAGGCAATCGTAAAGCATGATAACAAATGTTTACCAATGGGCAAAAGCTGGGAATATTTCCAGCTTTTTGCTTTCTTGTTGTGTAGTATTAGGGAAACGTATTCCTGGGCGTTACGATCTCAGAAGAGTGGATATAGTATTTATTTATTTATTTATTTATTTATTTATTTATTTATTTATTTCTATTTCTGTTTCTATCCCGCCCCATACCCGAAGGTCTCTGGGCGGGTAACAACAAATCAATAGCAGTTAAAACCATATTAAAAACAAGACACAGGTAAACATATTAAAACTGAATAATTAAAACAAGGCATTAAAAACAGGGCACAGATTGAGCTATGGTATATAATTAAAAGTTCTGATATAAGCCCTACATCTAGGGATCTATTACTAAAACTGTGACCAAGGGAGGAATGAGTCAACCTTGGCCAAAGGCTAAGGCAAAAAGATATGCCTTTACAGCCCTCCTAAATGACAACAGGGAAGGGGCATGGCGCACCCAGGAGGGAAGACTATTCCACAATCTAGGGGCTGCCACAGAAAATGCTCTCCCCCGGGTGCCCACCAACCTCACTATCGGAGGTGGTGGAACAACCAGGAGGGCATCTTCTTCAGATCTTAAGGCATGGGCAGGACGGTATGGGAGAAGGCGTTCCTTTAGATATCTGGGGCCCAAGTCATTTAGGGCCTTATAGGTCAGAATTAACACCTTGAATTGGGCCCGGTAGCGAATTGGCAGCCAGTGCAATTCTTTTAAAACTGGCGTAATATGTGTCCAGCTAGTTGTTCCAGTCAGCACCCTGGCCGCTGCATTTTGCACTAACTGCAACTTCCGGACCGTCTTCAAGGGTAGCCCCATGTAGAGCGCGTTGCAATAGTCCAATCTAGAGGTTACCAGAGCGTGGATCACTGTGGCCAGGTCGTCTCTATCCAGGAATGGCTTAAGCTGACGTACAAGCCGTAGTTGGGAGTAGGTACTCCTGGCCACGGCCTCCACCTGAGCTTCAAGTGTTAGCGCAGAGTCCAGGAGTACCCCCAAATTACGCACCTGTCCCTTCCAGGGCATAGCCACCCCATCGAGGACAGGGTATCTCCCAACTACGCGGATCCGAGACCCTGTAATACACAGCACCTCTGTCTTGTCTGGATTCAGCTTCAATTTATTGGCCCTCATCCAGCCCATTGTTGCCTCCAGACACCTGTCAAGCACTTCTACCGCCTCTCCTGATTCAGATGGAACAGAGAGATAGAGTTGGGTATCATCAGCATATTGATGACACCTCACTCCAAAACTCCTAATGACCTCTCCCAGCGGCTTCATATAGATGTTAAAGAGCATGGGAGATAAGATCGACCCCTGAGGAACCCCACAAGTGAGTTCCCAGGGTGTCGAAACCGTATCTCCCACAGCCACTATCTGGGATCGGGTGCTGAGATAAGAGCGGAACCAGTAGGCTTATTACATCACGTATGTGCATGATAAAGAAATCATGTGTGTGATAGATATCTACCTCTGTGGGCTTGTTCACACTTACCCCTTAGTGAGTTGGCAATCGGGTCATCAGTGAAGTATGTCTGCACAGGGGAGCCATGGCAACTCTCCAGAAGTTGTGTCAAGCTCCCCCAAAGCTAGTCAGTGGTGGACTTCCACCTGCTTACCAAAAGCGACTAGCTTGCTTCTGGTCCCTGCGTCTGCTCCCTCTTCTGGGTACGGCATGGCAAGTGGATGTGGTGGCCTGACTGTGTCTCTGCAGTTGCATGCAGCAACTGGATCACTGAGACAATGTCCAGGCATGCACCGAATGTTGCCGTGGAGGTTGCCCTGGTGAATTGGCCATCCTCACTTTAAGTGCTGCTAACCTGAAACGTGGCTTTTCCAGCACTTGAATTGTAGATGGCCACTGCCATGCTCCTACTTTATCTGATTGGTATAGATTTCACATGGATGGTCCCAAATTTGTGGTGACCAGCCCATTAGATTTGGGCATGGACAGTTAGGCTGCATTCAGATGCAGCAACAAAGAAACAAACAAAAGGCTCTAAAGAATCTTAGGGGTAGTAGTGTGTGGCATTTGTGTCTTCATCCCATCTTCAGTCCACCTTTTCTAGTCAAGAATATTCATAAGAGGTATGTGAATGATGCCACCTTGCAAACCATGCCCATGTTGTCTTTAAGCTACCCAGAAGGTCCTCATTTTTACTTGACTTTGTAGTGGTAGCTCCATGGAATTTGTGAGCTGATGGAACCACGAAGGGAACTTCCTTAGAAGATCTTGATGATTCTTGGAGGGAACATTGGCTGGTGTATCACCAGTTTCCACAGATCTGTTATCCTTTTTCTGTTTCTCACCTTCCCTGTCCTTTATCACCACACTGCATTTCCACTTCCTCGGTGGGTTCAAACCACAATTCAGGGATGACAAGGGAAGATTTCTCCATCTCAAAGCAGAGGTGTTTTTGCACTTGGTTTCCAGTCTACTGGACAGGAAAAGTGCATTACCCACTAACCTGTTCTAATGTTCACACCAACCCCCCATGTGCCTGGACATTCACCTGGTCTGGTTGTGTGTCCAATGGCCACCATCTTCTTCGTGCCAGCTAGCATGACTGTGCATGCACTGTTGCCATCACCACATGCGCCATTGCGTTTGGGGTCACCTGAAGAGCCAGTGCGTTTTCAGGGCACCTCAGATGATCCCTAGCACTGGAAATAGGACAAATGGTTGGGACACTGGATGAGAAATGTAAGCTTCTGATAAAGGTTGGGATGTGTGCGCTGCACCAGCGCTATTAGACACTGAGGTAGCATCTGGTAAGGCAGGAAGTGATTCTGGGTTGAAAATGCTTCTGGCAAGTGCAGATGCACCTTATCAGAAGTTACCCCATCGTCTGCCATGAGGCCAAGTGTGAATTGGCCTCAGTTCTGTGACATCTTAAAGCAAACTAGATTTCCTATGGGAAAGTGCCTTGCCAGGATTTGGCTGATCTCAAGATCATAGTAACATTTTTGCCTCTGTGACATCCTGGTTATATGCCCCTACCTAATGTACGCAGATGAAAAGTGATGATTTACCTCAGATAACTTGAGAATATCACGTTTACTTTTGATGGCGCTAACAGGGTGTGCAAAACTTTGATCCAAATGGGTATGCTAATCGGTGAATGATGAAAGCCACACTGACAAATGGGTGTATTGTTCTACATCAGATCTGAAGATGTTGCCTACTTTTTGAGCACCTGCTTCCTCTTGCTACCTAAAACTGGAATATAAATCATACCCAGAGCAGCCATAGAGGTGCTCCTGTCTCCGAGATTATTTTGTACACTTTTCCTGAAGTGCTGTCAGTCATGACGGATGCTCCGGAATGCTGTTATCCAGCGAGGTGCCAAACTGTCAGCACTTCATTAAGATATGCTGTGGGGAGCAGCGCAGAGAGCTATTTAGCATGCTGGAAGTGTAAGCTGTATCAACATATTTATCGGGTAATGTCCTTAAAAGCTGCATGAAGTGTTGCTTCGGCGTGATCGATTCCCCTTTCTGGTCCCGAGATAGCATAGTGTACCCATTTTAATTTTTTTAAACTAGTGGTGCTGTGCAGATGTGGTATGCAAATGAATGCCTTGCAGAAAGCACTAATGAGATTTCAGCTGAAGGAAACCCAAGGATCTTTCTTGCATTTGGCCAGTTCCATTTATTATTATTATTATTTTTTTAAAAAAATAAAGATGTGGTAATGGTTCCCTTTGAGCCTGAGACAGAGGCTGTGGTCACACTTAAGGTTTAATCCAGCTTCAGTCCACTTTTCAGAGTGAGAGAATACATCATCAAGCTCTTTTCTTTCAGTGTTAAATAACTCAGAAAATTCACTTTTGGGATAGATAATGTGGAAAGAAAATTACTGGTCACTTTGCTGGTGCGTTCTCTTGCTCTGAAGGTGGACTGAAGCTGGATTAAACCTTAGGTGTGACAACAGTGAGAGTGACATTTAGGCCCTTTCCACAGTGGGTCTTATTCCAGGATATATCCAAGATATACTCCAGAATAAGGACCCACTGCCCACATGCTATACATGCTATGGTAGGCCTCACTTAGGGTCTGCTGTAGTCTGTATTAGTATGTGGATGGCAGACCCCTATCCTCGGATATATCCTGAAATAAGGACTGGGACAGAAAGGGCTCTACATTCTACTGAGGTCACAATACATGTGTGATGAGGACAAGTGAGTCCTGGTGCCTGCAATTGTTTGTAACTTCCACAATTTTTGTCGGGAAAATTGTATGGTATACTCTTTTCCTTTCTGTGGATCTACAGGAATGCTTTAAGTGTCACTTTAACCAAAAATTGGATCAGTTTAAGTTTGAGGTATACAGACAAAAGAGATTGAGGTACATGGGAGAAATCATGAGGACTACAATTGAAAATAGTTGGAAAGACCTATATTTATACATTGCAGTGTGTGATATAAACAACAAATTGAAAGAGGATGTCAATAAATTTCTTAGGACTCTGGGTTAAAATAATGTCTATTTGGGGGACGGAGTTTTATCTATGTATTTTCTCTGATTAAAGTTGTAAAGATGAAATGGAAGAAATATGTAATTTGTGAATAAGTAAGTGGTAATATTATTGTAATACCATTTAAGTTAATGTATGTATGAAATGTAAATAAACATTAAAAAAACACTTTTACCAAAAATTCCTAGCATTTGTCCCTTTTGGTTGTAGAGTTGGCCTTTTTGAATTACATTCACTGAGGCAAGTCATCAGTGCAAGGCGATGCAACATGAGGGGCCAGTTCCCACCAGGACTTTGAGTGTTCAAAATGGTTTCAAAACACTCTGTCTGCATTGAAAAGTGGCTTTACGCATTAAAAAAGGAGTAAAACTGATAAAACAAATAAACCCCCCCTTTAAACAACTCTCGCTCCCTTTTAAAAAATGAAACGGTTTATGGGGCGTTCCCACTTGCATCAGAGTGTTTTGAAACCGTTTTAAAGCAGAATGCCCACCCGCCCGGTCGCCCGGTCGCCCACTCACCCATCCACTCTCCTGCCTGCCCACCTGCCTGCCTGCCGCTGCCTTGCTTGGCCTGTGCTTGCCTGCCTGCTATTTCGGCAGCTGCTTCGTCGCCGCCATTGTGGCTGCCGCTGGCCACTGCCACCACCCTGCTCACTTGCTCTGCTTCCCGCCAAGTGGCCCTGGTGCTCCTGAGGCATAGGGAGGAGGAACGGAAAGAGGCCGGCGAGCGAGCTCCCCCTTCCTTTCAGGTGCCGCTGTTGCGCTGTCACCATGCACTGCTTTAAAGCGGAATTAAGAAAATGCAAATGGGAACCCAAATAATGTGTGTTCACATCTGTTTTTTTAAATTCCGTTTTAACGGAGCTCAGTGGGAATTCACCTGGGGTATGGGAACTGGATTGTTACAGAAGCCAGATGCTGGAAGACCTCCATGAGAGGTGAGTTGGGAGTGGCAACAGCTGAGAACCTGTGACTGTCCTAAGGTCATCCGGGGAGCTTTCGTGGCAGAGCAGGGATGTAGACCCAAGGAATTCTAGGTGCTCTTAGCCACTGAAAGGCAGATACATTTGATTTGTGCATGAATGGAGACCTATGAATTTAAGCCCCTTTCAGTTTGCTTGCAAATGTTCAAATCCATATGCATTTGTATGAATTGCGAACATAGGCTGCGTCCAGCTTACTCCTTGGAAGCTGCAAGAGCTGAGTCAGTGCATGCGGTCATGTGGGATGAGGCAGCCAATCAGAGCTGAGCTGCCCTCCTGCTCTCGTTTGTCTCTTCTCACCATCTTGCCCGGAGTGGTGGGAAGATTCAAATTTTCTTAATACTGTGCAGTGGGTGTCCTTAATCCAGGATTAAAGTAAATGCACAGTAGCGATGGGATAATGCGTGGTGACGACGATCCATCGATCCTCGTGTGTGATGCCCCAATTGTGACTGTGCATTCCGCTGCACAGTACAAATGTATCTGGATGCCGCCGTACTGAATTTTTCCACTCATCCCTAAAGGTGTCATCTAACCACACCATTCATGCTGCTGTTCTGCCTCTACCCCACGTTAACAAGAACTGCTCTGATCACGCCTCTGATCACGTTCAAGGGAAATGCAACTGGCAGTCAGTCTTCAGGGACAGGGGGAATAACCAGGCTGATGGTGGTACGACGTTTGTTTATTGAAGCCACGGAAGCAAAAGAAACTATTTATTTACTGTGACAAATCAGCAGTGGGAATTAGGAACAAACAGTAAGAGCAACTCCAGCAGTAAGACAAAAATTTACAGGCAGAGATTTGGCACAGCTCAGAAAGGAAGAGGACAGAGTTTCCTGTTATAGGGTAAATCATAGGGTACAAATTGAATGCAAAACAATAACATTCATGTACATCCCTACCTGACAGTGTTGTTGTTAGTGCTTTACATCTGGGTATTCGGCTGGTGTGGAACACCTAGAAGTGCGTGTTCCCACCCGTGTTTGGCCTCCATGTTTATGCAATGGACAGAGTGACGACAACAGCTCCATCCAAAAGGTAAGTAAATGTGCTATTGCTGGAAAACACACCACCAGTGCTGGGTTTTCCAGCAACAGGAAATAATGTGCTCATTTCGGCAGCACATATACTAAAATTGGAACGATACAGACAAGATCAGCATGGCCCTGCGCAAGGATGACTCACAAAATTGTGAAGCGTTCCATATATATATATATATATTTAAAGGAAATCACATGTTTTAGGGGGGAACTTAATAGAGCTATGGTGAAAACCCCACCGCAGTGCAACCATAATGATGCTGTATTCCCCTCGTCTGGAGAGGGCCTTATACTGCAGATGTGCCAAAGGAATCTGATCTACCAGATGTTGAAGGCAAGGCTTCTTAACAAACAATTTGTATACATTTTGGACAACTCACGGTTACTAGGTAATAGGTGGCAATTAAATCTGATCAATTCAGTGACACCCACTTGCACCTGAACCTCATCCCACCACCCAGTGGTGATATATTTATTTGTTTACATGGAGCCCTGAGATCAATAAGATTATGCTGATTTGTGGCACAAAGAACAGAACAAACTGAACTTTGCCAGAGGCAAAAGCAAAGTTTTGGAGTGACAATGGGCGAGGGTTTGACACCCAGCTCAGGCTGTTTCATTATTTGCTTCATGAAGTTAAACAAGACCTGGTAGCTAAGATAAACTTCCATTGCTCAAGATAGTCCTTTTCCCCTCTAGCCCCTGTTTCCTATGCTTTTAGCTCTACACATGCACAGTTGTAGAGGTGTGCAAGAATATTCGAAACATTCAAAATTCGATCAAATTTGTTTGAATTTGGACATTCGACTTCAAATCAAATGTCTATACATTCATTTTTTAACATTCAAATGAATTCTGAATCTTTCAAATCATTCATACGAATTATTCAGACATTCGTATGTGTACATATACGTACGCACTATAGACTTATCCGTACGCATCTTATTCATATCCATACGGGACAAAAACTGGATGCATACAGATGTCTTGTGCTGCACCTGTGAGACTGGAACCTGTACCACGCTCTCCACCAGGATAAGTATAAAAACTGTGGCTGTTTCTGATTGGGGTGAGAGGAAAAACAACCAAGTCTTGTGCTGCACCTGTGAGATTGGAGCCTTCGCCACGGCCTCCTCTAGGTGTGGGTTCCAGCTGAAGATGGAGGAACGGAGGGACACCTGCGTTGGTTGTTGCTGCTTGGCTGCAATTTTGGTTCAGTTTCTCCTTTGACGTTTTTTGAGTTGTCTTGCGTTAATTGGTCTTATGGTTTATTTTTTAGTTCATACTGCGTACTATAGTTTTTTAGATTACATAGTTTATTATTAGAATTTGTACATTGCTTGTGATATATATTTGTTTTAGTTACTGAAATTGATTTCCTTACTTGCTGTATTTACTTGCTATATTTCTCTGGTGTGATTATTGTATTTACATTGTATTGTATTGTTTGTTTGTTGTAAACCGCCTTGGGCAAAATTTTCTTTTGGAAAGGCGGTATACAAATAAAAATGGGATGGAATGGAATGTATGGATGCATACAGACACATACAAATGTTGTTGACATTTGTATCGTCAAATATGAATGGAATATTCATACAAATAGATATGAATGTATTCAAATTGAACTGAATGTGAATACACTTGTATTTTAAACATTCAAATTGAATCGAATGCCAAAAATTGCGTCCGTGCATACCCCTACACAGCTGGCATATTGCTTTGGACAGATATCATAACACTCTGAAGTTCAGGTGAGTGGCAGGCAGGCAGGCACCAATTGTGAGCCTCACCCCCTTCTAGGAGTTCAGTAACTGTGGGCCTCCCTGTAGAAAATGCAGTCTCTACAGGGAAACAGAGGTTCCATTTGGGGGGTGTTTTGCACACCCCAGTCCTGCTTCCTGTCTTAAATCTGAAGCTTCAATTTTCTCGCTGTAAAAAATGAGAAACAAAATTCCTTGGCAGCCCGATTTCCTCTAGTTAGACCTCAGCAAATGCCTTATGTATAACAGTAAAGAAAAAGTTCGATGTTGAATAACTAAAGCCTTATTTTCAGGGACTTTGAATCCTCTCCTCTGTGAAAGCTGAATCAGAACAGCGGGAGGCTTTCCCCGGGGCACGACAAAATTAGTGGCCTTACCCTTAGCTTTCTGACAGAAGGACATTTTAAATCCTAGCAGGAATGTCAGTAAGATGAGGACACGGCAGCAATTGATTGCAAGTTGTTGATCTTGTTCATTTCAGTCCGACTCTTCCTGACCCTGTGGACCATAGCACACCAGGCTCTTCTGTCCTTTATTGTCTCCCAAAGTTTGCCTAATATCCTGTTTCTTGTTCCCGTGACACAGGCAGCCTCCAGATAAGCGGATTAAATCTACAGCTATGTAAAAATACACAGCTTACCTGTGACGAGGGGCTCATTTTCTGGTGTCATATCTTCTAGCCTTTTGATACTGTCCATGGGGTTTCCTTGGTAAGGATACTGGAGTGCTTTACCATTTCTTTCTCCAGTGGATCACACTGAGTATGAGCTCTCCGTCGTGACCGGTCCATCTTAGGTGGCTTTTCAATGAGCTGCACAAGCCCCTCTGCCATGACAAAGAAGTGACCCACGAAGGGGTTTACTTCAATTTAATCCTTGATAAATGTGTTTCCAGGATGAATGGGAGCATTGGGAAGATATGTGGAGGGATAGCAAAAAGCGTCCTGAAAAAGACTGTAGGAAATAAAACAACAGATGAAGCTGGGGCTGCCAGGGATTCAAAGTAGGTAGGCTGGGAGCAGAGAAAGCTTTGCAAAATACGGATTAATTAGGCTAGAATAGGGAAGGAATATTAATATGCTCGGAAGAATAAAATCATAATGGATACTTTGAATATCTTCATTATGATGGACACACTAGACATTCTCTAGTGACAGTAACACTGGAAATAGGAGATACATTCAAAAGCAATTAAAAAAGAGACAGTTTGCTAAAGCCTATCTGAAGTCTTACCCCAGCATGGTGTCACTGAATAAGCAACTTAGGACCCAAATATTGAAGGCAGTGTCTCTTCCATAAAGTCTTGCTTGTCAGTTAAGATCAACATGAGAGGCATGCTTGTAGTGGTGCAGCAATTAAAGGCGCAAGAGCACATGAGAAGCCTGATCTTTGGGGGCCTTCAGGTCCTCTGGGGTGTGTCCAGTGCCCTACCATAGCCCATTTCAGGCATTGTGTCATTTACTGTTTTAGGCTACATCCAGATGTTGCTTACTTATTCTGATTGTTTGGATATTCTGGAGTATTCGTGCTTCATGTATCCTTGAATAACCAAAAATAGCAGAGTAAGTAACGGATGTCTGGATGCAGCCTATTCAGTTCATTTTAAATTGCATTTTACCTTAGTTTTATGGTAACCCACCTGGGGACTGCTGGGTATATGGCAGGATAGAAATATAAAGGAAGGAAGGAATTAAGGAATAAATAAATATGAGACCAGCATCTACGGGGACATCACTAGTAATATTTATAGGTAACATATTATTCTAGGGAACAGGGTAAGCCATGGAAAGAAAAGGATTTCTTCTGGTTCAGGAATGCATCACTCATGATTGATCAGAAAGATGCATTATTGTCCAAAACACTTTGTTCTGCTCCTTAGGTGAAATCAACTTGCATTGACTATGTGATTCTGGGAGTAAATAAGGGAGTCCAGCTGAAATCTTTGGGGCTTCTTGGCAGTGGTGGATCATGGAGCACTTGCTTGACTGTAGTGGGGGAGAGTTGAGGCCCAGGTTGGAAGCCTTGGATTGATTTTAATAGTAGTAGCTGTTTGAGGTGGGGGGAGTTGGAAGAACGTGGGTCAGATGTGTGCTGGTTTTGGATACTTCCTATGCATCCTGTGCCCCTGATCATCTAAGAAGATCCGGATCTAAGGAATGGGTGCATTCCTTAATCTGGATCTAGTAGATCTGGATTAGGGGAAGCACCCAATGTGTTTCCACGGGAGGTATAGCACCCATTGCTAATGACTTCGGAGTCACTTCGGAGTCACTTCGAAGTCACTCTGAAGTTCACTCCGAAGATCAGCACAGACTTCAAAGGCACTCCGGAGCTATTTTGCACAGATGTTGAAATGACTTCGAAGTCAATTTGAAGTGGCTTCAAAGTGGCTTCAAAGTGACTTCGGAGCCTAGGTTTAAGGCCCCCCCAATGGGTGCATCCCCTCCCCCTAGCCTCCTTTGGACCCCATTGCCTGTTTCCAGTGGAAACAGGCTCCCTTTAATCCGGATTTTCTGGCAGAAGACCCCATTGTAGACCCCATTAATGGGGTCTACAGAAAATCCGGATTAAAGGCCAAAATGTACCCATTAGATCTGGATTTCCCCGACGGCAGTGGAAACATTCGGGTTCCAAATGGGTACCGTGGTGGAAATGGGATAATCCGGCTCACACCCAAATGGGTCCTAAATGGGTGCAAAAATGGGTACTTTTTGACAGTGGAAAAATGCCCTTAATGAACAAAGATTTGTTCCACTGTCTTCCTAGTCTGGATCTGCCGAGGATACTTCAGAGATGGTTTCTAAGGCAAGAGCTTGGTCTTGATAGCCCTGAGCCCTAAGCAAGAAACAGGATGGAATTGGGAAGAGTGGAGGGATGAGGGAGGCATCTGGAGTGGATAGCACATCTGGTGACTAGCCTATATCTGAGTAGCTACAGTGATGTATGTGTCTGCTCACACATGTGCAGTGATAACAAAGCCACCCCTATAATAGTGAAATATTTGTATTTGAATTTATACATCATCTTGTCACACACTCAAACTGAGTTTGTGGTGCGGGAATGGAAATCTCATTTTCTTAGCCTCAAGGCCAAAACAGATTGTTATTGTAACTGTTATTGCATTCTATTTTGGCTATTCAATTTCAGCCTTGTTGTGGGAACTTCTGAGATTAGGGTCAACATGACTTCAGGAGCAATCCAGCAATGTGGTTGGATGTGACAAGCCACCTGACAGTGTGTCATCGGATTCATATTTCCATATTAATTCTGTCTTTTCTCCTTCATTTACAAGCATATATTTTATTCATATGTCTTATGACATCTATCTTTCATGCATTTAATCATATATCCATGCATTTAGTCAACCAATATTTTACCATGTATTTTGTTTATACCTTTGTTGTAACCAAGCAATAAACCTCCTTTTGGATGAACTGCCAACTTGATTCCTGATCTTGGAAGCACCCTGCTATTTGGTCCGCTGTGCTTACAGCTGGATGCTCTGTCTCAGACTGAAACTCTGCCACACACCTTTCCAAGGTGGCTCAAGGTGGTTCATAGTAAAGCAAAAATACAGTAAACAAAACACATCTAATTCAATAGACAAAAATTTCAAATGCATTGTAATAACAACTAAGACCTAATAATAATTGTAATAACACAACAATTTATGAAGTACACAGTGTAAATTTAAAAGAGAAGAAAACTGTAACAGTATGAGTTAAAAGAAAGATTACTGAAAGATAGCAAGACAACTGAGGTCTTCTTCTTCCCTCCAACCAAGAGCAGCTACCTGCCTGGAGGAGGGCAGAGTTGAGGCAACAACCATCCCAGGTCTTCTCTCCCCCAGGCAAGAGCAGCCACAGTTCTTATATCTGCCTGGGGGAGGGCCGAGTTGAGGCAACAGACAGCCCAGGGTTTCTTCCTGTGTTCTGTTTACATATTGCTTGCATTTGATGCTAGGTCCATTTCCTCTCCATTTACACCAGTTTTTAAAAGAGCAGCCCATACTGCAATTTTCAGACATGAAACTATGCATCTGGTTCCATCAAGAATGACCTTCAATTAAAGGAAATTTCTAGATGCATGTCAGTGGGGCTTTTATATTTTGCTGTGTGGAATACATATCTGATAAAACTGAATATTTATGCTGTGTTAAGATGTGTATTTTTGTGTGAGCATTGAATTTAGAAAGGAAAGCTATAATTTGTGTGATGCTGTCGCATCACTGTGTTTCCTTTGATGAGATACTAGCATGCTAGGGTTGGCCTGATCTATCTATCTATCTGTATGTGTATCTTTACAGTCTGCTCTTCCACGCCTAGAAGGTGAAGTATCTGAGGAACAGATTATTCAGCAGCCCCAAGTCCCCATAGTATGAGCTGCCAATGGAATTAGGCAGCCACCTTATCTTTAAGCAGTGGTAGCCATGTGGTAACTAAGTATATATGTGTTTGTGTGTTGCAATTGGAAACATACCTCTTAATTTTCTGAACCACATTTGTGCCCCAAAGTATGGTTTAGAAATACCATAGTGAGGGTGCTGTCTTGCCGTTCACTCTCTGAGGATGCTGGTTGTTCAATGAAAGTCCCTTTCCCAAACCATGCTGATTCATGGTTTCCTTTTTTGAAACTCCCACATGGCAGCCACTACTGGTTAGATGATGATTAGATGAAGGGAAACAGAACATTTTTTTTATTATTTACTTATTTTCAGTGCATGCATCATAACACAACAAAACACCCGCACCCCCTATTGAATACCCCAGTATACATAACATAGCATACCCCAGTGTACATTAAGATCCCTAATTCCCCTCCCATTGGGCAATAATATACCACAGATAACAGTACATCTGTTCACTTCCTTCCATGTTCTAACAATAGTGGACAAGGCTGCCAATAACAGTTGATTAATCATTATTTTTATCTTCTCTAGCGTTTTTCCCCAGGTAGTTAGGAGGATTTGGCTTTTATACCTCACTTTTCTCACCCATTTAAGGAGAAACAAAGTGGCTGACAAAGCTTTTCTATTCTTCTCCCCACAACAGACACCCTGTGAGGTAGGTGGGGCAGTGAGAGCTCAGAAGAGAGCTGTGACTAGCCCAAGGTCACCCAGCTGGCTTCATGGGGTAGGGCAGAATCAAACCCGGTATTCCCAGATAAGAGTCCAGCTCTCTAACCACTAGACCAAACCGGCTCACAATGAAGCAGTTACTGTGGTTCCAGCACAGCAGAGTGGGCGTGGTTCTCAGAGTTGAGAGGGCTGCATTTATCCTCCATGAATGTTAGGGGTGAACCAATCAGACCTGAAGCGGGAAAATTTGAATCTGGAAAGGGGCAGAGCCAGATTGCTTCACCTAGGTGCTAGATGGCTAAATCAGATCTGTCCTCTGTATATGCAAAAACAGAAGGGGGAATATTTGTTTGTCTCTTTTAGCATTTCCAGGAAGTTCCATTCCAAATTCTCCTGAAAGCATAGCTTATAGAAGCATTATTTCTAATTTGATAAGCCTGGCTTGGAATTATGATATTACATGTCCATAACTCCTAACGTCCAGCCTTATGCCAATTAATAAATGCCAATGATCACATTTGGTGTAGGACTTAGAAGGCAGCTTTGCTTGGTAGTGTCTGTGGATTTGATCATGACTCGGTGAGAGAAGAGGGTTTGGGAGGGGGGCACACAGCCTATAGCTCGTTAATAAATTAAATGCAGCAAGGTTACAATGAATTAAGAAGAAAGGCGGCTCCCTGTAAGTGTCTCTGGCTCCTAATTTTCCTGAAATGTTTGTTACTGTTCTCTGCAAACAAGGAGTTACTTAGTAACAGATTTTCAAGATGCATAAATCCTTTATTAAAATAACCTTGGCTGTAACCTCCAATTTACAGGATAAATCTCTGCAAAACAACTCGGCATTTAATTAATGCCCTGTAACAACCTACCATTGGCTTAAGCTCCAACAGCAAATCCTCCTTCCTTCTAAATATCATGTCAAAAACTATTAGCATTTTGGAGGGCATTTTTGATACTTAACTCTACCTCACCCCTTGGATTTTCTCAGTTGATTATGAAGGGCAGAAGTTTGAGAAAGCAAAATGAAGCAAGTGTTTGAACTGCAAAACAGGCCATGGTGGGGCTGGGTTCACACCTAGGTTTTAATCCATTTTCAGTGCCAATGGTCATTTCCCTTCTACATTATCTAATCAAAGATGGATTTTCTGAGTTAGATAATGCTGAAAGAAAATAGCTTGCCACTTTGCGGTTGCATTCTTTCACTCTGAAAGTAGACTGAGGCTGAGGCCAATTTTCACTTGGTCCTGTAGTTTGCAATAGGTTAACATCTGGGCAGGTACATCTGCAACTTGCAGGAGATGTTTGCAGCCTAGAAACACACCCTGCCAGCCCAGATAGAAGATGAAGAAGAGTTGGCTTTTCTACCCCACTTTTCTCACCCATTTAAGGGGACTCAAAGCAGCTGGCAAAGCTTTTCTATTCTTCTCCCCACAACAGACACCCTGTGAGGTAGGTGGGGCTGGGAGAGATCAGAAGAGAGCTGCAACTAGCCCAAGATCACCCAGCTGGCTTCGTGGGAAGGGCGGAATTGAACCCGGTATTCCCAGATAAGAGTCTGACTCCCTAACCACTAGACCAAACTGCAACCTATTGCAAACTAGCAGTGGAGTATGAAATAGTGAACCACATGCATATTAACCCTAACTAAAAGCTTACTTTTCCCGTCCATGTTGTGACCATTTGCACCATTTTCAGTGCAAGGGGGTCATCTGAGGTCCCATGCAAACACGCTGGCACCTCAGATGACCCCAAACGCAACTGTGCATGTGCAGAGTGTTACTGTTTCCATAGCGCCGGTGCTGGCACATGTTTGGGCACCGCAGTCGCTGACACACACCCTGGACATTGGTAAGTCTATGGGTGCGTGGGAGTTAGTCTACCGTGTACTAGCAATGGATGGGAAGAGCACATTAGCAACTAATATGTACTAGTGTTTGCACTTGGATGGGAAGCGTTTGCACTTGGATGGGAAGCCAAGTGGAAAAGCAACCCTACATTAAAACTTAGGTGTAAACACAGTCTGGGTGCTTCAGTCTAAAAAAAATGTCTTCTTAACCTGGGGCTGTTCAGATGGGGGCATAAATAGTCAGGGCTATGGTGGGATCGCCACACTTATCTGTTACAACTCCAACATAGCCCTCTATATCCTTGTGAAAACACACCGTAACCTATTTTGGATAAATCCAATTCTGATTGCGATTTTTCCTGAAATAGCACTAATAATTTACCTTCAAGACCAAGCTGCTATCTTGGCTGTGGCCCTTTCACATCTGCAGGGCCTGAAAAAGACAGCTGAGCAGATACAGTGGTAATTCTTCCAAAATAGCTGGGGGTTCCAGTGAAACATTTGGGCCTCCTCTAGAGTGGACCTCTAGAAATAATGGAGCTGTGTAGAGGCGATAGGGCTAATGGGACAGTCCATGAGACAACCTTCTATATTTTCTGTCCCATTTATGACTTCTGGCAAATTTGGGGCATTTCTGCATGGCAAAAGTGCATTATCTACTATGTGTACTAGCATTTGCACTTGGGAATGTTAGTACACGCTGCACCAAGCCCCATGCGCCCAGAGACTTACTTGTGTCTGTGTGTGTGTCTGGGCACCAACATCTTTTTGGAGCCTGTTGCCTTTCCTAGCACCGGAAATGGTGAGAATGGTTGCAGTGCTGAACATAAAGGTAAAATCTGGTAAGACAGAAGGTGTTTCTGGGTTGGAAATACCTCCTGAAAGTACAGATGCTCCTTACCAGATGTTACCCTATCGTGTACTATGGGCCCAAGTGCAAATTGGCTTGTGGTCCCTGAAATCCATTCCTTTCTTCTGCCATCTAAATATAGAACTGTTAGAGGAAAGGAGAGGAGGAAATCCTGGCTTTTTTATATTCCCATGAAATATCTAAGTTCTAGATGATCACTAGACAGTTTGGTCTAGTTAGGAAGCCAGACTCTTATCTAGGAATTGATTCTGGGTTTGATTCCGCACTCCCTCATGAAGCCAGCTGGGTGACCTTGGGCTAGTCACAGCTCTCTTCTGAGCTCTCACAGCCTCACCTACTTCACAGGGTGTTCTGTTGTGGGGACAAGAACAGACAGATTTGTCAGCTACCGTGAGCCCCCTTAAATGGGTGAGAAAAGTGGGGTAGAAAAGCCAACTCTTCTTGTTCTTATTGTACTGGTGGCAAAAATCCCAATTGTCAAAACTTGTATTTTCAGACTGGAATTTCAAAACTTAGCTCCTGTTTACTTAAGAAAATCTAAATCAACTCTAAATATATTTATAAAAATAAAAGCTGGCATAATTTCACAGTTGTACTCTCCCCTTCCTGAGCAACAGGCTGCTGTTCCTCTGGTTTGAATGCATTCTTTTCTACTACCTTTTGACAAATGAGTGTATCTGCTCTTCTTCCTGTTAAACTCTTATGTCACCCATTTGTAGTGTTTGCAGTTTAAAAAATAGTCATGGCTGCAGCTCTTGTTCAGGCTGGACAAAGGCTGTGTGGGCAGTGCTCTAAGAAGCTTGATACATTTGTGGTGGCAAGCTGTTTGGACAATGCCACTGCTCTTGGCCACTCAAGCATCACAGCTGGGGTACTTTTGTTCCCAAGTTTCGATGTTTCTGGTCAGGACCATTTTATCAAACACAGGAAATGTCCTCTGTGAGTTTTCAAAGAAACAGAGTCATAAATCAGTGTCAAAGAATGCCAAGTACGGCAGGTCACATGATGGCACCAGCAATGTTGGAAGAATGGGAGTAAGCACTATACTCTCCCTCTGATGAGCATTTATGGCAGGATGTGTGCTGGCTGAGCACAGAGCTGTTTGAATCCCTGCTCTTCCTATATATAGGATATATAATATCCTATATATTTGTGAAGCATCCATGTAGATCTCTAAACACTCATGGTGCATTGATATTGCCACAACAGTACTGTCAGACATTGTCTCATTCTCTTAAGATAGCATAGGTAACCTTGTAAGATTACATAAAGGAACTGGAAGAGAGATTCAGTTTGGTCTAGTGGTTAGGGAATACCGAGTTTGAATCTGCACTCCACCACAATGCCAGCTGGGTGATCTTGGGCTAGTCACAGCTCTCTTCTGTGCTGTCATAGCCCCACCTACCTCACAGGGTGTTCTGTGGTGGGGAGAAGAATAGAAAAGCTTTGTCAGTCACTTTGAGTTCCCTTAAATGGGTGAGAATAGGGGGTAGAAAAGCCAACTCTTCTTCTTCTTCATTAACTGTTGCATCTGTGGATGGAAGAGGGAGATTTATGTGCCTGGCAGCAACCAGATCCCACCACAACAAATGGCGGTCTCCTCTATTTCCGTTTCACAGTCCTAGAGGAAGTTTTTCTGTTTGATTCTGGGACTAGCTCGCAATTTAAAGACAAAACCCATCTTCTGTGATTAAGCTATAAGTCATTCATAGCAGTGTTGTAGATCAACTGCTGAGGCAAAACAGAAGATGGCAGCATTCCATTCTACCCAGGGCTGTTTGCTTAAAATTCCCTCAGTCAGTGAAGAATACAGTTGCTGTAGACTCTGTAGAACAGAAGGTCATACTTACTTAATGTGAATTATATTCTCTCTGTCTGGCAACTCCACTTTGAATTGTATATACCATGCTGGAGTTGCTGAGCTGCTGCCTATCAATCCTTTCAGCGTTGCTGGGAATTTCTACTAAAGATGTTCACATTAGGATGAAATTGCAGGATGACCCTGCTTCTGTGTGCCTTCTGTAAAAGTCAGCTGTAAAGGGGTCCATAAGCAGACCAGACTCCATATTCCAGACTACAAAGGGTTTTCAGACATCACACCATTGTAGGCCAGAATGCCACGGGGGACTTATTCTGATGGCACATTAGGAACTAGCACCAGATTACCAAAATAGGTCTTCCTGGAAAGAGCAAAGGCAGGAAACTTTGAAGGCTCTGTGCTACCTTCAAGGGCTGGGCATAGCCTTCAGGGTCTCCATCTAGGGCTGGCACATCCAAATTCAGTTTGTGAATTTGGTCTTGTGGTTAGACTGTCAGACTCTTATCTAATAGTCTCCTGGTTTGATTCTACACTCCTCCATGAAGCCAACTGGGTGACCTTGGGCTAGTCATCTCACAGCTCCACTTACCTCACAGGGTTTCTGTTGTGGGAAGAAGAACAAAAGGTTTGTCAGCTACTTTGAGTCCCCTTACAGGGTAAGAAACGTGGGGTATAAAAGAAGATCATGGTCTTCTTTTATATTTAAGGGGATTCAAAGTGGCTGACAAAGCTTTCTGTTCTTCTCCCCATAGCAGAACACCCAGTGGGGCTGTGAGAGCCCAGAAGAGAGCTGTGACTAACCCAATGCCACCTAGCTGGCTTCACGGAGGAGGGCAAAATCAAACCTGGCAATCCCAGATAAGAGTCTGGTTCCCTAACCGCTAAACTAAAGACAACTTTTCTTCTCCTGTCCTGCTTCAGTTGCAACCTGTCCCAGTGACCCAGAGCAGGGGATGCTGCTGTGTCCTGGAATTATGAATGTGAATATTTCTGAAAAACAACAAGTCATTTGCTTGGCTCAGTTGGCTTCAGCAATAAACTATGCCTCAATTATTAAGACAAGACCATGATCTACCTATCCAACCTTTTAGAAAGCTCTGTATCATAGACTTAGAAGTTCTGTACCATAGACTTAGAAGTTCTGTACCATAGACTTAGAAGTTCTGTATCATAGATTTAGAGGTTCAATACTATACCACCAGTAGACAGGGGGAATACAATGTCAATATGGTGCTGCTATGGTGGGGTTGCCAAATATATCTGTGGCAACCCCACCAGAGCCCTGCTTCCCGTCCCCACAAAAAGCAGAAAAAACTGTTTCTGGAAAACCCTTTGGTGGTTGCAGGTTTTCCAGTAATAGTGATTTAACTTACCTTTTCGACAGAATGGCCGTTGGTGCACATCTGTTCAGCCACGTGTGGTGGTGGTCAGATCCACATTCAGGCATTCTGGACGCCAGGATGCACAGATGATGTCTAGCTAGGAAGTGATAATGGTGGGACAGCAAAGCCCCATGCCATCTCTTCATGCCACCATCTGGAGTCGACCTTGCAGTAGCCCACTTGATCAAACTATGCTCAAAGTGGCACGCCTGGGATAAATCAGCCTGACAGCCATTCAAGCAAAGCAAAATAGGTTATTCGTATGAATTCAACAAAATTCAGACATTCGCACACGAACTGAATGTTACAAACATTCGTCTATTAACATTCGTACAAATAGTTCAGAAATCCGTAAAACTGGGGAGGTGGGAAAGTGGCTGCACCAGTAACATCCACAACAGATCCAAAGTGCATTCGACATTGATTGAGAATGGATTAAAAGTGGATTCAGGTTTGATTTGATGCTTTCAGAGCGAATATGTTATGGGATACGATCGGATATGCATTCATTCAAATAGGATATCCATACGAATACATACGCATACATTAGTGTTGAGTAGAATCTTACCACATTCAAAGGGGAGCTATTTGAACTAATATGAATTTTCTTACATTTGATTCATTACAAACAGAATGCCAAAAACCTGTTTGTGCACATCCTAATAATAGGTGTTATGCATTTCAAAAATATCTACATAGTAGTCAGGTAACAAACCATAGTCACATTAGCAATTCCATTAAGGAAAAAATAAAAACACTTGCAAAGTGTCTGGAACCACAGAAACCACTGTTAGAGCTGAAATCAAAATGGGTCTCACCATCCCAGGCCAAGTGAAGATGATCCAGAGGCAGAATCTTCACTTGGCTCAATCGACACAGCTGATTTTTAAGACACCGCCCTTCAGTTAGCATCCCAACACTGGGATTTTTAATCTGACAAAACTGTTGTGAAGGGAGCACATTTGCCTTGGGGTTGCCCTGACTTCTTCTGAACTTGGAGGGACAAGCAGGATACCTCTACAAGCCATTTGCAGGGAAGTAAGAGCAGATGGTTTTGCCTTTGTGACCTGCTTGTGATGGCCAGAAGCAATTAGCAGGGCACTGTGTGAGACAGGATCCTGGACTAGATGGGCTGTGGCCCAATCCCGTAGGGCTCCTCTTAAGTTCTTATGTTCCTGCCTGGTGCTGCCTTCAGTTTCAGAAGGCAGACAAACAGGGCACACGGGAGAGTGTAGGAGATTAAATGGTAACCGAGGAGAAGAAGGGATCAAGCTGTTTTTTCTCCTCTTGTAGCAGAAAGCGTTTAAAAGGAGTAGGGCTGGCAATTGGGCAGTGCACAATCAGAAGATTTAGGACAGCTTCCCAGTTTCCAGGAGCAGAGAATCAGCCAGCTCTATCAGTCCATCTTCCAAAGTGCTTCCTTTCCAATGGGGATGGAGTGGAGGAATCACTGAATGTGTCAGAAAACCAGATCTTTAGGATGAACACACTTGATTTGGAGTGAACAACTGGTTCACTTTAATGGTCATGTGGAAAGGGGTAGGGAAGGAAGGGACTTTTCCCACTTACTGAAAAGGGGAAGTCTGAATATGCCCCCAAACGGGGCATACACACTGCATGGAGATGCTTCTATCCTGAAAATATCTCTGCACTTTCTGTACTGCCCCTGATCCCTCACAGGTATCCTAGCCATGTGTGTGATTTGGCTAGTGCAGCTATGCATGCACAGTTTGCACCTCCTCTGGATGAACAATGCATAAGATGGTGACAGCAACCAGCCTGGATATCTTTAAGAAAGGGGCCGCATTCCCATTATAAGCTTATTTTAGTTTCAAAACGTTTTCAATCCTCGCAGTTCCCACGTCAGGTTGGCTTAACACACTTTCCGCGTGTTAAATTGCCCCAAAGCGTTGTAAATGTTAATCCTCATTTCAACAGGTCTCACTCTGGTTCGTGCACTTGAAACTTTTTACATTTTTTACTGTGGGAACGGTACCATGTTAAGGGATGAGAATGCGTGTGTAGGGTTTCCCTTCCCCAATAGCTTGCTTCCAAAGATAGTGATTTTACTGTAAAAATCCACCCCTTAAAGCAGCCGCTACACTGTAGCAATCTACTCACTTCACACCTGATAACAATGTTGCAATTCTCCACAATTTTGAAAGTTCTGACCTTTAAAAAAGGGAAAGGAAAGCAGCTGCAGGTTCTGTTTTTAAGGCTGTAACTGTGGAGTGCGCAGGCGAAGGGGGCTTGAGTTGCCGCTGCTGCTGTGTGCCCTGGGCAATGGGGAGAGGAGGGAAAAGAATCGCTGGCTGCCCGCTGCCATTTTTCCTCCATCCAGGCAAGCGGCAGCCACCCAGCCACCCAGCTATGCTCCGGTTAAGGGGTCGGTTATGGGTGGCGCATTCACGCCAGGAGGAAGAGGGCAGGGCAGCCCCGAAAAGCGGCTTTTAGAAAGGAGCCACTTGAGTCCACCCTTGAGTCGTGTACGCCATGTACAATCCTTCCTAATCCGGATCGAACACGATTAAGTTAAAAGTAATGGAACAGGCAAATTCGTGTTTGCATCCGGTTCTATTATTTCAGTTTAGGGAAACTGAATTAAGCTTATAATGGGAACGCGGCCAGGATAGACAAATACATGGATGACAGGTGTATCAATGGCTACTCGAATGGATGCCTAGGTACTTCTTCAAGGTTGTGGAGACAGGTTGGATAACTCTGGAGTCCATTTGCAGGAATTCAAGAGCAGGTGAAGGTCTTGCCTTTGTCTTCTGCTTGAGATGCCCATAAGAATTGGTGTGAGATGGGATCCTGGACTGAATGGGCTGTGGCCCAATCCAGCAGGGCCCCTCTTATGTTCTTAAAGTGGGGAAATGCAGTGATGGTCTGGATGAGGTCCAATAAACTGAAACTGAGTCCTGAGAAGGCAGAATGGCTGTGGGTACCAGTGAGAAGATGCCCCCCTCTTCTTGATGGGGTGTCACTCCCCTGGAAAGACAATATGAGTCCAAGGTTGTAGCAGTGACCAGCAAGACCTGTCTCCAGCTCAGCTTATTTAGATAACTGAAACCCTTCCTGAAAAGGGATCATCTGGCCACCAGTGAGACATGCCAGGTTGGAAGATTACAACACTCTGTGCATTGAAGATGGATTGGAAACTGGAACTTGGCCAAAATGCTGCAACTAGACTGCCCACAGGTTTCTCATGCTGAATTTTTCACATAACCCTGGGCCTTAAAGATTTTCATTGGCTGCTGATTCCCTTTGGAGTCCAATTCAAGGTTCTGATTTGGACCTTTAAGACCCAAACGAAGAAGACCTCCTCCTATATAGTCCTGCCATCACCTAAGATCATCAGAGGAGATCTTTTGGACACTTCCATCTCTTTCTGAGATCTACAACCAGAGACCTTTTCTGTGGCTGCTCCCAGGTTATAAAACATCCTTCTTTTTTTGACATGAACTTAAATGGATGAGCTTTCACTGACTAGTGAAAACATTTCTCTTTACCCAGGCATTTCGCATCTAATTCTGTTTTGGAGGGAGGTGTAGCTATGCTTTCATTGCATAATAGCAATTAATAAAGTAAATAAATCTGTGTTGCTGTTTTGGGATTTACTGCTTAGAGTGTTAAAATCATCACTAGCTGATCACACCTGCCATACAACCTGCCGATGTGTTCCTCCTCCTCTTCCTCTCTCTGAAATGGTTACTCTAATATTTTTAATTGTTGGTCTTTTTATTTGTTTTAATATCTTGCTCCTGGCCCTGAGACCTTTGGTTGAAGGTTGGATTGAGACTCCAGCAAACAAAGGAACGGAACAGTTCACTGTATCTTTGAAAAGGCACTGCTGTGATAAATGTGCGAATCTTTAAGGGGTCTCCCCTTTTATTCCTGTTACCCTTCTGGGAAAGGATTCAGTTTTGATCTGACAGTGTACATTGGCCAAAGGGTGCGGGGGATAAGAATGGAAACAATGAAGAATTTGCCGCTATTCAAAAGCAGAGCTCCCAGATGGTTCAGCTGCTTCTGGTGCGCAGTCTGCATTTTGGGTGTGTGCTAAGAGATAACAAATGAACCATATGGGTGTGCTCTGATACTGCGGCAGATGAAAGCTACGACAGCATAGCGAACACCAAGTGTGTGTCTGTTGCTACTGCTGCTGTGAGCAAAAGTCTTTGCAATGTTCCAAATGCACAACAGAACTAAATGTTTGAACATTTCTGCGGAGATTCCCAAAAAGAAACACAGAAACAGGCATATTCTAGTGGGACAGTCTCCCAGGCGTGCGTGCATGTTTTAGATAAAATTATGGTGGGTGGGATCAATAGCTTAGTAATAAGAGCACAGGCCTTGATGGTGCACGCATTTCATCTTCTCAAACTCCAGGTTAAAAGTTCAGGTAGTAGCAGCTGACGTGGAGACATCTGTTAGGGAGCTTGGAAAGCACTTGGCAGATCTTGCCAGTTTGAGAGGCACGGATGGCCTCATTCAATATAAAGCAGTTTCCTAGGTTGCAAATGTGAGCATGAATATAAGCAGACAAGGTGACCCCCTCCCCCATGTGAGTGCGTACATGAAGAAGCATGCATGCACACACAGTGGTTATTGAAAAAGAGACATCCCTGGCCCTTTCTGCTCATGTTAATCCAGATAAAGGAGCTGCTAAGAACGTATTGTCTGCACGGGAGTAGAGTAGATCCAGATCAGAACTGTACAAAGGGTTCTCTAATCTGGATTAGTCGTAAACCAGATAAATGTGGTCAACATCTGTGCTTGCGCTCTGTAGCACACATTTGGTGTTTTAAAACCCACTCAAGCTTGATCCAGATCTAGTTAATATGGATTAACTGAGGTAGTGCAGAAATGCCCCCCTATTTCCACTTAATCTGATTCTTCACTGTCCCTATTTTTTGTGATTTTATTAGGTTTAACCACCTTTATCATGCAATCCTAAATTCATTGGTGGCAGCAGGAACCATTTCTCAGCACAGAACTACCTGAGGATCCAGATTCCCATTCGCCTGGAGTTTTATAGCCCCTGAAGAAGAAAGCTCAAAGGAGGAAATTTGCCTTTGATTCATTTCTCTCTACTGTTTTATAGGCACAATTCTCCATTGGGCAGCCTACGGCTGACCAAGCATGTTAATCCTGTGCTATCTGCCACCACTGTGCTTCTGAAATAGAGTCAGGGCATTCTTGACACATGAAACCTGTGTGGGACCTTGGCCAGAAGTCAGGACAGACATAGTTCTTGGTGCAAGATTCAAATAAGATCTGTGTTGTCCTATCCAATGTTGCCTTTAATGAGCAACAAGCCATGTGGCAAGACTAGAAGAAAATCAAGGTCTGTGGGCAGGATGATCAACATCAAAGGCACTCCTTTTGGGCCTTATTCTGGTTTATATCTCAGATTAGGGACCTGCTGTTCTCATACTGGTGCAGACTATGGGTGGTTCTGCACTGGCTCTCCAGAATACAGATCTAATAGATATCTAGTAGGTATGGATATACTAAGATTCTTTCCATCCGCACCTGCAAGGGAAGGACGGATTTAGATATGGATTTGGGGTGGGTGCTGTGCAGAAGCACAGCACCCACCTCAATCCATCTTCCCAAGGCCCTCCCCTCCGCCTCCCTGATTGGCTCCATTGGAGCCAAGCATGGCAAGCCAGGGGCCTCCTATCTTGGGGCTCCCCCCTGCCCCAGAAGCCATGGATCACCCACCCCGGGGTGAGCACACACGATCCCCTCCTTACCTTCAGGCAGCCAGGCCAATTCTGGCTGCTGGGGTCCGGCACGCTTTGCGCATGCATGCAGCACGCCTCCCTATTGGCCAGGGCTGTGCGAATACACAGAGGGCCTCCTGAAGCCAGGCACGGCCCTGGCCAATAGGGAGGCACACTGCACGCACCTGCAAACTGTACCAGGCCCCAGCTCAGTGCAGAAAGGGCCAACGTGTGGAGGTTGTCGGCCTGCAGATTCAGGGAAGTTTTGCAGGGGAAACTCTTGCATCACAGACCCAGGGACTTACACTGCCTGTTTTGCACCAATGTCTAGGTGGATCAGCAGCAAGGACAAAAATCCTGTCAGGCTACAGTAGTGGCAACTTTTTCTCACCCATTTAAGGGGACTCAAAGCAGCTGACAAAACTTTCTATTCTTCTCCCCATAACAGACACCCAGTGAGGTGGGTAAGGCTGAGAGTTCAGAAGAGAGCTATGACTAGCCCAAGGTCACCCAGCCAGCTTCGTGGAGGAGTGCAGAATCAAACCCGGTAATCCCAGATAAGAGTCTGGCTCCCTAAGCACTAGATCAAACTGGCAGATGAGTGAGGAAGGGAGAAGCTCCCCATCTTTACCCACCAGCTTGAAGGCTTTCTTAACCTATGCCCCAGTTTACAGTTAATGGGAGAAACATGATGAAGGTAGCATCCTGACAGCAACAGAAAGGACTTTCTTTGGGGCAGGATTCTCATTATCTGCTAATGAGCTGGGAGGCATCATGCCTTCACAGCTGATGTTTCCTGGCCTCATAAGAGCATAAAAGGAGCCCTGCTGGATCAGGCCACAGCCCATCTAGTCCAGTATCCTGTCTCACATGGTGGCCACCAATTGCTTCTGGGCATTCTCAAGCAGAAGGCAAGGGTGAAACTTTCACCTGCTCTCAACTTTCTGCAAATGGCCTAGAGGGGCATCCTGCCTGTCTATCCGAGCTAGATGCAATACTTCCATGAATCTATCTAATCCTTTCTTAAAGATATCCGGGCTGGTTGGTGTCACCAACTCTTCTGGTAGTAAATGCCATAGACTGATAACCCTCTGGGTGAAAAACAAAACAAAACACCCTCTTGTCTGTCCTAACTCTCCTGCCCATCAGCTTCATAGAGTGCCACTTGGTTTGAGTGTTGTGTGATAGACAAAATAATTTTTCTCTGTATACCTCAGAGCCTTGGAACCTGCAGCACTCTTATGGTATGGCTTCAAAATGTTGGCCCAGTACAGCTTGGCACTGGACAGGAAGTGGACACAGAAGCTGGCCCACCATTTCTATCTGGTGGTAAATCACACTACGTGGAAAACAGCCCTGGTGGCTCATCTCTGTTGCCTCCATTCCCCCAGATGGCAGTGGTGGGCCACAGGAACAGAAAATTGCCCCCTGGCTGCATTGAAGGGTGGGCTCCCCCCCCCCCCGAGGCAAGATGCAGGCCCATGGGGGCAGCAGTGTGTGGTTGTCAGATCCTGTAGGGTCTCAGCAAAAGCCCATTTCTTTCTCTCCTAGCAGTACCACAGGAACCTCCTAAAATGCTTAATACAAACGCTTAACACTGCAACTACTATACTGTATTTATTTATGGTGCAGAATCTATTTTTTTACATAAGCTGGTGGCTCCTTCTCTATGAATATCAACCAAAATAGGAATTTTTGTATTACTCCCCAATATTAGTCAACTTCTCCCTGCTTGTTCTTTATGCATATCTTATGAATAAAAACCATTTAGTGTAGAAATTCTAAAATGGGAAAAGAAGGTTTTATAGCACTTTCTTGTCAGCTTAGTCATTTCTCCCTCATCTCTTTTATACATAAGATGCAGCTAGTTTTGCTTTTCATTTTTTAAAAAAGGAATCCCTGGAGATTGAATATTCTCAAACAAAATGAGATTGAATGCAGTTAGCAATTCAAGCGCCCAAGAAGAAATTTTGGATGACCCTGGTGACAGGAAAATCACAATTGCTAAGCCCTTTGATATCCATGGTAACAATAACAATGAGGAAAAATTTATTTTGTTCTGGTGCCATTGAATTACTAGGTCCTCTATTGCAATTCTGATTAATTAAATTCTACTTTCTATCAAGGGTTTTTCCCATGTAGGCTCTGGATAAGATATGAGTGAACTTCCAGACAATGCCAGCAGCTGTCTGTCTTTCTTTCTTTCTTTCTTTCTTTCTTTCTTTCTTTCTTTCTTTCTTTCTTTCTTTCTTTCTTTCTTTCTTTCTTTCTTTCTTTCTTTCTTTCTTTCTTTCTTTCTTTCTGTCTGTCTGTCTGTCTGTCTGTCTGTCTGTCTGTCTGTCTGTCTGTCTGTCTGTCTCCCCTTCCCTCCCTCTCTGGAAAGAAACTGAACAAGTTATTGAAAAGTGAAAACTTTGCATTTTTGTTAAGAACATAAGAACATAAAAGTACTTCTTCTGGATCAGGCCACAATCCATCTAGTACAACATTCTGCCTCACATGGTGGTCCACCAATTGCTTTTGGGCATCTCCAGCAGAAGACAAAGGCAAAACCTCCTGCTCTCAATATCTCTGCAAATGGTTTTAGACGTATGCTGCTTGTCTCTCCAACCAGGGAATAGTACCTAGGCATCCTTTATTGTATTGTATTTCTATCCCGCTGTATACCTGAAGGTCATTATAGAAGCCATTGATACACTTTTCCTCCATGAATTTGTCTAACTCTTTCTTAACGCTTTCAAGACTGATTGCTGTCACTACTTCTTCTGGTAGTAAATTCCATAAACTGATGACTCTCAAGGTGAAAAAAAATACTTTTCCTTGTTAGGACTAACTCTTCACAGAATGTCCCCTGGTTCTAGTGCTGAACTTCAAAACAGGATGCGCCACTAAAATGGACTCCCCAGGAGCTCCAAGAGCCAAAAACCTTCATGTTTAAGAGGGGACCTGACTGAAGTATATAAAATTATGCATGATATAGAAAAGGTGGAGAGAGAAAATTTATTTTCTCTATCTCACAACACTAGAACCAGGGGTCACTCTATGAAGCTGATGGGTAGAAGAGTTGGATCCGACAAGGGGAAGTATTTCTTCATCCAGAGGGTCATTGGTTTATGGAATTTGCTGCCAGAAGGGGTGGTAACAGCTATCCGTCTAGATGGCTTTAATGAAGGGTTAGACAAGTTTATGGACGACAGAGGTATCAATGGGTGTTTCCACATTTGCTGCTGAAAAGCAGATCTAAAAAGATCCGCTTCTTGGCGATCTATCTTCCTGAAGATCCGTCACAAATAGCGACGGATCTGAGGGACCCCCGTGCGTCCGCTCACGCGTGGGGAGGACAGATTCGAGAAGACGGATGGAGTGGGTGCTCTGCGGATGCATCAGCACCCATTCCAAAAGTCCTCCGGCTCGTGCGCCGCTGACGCCGCCCCTGGAGCTGCAGGATTGGAGCACAGAGCTGCCAGTCACTGTGTGTTTCTGGCAGCTCCCGGTGCGTGGGGGAAGGGCTTTTGAAGCAGGCACTCCTGTTTCTGCCCTTCCCAACATGGTGGCTGGAGAGAATCCATGCCTTTGCTTGGCCATGTGCAGAAGCGTCCTGCTTCTGCACACATCCAGGCAAAGTGATGGACTGAAGACCTGATTTTTCAGGTCTTCAATTTAATCTGGATTTCGGCGGCAAAAACTGGTCTTGCGTGCCGAAATTCGGAAGTGGCCTCCGCAAAGGGTCGCAGAAGAGGACTCCAATGCAGAAGCCGTTTAAGGTAAGTGTCTTTAATCTTACTTATGGGTGTGTGTGTGTGTAATCCGGTTTCCATAACTAGTGCAGAAACAGCCAATGGCTACGAGAATGAATGCTTAGGTACATCTTTCAGGCTGGGGTCGGGGGAAAGCAGGATGCTTCTAAGGCCATTTGCTGGGATTCAAGAGCAGGAAAAGGTCTGTCCTTGTCTCTGCTTGAGATGCCCATGAGCATTTTGTGGGCCACTGTGTGCGATGGGACACTGGACTAGATGGGCTGTGGCCTGATCCAGCAGGGCTTCTCTTATGTTCTTATGTCTGGCATTTGGAGCTTGGCTGGCAGGGGCTGGTGCAGGAGAAGCTGACCCAATGTAGATAGCTCTTTCCTGCATTAGTGGCAATCCATCCCAGCTTGGGACAGATTGCATATCCTAGGATGTGGTGGCCTGGCCTGATCTGTCCTGAGATATGAAGTTCGAGTGTGAAAATGGTCTAAGATTCAATGTTGATCCAAGGATATTTTTATTTTATCACCAGTGGAATCATTTCAAACTAGAAGGGATACTTTAGCTCTTATGCTTCTTGCTGTTGGACTCAATTGTTGACAAGGCAGTCCTCCAGCTCTCTGTTCAGACTGCTTCCTGAAGATTAAAATAGCTTTTTCCCTGGCATTGTTTAGATTGAATTCTAATGATCTGCTCTTTGAGTTTTTATTTGAATATGTCACTTTTAATGACAGCTTCAAAAATGGCACATTTGCACAAACCAACATCCCCCATGATCTAAAGATTGAAGCAGATGTCAAGAATTGTCGTCTTTCCTCTCTCTTTTCTGACCTTAGTCTAGTAAGTGGAAAGAGCTTGAAGAAGACAAGGGCCCCTTCCACATTTGATTATCTTCTGCGTTAGGGGCCTGATATCTGCATGCCAGTGCGGACTACAGCAGCCACACTCCTGCCAAAATGGAGGGACTTTGGTTTCCTGGTTTCAGAAGGTGCAGGAAGCCCAGATTGAGGACTATCTGAGGTCTGATTATCTGGGAATGGGCGTGAACAGGATTAGGATGGCTTCAGCTCAGTTTCTTAACATGATGACCTAAATCAGCTAGGTGTGATCATTGCCCTTGATTGATATCAAGACCTAGAATCCAGACTAAAGGGACCCTTATTGTGGATTAAAGGTAAGTGCAGAAAAGGTCATGGTTTGGATTCATCCCTCTAAAGAGGACCAAAGCCAAGTTTTATTAGGTCTTATCTCCGGCTTCTGGTTTAGGATTCAGGGTGCCCGTAAATGCCTGCCAATGGGCGACTCAGAGTGAGGCAAAATGTGGTGCTCATGTTCTACTCAGGCTTCCATAAACAGCTGGTTGGCCACTATGGGGACAGGCTGCTAGACTAGATGAACCACTAATTTTCCTTTATGTTCTTTTGGTTCTTGCTCTTACTTTTTATTCCAGATCAAGGAGTTGCTAAGAACACACTGTCTGCAAGGAGTAGAGTCGATCTGAATCACATTTTCAGTTCTGAAGCTTACTTACTTATTTATTTACATTTCTATCCCACCCCATACTCAATGCCTCTGCCTGGGGTTGATTTGGATCTAGCTAGTACAGGTCTAGGTAATCCGGATCTAGTTAACACAGATTAGCTAAGGTAAATGCAGAAAGGACCTTTGTCTTTCCTTGGTCTCCTTAGTCACTGTTTGATTTAGAGGCAGGAGATCATAATTGTGAAACTAATAAATATATGGCCTCTCTAAGTTGTTTACAATGGAATTACACAAAGGTACATGCTGTGTTAGGAACATGTGATGATGCTAGGAATATATGTATAGGAATATATGGTGGTGTTCTTTTTTTTTTTAGTGCCTGGCCTGCTGATGGCATTGTTCAAGTTCCAAAAGTAGCCAGAAGGAGCCACAGATGGAATCAAGGTTTGGCTGATGACAAATTTGCCAACTTAGAGAAGCAGCCCTTCTGTCAATCTGTAGCCTTCTGGCTTCCGGCAGCAGATTCTGTAGTATAGATTTGTGTGTCCTTCTTCCAGTAAGGATAAACTGGCTAATAAGAGCATGGGCACTTTTTTGCTGAGACTGTGAGGGGGGGAAAAACCCCAGAAAAGCTGTTCCTAACCAGGAGGAGGAGGTGGTAAGGAGGAATCGCCCACAACTCTGTTGCTACAGTACTTTGGACACAGCAGATGAGCAAGGCTGCTATTTATACACCCAAAGAAAGAGTCACCTTATTCTTGTAATATATAATGCTTCTGGAACTGCAGGCAAAAGATGAATTGCAGCCAAACATTACGTGTTCTCAGAAACTGTAATATATCAGGGTAACCCTAACCCTGAACAGTATATCAGCTGTTTTCAAAAACGTTAAATAAGGTAAGCCAGGCAACAGCATCAATCAGATATAGTTTATAGACTCTAGCCAGGGATTAGTGACTTTGCCTGGACCCAGAACCTGAGGCATTTTCGCATTACACGCGTTCCATTTGGAACGCGTGTAGAACGGGAAGCCTAAGGCACTTCAGAACGCTTTGATCATTCACACACAGGAGCGCAGGAACGCGTGTAAACACGTTCCGGCGCGCCTGTGTGCAAATGCTCAAAGCGCCGTGAGCTGTCTTAGCCGGCAAACGCCGGCAAGGGACGGGGAGACAGCTGAGGAGGCTCCTGCAGCCGGCGCTGGCTGAAAACAGCTGATTGTCAAAGCTGCGCTTGCGTGGGAGGGAGAAGAGAAGCAGGCGCGAATGCTTCTCCTCCCGAATGCCTGCGGGCAGTTCGTGCGCGCCCGAACGCATGTAGAGCACTTTAAAGTGCTCTACATCTCGAACGCGTGCAAGACAGCTCTGGACACGTCAGAGCGCAAGCCCCGCTGAGCCAATGCGTATGCCGTGTCCATAGCTGTCTTGCACGCGTTCCAAATCGGCGTGTGCGAAACGCCTCTGGTCACACCTTCATTTTAAACCTCCTTTAGTCCTTCTTTTGATTGCAACACTCACACCTTTTCATTTCTAGCCATTTCATTTGTGGACTTTCTACCCAGGAATGTCCAAATGGAAGGTTTGATCAGCATGGCAGTCTGTCCAAGGCCTGCTGTAGTCTTCACTACTATGCTGATGGCAAACAGCTATTCTAGGGTAGATCCTGGAATAAGGCCCTGTCTGGGAAGGCCTCTAGTCTGGTTCGTTCTGGGAAATATCCCAGAATAAGACCCAGTCTAGAAAGGGCCTAGGTGATCACAAATGGCCTCCTTATCCAGTCTACTGGCCTATTGGTGTGCTGAGGATGGTAAACTGGAGCATGGAGGTATGCAGATAACACATGACTCTACAGTCCAGTTTACTACAGGGGACCCATTTCATCAATGCAACAAGGTGTGCTGTAAAATATGGTCAGCCAGGGCCTCCAAGGTCAGGAAGTTTCACTCCAGGCCATTGCAGTCTTTGGACTGGCTCTGAAGCTGATGCAAGCGTTGGTGCTTGCATGGGAGCTGGGTTGGAACAGCCATCCCATTGCGAACAGCCTGTTCCAGGGCAGGGATGGCTCTGTCTGCACCTGGGGTGAATTGCTTATTCTAGTACAGATTCAGCCCACCCTGTACCAGAAGAAGTCAGATAATTATGGGGGAAGCCTTCAGTGTGGGATGTGACAGACATGGTGGAGTGGCTGAAGAAGTGAATTATCTGAATTTTTGTTTTTTACTGGAATTGAATAGCTGTAGGGCAACACTGTATGGTGTGGCAAGAAGTGCTTGTGCCCACACGAGAGCTAATTGGTAGGAAAGATATTCCCAGTTGGTTTTCCCTGTGGCTTTGGAGCTAAGTGACCAGAAGTGACAGTGATCCCTAGCAAAAATCCAAACATTCAGATCCAGATGCTAGTGTCATTTATATAACTCTCAAACCATGGCAAGGTAAGCTAATATCTTCATTGATGGAAAGTGGACAACAGAAATGGGCTGGCTGACTTCCTGAGGCTTCATGTGAAAGCTATTCTCAATCCAAATCCAAAGCCAGTACTTTCTCCACCAAGATCAAATGTTGATCACATGGATGTGCATGAATGTGTTTTTTTTTAATTCGATTCTTACTGAACCAAATGCAAAAAAAAAAAGTCTTTGTTCGAATAAATCCCTTTGAATGTGGTAGGGTTTGAATTTGATACAAATGTTAGATACAAATCCCATACGAATCCCAAATGAACCCCATATGTATGCCATACGAATCCCATACAAAACCTATAAGAATCCCATAAGAATCCCATACAAATATGTAATGAAGCTTCATATGAATGTATCAAACCATTCCATTTGAATTTGGATATTAATCTTCAAATGTGCCAACATTCGATTTGAATCCAAATATCCGAGTTTGGCTGAATTTGTACGAATTTTGAATATTATGAATATTCATGTACATCCCTAGTTGATAAACAAGAAGTCCTAAAATTACAGCCCCAATCCTTTGGTTCATCAAGCCCCTGTGAAACCATACAGGTGGACGTAATCTCATAGACGTGTACCTGAACCAGTGTAATCTCATTACAGTAAGCAGAGGTGTGTCACATAAAGGTTAATCAGAATCGTGCTACTTTGCATTTCTAGTGTTTATGTAACTATTCATAAAGCATTTCCTAGAGACTGCAGTGATGAAAACATATTTGCACAAATAGCAGAAAGTAATGGGAGGCATATTATAACAAATCAACTGATTGTCGATGCAAAACTGCTCTGAATATTAATGGCTTCTCCTTTTACACATCTATAATTTCCTCTAATTGCTATGCTAGCATCATGCCCAATTTTGTTTTGATTAGCCATCTAGCTGGAATCCTATTTCATTAATCCACAGAAAGCTGCTTGAAAGGCTTCTGATAAATGCCTTTAATTCAAATCAAAGTGACAATCAGCTGTGAAGACTTATATAGTTATAAGAGAGAGAGATCAAATTATTGCTTGCATTTCCTACTCTTTCTGCCTCCACCACTGGCTTTTATTTTCTGTCTGTTTGATCTGGGGGGGAAAATGGCTGTTTTGTGACATGGTTCTTTCCACATGCTCTGTCCTTCTTTCTTTCTAAGTGGATGCACGTCTTGCGGGGGGGGGGGGATTGCTAGTGGTTTATGGCGCTTTGAAGTATTTAAATTCATCGACAAAAGGCAAATATTTGTATTTTCATTCTTTGGCATTGCAATGCCTTGATGACCCTTCTACCAAAGTCAGAAGAGCAGAAGATCAAAACATGGTTTGGGGACGCATGGGTCCCACTGGTTACACTGGTACACATGCCACCAATCTATTTGTTTAATGTTGACAATAATATCCTGTGTTATATCATGTGGTCAAAGGGCAGGCTACCTCAATAAAAATACGTAAAAGCAGGGGGAAAAACCACTGCCATGCACAGAAAAAGAGGACAAGGGCTTTGTAAAGAGGGGCTCCATCACCTTCCTCTGGGATGCATAGGGGAACAGTGCTTGATGCATCACAGAAAGGAGGCTGCTCCACACCCTGGGGGCCATCACAGAGAAGGCCCTCTTGCAACTGCCTATCCCTTTAGCTTCTGAAGGTGACGCCAAGAAGGATCTCTAGCAGACCTTGACCTTTCTGCAATTACATCCAGTGGGTCCAGAATAACTGGAGACATGGACCACATCACCACTATGTGCACTGATGGCACTGATCTGACACAAGGCAGCCGTCTCTCCACATCCCCAAAGACCTGGAGGGGGCATGTTTGAAAGCACCCCTGAGGAGTCCAATAACATGGAGGCATGGTATTTGCATACCTCCTGTGTTCCAGTTCAAGGCTCCCGATCCCTAAACAGAACTACTAGGGATCTGAATTAAGGGCCTCTTAATCCAGATCCTTCTCCATCTAAAACATTCAACAATTCAGATAAAATTCATCTGGTGCTTGGAAAAGGCATACCTCTTAGGCCAGAGACCTGGGTTCAAAGGGCACATGGTGATGCTGTATGACCGACCTCTAAGGGGAAGGCATTCCACAGTTTAGGGGCCATCACTGAGAAGGCCTTCCCATGCATTGCCACTCCATACTGCTGAGGATACAGCTGCTCTCAAGACAGTTTTCTCAGAGGATCTCAGCATCCTGGCATGTCTCTTTCTAGGATAGCTGAACTGTTTCTCCAGTACTTGCAGACTCCGGCTGATTGGATGAGGGCGTGGGTCCCATGGCTTTGCAGCTCTCAAGTCCAAGAGTTGGCTTTCAGGGTGATCTTTCATGAAGTGGCACTCATCCCTGCAAGGTCTGGATTGGAAGCGGACAATGCTCCTCAGTGTTAACCTGTCACGAGAAGCGTTCATTCGCAGTCATGAGAAAAACAAAGTACACCGTACGGTTTTACGTATCAGGATATAACGAAAAAACATCTGGTCCTTAGAAGGCCTTAAAATTAGGTAAATGCAACTTCAGATGAACAACAACACATAACAAGTCACACTGTGCCATTAATGATTTAACAAACGCTAGGTCAAAATGCAGAAGTAGTGTGAAAAACTAAGTACACCCCTACTGCTTTCATGGGAATATGGAAGGCAAGTAGCAGCCATGTGCTGTTAATCAAATGCCCTTGATTAATTGATGGTCAGCATACGTGACCACCTCTCTGAAAGCAGAAGTTCTAGCAGTTTGCTGGAGCATACCGGTGCGTGTTAACACAATGCCAAGGAGGAAAGAGAATCACTTGGTGCTGTTTCACTTGGCTATGAGGCCATTTCCAAACAATCTGAAGTCCATCATTCAACAGGGAAAAAGAAATTCGCTCTTTCTCGGCCGCTGCCTGCGCGCGGCACCGCCTCCTCCGTGAAGCGAAGGCGAGGACCGATATGCTGGGAACGGCAGTGCCACCCCACCCACCCACAGGGCTGCAGCCGCGGGGCGCCTTTCGCGCCTCCGCCGACGACGGGAGAAGCCCCCCCTCCCCGCCAGCTCTGACTGTGCCGTCTACCTGACAGCACGCGAAAGGAGGGCAACCTGGGGCGCCGCCTGGTAAGGGGCGGGCGAGCAGGGCGGTGCGACCCGGTCGAGCGCAGCCGGCTTAGCCGCTGCGAGCGAGCGGGCAGGCCTCGCTTGTGCGTCGTCTCTGTGGCTTCCTTCTCCTTCTCCTTCCACGCCAGCAGGAGGCAGCAAGAGCGGGTTAACCTGAGCGGCAGCGGAGGGCGCGCACCCAGACGCCCCGGGGAAGATGGGGCAGGGGCTCCCGAGTAGCGCGAGGGCACATAGGCGCATGGCTGAGCACCCTGTGAGGAGGGATGGGGGAGGGGTCGCGGGGGGGGAGGGGGAGGTCGCTTTGCTCCCTATAATAATTCAGTACATTTTTTTTATTTGAATCCGGCCCGCCTACACATTCTAAATTTAATATATGGCCCTCTGCAAAATTGAGTTTGACACCTCTGGTCTAGACCTTCTAGGCCAGGGATAGAGCCAGAAGGGGTAGAAGGAAAAGGGATTGTGAAGTTAAGGAATTAATTTGTGTGCCTGTGAACTGAAATACTTGTATTCTTCTTCAAAACACAGTTGTAAAGAAAAAGCTTTTTATTTTCTTTCTTTGAAGAGCCTTTGCCAGTTTCTCTATATCAGTGTTTCCCAAAGTGTGGTACGCGTACCCCCAGGGATATAGGAAGAGTTTGGTGGGGGTATGTGTTGCACCGGAGTTTGGTGTGGATCACGTGGGAATATCCACTGCACCGTGCTTAGCTGCGCCCACAGAACAAGGAAAGAAATAGGCGCGTATTGCCGTTTTTACACGGGAACTGGGGCCATTGTACATCATATCGCAACTCATTATGGCAGGAACTTCTGCACATCCTTCGCGCAGCTCGGGTTCGGCCATTTTTAAACTGCGGGAACATTAACAGTTGACGTTGAGCTGTGGAGCTGTTTAAACGCTGGAGAATTGCAGTGTTATCTAACGGTCTTGTGAGGCGTGACACGGCGTGAATACACTGCACTTCGTTACAGAGACAACTTACTTCTTTAATAATTAGTTCTGGGCGCCTGTTATTGTGCTTTAGTAGGTTCCATTGATTTTGATTATTTTTATAAAATACAATTTTTATCCCTAATGTTTTTTATGAGGGGTACTCAGCATTACGAAAATTATAGAAGGGGTACACATATGTCAAAAGTTTGGGAAACACTGCTCTATATTCTAACCCAGAAGGGTGGTTACAGTTACAAAGTCCTCTCTCTATAAACCAGGGAAGCTGAGGCTAAAGGAAATAAGCAGCCAGTAGGCTGGAGACAAGAGTTCTGAGTGTCAGGCAGGTGGGGTGAAAGAAATAAGCATTGCTGGTGTTTGTTTGCAGGCGCGAGGCTTGAACAAACCACAACACGCTACCAGAAATATATAAACACGCTACCAGCATTTTAAAATTATAAAAGCCCCTTACAGGAATAGAAGACAGGGGTAAAGAGTGTAAGTCAGCTCGCGCTGGGGGATGGGCAGCACCACACCAGCATATCAGCACAAGCACCACAGCCTAAGTGGTGGAGGGTCATGATATGGGCTCCTTGCAGTCTTTGAGTCAACCGTGAACTCCTCTGCATACCAATGCATTCTAGAGTCAAATACGAGGCCGCTAGGAATGTGCATGGATTTTTTTTTTTTGTATTTGATCTGTATAGAATCAAATGCAAGAACATTCATATTTGTTTGAATAGATCCCCTTCGAATGTGGTAGGATTCGTATTCAATACGAATATTCAGTCCCATAGGAATCCCATACGAATAGCCTACAAATCTCACAGGAAGCTTCACACAAATGTATCAAAACATGCCATTCAAATTTGAATGCCAATCTTGCAATATGCCAACATTCGATTCAAATTTGATTGTCCAAATTCAGCCAAATTCATACAAACGGTGAATGCTACGAATATTCATGCGCATCCCTAGAGGCCACACTTTTGTCTGCTCCCTCCAACAACTTGCTGCGGCTGTCCCCTTTTCTCTGAACACACTAAGCAAGAAAACATCCTTATCAGAGATTGCTTTGATTTCTAATGTTAGGTTCTCTGTGTTAGGGATGTGCACAAATGTTCTAAACGTTCAAAATTTGAGAAAATTCGGTCGAATGTGGACATTAGAATTCAAATGTCTTCACATTCACATTTAAACATTTGAACGAATTTTGAAAGTTTCAAAACATTCGTTCAAATGATTCAAAACATTCAAATGTACAGATACATATGTAGTACATACGTATCTGTATGAATCTCATAGGTATCTGTACACATTTGCACCTATCATACGGGATGAAAACAGGATGCATACAGGATTAAACAGGATGTGTATGGAATTCATCCATATAACACATATCAATGTTGTCGACATTCATATCTTAAGATTCAAATCTAACATTTGAATGAATACATTCGAATGTATTCGATTCAAATTGGATTTGGGATGTTTTCCCACTGTCACTAGAAGTACCCATTAATGGGTACAAAAATGCCATTTCGTACCCATTAATGGGTACTTAATTTTTATTTATTTATTTATTTATTTATTTATTTATTTATTTATTTATTTATTTCCATTTCTATCCTGCCCCATACCCGAAGGTCTCTGGGCGGGTACTTTTAGTGACAGTGGAAAAACACCCTTTGTTGTATTCAGATTCTAAACATTCGAATCGAATTGAAAGTTTTGACATTTCATTTGACCTGAATTCAAATGCAAAAAAACCTTTCGTGCACTGTGTGTGCTTTTGTATTTTCCAGTATTTAAAAAAAGACGTCCTGGTAGTAGTGGTGCTGCAGAGTGGACTCCCACATTTGAGCCCTTTCATTGCAAGGTTATGGATCAAAGGCAGGCTTTGTGCAATGGGATGTGGCAGTCTTATAGCCATGGACTCCATCACCGCTGCCGTGTCAATTCCTATTTTTGCTGACTGAGGCTAAAATGCCTCTTAGGCTATGATGACACTTGAGGTTTAATCCAGCTTCAGGCTGCTTTCAGGCTGAGATAATACGTCAGCAAAGTGACAAGCTGTTTTCTTTCAGTGTTTAATAACTCAGAAGATTCACCTTTGGGATAGATAATGTGGAAAGAAAATTACTGGACACTTTGCTGATGTGTTCTCTTGCTCTGAAGGAGGACTGAAGCTGGATTAGACTTTAGGTGTGACCACAGCCTTAATATGTACATTTCTGAAGACTGTACATGCATCTCTCCATTTTCCATCACTGCATTTATGATGTTGTTCCAAAAAGGACCTAAAATGTTTTCTGGGTACATCAAAACGCCCCCCACTCAATCAAATATGTTTGGGGACAGAAAGGCAGTTCTTAAAAACCTCCTCCTTCTCCTTCTGGTGCTGTGCCCATTCCTAGCAAGAAACTGTGTGGCAATACTAAAGTGCCAACTTAGCATTGGTTAATTAAAAATATAATTGTGTTTGAGCAGTCAATGTCACCTTAATCACTGCGCGGTTAAGTAACGCTGCAGTTCCTATTGCATTATGCCACAACTGTTCATGTCATCAAGGGAAACGTACCTTTGAGTGTAAATGTAGCTCTGCAGCAAGGTGTTGACACTAACGTATAAAGCCTGAAACAGCTTGGGCCCTAGGTACCTGTAGGAGTGCCTTCTCCCATATAGACCTGTCCGTGCACTGAGATCTCAAGGAGAGGGCCATCTTGCGCTCCGACGTGTCCAGAGTTGTCTTCCACGCGTTCGAGATGTAGAGCACTTTAAAGTGCTCTACATCCGTTCCGGCGCGGACGAAGCGCCCGCAGCCGTTCGGGGAGAGAAGCATTCGCTCATGTTTCTTTCTCCCTGACAGCCGTGGGCTCCCCTCCCCCGCCAGCGCTGGCTGACAATCAGCTGATTGCCTGCCTTGCCGGCTGCGGGAGCCTCGGCAGCTGTCTCCCCGCCCCTTGCCGGCATTTGCTGGCTAAGGCACTTCAGAATGCTTTGAGCATTCGCACACAGGAGCGCCAGAACACATTTACACGCGTTCCTGCGCTCCTATGTGTGAATGGTCAAAGCATCCTGAAGTGTCTTAGGCTTCCCGTCCTACACCCGTTCCAAATGGAATGAGTGTAATGCGAAAATGCCTCAAGTCCAGTTTAAGCAGCAAGAACATTAGGCTGTGGTCACACTTTATCCAGCTTCAGTCCGCTTTCAGAGTGAGAGAATAAGTGACAAGCTGTTTTCTTTCAGTGTTAAACTCAGAGAATTCAGCTTTGCTAAAGATAATGTGGAAAGAAAATTACTGGTCACTTTGCTGATGTGTTCTCTTGCTCCGAAGGTGGACTGAAGCTGGATTAAACCTTAGGTGTGACCACAGCCTATGCCCCTGTCCAGTATTATGCAGTGGCATAGTAGTTATGTCCAAATGCTCCTACCCAGGTTGTGTCTTCATTCTAGGGCAGAGGGTAAAAGAAAAGGTTATTACTTTCTCATATGATGCCCGTAGATGCAATGGCGATCAGAGGCTTTGAATAGCATCTATCTTTCTGTTAAAAACAAAACAAAACACCTTTCCCTATGTGGAATCCAACAGCCAGGACATCCATATGCCTCCTGTATGAATTGCTACGGAAACAATGTCTGCAGCTTTTTATCACTACAGTTGGGCTAAGTTTCTACAGTTGGGCCATGCTTTAACCCAGAATTTTTTTGACCTGCACCAAGGGCTCTTGCAGCCTCCCCAACTGCATTGGGGCACCATTGCCCCCCCCCCACCCGGTGTACCTCCCTCTTTTGTCATCATCCTGCTGCTTGCCCTCCCCGCCATTCTCCAACTGATGGAGGGAAGGGGCGGCAGGGGGACACCGGAGACAAAGAAAGACAGAGAAACGAGGCAGAGGGGAGATGGTGGGAGAAGAAGAAAACAGGGTGGGGGGAAGGGGCGGGAGATGATGGTGGGGGACTATGACAAAATGGGGCGGGGGCAGTAAATGGCAGGGGGTGGTGTTCCCATTATCTAAATATTTGGATTTTAACAGGATTCCGCTGTGAGTCGTGTTAAAATCCAAATAGCAATTCCCTGGATTTTTGAACATTAAGACCGCAGAAATGTCCTTGTGTTGGGACAGTGGGCCCTCAAGCTGTATTCAGGCCGGACCAGAGGGCCAGTTGAAATGCAGCCTTGGATGCATTGAGGGAGATCTGGTATCCTGAAAATCTATTTCCACCAACCTTTTTCTGTTTGTCATACCAGCCGTTGGATGGCCACAAGGGAAGGACAGAAGGGATCCTGAAACTTTTCATAGAAAAACACTAGGGCAGCAGCAGAACTACAAGTCATCTAGTTACAGCTTTGCTGGCGAAGATGAGATGTAGTTCTGTTTGCACTGCAGCTTATTAATTTCAAATCAGCATATATAAATGTCAAGCAAATCGGTGTCCTTTTTTGCCCTGTTTTTCATGACACGTTTTCTCTTTACTTAGTGTGTGTATCTTGCACAAGAGCAGATACAGTAGCAATTCTGCAAGGTCCCCAGCCTACAAGCAACCTCAAGGAAGGGGCACCTGTCACCTTAATTCCCACATAACTTGGAGCAGAGCAAATTCTTATAAATAAGAATCAAAAGCAACAAGGGGTGAAGTGACATCATTTTATCACAGCCGTGTTTCGAAAAGATCAGCTTGTTTGGAATGAAAAAAAAAGATACATATTAAACCACAGACCTTTACACGCTGCACAAAGCATGCACTTGAAAGAGCAAACACCTTTAGCTCAACTTGACATTTCTATTCTGTTCCAATCTATCTTTTTATTTTCTTTCTTCTGTCCACTCATACAGTTTTATCAATTTGCCAGTTTATTCCCTACCTACTAAAGGAGATGGTGAGACTGTACTGTTATTTAGCCAAGACAAGAAAATTAGAGAATAAGATTCCATCAAAATGGACTCTTTTCAGGGATCTAACAGCAACCAGGAATCGGTTCTAGTATTCTAAGAAAGGGAGAAAAACTTCCCCATCAATTCATTTCTATTCTAGATGAAAAAGTCCAGGTGTTGCAACTTTTCCTCTTATGAAAGCTCCTGTGATCCCTTGGCCATCTAAGGGGGTGATCAGGCAGGGCTTTTTTCCAGTCGTCCCTTATGGTCATATGTAGGGTTTCACAGCTGGATTCAATCTCATTTGTAGCAGTTTGGGGGCTGTTATGCTGTGTTCCAGGTTTCTTCTTCTGTGACCCTAACCTTTTGGATATAGCTACAATATCCATCTTCAGAGGATTTTGCTCTTGGATGAATCAAAGGCAACTGGTGTCTTAAACATGTTGTATATTGTTTTATATGTACGGAAATTTTTAACGTCTTTTAATGTGTATTCTATTTTAATTTGTTGTTTTAAAGTTGTAACCCGCCCAGAGACCTTCGGGTATGTGGCGGGATATAAATGTAAATAATAAATAAATAAATAAATATTGTTTCCATTCTGCAAACACACAACCCACTGAACACTCACCCCTAGAGATTTCACTAATACATAATAAACAAGTAAGCCTCAATGATCAACCATTAACACTTCCACCCAAGAAAACAATGCCAACAGAGTACAGACAGGAAAAGATCAATGACTTATCAACAACTCAAAACAAAAAAAGAACTGACAAACAGCAGACATCCATAAGAAGGGAAACAAGATCTAGTAAGACACCAGTTGCCTTTGACTCATCCAAGAGCAAAATCCTCCGAAGATGGAAGAGGTTCAGCTTCAGTCCACTTTCAGAGTGGAAGTCACATCAGCAAAGCAAGCAGTCATCCCCCCCCAATATTATCTAATCCAAGGGTTAGATAATACTGAATACTGTGTTAGATAATACTGAAAGAAACCAGCCTGCCACTTTGCTGATGTGTTCCCTCACCCTGAAAGTGGACTGAAGCTGGATTAAAATTTGGGTGTGAACGCAGTATCTGTCTGGAGGTGGCCCAAGATTTTCAAGTAGTGAAACCCCAACCTCGTTTCTCTCTTTCTCCAAATCTAGCCAGGTGCTGGTTGTATGTAATTTCCTTGGTGAAATTCCCTGCAAAAGAATTCACTGTCATCTTGCCGGAATTCCATACAGAAACCTTTTTTACTCACTTCTTGTTTTCTGCCCGGCTTTCCAAGTACAAGAATGTGGGTGGGAGCTTGAAAGTTTGCCAGCAGAGAATCATTACCAGGAACAAAGCAATCCCCAGTGGGCTTATTTTGTCTTGAGCATGTCAAGGAAAGGTTACCATTAATCAGGGCTGAGGATCAAAGCGCAGTACAGGCACTATAAATATTAACCGTGGGTCAATATCATGAACTGCAGGCCCACAGTGTAGTTCATATATAGCGCTGATCAAGGTCTTTCTCAGCAATATTTCGCCTGATGACACAGCAGAAAAAAAAAAGCAAAAACACTGTAAGCAAGCAAGAGATCCAGTGCTGGGGACAGGTTAGCCAAACATTATGGCCCTTTCTACACTCACCTCTGGTGGAGCGTTCTAACTATATCCATTCACTCTGTTCTGGTGCTGCCTGCATGACAACGGTTGGGACACCATCAGTCTTGGTAGCCATGTGGACTTGCCATAGCTGTTCTGTTCCATATACCTGACTCCTTGTGCAAGGCACCATCCACTCCTGCCAGTGATTGGGCCAGGCTCCATTGCTCATACGTTGTGTCTGTGGCACAAGGACAGAGCTGAACAGAACAGTCTGCTGTGGTAGCATGCCAGTTTGGTCTAGTGGTTGGAGCTGGATCCTTATCTGGGAATACTGGGTTTGATTTCACCCTCTTCCATTAAGCCAGCTGGGTGACCTTGGGCTAGTCACAGCTCTCTTCTGAGCTCTCACAGCCCCACCTACCTCATAGGGTCTTCTGTTGTGGAGAGAAGAACAGAAAGCTTTCTCAGCCGCTTTGAGTCCCCTTAAATTGGTGAGAAAGCAGGGTAGAAAAGCCAACTGTTCTACTTCTTCTTCCATCTCTGGGGTTTCAAAATCTTCAGAAGCTTGCATAAGCTTTGTCAAAATGGAGCTGTGGAGTTTCTTTGTTCTGGGACGGGTGCGGAAGCACTGAAAGCTGAACTGGAGCAAGACATCTTGCGATGATCATAGAACTCTTCAAACAGGGACCTCTTGAGATGGTTCTGGATTGGGTTAGTGCTAGTCCCATATGGATAAGGAGTATTATGATAACAAACAAGCATGGAAAGGGTCTATGTGAACAAGCTGCTTGCTGGCCTCGATCGACCACTAGCTCACTCCAAGTGGAATCCATGTATCTTAATTTATGCTGGAAGTGACTTCATTTGAGGTGGATATGGGGAGGTGCCCCCATCTGTGGTGCCCTCGTTATATTCAGTTTGGACCAAAGAGGCCCCATGTTCTGCAGTCCCTCCATATAAAGAAACCTTGCTGCAATGAAGGCACCTTTTCTAGTGGCCAGGCCAGATAATATCTCACAAAATAGGTTTGAAGGTGCCAACTGCTGTTGAAAATGGAGATGGGTGGCAACCAGTGTCTTCTTTCATCTTCAGGGTGCCCTATTAAGGTAAATGGAGATGTGGCCCAAGGCTGTGTCCACATTGGATTGGTAAACCAGCCCCAACCCTTGAGATGCCTTGTTGGACAGGTTTATTGGGTGGCTATGGGTCCAAGCAGAATGGAACCAAAGCTTTCCCCAACAGTGGGAAAACATGTAAGTCTGAAATGGGCTCCTTTGGGGTGAGGCCTGGAAATGCTGGTGATGGAGACAACATGCCCCCGGTTCCTGGGGCTAGACCACGTGCTCTGGCCCAGCAGGTGCCTTTTTCTACTGCTTTGCAGCAGCAGCCTCAATGATCTAAGAACCTATGAACATAAGAGAAACCCTGCTGCATCAGACCACAGTCCATTTAGTCCAGCACCTTATCTTACACAGTGGCCCACGAATTGCATCTGGACATTCTCAAGAAGAAAATGAAAGCAATATTTCTATCTGCTTTTGACTCCATGCAAATGTCCTGAAGAAGAAGAAGTTGGCTTTTATACCCTGCTTTTCTCACCCTTAAGGGATTCAAAGCAGCTAACAAATTTCTGTTCTTCGCCCCACAACAGACACCCTGTGAGGTGGGTGGGGCTCTGAGAGTCCAGAAAGAGAGCTGTGGCTAGCCCAAGGTCACCCAGATGGCTTTGGCTGGAATGAGTGTGGAATTGAACTGGGAAACTAACAGATAAAAGTCTGATACTCTGATCACAAGACCAAACAGGCGTCCTGCCTGTCCCTCCAACTCATAGGTGGTACCTAGGCATCCATTCTAGTAGCCTTCAATATAGTTTTTCTCCATCAATTTGTCCAGCCGCTTCTTAAAATCTTGTACCCTGGTGGCTGGGCTGTCACATCCCTCTGTGGTCATAATTCCAGAGACCAATGGAACTGGCAGCCTTTCTTAATTAAGTTCCCTTCCAATTCATATTTCTCTTGACTTTTTGCCAGCCACTTTTGGCACCTACATTCCCATATATTTGTATTAATACATGGAAAGATCTGAGAATATCGGTCATTAGAAATGATAGAACAAATTAAGATTAGACTCATCAATATTTTTTCCAGATGGATTATTAGCAATGTGCTTGATTCCGAGCTCATTCAAAGCAAATTTTATTCCAGCCGCATAGTTAGTTATCGTCCCTGTTTAATTACAGATAAAGTTTGCTTTCTGTGACCTTTTTTTTTTTGTGTGTGTGTGAATATTAATTGCTGAGATGTCATAAATTCCACACTATGATTGTCTTCTTGTTATTATTATTATTCCCAGGCTTATTTTAATAGAGGCCATCATAGTTTGAAAAGAAAAACCAAAATACCAGCAGCAATGTAGGCATGACCTTAATGAGAGAAGCTACCCTTTATGATATTTGATTTACAAGGATTCCAGTGTTGAGTCTGGGCCCCTTCAGCCTCGAAAGACATAATTTAAGTGGGGACCTGATTGAAATACCATGTATAAAATCATGCATGGTATAGAAAAGGTGGATAGAGAAAAAACCTTTGAAACGTGGAAGAATCTACATGAATAAAAAACCTTTTCTCTATCACCCAACACTAGAATCAGGGGCTCTCTATGAAGCTGATGGGTACAACAATCAGATCAGACAAGAGGAAGTGTTTCTTTACCTAGAGGGTCATCAGTCTATGTAATTTGCTTCCAGAAGAGGTGGTAACAACAACCAGCCTAGATGGCTTTAAGAAAGGATTAGACAAATTTATGAATGGCAGATGTATCAATGGCTTCTAGGTACATCCTCCATCCTGGGGAGACAGGCAGGATATTTCTAAGGTCATTCGCTGGGATTCAAGAGCAGGACAAAGTTTTGCCCTTGTCTTCTGCTTGAGATGTCCATGAGCAATTGGTGGGCCACTGTGTGGGACAGGATGCTGAACTAGATGGGCTGTTTCTGATTCAGCAGGCTCCATTTATGTTCTTATGAGCCTCTGATGGAGTAGTAATTCTCACAGAGTTCTTGTCATGTATTGTTAATCAGAAACAAAATGCCATGGGCAGCCACTAATGGCTCATTACCTTAATTGATTCTAATTAGCTTCCATAAACCAAGATTTGAACCCCATGGATAGTAAGGGTTTTGCTTTTCTTTTTTTGGTGTTGGTCTTTGCTGGCCTCTCTGTATGCTTTTGAAACGTGGAAGAATCTGCATGAATAAAATATTTGTGAACCTTTGCCTCTGCTTGTGGACCCTACCCATTAAATTGCAAAACTATTCAAGATTTTTGAATGGAGCACCATACTGTATGCCAACAGACTATGTCCATATTGGGTCTCTATAGTGACCCAGGGAACTGGTTAACTGTGACCCAGGGAACTATGCAGTATGGTGCAAAAATGTTGCCAGGCAGTCCATGCGGCATACTATCGGGTGTACTGGACCATGTGCGGACAGCATGTGGGTGTGATCAGACATGCTTAATGAGACACTCTCTGTCCAAATTTGAAGTTGTAAGGGCAGACATAAAATCTCTAAAATCACTTTACCTTATCACTTATCTGCCATACTAGTGGCAATTGCAGCAGACCTACTGCCACAGCAATCAGGTGATAAGGCACTCAACTGTGGCTGTACCACCCCACTCCATGCACCCATTGCCTGGAGGAGGTGTGAACAGATGTGTGCCAGCATGTGCTTTTTAGTGCTCTGCAGCTATATAGCTGGGGGGGAAATCCAGCGTGTGTGGAGTTGCTTCTGGGATGGAAGCGGTTCTGTGCAGTGCATATGCTGAACATACCTGGACTTCATTTATAACCCAAGTGCAAAAGGCCCTATCTGTATTTATACCCTGAACTTCAGGTTCCTGACATATCTTTTGTCACTTCATTTTGCTTCATCTGTCCACTCCAGCTTTTAGAATGCATTAAGTCAATTGAATGTAACACATGGTTTCTAGTCACTATTGCAGAGGTCTGTGTGCTACAATTGAGACATTTCTTTCCAGCTGATTTACTGTGCTTACAATTCTGCGCAACAACACTTAAATAAAGTAATATAAATCTCCCAATGATTAGAAAATGCAATCATTTATTACCTGGACAATCAGTTTATTTAAAGTCCTAATTAGTTTGCACCTCTGCAAGTATCCCTTTTGCAAGTAAGATAAACTACAAATAATTATGGATTCTTCTCTGGTGAAATTAAAAGTCACATAAAGCTTCTCATTGGAATTTGTGGCTTGAGAACAGAATTGCTTTGGATGCAGCGTAAAATAATAAAAATATTAAAGATTTCACTGATGTGCCCACTCACTCCTGAGATCATTTTTCAGGGTTTGCATGGCTGAAACTCATGAACGACATGGATTGCTGGCATAACGCTTTGGGGCAGTTGTGTTTAGAGGCACAATAAAAAGTGTGCTCAGAAGAAAAAAAAAGTGCAGGAAAAAGATTTTGTGAAAAGGGTCTTGCACTACAAAAACATCTGCCCATCCAAAAATGTGTGCACTATAGACCTGCTTGGGTATTGAGATCTAAAAGAGAAGGCCTTCTTGTAATTCCTCCTTTCTCAGACATTTAAAGGACATGGAAGAGAGCCTTTTCTGTGGTGGCCCCAGACTCTGGGCAGCCTCTCTCTGGAGGTTCACAAGGTGCCTACTGCCTGTATTTTATGGTCTTCAGTGCCTGGCTAAACATACCTCTTCCCGGAGTGTCCTTGAGGCTGCGTCCCCATGCTGGTCGTTTGGCACCTTTTGGGCACTGTTTGGGCTAGGACCAGGAACACATCCATGACATTCCCGGCAATGCGGGAGAGGGATGGGTCGGGCGTGGATGGGGGTGTCCCCATGAGAACCGTGCCGAACTCTGGTACGGGGGAGCAGCACCACTTCCTCTCTGTCCCCTCTCGCCTCATTGGAAGCCAGATTGACATCAGCTCACCCCTGTGCCACCTCCCACCTCCCTTAGCAGCACTGAAAGGCAGGACTGGGGTGGGAGGCACGGAAACAAGTAAAAATAAAGCTTCATTCTTAATAATAACTTAATTAAAAAAAAACACTGAAAGCTGTGGTGATCTGGATAGTTTGGGCTGGGCCATCCACACTGCAAGCGCTGTTGCTCTAATTGGGGACTGCCCAAGCACTTGTGGGGCAAATGCATCCCTCCACACCCAATCTTAACTGCGGTGAGATGGTATTGTTATACCATTCGATGCCGTTAAGTTCAAACAGACCCTTTGTCTAAAATCTCAGTTAATGCCCGAGTTAACGCCTGCATGCAGAAAAGCGACGACACTCTCTTGGACTTTTCCTTGGTAAAAAAAAAGTGTTTTGGGACTACTTGAAAAATAGGTGGGATGCATTCATGATAGTAAAATTAGCATTTAAAAATCCAAGATACCTGCAGGGGCAGTACACCCTTTTGCCTTTGATCATCACAGCTTTAGGGTGACAGGCCTGTAAATATTAGGACATCAGGGTGCAGTTAGAATACTTTACGCCACTGTGATCAATAAGTCATCCTGATGGCTTTTTGGACACAAGATCAGTGGATTTGGGGTTCAGTCATTTGCCTGCAACATTTGTCAGGAGATAGAGGAGAAAATGTGTAGATGTGAATAGGGAAAACAAATTCCACACAGGAAGTACAGAAGATAATCTAGTTAGCTTAGTATCTAGTAAGAAGACTCTTTCAAGGTGAAGATAGGTGAGGTGTGCAAACATCACCAGTTCTCCTAGACTGAGACAGCATCATAGAGGTTGCAACAGCTTGCGTAAGACAGAGGGAAATGACTCAAGATCAGGAGTTTGTGTGTCATTTGAGTCATAGTGACCTTGCTAGTAAAACTATATAAGTAGGTGTGTAGCCAATGTATTGTTTACAATTCGACGGAGCGCTGGAGAGAGCGGGGGAGACTTTGTATATATTGATGGAAGCAATAAATCCTTTTCGGTGACTGGCTGTGCTGGCGTGGATTCTTTCTACCTGCGACAGAGGTGTGATGGTGCTGAAAGAACAGCTCCCGAGGAGAAGCTGAAAGCTGAAGCCAGGACGAGGGGGGAGAGCTTGGGCCAGGAAAGGCAAGCAGAGAGAAGCAACAGAGAGTTGCTGATTTATTTACTGACAAGGGTTATGGGCCCAGAGCGTTAACCCTGCGTGTTCTGGACAGTTCAACTGACTGTGAGTGCCGAAAGGCTAAGTGAGAAGAGAATCGGACGGCTGTCTGATTATCTAGTGTTGTGTGTCTGTTTTTTGTCACGTTTGACAGAAGAAGGAGAGAGGAAACTGCACTGCCTGAGAGATGGAAGCTGCACGTTTTCCAAAACTGGATGAGACGAACTTTTCTGCTTGGGCTGTTTACGCGGAAGCGCTGCTGACGAGGGAAAGGCTTTGGGATGTTGTTGACGCAGGCGTGGCAGCTGGTACGGTCGGAGAGGATCAGAGGGCAAGGGCAACCATTTTGCTCACGATCACGCCGCCGCAAATCAACCACATCCGTGGAAAGGCAACTTCGAAGGAAGTCTGGGATACGTTGAAAGAGATCCACCAATCTCAAACAGCACTGTCAAGAATGATTTGGTGTAGGAGGCTGTATGCTTGCAAGATGCAGAAGGCGCAAGCTCCTGAGAAGCACCTGGAAATCATGGCAGACTTGTTCCAGCAAGTTGCAACCAGAGGGATCGAAATCAGTCCAACGCAGAGAGCATTTATCCTATTAGGAAGTCTGACTGATGAGTTTGAAAATATCCTGTGGAGTCTGCAGTGTGTTGACCAGAGGCAGCTAACTCCAGAGATGGTGGCAGCACGAGTCTTGGAGGAATGCCAGCGTAGGGACTACGAGGCGAAACTCCAGAGACAGGAAAAAGGAGTGATTCAAACCCACTCAATCGAGACTTTCAATGATGTTGAACCTGAAAAAGCATTGGTGTCCAGAGGGAGAAAATGCTTCCACTGTGGTGGAAAGGATCATTTCATTAAGGACTGTAAAAAGTTGGCTGAGGAAAGAGCCAGGAAACAATCCAGGTTTGCTGCAAGCAAGAAAGAGGTTGTGAAAGCCGTGAAAAGCTGTGAGTCTGTAGCCTGTGTGGCTGCAAGCCCTAGCTGGGTGTTGGACTCGGGGGCAAGTTCTCACATGGTCGATTGTGAAAAGCTCCTGAAAAATAAAATGCCTTCGAACGTACATTCAGTCATGTTGGCGAATGGCGAATCGAAACAGGTATGGGCAGAAGGAACGGTAAAAATACCATGTTTTGAAAAGGTTTTTTCAAATGTATTGTGTGTTCCCGAGTTGCAAGACTGTTTAATCAGTGTTTCTGAATTAACAAACAGTAATTATACTTTGTGTTTCAAGGGGAATGATTGTACTATTAGCATAAATGATGAGATTTGTGCTAGGGCAGTCAAGCGAAACAAAGTGTATGTGATGACTGGCAGGGCAGAATGCGCGTTAGCTGTTAATGTGCCTAGGCACTTGAACTGCGCCCATTATTGCCAAGAGGCCATAGGGCATGTGAACTTCACAAGTGTGGAAAAACTAGGGGAAGTGTGTCCAAAATTTCAGATGGAAATTTGTTCAAGTGATTGGGATGATTCAGTTTGTAGCAAGGTGAAGCCTGAAGCTCTTCCTGTAGCCAAAGTTAACAAACGCACGACAGAAAGATTGTTTCGGACTGTGCAGGCAAATTTGGCTGACCCTTTAACAAAGCCTGTGGGCAAGGACCAGTACTTCATGGGCATTGAAGATTGTCCTACACAGTATTCGTATGTGAACCCTATGACAGGGAAAAGTGAAGTAGCTGAACACTTTAGAGACTGGGTCAACATGGGTGAAAAGCATGAAGGAATCTTAAAGCAAATGTGGGGGGAGGCAATTTTGACTGTTGATCATGTTGCTAACCATGCTTGGAATTCTTTTGTAAAGGAAATGCTTTATCATATGCTGTATGGTAGACCATCAAACCTTGAATGTACAAGAGGTTGTGGGCAATATGCAAATGTATATGATGTATATGTACCTGCAAATTTCTGGAAAAGGTTAATGTTTGTGGAGTATCCTGGAAACAGCTATAGATTTTGTTCAAGTCATGGAGAAATCTTACTGTCCAGGAGTGCCAACTTTGAGAGATATCCCAGCTGGGAAAGGCTCCATGTGAACAAGGAGGTTTTTCTCAAGCTAGGGCAGAGTGCCACAGATGCTGGAAATGGAGGGGCACTAAAGCAAGAAGGTTCTACAGATAGTGAGACTAACACTTCTGCAAATGAACAAACACAAACACAGCCTAGGTCAGGTAGTGGGAATGGCAAAGGAAGGATACAGGTAATCCTACCAAGGAGAACTCAGAGAGTTAGAAAGCCCCCAGATTGGTTTGTGGGACAAACTGCAAACACTTGCATAGTGATAGCAGGAGGCAAGTGGGTATTCAAGAGGCAGGAAAGGCCAGATGAAACCCAAAAACACAGAGGTAGAGACAGCAGAGAGGTGAATGACCCTGAGGTGCTTGGAGAGGACCAAGGAGGGAGAGTTGGTAATCCAGAGCAGTGGACAAGAACTGGAGTACTGTGTGGCATAGGTTGAAAGAGATAAAGTGCAGATAGCTTAAAGATACACATCTAAACATTTTTGGAGGGGATTGTCAGGAGATAGAGGAGAAAATGTGTAGATGTGAATAGGGAAAACAAATTCCACACAGGAAGTACAGAAGATAATCTAGTTAGCTTAGTATCTAGTAAGAAGACTCTTTCAAGGTGAAGATAGGTGAGGTGTGCAAACATCACCAGTTCTCCTAGACTGAGACAGCATCATAGAGGTTGCAACAGCTTGCGTAAGACAGAGGGAAATGACTCAAGATCAGGAGTTTGTGTGTCATTTGAGTCATAGTGACCTTGCTAGTAAAACTATATAAGTAGGTGTGTAGCCAATGTATTGTTTACAATTCGACGGAGCGCTGGAGAGAGCGGGGGAGACTTTGTATATATTGATGGAAGCAATAAATCCTTTTCGGTGACTGGCTGTGCTGGCGTGGATTCTTTCTACCTGCGACAGAGGTGTGATGGTGCTGAAAGAACAGCTCCCGAGGAGAAGCTGAAAGCTGAAGCCAGGACGAGGGGGGAGAGCTTGGGCCAGGGAAGGCAAGCAGAGAGAAGCAACAGAGAGTTGCTGATTTATTTACTGACAACATTTCCCCAACATCTGGGCATTCTCAACCAGAAGACAAAAGCAAATCTTTCATCTGCTCTCAAATCCCTGCAAATGACCTTTAGAGCAGAGGTTCTCAATCTTCCTAATGCCACGATCCCTTAATGCAGTTCCTCATGTCGTGGCGACCCCCAACCATGGGGGGGGGCAGCTCGGATGATGATAGGGCGGGAAGGTGGGAGACTTGTCGCGACCCCTCTGAAAGGGTAGTTTGACCCCCAAAGGGGTCCTGACCCACAGGTTGAGAACCACTGCTTTAGAGCCATCTTGCCTGTCCCTTCTGTGCTGTGTTGACACCTAAGTTTTAATCCAGTTTCAGTCTACTTTTAGACTGCAAAAATACATTGGCAAAAATGAACAATCATTTTCTTTCTGCATTATCTGACTCAAGGGTGGATTTTCTGAGTTAGGTAATACCGAAAGAATTCAGCTTGTCTCTTTTCTGATGCATTGTCTCATTCTGGAAGTGGACTGAAGCCGAACTAAAACTTAGGTGTGAACGCAACTGGAGTATTGAATGCAATACTTAGGCATCCAATCCATTTTAGTAGTCATTGATACATCTGTCATCTATACATTTGTCTAACCCTTCCTTAAAGCCATCTAGGCTGGTTGCTGTTACCACCTCTTCATCTGGGTGAAGAAATACTTCTCTTTATCAGTCCTAACTCTTCTGTCTATCAGCTCAGGAGCTCTGTGTGCAGATTCATCATGTTTCTTCAAAGCCCAAATCATGTGGCCAATCTTTCCTTGATCTGGCACACAGAGCATTGGATGAAGAAGGATTTGCTGTGCAATTTGGGGTTAAAGAAAAAACAAAAGCTTTGCGAATCTAGACATGTTGTTTCTGAGCAACCCTTAGGTTCCAGTCACTGCCTGGATTGCCAAAGTTGCTGTTGAGATCAAAGGTTGGAGGTTAACAGCAACCTGAGCTAAAGGACAAAATAGATTTTTTCACTTTGAAATACAGCCTAGCTCTCAAATATGTTCAACGTCATGCTGTGAAGTGCCTTACAAGAGGACATAACAGGGTAAACCACATTAAAGGGTTTCTGCTTTTCATTTCATGCCAGTTTATTTCCTCTCTGCAGAGACGGTGAGTGGCAGGAAAATGAGAGACGTGTCACTGAATATATGTTTTGTTTAGCCCAAATGATGATCTGGTTTCTGTCTAGAGCAGCTCGCTGTCAAGGCGGTTAGATGCTAAATAAAGATCTACTATACCTTGACAGCAAGAACGTTTGCAGTGTACCTTGACCACTATGTTGCATTTACCGTATATTTTTATTCACAGATATGGATTAATAATTTGGAACTCATATTTCCACACAGTGGATGGAGCAGTGATGGCAATTCCATCCATAAGGCAAGGAAACGCACTAATCCTGGAAAATCCACCACCAGTGCTAGGTTTCCAGAAATGTTTGCATCACATTTTAGGAGGGATATAGTGCCATCTTATTTCTGGCTTTTGATTAATCCAGCCTGGCATTTCAGATGGTGCACTCTGTACACAGATTAAATAAATGAGATGTCAAAATGGCTGGGGTCACACCTAGGTTTTAATCCAGCTTTAGTCCACCTTCAGAGTGAGAGAACACCTCAGCAAAGTGACTGGTAATTTTCCTTCCACATTATCTATCCCAAAGGGGAATTTTCTGAGTGATTTAACACTGGAAGAAAGCAGCTTGTTACTTTGCTGATGTCTTCTCTCTCTCTGAAAGTGGACCGAAGCTGAATTAAACCTTAAGTGTGACCACAGCCTATATGACATTGTCACAATCCTTTCTCAAGCTTGAACCAATCAATTATTCCACATTGGCTTCGAACTGTTGTTTCTTGACCTGTGTACAGACTCCTCAGGAGACTGTTAAAAGCAGTCTGGTGCTCCCGTCTCCTCGTGACCCAGTCAAAGGTATTAGAATAGCCAATGAAGAAGAAATAGATTCCCTCCCCCTCAACTCCTTGATTTTCTCCATAATCCTGCTGGTATTGGCAAGCTGATCTCTAGTTCTTCTGGCTCTTTGAAAACCAGTTTCCACTTCTGGCAGTTTTCAGTTCAGATATTGTTGAAAATCTGCCTTGCACAATCCTAGGCATGTGAAAAGAACAAAATCGTTCAGTAGGTTGAACATGTCTTGGCATTGCCCTTCTGTGGGATTGGGCTGTAAAGTGACCTTTTCCAATCCTGTAGCCACTGGGGATTTTCCCAAAATTGCTGACACATTGGTACATTGATGACACTTCAACAGCGTCATCCTTAAGAATTTTAAGTAGTTCTGCCGGAATCCCATCACCCCTATTAGCCTTGTTGTTAGCAATGCTTCCTAAGGCTCTAGGCCAGTGACTAAACTATTGTGATTATTGTTATCTCTTCTGCTTTTGTTAAGTCCCTGTTGTTTTTGTCTTTTATCTTTTATGCCCACTTTTGCATGAAACATTCGCTTGATACCTCCAATTTTCTTGGAAGGCATCCTTGTCTTTCCCATTCTACTGGTTTTTATTTATTTATTTATTTTCATCGCTCATTTAAGACCTTATCTCTCCTTGCAGTTCTCTGGAAATCTGCATTCATTTGGGTATATCTTTCTCTGTCTCCCTTGCCTTTCACTTTCATTCTTCCCTCCTCTATTTGCAAAGCCTCATCACACAGCCATTTTGCTTTCTTGTTCATCTTTTTCTTGTTGCTGCCTTCTATAGGATGTCATAAGCCCCTTTCTATAGTTCTTCAGGCACTCTGTCTACCAGATCTAATCCCTGATCTATTCATGACCTTCATTGCATATTCATAAGAAATGTTATTTGGGTCAAATCTGGATTGTCTAGTGATTTTCTTACTTTCTTCAGTTTAAGAACCTTTCTGCATTTACTAGTGGTGTGGACCAGGGAGGAATCTACAGACCTTCCTTCCACATGTTGGCGCTATTCTCGGGAGACTTCGCTCCTCCTGGGCTGCATCCACACATACATTTTAATCCATCTTCAGTCCACTTTGAGGGTGAGAGAATGCACTAGCAAAATAACAAGCAGTTTGCCTTTGACATTCTCTAACTCAGAAAACCCACTCTGGAGTTAGAAAATGTGGAAAGAAAACAATTGGTCACTGCTGGAGGTTTCTCTCACCCTAAAGATGGACCGTCTTGATTAAAACTTAGGTGTGAATGCAGCACTAGTATGTTCCATCAACACAGGATGGAGCATAGACCAGACTAGGGCACTCCAAATGGTGGCTTGGTTCAGTCTATCGGTAGGCCTCTTTTCTGAGGTCTACTGGTGTACTTGGGGGTGATATACTGAACCATGGAGGCAAATGGTTTTGGGGTTTTGGTGGACAGTTCAATGAAGGTGTCGACCCAGTGTGCAGCAGCAGCAGCAAAAAGAAAAAAAAGAAAAAAAAAGCAAATTCAGTGCTGGGAATATTTAGGAATGGAATAGAAAATAAGTCAGCAAGTGTCATTTTGCCTCTTTATAAATCTATGGTGAGGCCACATTTGGAATATTGTGTGCCTTTCTGGTCACCACACATCAAAAAGGATATTGTGGAACTGGAAAAAGTGCAGAAAAGGGCACCCAGAATATTTAAGGATCTGAAACACCTTCCTTTCGAAATCAGGCCGCAAGGTCTAGACCTCTTCAGTCTGGAGAGACGGTGTTTAAGAGGGGACCTGATTGAAGTATATAAAATTATGCATGGTATAGAAAAGGTGGATAGAGAACATTTCTTTTCTCTATCACACAACACTAGAACCAGGGGGCACTCTATGAAGCTGATGGGTAGGAGAGTCGGATCCGACAAGGGGACTTATTTCTTCACCCAGAGGGTCATCGGTTTATGGAATGTGCTGCCAGAAGAGATGGTGACAGCTACCAGTCTAGATGGCTTTAAGACAGGGTTAGACAAATTTATGGATTACAGATTTATCAATGGCTACTAGAATGAATGCCTGGGTACATCTTTCAGGCTGGGGGGGGGGGAGCAGGATGCTTCTAAGGCCATTTGCTGGGATTCAAGAGCAGGAATAAGTTTGTCCTTGTCTCTGCTTGAGATGCTCATGGGCATTTGGTGGGCCACTGTGTGTGATGGGATGCTGGACTAGATGGGCTGTGGCCTGATGCAGCAGGGCTTCTCTTATGTTCTTATGGACAGCTTGCTTCTGTAGTCTGGTATACATGGGGGACCCATTTCAGTAGTGAAACAGAGCATGCCACCAGAATGAATCCCCTGGAGCTCTGGAGGCCAGAAATATTTGTTCCTGCCATTTGGAGCAGTTGGAGGCACCCCATGATGGCCATGAAGCTGATGTAAGCTTTGAAGCCATGGATGGGCTATCATGGACAACTGTCCCAATGCAGATGGTATCATTCTATTCCAAGAACAATTCCTCCCAATTTGGGATGGATTGCCTAACCCAAGCCCTTTTTACACTAGGCCTTATTCTGGATGATATTCTGGAATATGGGCTGCTGTCTGCATGATAGTGCAGACAATAGGGGACCCCAGGCAGAGCCTGCAATAGTCCACACCAACATGCAGATGAGGTCCCTATTCTAGAAGTATCCAGAATAAGGCCCAATGCAGAAAGGACCCCAGACCAGAGCACCCCACTCTGGTCCAGGATAGTGGGAAGGAGTGCCAAAATGACCTAAGTCTGAGGCCGCGTCCCCATGCAAGTCGTTTGGCTCTGATTGGGCACGCATGGGACTGGGAGTGGAACTGAGATTGAATCTTGCCTGTCCCCGTGCCATTCCCAGTAATGCAGGCTGGGCATGGGTTGGGTGTGGATGCAGCTGTCCCCATGCAAACCGCACCAAAACCAGGCATGGGGAGCAGTGCCATATCCTCTCCACCCCCGCTCTCCTAATTGGAAGCTGGATTGATGCCAGCCCACCCCTGTGATGCAAATGCCCCTATGACACCAGCTGCAAATGCTGCACCCCCCCTCCCTTAGTGGCACAGAAAGTCAGGACTGGGCTGGGAGGCACAGAAAAAAATAATAATTTAAGTTTAATAAATTTTAAAATAATTTTTAAAAAACCAAAGCTGCTACAAGGTTTGGCAGCAGTTGAATGGTTGAGCAGTTTTGCGCACCTCCGCTCCACCAGAAACCACAAGAACGCCTGGCAAGCTTAAAAGGGAGAAAATCAAGCCATTGTCATGATCGCCTTGGCGATCGGGAAATGGGGGTGGAATATTTGCCGTGGAAAAGGAACAAAAATTGAGCCATTACCCTGCCTGCCTTGGCAATCAATTTTTCCACTCCCAAAAAATCTTAACAGTTGCAATCTCCAATGCACAGGCCAGGAACAGCAAGTACACCCCATCTCCCAATGCCATGAGTGCCAATCTCTTCCCTGAATAGCCTGGGACTGGCTTGCTAAGCAATGCATGCCAGACCCCCAAACTGTGCCCAGACTTGTTTCTTTGGGTACCTGATTTGGCCCTGGTCTGGTCTGGTTTTGGGTAGTTTGGTCCGCAGAAATCAGACCAAATAAAAAAATGCATGGGGACACCCCTTGCCGAGCCCAATTTCAGTACCGGACCAAACGTGCATGGGGACACACCCTGATGATAAGAAGTTCATGTTCTAAACCGGTGATGGCCAACCTATGACACGCGTGTCACAGGTGACACGCCAAGCCCTTTTAGGTGACACACCTGGTCACCCTGGCACCTGGGCATGTAGTGCTTGCTTGTTCTTGAAGTGTACAAAATACCAACTTTCAATTGAAGACTTAGCAAATGTAAAGAATTATTCATTTTTGCTTTTAATAAAATACATGTATCAAAAATATAACTTTCTTACTAGAGCTACAAATATCACAAAATTATGGATATTTCTGGAATTGACACAGCACCTGAGTTAAGCTAGGTTTTCCTGTGAATTTTGACACACCAAGCTCAAAAGGTTAGCCATCACTGTTCTAAACCATAGTGCATCACTGAGGTATAAAGGGGAAGCCCATCATTTTGCCAGTCCCTACTTGATAGTTTTTTCTTCTAAAAAATGTCAATGGTTTTCTAAACATTTGCTTTAGCCATGCAGTGATAGTCTCAGCCCATTCCTTCATCCAAATCTCTTCTAGAGAATCCCTCCCCCAATTCTATTTTCCCTCACGACATCTGAATTTCATTTTGCCCAGAAGACCTAGGCTTGTTTAGACTGCGAATTCAAGATTCATGCAGGGAAGTGATAAAGGGTCTCCCAGAAGTATTTGACATTCAATCCCCCCCTTTCCCTCACTTCAGCCATGATAGATGAGAAAATCAGGGTCCTTTATCAAGTGAGCCAGATCCAGTAACAAAATTATTCAAGGCTCTGGGGACTCGTGGGAAGGTCTGGAGTTGTAAATTTGGAGTTGTATCTTTGTGCACAATTATGAAGCAGTGGCAAAATTGTTTAGCTTCTTCCTTTATGGTGACATAGTGGCCCAGGACTTTAAACGCCCTAATTGACACAACAGGGAGTAATGTGCATTTATAAAAACTAAAAAATAAGAAGGAAAATAAAAAGAAGGCATTGCAATGCAGCTGAAAAATTTATGCTCTGAATGTTTCATGTGCAGTTTTCATGTGTGATTAGGAAAGCTATAAAACACTCTATGGAAATGTGTTTAAAGGCAGCATCTTGATGGACGATGAAGCTTAGCAAACTCCATCCCTTGTGATACCTGCCATCTACCTGCTATACCCAATAGCTTGTGTTTTGCATAACTGCTGCTCTGTACTTAAATGCAGAGTAGGACCATCGCATGCATATGGAACGCTTTTTGTTTTAGACTTTAATGGGTCAGACATTGCTTCCTGAACAGAGAAAGCAAGTAGGGCAGCAGGTTGGCTCCTGCACCCTTTCTTGCTGACAATAAGCTGCCAAAGGAGGCTGGGAGACCTTTTGTGAAGGTACCAGTGAACATAGACAGGAACAGCTCGATGCCTGTAGAGTTTGGATTATATTTCTCACAATCCTTGGTTCAAAAATAGCTCATACAATAGCTCATACAGTCTTCCTGGCTGCAAAGACCATTGCTAACCATTTTTTTTCTTTTCTTCACCAGTTTCTTCTCTCATGAGCCAATTAGGTCTAGTGGTTAGGGAAGCAGACTCTTATCTGGAAATACTGGGTTCAATTCTTTCCTCCTGTATGAAGCCAACTGGGTAACCTTGGACTAGTCACAGCTCTCTTCTGAGCTCACACAACCCCATGTACCTCGCAGCGTCTTCTGTTGTGGGGAGAAGAACAGAATGTTTGTCAGCCGCTTTGAGTCCCTTAAATGGGTGAGAAAAGCGGAGTAGAAAAGCCAGCTCTTATTATAATTATTATTGACGTAACACAACAGTAAGACACAGCAAACAAGATATTTATGCTGATTTTGCTGTTATCACTAGTTGGGCCCTTCCTAAGCCCTTAGGACTGAGAGATGTATCAGTGAATGATACAAGCAGATCCCAGCAAAGTGCCTTTCTGTAGCTGGAAGATGGATATTTTGTTGATGCCAATGCTTTCCAAGCGCCCACCAGGGTCTTTTGGCACTGCCCCCAGTGTGCCAAAAACCACTGGGACCACCTTTGCTGGTTTATGCCAGAGGCACTGCAGTTCTATTTTCAGGTCTTCATATTTGGTAAGTTTTTCTAACTGTTTTTCTTCAATTCTATTGTCACCTGAAATAGCAATGTCAATGATAAACACTTTGTCTTTCTCCACGATTGTGATGTCTGGTGCATTATGTTCCAGTGTTTGATCAGTTTGAAGTTGGAAGTCCCACAGTAGTTTGGCTTGTTCATTTTTGACTACTTTTTCTGGTCTATGGTCTCACCAGTTCTTTGCCACTGACAGATGGTATTTCTGACATATGTTCCAGTGTATCATTTGTGCCACTGCATTGTGCCTCTGTTTGTAGTCCGTCCATTTCATCATTATCGACTGTTTCATCAGCTTCTTTACAGAGTCTGCACCTTGGGTCTTTCGCTGATTGCTCAGTTCTAGCTTTGATGGTATTTGTTCTGATGGGTTGTCCTTGTGCAGTGAAAATTAGTTCCCCTGTTTCCTTCTTGAGTGTTCCATTGGTCAGCCACAACCAGGTCTTTTCCTTATCCACTTTGTCTTCAGTCTTCTCCAAGAACTGTCCATGCAGTACCTTGTTACGCCAACTATCTGTCCGGCATTGAAATACAGTTTTTTGGTACTGGTTCTTGGTTTGCTGCACTTTAAGGAGCTTCCTGTTGTTCATTTCAATCTGGGCTACTACTACTACTACTACTACTACTACTACTACTACTACTACTACTACTACTACTACTACATGTATTAATTACTGCTTTATTACAGGATTTATACGGCATTATTTTTTACTGCTCCAACTGGAATGGGTTCTGTGCTGCAGTCGTTCAGCTGTCCTGGAACAAGTTGTCCACACTTGAACATCTTGTTCTGGGACAGGCTCCATACTGCTCTGAAGCTTACACAAGCTGTCAGGGACTTCTATGAAGATTCCAGTGGCCAGGAGCAAATGGAGCCCCAGGGGACTCCATTTTGGCGATACAGTTTGGTTTGCCACCTAAGTGTGTTCCCCTGCGAAATCAGAATGGGGAACTGTGTGCCCTTTGGCACGCACTCTGTTAAAACAAGCCCATCATTACCCCAGTTTAGGCAAATGGAGTGCTCTAGCAGGGGACTCTCTAGTTCACACCAGAATGCAGAAGGGAAAAGGCCTAGAAGTGGCCTGAACCTCATCCTGGACTGGTACACTGGCCAGTGTGGAAAGGCTGTGTCTGAGTCTCTCTGCTTTTAATGAAGAGGAGGTTTGTGGCCACCAATCACAGCCCGATACGTCACTATAAAGCAATAATGTAGGGTATTTATATCCCACTATTCTTGCTTTCTATGCTGTCTTTCGACGTTTTGGTCACAAGCAATCTGGGTGATTCAGCTGCCATTGAGTTCCCAGATGTGCACATGAAAGTAAGGGTCATCAATCAATAGAACAGGTTGCCACAGTAGGTGGTGAACTCTCATTCACTGAAGGTCTTCAAGCAGAGGCTGGACAGACGTCTGTCTGGGATGGCTTGGGGAATCCTGCATTGAGCAAAGGGTTGGACTCAGTTTTTAATGTGATGTCTGAAAGCATAGCTGCACCAGTCCACGGCATTACACAAATGTAGTTGTTACCTTAGAAGCTAAAAATCAGGTGATTTTTCTTTACACTGCCTGCCAATTTGGATTATTATTATTTGAGGCTGGAGAAAATTATTTTCTTCAAAAATCAAGACAGATATCTGTAAACCTTATGAATGGTTTGAATGATACGAAGGAAGGATGGAAGAATAGGGGCCAATTCGCACTTGGGCTCGTAGTTCATGATCGGCGAACACCTGGGCAGGTGGATTTGCACCTGCAGGAAGCTCTTTCAACCTATAAGCGTCGCCTGCCTCCCCAGATGTTCATTAATCATGAAGTACAAAATTGTGCTCCACATGCGACCAAATATGACTGCAACCTTACCTTTCGCATCCTGGTGGCAACCATTCATGCCCTTGCTGGCTGGGAAGATCATCAGAGCTGCTGCACAAGCGTACTGGCAGCACCAATGATCCCCTGATGTGGCTGTGACTGCGCAGATCATCAGCGTCGTCATAGTGACAGTGCTGATGCACGTCCATCGACAGCGGGCACCACCCTCAAGATGGCGGTGCCCAGAAGAGGAGCAGCCTGGCGGATGAACACAGGTGAGTGTTCGATTGCACATGGGGTGGGCTCGCAAGTGTGAGCACTAGTCATGGTTAATTTATTGTACACCTTGGAAGTGCAAAATTGCCCCAAATCACAACATTAATAGATAAACGAGGATGAAATTGACCTGTAAATCAATTTCACTTTCTTTCCCCACATTTTATTTTTGATAGGTCTGGAACAGCCATGGACCTGACTTGCTTTCTCCAGCAACCCTCTCTCTTGGCACCACCGAGGGCAAAACAGAAGATATAAGAGGTCATTGCCCCACAGGACTATGCCACAACCTTTTTGGTGGATTGGGACCCAAGCCCTTAACACACTTTTCCAGAGGTACCAGCTGCGCCTCTGTATTTGAAATGAGTTGGATGGCTGTGGGGCAGTATATAGCAATAGTGAGAGTGAATCCACATTTAATAGCATGCCACCCAGCCAAACCAATTTGTATTCATGGACTTTCCCTCTTCTCCTACATTCATGAAAGTTTGGGGGATCAGGAACTCATATTGATTTTTCAAAGTACTATTTTAGGTTTTATTCCCAGGAATTGATTCCAGTAGTCATTTTATATTATAAATCAGGATGACTAAGTAATATGCAGCGAAGAGGGTTCCCTTTAACAGAAATTAGATCTAATGTTTCATCTTGATTAAATATGGCAGATCAGTTGCTTTATTGTTTGCATGGGAGAAATCTATTAGGTGCTTTATGAATTGCAAGTAATAGAGAAATGCCATTAATTTCTGGCCCTTCTGTGATTAATAGGCATTGGACTCTTCTCATAAGCACTCCATTCTTTCAGTACAAACTGAGGGCTTATTTAAGCTTTGGACAGAGTTCCATATAAGGATGTCACATTTCATACCCCCAGGATATGCAGAGGAGCTGGAACAGTAGTAATTTATTCCATCCCTTATTTCTTAACTAAAGGTTTTATTCCATCTTTTTGCAGATGAGGCGCACAAGAAAGCTTGTGCTTTAACCCATTCTAATGCAAAGGAAGAATTTGCACTATGTGCAAAAGAATGGCGTGAGGTTGCACAGAGTACCCCAATGAACGACCAACGTGTTGGCGAGTATGCCTCCAAAAGTTGCAAGCCCTGGAGCTCTGAGAAGCACTCTTGGAGCCAGGTCCCAATTCTTTGTTCAGGTCTAGAAGAAAGTTTTATTTGGTTCTCCAGCATCCATAGCACAGAGTAACTTAAGCTGCTTCCAGACTACACATAATTATTTCAATTTATTATTTATTTATTTGTATTTTTATCCTGCCCTGTACCCAAAGGTCTCAGGGCAAGCTACAACATTTAAAACAAAATATAAACTTATTTAAAAAACTAGATTGTCTGAAAGTGGGTGGAGAAAGCTATATCCCCATTTAACCAAAGGCCAGGGCAAAGAGAGGCATCTTTACTGCCTTCCTAAACGTGTACAGTGAAAGGGCTTGACGCACCTCAAGGGGGGGGGGTATTCCATAGTCTAGCCCTATCCTGTATGGCAGTGGTTCTCAACCTTCTTAATGCCGCAACCCCTTAATGGAGTTCCTCATGTTGTGGAGACCCCCAACCACGGGGATGGAGCAGCTGGGAGGTGGGAGGGAAGGGCGGCGGGAGACTAGTTGCGACCCCTCTGAAAGGGGTCCCGACCCCCAGGTTGAGAACCACTGCTGTATGGCCACCCCTTTTGATGCTGAGGAAGGTGGTATAACTAGGAGGGCCTCCCTTCCAGATCTTAAGGCACGGGCAGGTCACTATGGAAGAAGGCGTTCCTTGAGAAATTTGGGGCCCAAGTCATTTAGGGCCTGATAGGTTAAAATTAACATCTTGAATTGGGTTCTGTAGTGAATCAGCAGCCAGTGCAGCTCTTTTAATACAGGCGTGATGGGTGTCCAGCCAGCTGTCCTGTTCAGCAGTCTGTTCCAACTGCAGCTTCTGAACTATCTTCAAGGGCAGCCCCATTTAAAACACAGTACAATAATCCAGTCTGGAAGTTAGGAGAGAATGGATAAGTGTGGCCAAGTCATTTCTGTTCAGAAGGGGCCTCAACTATTAAACCTAGCGATGTGTGTGAATATTCATAACACTTGTTATTAATACGAATTCAGACAAATTTGGATATTCGTAAATGAATCAAATGTTACGACATTCTGACATTAACATTCGTATGAATACAAATGTTTCAGAGCAGTTGTACGAATAGTTCATACATTCCTTAAACTAGGGATACATGTTGGATACGTTTTGATACGTATGTGTTCATATAGGATACATATCCAATACATATCCAATACGTATGCATTGATATAGGATATGTATCCGATAATAACACATTTGTACTGGATCTGTATGCAGACTTGGCCAAGGCCTTGACCTGAGCTTTAAGTGTCCTGAAAAGTATGTCAATTTTGCTAGTGTGCTAAGAACATAGTTGCAGAGAGACTAAACGAATTTTTTGCCTCTGTATTCATGGAGGAAGACAGAAGACACAAGCCAGTAGCTGAGCCTGTATTTTCTGAAGAATTAAACTGTACAGAAATAACCAAGGAAGAAGTCCTTGCGTGTCTTAATAAACTAAATGTTAACAAGTCACCGGGACCAGACGGTATTCATCCAAGAGTCCTTAAGGAACTCAAATGCAAAATTGCTGACCTTCTAGCAAAAATATATAATATTTCCCTAACATCAGGCTCTGTACCTGAGGACTGGAGGGTAGCAAATGTAACACCAATCTTCAAAAAAGGATCCAGGGGTGATCCAGGCAATTACAGACCAGTTAGCTTAACGTCAGTTCCACGTAAGGTGATGGAAACCATTATTAAAGACAAAATTAGTGTGCATATGGAGGAGCAAGCATTGTTGAACAAAAGCCAACATGGCTTCTGCAAAGGTAAATCATGCCTCACAAACTTGTTGGAATTCTTTGCGACTGTCAATAAACACGTGGATAAAGGTGAACCAGTAGACATTGTCTATCTGGACTTTCAGAAGGCTTTTGACAAAGTCCCACATCAAAGGCTACTGAGTAAACTCACCAGCCATGGAATAACAGGACAGGTTCTGTCCTGGATTTGTGACTGGCTTAAGAGCAGGAAGCAGAGAATAGTAATAAATGGCAAATTCTCAGGGTGGAAAAAGTGGGGTCCCTCGAGGCTCAGTGTTGGGACCAATGCTTTTTAATTTATTCATCAATGATCTAGAACAGTGATGGCTAACCTATGACACACGTGTCACAAGTGACATGCCAAGCCCTTTTGGGTGACACGCGTGGTCACCCTGGCACCTGGGCGTGTAGTGCTTGCTTGTTCTTGAAGTGTACGAAGTACCAACTTTCAATTGAAGATTTAGCAAATGAAATTCAACAACAAAAGTCACTAATGTAAAGAATTATTAGTTTTTGCTTTTAGTAAAATGCATATATCAAAAATATAACTTTTTTACTAGAGCTACAAATATCACAAAATTATGGATATTTCTAGATGTGACACAGCACCTGAGTTAAGCTAGGCTTTCTTGCAAATTTTAACACACTGAGCTCAAAAGGTTCACCATCACCGATCTAGAAGAAGGGGTACATAGTAAAATAGTAAAATCAGTAAGTTTGCTGATGATACTAAATTATTTGGGGTAGTAAAATCCGAAAGAGATTGCCAAGAGCTCCAGAGGGATCTCTTAGCGCTGGGTGAGTGGGCAACCAAGTGGCAAATGTGCTTTGATCTTAACAAGTGCAAAGTAATGCACATTGGGGCCAAGAATCCAAATTATGTCTATAAAGTGATGGGGTCTGAGCTTTCTGCAACACACCAGGAAAGGGATCTCGGTGTTCTGGTGGACAGTTCAATGAAGGTGTCAACCCAGTGCGTGGCAGCAGTGAAAAAAGCTAATTCAATGCTGGGAATAATTAGGAAAGGAATAGAAAATAAGTCAGCAAGTGTCATTTTGCCTCTTTATAAATCTATGGTGAGGCCACATTTGGAATATTGTGTACAATTCTGGTCACCACACCTCAAAAAGGATATTGTGGAACTAGAGAAGGTGCAGAAAAGGGCAACCAAAATGATTAAGGGTCTGGAACACCTCCCTTACGAAACCAGGCTGCAACGTCTAGGCCTCTTTCGTCTTGAGAGACGGCGTTTAAGAGGGGACCTGATTGAAGTATATAAATTTATGCATGGTACAGAAAAGGTGGATAGAGAAAATTTCTTTTCTCTATCACACAATACTAGAACCAGGGGGCACTCTATGAAGCTGATGGGTAGAAGAGTCAGATCCGACAAAGGGAAGTATTTCTTCACCCAGAGGGTCATCGGTTTATGGAATTTGCTACTGGAAGAGGTGGTGACAGCTACCAGTCTAGATGGCTTTAAGGTAGGGTTAGACAAATTTATGGACGACAGATTTATCAATGGCTACTAGAATGAATGTCTAGGTGCATCTTTCAGCCTGGGGGGGGGGAGCGGGGTGCCTCTAAGACCATTTGCTGGGATTCTAGAGCAGGCAAAGCTTCGTCCTTGTCTCTGCTTGAGATGCCCATGAGCATTTGGTGGGCCACTGTGTGCAACGGGATGCTGGACTAGATGGGCTGTGGTCTGGTCCAGCACGGCCTCTATTATGTTCTTATGTTCAATATCTCTGGCTTTTGCTGGGTCTGCTGCAATGGCTCCAATCTCTAAATCATTCCAGGGTTCACTTCTTCAATGAAAGCTGAACTTCTAGCCATCCCTGCAAAAAACTGGTTTCCATTTACTATGTGTTTGGGTTCCTTTTAGGGATGTGCACAAATATTTCTAACATTCAAAATTTGTACAAATTTGTACATTTGAATTTGAATCAAATGCTGGCACATTCAAAGATTGACATTCATATGGGTTTCGCATGGGATTCATATGAGATTCTTATGGATTTCTATCTAACATTTGTATCAATATGGAACGTTCATATTGAATTTGAATCCTACCACATTCAAAGTGATTTATTCGAGCAAATATGAATTTTCTTGCATTCAATTTGACACAAATCAGATAAAAAAAAATTGTGCACATCTCTCGTTCCTGAGAGCTATAGGCTGTAAATCTCTCCAGAGATGGGGCTGGAACTCACTCTTTTCTCCTATGGGCTCGTTGTGGGTCAAGATCTTCCTTATATCATTGCCACAAAGAGGTGAGGGCTAACCTGAAGTGGCAGACAAATTGGATATGTTTGATGTCTTACAAGGCTGATCCATGGAGGAAAACAAGACCAATTAGTGTACTGACTTTATACACTACTTCTGAAAGATGACAGTTAGCCAGAGCACCTGTACTTCTGCCTTCTTTGTAAACCTGTTGTTTGGAGCATTGTGATCATCTATCTTGCTTTTGTTAATGGGTGTCTGTGTGCTTGAATCACCGACAAGATCTTCCCTAAACTAGAGAGCCTCTGAGAAAGGTATATCTCCCTTTGTTCCTGAAGTTAGCTGCCTCCCCTCCTCTTCTTTATCACTGCCCTCCTTCCAAATTCACATTTAAAGTTACTTCTCTATCTTCAGCTTTCATAGCTTTAAAAACACTTTTCAGTTAATGAAACTTTTCCCACTTCCTTGACTTTGCTTCTTGGCATTTTTTACTGTATTTCAAATGAAGTGAGAGTCAATTCTTAGTTTCTGACTGACAAGGAATCCTTATATTCCAGCCACTGCCACAATTATTTCTCCTCTCTACACATATAATGTGTTACCAAGTCTATCTCTTCATTAATCGTTGCATGCTGAGTTGCCACCTACAGTTTCAAATTAAATTTAAGTATTTGAAGAGTCAAATGTGGTTGGTCCCAACTGAGCCCATGAAGCAGACACTGCAGATTATTAAAAAGCTGAGCAGGTCAGACCTATTTAGTACTTGAATGGAGGACAGTTAGGAGATCCCAGAGGTATAGATTAGATGAGAAAGGAGGCAATGGTGGCGGCAAATAATCTGTATATTGTTGTCAATATTGTTTCAAAATAGTCATCAGAAAACAAACTAACCTCAAAGATATATTTTCCTTTCACGTGCAAAAGACTCATAACATCAGATTCTTTAAAAAACAAAACAAAATAAAATTTTGGGTTTTTTGTAGAATGTAAAAGAAAAGACAGAGGTCTTGTGTGAAAATGCCAATGAAAAACAGTAAACATTTTAACACAGTACATTATCATCAGTACAGCTAGGTATGAGACACTGATATTGTGAAAAATAAGAAAAACTTTTATTTTTAATAATTTAATAAGTGACTAACAGCCATTTTGCTTCTGTAACCTATGCTTGCATATAGAGAAAGAACTTTAAGAGAAAATGGGTTCCTCTCCCTTCTTCTAACAGCTGTTCAGATAAGGCAGAAAGAGAAGACAGTGGCAGGCTGTTTGAAGACCATGTATAAATATAGTTCTAGTAATTAGTTAAAGTTGACACTTAAATGTTGGTTGAACTTGGTGTGCAGGAATATTGGCACACGATATGGAGGAAATCTTGGCATCTGAGATGGACCAAGGGAGATGGTGGCATCTCTCTGCTTGCTATAAGAGATAAGGAAAAACCCACTTAGATTAGCCAACTGAGACAGTTGTAGGAACTTCAAAAGATGAAATTGATATTTAGCCAAGTAGGTGACCAGGGTATGAACTATAGGTCTTAATAAGGTACTTACATATTAAAATCTCCTCCCCACGACGAACTTTGGAGGTGTGTCACTTGGCATAGAATCCCAAGTTTCTTCTAAACCAATAAGAGAGACTTTGGGAGGGAACTTTTGGCTGGGTAAGCTATAAAAGATCTTGCATTTATGTGTTAGAATTGAGTTAGCTCCTAAGAGCCAGCTCCCTCCATTTTCATTGCAATGACAAAAGAGTATTTAAAGGGAAATATATCCCTACATTTGTAAATGTTGTAACTTCTTGCTTTTCTTAACTAAAACTGTATTTAGTTATATCTTCAGTCTGATTGAAACTGAGTGATATTTTTCTAACAATATGGATATTTAGGGCTGTTTCTAATTAGTGAACCAGACTGCCCCATGTTCAGTCCTCAGAGGCCTATATACCATAGGACTTCCAACTTGTCTTTGTCCTTGATTTTCTCAAGTGGAGTTCTGCTCACAGACCTTCTGGCCAACACAGCAGAGGGCAGGAGAGAACTCTGGATGTACGTCTTTGGCCTTTACCTCTGGATGGACTTCTTCTTTAAGTGGCTTCACCCAGGCTCCATCAGAACCTCTTTTCACTTTTGACTTACGATTGGCTACCTGCAACACCCTTCCCTTTGGAATATTTAATAGAATAGTATTTGAAGGCCAATATTTGTGTTTCTGCTTGCACTTCCCTAAGGAATTATTCCATGGCCAGCTCCAGGGCCTGGCCAAATATCACGCTAACAAGCAATATTCTCAAGAAAAGCATCTTCAGAGTAGTTGCTTGTCCAACAAACAATGTGGGACTGGAGCTGTCTGTGCATGTATTGTGATGTGCACATTTGGGTATTTTGATGGTGAGAAATACCTGGAAGTGCACAATTGTCACCACTGCACATGTGCAGCCATCATATTTGCTCCTCACATAAATGTGATGGACACAGCAAAGATGGCTGTTCCATCCACAAGTAAGTTATAGTGCTATTTCAGGAAAATACGAGAGAAGGGATATGCATGAATATTTGTGCTATTTGAAATTTTTATGAATTCATACGAATTTCAACATTCGTGAGCAAATCAAAGGAAGCCTACAATTGCTCACAAATCAAGTGGACCTGGCCTTTGTAAAAGCTGTCAGCCCCCGGCCTCCCGTGCCCCCTCAGCCATGGCCCCTTATTGCTAAATGTGGTCACTGCCTCCAGGACCTCTGCCACCATTGCATGCTTGAGATTCCCAGATGGGGAGGTCCATGTGCACCTCTGGAAGGCCCGGTTCAGTAGGCTGTGTTATGGGTCACCCCCAGCCATCCCTCCTCTCGGCAATATCACGGATAGTTTCCTCCTCCCTCTCGGGGTTTCCTGGAGGAAAAGCCCCACGGATTGTGGAGAGGGGGCAAGAAGAATGGCAGGGGGCAACCCAGGCACACACCCCATGTGATGTTCTGCACAGGTATGTTGGCTGGGGGGTGAGGTGGTTCAGGGGTGGCGAAGCACGCCGCCTGGTCAGACCGGTCTCTCCTCTCCCCGCATCAAGCTGCCAGCCAGCAGCCAGTGCGTCAGGGAGCACGTAACGCAGGCGGCAGCAGCAGCCAATTGCTCCAACCAGAGGCCGGGGCCGGTACACTCCAGGTACAAATGACCACCTGCATTTCTGGCTGCTTTGGAACATCCTCAGCTGTCAGAAATGTGTATGGTCATCAGTATACCGGGCTTAGTATACTACAATCTACTGGCTGTAGTGCAAAGAGGCCTCAGATCACAACACATGTAAAATATAAGCCCTCCCCTAAGACAGTCATTCATGACCACCTTTCTCATTGCAACATCTGAAAGGCCCCGATGGTTAGTTAAAGGAAAATCTCTCCCTCCCTCTCTCTCTCTCTAAGAGAGGATCTTGATGATTCCAGTCTTCCTTCTTCTGAGCTCACTGGCTATAATAAATACACACAGCATACTGAACTAGAGATTGCATCTAATATATCAATTTCATGCAAGAAATGGTGTGAGTCTTAATGCGATGTTGTGGCTCAGCATGCCGCAAGACTCATTTTCATTCCAATAACGCATGTACCAACCACAGGCTGAACAGGAGTCACTTAGGTGGCATTCTTCTTTTTCCACTTACCCTGGGGGACTAAAGGCGTGTTTTTGAGTAGATGTTTATTAAGATTGCACTGTTAGTTAATTTTCAGCCCGTTTTATCCTGCTCTGATCAACAGCCTAATATTGAATGAATCTGACAATATACAAATAATGGATGTTTATCGTACTATGTAGACCCTCAGTGCTAAATTTAGCATACAGATCTTGTAAATGCTGACAAATGAGTAGGCTATATAAAATGAGGAACACATTTCTCTCTTAAAATGCTGTATTCGGCACATTGTTTTCACCAGACAGCTTTTTGTGCTCTCACCTATTGTTTTATTCTTGATTCATCCTTAAAGAGTAACTGATCCTAAATTGCTCTCATGCTGCAGTGGATACATATGTGGAGGAAATGCTGAATGAAAGTTAATAAAGATTTTTTTAAGGGGTCTCATGAGAAATACCAGGAATCTATATCTATGAGGTTCTATGTTTGTGAGTTATTGTGGTCGTGCTACAAAATACACCACATATGATCTTCATTGTTCGGTCCATAAAGCCAAACGTAAAACACATTTTTCACTGTAGTTTCAGAATCCTCTAGTAGAGGTGTGCACAAAGCCAGTTTCTCCATTTGATTCAATGTAAATCGAATGGTGGAATATTTGGCTTTGCACAAATCTCCCCTGCAAATGTGGGGGTGGGGGATTTGGCTTTGGATGCCCCCCCCAGTCCTCCTTTCGCTTCCCGTTCATAAACTACTTTAGAATTCTTACCCCATCCAGAGTTTATTTATTCATCCATTTATTTGCACACACATCATTCTTCTATTAGGTTGTTTACTGCATTGAAACATCTGCAGTTATGTGGTATAAAAATTCTAATAAACATAGGTGTAAATGTTTCTAGCCTGACTTATATCTTCAGATTTCTAGGTTTCTAGATTTCTAAAACTGCTGCAATAAAACAATAATAGAAGTTAAAGGCATGCCTCTTTTGCCAGACATTTAAAAGTATATAGAGGTGGGACTAGATGGACCTCAAAGCAGGGAGTCTTCCACAAACTGGAGGCTGCTGGAAATGGTTTTGTTTTAATAATTGATCTTTTTTTAAAATTTGGACTTAACTTTTGTTTTTAGGTCTATATTATAAACCACTGTGGCATTTTTTAGATGATGAAGCAGTATATAAATGTTTTAAGCTAATAATGGAACGTAACATGTTGAAAGACAGGATTTAAGAGTTGTCTGGAGTATCTAAAATCATGTGTGCTGTGGAAAAGGTAGATAGAGAAAAAATATTTTCTCTCTTGCACAATGCTAGAACCAGTGAGCACGCTATGGAATGGATGGGCAGGAGAGTTAGGACTGACAAGGGGAAGTATTTTTTCACCCAGGGGGTCATCTGTCTACGGAATTTACTACCAGAAGAGGTGATGATAGTAACCAGCCTGGATAGCTTTAAGAAAAGGTTAGACAAATTTATGGAGGTGGGTGTTTCAATCGATAATGGATGCCTAGGTGCTTCTTCCAGGCTGGAGAGACAGGCAGGATGCCTCTAAAGGCCATATGCAGGAACTTGAGAGCAGGTGAAGATTCTGTTTGGTCTTCTGTTTGTGATGCCTAGAAGCAATTGGTGGGTCACCCTGTGAGGCAAGATGCTGGACTAGATGGGTTGTGTCTCAATCCAGTAGGGCTCCTCTTATGTTCTTATTATGAACAACAATGATTTGCAAATTAGTATCTTTTGGAAAAGATGCTTCCACCATTTTCTTCCACCTCAATGGAACCTTGGGAACATTCTCTTCTCCACCTTACAGCTCCACCAGTTAAAATTCTGTTCCACAGTAGTACTGAACAGACAAGCCACTATTTTGAATTCTCTTTCTTGACAGCCATGTTGGAACTTGGTGATTAAAGCATCCATGTCCACAACTCACTGCCTGCAATGTTGCTTTCTCTTGCCTTTTCAACATAGCTAATATTGTCTGTTCATTACAATCTTTTGGATTATGAAATCTCAAAGGGAACCAGCTGAGGTCCATTCATTGAGAAACTCAAAGTACAGTAGGTGACACCGAAAGTGATTGTACTCATTCGTTCTAGAGTCCTTGTAAAGCCAAGATTGGTGAAAAACACAGAGCGGAATATAATTCCCATAGTGACACTTTTACCTCAGGGCCTTTCAAAGGTATTGTGGTTGTCCATCTGGTACACCACCCCTCCTGCCAATATTAACATGAACAGCTTTGCTCGCATCTTTTGATCTCATCTAGTAATCTACCCATGTCCATGCCATATTGCAGTAATTAGAAGGCTGTTGCCATGGGGATGTTGACAGTTTTACAGTGTGCTGGGACGCCACTCCTCTCACAGGCTATGGATTTCGAATATGCTGCTCCTGAATGTCCAAAATAAGTATTATAAGCATTATGGGAAAACATTGCAGCACCAAAGACATTAGCATAGGTCTCTAACGAAGACATCAAATTTCTAATCTCGAAATGAAAATGGTAGTTATAAAACAAATAAAACAGGCCAACGCATATTAGAGGCACTAGTTTGCAAAACTTATCCTGAGAAGTAAAAATGGGAGAACATATTGGATATTTGATTCAGCATGTGTCCACATGGAAGCCATAGGATTAATCCTCTCTGCCCCCACCCCCAAGTGGATGACTGGATGGGACTGGTATCAGGTGTCCACTCAGCAGAATACTAAGAGAAAGGGAGTCTCTCGTTGGATCTTTGTCCTTTATTCCTCCATTTTGGTGTGCTAGGGATTGTATCTGGTGTCTGGTAGGTAGAGTACTAAGAGAGAAGGAGCCAGTCTGGTCTTGTGGTTAGAGTATCAGACCCTTATCTGGTAGCTTCCTGGTTTGATTCTGTTATCCGATATGAAGGCAGCCGGGTGGTCTTGGGCTTAACATAGTTCTCTTTCTGAGCTCCCAGAGCCCCATGTACCTCACAGGATGTCTGCTGTGGGGAGAACAGACAGGTTTGTCAACTACTTTAGGTCCCCTTAAATGCATGAGAAAAGTGGGGTAGAAAAGGCAACTCTTCTTCCTCCATGGCATTTCCAATATAGTTTCAGGATATCAAGGTGATATCCTGAAACTTTGCTGCTACAGGAAATCTTGCAACAATGATGGCTTTATGGAGGAGTCCGGAATCGAACCTGGTATTCCCAGATAAGAGTCTGGCTTCCTAACCACTAGATCAAACTGGCTCACAGTATACTGGATACAGTATAGTCCCTTGATAATCATGGGCCTTTTCCGCACTTAACTTCTGTAGATCAAGATCAGTGAGTCCCACCGATCCAGATTACTTGGAGGCATGGGCTGGATAATCTGGCCCACACCTCCCTGTGGCTGCAAAATTCATGCAAGCTTTGCAAGTGTACCCCCCCCCCCCCAAAGTCTAGGAATGGTACTTCCTAGCCTTGGAGCCTGGAGTGCTGGTGGTATTGAGGGCATGCAGAAATCTGGTCTCCTAAAACCTGCAGGAACCCGGGGAAGGGACCGGACAGGTCTGCCCGCCCCTGGGTCCAGCTGGACCCAATCTAGACAGGCCTGGGGTGGGGCCTGCAGCTGTCAGGGAAGAAGCATGCAAACACTCTTTCCGTTGAACAGCTCTGGAATGCACCCGGAACCTGTCTAGAATGCCTTGGGACAGGCTGGCCCAGAAGAGCGAATGCTCCATCCTTCATGCATTCCGTCAGCCCTCGTGTGAATAGGTTATGGACTCTAGCATCTCTAGTCATGTATATCTGATGTAAATAAGTTGTATAAGAATCACGAGTTTAGTTAAGTAATGTTAAATAAAACAAAGGTGTATGCTTCAGATCTGTTCTTCAACATGCTCTCTGCTACTTTTCTAAGTGAAAAAGAAAACAACATCTCCCTCCCTCCCTGCCTGCCTGAGATCTGATGTCTTGTAGATATAGTTGTACCAGATCAAACCTCTAGTTTAATAGAGAAGCCTTGTTGAAATTTAATTTTGTGTCTGAAAAAAAATTACCATTTCCAAAATGCTTAGAATGATTTTTGGCTGCAGGTGAGGAGGCAGCCTGGTTATACTAATAGGATTTTGTGATCCTGTGAAATAGTGCTGCTTTACACATTTTTATTTGCAGTTGTAGGCAAGGCAAATGAGATTTCTGTTTTAATTTCATCTCAGCTTTGTTTAATTAAAGTCTCAAGATTTGTTTTGTCTTTGAAAAAAAATTGTTAAATGGAAGAGTTCTGGTAAATCATTCAATGGGAGCCTGAATTTTTCCAGGCTATGAATATATTTGTCAATGCTGATGGCTCCAGAATGCCAAATATACAGAAGGGCAACCCTTCACTTTTCCATGTGGAAGGCTTGAAAAAAAAGTTTAAATTGTTTTTCTGGAGAAACACAAGTAAAAGTACTAAATGATTTTGGTGATAATTTTTTAAATTGGAACCACCCTTACCTTGAGTAATGTTAGGGTCACCATATGAAAAGGAAAACAGAACTTCTGTAAGACATTTACATTTACTTTGTAAGTGCACATGGGAGAGGCCCCAATATGGAGCACCTGCATTTCATGGAAGGGTAATAATTGTCTTTTCTACCCCACTTTTCTCATTTAGGGGACTCAAAGCAGCAGGCAAAGCTTTCTATTCTTCTCCCCACAACAGAAGCCTGTGAGGTAGATGGGGCTGTGAGATCTCAGAAAGAGACCTATGACTAGCCCAAGGTCACCCAGCTGGCTTCATGGAGGAGTGTGGAATCGAACCGGGGTACTACCAGATAAGAGACTCTAACCACAAGACCAAACTGGCTTACAGCTTTACTGCTCCATGCCTACACTAGCAGCAGGGATAGTAAAGCCCTGCACGTTCCTGTTGTATTCCTTCTTGTAGCATCAATGGGGGTCTTTCCTGCTCTAGGTATCAGTGATGCCTAGGTACTGTCTCCAGGTTGGAGAGTCAGACAGGATGCCTCCCAAAGCCATATTCAGGGAGTGGGGAACAGATGAAGGTTTTGCCTTTATCTTCTGCTTGAGATGCCCAGAAGCAATTGTTGGGCCACTGTATGAGACAGGAGGTTGAACTAGATGGGCTGTGCCTGATTCAGCACGACTCCTCTTATGTTCTGATGTTCTTATTTCTGGACTTGTTCCACCTTCTCCTGGCACGAATGCTGGTTCAGTTCTAGGATGCTTTCCCAACCATAGATTCTTCCTGGTAAATTTCCCTTAACTGACTGCCATCATAGGAATAAAAGAAAGAAACATCCCCCTAAGTATCCATGCTAAAGGACTGAAGCTGGATTAAACCTTAGGTGTGACTGCAGCATTAGTAAAGTACTGAGTAATTTGGGATGGATTGGGCATTCAAAATGTGAATGCCCAGTCCATTCCAGATTTTCACTTCCCTGAGTTGATATCCCAGGGAAGTGAAGGTACAAACAGGATCGTAGTCTCTGGGTTAGGGGTGTCCACATTCGTATCTATTTGTATAAATATTCAATATGAATTTGATTATACAAATGTCGACAACATTCATATGCATCCATATGTATCCTGTTTTCATCCCGTATGGATGCATACGGATACAAATAAGATACGTATGGATACGTATATAATGCATACGTATCCTTGCTCATACGAATCTCCAAATTATTCAAACGAATGTTTCAAAATATTTGTATTCATTCAAATACTAAAAATCAAATGTCTGGACATTCTATTCAAATTTGAATGTCCGGATCCGGCCAGATTTGATCTAATAACAAATATTTTGAATATTCTTGCACATCCCTACTCTGGTTATCTTGTGCATGAATTATATAGGCCAAATCTTCTGCTGTTATCATGGCACTCAAGTACCACTGAGTACTATTCCACCAGACATGTTCCAGACACCACTGATCTTATAGGAAATAATTGCATCAATATAAGTGGTAAATGAGTAGTAATCTGGATTTCTATTTTAGTGTGTCTGCTTTATCTATCCATGGCTGCAAGATTTATGAGAACAAGTTTAGTCATTTACTATATCTTTGAACAATGCGTAATAAAATTGCCTCCTCGCCGAGATATCGTCCATCATGTAAGCATTAATGTATTACCATAAAACCTCAGCATTAAGAATTCTGAGTAGGGAGTGGTTGTTTTGTAACTAACTTCAAAATGCTCAGGGCCATCAACTGATTAAATGTTCTTAGTCCATTAACTATACTGTGTCCCCTCCCCCTGCTTCCTTCACTGTTTTTAATTGATTGGGTAGTTAATTAAAATAAACATTGTACTATCTCATTAGGAGTGCTGTTTCATGCATTTGCGGAATGCTGAAAACAGCTTCTGTCAACTATAGAGGATACATCAGTCAAGAATCTTGCCCTGTTCATGCATGGTCATGGGCTAGGAAGTCTGCCCTACATTGGTGGGCAGTCTGGCACACTTTAGCTTGGGCTAAGGGCTGTCTACATGGTGGGCAGTTTGTGCTGGCCTAGACCCTGGCCCTCTGCTTCAAAAGCAAGGCCAACGAAGCAGGTAGCAAGCCTCTAACGTTCAAGAACTTGTTGTTCCTTTCCTTTGGAAATTCTTGGATGATGCAGTTTAGTGTTCACTGATTTCCAGCAATTCCTTGTCCTCCACCCCCATTGTATTTCAGCTTACAAAATCGTGCTCTCCATATGTCTCTGTAGTCTGTAATAAAGGCCTGGTCTAGTTGCAGACCTCGTTGTGGTCTAATGGTAAACCAGACTAGGGTGCTATTTTGGCATCCTATCCTGGTCTGAACCCTTGTCCAAGAGGGGACAGGGCCTCCTTGATCTCACGTTAGCATATGGAGGTTAGGCCCCACAACCCCTTCCTAGACTGGTCCACTGATGAATGCAAAACGGCCAGAGTCATTTTGTAATATGAACCTTGTAACTTACTTTGGTTGCTTCCCAAGACAATGTTTGTTGTTGTAACACTTTGAAAACCTGTTGCATTGGGAAATCATGGGGAATCCAGCCAAGTTTCCCATAACAACTTTGCTTACCTTGACATCTAGCATGGTGCATATGAGATTGCCTTGCTGGGAACTTTCAGGACCAAGCCATGCACAGGAGAGCAGGTGACGGTTTTGCCTTGTCTTCTGTTTGAGATCCCATAAGCAATTGGTGGACCACTGTGTGAGGCAGGATGTTGAGGAGATTTATTGATAAGATAGCAGAGGTGCACTTGGCAGGTTGCACAGCGTAACACGATCAGAACACCGAAACCACAAGCAAAGGTTGTAGAGACTTGACTGCATTCCAAACAGAAGGAAGGTGCTTTATACTTAGTGAATGCAAGTAAGAACAACATAAATGCAAAGTACAAGTTGCATGGATATGAGAAATAAAATACAGGTAAACAGAAACTAATGTGAATACAAGGATTCAGCTGCTTCTTATACCCTAGCTAATATAAAAGCAGGTACAGGAAGCATATAGCTTCTGGATCACTTAACATCATGGCTATTAGCCTTGATATAACTTGGCCTAACAGTCTACTAGATATATTGCATACTGCTACTCCCTAATGCTACATATCACACAACAATATGATGGATGCATAGAAGCAGAAATATCCGTGTGAGGATCATGACAACAAAGGAAAAGGCAGGATAGTGTTTATGCCCATATTTGGTCAATCCGGTAACTACAAATAAACAGTAGTTTCTCATGGCTTTACCTTTGTCTCACACAGAAATAGCAATTATTATGACTGGGTGATAATCCAGCTGGGTAGCTTGTTATTGTAGTCTCCTGTTATGCAGGCCTGATTCCCAAAACACACTTATTTGCTTCAGCAGGTTCTAACAAGGAGGCTGGACTTGATGGGCTGTGGCCTAATCCAGCAGGGCTCCTCTTATGTTCTTATGAAAAAATATCAAAAGAAAAGTGATGGGCATTTGGTTGGCTTCAGCAAGTCTCCAGTGAGGTGATCTCTTTTGCACCATGGCAGATGTGAAGATAAGCAAATCTGGGTTTGGCTGGCCATGATAAGAGGCATGGCAAGAGGAAATTTCAGCTTCCTTGGCTGGGATTCAGACTTTTGGTCTTCATGAAGGAGAGGAAAAAATCTAGAATGAAGGGATTAAAAAACCAAAAACCAAACATAGTATACTAAGGCCCACTTCAGATGGGGGCAATATAGCAGCATTATAGAGCCATAATGATGTGGGTGCCTCACATATCTGAGATAACCCTGCCATAACCCCACTATATACCCCCCTCCTAAAAAGCACTAAAAAACTATTGTTGGAAAATCCAGCAGTGATTACAGGGTTTCCAGCAATAGCACTTTAAGGGCCTTTCCACACTGGCTCTAAAAACGGATTTAGAGCCAGATGTGGAACGGATTTAGACCTGGCTTCCGCATAGGGGGCGGAATTAGGACCCCTTTGAGGAAGCCGCATCCTCATATCGGCAGGCAAAAACGGTTGTTTAAACCATTTTTGCCGCTGAAATCCTACCCAGATGTAAGACTTGAAAAAATCAGGTCTTACATCTGGCTTTCCCCCTGAAAACGGTTTGGAAACGAACGTTTCCGCACCGGAGGGGGAAAAGCCGGATTGCCGGCGCATGCCCAGTTGTTAAACAGGGAGAGCGCATGCTCCCTGTTTGACAGCTAGCCATGGCGCGGCCGGCTGCCGCCTTTCCTGGCTGTCCCCTGGCAAGAAAAGCTGGGCATGACCCCTTATCTTTGCCAGGGAAGCCAAAGTAGAAACCCCCCTCCCCCCTCCAAGGTTTCACGGCCCGATCAGGTCTTTCCCCTCGGAAGAGAAAGGGCCATGGCCCTTGCTCTTTCCAGGGGAAGCTGCAGCTGCCACCCCGCACCCCACCCATGGCCACTTTTGGGGTTCTTACCTGGTCGCTGGTGGGGCGACTGTGAGAGCAGCACGGCTGGCGTCCATTGAGTCTAGGCGCACCGCTGCCTACATTTCCCAGGAAGCCTTGCGAGGGTAGCTGGCCAATGGGAAGGCGCTCTGCCTCTCTGACAGCTAGGCAGGCACCGGCAGGGTCGGTTTGGGATGGGTGCTGGTGCACTCGCACAGCACCCACCCCAAACTGTTTCCAAATCCGGCCCTGCCGTCGCTGCCCCGTGCGTGTGCGGAACGGTTTCCCCTTTAAAAACGTTTCGCCAGAAAACGTTTTCGGCAGCGTGTGCGAAACGGCCCTAACTCACCTTTTGGGTGGAGTCCTAAGGCCTTTTTGCACTTTGACCTCCCGTGAACAATTAGTGAACTTCTGGTGAAGAGCATCTGCACTCTGAGGAGGCTGCTATAGCCTCCAAGCATGCCCTGCCTCCCCAGAAGTTCACTAATTGGAGATTAGGTGTGGAGCACGATTTACGAGAACATTTACCAGAAATTTAACCGTCTACCAGAAACTTACCTGGAGTGCCCAGCGGCGCAACCATCTGCACCTCTTCTGGTGCACCAAGGTTGTCTGAGGTGCCACACAAACACACTGGAACCTTGGATGACCATAGATGCAATTGTGACTGCATGTGCTCAGAGCATCAGCATTGTCATGGTGACCGGGCTGATGCACGTACAGTAAAAATGGCGACACCCAGAGAAGGACCGGCCTAGCAGTCGAATCAGGTAAGTATTCAATTGGGCAGCCAAAGTTGACTAGCGCTCCAAGTGGAAGCACTAATCAATGTTGGTTAACTGCACTCCTTTCCCATGTAAAATTGCCCCTAGTCTATTCAATAACTGTAGTAGCTCACTGGAAGTTCCTTTCTCCAACACTAATGCCAGATAGAGGTTGTGGGAGATTCCTGCTCAATGCTCTGGGAACTCACTTGTGGGGTTCCTCAAATATTAGTCTTATCTCCAATGCTCTTTAACATCTATATGAAGCCACTGATTATGCAGATGACACGCACCTGATTCAGGAGAGGTGGTTGAAATATTTGTCAGAAAGCTGGAGGCAGTAATAGGCTGGATGGGGGGCAATAAATTGATGCAGAATACAGACAAGATAGAGATGCTGTGTGTTAGTGTCTCATGTCCATGAAGAAGGGAAGCATCCTGTTCTTGATGGGGTTGTTTCCTCCTGGAAAGAACAGGTATATAATCCGGCCACGGCAATCCATGCACTGATAACTTCCAGAATGGTTCAGAAACTAGTTGGAGCAGAATACCGCAGCCATATTCTGATTGGCACTGCTGGCCAGATGTACATCACACAATTTAAAAGAACTGCACTAGCTGCAGTTTCACTACCAAGCCCAATTCAATAAGTCACAAAGCAGCGGTAACAGGCACAATGGCATTTTATGGCCACTTTGTGGCATTTTTAAAGTCATGGTGGCACCTTTATGGCCTTTATAAAGTGCCACAAAGGGATTCTAATATGCCGGCTCCCTGTATGTGGTGAGTCAGAAATTGCTCAGCACTCCTTTATTTCAACTTCCCAGTTTAGTCTACAGCAGTGATGGTGAACCTTTTGAGCTTGGTGTGTCAAAATTCGCAAGAAAACCTAGCTTAACTCAGGCACTGTGTCACATCTAGAAATATCCATCATTTTGTGATATTTGTAACTCTAGTAAAATATTTTTCATACATGTATTTTATTAAAAGCAAAAACAATTCTTTACATTGGTGACTTTTGTTGCTGAATTTCGTTTGCTAAATCTTCAGTTGAAAGTTGGTATTTCGTACATTTCAAGAACAAGCAAGCACAACACGCCCAGGTGCCAGGGTGACCATGTGTGTCACCCAAAAGGGCTTGGTGTGTCACCTGTGACACGCGTGTCATAGGTTGGCCATCACCGGTCTACAGCATCTGGTTCTCCTATTCAAGCACTAATGAGGCTGGCCTCAGCTTTAGCTTCTGAAGCCCTTTCTGCATTCAGCGTTGTTCTGGGATAAACCCAGGAGCAAAGACCCTCTGTATGCATGCAACTATGGACTCTTGTCATTCTTTGTCATATTGAATAAATAGTGCCCCATTCCAATATAGCTGTAGACCTTGACATCAAAGGCTCCTACCACTCTAGGAGGAGTATACTGGAACACAGAGGCACGGGGGACCCATTTTGGTGGCATTCCAGGAAGTGCCACCAGAGGTGGACCCAGCCTGAACTAACCAGGTTATAAGTTATTAAGGCTAGGAACTTTTGCTTCCTGCCTTCAGACCCTCAGCGCTACCTGCAAGGGCTCTCTGGAGGTAGTGGCTGAGGCTGGAGCAGAACGTGCCATGCAGAATGTGGACAGTCATGCTTCACTCCAGTGGCAGCTCGTTCCAATGTGGGACAGGTTGCTTGTTCTGGGACAGGCGTCCCACTCTGTTCAGGAACAGTGAAGGTAAATATGGGAAGGCTCAGAGACAAAACGAGCAGGAAGAGACAGCCTAGATTTTGTCACTGCGTGCGGATATTTATTATTTACATTTCTATCCTGCCCCATACCCGAAGGTCTCTGGGTGGGTAACAACAGATTAAAATAGAATATACGTTAAAAGACATTGTGGGACTCAAGGCCTTTTTGTGCACTAGCTCTAGGTGGACAGTTGGAGGCTCCTTTTATAGATGTTCTCATGGCAGATGTGCTCATTTGGCCACCCCTAGAAAGCCACAGGTTTTCTCAGCACTTCTGCTTCTGATGTCTCTGTCTTACTCTGCCAAGCAAAACAGCATTGCTATCACTCTCCAGGTGGAAGACACTGCGATGATCGTAGGCTGTATTGAATCGGGTTTCCATGGTGGCATGCCACTATTGTCTTTTATTTTATTTTAATATCTCTTGCACAAGCAAGCGCTGCTATTTATAGTGGCATATTAATTACTAAGCAGAGAAGAAACTGACAAAAGAGAGCTTTTTACAAAGCAGAATTCATTCCCCCATTGAATTGCAAAAATATTCTACCTTCCCTGGCTATGAGTGACAATTCTGTTGCCATGTCAGCAATTGGGGGGGGGGGGGTAAACCTTTCCCTTTAGAAACACAAAACTGCTTTGGATTTCTCCAACAAAATCATATTTTCCTTCTTCCTGTTTTCGTGAACAAGTCTATGGCCTTCTATGGGCCTGTCCACAGTTGTCATGAAGTTCACTCATGGGCATCAGTCCACATGTTTCTGCCGATCTGTGAGCACTCTCTCCTCATGCTACAGATGGAGTGCAGTCCAAACCAGATGGAGTGTAATCCCAACCAGGAACCTGGCCGGGACTACAAGTAGACCTTTTCCTGGCAGACCAATGGACTCTGGTTCAGACTACAGATGCACGAAGGAGGCACACCTCCATGATTTGAACTATTGGAGGGTCCATTTCAGTGGCACATCAAAGTGCTCCACCAAAATGGTGCCTCCAGAGGCTCCAGGACTGGGAAATTTTGTTCCTACCCCTCGCTTGGAGCCTGGCCCCAAAGCTCACATGAGCTTCGGGACAGCGAAGGGCCTGGACCAGCACCACTGTGCTGTCCAGAGCATGGATTTCTGTGTTCTGAACCAGTGGGTCTGACTGATCCAGACCCACAGGTTCAGACCATGGTGCAGAAAGGGCCTTAGTCCTGTCCACCCCATTTCCATATTGAAATCTTGAAGTCATTCAAGTGCTAGCATGTACCATATTTGGCATCATATAAGATGCACCTATAAATGGCCAAATAATAAGACATGGGATGATTTGGGATAAATTATATTGGAAACAAATACGCATCTTTATGGGGAAAAAAATACCGTATATACATATTGAAATATATTCTTGAACGTCTTTCACACATCATTAGCATTTCTAAGCAAGACTGATCTCACTGTATACTGTGTGATTTTTTTTAAACTGCATTTTATTACTTTTTCCAGTTTCCAGTGTGATGTCTGGGAGGCTAATAGATCTCAAGACAGGACTCCCAAATCTGGGAAGCTTTAGTTTAAAATCATTCTTAGGCTATATCTGTTGGCAGCAAGAAACCCTGGAGGTCTCTTCCAACTCTATAATTCTATGTTTGGTACAAGGAATGACTGTATTTTGTGCTTATATTATATTCCATTTTCATATAGAGCCCAAATGATGACATTTCAGGAGGTCTTCTGTCCAGACATTGACCAAATGGAGGTCTGCTTAACTTCCAGAAAAGTGATGTACTTTCAGGCCATAGCATGCTGGGAACACCTAGGCTTGGAGGTATCCCCCCCCCCCCAATTAATGCTTTCATGTACCCAGGTTAGGGATGTGAACGAATATTCATAGGCATTTGAAATTTGATCGAATGTGCCAAATTTTGACATTTGAACTTGAATAGAATGTCCCAAAATGCAAATGTAAACATTCAAATCAAATTTTGAATTTCGGCTCTATTTGTTCAAATTATCCAGACATTCATATGTGTACGGGTTTGTACACGATGGATACTTGAAGATCTGCATCTTTCCTGCATCTGCACACATCCGTATGCATTTGTACGGATCCATACGGGACAAAAATGGGTTCCATACGGGATAACTACGGGATGCATATGGACATGTATGGATGCGTACGGATATGTACAGATGGCGGGAAGATGCGTACAGGCACATACAAATGTTGTCGACATATGTGCAGATTCGAGTAAAAAATTCGAACAAATGGATTCGAATTTGGCAAAAACGAATTGAATCTTGTTAAATTCAAATTTAACAGATTCAAATTGAACTGAACTTTTGGGTATTTGATTCAATTCAAATACAATGTCAAAAAAAACATTCACGCCCATCCCTAACCCAGATTGACTTTCTCATGGTGTAACTAAGTGCCATCAACACTGATCTGGATCAGGGCGAATCCCTGCTTATGAAGTATTGCTCTTTCTCTGAATGTTTATTGTCAAGAATATTCTTGGACAGTCTCCATTTCTCAAACAGAATCTTAGTATTACTTGACCACTTTTTTTAAAATCACCTTATTTCCCCTCAAATAGACAGGCTTGTTCACACAACATTGAAATTGCACCCAGTTCTGAAAAGCAGCTTTTTAATTTAATTTTAATTCTTTGGAGGGGACGTGATCAGCCGGGAAAACTTTGTAGCTATCCTTCTCCCAAAGGTTTCCTTCTTATTTTCTTTTTAATTGATTCAGCCCTAATATCTATCAGACTCCAACCACAACTCTCTGATTATTCTTAATTAAATGTATGACTCATAATCACACGCAATCCCTGGGACAAAAACAATCACTTCTCCCCCCTCCCCATTTATTTATTTTCAGAATCCCTCATTTCTTTCTGAGTCCTGTTTTCTCTCCTGCTTTATGTGACTCTGGCTGGCTCTCCTTTCCCTTCTGTACACTGTCCAGGACTGAGACAGGCTGTTCCTGAATTCATTACTGTTAGGACAATAGATCACTTTAATGATTAGCAACAGCATTTGATCATGGGTGAAGTTTTGCTTTGGAGTGGTTTGATGCCAAAGTAGTACAGAGCTCAGATGCCAAAGATGAGAGATGCATAGGTCTTGCTGAATGGCACACTGTGGAAGGAAACAATATCTGATGCATTTGGGGTGCATTATTCTAATGCAGAGAATTGTTGCATGCAACTGTTAAGCCTGTGCCTAGTAATGTATTCGGCAGATTCTGTATCTCCATTGCAAAATGGGCAGGAAAGATTTTAGCATGCATTTAAATTTGCAACCTGAAACACTGCTGGGGGATCTTCACAACTGTTTGCATTTTGTGTGGGCCAATACAATCCAAGCTTCCAGACATTCATTCCCCGCATTTTAATCTGCAGTGCTGGACAAATGCCTCTCAGCCAGTGATGAAAATAGCAAGGACCACAGACATATTCATCCATGGGGGAGCAGCGATACCAAATGTTTGCTCTTCATAAGACAGCCAATTGAATGCAACTAATTTGTTCCATTTTTATTTTGTAGCTACCCTGTACTGCAGATCTGGGGCAGATAACAATAGAATAAATCAATGTAAAGTATCTTTCAAAGAATCTTTCTCTAGAATATTACATTACAATCCAGTTAAATGCGTGCTGTTACTTAACAGCATGTAGTGACTGAACCAAATTCCCTCAAAGACAGCTGCATGCATAATGGCATTTTCCATTCAGATATATTTTTCAATGGAATCTTCCGTCTTCCATTGTTACAAACAGCTATCAAGCCAAAGAGGCTGCATCCACTCAGCTGTATTTCGGAGTTTTTGGGACATCTAGGGGCAGTTCAGACAAAGCCCTTTCTGCACTTAACTCAGTTAATCTGTAGTAGCCAGATCTGTATTACATAGATCCAGATCAACTACAGGGAGAGTCATCTACAATCAGTGGACTTTAGAAATGGGTGCTACAGAGTGCTAGAAGAAGAAGAAGAAGAAGAAGAAGAAGAAGAAGAAGAAGAAGAAGAAGAAGAAGAAGAAGAAGAAGAATTGGCTTTTCTACCCCACTTTTCTCACCCATTTAAGGGGACTCAAAGCAGCTGACAAAGCTTTCTATTCTTCTCCCCACCACAGACACCCTGTGAGGTAGGTGGGGCTGTGATTGTTCAGAAGAGAGCTGTGACTAGCCCAAGATCACCCAGCTGGCTTCATGGAGGAGGTCGGAATGAAACTCAGTATTCCCAGATAAAAGTCCGGCTCCCTAACCACTAGACCAAACTGCCTCACTAGACCAAACTGCAGGGAGCCATCTGTACTTGAAATACTGGTGTACCTCCCCCCCCCCAACTTGACCACCAGCACTTCAAGTGTGGATGGAGTGTACTGGGCCATCCAGATGTCCAAGGCAACAACCAGGGCAACATCCCATGCAACTGCATAGGCACAGCCACCCCACCATGCTCACCTGCAGCACTTGTTACTTGTTCACAGGTAACAATGATTTCCCAGATGCTCCAGGTTGGCAGAGGCAGTGTGGCATGTGGGTGGACTTCCCCCAGGCATTCCAGACAAGGAAGTGCAAAGAGGCCATGAGTATCTTCAGGTTGGCCACAAAAGAGCCTGAGGGTGCCCAGGACCCTCAGAATTCATTTCCCCACACTGTTAGCCCTCTAGCACCCTTGGAGGAGCACTGTTGGCCTGTGGTTGGACTGGGCACTTTCTGTTGCTGATGTAGACGCAGCACCTCTCTGCCAATGAGGAATTTCATCAGTACTTAGGTGTTTGCCAAGCTTTCAGTCACTCCGCAAAGCACAGATTTCTCGTGCAGATTTTTGTCAGCTGTTTGCTCAAGCATGGAATGATGTGTTGCCAGTTCAAGGTTTTTTTACAACACCATTTATGGCAACAAAACGCTCCTTCCTTCCTTCCCTTCTTTCCTCCTTCCTCCTCCTTCCTTCCTTCCTTTCTTCCTTCCTTCCCTTCTTTCCTCCTTCCTCCTTCCTCCTTCCTTCCTTCCCTTCTTTTCTCCTTCCTCCTCCCTCCCTCCCTCCCTCCCTTCCTTCCATAACTTCCATTCATAGTTTTCAGTTACTCACAAAAAACGAAAAAAAGAAAGATTAAAATCCTTAGCATCTCTCCTGTAGAAGCAGTGACAAACTATTTCTCATATCCTAGCTAAAGAAGCTCTCCACATAATCATGGAGTGAAACTCCCCTCTTTACCTTTTTAATATGTAAGAGAGCAGGAGAATGGCCTTTATGGGATAAAAATCAGCGGTCTGTTTGGTTATCCCAGTGAGTTACATTGGGCGTTTCTGCACTTACTTTCACTTCTGCTGGACAGGAAGAGTGCATTAGGGACTTATTTGTACTAGTTTTCACACTAGGGAATGCTAATACACGATAGCCTGGCCCTAACGTGACCAGAGACTTACCTGGGTCCAGCTGTGTGTCCAATCCTCTGCAGGGTGCCGCCATTTTGGTCCCTGTGCCCTGCGTGATTGTATATGTGCTAGCGCTATGGTGATGCTGCTCTGTGCATGCACAGTTGTGTCAGGGGTCATCTTGTGATGGGAAAATGAGATAAGAGAAATCAAGGAGATGTATGTGCTAAATAATCAATAGATGATGCTGTTTTAGAAGCAATATGATACCTGAGCTAGTAACTGCATTGAGAGAATTAAGGTAGCTGAAATATTATGCCTAGAGTGTTGATATGCTGAAGTGTTGTTGTAAGGGCAGAGCTAACTTGTGCGATTGCCCCTCCTTCTTATAAAAGTTGGAGTTTCCTTTGTTCTGGAGAGTCATCAGAGTCATCATCAGAGTCATCAGAGAGACATCAGAGACATCAGGGACAGGGATGGACAGGAAGAACTTATTCCCCTGTGCCCATTTGCATGCAAATAAAGACCCTCTTTCTGAATATTCCTTTGATTATTGATTCCTTGCGTGATAGCGTTAATATGCGTAAACTTGACTGTAACATTTGGCGACCACGAAGGGACAAGGCAGGACCCATCAGAACGCAAATTAACGCAGCCAGGAAAACGAAAAAGAGAACCCTGGCACCAAGGAACAATACAGCAGTATTCTGCAACCATTTCAGCTTCCTAACCTCAAAAGACTGACAGAGCGGAAGCGCGCAGCCGTCCTGCCATCGTTTGTAACCTGAGAAGCAGTTTTGGGAAGAAAAGGAACAGAAAGACAGTCCAAGAGAAAGCCAGCCGCTGGTCGGTTTGAAGTGTGAAACCTGATGCAGATCTGCCTGAACCTGGAGACCTACAAGTCTGCCTGAAGCGTCTTGAACCTGTAAATCCCTTACGTCTATCCGGAAGACTTGGGATCAGCCTGAAAATTCCGTCTGTTCCTGCTTCATGCAAGCCTCTGACCGGGCGAGTATGAGAGGGGCTTTTGGAATCCTGAGAGAGCTTGTCTCTCTATCCTAAGGGAGCTTGTCTCCCTATCCTGAGAAAGAGAAATCTTTCTAGCTTTGGGTGGAAACTGGGTTGTGGGTTTCTGGTCGATTTGTCTGGAATGCCTGAGAGTGTGAATGATGACCGAGATTGACCCTTGAGATTTCACTTTGTTGCCGTTGAGTTTTCCGGGGCAAGTGGCCTAGGGTATGTGCGTGATGTTTAACCCTTTATGTTACCCTCCCTACACAGACCCCTTACTGTGTAGCGCCCGAATTCCTCGTGTTGTCTTGTCTCTCTCTGCTGTCCTTTGTTAGAGATAGTAAGATGGGGGAGGGAGGATCGAAACTAGGAGAGCCTGGAGCTCAAAGTCCCAAGAAAACTCCCTTGGACATCGCAGTAAAGTATTTTAAGTATTACTTCGACAAAGCTTGTTCAATACCAGTCCTGAAAGACAAATGTGAGAAGGGTTGGGTCCTTCTTTGTCCTGAACAGGTGTGGTGGCCGAAAGAAGGAACGCTGTTTCCTCCAGCCATCTCTAAACTCTGTAAATTCCTTAAAGCCAACCAAGACGGCCGCTGCCTTTCAGATGATTTGATTTACGCAGAGGGCTGGCTCAAACTGAGCAAAAACGTGCGCCACACAGTGAAATTTAAGCTACTAGAATGGGATACAAGACGAGCTATTAAGCAAATGAGAAAGACTAAAAAGGCCCTTTGTAAACCTCCAGCTGAGGGAATGGCCATGAAACAATCAGCAGAGGAACAATCTGAAAGAAGCAACATGCTTTTTTCCATCTCTCCTGACCAGACAGACGAGCAGAGAGATAAGGGAGAAAGAGATGGCAGGATGCCAACACTGCCCTTGCACAGTGAAAGTTTCAAAGAGGCTGAGAAGCCTAAGATTCTGGAAGAAGTAAATCTTGAAGAAACGCCCACTTCCCTGTGCGTTTCATTCAGCAAAGATCTGCCAGAGACAGGAAAAGTTCAGTCGTTAGTTGCTGACAAAGCCTTTGAATTAAGACCCAGGCTAGCCGAAGAAAAAGTTTTAGAAGGAGGTTGTGAAGAGCAATTCCGATGTCTCACTGAAGAAAGCAAACTACAGCCCAGCCCAGCCCCCTACATTCCTGGAGATGCAAGACCAGAGAACAAAGAGACAATTAACTTGAGATCAAAAAGGGGGAAGAGGAAAAAAGCAGCAGAGAAGGAGCAGGAAGAGCAAAAAGATAACGATGTAAAGCAGGAACGGACAGCCCCCAAGGAAGACGGATCATGTAACCGTGACGTAGCCCAAAGGCCAACCCCCATGAAGGACAGGCTACGCAGTTGTGAAGCGAGAAGCCAAGCCCACTCACTTTCTTCTAGGACAGCCCCTTGCCCCCCTCCTAGAACAAAGAGGCGAAAGGATGCAGCTGCTGGACAGCAGCCAAGCAGAGACACAAGCTCCAAAAAGCAAGAAGGGGGAGGAATAGGAATGGGCAGCTTTCCGTCTGACTCTAATGCTCAGCCTAGCTCAGCTCAGGCTTTCCCTGTAAGAATCACAGCTGGGATATCTCCAGGAGCCCCTAGCCAGCAGGCAGAAATCATGAATGTGAGGTCACATGTCCCTTTTAGTACTTCTGACCTGCTGAACTGGACAAAGTGTGCCACTCAGAACCTTACCTGGGCAGATATACAACAGCTGCAGGCTTATTTGCTAACTGAGGAGCAAAGACGTACAGTGCAGGAGAACCTAGAGGAAGCAGCTCGTGGTGCTGCCACAAGAAGCGGGGCCCAAGATCCTACAGGCCATTTGGCCCGGCTGGCTCCTACCGCCAATCCCAACTGGAGCCTTAATACTAGGGAAGGAGTAGATGCTCTGACAGCTTACCAGAATGCCTTCCTAGCCGCGTTGCGGAAAGGGCAGAATGTGCAGAAAGTTTATGACATGACACAGGAATCAGGAGAAGCAGAAGCAGAGAAGGAAGGGGCAGTGAAAGTGGGGAGACAAGACTCAACACCCCCTCCCAATACAGCCATTCCTGCAAAAGATCAAAAAGGGGGGCCAGAGCACAGCTTTATCAGTAGTTTTGGCTCAGGGCCAAGAGTTCAGCCTGACCTAGAGAGTTCTGAAATCTTGCCAAAGCACGAGAGCAAGCAGCCAAGATCCAGGAAAAGCAGAGAGGCAGAGAGCTACACAACAGCCCTGCAAGGAAGTCAGGCTAAGAAAATCACGGAAGAAGAGAAGCCTTTTGCTGCAGAAACACAGGCACAGACTCAGAGTGATTTCAGCCAGTTGAGCCTTGAGGCAAACAGAGACATAAATACAGCTGCTAAGAATGAAATCTTTATTGTTCTGACAGAGGTCTATCAAAAGTTTCAAAACCCTGAGTTTCGAGAAATCTTGTCTAGATTCTTGCCGCTTAAGCAGAATAATGAAATCAAAGCTGAAAGCCCCATCAGTCCAGTCGACCATGAGGCCAGTGAGGGCAGCCAGCTGACAGAGCTAACAACAGCCTTGCAAGGCAGGCTGAGCCATGTGAAGAAAGTTGCAGACCAGGAAAAGCTTTCTGCTATGGGCACAGAAGCCAAGGTTGAGTGCAGTGCAAAGACTCAAGCTGTTTTGAACCCTGAACTGATGAATGAAGACTGCCAAAGAGAATGTCCAAGCAACGAGAAAAATGTCAGTGACAGCCTGATTTGTCCCTCACAAAACCAGTCCCTTCCAGAAAGACACTGTCAGTATGTGCAAAAAGGTCAAGAGACTCAGCCCTTGTTTCCCAATTATGCCCAGACCAGCCCTCCACTCATTGTGGACAAAGAAAGGCTTGATTTGCCTTTGCAATGGGGAAGCAAGTGCCATGCTAAAGCTGAACCAGAGAAGGAGACAGTCAGTTTGCCTACAGTTGTCCCTGCAGAGATGCAAGCACAAGGAGATGTCAGTCCAGTCCAGTCTAGAGAAAACCAGTCTGTACCAGTAAGCCACAGTTGCTATCAGCTAGAAGAGCAATCTGCACCAGAAAGCCATGATTGCTATCAGACAGAAGAGCAATCTGCACCAGTAACCCCACCACTGACTCCAAAGCCAGTTCTGGAGATTGAAGTAGAGGGCACGCTCACCAGAGGCCTAATAGACTCAGGAGCCCAAAGATCTGTTTTGATACAGCCCATAGACCACAAATCTGGGGAAAGTGTGAATATCATTGGAGCCTCAGGCACCCCAACCACAGCGACCCTTCTCAAGCCTCAAACAGTTCGAATTGGCACCAAGGTGATCAAACATGAATTCTTACTCTTGCCTAATTGCCCCATACCCCTTATTGGGAGAGATTTGCTGTACAAGATGCAAGCCACCATTTCTTTTGAGAAGAGTGGGCAGGCCAGCCTAACTAGCCCTGGAGGAGATGTCCTTTTGTGCCTAGTTCAAGAATCCTGGAGATGTTACAACCCTCAAGTTCAGCGAATGCTAGCCAATCATGACACCTCACCAGCTGTCAGAGAACTACTGCAAGAGGTACCGCCCGGAGTATGGGCTGAAGTTGACCCAGCAAGCTTAGCAATCACAGCCAAACCGATTTATACCCCTCTCAAAGATGTTCCATTGTCACTGCTAGGCATCTCACTGCCACAGTATGCTGCCACCCAGGTGCACTTGGACAGATCGCTGAGAACAAGAGAAACTGCCCCTGATTGGAACACACCTCTCTTAACTGTTGAGGAACCTAAAATCCAGAATAAATGCCAGCCAGTGCAAAATCTGCAAGCCATCAGTGAGATCACAGCTGATATGACACCAGACAAGCCGTTCATTCTGGCAAGATGGCTCCTTCATGACCTGTTTGATGACAGTTGTGCATTGCAGACAAGCAAGCTGTTTTTGCCCCAACCAGCAACTAAGCAATTTTGCATGTTCCTGGAAATGACTGACCATTGCAGAATTTGGATCTTGGATTTTGCTGCCCTAGCCAAATCCCTTAGTGGAAAACTGCAGGAGCAAGTTCGGTTGATCTGGGAACCAGGAGGAGAAGCCTTAACATCACTGAGACCTTTCACCTGTCCAGCTGCAAAAAGGAACAAGACCGCCTGGACAAGACCAAAAAGCAAAGCCCTAAATAGGAGCCCCAAATTCCTGTTTAGTGAAGTATGAAACCCAGCTGTATTGTAAAGGATCGTATTATTTTGAACCAACTATCTTAATATCAGTTCTAGAAGAGACACCCCTCTTCGGAAGAGCATTAGATGCAAGATTGAGAATGTTAAAGTGAACCAGCAAAAGCCTAAGACAATGAGCCTTGCCACTTGGAACATCAGCCAGAAGGCAAAGTTAATAGCACTTATGAACCTGTCCACAGTTATAGAATATCATTGAGCCATGATATAATGTGTGCAAAGCTAACCCTAGATAAGTGTGAAAATCTGTGCAAAATAGATTTAAGTATCAGTCTGTATCAATCAGTATGAGCAAAATGGCCAGCAGAGCAATGCAAATGATCAGGAAGCAATCAAACAATGAAGATTTTAGGCCTGCATAGTTTTCCAAAAGGACCCCAGTCTGCTGCATTCTAAGTTAGTCTCGAAGTTTTTCTTGGCAAAGAACTTATTTAAGAGATAAGTCCTAATTTTGGCAAACATAGTATTTGCAACAGGATGCAGCTTACAAGAAACAAGATGCTACTCTGTATTCTGATAGTAAATCATTTTTAATGATGTGCAACAAAGAAGCCCTATTACCTTTTCTAATTTTGAAACTTGTTATCTAGTTTTTGGCATAGAATAGCCCATCTGTGTTCTTTCCCTCGGAGAAGCCAAGGACAGACTTTTGAAAAATGCATTTTGAGCAAGCTTTACATGGAAACAAGAGAAAGAAGTAAAAGGAAATTATTGCCCTGATTAGAAGAGAAACATTTGCCCAGTCACTATCAACTCCCTGACATTTGATCAGTCACCCCAGTATAGAATTCTTTTCAAAAAGGGAAATAGAGTAGAAAAATAGGGGAATAGAATAGAATAGGTGGGAGCTGTACCATTACTCTGTTATTTGTTATTCATTATTTGTTGTTTTAAAAGTTTAAGAGACAATTCTCCTGAGTTTGTGGGCAAATGCCCAACACCAAGTCCACTGAGGCGTGCCAAGACATCAGAGGCAACCAAAAGGCGTTATAGCTTCTCTTGACCTGGAGAAAGAGAGAAGTTACCGCGAAGCTGAGGAGATCATCAGCCCCTTGCAGCCCATCCAGCAAGAACTTATTATTGTTATTGTCTTGTTGTTTTTCATTTTAATGTTTTTGCTTTTTCTTGGCATTGTTGTAGTAACCAAACTTATGTAACCTGTGTATTGAAACTGTATGAATGTACTGTAAGGTAACATTAATCTTTGGTAAAGTAATGTTTTGACCCTAAGCACCAAGCAAGGCACTTTCACTTAGAAGTACAAAAAGGGGGGACACTAACACACCTCCTTAACCAGATACACTCAGATAAACCCATCCTTAGTAAAGACACCTGAAGAATGCCAGCTGAAGATGAAGCCATATTCCATTGTTAGCGTCTAATCCAGCAAGAATTGTTAAGAATCTGATTGTCAGTAATAGTGAAACACAAAGCAACAACCACACATAATGAATCAGCCTGAGCTGACATGCCACAGTCCATAGTAAATAGCCCCAGAACATTGAGATTTTAGTAGAATGTGAACACGTTTTTCCTGCACAAAGCTTGATAAGCAAAAGTATCTTCCTAAACTGTGCTGCTTACACAATATTACATTGGCTAAATGTAACTGCTGTTTTCTTTTGATCGCTTATGCACTGAAAGCTTGAAATTAGTTTAAAATTAATCATGTGATTTGCTTTTTGCTTAGTATCATTTTGTAGCATGCTGAAGTATGGTTTTGTAAGTGAAGGTAATTGAAAGTGATCAGATAGCTTATCAGATATTAGTATGGACAGAGAGAATCTTGCTAGAGCCTGGAGATGACACAGATAGCAATATTTTCAATATTGAAAGGGGGGAGTGTGATGGGAAAATGAGATAAGAGAAATCAAGGAGATGTATGTGCTAAATAATCAATAGATGATGCTGTTTTAGAAGCAATATGATACCTGAGCTAGTAACTGCATTGAGAGAATTAAGGTAGCTGAAATATTATGCCTAGAGTGTTGATATGCTGAAGTGTTGTTGTAAGGGCAGAGCTAACTTGTGCGATTGCCCCTCCTTCTTATAAAAGTTGGAGTTTCCTTTGTTCTGGAGAGTCATCAGAGTCATCATCAGAGTCATCAGAGAGACATCAGAGACATCAGGGACAGGGATGGACAGGAAGAACTTATTCCCCTGTGCCCATTTGCATGCAAATAAAGACCCTCTTTCTGAATATTCCTTTGATTATTGATTCCTTGCGTGATAGTGTTAATATGCGTAAACTTGACTGTAACAATCTGAGGTACCAGCATGCTTGTATGGTACCTCAGATGACCCCTCATGCGGGAAAAGGTCAGATGATAGCCTCATGGACATGCCAGGTAAGCTTTTGGTTGGGACTGGGGAAGGCTGGGTTGCTTGTGGTGCATGATTTTGTGCACCACAGCTAGTATGCAATTAGTTAACTTCTGGGCAGGCAGGGAGCATTTGTAGGCTGTAAACACCTACTGCAAGTGCAGGTGCACCTTCCCAGATGTTGACTAATTGCATACTGTGGGACCAAGTGCAGAAATGCTGACTGTCTCACAATCTCCATTAGTATTTACTCAAAGGCCGTTCTTGAACTGGGCCTTATTCAGGATTATATCCCAGAACAGGATCCTGACATCCACATGCTGGTGCACACTGTGGCAGGTCCTGCCTGGGTCTGCATCAGCATGTGGATGGCAGGCCCCTGTTCTGGGATATAATCTACAATAAAGCTCAGTGCAGAAAGGGCCTATAATCTCCAGCATCAATTGTGAGGAATACCACCCCGATACTGGAGTTACACAAGTTGTCATGGAAGTTAGACACGTTAAGGCTGTCACTCCCTCTAACTTCAGAATGAGCTTGGTAGTGCTGTTGCTAAATGCCAGATCAGCCCCAAATCAGTCATCATCGCCCATTATTTGTTTCTGGATGAATAGACTGAAGTGATGTGTATTATAAAGATGGTGGGTGAAGTGGGAGGCCCTGGGCTCATTTAGCTTTCTTGCCCAGGTTGCACGGTGAAGCTTGTCGGGTGGGCTGGGGCAGTCCAAAAGGAATGTATTCCTCCCATCAGATGCCCGATCTGCTCTGTTACTGGGGGTTGAAGTGTTGTTTCTGGTGTTGTATCAGAAAGACAGCTATTGCTGTTGGTACAGCATTCAGCCTCCCTGTCTGTGTTGGTGAAAGTTGTCTGAGATGTAGTGTTGGAGGTCCCCTGCATAGTGGTGTTGGATGACTCCAGGACCTAGGCTGAAGAAATGTCCAGTCAATCATCTCAGTACTTCATGGCCCCCATTACAACCATGGGCCTCTCTTAGTATGCTAAGAGTCCAACCCGTGCCTCCTGGACCCACCCAGCCTCCCTCCCTGAGAGGCCTCACTTGAAACTGCAAGATTAGTAAAGCTGTTGACAGTCGCTTCTAAGTACCCTCAGAGACCCGGCAAAGCAGGAGCTACATGTGATACAGTGGAATTAAACCTGTTCAAAACCTGACCTTGATCTAAACCGGTGATGGCCAACCTATGACACGCGTGTCACAGGTGACACGCCAAGCCCTTTTGGGTGACACACATGGTCACCCTGGCACCTGGGCATGTAGTGATTGCTTGTTCTTGAAGTGTATGAAATACCAACTTTCAATTGAAGATTTAGCAACAAAAGTCACTAATGTAAAGAATTATGTTTTTGCTTTTAATAAAATACATATATCAAAAATATAACTTATTAGAGCTACAAATATCACAAAATTATGGATATTTCTAGATGTGACACAGCACCCGAGTTAAGCTAGGTTTTCTTGCGAATTTTGACACACCGAGCTCAAAAGGTTCACCATCACTGATCTAAACCAATACTAGAGCTGGACCTGTGCTGGAGAGAAGGTTTGTTCCTACATCTTCCCTCCACAGTACGCCTCTGGCTTCATTGGGAGGTGAACTGGTGGCTTTTGGGGGCAAAGTGTGAATTTTGAAAACGACACTGGTTCATTTGCTAGCAAGGAGATAGTCATGAGGCTTCCATTTAACCCAGAGCTGTGGTCACACCTTCACTTTAATCCTCCTTCAGTAAATTTTTGGACTCTGCCACTGTTTAGGTAAAATCCATTTTTATTTGTGGAGTTTCCTCCCTTCAATTGTACTTTCCTGAGTCCTGATTTTTATAGATCTCAAGCCATTATAGAGTGCTAATCTGTTTTCATTTTGGGGGCATGATCAGGAAGAGGACTACAGGGGGCTGAGCCATACTATAGTGGGGTGGATGCTGCATGAATTTGCCTTCCTTTTCACCCAATGTGTGATTACATGCTGCTGAGTGAGTGAACTTTTATCCTATCAGAATACAGGGGGTGTTGTGACAGTGGAGAGGAGTCTAAAATAGTCTCATAAAGGAGTATCAGGATGGGAGCAGAAAGGTGTGAGCACCAACAACCCAGACTGAGGATGAACTGAGGAAGGATGATTGGGCATTGCATGTGGCCAGCGTTGGTGCATTTTCAGCAAGGTGTGACCAGGGCTCAGGAGGAGAAGGCAATGGATCCAACCTGAAGCACATTCTGGACAAAAGACACGATCAGTAGATCAACCCTTGAGAAGAAAGAACCGAAAGCTGAACCCCTCTTGCTCCTCTGTCTTTTCCCCCAACACCAAAACTTTCCAGAAAAGGAACCCTGCAAAAATCCTTCCATGTTGTAACAATTTCCCCCCCCCCCTTTCTCTCAAAGTATTGACATATGGGCTGCTATGCAAACTCCCTGCCCAATCAATGAAAGGGGGAAGTGAAAGAATGAGTTCTTGCTACAGTAGATTACCTCATTTATTTGTAAGGGGCACCCAGAGGAACTTGGATGCTACTTAAAGCAAACGTTTTGGAAGAGGCAACTTCAGAATACTTGAATGCCTTCAACAGCCCTTGGAAAGGGATCCTAAGGCCCATTCAGCTGTGAGTTATGCACTTGAAGCTTTCCTATTTGTGGAGCTTCTCTCTTTGTGCAGATGGGGTTCTATAACTTTGTAAGGTTTGCTAAAGCCTTAGGAATCCAATCTGCTCTATTCAGCCATTTCTGCTAACATCTTGACTGCAGAGTTTGACAATGTAAATTGTAACACTGACTCAGTCGTTCCCTTGTTAGTTCAGATTCCTTTGTCTGTTCCGGTAAAGAAACATAATGGTGATCTCATTTCACATGACATATAGAAACATTCCTGGAAGAAAGCTCAAATAATGCTCCCCCACCCCAAATTTGAGGCCTGAGTGATTCCTCTGAGTAGCATTAGGTTGTTTTCCTGTAAACTGAGGCCATTTCCACAGTAACCTTATTCCGAGGATCTGCACGCTCTGTGATGTTGCGTGCGAATGGAGCACCCCACAGCATAGGCCAATTTGCACTTGGCCCCATGGTAAACAATAAGTTAGCATCTGGGCAGGAGCATCTGCACTTGCAGGAGGCATTTACAACCTAGAAACCCCTCCTGCCTTCCCAGATGTTAACCTATCATTGACTAGTGGTGGCACATGAAATTGTGCACCACACGCAACCCAACCCTTACCATTCCTATCCCATTCTTTACCTGCCCATGACCATTTGCACCATTTTTGGTGCGAGGCATCTTCTGAGGTGCCACGCAAGCATGCCTGCGCCTCATATGACCCCAAACAGGACTGCGTGTATGCAGAGTGTCATCATCACTGTGGCACTGGCACACATGCAGTCATGCTGGGTTCTGAACCCAAGATGGTGGTGCCCTGCCGGCGATCAGACACACACCTGGACACTGGTAAGTCTCCCGGCATGTGGGGGTTAGTCTACCATATACTAGCATTCCGGGAGTTGGTCATTAAAACACTTCTTCTTGTCTAGCGAATGGAAAGCCAAATGTGAAAGCAGCCCATGTGTGGCTATCCTGATTACCTAAGTGTGAAAATGCCTGTAGTCTGAACTAGCATGTGGACAGCAGCCCCCTATATTCCAGGATATACCCTGGAATAAGGCACACTGCAGAAAGGGCCTGAGATTTCACCTGTAATTTGTGGGCCAAGGAGATAAAGACCATCCACTGCTTTGTCTTTGTCTTTGTTTATCTCCAGCTAAAGGAACCTAGGTGTGTGGCCTACTTTTAATTTGTTTGTTTCCCATTAGATTTTGCTATTGTTCATTAAACCATCGCCTTGGTTATTTTGCGTCCACCTTTGCTATCCTTCTAGACCAGGGTTGGAAAATCTTGACAGATGACTTCAGGCTGCCCTCAGAATTTTGTTTAACTCTTTTGTCTTCTCACCTCCTTGGGTAGAGAGGAAAAAAAAAACGAGAGTAAAAAATTCTGATAGATGTCTGAAAGGTAGACCAATCAGGCATCTGTCAGAATTTGTCGGCTAAGCTCCAAGGGAGAGAGAAAGGATAAGACACTGAAATTTGACAGGGTTCACAGAAAGCTGTCACAAATTGCCACTTCTGCTCTGGCGGAGGAAAGCATGCCATCCGAATCTGCCGCTCCAGTCCAGGGAGCCTGAGCTATAAGAACCAAAAACACAATTAGAAGCATGAGAAAGATTTTGAGGAACTCATTGGACTTTGGCTGAACAAGAATGTTTTGCAAGCAGGAGTGAGTAACCCTTTCCTGCCTGATGGCTGGACTGCTACCTTCCAACCTCTCTGAAAATTCCAGACCAATAAGGAAGGCTTGGTTTGCATGCACATCAAACCATGAACACTCAAGAGGAGGACATGCGCCCATATATGTGAGATCCATGCTTTGGGTTCATAAGAAACAGACCCAGGGCTGTTTTGCACTTCACCTCCGATCCCAGGGAGGTGAAGTTGTGGAATGCTTGGGGTGCTGGTACTTATGGAATTCCAAAGCATTCAAAATTAGCTGCCATCTATGTCTAAATCACCACCATTATGGTGGCGACCACTTTGCTACAGTGATTGTAATTCATTTGAATAGATCCCCTTCGAATGTGGTGGCATTTGAATTTGATATGAATGTTTAAACCCATACCCAATCCCATACGAATGCATATGAATCCCATACATATCCCATAAGAATCCATGGTCCAAGAAACAAACAAGGCAGCTGAGAAACTCGGTTCCTTTAAAGGTCGGATAAAGTAGTTGTAGGTGTTGCAACGACCCCTGCCCAGAGCTGCCCTGCTAGAGAGCGTTTGCCTCAGTTTGCTGCTTGATAAGTTTTTTAGGCACAGCAATGGCAGGCACTGCCTGCATACACCCCGCCCTGTAACTCCAGGTTCACCAGGAAGAAAAACCCGCCAGCCATCTGCTAGCTGTGTTACAAAGTCTCACTCTCCTTCTTAAAGGCACAGTACTTTGTTGTTGAAATAAACCAGCTCTCACACACTCGTGAAATAATAGTTTTAAGATTTATTATACTTCACACTTTGTTCACAGAAATGCTTAATAAGTCTTTAACATCACAAACAGGTTCCAGGACCCTTTCCCTGAGCTCCCTACTGGACGCTACGAGCCTGTTTCTTTCCTGTCCACCCCGTGGTGAGTTTCCCCAGGCAAAGAACCTCGCGTTCTTTTTCCAAGCCCTTTTATATCTGCTGCTCCAACTGTCTTTGATCTCTGATTGGCTGAAGCTCTGAGCTAGCTTCCCCCCGCCCGCTGGAACATGGAAAGCCATGCCCCCAAACCTTCAGCTGCTATCAGCATGGAGCTGAGCTAACTTCTTAAGCTTACCTTTTATCTGTGGTTGCCACAGGTGCCTGTCGCAGAAAAAGTGCCCTTAAATGTAGGCAAATACCATCAAGCTCCAGAACCAAGTTATGGATGGGGAATCCCCACCCACAGAGCAGCATCAAGTGCTACTGCTGTTGCTGCTGGTTGTCTGCTCACCATCCTGATGTTGCTTACCTGATGGTAAGAACTCACCATTGATTGCCACTTGTCTGCTGAGTTTCCTGCGACTTCTGTAGCAGCTGTTTCCAGGCTGGGACTGCCCATGGAGCTTCCCATCCCATCTGACACAGTGCTGATTTACTGTCTGGGAAGGGGTTGCACAATCTGAGACTTGGAGACCCAGTAAGTCACTTTTTGTTGTTGTTGTTGTTTTGGTCTGTCCCTTGTACCTCCAGTTTACCCAGAAGGCAACTATTTCAATGTATCTGATTGCAGCCAAGGGGCCTTTTCCCACTAGGGCTTAGAATCCTTCTAAGACCCCTTCTAAGACCTGATTGGTGCCAATTTGGAAGGCCCTGTCCCCACCTGGACCCCACTGAAGGCCCCATTGGCAAGGCCCTGTCCCCATGAGGGCAGGAAAAATCCAGATTTAATGGGTCCTACAGGCCCTTAAATCTGGATATTGTGTGGACCTGATTAAAGGTGTCCACAATGGGGTCTTCAGGGATCTTCCAGATCCAGATCTCCAGGAGGACCCCATCTAAAAGATCCAGATCTTGAAGATCTGGATCTTTGATTGTGTGTGGAAAAATGGGGAAGGATTACTCTAGTGACTACAGCAACATATTCATGCAGGTTTCCTGACAGATACAAGTGATTTGCACTGCCTTCTTCTGGGGATTGATCATGCTATCCCTAGCTTTTCAAGCACTTGTTTTATGACTGAGCTGTTGAAATATACCATCCTGATTGTACTAAATATATCATTTCAGTTTATTTAAAGTTGCATCAATATGTCAAGAATGAAATGCAACAGTTACTAGTGCAAAAGGTCATATTCTGGTCTACACTGTTTAATATTCCACATTGAATAAGAGAGGATCAAAATCTACATAACAGTAGCCTGCTTTCTGTAAGTTTAAAATTAATTATGGCAAAACTTTTAGTGAAATATAACGCAAAGTACATTTTAATTGGAGCCTAATGTTTTCTGTTTTGAAGCTGGCAGCTGGAGTCCCATCTGGCTTCATATTCCCCAACACAACCCTTTTGTGTTATAATGCTTCCAAACTGCTTACTGCTTATTGCTGTTTGAAGAAAAAATGTTTTTAATGTTATCAAGCTTAATGATTTCATCCCTTATCAAAACAAGAAAAATTTGGTCCAGAGCAGATTCTGAACCCTCACTTTACACTAGAGAAGTGCATGAATATTCAAAAATTCAAAAATCTGATTCAAATCCGACAAATATCAACATTCAAATTCGAATTGGATTTAACGGTATGTTTAATTCAAACAGATATTCGGACTGCCGAAAATATGATAGAGATATTAAAATGATTTGAATGTATAGATTCATATCTATCACATTCGAATTTGCAAAAATTATGCACATTTGTGCTTATAATTCTGGATGAAAGCGGGATGCATACGGGATAAAATGGGATGCGTGCAGATTCGTATAACCATGAACTGGATTTTCAAATTTACAGATTCGAATAATCCAGATTTGAATCAGATTTTCAGAAATTTGGATTTTTAACATTCAAATTGAACTGAATTTTCAGAATTTTGGTTCAACTCGAATTCGAATGCCAAAAAAATATTTGTGCATACCCCTAATTTACATGTTTAGAAAGGCAGGAAAGACTCTATGGGGTGTGCACAAATGCAATTTTTGGTATTCAATTCAATTCAATTCAATTCAAATAGAATATCCAAAGATTCAAATGTTTTCAAATGTTTTCAAAATTTGAATGTATTCACGTTCAATTTGAACTGAATACATTCAAATCTATTAATATGAACATTCGACTCATATTTGAAGACCTGTGAAGTAGATGTGTCTGTGAGAGCTCAAAGAGAGCTGTGACTATCCCAAGGTCACCCAGCTGGCTTGGTGGACTCAGACTGAGAAACTACCAGATAAGAGTCCAACACTTTAACCACAAGACCAAACTGGCCACTCCAAACAATGGAGGTTTGTTATCAACAACTCCCCAGAGATGTAGTCACAGATGTGAAGGAAACAAGGCTATTCTACCCTGAAGCCCTTTACTAGCTGATAATACTATTTCTAAAAACTCACAAGAAAACATTCAACCAACACAGAAGCTTTCATTTTAAGAACATAAGAGAAGCCCTGCTGGATCAGGCCATAGCCCATCTAGTCCAGCATCCCGTCGCACACAGTGCCCCACCAAATGCTCATGGGCATCTCAAGCAGAGACAAGGATGAACCTTTGCCTGCTCTCAAATCCCAGCAAATGGTGGCTTCCACCACCACCCCAGCCTGAAAGATGCACCTAGGCATTTGTTCTAGTAGCCATCGATACATCTGTCATCCATAAATTTGTCTAACCTTACCTTAAAGCCATCTAGACTGGTAGCTGTCACTACCTCTTCCGGCAGCACATTCCATAAGCCGATGACCCTCTGGGTGAAGAAATACATTTGTCTGGGTTTGGGACTTGGTGAGAAATTTGAGGGACAGCCAGTTTCAAATGGATATCTACCAGATGTCATCTACTCTTGAATAGATTTCTTATTTGACTTTTCATTTTGGATAAGCTGCACTGGAGCTATTTTGATTGGCGTTCAAATGGGCATTTGGTCTGTTTTCTGCAATTTCCCATCTGTGTATTTTGAACTAGGCACTGCTAAATGCATTTGCAGCAACAAAAAGAGTAGGCATATATATTTGTGCTGCATGAACAGACCACCTGTTCATAAGGAGGAGCACAAAACCAGGAGAAAGTGTCGTTTTGTAGACATGAGAGCCAACTCATAACAAAATTCAAAATACGTTGGAGCACTCCGAGTGTTTCTTTGGAAAGTTTCTCCACTAATTTTGTTGGAAATCCAACGTTGGACCAAACCTGAATTTTTTAGAAGGAAGCCGCTTGCATAATTCCCCCCCCCCCTGTTGTTTCAAATGGAGTTTCAGAAATCGGTTCTTCTAAAGTCTGATTTTCAATACATAAAATGACTTATTATGTATGAAATTGATATCCACAATAATGATGTGCACAAAGCATATTCCCCCCCCCCTTTGATTCAATTCCAATTGAAGGGAGGGGGAATGTTTGGCTTTGTGTGATTGCTTGAAAGGAGGGTTGGTTGTCAGCCCGTTGTCAGGGACAGAGACCTGAATACTGTGACATCTAGTTTGGTTTAAGAATTGAATACCTGTGAGGGAAGGCAGAGGGGATCTCCCCATGCACTCTATAGTCTGAATTGAAGCTCAACTGGACTTGGAGTGTCCCCATGCAAAGCCCCCAAACTGGGCTACATGCAGAGCAAATCGCCCAAATAAACTCTCCTTGCAAACTGTTCTCGCTGCGGTTCGGAAACCGAGCCCGGATTATTTTGGAGGCTTGGGGACGCTCCTGGGTTATTAGGGGAGGAGATTGATGCTACCATCATTAGCAGGCAGGTTTCACATCCTGTGCTCACTGTTCCTGTCCTGTCTGTTGGGGATCGCAACTGCTGGCCATTTTTAAAGATCAAACAGCATAAAAGAACTGATCACCCCAGTTTGAGAGGTAAAGATACAGTGATGAGAAGGGTCATCTGCCCCTTGTTGTCCCACGAGCCTCTTCCTGCAACCCTTATTCCACCCCCACTCCCTGATTGCCAGCAAGCAGCTTCTGAAGTTAGAGGCAGTTTAGCAGAGAAGCTTTTGTCTAGCTTTTGAGCTGGCAGGCAAGCAGTTTCTGAAGTTTACCAAAATTAAACTGCCTCTAAACATTGTAGCAGCTTTTGTTAGCTTTTTAGCTGGCAAACCTCAGAAGCTACTTGTCAGGGAGCGGGGGTGGAATAAGCTAACCAAAGCTGCTTCAATGTTTAGAGGCAGTTTAGCAGAGAAACGCTTCTCTGCTAAACTGCCTCTAACTTCAGAAGCTGCTTGCCAGCAACTGGGGAGCAGGGGTGGAAAAAGGGTTGCAGGAAGAGGCTTGTGGGACAGCAAGGGACAGACAGAGGCAATCAGTTCTTTTACGTTTGCCTGGCAATCAGATCGCAGAGAGAAGAGGCTCATTTCTGTTTGATCACTGTTTAATGCCCACCAGTTGCAATTGGGGAAGGGGCGTTGGGTGGGATTTCCCTGTCCTCACGCCTATCAGGAGAAAAGGGGTGGAGAGAAAAATATACGGCTTCCAATGCAGAGGTTTAGTGTGGTTTGCATGGGGACAGTTGTATTTGACTTGAGCCCACGCTTCCATCAGTCGCATGGGGATGGGTCAATTCGAATTCAACTCCGTATTGGGAATACCCCGAATCCAACCCAAAGCAAACAGAGTGCATGGGGATTCAGCCAGAATGTTATCAGTAGGGCTGCTTCCGCACAGGGGCAAATACATCTGATCTCCTGAATCCGAATTCACCTGCGCAAAACGCCTCCTGAGGGCAAGGGATGCCAATAGCAGCCCCGGCCACCCAGGAGGCGCTCAGGACGCAGGCGTGCTGCATCCTGGGCACCGACCCTCAGAATCAGGGCGACGCTGACAAGGTAAGGAGGGGATCCGCCGCGCTCCCCCCAGGGTGGGCTGGGGAGGGCTTTAGGGAGGCTCACCCTGGCTCCAGAAGTGGTGATCTGCCAATTCTGGGGTGAGGGCGAGCAATGGCAGCGAGGTCCCCCGGCTCGCCAGGCTTGGCTCCGGGGAGCCAATCATGGCGGGCCGGGGGAGGGCCATGGGTTTGCATACTTGCGCTGTGTGGACGCATCCAAAATGGATGCAGATTCACAGCGCAAGACCACATAATATGTGGTGTGCAACTAACACCCATTAAGCACACATTAAGTCTGGATAGGTGCGGACGCACCCACCGGAAGTGTGCTATTTAGCCCCCGCCAATGCGGACGCGCAGGCAGCAAACCAGTTTTGCCGCCAAAATCTGTATTAAAAAGGGACTCGCTGTGCGGACACCCCTCGCCGGAAGTGTCCTAATCAACAGGTGTTAAAGGGCCTGTGCAGAAGCACCCTAGTAGTTTTTGTTCTCATCTGCCTAAAATGGGAAAACACTTATTTCTGCCAAATTCCCTAACTTTTGTTTCCTGGAGAAGATTATGCATGCCAAGCTCAAGTTTATCCTCTTTCAATCAATTTATTTTGAAACAAAATTAGAGAGGCAAGTTTTGTTTTTTTCTGAAGAGAATTCAGATGGAGGCCCTGGGAGATAATCGAGTTCCTTGGCACTTTACCACTGGGGGCTTTGGAGGAAAATGCAGGGCTTGTTATTAGCCGAGTAGCTCTCAGAAAAGCTGTGTAGCTAAACACGATGCAAAAAGAACTCTTTGACAGGAAAACAATCTGTCACCAAATTAAGGAGGAAAAATGCACATGACATATAATTATACTCTGAAAGGTGCCTTTTTGCTCAAAACAGTGGGTGAACCAAGAAAATTACTCTGTCTCACATCATGCCATTGTCCTATCTGGTTGTCACACAATTGTCTGCTGGAAATGTTAGTGGCTTTCTTCTACCATAATCCTATATACTTTGGGTGACTAAACTGTGACCCTTAAGATGTTGTTGAAGTGCAACCTCTGTCAGTCACAGCCAGCAAGGGAAGTTGGTATTTATAATTGCTACATCATCTGAAGGACCAAAGGCTAAGCACTACTGCTATACACCAGGGATGTCCAAGCTATAGAACTCCAGACACTGGTGGGCTACAACTCAGTTTCAGCCCACATGTTCAGTGGCAAGGAATGACAGGAGATCAGCAAAGGACAACCTAAGGAGAAAGACTGCATCAACACAGGCAACAGCAAGCACCCAGGAAGATCTGAGGGACATGCCATCAGCAAATCAGCATCCTTCCCACAGAGCTGGAAGAAGGACCATAAGGCTGGTCACTGCCACCCACCACAGCTGCACAAGCAACTTACCAATTTGGTCTAGCGGTTAGGGAGCCAGACTCTTATCTGGGAATACCGGGTTTGATTCTGGACTCCTCCATGAAGCCTGCTGGGTGACGCTGAGCTAGTCATAGCTCTCTTCTGAGCTCTCCCAGCCCCACCTACCTCACAGGGTGTCTGTTGTGGGGAAAAGAATAGAAAAGCTTTCTCAGCTGCTTTGAGTCCCCTTAAATGGGTGGGGAAAGCAGGGTAGAAAACCCAACTCTTCTTCTTCTAACATAAGGAAGATGTGAGGGAGCCAATAACACTGGTACTCTAGGCTATGGAAGGGGGGAGTTATATGAAACACATGTTGCCAGGAAGCCATCAGTAAATGCTGCCTTAAAGGGTAGTGGGTGAGATTGTCCCATTGCCCAGCCTGACATAAAATTTAATTGCCAGCGTTCTCAGCTTTTGTAAGTAGAATGAAGATACTATCACGCCAGGTAGTTTTGGTTTATTCCAGTTTCAATCCTACATCTGTGTTAGGAAATGTTGCAGTACACAGCACAAGAACAAAAGAAATGCCCACTGGATCAGACTCATGGCCCTTCTAGTCCAGCAGTCTGTGCTCACAGTGGCCATCCCACAGCACAGGGAAGCTCACAAATAAGACATGAGTATACAACTTCTTCGGTGTGCAATCTCCCAGTGGCTGGACCTCAGAGGCGTACCACCTCCTACTGCCATCTGGACTAATTGCTATTGATAGCCCTGACTTCCATGAATTGGTCCAAATTATTTTTGAAACCATTGAAGCTGTTTTCCCTTAGGGATTTGCATGATTTTTTTTTTTTTTTGGTATTCAATTTGTATCAAATCAAATGCAAGAAAATTTGTATTTGTTTGAATAGATCCCCTTCTAATGTGGTAGGATTTGTATTCAATACGAATGTTCAATCCCATATGAATCCCATACAAATCCCATACGAATAGCATATGAATCCCATACAAATCCCATATGAATGAATGAAAACATTCTATTTGAATTTGAATGACAATCTTTGAATGTGCCAACCGTTTATTTGAATTCGAATGCCCGAATTCGGCTAAATTTCTATGAATTTCAAAAACAAATATTTGTGCACATCCCTAGGTTGCCTTCCTACCTTGTTGTTTGCTCCCATGAGATATGTGCCATGGTCACACTTAAACCTTCTTCAGTCCATCTTCAGGTCTGACTGCTCACACCTTTTCATTTCTATCTGTTATATCTGTGGTCTTCCCACCTTTCATTTGGACTTTCCTGAATGGAAAGTCCACATATAAACGGATAGAAATAAAATGGTGTGAGCAGTCTGATGGACTGAAGATTTAAAGTGAAGTTGTGACCATGGCCACTTTGTTGGCTAACAGCTTGGACTGCCACCACCAAGGCTGTTACTTATTCTGCTACATTTGGATATTTCAGCATGAATAATCCAGAATATTCATGCTTTATTATAGAAAATCAAAATATAGCAGAATAAATAACTGATGTCTGGATATGCCCCAGATTTTAAGTAAATGTTCTGTAAAAAAATATATTTTGTCTTTTGTGATTTGTCCAGGGTTCAGCTTCATTGGATGACCTCTGGTTCTCTGCTGGAGTGTCAGTCCCAAAGGGATAATAATATACTGTTTAGCAGAGTGTGCATAGCAGAAAACCCTGTTAGGCAGCTCCTATGTTAGCTTTTTAGCCCATATATTTCAAGGAATGGCTTTCAGACTAGGGATGTGCATGAATATTCATAACATACATTATTTGTCCAAATTCATACGAATTTGGACATTCGTACACGGATAAAATTTTACAATATTCTTATACTAACGTCTGTATGGACACAGATGTTTCCAGACATTCATACGAATAGTTCAAACATTCGTTAGATTGGGGGCATGGAAAAACAGAGTGCCAGTCACATCCGCAATGGATCCAGATTCCATTCGACATGGATTGACAGCAGATTAAATGTGGATTCAGGTCAGATTTGATGTTTTCAGAGCAAGGATATGTTACAAATACATGTTGGATACGTATTTGTTTGTATCAGATACATATTCGTTTGTATTGAATACATATCGGATGCATATTCATTCGTATTAGATATTTATTTGTTCGTATTGGATATGTAGTCATTCATATCAGATACATATCAAATATTTGTATGAATACGTACAAATAGATTTGTATTGAATAGAATTTACCACATTTGAATGTGATCTATTAGTATGAATACGGATTTTCAAACATTCAATTCATTATGAATGGAATGTCAAAAACGCATTTGTGTACATTCTAATTCAGACACCTCTCTATAGAGGCAGCCAGAATCTACTTGTCCTTTGAGACCAAGGCCCTTTCTGCACTAGGCCTTATTCTGGATTACATCCTGGAATAGAGACCTGCCACTCATATGCTGGGCCAGACTATGGCATGCCCTGTGCTTGAGAAACATTACAGCTGGAGAACAAGGTTCTTTGGCTGGAATGTTTGCATGGCAGTGTGTGTGTGTGCAAACATCATGCTTGGCACTTTTCACTATGTGCTACTCATCATGCAGATCCTACTTAAAAGAGAATAAAGTGTTTGGCCTGTACTATGATTTCTTGGTTAATTTAACCAAAGACGAAGATGGAAGTGAGGCAAACATTGTGCCAATACATAAAGTTTTTCCATTTCTGTTTTAGCCATCTCACAAATAAACCAGGAAGTCCTCAATTATCCACAGTTTCCTATTTCATCCAAATCAAGAAATTAATTGCCACCTGGGAATAAGGTGACATTTTAAATCAATTTAAAATCATATTTTAAGAATCTCTCTCTCTCGGAAGCATAATTTTCTAGCTGAGATAAAATAAAAAGCTCTGCTTATTCAATAAAATCTTGTCTTATCAAGACAAGCAAAAAGAGAAAGAACAAGGATTAAGTGATTGTTAAGAAGACAAGCATCTATGCATAGTTTTTGGGGTTTTTTTTCCCTCTCAGTTTGGTAAAAATAAAATACAAGACTTGTGTCCTAGAGGAGAGCAGTATGATGTTCCAAGTAAGGGCCTTTTGCGCCTTCATTTCCCTGGGAAAGCATTCCAGTGAAGTGAAGATGGCGAATGGATATGGTGTCCACACTTTGGGACGCCAGATCCATTCCAGACTTCTGCATCACTTCCCCAAGCACTTGGGATCACCAAGCTGCACCAATGGGCTTGCTCAGCACCACTGCTGTGGTGACTGGGTGATGAGGCAGCAACGGCAGCTGCACTGCCCAGTTCTATGCTTCATTCACTCTGAAGAGGTGCGAACAGAATGTACTGGGCTATGCTAGTCTGGCGGGTTGTATAGTTGTAGAACATGGAGCTTTGAAGTACAACTGTCCTTCTCTTCCGGCTGAGGATTTTTTCCCGTGGCTGACCACAGGATGTCACATCACTAGAGATGTCTGACCCACCTTACCACCAGCCTTCCTCCAGATGTTGATGTTATTTCCCCCATGCCCCCTTTTTGGCTATATTTAAACCCCTGGCAAGATTAAAACACCCCTTTCCTCCTGATTCCTGCCTCCATCTGTTCATTCCCCCCCATTTTTCCAGTCTAATCGGGTCAGCCATAACATGTGGCTAGTCTCCAGGATCTATCAGGGTATCGCAGCAGCTCCCCAGCTGTTGGCAAGAACTTCCCTGAGCCAAGTGGTGGATCACGTATCTGGAACGTGATATTTTTGTTGTTATGACCTAACGTGGGACCTTTTTGGTGAAGGGCGGGATACAAATTCTTGAATCAATTCTTAAAATAAAATTCCTTCAGCCCCTCTGCACTCTCTGAGCCTGAAGGCTCAGGGCCATGAATTGTTGCAAGGCAATGCATGTTTTCAGGCCAGGAGGGGCTTCACTGCACCGGTCTTGCAGCTTGCAGGGCTCTGTCCTATGTCTCCCATCTCCCCCCCTATATATTCTGTGCTATGCTGCTCAAGAAACAGCCTTGGGTGTAGGGATGTGCAAGAATATTTGAAACATTCGAAATCTGATCGCATTTGTTTGAATTTGGACGTTCGAATTCTAATAGAATGTCTATACATTCGTTTTTTAACATTCAAATGAATTGGAATGTTTTGAACCATTCATATGAATTATGAATTATTTGCTCTGGCCTTTGGCTAAATGTGGCACAGTTTTCCCCTACTGCACATATTATTGTTTTATACTGTTATATATATATGGTTTTATTTTAAATATTTTTGTCTTTTAAATATGCTGTTACCCGCCCTGAGACCCTAGGGTATAGGGCGGGAAATAAATAAATAAATAAATAAATAAATAAATAAATAAATAAATAAATAAATAAATAAATAAATAAATATTCAGACATTCGTATGCGTACGGATACGTAATTACATATGTATCCATACGCATCTTATTCGTATCCATACGCATTTGTATGGATAAGTACGGGATGAAAACAGGATGAATATGGGATAAAAACGGGATACATATGGATGTGTACAGATGTGTACAGACACATATGAATGTTGTCGACATATGTGTGTTCAAATATGAATCGAAAATTCGTACGAATAGATGTGAATGTATTCAAATCGGATTCGAATTTGAATACATTCATTTTTCTCTATATATTCAAATTCAAGCATTTGAATATTTGATTCAAAATGAATCGACCCTGAAAGTTGCATTTGTGCACACTCCTACTTGGGTGCGTGCACCTTCCCCAGGTTGCCCCTCTGCCTTTCAACGCATCTATAGGCCACTTATTTGCCAGGGCTACCCTGCCCCATCTCAAGCCCTGCCCTGCCCTTTCATCTCGCCTCTCACCCCGCCCCTACTAGATCTACCCCATCCTCAAAGTTCAGAAGTGGCCAGGAGCTGCTTTTGTACCTGTTGTAGGTAAAGATGTACCAGCATGACTCCTCTTAATCACTTATTGCTTCAAATAAGTCAGAATAGTATCCCCACATGTACCATCTGCCTGCATTGTGAAGCAGGGGTAAGAACTTCATTTTTCATCTGTAAGTTACATAAGTGTACATTGATCATTGATCATATGTCAGTGTTGGTGTGTTCCCACGTTGCCTCCCCCACCCCCAGGCCCCCTGGTTTTAAGAACTGGCATGTTAAGAACTCAGACAGCACTTGGCATGAAAAGAAGAAAGGAGAAAGACCTGGCATTGCTTCCTGTTTCCCACTCCTCCAGGGTTTTGTGTAATTTCATAGTGGATAGGTGCTTTTAGGATGTATTATCTATGTTGATGTATTACTTAGTATTGCACTTTTCTTGGTTGTTGTAAGCCCCCTTGAGTACTTTATTGGAAAGGTAGTATCCAGATAAATTGAACAAATGAATGAAGTTGTGTATGTATCACATCAGGGATGGCATTCCACTAGGGATGTTGCTGAATGTTTCTTTTTTATTTATATTGAATCGAATGCAAGAAAATTAATATTTGTTCAAATAGATCCCTTTTAGATATACTGTAGTGGGATTCAAATTCAATACAAATGTTCAATCCCATACGAATCCCATATGAAGCTTTATACGAATGTATCCAAACACTCAGTTCAAATTCGAATGTCAATCTTCAAATGTGCCGACATTTTATTTGAATACGAATGTTCGAATTTGGCCAGATTTGTAGAAATTTTGAATGTTACGAATATTTGTGCATATCCCTACTTCCCGCCATAAAAGGTTAGAGCGGGAAAGTGCTGTCGTTGGGTAGACTACTCATTGCTGTGAGAAAATATTGTGTGCTGATTGACTGTTGTACACAGTGTAAACATAAGAAAGAGTACTCCAGCAAAGGAAAATACTCTTAAGTATAGTTAAGTTGTTGTTGTGCTGTTGCTGTTTAATAAACCCCTTGGCTTTTAAAAAACACAATCTCTTTCATTCAGCATTCATCAGCTTCACATTTTGTTAAATGTTTCTCAAAATGTATCGAGAGTTGTTTTATTTTTTCTAAAAAAAATCCCTATTCAAGATTAGACATCTATACTTTATTACCATCCTCAGTTCATTTTGCTGAAGAACAAGTTGAGAACCTCATGCAGCAGATTTTTTAATGCAGAATTGTTGGAAATTATGGATAAAACTCTGATTCAGCTTCCCCAAACAATGCCAATATATTTCAAATACTGCTACCCATTTATTTTTTACTGTGCTTCTCTTTTTTTCAAAAGCAAATAAATGACTTTATTGAGTTGCCAGAGGGGTAAAGCAGTCATTTGCATAAGATAAAAGGAAACAACCATGTATTTTTAAACTGCCAAATGAAAGGAGACTCTCAGGAAATAAGTCCACTCACTGGATGGGATGAGGGAACATTACAGCACTTAATGGCTATTATACCATGCATCAGAACAATGAACCAAATGTCCCACCATAAACTACCTGACTGAAACAAAATATTTCCAGAAACCCTGAGGAGAAGAAAGCCATTAAACACTTATTGGCAAGGCCCGGTTGTTACTACTAGGTAGGCATCTCTTATACTATAACAACATACTTGAACAGAAGAACAAAAGAACATAAGAGAAGCCTTGCTGGATCAGGCCACAACCCATGTAGTTCAGCATCCAGTCTCCCACAGTAACCCACCAATTGCCCATGGGCATCTCAAACAGAGACAAGGGCAACCCTTCTCTTGCTCTCTAATCCCAGCAAATGGCCTTAGAAGCATCCTGCTTGTCCCCCCAGCCTGAAAGATCTAGTCAGACATCCACTCTAGTAGCCATTGATACATCTATCATCCATAAATTTGTCCAACACTTCCTTAAAGCTATTTAGACTGGTAGCTGTTACCACCTCTTCCAGCAGCAAATTCCATAAACCAATGACCTTCTGGGTGAAGAAATACTTCCCCTTGTTGGATCCGACTCTCCAACCCATCTGTTTCATAGAACGTCACCTGGTTCTAGTGTTGTTTAATAGAGGAATGAAATTTTCTCTATCTACCTTTTCTCTATTATTCATGATTTTATATACTTCAATCAGGTCCCCTCTTAAACACTGTCTTTCCAGGCTGAAGAGGCCTAGACATTGCAGTATGATTTCATAAGGAGGTGTACCAGCCCCTTAATCATTCTGGTTGCCCTTTTCTACACCTTTTCCAGTTCCACAATATCCTTTTTGAGGTGTGGTGACCAGAACTGTCAAAAGAAAAGGATTCCTGCTAAATTGGACCTAATGCTTTTCTGACTAGCATCTCATTTGCACAAGGATTGTGCAGAAGCGTATCAAAAGATGATACACAAGACATCAGTGCAACAGACTGCCTTTCCCATAACAGAACAGAAATATCACTAAGATTATCCATTGAGGTCCTGCTGGGGTACTGGAAATTACTCAGTGTCATCTTGCATTTTAGCCCAGCTAGGCTCTCTTTGTCATGGTAGTGAGCCAGTTCGGTCTAGTGGTTAAGGAGCCACTTTGAGTCTTCTTCTTCTTCTTCTTCTTCTTCTTCTTCTTCTTCTTCTTCTTCTTCTTCTTCTTCTTCTTCTTCTTCTTCTTCTTCTTCTTCTTCTTCTTCTTCTTCTTCTTCTCCTTCTCCTTCTCCTTCTCCTTCTCCTTCTCCTTCTCCCCCGCCTCCCAGAGAACTCTTTCCCTGATAATTTTACACCCTTTAGGTGACTACTGAAGAGTTATCTTTTCACTTAAGATTATCTGTTGGATTACTGGCATGTGAAAGAGATGGCCAAACCATCTCCTGAACCACTAAGACAACATCAGCACACAGGGGAAAATAGTATCAGTTGTTGTTGTACCACCAAAAAAGGCCCAATTGGAAAAGCTGTAGAAAACCATGAAATTTATTAACAATTTTGGTGCTCTTTTCAGGTTTTAAAAATCAGTATTTCCCAAAACTCCCTTTGGCATTCCGGCTTAACCTTTATTTCTTGAAGGATCGATCTACAATAGTATTTGAGCAATAGAAATATGTTACTTATGAATTTGTGGATTTATTAATTGGCAAAAGAGGGCAAACTTTTGAATTAGTATCAATATTTTCAAATTTGATCAATAGTACACCAAGAACTGCAGAATCAACGTGACACATTATGATAATAAACAAAGGGTCTGTTTGCACTTACCTTGAAGTTAGCTCCAGTCCACTCACTGGTCAGGCCCATCTGTACCAGACATACTCTAGTCTTTTGCACTTTGAGTTCTGCTGGTTCATTATGGGGCTTTTCCAGCACTTGACATGTGAACAACCACCGTCATGCTGGGTTTTTGCCAGCCAAGAATGGCATGTCTCAGTTTCCTGGACTAATAGGGGATCCATTTAGCAGTGCACCAAAGTGCGCCACTGAAATAGATCCCCCAGGGACTTTGAGGATAGAAACTTTAGATCTCTCAAATCTCATGTGAGCTTCAGGCTCAGTGCGGAGGCTGGTCTGAACCAATGCCATTGTGCAGACGACATAATTCCAGACCATGCTCTTCCAGACCACATCATGTCATGCTCCAAACCAGTGGGCCTTCCTGTCCAGACCCATGGCAGGAGGAGTGTGAACAGGGCCATTAGTCTTTACAAACCTAACCTCCTTTGGCAGGTTCTTTTGCTGCAAACTGTATATGAACCTGTTTGATGTACAGACCTAATGGAGAGTTCTTGGAATTAGCTTTATACATAGTTTTTGCAGAAAGGATCGGTTATATCCAGAAATGGAAGTCTATAGCCATTCATCGGTCTAAAGACTGGATCTTGAAACTTTGGGAGTACACTTCTTATTCCAGGTTGTTTACTCAACTAAAAGGCCAGCTGAGAAGATATAGAAAGACTTTCATTGAATTCCATAAAGAACAGGACCCCAGTATTTTCATTTATCATGGCTTCGCTTAAGTCTTTGCTTTAGAAAGCAAATTGGAGGTTCAGTTGTGTATCTCTTTAGAAGAAAAAAAAATCAATTTGAGAAGAAAAGCAGTGGAAAAACACTTTTAGGTATACTTAGGGGCCTTGGATATTGATAATCCAGGAAACTTAATTTTCTGTTTACCTTTGAAAATAAAATTTTTAAACCCTGGCTTCTGTTTATAGTCTACAGCTTCGCAAAGGAGAGATGATCTACATTCAGAAGCAATCATTTATAGCTTTCCTTTCTCATAATACCTGTGGGGTTTCCTGTTCGTCTTCTCTTTATTTTATTTATTTGAGTGCTTGTGGAGAGAAACCCAAAGGCTAGAATTTTCCATCACTTCTGAGGTTGCAGCAATGTTTTCAATTAGATACCAAGGGCCTCCCAGAACTATGTCAAGAGTTTGCTTTAATTTAAAAAGAGGCCATTCTCAGAAAATGTATTCATTGCTACTAAGCAATTGGCACAATGATCTCTTTTCTGCTATTGGTTTGTACAATTTTTCTATAGCAGTTCTGAAACTTTTTCCAGAATATATTTGAAAAAGTGCTGCATACCTTGGCAGCCAATTGAATCAAACCCCCCTTTGTATTTCAGTGCTGGCAACAACATCAAAACAATACCTGTATTATGGAAGTCATGACCCTTAGCCTGGCATTCCCAAATATGTGCAGCCTGTTTTGCATATTATGCAAATTCTTGATTATGCAAATGAATTTCTGAAGAGAGAAACAGAATACTTGTTAGTGTTGCAGAATCAAACAGACATGGGGAAGTCAGTGATGTATAAACTAGGTAGAACTCTCCTTGCCTCTAATCAGACATATTAGTAGCTTCCACATGGTTCATTTGGAATGTGCCAGTTGCCTGTTGATCCATGAAGTCTGCACATGAGAATATTTCCCAAGATACTTTCGGATGAACCTACTGGACAAATGACCCTAGAGACTGGGGTGCTCACAAGCAGGAAGCCCAGCAGCATGCCAGAGGGAGACCATTTTAAAATGGCCTCCCTCGTGTTCCTGTGCTATGATCTGCTCCAGCTACCATCATGCAAACAGGTGGTAATTTATTTATTTATTTATTTATATTTATATTTATATTTATATCCCGCCCCATACCCTAGGGTCTCTGGGCGGCTACCAACATATAAAATATACACATATCAAAACTGTATAGAACAATGCTAAAACCAATCCAAAATTTTTTAAAACCAGCATAATAATAATATTGATTAAAAAAAACAGTTTAAAAGACAGTAGAGTATGCAATGGCTGAAGCTTGCCATGTTTTCAGGACCATTTCCAGGTGCACTGTGGAATTCCCACCAGCCTGCAAGATTTGTTCCCCAATTCTGCCACTAGACTGGATGTTCTGTCTTGCTGTACTCTGGCCCAAATTACTAGTTCAGACCAGAAACAACCTCCGCATAGCATAAGTACAAAAGGGGAGCCATGCTGGATCAGTCCATCTAGTACGACATTCTGGCCGCATCCCCATTACAAGCTTATTTCGGTTTCCAACCATTTCCAATCCTCACAGACCCCACGTCAGTTTGGCTTAACACGCTTTCTGCGTGTTAAATCACCCCAAAGCATTGTAAATGTTAACCCTCATTTCAACAGGTCTCAATCTGGATCATGCGCTTGATACGTGTTACATTCTTTACTGTGGGGACCCTGCCGTTTTATGGGATGAGAATCCATGTTTAGGGTTTCCCTCTCCCAATAGCTTGCTTCCAAAGACAGTGATTTCAGTGTAAAAATCCAACCTTCATAGCAGCCGCTACACTGTAGCAATCTGATAACACTTCACACTTGATAACAGTGTTGCAATTTTGCACAATTCTAGCTCTTTGGAGTTCTGACCTTTAAAGGGGAAAGGAAAGCAGGGCAGGTTTTGGGAGATGTGTGACTGTTTAAAGCCCCATTGCTTGAGTTGCTGCTGCTGCTGTGTGCCATGGGCAATGGGGAGAATTACTGGCTGCCCACTGCCGGTTTTCCTCCATCCAGGCAAGCAGAAGCCACCCAGCTAGGCTCGGTGAAGGGGTCCATTATGGGTGGCGCATTCATGCCAGGAGGAAGAGGGCAGGGCAGCCCCGAAAAGCAGCTTTTAGAAAGTAGCCACTTGAGTCCCCCCCTTGAGTCACATATGCCACGTAGGATCCTCAGAATACAGATCGAACGAGATTAAGCTGAAAGTAATGGGAACAGGCAAATTCGCGTTTGGATCCGGTTCTATTATTTCAGTTTAGGGAAACTGGATTAAGCTTGTAATGGGGATGCAGCCTCTGTCTTACACAGTGGTCCACCAATTGCTTCTGAGCATCCTCAAGCAGAAGGCAATGACAAAACCACCCGCTCTCGACTACCTGCAAATGCCTTTAGAGGCATCCCTGCTTGTCTCTCCAGCCTGGAAGCAGTACCTAGATACCCATTCCAGTAGCCATTGATTAAATATATCATCTTCCAAGCATGTCCAGTGGTACTGCTGGCATACCCCATGATTTTTGCAGAATGGATTTTGTCCACTTATTGTCCATTTTTCTCCAATTAGTCCAGGTTGCCATTTTGGTGTGACTTGTGACCTGAATTATCTTCAGCTAGAAACAGTTCTCCCAGGAAGTGGAGAGGGTTTTTGAACTGGATAATTTCAGTGCTTTCTCCACAGCAATAGATCCATGCAGGACCACCACTAAGGGTGGCACAATCCTTCATGGCCACTGCCAGCAGGTCCAAGGGCTGCAGCACTAGATTTATGAACTGACAATGTATTAGTGCTCTATGTCACACATGGATAGGAAATAGCACGATCTGACCACCTCCCCTCTGCAACTTCACCGGATCAGCATTGAATTATTTATTTTGCAGAGTGAAAGGCAAGAAGGCAGATTCAGAATGCCTTCCAATTTTTGCATGCAAAATCATTCTTGTTTCTCTCTGCATGTTCACACACACACACACACACACACACACACACACACACACACATACAAACAGAGGCATAAATGTATCAGCAAAAATATTCTAAAGATGCAAAGTTTCTGGTGGCAGTGGTAGCCAGATTAGGTGGCCATTTCCTGTTCCTTGTGTTAGGAGGGGACTAACAGAGATCAGATGAAACAAGGGAGGGAGAAAAATGGGAAGAGGCGGGATCATCACAGAAAGCTAATTCATTTAACAGCAATTTGCTTTTCCAGCAAAAGTGTGTGCTGTAGGGGTGTGCACAAATTCAATTTTTGGGTTTCAATTTGATTCAAACCTTTAAAATCAGAATTTAACCAAATTCGATTCCAATTAAGCAAATTTGAAACTATTCATTAGAATTTTTGGTTTGAATTTGCACTTGCGTACGTTGACAACATTCTTATGTGCCCATATGCATCGTTACACATCCCATACACATCTGTAGGCATCTGTACACAAATTTAAGCATCCCGTAGTTATCCTGTATGCAACCCGTTTTCATCCCATATGGATTGTACAAAGCGTACAAATGCAGGAAAGATGCGCACGTACGCATCAAGTACGAACCCATACACATACAAATGTCTGAATGATTTGAATGAATAGATTCAAAACTTCAAAATTCATTTGAATGTTTCAATTCGAATTTATGGACATTCAGTTTGAAATCAAATGTCAGAATTTGGACCAATTTGATCGAATTTTGATTGTCTTTGAATATTCATGCCCATCCCTAGTGTGCTGCCCTGAGAAATCATCCCTTCTCCTTCTTCTTCCCTGCCCTTTTAAACTCAGCTAAAAGCCTGCCTGCTTTGCTCACTCCTTTAATCAGTTCCAAATTGTCTTCTTTTCCCATACAGACTTCTTTCTGTATATATATTTGTGTGGGACAAAGGGAGATGGTGCATTTACCCTCCCTCTAAGGAAGCAAACCAGAAATCTTTGCTCAGCTTTACTATAGTTTATTACTTATTCCTCACCGGGCTTGACTGTATTGCTACATTTCTTCTCAAGTGCTTCTCCAGAAGTGTTTCTTGAAGGAGACATATTCCTTGCCCCTCTCACCCTTTTAAAATATCACTCCATAAGGGAACAAGTGTTCAAGTGCTCTTCTTTCTCTGCAGAGCTGTGTGCTTGAGTGTTTCTCTACAAGCCTGCCTAGTTAGCTTGGATTGGAATGCTTGAAGCACAAGAAGTAGCACCAAAGCACTTTCTTTCTTTCTTTCTTTCTTTCTTTCTTTCTTTCTTTCTTTCTTTCTTTCTTTCTTTCTTTCTTTCTTTCTTTCTTTCTTCTTTCTTTCTTTCTTTCTTTCTTTTTCTTTCTTTCTTTCTTTCTTTCTTTCGACCTTGTGCTTATCTCTGCCCCTCTGTCTCTCCCCACTTCCCCCTCTCCCTTCCTGTAGGGATCCCTCCCCCCCTTTAAGTGCTCATCTTCCTCTGTTGAGCTCTTTATGTGTGAGGACACTGAATTAAGCTTTCTCACAAGAAAACTCTTTATTTCCTCTTTGGGGCTTTAGGAATTCAGAAAGTGAAGAAGATGTAGAAGGCAAGGTGTGGGAAGGCCCTGGGCAAAGGGGAGTGAAAGCAAGACCACAGCTGTGCCCAAATGCTCGCCAAGAGCCAGGCTTGAAAACATCAGTTCCTCGCACCAGACTGCTGTTTCCCATGAAGGTATTGAGCTGCATACTTGCTTATTTGCACAGATGCCTTCTGTATAGGTGCAGACAAACCCTTCTCCCAACAGTGCTCAGAGATCTAACAACAGAAGTATTAATCAACTCTCAGTGCAGAGGGGCTGAACAGTGTGGCCAGTGACAGATGGGTTATGTAGACTGCCGTCAGCTTTGGAAAATGGAGGGTGGTGATCAAGATATTGTGCACTTTGTGTGCATTATACACGCTTGTTCCACACAGTCATTCAGCAGACTGAACAGTGCCTATGATGTAAAGCCATTTCTTAAGCATGTATGTGGGTCACCTGCAGTAAATACAATCCTTGAATATTTGAATATCATCTGAGCTCTTTGCCTGCTTGATACAGAAGGTCAGCAAATTCAAAATTAATGCCCTCTGTCCTCTAAGAAGTTGTTTCTGGGGTTTTTTTGCATCAATAATTTGTATTTTGCCTTCTAACTTGCAGCCCCTAGGCCTGTTGTCCTGGCTTCATAAGGCTGAGTCCAGACAGGGTTTTAAAAGTGTGATTATGGCATGGCTATGTTGAGATTGCAGCACCTATCTGTGGCAACCATTCACATAGCTCCGCTATATAGGGGGTTAACTTTAACTTATTCAAAGTGTTAACTTTGACTTATAAGACCCTAAATGACTTGGGCCCCAAATATCTGAAGAAACGCCTACTCCCATATTGACCTGCCTGTACCTTAAGATCTGGACGGGAGGCCTGCCTGGTTGTCCCACCACCCTCAGCAGCACAAGGGGTGGGCACCTGGGAGAAGACCTTCTCAGTGATGGCCCCTAGGCTATGGAACAGTCTCCCCCTTGAGGTGTGTCTAGTCTGTCTCCTTCACTGTACACATTTAGGAAGGCAGTGAAGATACACCTTTTTGCCCTGGCTTTGGTTAAATGGGGATACACTGTCCCTTCTCACTTGCAGATGCTACTGTCTTAATGCATACTGTTGTTGTCTTAATGATGTTTGATTTTAGATGTTGTTACCTGCCCAGAGACCTTTGGGTTTAGGGCGGGATAAAAATGTAAATAAATAAATGCAAAGGGATAAAACTGTGCTTTTTCTTATTCTGGGAAAACTCAGCACCTAACATGGGGTTTCCTGAAATGGTGTGAAAACCCACCTGTCTGGAAGCTTGGCAGTGTGATCCTTGGCTGCATCCCCAAAAGACTTATTTGCCTCTCTAGTCTCCCTCTACTGTCACTCTATTCAAGCGGACTTTAAAAGTGCCATGCACTTCCGGAATAAGCGTTCGCATGAGGCTAGGCAAAAAGCACGTTTAAAACACTTTCCATCCCCATGGAAGCCTGTTTTCTTTCCCTGCATCTTTTTCTCCCCACTCCCTCTCTTGTTCAAAGGAAAAATAGCCATCGGTTTTGTTCGTCTCCCAGATCTCCGTCCCCTGAAATGGCTCCCCATGCCGGCTGCAGCCATCGGCCGGGCGATCTTTTGCTCATTCACTCTTAGCACTTTCACAGAACCCTGTCAAAATCCACCCGGTAGAGCAGTGGTGACTTTAAATACACCCACTTCATGCCTGATAACAATGTTGCAATCCATCCACTTCACACCTGATAACACTTCACACCTGATAACAATGTTGCAATTCTCCGCAATTCTGGTTCTTTGAATGTTCTGTGCTTTAGAAAGGCAAGGAAGGGAAACTGCAGCATTTCTGGGAGATGTGTGAATGCTTTATGGCTTTATGGCTGTGTGTGCAGGCAGCAATCCTCACCCCTTTTGCCACGGAGCGTCCCCAAGGTAAATGTTGTGAGGAAAACCAGCGACTTCCAAAAATAGCGATGAAACTCTTCTTTAAAGGGCGGGTTTTCCTGCTTTTGTAGTGCTGGAAGCTCATTCAAAACCCTGGCATGGGGGCGCTCAGAGGCAAAAGAAGATTTTTAGCACACTTTAAATTGCTTGGGGATGCACCCCTTGTTGGATAACATACCCCCCTGCACATGCACATGGTCAGGTCTGAGGGGGGGGGGAACGCCACTGTGCATATGTGGGGGGGGGCAGTATGCACACACCTCTGGATATTTTGCACCACTGAAATACCTGGAAGTGCATGTGATGCCAATGCAAAAGAAGGTACTATCCCCACACTCTTGCCCAGCTGTCTGGACAACAAGTGATTGTTTTGGAGGATCAGAATATTGCTAAAAAGCATAATTTTCCAGAGATGTCTGGAGACTGCCTAAGGGTTACAAACACTCGTTTTGATGAACGCTGAGAAGCCACTCAGGCACATAAGGGTTCTCAGGGAGGCAAAGTTCTGGGATGCTTTTGGGTGTCCACACTTAGGGATGCCCAGAGCATGCAAAACCCAGCCAGCACTGGACTAAGCACCTGCTAAGTGCAAATTGCTGCCATTATGATGGCAATTGCTTTCCTACAGCAAAGGTACCAATGCACCTGCATGGTGCCATTGCTTTGGCAACAGGGCAACGCACCATGCAATTGCATCTCCACTGTTGGTCACAGATCCTGCCCACTAATAGAAGAAGAAAAAGAGTTGGCTTTTCTACCCTGCTTTTCTCACCCATTTAAGGGGACTCAAAGTCGCTGAAATACCTTTCAGTTCTTCTCCCCTCAACAGAATACCCTGTGTGGTAGGTGGGGTTGTGAGAGATCAGACGAGAGCTGTGACTAGCCCAAAGTCACCCAGCTAGCTTCATGTAGGAGTGCAGAATCAAGCCCGGTATTCCCAGATAAGAGTTCAGCTCCTTACCCACTAGACCAAACTGGCTCACGTGTTTTAACTGCTCCACATCTATACACACATGTGGAGCTGTTTCGAGTGATGAAGCAGCTCCACAAAGCACAGATGCGCCGAGCATTCACTACCAAGATAAGTGCGAAAAGTCCCACAATCTGGCAACGTCAGCCTCACACTTGTTACAAAGGAATCTTGGGCGAGAGGAAGCCAGCAATTTTACATCTTATGGTTCCTCCAGGCGCTGAATTCTGGCATTCTTTAACTGTTGCCTGTCATGTTGCTTTAGCATTTTGCAGTTTTACTGCCCATTGTGTTTACCTCCTGAATGTTTTCCTGGTCTCAGAGGGAGATAAAATACAAATTCCCCATTATCCATCCTCTCACTTTCTGGATTTTCCCTAATAAGGTCCACCTCATTCTGTAACACAGATCAACATTTCCAGTGACAAAATCTGTGATCAGGAAAGGTTTTTCCTCTTTCCCCAGATTGCAGACCGTATACAATACTATTACTCTAACAGAAAAAATTGGTTTGGATAATGAAATGTGGAAGGCATATACTGTTACTCGTTCTATTTTATCTACTTACACAACTTACAGTTTTAGGCATTTAGGTTGATTTGTGGGTGAAGGAATGGACCTGAAATGAATTACAGTCCCCCGTCCCTGTTTATATTAATGGCATAATTGTTCCTGTTATCTGGATTTTCACTGTAAGTTCCATTTTCAGGAACAAATTAAGTACTGATAAGAGAGGATTATCTGTTTTTCCCCTGAGAAGATATGCTTTCAGTTCTCTCTTGCCTGAGTAAGATGGTTTTGCTATGATCAAGAAAAGGGTAGGTTATACTGCCCTCCTATTCTGGATTGTATCAGTACTTCTTCCCCCTTGTTCATTTGTTTCCACTGTTTTTGGGAACAGCTGTTTTCTGCTTTTGCTTGCAATTTGTACACACTGTATTTTCCTTTTTGCCCCGAAGAAGAAGAAGAAGAAGAAGAGTTGGCTTTTCTACCCTGCTTTTCTCACCCATTTAAGGGGACTCAAAGCGGCTGACAAAGCTTCTGTTCTTCTCCCCACAACAGAACACCCTGTGAGGTAGGTGGGGCTGTGAGAGCTCAGAAGGGAGCTATGACTAGCCCAAGGTTACCCAGCTGGCTTCATGGGGGAGGGTGGAATCAAACCCTGTATTCCCAGGTAACAGTCCGGCTCCCTAACCACTAGACCAAACTGGCTCACACCCTATGTGCATGTCTGATTCCACTCCTTACCTTCACATTACCTGGTTAACTCTGCACATATGGCAGATAAACTGGGAATTCACATATGGATATAGGCCTTTCTGCACTTACTTGTTAAATCCAGATCAAGGCACTGCTAGGAACATGTTGTCTGCACAGCAATCTGAATCAAGAAGCTGCTAAGAAGATGTCGTCTGTATGGGAGTAGAGTCAATCCAGATGAGAACTGTGGTCTACATCTGTGCTAGTACACTTTACTACCAAATGGAACGGGTGTAGTGCGAAAAAGCCTCAGATGAGAACTGTGGTCTACATCTGTGCTAGTACACTTTAGCACACATATAGGGTGTGTCCAGACTTAAAAGATACTGCACATTCCAATGCGAGCCTGGGGCATGGGTGTCACACACTACTTCAAATTTACCTACTGCGGAACACTCACTCCGCAGTTTCGAATGTTCCCACCAATCCGGACAGGACGGCAAGAACAGGCAACAATAGCTGAGCTGCTATTGGCTGCCCCATCCTATGTGACGCGAACCTCACGGTGTACACCATGGAAGTATCACAGCTTTCTCTGAGAAGGCTGTGGGAAGGCTGTTTGAATCCAGATGGCGCATCATGGCTTTGCAGCAGGTAAGCTGCATATCTTGGTATAACTGCGGATTTAATCCACTAATCTGGATGCTTCCTCACTGTTCTAAAGCCCACTAAATGCAGATGCTTCTGCCTGTGATTGATTCAATCTAGCTAACAGGAATATAGCTAATGCAGATCTAGCTAATATGGATGAACCAAGGTAAGTGCAGAAAGGGCCTTAGAAGCATAGTTGGCAAATATGAGTTGCATTTAACGTGAATCACAGATGGCCCCTTTCTGAATTTCTTATTTCTGATTATATCCTGGATTAGAGGCCTCCCACCCACATACTGGTGGCAGGGCCTGCTGTAATATGCACTAGCATGTGGACAACAAGTCCCTATTCCAGGATACAATCCAGAATAAGTCCCAGAACAGAAAGGGCCAAAGTGGTCTTGTATTGCCATAGGTCAGTTTGCTTATACCATGGATCTCTGACAGCTTTCCAGATCTGCTGAGAGGGAATTTTGTAGTTAGCAGTCCTAGTTTTAAGGTTTGTGCATACACAGCTCAAAGCACAAAAGGGCTCCCTGCTGTTATATTCGTTTATATCGTTTACCACCTCTCGGTTTTTTTGCAAGAGAAGTCATAGCTGGATAGTATAGATTAATTTGTTATTAAGCTAGCACTTTGGAAATTAAACACATCCTTCCTCATTTTCCTCCTGCCCACACTAAGGATCTGCATTTTCCAGCATTTTACAGGCGTTTTACACTTAATTAATATACAGGAACTTAAAAATGCGGCGATTGCAAAATCTGAGCTTGGCTTTAGGGGGTCTAGAAAATCTCCACATTGTTATTTAGAGCTGTGAATCATAATTTGGAGCTTTTGAAGAGGGGTATCAGACATTCCCTAAATGAAAACTGGACCACTGCTTCCCATGAGACTCAAAACCACTACTTTATGTTTCTCATGCTCTACTAGACAACTTTCAGGCTAGCTGGGAGCTCACAAAAACCCTCCTCGCCCCATAAGCGTTGCTTAAATAAATAGAGATTTAAAATAAATGAGAGCGGGAATCTAAGGACGTATTCACACCACTTCTCTGGGAAAGCATGCCAAAGAAGTGAAGATAGGGGATGAATCCAGTACCTGTACTATGGGATGCTGGATCCATACCAGTTCTCACCAACAATTCCCTACGTGCTGGCAAGGTGAGAACTGCAGTAGTCATCTCTTTACTGGATGTGGCACCATGGCACTCTTGCTGTGATGACTGGGCTACTTGGTGTGGAACTGTACCTGCACCACCCAGTCCTAAGCTTTGTCCACCTGGAAGAGGTGTGGATGGATTTGTGAGCTCTATAACTATATGCACGGGTGTCATTTGTCACACGCAAAGCTGCTACTAGAATAGAAGTGCGTATGCTCCATGCTGGGGTACTCCCGGAGTTCTGCATTGAGGCAAGTGCAGAAAGGTCCTTTAAGGTGTGCAGAACCAAAAAAAGGACTGTCCTCAACAGTTCACCCCTGGACAGATGTCCCTTCGTTACAATTTCCATTCAAACTTGTAGACTTTATTTCTAAATAATCATACACCAGTTTTATTATGCTCAAAGAAGGTTTTCCTCTCTTTTTTGGTAACACACACATAGGCCTTTTCTGCACTGTGCCTTATTTAACATTGTTTTTCAGAATAGGGGCCTGCCATCCACCTGCTAGTGCAGATTATAGTAGGTCCCAGGTGGAGCCTGCTGTAGTCTGCACCAGCATGTAGGCAGCAGGCCCCTCCTCCAGGATATATGCCGGAATAAGGCCCAAGGCAGAAAAGGCCTTATTACTTTCCTTTTTTTAGCGACAACTCTTTTCATAGCAGCTTGCTTGTCATTTCACTACTGGCAGCATTTGCTTCCTACACTTTGAAAGAGGAGATGATGATGATGATGACGAAGAAAAAGAATCTCTAACATCAGTTAATGGAGGTTAAAATCTATCAAATAATCTGGTTGCAAAAGTGAATTCTGCAGTGGAGCCAAGTATGCTGTGAAAACATTCCTGCCAGAGGATTTGCTTGTAAAAGTTCTATTTTCTCTCATTTTCATGGTTTTGCTTGGCATTTCTTATTGTATATTTCTTTAAAGACACAGTTTAAGAGTAGTGGCTCTTCAAATTTCACAGTGTGATTTTTTTTTTAAATCTTCCCTCCTACTGAAAATGTTTTAAACCAGAGTAAAAATGGAAGTGCTAGAAAATGATCATGAAATATCATCTGCTGTAAGACATTTATTTGTTCTATTTCCAACCCGTAGCTCCATCCAAAGGGTTTCTTGCTACACATCCAGTGTTAGGGCCTGCAATCCCAAGAAATTTTTCTGTGCAGCTGCTCTAGGGCACAAGGGCCCTGTCCCCAAAAGACTTATTAGCCCCTCTCGGCTTCCTTTGCCGTCACTCTGTTATAGCTGACTTTAAAAGTCCCCTCCACTTCCGGAATAAGCGTCCCCATGGTAGCCATGATCTAAACGGACTTTCTGTCCCCATGGTAGCCGTCTTCTCTTTCCGGACATCTTTTTCCCCCCGCCCCCTCTCTTGTTAAAAGGAAAAATAGCCAGATCTCCGTCTCCTGAAACGGCTTCCCGCCCCTAGCAAAGGCAGATGATTGCTCATTCATTCACTTTCAGCACTTACTTTCACTCAGTTCTCTGTTAGAAAAGGCTTTCTGCCCCGGCAAAGTCAGCGGCTGCAGCCATTGGCAGCGCGATCCTTTGCTCATTCTCTTTTAAGGCTTTCACAGATCACTTGATAACAATGTTGCAATTCTGAGCAATTCTGGCTCTTTTTACAAAGGAAAGGAAGCGAACCTGCTGCATTTCTCAGATGTGTGAATGCTTTTTGGCTGTGTGTGCAGGCAAGCAATCCCCGCCCCTTTTGCCACGGAGCGTCCTCAAGGCAGATATAGCGAGCAAAACCCGCGAATCGCCGAAAGAGCACTGGAACTCTTCTTTAAAGTACACGTATTTTATCGCGGGTGGCTCACTTTCCTAAGCTCCCTAAGCGCCTTGTAAAGCCTGGCATGGGGCCGCTCAGAGGCAAAAGAAGAGTTCCAGCAGACTTTCAATTGCATGGGGACAGGGCCAATGTTCCTGAGGTGATTTCCACAGAGAAAACTCATTCATGTAATAGTTGGTCGACTGCTTCAAGCTCTCCTTTCCCGCACTGCTTTCTAGCACATGCCTTCCCTCCTTTCCACAGCAATGTGACGCTATTTGGCCATGCTGTTTGTCAGTTACAATCCTCCCCCCCCACCCCCCAAAAAAGAAAAAAGATCAACCTAACAAAGTGCATAAAACACCAAAATCTATAACCCACTTTGGGGGTAAAAAAACAAACAAAAGCTTTCTGGCTAGATTTCATCATTTTAGAAAACCCACCTTCAGGGCCATCCAACCATTTGGTGTCTCTTGGGCCACTGGAAGAAGAGGTTTTCTTGGGCCACACATTACATACACAAACTCTAACAAAAATGGATGAGCAAAAAGGTCCGTGATTAACTTCATAATGTTTATTTAAATGTACAATTTTGTGCTGGGCCACATTCATGGCCATCCTGGGACTCGTGCAGCCTGCAGGCCACAAGTTGGACATCCCTGGATTAGACAATCCATAAGGAAAATGGATTGCCACTTTACTGATGTGTTCTCTTCACTACAAAGTTTGGTTAAAAGTCTATTAAAATTCAGCTGTAGCTGGGCCCCTAAAATTGCTTTGAGTTTATCTATGTGATGCCTGTGGTCACACCTAAGGTTTAATCCAGTTTCAGTCCATCTTCCAAGTGAGAGAGCACATCAGCAAAAGTGACCAGTAATTTCCTCACCACATTATCTATCCCAAAGGTGAACTGGTGATTTAACACTGAAAGATTCAAATACAATGAATATCAACATTCGAATTCAAATCAGATTTTCAACAATCTGAATTTCTGAATTCAATCAAATTTCAAATTTTCAGAAATCTGATACAGATTTTTGAATAATTCAACTGAATAGATCTGTTTATATCACATCTGAATATCATATAACATGCATATAACACAGGATAACAACAGGATGCAAAATCAGATGCGAATGTTCCCAACATTTGTATCATTCGATCTGAATCAGATCTTCAAAAATATGGATTTGGATAATCCGGATTTGAACTGGATGATCAAAAATTTGGATTTTTGATTTTCGAATCAAATATTCAAATATTCGAGTTCAAATGCAAAAAATAAATTTGTGCATATCCCTAGAAAGAAAACAGCTTGCCACTTTGCTAATGTGTTCTCTCACTCTGAAAATGGCCTGAAGCTGGATTAAACCTTAAGTGAGACCACAGCCATAGAGGAAAACATTCCAATATTTAAACCCTACATGAAATTGTGTTAGAATATCTGGAGAGAGTTTCTACAAGCTACTATGCATATTCACATTTTATATGTGGATGGCTTTAATATAGCTAGCATTATCTGTTTCTGGGACTAGCTATTCACTGAGACCAAGCTCAGCTATCTGCTTATGTTAAATACTTATAGTCATGATCAGAATTACCACTCATTTTCTGGCCTTTTTCTCTTCGGTTTGGTGGCAGGTAGCAGCATAAATCCAATTTAGGGAGACATTTTCCAGTATTCTGTTACCTTTCTTGGTGAATGGGGCCTACTGGGGAATCCACTTCTGAGAATGTAGATAAATTATGTACCTCAAGTCACGCTGGCTGACTGTTAACTAGATCCATTAGAGTCTTCCTTTTCTTTCTTTTTCCCCACTTAGATGCTTTGTCCATCTGAGCACACAGTAAAAGCTAAGTAACACTGCAAAATTTATTCTGTTTATAGGATTTAGCTTTTTGAATACATCAGAGCAGTAAAAGACACGAAGGTTGAGGCAACAGAAGATACATAGTGGAGAAGAGAAATCTTTCCCCATCGTTCTGAAAATATTTGATCCAGGGGTCACCCAGTGAAGCTGAATCCGGGGAAAAATCAGAACAAGCAAAAGTAAATAATTCTTAACACAACATGCCTGAACTGTTTGTCTATGGGAGTTGGTCTCAGGACATCAGGGGGTTTCACACAGGATGGGAAAGTATGCAACCTCCTACCCAATCTGCTGTGAAGCTCCTTTCCCCAACCTGATTTTTCACAGGTCCTTTCTGCATTCACCTCAGTTAATCCATATTAGGGATGTGCATGAATATTTGTAGGCATTTGAAATCTGCTGAATTTTGACATTCAAACTCGAATAGAATGTCCCGAAATTTGAATGTAAACATTCAAATTGAATTTCAAACTTCAGATCTATTTGTTTGAATTATCCGGACATTCATACGTGTACAGGTTTGCACACGATGCACACTTGAAGATCCGCATCTTTCCTGCATCTGTGCACATTTGTACGGATCCGTACGGGAGAAAACGGGACGCATACGGGATGCATACGGATCTCTATGGATCTGTACAAATGTGTACGGATGTGGGGAGGATGTGTACCCAATGCAGATGCCTCTGAATGTGGTTGCTCTGGATCTAGCTAATATAGATTAGGGATGTGCACAAATGTTTTTTTGACATTCTATTCAAATCAAATTGAATACCCGAAAATCCAATGTGCACATATGAATGTTGTTGAGATTCGTATGTGCAGATTTGAATACAAAATTCAAACAAATAGATTCAAATTTGGTAAATACAAATTTAAATTCAAATGTAAAAGGTTCAAATCGAATCGGATTTTCGGGTATTCAATTCGATTTGAATAGAATGTAAAAAAAAACATTTGTGCACATCCCTAATCTATATTAGCTAGATCCAGAGCAACCACATTCGGAGGCATCTGCATTGGGTGGGCTTTAGAACAGTAAGGCTGCGTCCCCATGGAGGCCATTTGCATTGGCACACAGGGGCTGGGCACAGGGCTGGGCATGCATTTTGGGTGTCCCCATGGGATGCCTGTCAACATGCGCTGGTTTCAGGGCTTGGTGCGGATGGAGGTGTCCCCAAGCAAGCTGCACCGAGCCCGCCATGGGGGAGCAGCTCCGCCCCCTCTCCGCCCCCTCTCCCCTCAGCCAATCTCTAAGGCACGGACAGCCAGAGTTGGGATGTGGTTTTTGCTTCTTTTGCACCCTGGATCTGCTAGGCAATATAAGGCAGGGTTGATTTTAAGTTTACAGTGTTCCCAGTGATTTTCGCTGGAGTAGAGGTGCGCAAAAGTCAAGCGCCTGCTGCTGCTAAATTGTGGTTTTGGGGGTTAAAATTATTTTCTTAAAAGCTAAAGACCTCTGCTCCAGCGAAAAATCATGGGGAACACCGTAAACTTAAAATCAACCCTGCCTTATAGCGCCTGGCAGATCGGGGGTACAAAAGAAGCAAAAAGTACACCCCTGCCCATGATGTGAGCTAGAAACTCACTAGAAGCCCGCAAGCGTCCCCATGTGGGTTCCCAACTCGCTAAGCAAGTGTGCCGGGCTCCCCCTACGGTACCGAGACTTGTTTTCCAGGGTGCCAAATTTGGCGCTCTGTTGGTGCTGTATGGGGGGATTTGGCACCCTTTTCGTGTGCCAAATCAAAACCCCATGGGGACACACAGCGCCTATCCCGCTCTCAGCACTGTACCAAAGTGGCATGGGGACTCCCCCTAAATGTGTGCTAAAGAGTGCTAGCACAGATGTGGACCACATTTATCTGATCTGAATCTACTCCACTACAATGCAGAAAATGTGTTCTTAGCAGCTCCTTGATCCAGATTAACAAGTAAGTGTAAAAGGGGCCCCACAGTGACCATCTGGCCATTCAAGCCAAATCAAGCCAGGAACCAGCATTAGCAAGCAGCTGTAAAAATGGCTGCACAATTGGCAACTTCCTTGCTGACCTTAGAGGTGGCTGTTTGAGCACTCTCTCAGAGCTGAGGAGCTCCTAGGGTAGCTTTCCCCTCCATAGTGACTTGGTTAATGGAATGGGTGTATGCATCATAAAGAAGAGGGATAAGGATCCCTTTATGTACTGATACATTGCAGTTTAGAGCAATCAAACCCACCATAATCCCCCACAATCCCATCACATCTGGTTTACCAGCTGCCCCTGTGTGTATGAAAGTATGAGGGCCTACCTACATACACATTGGGTGAGTGGCACAGCACACAGGCAGAAAAAGCTGTGGGTTCTTCTAATGTTGCAAGCTCCTCCCACATTTTCACTTTGTTTTTTAAAATTTCACTCTGTTTATTGCTTGAATCTCACCTTTTCCTGCCAAAGGCAGTCCATAAGCAAGCAATGACAAACGCTTCCCCTGTACAGGGCTTTGTTTCAAACTTTCACAATTTGTACAAATTGCAAAGGTGACAAACATTTTTTCACCCATCCCTACCCTGGACTTCTTTGAAGGTGTGCAGGATTATCCCAATACACGTTTTCTCCGCTTATTTTTTAGACATAGTCTTGTTCATTGATTTTAAAACAAATCCTCTTAAAATCTCCCAGCCTTTAGCATGTTTGCTACAAATCAATAGAGCCTGCTTGTCGCTGTTCGTTTTTAATTATTATTTTATTAGCATTATAGAAGGGCTTTGCTCTAATAACTTTGCTAATCACAAGGAGTTTTGCTTTAGAAAGGGAACGGAGCATGGGGGAGGGAAGAGCTAAACTTCCTCATTGGGTTCAGAGCTGCTTTAATAGGGCAAAATGTAATCCTTCTTAGAAATTCAGGTTATATTCCCCGCATCCATTGTTCATTAGGGAGAAAGTGTCAGAGCGCAGGCTTTGCTTTCGATCTTATTCTTCTTAGGCTGTAAGCTGTATCATCTTTCTAGCTCTGCAGAATGCCACATCAACTCACCCGCACATCTTCCTTTCCTTCCATCATAATTTTCCTTTCCCAAATAGCATGCAGCTAGACAGAGAAGCTACTAACACGGATAGAATTGGACTGAAAAAGTCAAGGGTAAGTGTTACCTTAAATCTTTGCTTCTGCAAGGCAGAAATTGAATATATAATAGGTTCATATACTTTGGAGGGGCCGTTTAGACCACTGAGACAAACCACCAGTCTCACACAGAGGTCCAAACCCCACTGTCTCTGACAGATGCCCTTTCCAGCTTCTGATCACATCTGATAACGAAGCGGACACCAAATCCCTAGGTAATCAATTCACTTTAGCATTAGTTCATGAAGTGGGGTAGGGAGGGAAGACAGCAATAGCTGGGTCTTCACTGTGGTAGCACCTACCTTGTAGCATAGTGGTTCTCAACCTGTGGGTCGCAACCCTTTTGGGGGTCAATCTACTCTTTCACAGGGTTCATCTAAGACCATTGGAAAACACATAGGAACTGAGACACCGCTCCTCTATCTGCCTCCAGGCAGGTCCACTCACATGCAGAAACGCCCACAAGTGAGTACCTCGCATGATGACATCATCGCGCCAACCCCATCACATACACCCCATACACATACAGTAGAGAGCAGCTACTGTGTAGAAAGCAGCAGTATTGGAGGTAAAACAACACTTTTATATTCAGCCGTGGTTGATGTGAATACTATGCTTTTTGTTCATTTTGTAACAATGAAAATACATCCTGCATAGCAGATATTTACATTATGATTCATAACAGTAGCAAAATTACAGTTATGAAGTAGCAACGGAAATAATTCTATGGTTTGGGGTTTGGGTTAGTTTTGGGGTCACCGCAACATGCGGAACTGTATGAAAGGGTCGTGACATTAGGAAGGTTGAGAACCACTGTTGTAGAATCTCCTCCTCTCTGAAATTTGCGAAATGCTCACATTTATTTATTTATTTATTTATTTATTTGCATTTTTATCACACCCTATGCCCAAAGGGCTCGGGGTGGGTTACAACAATTAAACCCGAATATAAAAATGAATTTATTAAAACAATAACAACTGTCTGAAAATGGGGAGACAAAAGCTGTTTCCGCAGGTAGCCAAAGGCCAGGGCAAAGAGGTGCGTTTTCACTGCCTTCCTAAACTTGTAAAGTGAAGGTGCCTGATGCACCTCAAGGGGGAGACTATTCCATAGTCTGGGAGCCATTACTGAAAAGGCCCTATCCAAGGTGCCCATCTCTTTTGCTGCTGAGGGTGGTGCAGAGGCAATGCAGAATCTAAATGTTGGGGGGCATTGATGCTCTTAGCTAGGTGTCTGATGCACTTCTTCCATGATTGAGTTATTTGGGGTTACCACAGGCTGTCCAAGCACCTGACCACTTTCTTTTATCATTTTTTTGTGCACTTGCCTGGCTTCTGATAGTCCCAAATGATACAATCACAGAAGGAGCTTGCCAGACACCAAGGTAAGAATTGCTATTAGGGATGTGCACGAATATTCAAAATATTTGTTATTCAGATGAATTCTGACATTCGTATAGGAATCCAGTGTCCAGACATTCATTTTTAGTATTCGTACGAATATGAATGATTCGGACATTTTATGTGTATGGATACGTATGCATCAGATATGTATCCGTACCATCTTGTTTGTATCCGTACGCATCCATACGAATATGTACAGGTTGAAAACAAAATGCATATAGGATAGAAATGGGATTTTAAAGGTTGTTACCCACCCTGAGACCTTCAGGTATTGGGCGAGATAAATAAACAAACAAATAAATAAACAAATAAAGTGTATGGATGCGTATGGATGCATACGAGATTTGTATCATCAGATACATATCAAAAATTTGTACAAATAGGTATGAATGTATTCATATTGGTTCGAATGTCCAGACATTAGTTTTTCTTTATTCTTATGCATTTGGATATTTGTGTAGTAACTGCTAGGCTCCACCTAATTATTAAGCCCCTTGCTGACCAAGAAGACAAACCTCAAGATAAAAGGCTGAGTGTCTTTTTTCCTGTTCCATAGATTTCTAGTACATGCTCAGTGCCACCAGGGTGCTGAATTCTTTCCACTCCCTGCAGCTGCCCTTAGGCATTTATGGAGTCTGCGAAGCACATTGTCTTAAGAGTACAACTTCCTTCTCTTCCTGCTACCATGTGACATCAGAAGGACCTCTGACCTGCCGGATACCAGCTTTCTTTCAATCACCTCCCCTGATGTTGCATCAATGTCATTTCCTCCATGCCCCTTTCTACTGCTGTATAAAAAAGCCCAGGAAGATTAAACTAGGTCTTTTTCCATCTGTAACTTGTCTCCAGCTTCTTTGTTTACCCTTCCCCCATTTTCTTGCTTATCGGGTCAACCTTTAACATGTAACTTGACCCCCAGGACCTGGGCCAGTCAGGAGCTTGGAATAATCTATCGCAACACCCAGAAATCAAGCGCAGCAGTCAGAAGGTCACGATTCAGGTCACGAGAGCTGGACCGTGACAATTTGAATATTCAATGCAAATCAAATCAAATGTCAAAAATTGCATTTGTGCACACCCCTAATTGCTATTACAGGAACATAACATAATTGACAGATTTATCATAATAGCAATATTATGGTATTTTGAGTAAGTAACCTGGAACTATATTGCGAATGCCATGAATACTGTATGTCTGAAGGCACCTCAACTAAAGACATGGCATTCCCTAGGCAAGTGGTTCTTTTGCTAACCCATCCAACCTGTCTAAGATTAATATAATATTGTAACCCGCCCTGAGACCTTAGGGTATAGGGCGGGATACAAATACAAATAAATAAATTATAATAATAATTCTGTGCACCATTTAAGTGTTTTTAGATTTCCTTTTACTTTTTTTGTAAAATGCTTCAATATTTTTATAGGAAGCACTACAGAAATGTTTTAAGTAAATAAATTATTTGATTGAACCAATCTCTACTTTTTCTCTGTGGCAGATCCACTGGATCAGAAGACAGGCACAGGGGATCTCTTGGAATGTGTCATCCACACTGGACAAGATGTTGGAGAAGGCTAATATGTGAAAATAGTGTCATAGTCTCCTCCAAATGTGAACCAATTTTAAGTGATCCACAAAGCTTTTTAGCTGGTATATCAAACCAACAGCCTATGTGCAAATAGCACACAGGCCATGATCTGATACTATGCCTGAAATAATTTTGCCAGGCACCCAAAAATAGTGTCAAAACTGCTTAGCTACTTCTTCAGTCTTTCTTCATAGGACTTTGTCTCCAGTTTACAGCTTTTCTTGAGTGACCTTTTCTGGACCTCTCCTGATTTATCTGAATCGGTCTTTAAATAAGCTCCTCCAAACAGTACCAATACCAAATGCATAATCTAAGAAGGGATGCAATCAATACTTCTGTATCATCTGTTGTTTTATTTATTTCCTGCCATGTTACAAACCATGCGCAAGATCCAACAGAACCTGTCTCAGGTATTTTAATCTATAACTCTCCACTTGTCAAGACTAAAAGTTGATGGGTGCTACAATCCATCAATGAACAAACGACATCACATTGAGGAAGGTTGTTCTTACAGTTTTATCTGCTAGCCCTCCAAACACCATTCCTAGCTGAACAGACTAATTTTTTCATTCAGGGCTGTTCAATGAAAAGTGCTCTGGTTACCTGCTAACATGGTGCAAGTATGGAAGAACACTTAAATGTGCATCATTTCCTGGCAGGAAACTCCATTACTATTACCTACCAGTGAGAAAAGGACAAAATCTAACCAAACTACAGTTGGTTATTTGAAATTTCATAAATTATGGATACAGATGTTGCAATAATTAAAAAGCCTGCATATTGTCCAATTTGTGAATAAATATAACCCATGAAATTTGAAGAATGACTAAAGTAAAAAGAGCTGTACTCCTCACTGCTCAGAAGACTTCAGGGTTGTTTGTTTCAACACACAGTCTTTGCAAAATGTTTTTAGATTCACTGCATGATTTTTAAATATTTTCCATTTCTCTCTCTCTTTCTCATCTTTAAAGAAAAGAAAGTAAGCAGCCAGAGAAAGGGGCAACAGGAACAAGTTGACATGCAGAATTTTAAAACACATACCAAACTGTGTCTAAACAAGAGTACTCAACACAAGGCTCCAGAGAAATTAAACTGTTGCATACTAAGCCTTCTGTCACTGTATGGAACTAGGAAAGCATACAGTATTAGGAAGGAAGAAGAGAAGGTGGTAAATGGTGCAGTGAGGAGATTGTCAGGGGGTATTGGTGTGTCAGGTACCCCCGTTGGTAATAAATCTTCGCAGAGTTGCACGTCCGTGCTGGAAAATACAAGCCCTGTCTCTCGGCTTGCTGGCTGTCAGCATTCTTCAGCGGAGCTGTCCAAATTTTCAGGAGCTCCGTTCTTCCTTCTGCTCACAGCTTAAGAAAACAAAACTGAGACCGATTTCTCCGTAGAGGCTTTGTTTATTCGTAGCAGTTACATTTCTCTCCCTCTCCAGTCTCGAACAATCAACAACAATAACCAGCAGTGTACAGGCACCTTTATACCTTTTCCTTATCAGAGTTGGTGACTCACTTCCTGAGTGTTGCACAATCCTGTGCTTCCCCTGAACACTGTGTTGCACAAACTTGAGCAATTCTTGCACAATCCAACCTTGAGCACAGTCTGGTGATAGTTAGCAGTCTGTGTCTCTTAGTTACCTTTCTGCACACATCTCTACATTTTCCTTATATGGGCTTTCCAGCCTAACAGAGATCCCTTAAAATGGTGCCAGCCTTGGAGTTAAAAAGAAAGTAGCAGCCCATCACAAGTGACCTCACAGGCAAAAACCTCACAAAGCTTTTCTATTCTTCTCACCACACCAAGACACCCTGTAAGGTAGGTGGGGCTGTGAAAGCTCAGAAGAGAGCTGTGACTAGCCCAAGGTCACCCAGCTGGCATTGTGGGGGAGGACAGAATCGAACCTGGTATTCCCAGATAAGAGTCCGGCTCCCTAACCACTAGACCAGACTGGCTCACAAGGCCACATGGCACATGCTACATCTTTTCATCTGTACTGTAATTTGGTAGTTAATATCAAGAGGTTATGTTTTAATATATTTTTTAATTTTTAAAATTTTATTATACCACATTATATAACACATATACATATTATTGACATCTGCGTTTTCCTCTCCCCTCTCCCTTGCAGAGATTCCAGGGTTTTTTTATTTTTGTTGTCTTCTAGCTATCTTAGTAAGAATTATTTTCAGGGGTTCCCTATATCTCTTCTTTTTCATCTCTTTCAGGCAGTTCTTCCATAATTGAAGAACTTTTTTTTTTACGTCTCTTGCACCTTGCATAGTCTTTTTGTTGTGATGTTATAATTTCATTTATCATTATTGATGTGACTTGCCATGAGACCTGCAGCTAAAAGGCAGGGTAGTAATGTAATGTAATGTAATGTAATGTAATGTAATTAATTAATTAATTAATTAAATGCATCCTGGATTTCCCTGTGTCCCAAGTCTTCAAGGTGTGCCTTGTAGCAAGGCTGGAATACCTCCCTCACAAAACCAGACTGCAAAGTCTAGGTCTCTTCAGCCTGGAAAGATGGCATTTAAAAGGGGACCTGACTGAAGAACATAAAGTCATCTATGGTATACAAAAGGAAAAAGGTGGATAGAGAAAATCTATTTTCTCTATCACATAACACTAGAACCCAGGAGTACTCTATGAAGCTGATGGGTAGGAGAGTCTGATCAGACAAGGGGAAGTATTTCTTTTCCCTGAAGGTCATTGATCTATGAAATTTGCTGCCAGAAGAGCTGATAACAGCAACCAGCCTAGATGGCTTTAAGAAAGGGTTAGACACATTTATGGATGATAGATGTATCAGTGGCTACTAGAATGGGTGCCTAAGTGCATCTGTCAGGCTGGGGGGACAAGCAGGATGCCTCTACGGCCATTTACTAAGATTCAAGAGCAGGAGAAGATTTGGCCTTATCTCTGCTTGAGATGCCCATGTGCAATTGGTGGGCCACTGTGTGAGACAGGACGCTGGGCTACAGGGGTTGAGGCCTGATCCAGCAGGGCTCCTCTTATGTTCTTAACATACAGGTTGCTCCTAGTGGGTTATCAGGGTGAAAAGAAACATGAACTTGTAGACAACATAATAAATATCTGGATGTACATATGGGATATAGATCATAGTTTGAGAATTTCTATTTTAGTTTTCCATCACACAGAAAAGACATCCCCTGCCCTGTCCATTAATTTTTTTAAATGGCTTTCTCTGTTGGAGGTTTGTGCATGGTTGCTGGGATGTTGGTCTCAACATAATATTTAGTATTTAACAGAGTGTGACCGCAGGAACCCCTAATTCCTGTTAGAGGACTGAAGATTTGGTGTAGCAATAAGACAAAAATGGTGTTCTTACAGTCAACTAACTAGTTATTCAGAAATACATTGAGGCTGCAAGAAGAGAGAAAAGAAAAAACATTGAAGTCCAAGGCTTTTTTTACATTGGGCCTTAGTGTAAAATCAGTGCTCCTTTCTGATAAGCGTGGAATGCATTTCAAACTGGCAGGTCTTATACTTTTTTTAAAAAAATTATTATTTAATGTTATTTCGTGTACAGCGCTGAGTACATGAACAGCGCTTTATAAATAATAATAATAATAATAATAATAATAATAATAATAATAATAATAATGTTGTGCCATAGCGCACCACTTACATACTATACATCCCCCAGAAGCCTCAAGGTTAGGCACTTTTGTCCCTAACGCTTTATCAGGTGTCAGTATAGAGCCTGGCCTTGAAGCTGCAGCATGAGCTGGTCTGGACCAGCATCAGCATGCAAATGGTACTGATCTGGCCCACGTCTTTCCATGGCCAGAATCAGTGGACCTGGCCATTCTCCTGCTTCTGATCATAGGCCTTTCAGTGGAGAAAGGCCCTCAGTTTATTGAAACTCTGTAAGCAACGAGACTTATTGTTAACACTTGTTAATTTTGCAGGGAAAATGAAAAAAGGCTGAGAAAAACTAATATCCTAATTAACATTTCTAATTTAAAAGTAAAGATAGTCAGGGGGTGAACCCTGAATTTTTAATCCATCAGCCTAATTGGGAAGCAAATCATGATATTTCCCTATTAATATTCCACCTGCCTAAGTACTCTAATAAGCAATTTGAAGCTTTGCATGGGCAGTTAGCACGTAAAGATGTCACAGTATGTTAAGTTCCCTGAACAGAGTCTGGCATACTAAAGTTTCTGCACAGCACACTTAGTTAAAGAAGAAAGTGTTACTGAAATATATTCCTGTGCCTTGGCCAGCTGCTCTCTTATTCTTCTTTCCTTTCTCACATACATGGTACACTCAGATTAACTGAAGAGCAAATGTTGGCCCTTTCTGCAGCGGGCCTCATTCTGGTTTGCCATCTTGTTTGCTCTTGGGGTTAGAGTGTTGGACTCTTATCAGGTAGTTTCCTGGGTTGATTCCGCACTCCTACATGAGGCCAGCTGGGTGACCTTGGGCTAGTCACAACTCTCTTCTGAGCTCTCACAGCCTCCCCTGCCTCACAGGGCATCTGCTGTGAGAAGAAGAACGGAAAGTTTGTCAGCCACTTTGGCTGCATTCCCATTATAAGCTTATTTCAGTTTCAAAATGGTTTCAATCCTTGCAGTTCCCACGTCAGGTTGGCTTAACATGCTTTCTGCGTGTTAAATTGCCCCAAAGTTTAGAGTTTCCCTCTCCCAATAGCTTGCTTCCAAAGATAGTGATTTTACTGTAAAAATCCACCCCTTAAAGCAGCCGCTACACTGTAGCAATCCAACCACTTCACACCTGATAACAATGTTGCAATTCTCCACAATTTTGAAAGTTCTGACCTTTAAAAAAGGGAAAGGAAAGGAAAGCAGCTGCAGGTTCTGTTTTTAAGGCTGTGGATGTGAGCAGGCGAAGGGAGCTTGAGTTGCCACTGCTGCTGGGTGCCCTGGGCAATGGGGAGAGGAGGGGAAGGAATCGCTGGCTGCCCACTGCCATTTTTCCTCCATCCAGGCAAGCGGCAGCCACCCAGCCACCCAGCTAGGCTCCATGAAGGGGTCCCTTATGAGTGGCGCATTCACGCCAGGAGAAAGAGGGCAGGGCAGCCCCGAAAAGCAGCTTTTAAAACGTAGCCACGTATGATCCTCAAAATCCGGACCGAATGCGATTAAGTTGAAAGTAATGGGATCAGGCAAATTTGTGTTTGTATCCGGTTCTATTATTTCAGTTTAGGGAAACCTAAATAAGCTTATAATGGGAACTCCCCCTTTGTGTACCCTTAAGGGGGGAAGAAGAAGAAGAAGAAGAAGAAGAAGAAGAAGAAGAAGAAGAAGAAGAAGAGTTGGCTTTTCTACTCCACTTTTCTCACCCATTTAAGGGGATTCAAAGCAGCTGATAAAGCTTTCTATTCTTCTCCCCACAACAGAACACCCTGTGAGGTGGGTGGGGCTGTGAGAGCGCAGAAGAGAGCTGTGACTGGCCCAAGGCCACCCAGCTGGCTTCATGGGGAAGGGCGGAATCGAACCCAGTATTCCCAGACAAGAGTCCGGCTCCCTAACCACTAGACCAAAGTGGGGTATACAAACCAACTATTATTATTCTGGAGGCCTTTTTACATGGTAGTAGTTACCACAGAAAGAGCCGCTTTTGAGCTACTTCCCGATGGCTTCCTTGCTGCAATGGAACACAGCAGCAGCTTCCCATCTGCCACATGGGACACCCCATTGCCCCCAGCAGTGGTAGAGCGTTCTATGTAAAGCATGCAGTTAAAAGAGGCTGTTAAATCAGCATCTTTTTAATGCATGCAGGGGGCGTCAGAATGCTGTGTTCTACCACTTTCACCCTCGTCTAGAGGCACCTTAGATGAACACTGTGACTGAAAGCTGCTTCACATCTAATATGGATGTCTTTAGGAAAAGATACCAGGCTGATGAATCACAGAAGTAACTTTAAGAAGAGGGAAATGATAATACAGTACGATGAAAACAAAGCACAAAGTTTATAATGCTTTATAATGCAAAGTACATAATTTGTTTATAATGCAAAGTACATAATTTGTGGATGCCATTTTGTCAAGAGAGAAAAACAAGAGAAGCTTTAAATTGTTTGAACTGTTCCAGTGGATTTGATTTTTGCTTACTTTATATATTCCTTGTAGCCTTCCTGGACTGGGAAAGAGAGATAACACCATGGTGTTGTTACAGTACACGTGAAGAACTAAATAATAAATAGGGCACATCAAAACTGGTTTCAAATGTTGCCTAAATGCAAAGGGTTACAGAATATTTCTTCATCACGTACAGTTTCCTGTTGAGACTCTCTTCTCTCTCAGTTTCCTCTCAAAGATAAAGAACACTCTCTAAAATGGCTGTGACAAAATGGCACCTGAGAATCCATGATTCATGTAGAGCGTTGACATGATTAATTTTGTGCCCTTAAAACATTCTCTGGAAAACTTTTAATATAAAGACAATCAATGTATTAAGTTGATACACTCAAAGGAACAGTCAAAAGCATGACAGGCACACGGCCAGCTCTTTATAATGTGCTTGGTAAGCATTTGGGCCTCATCCAAGCCTCATTAAAGCCAATGGCAGGGCTTTCATTATCTTCAAAGTGTTCTGGTTAAGGTACTTGTCGAAGGCATGCTCTTTTCATATGAGAATGAAAAAATAACGCTAAAGACTCCCAGTATCTGGTGAGATTTTCCCCTGCCTTTTGCACGTTTTTCTTTTTCCTGCAAATTATACAAGTCTAAAATTAGAACACCCATCTCTTAAGTCAGCAACCCAGAACTGGCCAGTGTAAAGCCAATAATATAGCCTGCCAGATTCCGGAATGGGTTGCACAGTGGTTGGACAAAGCAGTAAGGTATGTGAATTCTTGGCTTGGTGAAATAAAATGGGTGTTCATCAGTGATCGTTAATAAAATAATAATGGTAGTAGGGCTGATGGGGTGTTGGGGGGTGCTGCTAGCGGGTATTAAACTTATGTGGGGGAGAATTGCATGCTACAATGAAATAAATGGCCACACTGGAGGGCTATCAAAGCCAGACAGACATTTTCCGAGGAGCCAGACAAAATGTGTCCTGTAGCCATTAATTATGGTCAGAACTAGAAAAATGTATCGTATACTAGATCAGTCATTGCCCAGATCAACAAGATTGGTCAACCTATTCCATTGACTGATCACCCTCAATGTCAGGAAGTTTTTCCTGATATCTAATCTGTACTTATTCCCTTGAAGTTTCATATCATTTTTACTCTTCCCATCTTGTGCAAGTGAGAATAGGGACGATCCCTCTCCACTGTGGCAGCCCTTCAGATACTTGAAGACTGTAATCATGTCTCCTCTCAGTCTTCTGTGTGGAGATCCATTTTAGTCAGTAGACTAGCTAGCTTTAAGGCCTAGTGGAAATTTACTGACAGGCAGTGAGAAGTAAAAGACTCCGGGTACGAGTTGGCACAGAGATAAGAGAAGCATCTTAGGAATGCAGGAAATCTGATCTGGCATGGGCTTTCTACCATGTGGGCTTGGGTTGCATTTTGATAACGTCACTATACTGTGTCCAGCAAAGATGATGTAAGCGGTCAGACCACTTTGGCTGACCAATTGTATTGTAACGCGCCGTTTAAACTGACTAATGATGTTGTAACACGTCATTAACTGACCCTGCTTAGTTTTACGACAGGGATCAATAAATATCGCCCTTTGGAGACAAAGGGTCTCTTTTCTATCCAGATCATCGCCTCAGCTTCATCTCTTTCGCAGCCCGATGGTCTAAGAATTCGGCTTCGTAGGAAAGAGCCATCACAGGTTGAGGTGGGGCAGTCGTGGCCCTCCTCAGATTGGGGTGGGACAGTCGTGGTCCTCCTCAAGTGGTGACCCCGACGTGATGTTTCGCTGAAATGCACTGAAGGGAGTCGGCGTAAAGGGACCCGAGCTGCGGATCCTGAGCGCCCTCAACCGTCTCATCATTTACCAGGCGCCGGTAAGTATGGGATCCAAAATGTCCAGAGAGCAGATAGCCCACGTACAGGAACTTGGACATGTGGTTGAGATTTCTAAATTTGCTTTAAAAGCTAATGGCTGCTTTCCATCAAGGGGAGAACTTACGAAATTTATGGGATATGTGTGGCAAGAATGCCCAGCATACCCACTTAGGGGCTCAATTAAATTAGATGCATGGTCAAAGATTGGGGATTATTTGCACGCGGAACCACACGCGCCTGTAAAAATTCTCATAGTGTGGAAGGCTGTAATGACTGCCTTACGCCATTACCATAATCAAGATCAAAAAGAGCACCCATCAGTCATGTTGGGAAGTGTTGCTGAGAATTTAACTTCCCCCTCAGCCCCTTCTCAAATAAAAGAAGGGCCCCCCCCACCTACTTATGAAGAAAGGGCATTGGAATGGGGGTCAAAATCAGGGCTTGAGCCACGATCTGATCTTCTTGGCTCTTTGGATTCAGGGATATTAGCAGCAAAAAACAGCCCAAATTTAACTGAGGAAGATCTAGAACTGATAGGCACGTATCCCATCTCGTTCACAGGTGCGAATGCTGTCTATGAAGCTTTACCTTTCGCACAAATAAAAGAAATTAAAAATGCCATTGCACAATATGGCCTTGGCAGTAACTATACTCAAGGCTTGCTAAAAAACCTTGCCACAACGTATCATCTGACCCTAAATGATTGGCCACCAGGGGGAGTGACCATACCATTCTGGGGATAGAAAGAGAATTAACAGCCGTGCTACAACAAGGAGGGTTTCAGATTGCACCAGAAAAGATTCAAAGGCAAGAACCCTTTCTATATCTAGGAAACAAAATATTAGAGACAAAAGTTAAGCCTGTAATTCCAGAAATAGGGGAATTTACTCAGTGTACTTTAGTACAATTACAAAAGTACCTGGGAATTATCAATTGGGCACGTTCATCAATAGGCATATCTACCACCCTCCTACAGCCTCTTTTTGCTCTCCTGGGTGGTGGAAAGGAACCAGCCTCAATTATCACATTGGGGACCAAAGAATTAAAGGTGATGCAACAAATAAGACAACTTATGGCCAGCCAGTGGGTGGACAGAAAGGACCCTACAGAGAATTTGTCTGCTGCAATTCTTAACACAGAACGCCTACCCACTGGAATAGTGCTCCAGGTAGTGCAGAAAAAATTGCTCATCATAGAGTGGGTCCATTTGCCAAATACACCGAAAAAAACAATCTCTTCAAGGGAGTCCCTACTCTCTGAACTGATTTTTAAACTCAGAGATAGGTGCCTGACCTTGCAAGGTTCAGATCCCGGGAGTCTATTTGTTCCCTTGCCTCTACCTAAATGGGAACAATATTTTAAGCACTCTGATGAGTTGAAGTGGGCATTAGCAAATTTTCAAAACAAAATAAAGTATCATTTGCCTGCAGATGCTAGGATAGCGCTCCTCACTCAAGTTCCCATTCGAATGGTAAATTTTCATCGTGAACAGCCAATTTTAGGAGCGTTAACCGTTTTTGCAGATGGGTCAAAAACCAGGGGAGCTTATGCTTACTGTGAAGGAGGTCAGTGGAAAACTTTCCAGACAGACCCACAGACCTCAGCACAAAAATCTGAATTGGCTGCATCTATTTTGGCTTTCAAAAATCACAAGGATGTTCCTTTAAATCTGATCGTAGATTCCCTGTACGTACATATGGTGATTCTCCACATTTTTGACAGCTATGTCTCCCCTATTGGGGATTCAGCCTTGCTAACCCTCTTTTTACAATTACAGGAAATTTTAGAACAGCGATGCCAACCATATTTTGTGGCACACATCAGGAGCCACCAGCCATTCCCAGGGCCACTGACTGAGGGGAATAATAAAGCTGATCTAGCCACCCGGCAGGTCTTTGCATTAGACTCCCCAGGGAAAAGCCATGACTTTTTTCATCAAAATGCGAAGGCTTTAGCTAAAGAATTTAATATTCCTAGAACTGAGGCTACAGCCATAATTCAGCAATGTCCAACTTGTAGCAGACAAGACAAGGCTCTACCTCTTGGAGTCAATCCCAGAGGGCTTAAGCGCAATGAGATATGGCAGATGGATGTTACACAGTATGCAGCTTTTGCCCCCTGGAAGTATCTTCATGTGGCTATAGACACATACTCAGGATTCATTTTCGCCACTGCCCAGAGAGGGGAGGCCCACAAGCATGTCATTAATCATTGTGTACGTGCCTTCTCTACACTGGGCACTCCAGAACAGATCAAAACTGACAACGCTCCAGCCTATGTAAGTAAAAATTTTGCTGAGTTTTGCTCTAATTGGGGAGTTATACACAAATTTGGCATTCCTTATAACTCTCAGGGGCAAGCGATTGTGGAAAGGGCCAATTTGAGTTTGAAATTGATGCTTGACAAACAAAAGAAGGGAGGAAATGTCCCCTCCTTACCCGAAATTCAGAACAAATTGGCAATAGCACTGTATACCTTGAATTTCAAGAATTTGACTGGTTCTTCTCACCCAACTTCTGCAGCTGACAGATATTTTAGGAATAGAGAAGTCTCTCCCCACCCTCTTGTGTTGTACAGGCAACTCCCAGATCCTACCTGGAAAGGTCCGGCTGATCTGTTAACGTGGGGGCGAGGCTACGCAGCTGTTCAAACGGCAGAAGGAGTTTTGTGGGTCCCAGGACGCTGCATAAAACCATACCAGGGCAAGCCCTCTCCAGAACAGGACCAGGACGTCAGCCTGTCAGAAATTGGCTTTCTTTTCGAGTGTGCTGGTTCTGTCCCTGCCCTTGCATAGCCTGCTGCTGTTTTTACTGCACCTACTGCTTAGGGTGCTGGTACACTGTGCTTTGCTTTGTCTGTGTGACATATTCCTTATTGAGTACTGGTTGAAATAATATATCGCGACATACTCTGTCAGAAGATCCACACTGCACCTCACACCCACGGTTATCTATTCGGAGCAACACTCTTCCAATAAGCCGTATCACACAGAAGAAGATGACTGCGCGACAGCTATCATCGCACATGAATACAAGGAAGCATAACAGGGGGGAGGAATGGGTGAGTACGGTTCTACAAGTCACCATCACACTCCTTATGCTCCTATCTGTGGTCACTGAAAAAAATTGGGAACAAAAACCAAGGGAGGGTGTCTTGTCAATACCATATGAGGCTGAACGTGCACCCCTGCCACCATGGGAGCAGAAGGAATTTGTCATGATTCAGACCAAAGGCACTTGGGCAGTTCTACACTGTCCATATGACGGAAGAGAAACTAAGGAGCTATGTGTGACTATGTGGATCCGTGCTAACAAAGGGATAAAAGTTGAAAACCAATGCAACAGTCAATTGAAAATTAAGGTGGATTATGAAGGGGGGCTGGTATTTGAATGCTATCAGTGGTTCAGAGGAAAGATTTATCGAAAACACAGTATACAGGTAATAGGAACAAATCCACTAGGGCAATTACACTCATTCACAAGAACAAATACTAAGGTAAAAAGACTAAGAAGGGAAACGAAGCAGCAATGTACAGACTGCATCATGCGAACTCAAACAGGCACACAGATCACAAACACCTTGCTGTACTTCTCCGTCAAGCCAGACTGTAATGCAACAAGTTTAGAGCCATGCTATCACAATGACACAGAGTTTTCAAGGTGTTTTCAGGGAAAAAATATTGTATGCTATGATCCTAAAGCTTTAGGGCCCCTTACGGGGACAGTTTATGTTTATGCGTACAAGGGAGGTAGGTATAGCAAAGCAGGAAATGAATCAGTTCAAGCAAAAGCATTCTTTCAGCACGCACAAAGGTCCAATGGGTATATAGCACATAACATAACACGATCTCAACTAACTGGTGTACAAATAACAGTCTGTTTTGATGTTTGCAAAGCCATAAGAATGGGGCAAGGCCCAAAGTCAGACATAGGGATCAAGTGTGGCTCGCTGGAATGGCAGCGAAAATATTCAAGCCAAGAAAGGTATTTATTTTTGAACTTAGGGGCCCCAGGGCAGTATTTTCATTACGTTAAAAGTAAAAGAGTGATCTACTGGTACACAAAAGATGGGAATGGGAAGGGTCCTAACAATATCACTATGACAACCCCCTCAGCAACCAAGAATTGTGCTTATGAGAATTGTGTTCCTCTGTGTTTGCATAAAAACTTGGCTCAAGAAGTCAGGGATGAATACTATACATTGGGTATAGGAATAGATGCTACTGGCAAAATCGTCTTGCCCTCGACTACTTGCTAGCAAAGGAAGGGGGGGTATGCGGAAAATTTAATTTGTCTAATTGTTGTATTCAGGTTGATGAAAGTGGTGAAATTGTTGCACAAATTACGCAGAGAATGATACAAACTGCACATGTCCCAGTCCAAACATGGACTGGAATATTAGATGACGGCGGTTTCCTTGGAGGAATATTTAGAAATTGGAAGCAAGCAATATTTTTTGCAACCTTTTGCCTAATAGGACTAATGATGCTACCTTGTCTGATGCCAATAATTCGATCCGCTATGCAGAGCATTGCAGAGGCAACTATACAGAAGCACTCCGCTATGCTGATGCAAGCCATGGATGAAGATGAACCCGAAACACCTGACCGTCCTGTGGGGATGAAGAAGGTGACTAGGAAGATCCCTCCGGAATTCTGCGCCAACTTAAAACAAAAGAAAGGAGGAGATGTGGAGATCCATTTTAGTCAGTAGACTAGCTAGCTTTAAGGCCTAGTGGAAATTTACTGACAGGCAGTGAGAAGTAAAAGACTCCGGGTACGAGTTGGCACAGAGATAAGAGAAGCATCTTAGGAATGCAGGAAATCTGATCTGGCATGGGCTTTCTACCATGTGGGCTTGGGTTGCATTTTGATAACGTCACTATACTGTGTCCAGCAAAGATGATGTAAGCGGTCAGACCACTTTGGCTGACCAATTGTATTGTAACGCGCCGTTTAAACTGACTAATGATGTTGTAACACGTCATTAACTGACCCTGCTTAGTTTTACGACAGGGATCAATAAATATCGCCCTTTGGAGACAAAGGGTCTCTTTTCTATCCAGATCATCGCCTCAGCTTCATCTCTTTCGCAGCCCGATGGTCTAAGAATTCGGCTTCGTAGGAAAGAGCCATCACAGGTTGAGGTGGGGCAGTCGTGGCCCTCCTCAGATTGGGGTGGGACAGTCGTGGTCCTCCTCACTTCTGTCGTAAGAGTCATTCTGCACAACCTTCTAAAAGGAGTTTTCATAGTGATGCTGAAATATCATCTTAGCTTTTAGGGTGTAAAGGACACCATAGTTGACCCTGATGGGCCTGAATGCTCCACAGACTGGTGCAAATGGGGGAGGGGGGGAGAAAATGGAGGCTGAACAACTGAACCTATTTCCTCTTCCCAGGGGGCGGACACAACCTTTCCTTCTTCTCTGCTTAGCTAGAAGTAACATTTAAATATCATTTCACATGGCAGAAAATTATCCCTGGCTGACAAGAAAAGTCTGCAGTGTTCCTTGCAGCTAGAGAACCAGTGGAAAGCACTTTGCCAAATGCATATTTTTTCACTTGGTGTACAAGAAAATGGGGGGGGGGAGAGAGAGAGAGAGAGAACTAACAATCCCATCATTGATACAGGTCCAAGGTCACAATAATTCAGAAATCCCCTCATCTTTCTCATGCTGTCATTACAAACCTTTGAATTATGAAGAACGTTACATCTGTCGAAAGGTAATATCTAGAAAGGCTTTCTAAATGGCCACATGGGGAGTTTAAAAGGATCTCAAGCTGACTATGGAATTGAGGGATCACATAAAAAATGCCCTTCTGATTTTTTTCTGAGAACATAAGAGGAGCCCCTGCTGGATCAGGCCACAGACCATCTAGTCCAGCATCCTGTCTCATACAGTGGCCCGCCAATTGCTTCTGGGCATTCTCAAGCAGAAGACAAAGGCAAAACCTTCACCTGAGGCCCTTCTGCATTTACCTTATTAGGCTGCCATGGACTAGGGTTGGTCAGTGCTGGGTAAAGGAGGACCATTCACACTTGCCGGGAGGGACTCTTCCCCAAAGTGTCCCTTACTGGCCAGAAATGTGAATGGTCCTGCCCTTGATCAGCGTGCACCTCCTCCTCGAATCCTGGAAGTCCCACCTCCTTGCGACCACGAGTGGCCATCGCCAGCCACATAACATGCTTTGTGATGCACCTCCAGGCCACTGCAGAGAGGTGGGATTGAACCTGGCAATGTGTTGGGACGGTGCACCCCAACACCATATGGATCGTTCCCTGGCCATCCTGCAGCTGCGCTGCCAGCCCGCAGAGACCTGCCTGATCGCGGCAGCAGATGGCAATCAACCAGGACTGGCAACACGGCTGCACCTGTGCAGACAACGCACTCCCTGCATGCAGCGAGCCAGAAGATGCGCGAAGGGTCGCACCCCCAAACACTGCCTGTAAGCCATGGGTAAAGGTTGGTAAAGGTGAGGAGCATGAAATCGGGCTCCACACCTAATCAACAGTTATTGCACCTCCAAATGAGGGTGGGCACACTTCAAGGCTATAGCAGCCTAGTGAACGTGCGTAAGCTCTTCACCAGAGCTGCACTGATTGCTGACTAGAGGCCTAAGTGCGAATTGGCCTCTGCTCTCCACTCCCTGCAAATGGCCTTTAGAGGCATCCTGCCTGTCCCTCCAACCTGGAGGCAGTACCTAGGCATTCATTCTAGTAGCCACTGCTACATCCATGCTCCATGGATTTGTCTCACTCTTTCTTAAAGCAATCCAGTGATTATCAATCTGGTGATCAGTCAGCACAGATGATGGAAATCTGGTAGTCTCTTTTGTGCCATTGTGGGGAAATGCCAACATTTTGAAAAATAGAATACTGCACTTCCCTGTGTTGTCTGGGAGCTCTCCAAGTCAGATGGGTTCAATCACATCATTATGGGGATCACAGATACAGAGGACAGGGCAGTCGAAGTTACAGTCAAGAAAAACAGCCACTAGTTCCAGCTAACAGCTCTGACTGGGTGAAGTGTCGAAGATGGGCCCACGCTAAAGTATGCACCTACGCATTGGTGTGAGTGACTTAAAAAAATAAAATAAAATGAATGCTTTTCACCCTAGCCACAGCCTTGCCTTCAAAAACCTGCATGGGAAGAACACCGACTCTTAACAATGCACTTCAGAAGATAAACACAAAACTCCAATTGGCCTTTAACCACTTTTTATTGCAAGCACTTTCCATGAAAACAGTATGGGAATGCATGCATTTTCTATATAATGAATGTGATTTTCAGTAGTTTCAATAATGAATGTGATCTCTTTGCCAAGAAGATTTCAGGTGTTGGGGCACCCACACTTTGTAACAGCCTTTCTTAAAATGAAAAGAAAAAAAATATGGAGTGGCACATCTGCTGCTAATAAACTGATTTCAAGCATGTCTTATTTACTTTCTATGTATGAATATTTGTCTAGTAATCTAACTAGATTGGATCTGCTGGATCAGTAACATAGAAAATAGCGGTGGTTCCAAGGTGTCTACTTCTTCAAAGCAATAGCTGTCACCTTACAATGCCTTCTAGACACTTGGTGGGCGATAACATTTGATTTCCTTGCTTTTTCACAGTATAAGCCTGAGGCACAAAGGCAAAATGAGTTGCTAAAATCTACGGAACAGATCAGTGGCACCAGGGCCTTTCCAGTTATTCAAGGTGTCATTATTTATACTCTCTCCTTCAGATCACAGTGCTTTTGAGCAGCTGGCTATCAGTCTGCAACCAAGTGATTAACTAAAACAGCACAGTTGTGAGGTCACTTCTGGAAATTCCTTGTGAGAATATAGGAGTGGACGTGAAGCCTGAAGGGACGACAGCTTTGGAATTAAACTTTCTGTGAAGAGAAGCTTAGCAGTGCAATCTTTTGCTCATTTTTCTCCAGGTAAGCCTTGCTGAATGCAATAGGACTTATTTTTGAGTCAATGCCTAGGCTGACTCCTGACAGCAAGAGGCAAGACAGAATCTAAATAAGATCCAACAACTGACTCTCGTTCTCCACGCCAGACACGATGGACCGTTCTGGGCTTACCTTCGGGTCTGCCATAGGTTGCTTCCAGAGGGCAGCCCAATATTGCCCCTCTGCTATTATTTATTTACATTTTTGTCCTGCCCTATACCCGAAGGTTTCCGAGTGGGCAACAACACCTAAAATCAAACATCATTTAATATCAGTACTCCTTTCTATCCCCTCAGTGCTGGACCCAGCACTGTCTTTGCAGGTTTTCGGTCATGTACAATTCAGGTAATTCCTGTTGAATTCCTGGATGTGCGTGTGACCACCTCCATGAATATGTGGGAGGTTGTTTGTACCTCCATGCCTGCATGTTGGATGGAGCTCCAGCTGCCCCTCCATTCAGAAAGTTAGGTCCATCACTAAAAAAGTGCTATCAGTATTCTTGTTTCTTGTCCTTTAGCCTGTTACCAACCATGTTCAGGACCTGTCCACTTATTCCATGACCAATGGGTTTATTCAGAAACCTCTAATGAGGGACTTTTGGCAGAGTCTGCCGTATTCTGCACCAGCATCAGGATGGCAGGTCCCTAGTTTGAAATAGAAACCAGAGTAAGGCTCAGTGCAGAAAGGGCCTCAAACTCTGCTCTCATGGAAGGCAACCTATGGAGCTTGGAATCATAGAATAGGCCAGAAACAGTCTCACTTCCATTCCCATCCTAAGATGGACTATCTTGTTGTGGTATGGCCACAGCCTGAGACACCTCTAATCTCCCTCAGAGGTACTTTGTTTCTCTGTGTTTGAACTTAGCCTCAGTTTCAGCAGGACCCAGTAGAAAATAAGAAAATAACACAGTCTAACCTGTGTTCTCCCCCCCCCCACACACAAAAGTAAGGCATCCTTTGCATGACTGCTTTGCTACAATCAGGGGATGAAAGGAGTATTTGTATTATTTGTTATGTGTATAAATTCAGCTGAATTTGGACATCTGAATTTGAATTGAATGTTGGAACATTCAAAGGCTGAATCAAATGCTTTGGACCATTCCTATGAAGCTTCATTACATTCATGAACCTGGGAGGTGGTAAAGCAGCTGTCCCAGTCTCATCTGCAATGGATCCAGAGTGGATTCAAAGTGGATTGAGAGTAGATTCAAAGTGGATTCAGGGCAGATTTGACGCTTTCAGAGTGGATACATAGGGGATATGTAGCAGATATGTATGGGATATGTATGGAATTCATATCTAACACTTCTATGAAATCGAATCCTACCACATTTTAAGGGGATCTATCCGAACTAATAAGAATTTTCTTGAATTCAATACAAATTATCACTTTTTTTGTTGGTTGCCATTTATTTCTCATCCTATACCCCAGGTTTGCAGGACAGTTTACAACATGTAGGCTGTGGTCAGATCTTCACTTTAAACCTTCAGTCCATCTTGAGATCTGCCCGTTCACACCTTTTCATTTCTATCTGTTTTATTTGTGGGCTTTAGTCCAAATGGAGGATGGAAAATCCACAAATAAAATGGGCAGAAATGAAAAGGTGTGAGCAGTCAGACCTGAAGATGGACTGAAGGTTTTAAAGTGAAGGTTGAAATGAAGGTGAAGGTTGAAATGAAGGTGTGTTCATGGCCTTAAAAAACAATTAGCTTTTTAAAAAAGAATTTCACTACTATGCCAAGAATTGCACACTGGTTTAGGCTAATCTCAGTCATTCTGGAGACATTTTTCCACCCAATAAAAAGTGAGACATGCCTTTATTTGGCTGTATGAGCAACCCCTGCTATGAAGTGGGCAAAATCAGGGCTGTTAAGCCCATATAGAAATACTGAGTTTATGCTGGAAATCATGAAGTTCTTTTTCATAATGCAAGTGTTATAGATTTGTCAACAAAACATTATGCCAGAATAATTATTTTCAGCTGACATTATGCCCCAGTATCAGAAACTAGTGAATACATTACTTCTTTTTCATTTCCAGTTGCCTGCATAGATCTTTTCTATGGTTTACAGCAAACACATATTTCTTTGTTCTAGTACAAGGATTTCTATCTCAGGTATGTTTTGTTACATCTACATTACCATTTCCTCAGGCTATTACTTGAGCTAATTAAATAAGGTCTTTGGGGATTGGCAGAACCAGAACCTCACAATATTTTGCTTTTCAACTGTTTTCTGCTGGGCATATCTGTTAAATATGTGGAGTTTTATAACTTTTTATTAATATTGTCCCTGCTTGAGAACATCAATTGATAATAAAACTTTAATTAAATCACACAAATAAATACATGAAATGTTGCAGTTTGTCATTTAACAAATAAATGTTATGATATTATAAGGGCACGTCTTCACAGGTCAGGCTTTTGTGCTGACCAGGCCTTCCCTATGGGCCTCTCTAGGCTTCAGGAAGGCTCAGAAAGGGGGTTGATTAGTTCTGCTGTTGTCCCCAAGGCTGCCATTCTGAAGTCTTCATACCTTCTATGGCTCCTCACCTTCACACGGGAAAGGCTTTGATGAAAAGATAGCCATTAACTAATTGCCTAAATTACCGTAATTGGTCTAGTGATTAAGGAGCTGGACTCTTGTCTGGGAATCCACGTTTGATTCCCCCTCCTCCATGAAACCAGCTTGGTGACCTTGGGCTAGTCACAGCTCTTCTGAGCTCTCATAGCCCCACCTACCTCACAGGATGTCTGTTGTGGGAAGAATAGAAAGCTTTGTCAGCCACTTTGAGTCCCCTTAAATGGATGAGAAAAATGGGGTAGAAAAGCCAACTCTTCTTCCAAAAGTTGCAACTGTAGGTTCCTCATGGATATTAGAGAGGGTGGCATGATTCAACAAAGTAGGTGCTACCACAGAAAAGGCCCAACTGTTGGCCATCTTTAGATGTATTCTTTATTTTTTGGAACTCACAGCAGGATCTCTCCAGATAATCTCAGGAGTTAAGACTCTTCCAGGTTTATAACAATTGTATGACTTACTAGATGTGTTAAGACAAATGGTGTATTTTGATAGTCCTATTGTACAGACTGCTAGGGCTGTGCACAAATGCAATTTTTGGGATTTGATTTGATTTGAATCAAATATCCAAAAATTCAAATTGATTCAAATGTTTAAAACTCAAATGTATTCACATTCAAATCTATTTGTGCGAATTTTCCATCTGTATTTGCAAATACGAATGTCGACAACATTTGTATGTGCCCGTACAGATCCTGTATGCATCCCATTTTCGTCCTGCATGGATCTGAACAAATGCAAATGTACACATTGTGTACATATCCATATACATACGAATGTTGAATAATTTGTACGAATATTTCAAAAATTCAAAATTCATTTGAATGATTAAATTCAAATTTATAGACATTTGAATCGAATTTGAATGTCGAAATTTGAACAAATTCAATCAAATTGTGAATGTTTTGAATATTCGTGCACATCCCTACTGACTGCAATAAAGCCTTTAGTTTACTTGTAGACTTGATTAATTGGATCTGCAATAGATCTGAGGCCTTTTCTCACAAGGCCGTCTTGAACGCGTGGAGAACACGCAGAGATGGAGCATTCGCATTGCTGGGGCTGCAGTTCCATCCCAGCCCGTCTCCGCGTGTTCTCCGTGCGTTCAAGATGTAGAGCAGTTAATTCTGCTCTACACCCGTCTTTCCACATTCGAAGTATCCCCGGTTGTCCAGGGAGGGAAACGTTCGCACACGCTTCCCTCCCTGACAGCCACAGGCATGTACCCCACCACCACCATGATTGGCTGAAAATCAGACAAACAGGTGGTGGGGGTGCGGAAATCACTTACCTTGCCGGCTCTGGGGTTGCCCTCTGCCATGGTCTGCACAGGCGCACCAACTCTGGTAAACGGGACCCACAGGGCTGTCAGGCTGAAAAAGCCCATATAAGGAAAAATGTAGTGATGTGTGCAGAACAGGTAACTAAGGGTCAAGAATCACCAGACTGTCACCAGTTGCTGAAGGCTGAATGAAGTAAGGATTACAACACAGGGATTGTGCAAGAATTGAGTAAGATTGTGTAACAATTGTGAAATACCAGGATGTGAGTCACCAACTCAGATAGTGGAAAGGTATAAAGGTAGTCACACACGGCTGGGTGTTACCCTTGCCTAGCTGATCGAGACTGAAGAGGGAGAGAGATGCTAAGATGTAACCGCTACGAAAAATAAACAAACCTCTTTGGAGAATTTACGACTCTGTCCGTTTGCTGGAAACTGTGGGCTGGAGAAAGGAGGGGTGAAAGGTGCTGAAACGGACAGCTCCAAAGGAATCTGACAGCCAAGCTGAGAGACACAGAGACATGGATTTTCCCTAGCACGAAGAGGCGCAACTCTGCGAATGATGTATTACCAACGGGGGGTACCTGACACCCCACTACCCCCTAACAAGGGCCCCATCTACCGGGGGCACACGCGCCTACACGATGGCAACCCCGGGCCGGCAAGGTAAACGAATGCCATAGGGTGGGTGGGTGAGGTGGCTCGCTCCTGGCTGCTGCAGTCCGATAGGGACTGCAGGAGTCGGGGAGACACCCAGATCGGCTTCCCCTCATCCCTTTCCGTGGTGGATATAACATAACACATTAACCCAACTCTTAACAACATAGGCAAATCCCCCTCCATCCTTTATCCGTCACAAGTCACAGGTAAATATGTCCATAATTTCAATAATCCTTCTTTCATCTCCATCGGTAGGGTGTCATTAATAAACGCTGTATGTAATTTGCTCCAGGCATTTTGTAAATCTAGACGAAGACATTCACCAGAGTAGAAAAGCCACTGGTATCTAAGTGCATCAAATTTGCACATGCCAAGAATGTTACTGTACCACCTCTCACAAGACCATTTCCTTTTGTCTTTCCATCCCCCAAATAAAGCCACCCATAACATTCTAGCAACTTTTTATTTATATGGTACCAATGCTGGATGATCTATGTAAACTTGCAAAATACACAGTCCAGGATGGGGACTTAGGTTAATTCCAAAAAGATTTTGCATTTTCAATGTTACTCCATCCCAAAATTTTGCAACTTCTTTGCATGTCCACCACATGTGGAAATACATTCCCCTGTTGGCACTGAGGACAAAAAAGATGGAATCAATGGATCATTTGCGGCAGTAGCACAGCAGTAGGGAAAGTATGATTAATCAGCAGGATTTCACTTTGCACTTTCTCTCTCATGCTACAAGGATGTGCTGGAGAATCGATCGTCCAGTCTAGATGACAGTATAGGGCTCTGCAGAGGCTTCCCGCTCCCTGTGCAGCTTTCCCTTATCCTCTTGGAATCACAGGAAGCAGCTGTTTAGGAACTTCAAAATATTAAGGGTATCTGGAGGCACCTTACATTTCCAAAGTAGACTGCATCCAGGCGGTGCTTACTTATTTTGCTATGTTTGGATATTCCAGCTTTATTTTGGAGTATCCAAATACAGTAGAATATGTAAGCAACATCTGGATGCCGGACAATCATTTTCTTCATACTTTTTATTATTATTTTTAAAGCAAATACAGTTCCACCACTCTCTGGGGCCATCCCAACACAACACAGAAGTCATATCTGCCAGTTCAGTCCAGAAAGGATGCAGCAGAAGAAAACAAATTCATATCTCTGTCCCACTGTTAGGAAGAGGCTGCTGAAAACAGTTCTGGACAGATTGATTTCCTGGATGCAGAGATGAAAAGCAGACAGCACACACACACACATGCTCAACTTTCCAAGCGATGCCATTAGCAAATGAATAGAAATGAAGTGTAGGTTAGATAAATGCTGTATTACATATTTGTAGCCCCCCTGTTTAATATACGCTAAGTTGCAACCATTGTATAGAATTCAATCAGGCATCAGTGACTTACAAGTGAATTTGGTAGTCTGATGGTATTCTCTTTCATATTCATGAAGGCTGAATGCAGCATTCTTGGTCCTTGGAGCTTTTCCATCCATTGGTCTTAATTGTTAGCTGCATCAGCCTCTAAGGCTGATGTAGTCTAACTCAGCTCTGACACTACTACAAATGCGAGTTCCTCCATTATGCCAATTGAAACATGTGGGTTTTAGAAAAATAGCCAGGCCATTAACAATATAATCAGGTACAAAGCATAACACTTATTGAGCATGCCCAATGCTAGGGAATTAAACCTGAATCTCCTTGGGCAATTCTATATGAATGGAAGCTATTCTGTTCTGATGTATGCAAATATAGCTACAGAATGACGGGAAAAGCAAGAGGAACATTACGTTACCCAGCAGATTGATGTTGTTGATTCTACATACACTGAATCAGGAATCAGCTTTACTGCATATATTTAAGATTACTTTGGAGTAAGCATAGATAAGACTGAGCATCATTCAGATCCTCAAAATGTAATCTTGAAATGCTTAAACTTGTGGTTAGGACCCTATCCAGATTTGCACACATAATACACTTTTATGTTGCCATGACTGATGCGCCTGCCACAGTCTTACTAGGGATGGTGAATCAGGATGCAGGGCTGGTACACTCATAAAAGTGAGCTAGGCAGCATCAAGCCACCCAATAACTCAAATCTTAAGTCTAATTTGCTGTCTGTTTCAGTATGGGACTTGGTTACTGTGTACATATTCCATTATACTAAGTGAGCTCAGTTTTCAGGTTGGATAGCACAGGACTGCAGTCTGAAGGCCTGCATCCACACACAAAAGAAGCTTAATGGTAGTAGCATGTGGGTGCTAGGGGCTGCGTTCACACCTACATTTTAATCCAGCTTCAGCCCACATTCAGAGTGAAGAACATGGCAGCAAAGTGGCTCTTGTCATGTTATGCAACTCAAAGGTGGGTTTTCTGAGCTAGATAAAACCAAAAACAAACAACTTGTCACTTGGCCAGTGTGTCATCTCACTCTGAAAGTGGGCTGAAACTGGATTAAAATGAAGATGTAGTCCTCATCTCAGTTCAAATTCAGATTAAAGACCAGAGATTGAACTTCAGGAGTGCATTTTCTGGCCTTTAATGTAGATTTAGGCACTAGTATGTGACTGCTACCATCTCTAAGCTACTTTTGAGCCACTTTTTTTTAAGATGTGTAGATGAAACCCCAGTGACTTACCTGCCATGAGCACTATCCATTCTGCCCCACTTCCTTTTAGCTGCTTTCTTGCCCACCTCGCACCCACAATGGACTCCAGTCTTTCAAAAGAACTGCTCACAAGTGGTTGGCTGTGATTAGCAGGCTGGAGCAAGACATGTTGATTTTCTGCAGAGCTGCAGACAAAGTACATCTGATGACAACTGGAGTACAAGTTAACTGTTGTAGCCTTCTTGAGCAGGTGATCACACCTATCATATGGTGATGATGGCAAAGAGCCTATAAACAACAATTCTGACCTAAAAACACTGAGTAGTGGTTGCAAATGTTTCAAAATAGCAGTTTGAACATCACTAGTTGATGTGTGGCCGTGATCACACCTATAGCTGAAGAGGTCCCCAGACTGTCTTCTAGGCTGCATCCCCAAGCGACTTATTTGCCTCTCTAGTTTTCCTCTACTGTCCCTCTATTCCAGCGGACTTTAAAAGTGCAGTTCAATTCCAGAATAAGCGTCCCCATGAGGTTTGGTAAAACACATTTTAAACGCACCTACCGTCCCCAAGGAAGCATGTTTTGTTTGCTCGTGTCTTTTTCTACCTGTCCCCTCTCTGCTTGATAGGGTGCTGGGGAGACAACCCCCGACAGGTCCAAAAGAAAAATAGCCATATTTACAAGTTCTCTGTTCATCTCCCCTGCCTGCAAAACCCACCAGAGCCATTTATCACTTTGGGATCCAGAGCTTGCTTCTAAAGATAGTGATTTTAATCACTGTAAAAATCCACCCCAGCAGCCCTTACACTGTAGCAATCCACTCACTTCACACCTGATAACAATGTTGCAATTCTCTGCAATTCTGGTTCTTTAAAAGTTCTGACCTTTAGAAAGGGAAAGGAAGGGAAGGTGCTGCTGTACTGGGAGATGGGCGAATGTTTAAGACTGTGTGTACAGGTGGGCAGCAGAAGCAGAGCTAGGGTGCTTTTTTCGGAGATCTTGGCCGCCAATCCCCGCCCCTTTTGCCACGGAGTGTCTCCATGCACAATGTTGCTCAGAATACCTGCAGCTTCCAAAAGGTGCTCTGGTAGTCTTCTTTAAAGGGCAGTCTTTTTACTGCACATTTTCCTCCTTTTGTGCCACTGGAAACTCGGAGAAAAGCCGGGCATGGGGGTGCTCAGAGGCAAAAGAACCTTTTTAACAGACTTTTTATTGCTTGGGGATGGGGCCCTAGTCACATAGCTCACAATGCCCCCCCTGTTCATCTTATAAGTGGACTGTTCCTCCTCAATTCAACTTATTCAGAGTCCACTTTTGCCAGTCTGTTTTCACTTCTCTGGTATGAGCAGGGAAGCAGACTAGAGGGGGCTGAACCACATTGTATGGGTGGATCCAGCCTTCCCTCCTGCCCAATGCCTGGCTGTAGGTGGCACAAACAGGGTTTTTTCTGCACACCTCTCCCTTTGTTGCATCCGTTTGCACTTGGGCTGAACTCCCAGCAGGTTCATATTTGCAAGGGGGGAGGGGCTTGGCAGAAAGGTGAGATCACAGTCCTAGTTTCTACTTTGCTTCCCAAGCAGTTACTACTTTGCTCACCATCATTCCTAGGATTGTCCCTTCATCCTGTCCCCCCATTCCCCTTTGTCCCAATTGCACACTGGGGGCCTGTCCATCATTTTTTAAAAAAATATAAATTAATTTTGTGCTAGACTGATAAAGCAATAGATCAACAGATATATGGCGGGATAGAAATATAAACATTAAATTAAAAATTAAAAAAAAATTCCCTAGTGGTTTTGCAGAAAAGATGGAATGATTATTTTTTAAGCCAGAAAAGTGCTGTTGGGAGAGGGAGAAAAGAGTATAAATTAGGGATGTGCATGAATTTTATTTTTTATTTTTTGTATTCAGTTAATAATGAATCGAATGCAAGAAAATTCATATTCATTTGAACAGATCCCCTTTGAATGTAATAGGATCCGTATGCAATACAAAGGGGACTTTTTTTGTTGGGAATCTCACTCAGGAAAAAGTCACAAGTCTAATAAGTTCTTATCCTCTCTCGCTGACAATTTCATGTACCAAAAGGTGGTGGAGGAAACAAGAGGATTGGCTATCCTTGATCTAATTCTTACCAACAGAGAGGAAATGGTTGAAGATATCAGAGTTTCTGGGGCATTAGGAGGCAGCGATCATGTTATCCTTGAATTCTGGATAATAAGGGAAGGAAAGCATGAGAGGACTCAGACTTCAAAGTTGGACTTCAGAAGGGCGGATTTTGATGGACTCCGGAGGAGGTTAGGAGGGATCAAATGGTTAAATGTACTAAAGGATAGAAATGTCCAAGAAGGATGGAATATTTTGAGAAATGCAATATTAGAAGCGCAATCATTAACAATTCCTCAAAGAAGGAAGAATGGAAAACATCTAAAGAGACCAGGGTGGATAAACCTAGAACTTAAAAACTTGATAAAAAAGAAAAAAGAAATGTTTAAGAAATGGAAGGAGGGATACATATCTAAGGAGGAATATAATGAAATCAGTACAATCTGCAGGGCAAGTATCAGAAAAGCTAAAGCCAAAAATGAACTGAGGCTTGCAAGAGAGACTAAAAACAATAAAAAAGGGTTTTTGGGATATGTCAACAGCAAAAGAAAAGTCAAAGAGGTTTTGGGAAGTCTACAGGGAGAGAATGGAGAAGTGATCGAAAGTGATCTTGAGAAGGCAGAGATTCTGAACTCCTATTTTGCATCTGTTTTTTCCAAGAGGGATAATGTACATGCAACAGTCCTTCACTGTACTGATGAAGGACTAGGAGAATCAAGACACAAAATCAACACTGAGAGAGTAAGGGAATGCTTAGCTAACTTAAATGAATTTAAGTCCCCGGGTCCAGATGGATTACATCCTAGGGTACTGAAGGAATTAGCAGAGGTAATTGCTGAACCACTTGCTGTAATCTTTGAGAAGTCATGGAGAACAGGAGAAGTCCCAGACGATTGGAGAAGGGCAAACGTTGTTCCTATCTTCAAAAAAGGGAAGAAGGTAGACCCAGGGAACTACAGGCCTGTTAGCCTGACTTCAATACCAGGAAAGATTCTCGAACAAATTATTAAACAACACATATGTCAGCATTTGGATAGGAATTCAATAATTAACAGTAGTCAACATGGGTTTGTATCAAACAAGTCGTGTCAGACTAACTTGATTTCATTTTATGACAAAATCACTGAATGGGTTGATCAAGGAAATACAGTAGACATAGTATTTCTTGATTTCAGCAAAGCATTTGACAAAGTATCTCATGCGATCCTCATTAAAAAATTGATCAAATATGGGTTTGACAAGGCAACTATAAGGTGGGTTCAAAACTGGCTTAGTAATCGTACTCAAAGAGTGGCTTTAACTGGCTGCACATCCAAATGGAAGGAAGTGTCAAGTGGAGTACCACAAGGTTCTATCCTGGGACCAGTTTTGTTTAATATTTTTATAAACGATCTGGATGAGGGAGTTGAAGGGAAACTGATCAAATTTGCTGATGACAGAAAGCTAGGGGGGATTGCAAACACCAGAGAAGAGAGAGAGGATTCAAAAAGATTTAGAGAAACTCGAACAATGGGCTGCAACTAATAAAATGGTATTTAACAAAGAAAAATGCAAGGTTCTGCACCTGGGCAAGAAAAATGAAAAAAGCACATATACAATGGGAGGAATTCGGCTGAGCAGCAGCACATGTGAAAAAGACTTGGGTGTCCTGGTAGATCATCAACTGAACATGAGTCAACAGTGCGAGGCAGCTGCAAAAAAGGCAAACGCAATCCTGGGGTGTATTAGGAGAAGCATAGAGTCCAGATCACGTGAAGTTATTATCCCCCTCTACTCTACCTTGGTCAGACCTCATCTGGAGTACTGTGTCCAGTTCTGGTCACCCCAGTTTAAAAGAGACACTGACAAGCTGGAGCAGGTTCAAAGGAGAGCTACCAAGATGGTGAACGGTCTGCAAACCATGTCCTATGAGGAACGGCTCAAGGAACTAGGAATGTTTAGTCTATCAAAAAGAAGACTGAGAGGAGACATGATAGCTGTCTACAAATACCTCAAGGGTTGTCACAGGGCAGAGGGATCAGCCCTGTTCTCACTCTCTCAAGGAAGGACTAGAAACAATGGGGTGAAACTGCAGGGGAAAAGATTTAGTTTAGATGTTAGGAAAAAATTTCTCACAGTAAGAGTGATCAACCAGTGGAACAGGCTGCCACGGGAGGTGGTTGGTTCCCCTTCGATGGAGGTCTTCAAGCAGAGACTGGACGGCCATCTGTCTGAGATGGTTTAGGAGATCCTGCCTTGAGCAGGGGGTTGGACTCGATGACCCAGGAGGTCCCCTCCAACTCTACCATTCTATGATTCTATGATTTTACTGAATTGCAAAACTGCTTCAGTAGCTTTAGGGCAAATGTCAGAGTACAGCCTCTCATTTTTCTACGTGAATGGCTCAGGAGGTGTAGGTGCTTACTGGTTTACCATCAGCGCCCCAGAACTCCAAACACACCCTGTTGCCACTGTTGATTGACAGTTCTAATTCACCTCTCTGAACCTTCTTTTGCTAGGAGGCATCTCTGACTGGTTCTGTCACCTCATGAAAATTGGGGATACCTTATAAAAAAGCAGGCAGCCATTGTTCACTGTATTGTTCAAGATACAGGATATATCACTATGCGGTTCTATTCTTGGTGTTAAACTTTTCTTGCAAACCACTTCAAGGGCAACTTCCCATTTAAGGAATAAAATGGAATAGACATCGAGATTTATATCAGGATTTGCATCGATATGTAAAGCATGTTAAAAGGAAGCAAAGAGCATCTGGCAATCAGATTCAACCCTGATTTTCTGTCCCCACTCCTAAACACTTAAAACGCTTCCAAAAACAGATTGGGGAAAGCGATTCTTTCCTCTCCTCTCCCCATTGCCCAGGGCACATGTCAGCAGTGGCAACTCAAGCCCCGTTTGCCCGCTCACCTCCGCACCCACCATCCCCAGCAGGGGTTCCCTCCAAAAAAAATACCCTGGCTCTGCTGCCACTGCCACCGGCACACACAGCCTTAAACATTCACACATCTCCCAGAACCTGCAGCAGGTTTCCTTCCTTTCCCTTTCTAAAGGTCAGAACTTTTAAAGAGCCAGAATTGCGCAGAATTGCAACATTGTTATCAGGTGTGAAGTGGATGGATTGCTACATTGAAACCACTGCTGAAAGGGCTGACCTGCAGGGTGAAACCCCAATCCATTTCATGACGTATTTGCCCAAATACTGCTCTAGTGTTCCCACTACAGTAAGGATGAAGCATTTTAAAAGCCAAACTCAGAAAAAACACCTGAAAAATCGGGTGTTTATTTATTCCGTTTTAAAGCCAAATAATCCTCAGAATACCCCTGAAACTGATTGCCAATGGGGACGACGAGGATCCAAACCATTTTACTTGATTGGGGGTGGGAACGGCGAGGATCCAAACAATTTTTAAACAGTTTTTAAACAGTTTTAAGTGATAATGGGAACGCAGCCCAAGATTTGTTAATGGGAACTAGTATATAAATGTTTTAAATAGTAAGAATGAAAAACAACAGCAGAAGGAATTTTAGCAGGTGTTTTCTACATGACAAGCTACACCTGCTGAAATTCTCATTTCTATGCAACCATTACAGGAGCAGCAATCTCTGTATTATGGAATGTGGTGGGTGGTGCACCGTAATACTGTGTTCTTGTTAGCTTAACTTTTTAATTTCATATTTTACTGTTTCATGAATACAGTTAATTCTATTTTTTAGGTATCACTTTTCTAACCTGTAAACTGTTTCATGAATAACAGTGGTAACTATAAATAATTGTTTCTCCGCCTGCACTGTAATTTAGTCTTGCATTTGAACAAAGGAGAAAAAAGGCCATGGAGAGAGAATTAAAATTACATCCTGTACTGTACCCTATAATGGATGCTAATACAATATATTATAGAACCCTATGCACAGGTGTTTGTGAAAGGTCACAGGAGAACCCTAGCTAGGGCTGGGAAATTGAGAGTCAGGGTTAACTGGCAGGAAAAAGAACAAGTGTTGGGCTGGAACACAGAAGGAGTGACCAAACATGGGGACAGGTAGCAAGACTAAGACATAATGCAGTGGACCTCTTGTGTTTGTTTGTTTCATTTTTATGCCGCCCTGCACCCAAAGGCCTTTGAACTGGTTACAGCAACCAAACAGAATATAAAATGGGCATGCTAAAAATGATAACAGTACCTGAAAGTGGAGCGGGGAAGTTGTTTCCTTATTGCCCCCCTGTAAAAGGGAGAACAGTGCACCCTCTGCGTCCCCCCCCCCTCTCCATGATCTGGGCAGGAAAAGGCTTTATTCCACTTCTCGTTTTACTTCCGAAGTGGAATAAAGCCTTTTCAGAGGCTCGCTAAAATGGGAGCAGCGCTTTCGCTGCTCTATCATTCTAATGGGGTCTGACTGAGATTCCACCCTCCCTCCTTCCCTCCCTCCTCCAGCCTGAGCCCTCCTCCTGTCTGTCTGTCTGTCTGTCTGTCACACACACACACACACACACACACACACACAAAGAGAGACAGGGTGAAATCCCAGTCAGACTCGTTAAAATGATTAAGAGCAGCACGTTCAGAGGCTCGCTAAAATGAGAGCAGCACTTTTACTGCTCTTAATCATTTTAAAGGGGTTCCACCCTCTGTGTGAGTGTGTGTGTGAGAGAGAGAGAGAGAAGGAGGGCTGGTGCTGGAGGAGGGAGGGAGAGAGAGGTGGGCTGAGGAGAGAAGGGTGGACCGCTCCCCATGCTGGAGCTCAGTGCAGCTTGCTTCGGACGCCTCCATCTGCGCCAATCCCCTAACCCGGCTTGCATTGCCAGGCACTACATGTGGATGCCCCAAACGTACGCCTGGCCCCACGCCCGGCCCCCGCGTGCCAATACAGCACCCAAGCGGTGCTAACTGGCCACCATGGGGACGCGGCCATTGTGTTCCGAACTGTTACTTGTGATCAGAAAACGAAACTGTGAAGTGCTCCGAGAGGGGACGGAAAAAGGCTTCAGGATTCCTGGCACTTTAAAAATCTGGCTAGGGACTGTATTGCAAGGAGATATCCCACCCATTTCATGACGGATCTGCCCCAATCTGCTGTAGCATTCCCAAAGGAATAAAGATAAAGTGTTTTAACTGCAAAAATGGGGGGAAATGCCTGAAAAACCAGGTGTATTATTTATTCCATTTTAGAGCCAAATACTCCTCAAAAAAACCCTGAAACGGATTGTTAATGGGGACAAAGAGGATCCAAACCGTTTCTAAACTGCTTTAAAATGCCAGTGGGAACTGGGCCTAAGAGTACTTTATATTTCTGGATTTTAAACTGTACATATTGTTTTTTGAGCTCCTCTGGAGATAAGCATTAGTGTTATGTTTCAGCAATAAATGAGCAAAATCTATCCTAGTGAGCCAGAGATACCTGAATAAATTGCCTCTCCAAGGGCCAATCAACATAAACAAATTTTGCTGATGTTGCTGCTTCTCTCCTACTTTTTGAACACATGATACACAATCTGGAAAAATCCTGGCACTTCAATCCATTTTTCCCCTCTTGCATAAATTTGTTTAAAGTGATGTGTTTGTGATATTGACTTACACTGAGCCAACCACAAGAAAGTATTTCTTTTGATGGGAGAAACTTCAAGTCTGTTCACACTTACCTTATAATAAGCATTGACTTGCTCGCTGGTAACGCCCATGTGCACACCGCCACGACTGCCATTCCAGAGTTTGCTGACCCTTCCCCTGAGCAACTGCTGAGAAGCTGTCTCCTGGACATCAACATCACACTCTCTTCTGGATGTGGTATGGTGAGTGGGTGAGGTGGCACCATGGTGTTGTGCTGGATGTTACCTCAGTTGTTGCTATGGAAATACACCCTTCCCTGCCCTGGTCATTCACACGTCAAATGCTACTAGTCCATTATGGGGCTTTACCAGCACTTGAAATGCAAATTGCTACCACCGCATTGCACCGCAACTGTTTCCCATAAACGTGTTGATTGCACAGGAGAATGAGGTCAAGCACACACATGCACACAGCCTTCACTCTTTTGTACTCCACCAATCCAGGAAGGAGAACATTAGGATTTTTTCTTTCCCCTCTTTTCCCATTTAGTAGGAAGATCCACAAGCTTGCAAAAGCTCTGTGAAAAAATACAGTAAGCTTTGTCTTGCTCCGGTTCAGTTATCAAATAATTTGTGGAAAGCTGCTTGGCAAGTTGCCTAAAATTGTATCTAACTTCTTGCTTACAGTAGTCTCTGGCCTTTTCTGCACTCACCTGTCAAGCTCACTGGTCTGGACCAAAGAAAGGCATGATCTGGAACAGAGCTACCTGCAACATGGTACTGGTGAAGATCCAGACCCTCCTGGCCTTGAGGTCCGTGTGAGACTCAAGGTAGAACTCAGAGGTTGGAACCTCTGAGGAACGCAAGTGTGCCACTCAAATGCATCTCCACTAGTTTCAAACGTGGGGTGTATGCCTTCTCATCTACCCCGTTCTGGACCAGGGCCTGCTGGTCCACCAGTAAACACGTTTAAATGATTCTACCAGTGATCCTAATCATGCTCCATCTAATGCAGACAAAGCATATCAGATGGAGGTGGGGCCTCACAGATCATTCAGACTGATAAGACCTGGAAGCTGACTATTGGGGCTCCTGCAAAAAGGACCCTGGATTGCTGGGATGTCATGAGGTCTTTTCGCACGAGCGGGTTTTGATCACGTGGAGAATGCCTGGGGACACTGCATTCGCACGACAGAGGCGGCCGGATCCGTTCCAGACCGTCCCGAGCATCCCCACTCGCTCTCCATGCGTTCTGTTTTCAGTGCATCCTCAGCTGTTCCAGAGGGAGAGCGTTCGCACGCTCTCCCTCTGTGACAGCTGTACCCCTCCTCCAGCCTCCTCCAATTGCCTGCCTTGCAGCCAGAGGTGGGGAGGCCAGTCGGGCCCCTTCCCTGGGGTCCTGCCGCCTGCATCGGCCAAAATCAGCCTGCTGCATGTGGCAGGGCACCCACCCAGCACCCCCCAACCCACCCCAGGGTCGCAAGTGCATGTGAACGGTGCTTACCTTCTGCTAACAGCCCGATTCTGGCTAGAATAGGCCGGGGACGTTCTGAGCATGCTCGCGGGCAGCCCCTCATTGGCCAGGCACCCACGTTCTGCTGGGCGGATGGTTCTGTCCGAAAACGTCCAAGCCCATCCCAGGGCGGCCTAATCGCGTTTCCAGGTGTAGAGCACAAAATTGTGCTCTGCACCCATCCCCGGCCGTCCTACAGCTGTCTGGCAGGGAGAGCATTTACACTCTGCCTGCTGGACAACTGTGGGCCCCGCCCTGCAGCCATTGGGTCCTTTCGGGCCCTCTGGTCTACAGCCCCTTTCGGGGGAGGGGCAAGACCAGGATGTCCCGACCTTGGGTCCTGTGGGCTTTAGCCAACCCAACTGAGTCGGCTGGAGCCCGCAGGGACCCCCTGACCCCCGCCCCCCGCACACAGGGGCCTGTGCCACCTGCCAGCCCTGTGTGCAATCACTTACCTTTTCAGACTCTCTGGTCCAATGTTGACCAGGGCAATCTGCTGCTCTGTGCACAGGTGTGCACAATGGTAGACCACCACCACATGAGGAAAATCACATTTTACCAACCATGGCCTTTCTGCATTCAGCCTTATTCTGGATTATATCCAGGAATAGGGACCTGCCATCCACATGCTAGGACAGACTGTGATAGGCCCTGAATGGGGTTTGCCATGGTCTGCACCAGCATGCAGATGACATATCCCTATTCTGGAATATAATCTGGAATAAGGCCTAGTGCAGAAAGGGCCTGTGTTAAAGCAAAAACATAGGCACTTTCCACACTGGGCCTTATTCCAAGGCCTGCCATAGTCAGCCTTAGTATGGAGTTGGAAGGCCCTTTTTCTGATATGTATCCTGTAATAAGGTCTAATGAGGAAAGAGTCACAGTGTAGAAAGTCTTGATATGTGAATAATAATTGTATTATCTCTATGTGAGGGAAGTGATTTTCTGCTGAAGTAATTTGACTGGCCTAGGATATTATGCAGCAAAGACCACTTTCTTTCTCCTCATAAAAGTTTATAATATCCAAGGACAGCCACAGTGAACATAAAATGCCATTTTTTGCCTTCTTTGGTAGTTCAAGTAATGGCAACAATAAATTGAATAACATTTTGCTGCCCTGTCCAGAGATCCCAAATTAGCTGTCTGAGGTAGCCACCACAGTATGCCTAACTGTTCGGCTGGCAAACACAAAGGTGTCAAGTGCCAACAGAAACAGAGCCAGGATGAGGCCACTGGGAAACACAAGTAAGACATCAGCTTAGCTAAGGAAATCTAGTTATCTAATACCACAGATGTGTGGGTTGAGTAAAGAATGAAAAGAGGAGAAAAGAGTATAAAATTATAGTCATCCCTTGTACAACACAGCCACGTACAGCTCAGTTTTGTTCCTATGGGTCACTAAAAAGCAACCTCCCTTGCTTAATGTGATTCTAGAAACATGGGACTTGTTCGCACTGACATCAGAAGGATGGTATAATAATACCATTCCAGTGAGGTTAAGATCAGGCATGGTGGAAGGCATCCACACTTCAAATGCTGGTGCACTCCCCAACAAGGCCATCAACACTTGATATGTGGGTGGATTGGCCTGGCTAGATCACTATGGTAAAAACTGCATTGGGATTGCCACACATATCTGGCAAAAGGCAAGACCCCACATTCCTCTCATACTGTCTGGAAGCAGCCTAAATTGGGAAGCTCCTCCCACCATATCCAGCTCGGTAGGGTTGACAGGAGTCCAATGCATCATTGTAATGTCAGCAAGAGAAAAGCAAGAGATAAGTACACAAAACAGGGCCTTCTCGGTAACTGCTCTCTAGTTTCAAGATGGTCTCCCTTTACCAATACGGGCAGCAGCACCCCTTGTCGCCTTTTGGGCAACTCTGAACATTTATTTCTTTCAAAAGGTCTTTATCTGCTCATCACTTTTGCTGCTTTATCTGTGACTGTAGTGCTTTGAGTTCACTGCAGCTCTTATAGAGGAGGAGGAAGAGTTGGCTTTTATACCCTGCTTTTCTCAGCCTTAAGTGCACTGAAAGCAGCTGACACACCTTCTGTTCTTCTTCCCACAACAGACACCTGTGAGGTAGGTGTGGCTGTGAGAGCTCAGAAAGGGAGCAGTGACTAGCCCAGCTGGCTTCATGAAGGAGTGCAAAATCAAACTGGGAGACTACAAGAAGTGGGTCCGACGCTCTAACCACAAGACCAAGCTGGCTCACTGTTTTAGTATGTTTTCCACAAATGTTTTTATAGTCTTGGTATATATTGGATTTTATTGTTAATGTTTGGATATGTAAGCCGTCCTCAGGCCTTTGGATGACAGGGTGGTGAGTAAATCAAGCAAGTAAATAATCAGAAAGTCACAAGCTCCCATCTTTGTTTTAAACCTCACCGTGTGACCCTCCAGAACCATGGGGACTGAAAAAGCTTTCGCAGTGTTCTCAGCTTCGTCAGACACAAAGGGCAGATTTCCATCCAAAGAAAACATGAGAAAGCAAAACCGCACTTAGGCTTTTCCACCAGCCTAATGATTAAAATACTTCACTGTGCTCCCAAAACTATGGATTAACTTACCTTTCACTTTTCCGTGACGCTAGCAATGATCCAGCATCAGTATATTGATCCTCCTATAACAGAACTGCACTGCCTCACCTTGGGCGAGGCAGTACTTTCAGTACTTCCCTTCCTGTCCGCTGGATGGGAAGAGTGCATTAGGGATTAATTGGGGGAGGGGGGGGGACAAGCAGGATGCTTCTAAGACCAATTGCCTGGATTCAAGAGCAGGAGGTTTGCTCTTGTCTCTGCTTGAGATGCCCTTGGGCAATTGGTGTGTGATGGGACGCTGGACTAAGATGGGTTGTGGCCTGATCCAGCAGGGCTCCTCTTATGTTCTAACATGTTGACCAATTGTAAACTACCAGACCAAGTGCAGAAACGCCTCATGTTTTGCAGCCTGCCAGAGATGTCATTACCCTCCTGTTTTGCTGCCTATCTAGAACTGCAAAATACAGGGAGCAAAATACAGTATCAGGCATGCCAACAGATGCATTCCCTCCATGCTCAAGAGTTCTGCCAGTCTGAACTAAAAATGCAAATAGGAGAGAAAAAGGCAATAAGAAATCCCCATTTCCTTCACTTGTTCTAAATGCAACAACTGCTCTTGTGGCATTTAGGTCAATGGGTCACAAATACGGACTGCATTTGCTTTAGACAATTTCCCATGTTTTCTCTTTTAACATAACTATATGCAGTGTCTGAATTTGTCCAAAACAGGGCACGGTTGTTAAGAATGCCACAACAACCATTTGCTAAACAGTAACCATGCAGGGCTGTCTTAAAATATAAGGGAGACGGCTTCCCACTACTGCCCCCTGTATGTGATATAGAAATCTTTATATATTCATCTATTTGTTTTTAAAAACATAAAATTTGCAAAATGTGCTAGTCATTAGCATGGGGGGAAATGTTATTTGTTATAGTCACTATCTGATCTCGCGTCGAAACCTGAGGCCAATTTGCACTATGGTCCGTAGGATGCAATTAGGCAACATCTGGGCAGGTACATCTGCACTTGTAGGAGGTGTTTACAGACTTTGCAACTGTGCTTGTGCAAAGTGACAGTGTCGCCATAGTAATGGGAGAGGGATCCGATGCATGACCGGATAAAGTGAATGATTGATCGTGCTGGGGCTAGTCAATGTTAGTCTATGATAAGTGCATAATCACCCCTTATCATTTATCCCATCTATTATGGAAGTACATTTTGTAGCACAGCAAACAAATTTAGACCAATGCAACTGAGACACAGCAAGAGGTGCACACATCACAGGCTAAGGCCCTCTCTGCATCAGGCCTTATTCCAGGACCATATTATATCCTGGAATAGGGACATGCCATCCATATGTATAGCCTTTTCTGCACTAAACCTTATTCTGGATCATATCTTGGAATAGGGGGCTGCTATCTACCAGCTGGTGCAGACAACAGCAGCTCCACTTGGGCCCTGCTGTAGTCTGCCCCAGCATGCAAATGGCAGGTCCCTATTCCAGGATATAAATCAGAATAAGGCCCAGTGCAGAAAGGACCTTAGTGCAGACTAAACAGGCTTTGGTTGAGACCTGCCATAGACTGCGCCAGCATGTGGGTGGCAAGCTCCTATTCTGGGATATAATCTGGAATAAGGCCCAGCACAGAAAGGGTGTAGGCAGCACCGCATAACAATCTACTATAATTTTTTACTTGCTCAAAAGTAAATTTTACTGTATTTACCAGTAAGATTTAGTCCCAATTTAAGCTGTCACACGTTCAGAGTTTATGACCCTGTTCTATGCATGCACAATCGAAGTACTAAGAAACTCAAGTGAAACCGCCTTTTACATAAATGTGCACAAGACTGCAGGCTTATGCAACAGCCATAAACATACCTACTTGGAAGTAAGCCCAATCAAATACATTAAGACTTATTTCTGAGCAAGCAAGCATGCTTGGATTTGCATAGTCAAGACTCCCTTAGCAATTAATGTGAACCATTTTCCTTGCTTCTCCAATTCCGAGAGAGAAAGAATCATCCACCTTATTAATACTGAATGATAAGTGGAGCAGTTTTGTTGTAGCTGTAGGCTTTTGAAGCAATTGATTTGACAGAATCTTTGTGCCTCAAGAGCCTCTGGGAAAAGAAAATATTCTGGCTACTCTTCAGATGTTGCATTGTTCCGTAGGAAATTAACAGAAAACTTACAAATCCCTGCTCCGATACCCTCCCTTTCCCCAAAATATTTCAAATGAATCCCCCAGAGCCAGTGCTCTAAAAGTTATTTAAAAAAATCTTTTTTGTAAGCCCTCATTAACCTTTGCTACCATCAGTTGTTGAGTAACACTTTGCATTTTAGGTTATGATGCGTTTTGCATAAAGCAACCTTCAACCAAAAGAGCATCTCCCACTTCCTGCAAAACACTGTTAGAAAAGTTAATCATAAGCTATATTCTGATGCAGGGTTTTGTTTTGTTTCTCCAACCAACAAAGCTAATTAACAAATAGAGCTCTTGGTAACAATAAAGACTTTGCAGCTGTATTTGGATTTTTCAAAATGCAAAGCCAATGTACTTCTCTGATGTACTCCTTTTTACCCTTCTTCACAAATAGTACCATTTTATAATCACAACATATTCTGACAGGCAGTGCACCTCTGAGGAATTATTACATGCAATGAGTGCCTAAGGAGAGAGAAAATAAAGTGACTGATTTCAGGCACAAGGGCAGAACCTTCAGCTTGAAGTGCGCTGGAGGAACCTGCAACTTTGTACTGTTCTGGCTATTATGAACAATAACGACAATCATGTGTTCGTAACAGAAAAAGGTACAAAGTGACAGAAGGAAAATAACAGGTACAATGTGTCTAAATGTATGCACTTAAGTCTCATGCATTCTAAAGAAGCAAATAACTGAGGGAACTTGTAGCCCACATTCCCATTTCAGGATTTGGGGGCAAATAAAAATAATAATAAAAAACAAGGTAGAAGAAGGAGAGTTGGCTTTTCTACCCTGCTTCTCTCACCCATCTGAGGGGACTCAGAGTGGCTGACAAAGCTTTTCTATTCTTCTCCCCTATGAGGTAGGTGGGGCTGTGAGAGCTCAGAAGAGAGCTGTGACTAGCCCAAGGTCACCCAGCTGGCTTCATGGGGGAGGGTGGCATAGAACCCAACTCGCTAAGCACTAGACCAAACTGAGAAGCCCACATTTCTTCTCCCCCCTCCAATTTTTCTGAAATAACTGGAGGGAGGGGATGGACAGAAATAATTCCTGCCTCACAATCACATCCCTATTGCTTTCAAAGAGGAGTCACCTGCATACATAAATCTCCACTTGAAAGCAACAACGTAAGTGGGATTAGTGAGCCAGCTGGCCTAGTGGTTAGGGAGCTGAACTCTTATCTGGGAATACTGGGTTTGGTTCCCCACTCCTCCACAAAGCCAACTGGGTGATCTTGGGCTAGTAACAGCTCTCTTCTGAGCTCTCATAGACCCAAATACCTCACAGGGTGTCTGTTGTGGGGAGAAGAACTGAAGGTTTGTCAGCTGCTTTGAGTCCCCTTAATTGCATGTGAAAAGCAGGCTAGAAAAGCCAACTCTTCTTCTTCTTAAGACACACTGAAAATTCGGCAAAATTCACAAGGCTTCAGGAGTGACAATTATTTGCCTAGTTCTTGCTTGGATAGGGTGAAGTTGGACCTGTATGAGGACTTCACCACTAAGGTGACTCACGTGATATGGATGTAGCTGAATATACATATATAAAATCCAAGTCAATAACAATTAGATGTCAGAGGTATAAGAACCAGTCTCCCTAATTTTGTGCTTTTCAGTGTTTTTTTAATTATTTCTTTGGAATAAGAGCCTGATGCTGATGAAGCCCTCTGCAAGCCCTGGGAGGGGTCTGCTGTAGTTTGCACTGGAAGATCTCTATTCTTAATCTGGAATAAGGACCAGTGCAGAAAGGGCCTATGACTTAAGCTTGGGACAATTAAAAACTAACAAAATTGTCACATTTCATGTCTTACAAGGTTTTCACATTAACATAGTTAGGTTTATCTGAATTAATTAATTAAGCAATTTAGACCCACCTTCCTTCTGAAAAGTTCAAGTTTGTACATATCATTCTCCATATCATACATTTTGTTGTGAGGCAGGTTAGGTTGGGAAACCTAAAGTCTAGGCCAAGATCCCCTTGTCAACTTTTACAGCCAAGTGGAATTTGAAACCTAGGGCATTTCTGTACTGGCTATGCTGTTTTCCACCCCAGTGGATCTGTATCAGTTGAGGCCTACTGGTCCAGATCATAAAACAGCATGGTGTGATCTCCTCAATGACACTGGTCCAAACCAGTCCCTGTACCAGCCCTGAAATTCCCACGAGCTTTGGGGCTGGGCTCTGAGGAATCAGAAACCCATTCAAAAAGCTTTCTGAAGACCTCCATGATCCAGCTCAACCCAAGCTGGTATGCTGGTAGTCCTCGCTGTCAAAGACTAATGGTAATTTAGATCTGGTCCCTCTTGGTCTGGATTGTGCTCCATCTAATGCAGATGGAGAATACCAGTGGTGGTATGACCTCTCCAATCCACACAAATGAGCAGACAAATGAAACCTAGAAGCTGACTAGAAGGGGTCCTATTCCAGATCTAAGATTAAGTGCAGAAAGACCGCAGAGGACTTCTAGGTCTGGGCTCAACATCTTAGCTGCTACACTACAGTAGCTATCTCATGAACACAGCAGAAACAATTTCCCCCCAACAGAATGCATTTCAGTACTATTAGTTTCACCATTATATATATTTCTGTGCACATCTTTCCTCAAAACATACAATTCTATAAACATATTCTTGTTAGAAAACTTCTGTCTCAAAATTCAGGGAGCTGCACATTTTAGTTTCTGTTCATATATTGATTCAAGGAGGTGAATATCTGTAAATTCACCTTCACAAGTGAGCTAAATGAATTTCTTCTCATTTTCCAGATGAAGGTAAGGTACTTTGGTCCAGCCACAACTAAATTACTACATCAGCTGTATAGGTTTACAGTAAATGTGGAAATACACAATTCTCTGAATCTGAAATATTTTTTCTACCTATTCAGAAGAAAGTATAATATTTATACTATACAGATTCTAGCTCAGTAGCTAAGAGGGGAGGGAATGAGGAAAATACAGAAGAGATAGAACAGTCCTCAATTTGTGTTTTAATAAAAACATAGCTCTCCAAGCTTCCCAGTTATGCTTTCTCCCATCACTAAAAGAAAGAGAAAAAATGTGCAGGGACCATAAATTAAAGATAGCCAGAACATTTCATCTAGCTAGTGTTTACTTTTTAATGTCCATCCAGCAATGTTGCCTTCTTCCATTTAGTTTTTCTTCATTATGTTTGATGTTAATTAACATACAGCTATGAAATTCCATCCTATCAGATGAGCTGCAGAAGTAGTGTTAGGAGTTAGCCTACTTACTCAAGGAGCAATATGAACTATAAATGGCATGGAGGTTAGTAAACAGGATTCCAGAAGATTCTTTTGGCCTTTATATATACCCCCAGCCCAGAAATCAGTCAAGATGCTAATGGAATGAATTTTGATTCTTCAACCTCCGTATGGAAATTCTGCTTTCAGTTCCTGGTCAGTTGGCTAGCTTGCTTTTCATTTCTTAAAAAAAAAGCAATAACTTTGGGGGGCTCACTTACCAAGTTGACTTAACTACTGTTTGCAGTAGAGGATGGGTCATTATAAAAAGTTTGGATTTTTAAAAAATAAGCAATGGATATTTTGGTGGAAGCAAATGACGAAAGGATTGCAAACAAGCCTACATATTCTTGAAGGCCCTTCTTGAAAATTGAATCAAATGTCCTGAACAAAAAAAATCCTATGTCTGTTCACTTACCCAATAGGATGTTTCTTAGAAACAGAGCAATGCTATGTAGTCTATTCACAGTACAACCCTTACTCCAGATCACTCAATATAATGTATTCCATAGATCTGCAGGAAAGGACCGAAAAAGCAACAGCCCCCACCTTGAAACAAGATCCATGCAGATCTTGACATCTGGGATCTTTGGTAACCCTGACAATGGGGCCATGCCAGAATCAAGGAGGGCACAGACTGAGCAACCCAATCCCTAACTATCTTGGGGCTGGAGCTGATTGGTGGTGCTACCAGAAAACTTGAGCCTGCAAGACAATAGAGACAACATAACTCAAATGTAAGTTCTTAAGAAACCGGCATCTCCTTAGCTCTAACCCCACTTGAACTAGGAGCTGCGCTGCAGCCATCATTGTTGGGCATAACAGTTAGAATTCTGCTCTCAAAGGTAACCCCCACGTGTTCATCAGAGCCCCCCCCCCCAGTGTAAGACTTTAGCTTATGTATTTAGATTGTGAAATTTAACTTCTGAGGAAGGTTCGTAGTGCCACCCTAACCCCATCTATTCAGAGGACAGTCCCGCTGAACCCTACAGTGTTTACTCCCTAGAAAGCTATATGAGATGTGCAGTGTTAAAGCTTTGCACACTCAGAACAGAGTCCCAAAAGTCTGAAAGGGGTTGACTCTCAATCAGGTAAATTTAAGATCTTAGCTCAACTCCCACTCACCCAAGTTTAATGGATCATTAACACTGTTTAACGTAAGCAGGATTTTCTCCTTTGTTGCCAGTATTAAGAACCCATCACAGATGAGCCACTCATAATTCTGGATATAAACATTATTATATAAGCCCTACATCAGCCTCTTTTAAAACATGTTGTTTTTAAATCAGTTTTTAATCACCTCTTTTGGGGTCTAGATTTACTAGATAAGAGCAAGATACAAGGAGTGGGTAATATGCTCCCACAATATGGCATTCACTCACAGGAGAGGAAGATGTCAAGAGCAAAGCCCCAATAGGACGGAAAGAGCTCCGTGCTGTATCAGTGCTGAATTCAGTATTCATCAGGGCAAACTAAAAATCGAGATGGATTAAAATCTATCGAGGTTAAAACGGAGCACAAAATGGATTTCCTACAATCACGATGCGACAACTTTTTGAAGATCCAATGAGAAAATAAACGGCTGCAGTCACCTGGGTTTTAGTCACCACAAAAAAAAAAGTCTCTTATTCCAGATTTAATATAAGAAAAAGGCTATTACAATTGGAAAGGTCTAAAGAGAAAGAAAAATACAACCCAAAACATTCCTAAGGAGTAACAACTCCATTTTTGTCCCATAGATAATAGATACAGATACAGAAGCATAGCTAGACTGATTAGCATTCGCGGCTTTGCAGGGCACAGGGAATGTAATACTGCAGAGAGAAAGCAAGATAAATAAATTCTTACTTTTAAAAAAAGGCATTAGGTGGTGAGGGAGCTTATTTCTAACTTGCTTATGCTTAACCAGGGGCAGGTATTTCTGAACAAAACAAAAGCCAATCTCTAAAAAGGGCGATGGGACAAGAGTTCACCTAATTTTTCCTTCAACTGCAAATTGGCTGAAACATCAATCTCTTGCACCATGCCACTAAGACCAAAGTCCAAATGCACATTTCGAAGTAGTTTCTACTTTTTGTCATACACCCCCACCACATTAGCTCTCCCTCTCCCCCCCCCAAATTACTGAAAACAGTCATTGTGTTTAAGTATAGTATAATCCCCAAGAAACAAGGGTAGAGAAATATAGTTAACGCTGTTTTATATATCATCTGGGTAGATTTATATATGTACACCACAGTTGTACTGTCTGCACCGTTTTCTTCTCAGTACAGGTTACTTTATATTTGGTAGCAGCACTGTGCACCTTTTCTTCAGCTCCTCTAGAAGGAAATAAATAAATGAAGAAGCATCCTTCCCTTTTGCAAAAAGTCACAATGCAATGCAATGTGTCGCATGTTTTTGGAATTCTGGTTGTCTGGCTTGCTCTTTTCCTTGTTACTAATAGTAATAATAATGTTTCTTCGTTGTATTCTCCAAGATTATAATAGCAACCACTCAAATATGTACAACAGTGCTTTTTGGCGAGGTCCCAATGAGAACATAAAATAAAATCAAGACAATACCACTGTTTGCAAAAGCCCTGGAGTATCTGTGTCCAAACACAACCGCTCAGGATGTGTGCTTTGGGGTTCTGGGACGGAATTACATTGGACCCCTGAATCCTGGGTAGCTCTTCCAAGCCTGGAGGGTTCTCTTCCTTGAGGTACCTCACAGGGGTCGTTTGCCTCCGTGTTGTCGATGTTGCTGCAGTGGTCCCGTTCGTATTCCTCCTGGGCCTTTTGCATTTTCCGTTTCTTCATCTTCCTCTTGTGGACGTGGAAAGTGATGAGGGAGAGCAGGATGAGGCAGAAGATAAGCGCGACCAGAACAATCAGAACCACAGTAGAGGAGAAGGACTGGAAAAGCTGCCCCATTTGCGTGATGCAAGCACCGCTGGCATTAGAAGAGCCGGATGTCCTATTCAAAAGGCAGGGGGGCAGCGAGACCCTCAGCTCCTTGGATATCTTGGCACTCATGGAGGAAGCTTTTTGGAAGGGTGAGGGTGGCCCTCTCTCTCTCTCTCTCTCTGCAGATGGAAGAGCTGGGATTCTCGGGAAATGCCTTCCTTCCTTCCTTGTGTAGTCCTTCACACGCCCTCCTTCGCTTTTGCTAAGAAACCAAGACCCAGCCTGCAAAATAAAAGAAGGAGTGTTCCACCACGGTCTGAGGAACCCAGAGAAACCGGCATCCTTTCCACCTCAAGAGGATTTCCCTTGAACCTCCTTTTCTTTGCCTTTTGGGATTCAAACCTCCCATCTACAGTCATTTCCCTGAACAAGTCTTTAAAAAAAAGAACCCCACACACAAAACCCGCTTCAGCGGATGGATGTACCTGGACCAATCAGCCCAGATCGATCGTAGATGGGAGAGCTTTTTTAAAATAAATAAATAATAAATGCAACAAAAAATCAAATAAATATGCAAGGCAATGTCCTGGAAAGCAAGGACTGCATTATCCCAAGCCCTGTATGTCTCTCATTCACATTCATATGGCGGGAGAGGTAGCAAGCAAGCAAGCCAGCCGTCGGGCAGATGGATGACACGCGATGACATGCGCCCCCCTCCCTACGATCGCTCAAATTACTTGACATTTTTCGTGTGCACCGTCTGACTACGGTCACCACCGCATCGCTTTCCTCCCGAGATTGCCCCCCTCCCAAAAAAAGTTTGCACTCGGTGCTGGGGGTGGGGGCTCCCAAACGTCGCGTGACTCCCTTTCCGGGGCTTCCCTTGGGCAACTCTGTATGTCCAACCTCCCCCCCCCCCCATCACCACCACCACCACCACCCCGCGCACAGGACGGCAGCGGAACCCGGCGGACGGTAGGCTGGACGGTGCACTGCAAAGGAGGGGTGAGCCAGAGGGAGCAAGGAAAAGGGGGGGGGGACCGCCTGACGCCCACTATTACCCCCACCCTGTCCGCCTCCTTACCTGGGCCCTTGCGGTGGAGGCTGGGGAGGGGGTTGCTGCCTAGAGACGGAGCCCCCCGAGCGCCGCGGTTCCACCAGCTTGCAAGCAAAGCGCTGACTGAATGAACGCGGGCAAAGGAGCCTCTACCGCCGCCGCCGCCGCCGCCGCCGCTTGGGAGAATTCCAAGCTCGCAGCCTATAGCCAGCCCGGGCGGTGACGTCACGCAGCCCGGGCCTCTGACAGGGCTCCGTCGTTTCCCGCGTCGCTCCCCGAGGCTGCTGGTGTGGTGTCGGGACTCGACGCCCGCCCGCCCGCCGCCGGCGCTTCGGTGGTTTGAGCTCCGGGCTCAGTCAGCAGCAGTAGTAGCGGCGCTCCTCGCACCCCCTTTCTCGACGACCACCCCGTCCAGCCAGTTGAAGGCGGCGGGCAGGGGTCGCCCGCCGTCTGGAGCTGCCCTGACTCCCTTCCCTTGGCGGGATGGCTGCGGCATAACTGTGTCCACTCACGCCACAGGCGGGCGCGGGAGTTGGTCCCCCAAAGGAACCCCCCCCCCCCCAATACACACAGTTCCATCGCTGCTGGCGTTATTCCCAATTTGTGGTCGGCGCCTCAGCCTAGACGTTCATTCAGAAGGTTCTTTTAAAAACCGTATAATCCTATATTCCCTGCTCAGTAACTTTAGTCGAAGGTTAAGGTTCTCAAAATAATAATAACAACAATAAATTATATGCTGTCCTTGCCCAATTCCTGGTCACGAGCTCCTTCAGAAAGAAAAGAAATCCCGTTGACATACATACATCCTTCTCCAAGTCACATTAGCTGCTCAGCCAAAAAAAGGGGTTTGGGGTTTGTTTGTTTGCGTTCCTTTTATGAATTAAAAATCCCAGCTGTCCTAATCCTTTTATTTTGAGCCAAACAGTAAATAAGAAGAGTTGGCTTTTCTACCCCACTTTTCTCACCCATTTAAGGGGACTCAAAGCAGCTGACAAAGCTTTTGTTCTCCCCACAACAGACACCCTGTGAGGTGGATGGGGCTGTGAGAACTCAGAAGAGAGCTGTGACTAGCCCAAGGTCACCCAGCTGGCTTCATGGAGGAGGGTGGAATCAAACCCAGTATTCCCAGATAAGAGTCCAGCTCCCTAACCACTAGACCAAACTGGCACCAGTCATGGCAGCTTCTAGTGTGTGCTTGCTACGGTCAACCTGCCCCACTCACATGTACTGAGTATGAACACTGCGGCATCTAGAAGCTCACTGGGAGATCCCTGGCAGTTCCTGGAGGATCAGGGATGCTTCTGCACGCTCCAAAATGGTCTGGGATGGAGGTGGCATAATGGCGTGTGGATGGAGTGTCCCAGGGTGTGTAGGAATGTCCCCGACAGGTAGGTATGAATAGGCTCACTGTCTCTGAAGCACCACTGAGTTACCCCTTTTATATGACTGAACACAGACTTAATCACTATCTAATCCACAAATATTTGAGTTAAAGGCTGCAGTTTACCTAATTTTTAATCCAGCTTGGTCCACTTTCAGAGCGACAGATCAAACAAGCTGGTTTCTTTCAGCATCAACTCAGAAAAATCCCTTTGGAGTTAGGTAATGGGGAAATAAAATCCCCATTTTGCTGATGTGTTCTCTTATTCTGAAGCTTTATTGAAACTTAGGGGTGAACACAGCCAGATATAACCCCCTAACTCAGGGGTAGGCAAACCATGGCACGGGAGCCACATGCGGCTCTTTGCCTCCTTCAGTGTGGCTCTTCCAGCTTAGGAGTTACCCTAATTAAGTTAATAACCATGTACCTACCTATATAGTTTAAGTTCTAAAAATTTGGCTCCCCAAAGGAATTTCAATCATTATACTGTTGTTATTTGGCTCTTTTGACTAATGAGTTTGCTGACCATGGCCCTAACCAAACTCAAGAAGCGTGTAGGGTTAAAATGCACCAGGACCAGTGAATCTGAGTGGAAACCCTAAGCTTGTGCCACTCTCTTGTTTCTTAGCCTAATTCACCTCATGAGGGAGTTGTGGTGAGAATAAAGAGGACGGAGGGGAATAAAGTTTACCAACTTAAGCCCTTGGAACAAGGGCAGGCAAAAACTGCAGATATAAATAAATGAAATTATTTACACTGGATCGGTTTAGGTAAGAGGCAGTAGATGAGCAAAGGAAGTGCAAGAAGCAATATTTCAAGATCAGATAGAATCCTCTGGGTAGGAATTCCTGCTAGCTGTGGAGGTTCACTAAAGCTAAGCCTCCATGGAAGGGCCCAAATGTCAACTGGTCTCCATGCTTTCCCCCCACTGAAGCATGTAAGAGGAGGTTGCAGCACCCTAGGAGGCTATTAAAGGTACTTAAAGCTTAGTGAAGTGAGAAATGACACAGGCCGCATTCCCATGAAAGCCATTTAGAGGGGGATTGGAACGCATGGGACTGGGAGCGGATCCGAGATCACTCCCAGCCCATCCCCATGCCATTCCCAGCAATGCGGGCTGGGTGCGGGTTGGGCCCAGATGGAGGCGTCCCCATGGAAACCATGCCAAACCCTGGCACAGGGGAGCAGCGCCACCTCCTCTCCGCCCCTCTCTCCTCACTGGAACCCAGATTGACGTCAGCCCACCCCTGTGCCGCCAGCTGCAAATGCCCCTGTGCCACCAGCTGCAAATGCTGCATCCCCCCTCCCTTAGTGGCACAGAAAGCCAGGACTGGGCTGGGAGGCACGGAAAAAAGTTGAAATAAAGCTTAATAACAATAATACATTTGTAAAGAATTTTAAAAGACCCAAGGTCACTCAGCTGGTTTTGTGTAGGAGTGAGGATAAGAATATGACAGCTAACTACAGAAAGGGACATACTATGCAACTTCTTATAGTAACATAAGTGTGTAGAGACTCTCAAATTCACATTAACAAGGAAAGGCGGCCAGATCAGCTATCACACCATTTCTTTTCAAGACAAATTAACTACATGCAGTGAACCACTCCATACTAGAGTTAAAGCAAGCATGGAACTGTGTGAATCCTATTAGCTTGAATACTGGCATTTTGCATAACAAAATCAATTATAATGAGAATGTGTAGATCTGGAGTGTCAACCGTAACAGCCTGGGCCTTAATCAGGTCCTCTGGGGCACACAAAATGGCTTCCAACACTTCACACTATTAATAATTTTCTGAGCCAAGAAGCTAGAATGGCTGTTCTTAAATAGATTTACAGCCAAGAAACCCAGCTTGTAAGTGAAATCACCTTGTTATATGAGGGCGGGGGGGGGGGGGGGAGCGAAATCTCCTGACTTTGTTTCAATTGTACTTTGAAACAAAAGAACAATGAATCTATCTGAAAAAGACTTTTTCAGGGCCAGACGAGGTTTGGCATAACTATATAGGTGCAGATTGGCGGAGCAGGGAGTCAAAAACAACACACGTACCCATTTAATATTCTAGAAAGATAAACATGAATGATCATAGAACATTTTGTAGCTCAGAGTGTACTCCAAAATGCAAGCAGCAAAATCAAGTGTAGCTAGTCAGAAAAGCAATGGGAGTCATCTAAGGAATGTGGAAAGTGAAAATCATGCTTCATCTTGACCAGCACTGACCGTGGCAGTTTTTTTCTAGACTGCATATAAAGTGATTTCCCCACTATACTATGTTTCTTTTCATATATCTGTCTTTACTGCCTATAAAGTGATTTCCTCCCCACTGTACTTTCACAGAGCACTTCTCAGGTAACTGATCTGAGGACAGAGGGAAATGAGCAGAAAGCAGCCAGTTTGCACAGAAATGCAGCAACAAGACAAACACTGTCGTAAGACAGAGGAAAAAGAAGAGTTTGATATCTCTCTTTCCCATGTACTGCTTTAAGACATCAGCCCCGCTTTTATACATGAGTCCAGTTGATGGCTCCATTGCTTCTGTTCTGTCCCTTCCTTTTCCTTACTGTGTTTTCCTGACTAAAGATTTACGTCTGAAGGAGAAACACACTTGCAGCTTTTTGCTAGCGTTAGGGACAGGGGAATGGTGTACTGTATCAAAAAGTGGGGGGAGCTGCTATTTAGCTGGTGGGGTAGAAGAAGGAAGGGCATAATATCTAATGAGGGCTTTGCCCTCTGACTCACTGAGTTTTAAACCTGTGTTGGATGCAATATTTATTATCCTCACTTTTTCAGCATGGCCAAGAAAGATGTCAGAAGAACCGGAAGTTCAGCAGTCTTTTGATCTTGTCTTTTGTATCTTTTCTATAGCATCTGAAAAAGAACACTGGTGTCAGAGACCAAGGGCAAGCTGCTTGATGCTATACCGTATTCTCAGTGAGAGTTTTACTTACTGAAAATTCTGCATGGAGAAACTGAAGAGGGAAAGATGAGAACGTGTGCATTCAGATGCTGGAAAGAACCACATGGGGACGAGGCTTCCTGCCTTTCTAGCAAAGTTTTCAGAGCCTCTCAGGTTTCAACATCAAGTATCGTTTCCTGAAGCCAAGGATACGATCACATGGAGCAGGTGGCGCATTCCATGCTCACCTTCTGCATGGGTCGTTTGACAGCTTACCTCCAGACAGTGAGAGGAAATTGTGGAATCTTATCTAGGGGGGCTTTTTCCACTACGGCTTAGAACCCTTCTAAGACCCCATTAGGAACCCGATTAGTACCTGATTGGTTCCAGTTGGGCAGGCCCTGTCCTCACCTGGACCCCACTGAAGACCCCATCTGCAATAGGGGTAGAAATAGAAATAATAAATAAATAGATAGAAATAATAAATAAATAAATAAACTCGTCCCAAGAGTCAATAGTATTTGTCTGTGAAAGGGTAAAATAATCACAGGTTCAGAGACCCGAGACGTTTTCGCACGGGGGTGAACGGGACGCGTGGGAGACAGCTGCGGACACGGCATCCGCATTGCCCGAGCGCGGCTTGCGCTCCGACGTGTCCGCAGCTGTCTTTCTCGCGTTCGAAATGTAGAGCACTTTAAAGTGCTCTACATGCGTTCGAACGCGGACGAGCCGCCCGCAGGCGTTCGGGAGGAGAAGCATTCGCGCCTGCTTCTGTCTCCCGAACAGCTGCAGGCTCGCCTCCGACGCCGGCGCGGCTTCGACAATCAGCTGTTTGACAATCAGCTGATTGTCGATCTGCCTCCGCGGCTGTCTCTGCGCCCCTGGCCGGCCTTTGCCGGCTAAGACAGCTCCCGGCGCTTTGAGCATTCGCACACAGACGCTCCGGAACGCGTTTACACGCGTTCTGGCGCGTCTGTGTGTGAAAGGGGAAAGCGCCGGGAGCTGTCTTAAGCTTCCCGTCCTACTCCCGTTCCAAATGGAACGGGAGTAATGCGAAAACGTCTACGGTAAGTAGTATTTTTAAATTTTCAGTCTGGCCCTTAAGTCTCAAATGTACCTCAGGGACAACCAATCACACACATACTGTGATCACACACAATTTGTGTGTGATCACAGCCTGAGGTGCTTTTCTATTCCTGATTTTCCACTCTCAGTCACCAGCTCCATCCCAGGTTCACTGTCCTTCTCACCCTGTTTTCTAAGAAAGAAATTGGGCTGGTTCGAATCAAGGTGCCTCCCCTCCATTGCTTATTTCTGTGGAGCTTTTTTGTTATGTGGTCACACAAGGGTCTCAAACATATTTTGGTTTAAGGGCATAAGTAGATTTCTGAGAAATTCTTGTGGTTTCACTCTCAAAATGTCTACTGTGGGCATGTACAAGGAGAAAATAAGAGCATATTGCTTCTCTCTTTTGGCCAGTTTGGTCTAGTGGTTAGGGAGCTGGACTCTTATCTGGGAATACCGGGTTTGATTCCACCCTCCTCCATGAAGCCAGCTGGGTGACCCTGGGCTAGTCACAGCTCTCTTCTGAGCTCTCACAGGGTGTTCTGTTGTGGGGAGAAGAATAGAAAACTTTGTCAGCTGCTTTGAGTCCCCTTAAATGGTTGAGAAAAGTGGGGTAGAAAAGCCAACTCTTCTTCTATAAGTTAAAAGGGAAGATTGAATACCCAGTCAGAACAGTTGGAGAGCATATTAAAACTTGATGCAGATACCAAAAGGTTAAGAAGAACTGCTCTAACTTTGGTGGGAGAAAAGAGAACTCCAGTCAGCCATTTTATTTTAATATATTCAAATTATTATGTGATACAGCAGGAAAGTCTTTGTTTGGGATTTTGTTTATACCCAAGGGCATCATGTTAGAGACCCCAGAATGAATAGGTTCTCTCTTTTATCACACTAATTTTGAAACTGCATGTTAGATCTCTGAGATTCCAAACAATGAAACTCCAAGATGACAAACAGAATACATCCTGTAGTTGAAACCCTAGAACTGTAAATTGAATGCATTGCTCTGGAGACAAAGATGAACCAGCACAATCTTCTATCTCAGAACTGTTTAACAGGATGAGAAGATAATGGTTTACCACAGGAGAGATTTGCACAAGAATAACTGTTACTACTCTTTTTATTTCCCATGTCAATTGTACTTTTATACCTATGTCAGATGAAGGTTTGTTTTTTTTTTAAAGCAAATTTGTTGGTGGAACAACAGCAAAAAGTGCTGAACACCTCTGATGGTCACTTGGATATAATTTACCATAATATATTTTATTACATTCATATTCTACATTATTTTTAGGCTGTTACTCAGGCTACAATCAGTTTTGTGAACCAGTTTGGGCCAGTGATTAGGGAGCTGGACTCTTATCTGAGAGTACCGGATTTGATTCCACACTCCTCCACAAAGCCAGCTGGGTGACCTTGGGCTAGTCACAGCTCTCTTTTGAGCTCTCACAGCCCCACCTACCTTACAGGGAGAAGAATAGAAAGCTTTGTCAGCCGCTTTGAGTCCCGTTAAATGGGACTTCTAAGTTTTAATCTGGTTTCAGTCCACTTTCAGAGTGAGAAACCCCATCAGCAAAGTGTATCTTAGGGATGTGCACAAATACTTGAAACATTCAAAATTTGATTGAATTCATTGAAATTTGGACATTCAAATTCAAATCGAATGTCTATAAATTCAAATATAAACATTCAAATGAATTTTGAATTTTTGAATCTATTTGTTTGAATTATTCAGACATCCATATGCGTACAGATACATACACGATGTGTACTTGCGTACGCATCTTTCCCGCATCCATATGCATTAGTATGGATCCGTACGGGACGAAAATGGGATGCATATGGGATGCATACAGGATGCTTCCAGATGTGTATGGGCACATACAAATGTTGTTGACATTTGTATGTGCAAATTCAAATTGAAAATTCAAACAAATAGATTCAAATTTGCTCAAATCGAATCAAATGTGAATAAATTCAAATTTTAGAGATTCAAATCAAATTACATTTTGGGATATTCGATTCAAATCAAATCAAATCCCGATTCGTGCGCACCCCTAGTGTGTCTAACTCAGAAAATCCATCTTTGGTTTAGATAAAGTAGAATGACATTGACTAGTCACTTTGCTGATGGGTTCTCTCACTCTGCAAGTGGACTGAAACCGGCTTAAAACTTCGGTGTGAACCCAGCCACAATGTGGTCTTCCATCTAGGCACTAACTAAATATATGTTTCTGCACTTATTAGTATCCCTGTATAGTGCAAGACCTAGAACACTTCTGGACCTCTCTTGTGCACTCAGGTGTAGGACAGAAGAGGCCACCAAGCTCTTGCTAGACCACATTAGATGGAATGTAACTCAGTCTAGATGACCAAAATAGTCACCTAGGCCAGAATACCAGAAGTCTTTTTTTAACAAAAGGTCTATTAATGGTCTAGAAGCTGCTAAAAAGATAGTAGTACAAAGAAGGGTGGAAGGGTGCATGCTTCTTGTTCTAGTTTAGCAGGGGAGCCCTTTTTGACAGCGCACCAAATTGTACTACCAAAATGGGCCCCCGGAGGTCCAAGGGCCCAGGTGGTTTTGGAATAGCACAGAGTGCCTTAGGGGCTGTTCTGTAACGGGCTGACCAAGTGCAGACTTGCCTTGTTCTGGAAGAGCTTGACTGCCCCAAATGGGACCTGTTCCAGTATAAGCAATTCCAGCCAGAGAAGTCCAGCCGATAGAACTGTGCAAGTGCCCACAGGCACTTCTGCATGGGCCCTTAATCTGGATTAAGGACCTTGTTGTAATGTTCTGCTCCAGATAGATCTCCACATTAATGCGGATCTATGAGGCCTCGCTTCCTCCTGGTCAGCTTTGTCTGCTTTAGGTGGAACGTGATCCCAATCCGGGTGATTCTGATTGGGCTTACTGGTAGACTCATTAAACGGCCCTGATCCAGAACATTCGAGGCATGCAAAAGTCTTACCTCCCGTGTTCGGGATTAATGGGGTGACACATTTCAGCGACACAAGCTTTAAGGCTATTGCATGGGCTACTCTGGACTAGAATCATTGTGCAGATGGCTCTGATCCTGCCTACAGCTTCTCACAGTCAGAATAAACTGCCCTGGCTGTTCAAGATTCCAAATAGCCATAGATCCTTTTGGTTTTTAGACAGTAGTAGTTCCATGTGCCTTCAGTACATAGAGATTAGAACCTGATTTAGAAGTACCTCATGGCTATATCTCAGTATGTGATTAGCATGTCATCATATCAACTTTACCTTTATTTGGTCTTCTAACTGAGGCCCTGGTCACACCTATATGAGACAGGACATTGTGTTCATAATTCAAACTGAGGTCATACCAGTTCTGTATATACCTAGATCATTATAGGTTGTCCTCAGGCTGTCCTTGCTTTGGGCTGCATTGCTCACACCTTTCTCCGCAATCGACCTGAGCCTCCTCCATGGACCTCTTGGCTCTCCACCCCTTTTGTTGCATCCAGTCAAGAGAGATGAGGGGGCATGTTTGCAGTTAGTTTTAAAGCCTGTTCCCCCACTTCCATGCCCCCTTCTTTTTTAATTTGCTTTTCTCTAAAGAAATAATTATACATTTGTGGGAAAATGCTAGATAGAGGAATCATACACATAAACTGAGGAGAGAAGGGGAGGTGCCTCACGAACTCTATGCATGCCACCCTCCCCTAGACATTGGACAAAAGGAAAGATTGGACCCCACCACAGCACAGTTCAGCCTCCTTTAGCCCGTCCCTTTAGCACAAGAACTAGTCCCTCCAGAACTAAATTTCAGTATGAAAAGTATCAAAAGTTAATCAGTTTGCAGCACCCGTACATCAGTAACCATACAGCTCACAGCAGGCCAGCATTAATTTTAGTAACTCTCATTTCTTATTTTTATTTTATAAAACCATTTCTCTTTTTGTGGTACTGAATGGTAAATCTCTTGTGCTAGCTGGCAAACAGAGATTAATTAATCTGATAAACCAGATGAAAAAGATTCATGGTCGCTGATTCACCTACAGATTTCTGCATCTCACTTTGGTATCAGTCCCTAGGCAGCTGGTTGGGAAATACAAATTTAGCTGAATTGAAATGGCATATAGTTAACACTAGCAGGGAAACACAGAACTGTATGTTTTTAATCTTCTTAAAGCCAGATTCTGGGGCTGGGTGGGATCTGATTGGATAAGAAGCAAAGGAAGGCTGCTTTCACAGCAAGAAGCAACATAGGATATAAACAAGATCCCACAATTTCCTCTTGTTATGTTCTGCTAAAGACCCACTTCAAATGGGTCAACAACGGCATCTTTAATCTGGCTCTGGCTCCATCCAATGCAGACAGAGCAAAAACAGCAGGGGAATCAAATGCAAGAAAATTCATATTTGTTTGAATAAATCCCTTTGAATGTGGTAGGACTCAAATTCAATATGAATGTTTCATATGAATTTGATATGAATGTTAGATACAAATCCCATACAAATCCATAATGAAGTTTTGTTCAAATGTATCAAAACATTCTATTCTAATTTGAATGTCAACCTTTGAATGTGCCACTATTTGATTCAAGTCAAGTCCAGATGTCCAAATGCCTCCAATTTCATACAAATTTCAAATGTTATGAATATTCATGCACATTCCTACTTCTGGGAGGATGTCACGTATTACCCGTGCAATGCCAAGAGGATTGTGGGATTTGCTTCATGCCTGGAAGCACCTGAAAACTTTTTTATCTTGGTGAAACTTCAAGTGTCAAGCAGAGGCGGCTAGCCCACAAGAGCAATGACTTGACTCTTCCTTTCTTTTTCACGTACTGTACATTTTACTTCAGGGTTAGCCGGGCTTAGAATTGCAGCTTTACACGTATTCTAGACGTAAGGCACTTTTGAACTGCAGCAACATAAGAACATAAGAGGAGCGCTGCTGGATCAAGTCACAGCCCTTTTATGCAGCATCCTGTCTCAGGGTGGCCCACCAATTGCTTCTGGACATCTCAAGCAGAAGACAAAAGTCAAAACCTTCACCTGCTCTTGATTCTCTGAAAATGGCCTGGAGAGGCATCCTGCCTGTCCCTTCAACCTAGAGGCGGTACCTAGGCATCCATTCTAGTAGCCACTGATACACCTGACCTCCAATAACTGTTCTAACCCTTTCTTAATTTGCTACTGCAAATTAAGACTTGGCCCATTCAGCTGCAAGTTGGACAAGGGTAGGTTGCCTCAGCTGGAAGGGCATAGGGAGAAGTGGAGCCAAGTGATCTTTGGAGCATGGACTTCCAAAGAAACTATCATCTTCCTCTTCTTCCCCAGAAATCCCTGTCTTTCCCCTGCATCTGGACATCTTTCTCCTCAATGAGAACAGGTCTTCTTGCAATCCAGTCATTGCCCAGATGCCCCGATGGATACCTGAGAGTGGGGAGGCGTACAGAGAGTGCCAGGGAAGACAGGGGAAAAAAGTGAGACTGAAAAGTGAATCTTTAGTTAGAAATGGGGTTGTTGATGGGTCCCCTCAATGGCTCAAGGACTAAGAGTGTTTTTCCACTGTCAAAAAGTACCCATTTTTGCACCCATTTAGGACCCATTTGGGTGTGAGACGGATGATCCCATTTCCACCATGGCACCCATTTGGGACCCGATTGTTTCCACTGCCATGGGGGAACTCCGGATCTAATGGGTACATTTTGGCCTTTAATCCAGATTTTCTGTAGACCCCATTAACGGGGTCTACAATGGGGTCTTCTGCCAGAAACTCCGGATTAAAGGGAGCCTGTTTCCACTGGAAACAGGCAATGGGATCCAAAAGAGGCTAGTGGGAGGGGATGCACCCATTGGGGGCCCCCTAAACCTAGGCTCCGAAGTCACTTCGAAGCCACTTCGAATTGACTTTGAAGTCATTTCGAAGTCATTTCGAAGTCTGTGCAAAATAGCTCCGGAGTGCCTTTGAAGTCTGTGCTGATCTTTGGAGTGAACTTCGGAGTGACTTTGAAGTGACTCCAAAGTGACTCCAAAGTCATTTCGAAGTTCACTCCGAAGATCAGCACAGACGTCAAAGGCACTCCGGAGCTATTTTGCACAGACTTCGAAATGACTTCGAAATGGCTTCAAACACTGCCCCCCCCTGCCCCCCGAAACACCTGGGGTAATGGACTGACCCCTTGGGGATCGATTCGGATTCCCCACATGGGTGCAAAGCTGTTTCCACAGCAGGGGTGTTAGCACCCATGCTAATGGGTACTACACCTCCCATGGAAACACATTGGGGTGCTTCCCTTAATCCAGATCTACTAGATCCAGATTAAGAAATGTACCCATTCCTTAGATCCGGATCTTCTTAGATCCGGATCTAAGGGCTGCAGTGGAAAAACACCCTAAGAATCAGTGGCAAAGAAGAAATAAATGTCAAGCTTAATATCTTGCCAAATGCTCCTAATGACATTCATATTTACTTCCTGGCCCCCCAGCAAATAGCTTGGCTTACTGAACAGTAAGGTCTTTGGGCTACATCTTTCCTTTCCCTGGGATCCATCCCTCCTCTCAGCCTCTTTTATTATGTGTCCCCTTCAACCACATCTTCAGTGCTACATGTGAACCCAAAGGAAATCCTCAAATCTTCCGGTCCGCTTTTTATTTCTATTTTTCTTTAGTTACAGCTTTCACTAAACACAGTTGTTGGTGTTTCTTTCTGAAGCAACCTAAACAGAAACTGTGGGGAACTTGCTGGGTTCTGCAACCTCCAGAGAATGCCTCTAAAAAGTTCACTTGAGGCTCATCTTATTTCAGGTGCTGGGGTGCATACTAATGGTCCAGCTAGGAGCAGCAAGAGCAGGAGTGGAATTCTTCACCCTTTGCTGCAGTCTCTTGAGTTGTCCAAGTGCAAAGCTGAGAGCATTTAGCAACCATCACACCAGTGCAAGAGGATATATTTGATGGCACTTCAGCATCCCAAGGCAGTAGCTGACATTCAAGTAGAACATCTTCCAGAGACTTTTGTTTTGAGACACCAAAGTCTTCATGCCTTTATCGTCTCCTGGCTCCTTTCCAGTTATTCATTCTTTAAAACCATTCTTTAAGTTTCTATTTTCTTCTATTTTCTTTCTTCCTTTCTATTTTTTTTTTTTATCCCTGATGTGAAACTATTGGAAATGTTCTGGCAGTTGCAGCAGAAATCTTTGTGCTTCCAAAAATGCTTTTGGCTTTGTTGCGCAGCTGGAATGCTAATGGGTGGCAGTTTTCAGATTATCTAGCATGAATTTTAACATTTTTGTTCATTGAAAGTGAGCTTTATTAACAGCAACCCACTTGCTTTTACCTTCTGTTTTTAAATAAACAGGGAGAAGGGGCCATATATGCTGCCAATCAGCGGTCTCCTGAAGATGCACAATGCTTACACATGCTGCATGATGAGATCAGCTGAGTGCCACTGGCTCATCCCTTCTCCTGGCTCAATGGCTCCAGCACTCTCCTACCGGCTCATCCTCCAGTTCCTTTGTTCTGTCTCCCATTCTCTAAATTCACAATAGATTCCCAAGCAACTAAGAGAATGGTGGCAAAAGAGTGCACGAGCAGCCAGGCGCACAAACTGGCATTATTCAGCAGACCTCATTGCAGAGCACATGTGTGTGCAATTACACATGCTAGAGGAAACACTGGAGCCTGTTCATTCATATTCATTTTTTTTATCACGCCTTTCACTCAGGGATCCCAGGACAGGTTGCATAAAACATTAACGCATTAGTGAAAGTCACCCACCCCAAGCTGGAGAACCTCATAAGGAGGAAGCTCAAAGCTCAAAGGATTCAATGAAGAGTTACATCAGCCAGGGATTAAAAGATAGAGCAATTCCACACCGCTCTGAATCTGCTTTGGATCCACTTTGGATCCACTGCAGACGTGACTGGGCAGCCGCTTTCCCACATCCCCAGGTTCATGAATGTAACGAAGCTTCATACAAATGTATAGAAACATTTGATTCATAATCCCTGAATGTAGCAACACTCAATTCAAATTTGGATGTCTGAATCCAGACAAATTCAGACGAATTTCAAATGTGATGATATTCGTGCACATTCCTCGGGCAAACTGGAGTATGAATAATCCCACCTTGAAGCCTTCTGTAAGCTGCATCAGAAGCACCCCAGAGGTACTTTTTTTGCCGTGTCTGATTGCAGCCCAACATCTGGCATTTCCCTTCACTGCCTGGAAAGCACCTCGTGCAGAATGAGGCTGAAACAGGCAATGATAGGCAACTTATTAGCCACGTCAGAAAACAGAGCCAATGGTAGTGGCAGAGGCACAGATGCCCTTGCCATGTCCTTGCTAGGGGTGAGCACAACTGAATATCCGAAAATTTGAATCAATTCAAATGTATAAAATACGAATGTATTCACATTCGATTTGATTTGAATACATTCATGTCTATTTGTACGAATGTTCGATTCATGTTTGAAGATAACGAATGTCGACAACATTTGTATGTGTCCATACGCATCTGTACACATTTGTACACATCCTGTTTTTAACCCATGTGCATTCCATTTTCATCCCATACTTATCCATACAAATGCATACGGATACGAATAAGATATGTATGAATATGTATGTAATGCATACATATCTGCACACATGCGAATCTCCAAATAATTTGTATGAATTATTCAAAACATTCAAAATTCATTCGAATCCTTAAAAACAAATATATAGACATTTGATTTGAATTTGAATCTCCAAATTTGACCGAATTTTGAATTTTTTTGAATATTCTTGCCCATTCCTAGTCCTTGCTCTTATTGCCATGTGTCTAGCTGGACCAGTTCATAGAGGCAGGTTAGTACAGGCCACTGGTCTTGATAGGGTTGTGATTACTTCCAGGACAGGAAGTGCTATGCCTCTAGAGGGCAGTAGTGAGAGGTGGTGAACAGGCCAAGATGCTGTTCATATCATGCTCATTGGCTTCCATAAGTAATTGGTTTGCCACTTTGGGACCAGGCTTCTGGAATAAATGGGACATTGTTTTAATCCAGCAGGACATTAATTATACTGTCCTTCCGACTGGAAAAAAGTTGGGATTCACAGGATATACTCATTTACATATACATATTTAAGAATTTATATCCTGCTTTTCTCCTGAAAGTCCCATACTGTTGCATTGGTTTTAATAATATTTCACAATCTTTACTCACCCCAATTGTTTTTAAAAAGCGTAAGAATATGGGAATTCATGCAATGATACATTGAATCAATTTTTTTCCAACGAGAACAGAGACAGGAAGGTAATTTAGAGGGTAATTGCTAGAGAAGGGTGGGGTTCTAATAAAATAAAAAAGGGTAGGTTCTCATTTTAGGACCCCAACAGGTGATCAAGACTTGAACAGATAATTAAAGAAAAGTGAATTAAAGATCATTGGGCTGCATCCAGAAACATTTATACTGTGCATTGAAATGTGCAGTCCTGATTGAGCCATCACACACAACAATAAATCATTGTGGTGCTGCATTATATGATCAGGATTGCACATTTAGCTTAATATGGAGATCAGCAACACTCACTGCACAGTATTATGATAATTCGAAGCTTCAACCCAATGCAGGGAGGACAGCAAGAAAATTTAGCAAGATCCTGGCTAAGCAGGAAGGGCAGCTCAAAATTTGATTGGCTGCCTCAACCTGCATGACAGCACATGCCGACTCAACTCTCGCAGCTCTAATAGGGGAACCTATGGAGCTGCCTTCCAGTTGGGACTCCCAGGGCACATTCCCATGCACATTTGGTCTAGTACCGAACGCGGGCTCGGCAAGGTGCATCCCCATGCATTTTGGATTTGGTCCATGGAAAGCAGACCATATCCCCCCAAACCATGCCAGACCAGGACCAAATTTGGTACCCGAAAAAACAAGTCTCGGCACGGTTTGGGGTCCCAGCACACATTGCTTGGCGAGCCGAGACGGCACATGGGGATGGTTCTGGGCTATCCAGGGAGGAGTTTGGCGCTCACGTCATTGGGAGTTGGGGTGTGCTTGCTGTTCCTGCCCTGTGCATTGGAGACTGCAGCCACTGACATTTTTTGGGAGTGAAAAAATCCCGATAGCCAAGGCAGGCAGGATAATGGCTTAATTTTTGTGCATTTCCTATGGAAATATTTCCACCCCCCATTTCCCGATTGCCAAGGCAGGCAGGATAACGGCTTGATTTTTCTTCCAATTCTAAAAATTTTCAACCCCCGTTTCCTGATCGCCAAGGCAATTATGATAAAGGCTTGATTTTTTTCCCCTTTTAAACTTGACGGGTGTTCTCGCAGTTCCTGGTGGAGCGGAGGTGCACAAAACTGCTTAAACACCTAACTGCCGCTAAACCTCATAGCGGCTTTCGGTCTTTTAAAATTCTTTATAAACTTATTACTGTTATTAAGCTTTATTTCAACTTTTTTCCATGTCTCCCAGCACAGTCCTGGCTTTCTGTGCAGGGGGGAATGCAGCATTTGCAGTTGGCGTCACTGGGGTGGGCTGACGTCAATCCAGCTTCCAATGAGGAGAGAGGGGGCGGAGAGCGGGGAGTGCTGCTCCCCTGTGCCAGGGTTTGGCACAGTTTGCATGGAGACACCTCCATCCACACCCAATCCGCGTTGCCAGGAATGGCACGGGGATGGGCTGGGAGCAATCTTGGACCCCCTACCAGGTCCCATGCGTTCCAATCCTGCTCCAAATGACTTGCATGAGGGCACGGTCCCAGTCTTCACTGCGCAGTGAGTATACTGCACTTTTAGATTTAACTGTGTATATATTCTGCTAGTCTGGAGGCAGCCTGTGAAAGAGCAGGGATGGCAGAGAGAAACAATATCTTGAATTGTAGCCTCATTAGGGCAGATAGAAAAACTAATGAGGTGGGCTGTATGATTTACATTGTTCCTTCAGGCTCGTCAGATCTCTTTTGAGACAAATGCTGCGTTCACCAATGGATAAGAGAAAGAACTACTTGAAATCGATGCCTTTCATAAAAAGTGTTACTGATCTCATCTTGTGCCTTTTAAAATGAAATAAGATTGGAGCCGGTTCAGATGGCACCCAGGGTGTGTGTGAAGTTGAAAGTTGGCTATTTGGGCTGGTTATTATGTGAAATCTCCCTTCCAATGGGCATTTTTTTGTACAGGTTTTGGTTTCTGTATTTTAAAGGGAAACTTTTTTTTCTCTAAATCGCTCTGTAATCAGATTCTCAGAGGCTGTGGGCACACCCTAGCCTGTATTTGGCCACCTCAGGGACAGACAGAGATGCCATAGCCAGGCCATCTTTGGCCTGGAACAGCCTGAATACACATACCATACTGCCACTGTGACTCCCCCTCCAATCCTTCATGGGTGTATGTGGCTCAGCATGATGGGAGGGTGTTGCGGCAGAGTGAGGTGGACATTGGGGAGAGAGGCTTGGCATACTTGGGGAAAGCACAATGGGCCACTGTTGTGGGAGGGGCCAGTGGAGGATGGCTCAGTGTGTCGGGGGCAGCACAATGGGGGGCATTGTGGGAGAGTGGGGGGGTCAGCAGCGGCAAAGCCTCTTCTTTCTTCCCACTCCCCAATACTAACTTGTGTAACTTGTATAATATGGGCTGCATCCACATGTTCTCTTTGGGCTGACATAGGGGTTGACCAGGGAGCAGAACATCGGTAAGGTGCAATGTCATATGTGGATGTCTCCTGCCCTATCCTGTGAAAGATGTGACCTTTTGGCAAGCAAGGAGAAAGTACTCTGAGGTTGTTTCATTTGGAGAATTTGGCATGGCATATGCAAGCGGATTGCTGCCTCACCCGCTATGGTGCTGTTCTGCCAAATTTGGCTTCCAGTGGAGCTTCTCATCCATGGATGGGGAGGCTGGCCAGGCAATCTCTTTCTGCACAGAGACACAGAGACTTTGGCCCTTTCTTTACTCGGTAGTGATCTGGATTAAGAAGGCCCTTAATTGGGAACTGTTGTAGACCTATTTAATCCATTTACAGCTGGATAGGGGCCTTATTCTGGATCATGGGAGGCTTGCAGACGGCACAATTCTGCATATCTGGGGGGGGGGGGCGGGTTGCTTTTCAGCAGCACACCTTAACACACTGCCATAAAGTACCATCCCCTCATTCCAAGCCCTCAAAGATGTGGAGGAGCAGCTGTGACACTTACGCACGTGTCACAGCCACTGGGAGGCATGGCCAGAACTGCACCAAAGTTCCAAGATTACTATGTACTGGGGATGTGCACGAATGGGGTTTGTTTTTTGTTTTTTGACATTCAATTCATAAAAAATCGAATGTTAGAAAATCTGTATTCATTCGAATAGATCCCCTTCGAATGTGGTAAGATTCTATTTTATATGAATGTATTCATATGAATTCATACAAATATCCGATACTTGTCTGATATGAACGAATATGTATCCAATACGTATCCAACGTGAATGCATACATACCCGATAGGTATCCTGTAACATATCTGCGCTCTGAAAGTGTCAAATCCTGTCTGAATCCACTTTTAATCTGTTCTCAATCCGGATCCATTGCAGATGTGACTGGTGCGGCGGCTTTCCTACCCCCCCATGTTTGAATGTTAATGTTCGAATGTTGTAACATTGAATTTGCGTACGAATGTCTAAATTCTGACAAATTTGGATGGATAATTAATATTATGAATATCCGTGCATATCCCTGCTATGGACTTCTTTGGCCTTGCCAGATTAATGCCAGTTGCTGCCAATCATATAACCATACCCAGCATATTTCCTTTCAAGGCAGGACCAAGCTCTTGCATACAGAGAAAGCCAGTTAAAATGAAAAAGAGTAGGGGCTTCATCAAAGGGTATCTGCACACTTCCACATAACACAGTAGTCAAAGGTAGAAATTAATCTCACGAAAAAATAGATATGCGGAAAGCTATGCTTATTTTTTAAAGGCCCATTTTCAGTCTTATGTGATATAATCTAAATGCCTTGGGCTCATTCATTGAATTACCAGCATAATCACGGAGTGCTGAGCCACTACAGTTTGAAAATATGTTTGGTCTCTGATTTTTTGCTTCCACATTTGAAAGCCAAAACTGGTCTAATAGAGAAATGCATGGACCGGTTCTCACAGGTTCAAACCTCACCAGCAGCCAAACTAGCTTGAAGGCATCCCTGAAATGACTCACTGAACCAACCGAGGCTTTTCATGTTTAGCTTCCTTTGTGTGTTTTCCTGCCAGGGAGGGAGGGAAGGAGAGAAGGTTATATTTTGAGTGTGTATTTTAGGCTGTTTTATGGTTTTTATCTTTCAATTGTTATAACGTGCCATGGGAGCTTTAGGTGAAGGGTGAGATATAAATACTTAAACAAGCATCGAAGCAAAACAAAGTTAATGTTTAAAGAGGGGGTCTAGTGGCACCTTAAAAGACTAATTGAGAGGAGTTGGGCATAAGCTTTCATAGGCCCTTTCTGTACTTACCTTGGTTAATCTGTATTAGCTAGATCCATATTAGCTAGATCCGGATCAACACAGGCAAAGGCATCTGCATTGAGTGAATGGTGAACTTCCCCTGGTGTGTACTAGTATTCACATTCACAAATGCTAGTACATGCCAACCCTCCCCCAATCCATCTGTAGACTTAACTGTCATGCAGAAGCAAGTCTGGGCACCACCATCTTCAACTTGGAGGCCAACATTATTGTATATGTGCCATGTATGTGCACTTGCCTTTGGGTTCATCAGAGGTGCCAGTGCACTTACGTGGCACCACAGATGCCCACCCCACCCCCACACCCCCAGCATCATAGAGGTGCAAATGGGCTTTACCAGAGATGGAAAAGGCTGTTTCTGGTCAAGGTAAGTCAATGTGTGAAGCTTGAAATCGTGCTTCAGGTGTAACATGTGTGCAGTATGCTCCTGCATGGAAAAGGGGCATTTCTCAGCCAGAAATGGCCCCTTCTCTGGAAGCATAATGCGCCCAAACTATGGGCCCAAGTGCAGAAAGGCCCTTGGTCTACCAGTGATCCAGATTAGTGAGCCCTTAGCCCAGTTCTAATCTGGATCTGCTCTACTTCCATGCAGACAATGTGTTCTTAGCAGCTCCTTAATCTGGATTGTTGTGCATAGAACGTGGTCTAGCAGGTCCTTGATCTGGATTAACAAGTAAGTGCTGAAAGGGCCAAAGACCTGCTACTAGACCTTCCCTTTTTAATACTGATCCAGACTAATACAGTGAAGACTGATCCAGTGAAGGTTAACATTGCTTAGTTCCAATGTTTAGAATGTCATTTTTGAGTTCTGTTTTTCCCTTGCTGATTGGCGTTCCAATTGACTTTGATCTCCTTGCTTCTTGGTTGTGCTCCTATTGGCTAGGGAAAGGGAGAAGAGGAATCATAATATAGGAAGGTCCAAAGAACACTTAAAGCTGGCAGAGATTCATATGTAGATTGTTTGAAAATTTCTCCTGATTGCCCAGATGGTACATAGCACCAATTACACATGACAACTCTGTAGTGTTCCCAAAACGTTAATCCAAGGGACCAAGGGAGTGTTTGGAATTTCCCCCTTGTTTTCACTGACCAAAAAACCCTGAAACATGCTGGGTTTTGTTCTCTTGAAACAGGCAGTCCCACTGGTGTTCCAATGAAACATTCGTGTTTCATGCCAAAGATAGAACACAATGCAAAAACAGTTCTGTCCACATGCCCAGAGGCTGGACTTCCTCTAATAGCTGTGTAGAAGAAGAAATTTCAGTTGGGTCTCACTTGTTATGCAGTCAGCACCTGCTGAAATTTCCTCCTCTGTACAAGTGTGACCTGCAAGCCTCCCATCTTTCTGTCTATGTGGCAGCCCCTCCAACATCATTCAGACAGGAGAGCATGATCACTTTAACTCATCTGTCTACATTGGCAGTGATCAACTCCACTCCCAATACTTTATGTTAGATACTGAGCCAAACTGTTTCCCCATTATATTGATTTTTGCATTTTGAATCGGCAGGTGGAGGTGACTGGCAGCTGAGACAAGCAGTAGTAAGCCAGGGATGGGAAACAAAGCCATACTGCCAGCCAGCAAAGCCCAGATTCAATGCAGAAAACAGGCTGGGTTGCTGGCAAGATGGCTTCATTTCTAATCTCTGCCGTTCCTTTCCCCAAATGAGCTGTCACTCACCTCCACCTGCTGACTGCAGAGCAAGGTGATAAGCTAAACTGATTATGCTCTCCCCTACCTGGGTGAGGTATAAATCTGTCCTCCAACACATTGCCACCTCTTGTATTATCTGCCATCTAAAACACTTACTCACTTGGGCTAATAACAGGGATACCTTCTCAGCTGTTTGCAAATAAAGTTGATGTATAAATACTGTGCACATATTACATTTCAAATATGTTTTAGGTTATTGTGTGTATATAAATTCTTAAATGAACAAAATGTTTAAATAATATAAATGACTGATTCAGAAGTAAATGAGTTCTATGTGGTTTGCATAATCACACCATTAGAATTCTAAATATTGTGGTGAGTAAATTCACCTTTTTTCCCCTTACCCTGGTAAGAGATTTTATTTTGCCCCGTTTTGCATTTTCAATATATTTTCTTTCCAAAATCTTGGTATTAAGTGCCAATGCAGAATACATTATGGTGCAATGCAGAATATTTTTTGGGTGTGTGTGTGTATTTTAAAGTGCTGGAAACACAGTTCTATTTGGAAATGGAAAGTTTGCTGAAGAGATCCAAAAGCACTATGAAAGGAAAGAAAATGATATGGTTGAAAAAGAGGTGGAAAAAGAGGTTGAGGACAACACAGCATCATCTTGAGGCAGGAACTCCAGAATAAAATCTGCTCCCATAACCTGTTGAGGTAAATCAGTTTAGCGGAGTTGGCTTCCAGCACATACTTGTGTGAAGTTCCCAGCAAAGACAGGGTCCTTAATCCTTTCCAAATGAAAGGTTTTATTGCTTGAAGCAAAAGTTACAAGATATATGGTTGCATAAATATAAGGGTGAATTAATGCATGTACAGTATATATGAAAATAATAAGTCAGATATATGAATATGAATAATGGCATACCAATGCACATTACAACACTACATTAACTTTCAGTATGGAGAATATACACATGATTATAGAGAACATTTCATACCACATGGACATTTTGAACCAATCCTAGGGTAGAATTGTTATTAGTGGCCGCATTCCCATTACAAGCTTAATACAGTTGCCCTAAACCGAAATAATAGAACCGGATGCTAACACGAATTTGCCTGATCCCATTACTTTCAACTCAGTTCCGTTCAATCCGGATTCTGAGGATCGTACGTGGCGTACATGTCTCAAGGGGGGACTCAAGTGGCTACTTTCTAAAAGCCACTTTTCGGGGCTGCCCTGCCCTCTTCTTCCTGGCATGAACCCATAACTGACCCCTTCAGGAAGGCTGGGTGGCTGCCGCTTGCCTGGATGGAGGAAAAACGGCACCGGGCAGCCAGCAGTTCTTTCCCCTCCAATCCCCATTGCCCAGGGTATACAGCAGCAGTGGCAACTCAAGTCCCCTTCACCCGCTCACCGCCACAGCCTTAAAAACATTCATCTCCCAGAACCTGCAGCTGCTTTCCTTTCTTTTCCCTTTCTAAAGGTCAGAACTTTCAGAATTGCACAAAATTGCAACATTGTTATCAGGTGTGAAGTGGATGGATTGCTACAGTGTAGCAGATGCTGTAAGGAGTGGATTTTTACAGTAAAATCACTATCTTTGGAAGCAAGCTATTGGGGGAGGGAAACCCTAAACATGCATTCTCATCCCACTAAAATGCTACGGCTCCCACAGTAAGAAATGTAAAACGTTTCAAGTGCACAAACTGGAGCGAGACCTGTTGAAATGAGTGTTAACATTTACAATGCTTTGGGGCGATTTAACATGCGGAAAGCGTGTTAAGCCAACCTGACGTGGGGACTGCGAGAATCAAAACCATTTCAAAACCATTTTAAGCTTGTAATGGGAATTCACCCAGTGTCACATTGACCTGATTCTCATAACAAAAATCATTTCTCACTGTGTTACAATATTATTGTGTCTACAAATTACTGCACACCTGCTGTTTTTCAGCTTGTGGTAGCTTTGAGGCCTAGTTATGTGAATCCTGATCCTGCCAATACATTTCACATGTGAAAATGTCCTGACGGAAAATAGGCTAATAGTATAATTTGGACCAACAACAATATAGACTGAATCCACACAAATATTAAAAGATGATCTTTGGTCACCTGGGGACACAGGAGATGACTATGCTCCAAAGACTGCTATGCCCAAGCTCTGGAAGCTCCCGACCTTTCTGCAAGTTGACTGGTGTTTGGCCCAACACATAAGCCTTGATGTTGATTCAACAGTGTGAGTCTGGACCCTACTTCCTCTCTACACGGGCAGAATTGCGGCTGTGTTTTTTTGCTCCCGCAGGTAAAGTTCCACCCCACCCCCACCCCCCAGATTTGTTCCCACCCACAAACTGGTAGCAACTTCCTGCTGTTCACGGGTCAGTGAATGGTTTAGAAATGAACAAACCCATTCTAAACCAATCAGGTTGTGTACGTTTCTATAAAAACAAATGGTTAACACAAGTGAATGGAGTGGAGGAAATTCAGCTTAAGCCGATGTCTATTAAAAGTTTGGGAGTTTCACATAAAATTGCTGTTATGAATGTAACATGCCTTTGTCAAAGCAGTAAGACAAATGACAGATGTGGCCCATAGATTTGTACTGTACTATACCAGATTACATTGACTGTAGATTTTGTATCTGGCGCTATATTGATTTTTGGTGTAATAACAGAATTTACAGCTTGATATTTGTGGAGATGTGTGTGTGTGTGTGTGTGTGTGTGTATGTGGTGATATTCTGTATGGTATAGACCTTTATTCTTGTTAACTCTGTAACACATTCCAGAAAAAACCAGGGCAATAACCCTCACTAACCTGTCCTGGCTGACAAAAGGAGAAATGGAAAAGATTAAGACAAAGATTGGGAAAATTAAGAACATAAGGGGAGCCCTACTGGATCAGGCCTCAGTCCACCTAGTCCAGCATCCTGTCCCACCAGTGGCCAACCAACTGCTTCTCGGCAAAACCTTTACCTGCTCTTGGGTCCCTGCAAAAGGCCTTTAGAGGCACCCTGTCCATCTCTCCAGCCTGGAGGTAATACCTAGGGATCCATTCTAGTAGCCATAGATATAACTGACCTCCATGAATTTATCTAATGCTTTCTTTAAACTATCCAGGCTGGTTGCTATCACCACCTCATCCGATAATAAATGCCATAGACTGATGACCGTCTTTGCAACTATTGAATCATTCTTTCATCTTCAGTGGTTCTACACCTCATCCAGTGCAAGGAAAGGCATCTGTCCCAATCACTGCCTGCCAGCTTCCCTTATCTTGTCTACTTTCCACTTTTGACCAGTGGCACATTGGAAGGTACTTGCTGCTTGGGGGAGAGAGAGAGAGCAAAGAGGAGAGAAAGAGCAAAGAGAGCTAGGATTAGTATTTGGATGGGAGACCACTTGAGAATACCAGTTGATGGAGGATTAGTCTACTTCCATGCCACCCTAAACACACTGAGTCATGTCTGATCTCAGAAGCTAAGTGCTGTCAGACCTGAGGCCTTTCTGCACTTCCCATCCCATCCAGAGGACAGGAAGAGTGCACTCCTACTGACATGCACTAATATTTGCATTTGTGAATGCTAGTGCACAACATGCCTTTCCCTAGGTGTCCACAGACCTACTTGAAGTGCAGACACATGTCTGGTCACCAATAACTTCTTCCTGAAGACCAGTGCAACTGCACATGTGCTGCCAGCAGGACCACGATGAATTACTGCAGGCAGGCAGTCACATTTGGGGTCATTTCAGGTGTCAGCATGTTTGCATGGCACCTCAGGTGACCTGCCCAGCACAAAGAGGCTCTACCAGAGACAGAAAAGGCCATCTCTGGTCAAGGTAAGTATATGTGTGGAGCGTGAAATCATGCTCCACACATACACTTACCTTGACCAGAGATGGCCTTTGTTGTCGCTGGTAGAGCCTGCATGCAGTATGCTCCTGCACAGAAGAGACTGTTTCTGAGCTGGAACCTGCCCCTTCAAGTGCAGATGCTCCATCTGGAAGCATACCGCATGCAAATTACAGAGCCGAGTGCAGAAACACCCATGGTTAGCACTTACCAATCTCAGAACACTTGAGACCTTTTTGCACTACGGTAATTAGTGCATCTCTGGGGAAGAGCATACAGTACACACATCAAGTGTGCCCTCCCTCCCCAGAAGTACACTAATCGTTGATTAGGTGCGGAGCACGAAATCATGCGCCACGCATTAACCAACGATGCCCAAAAGCTGACCTCAGGCATCCAGGGCAGCGACCATTCACTCTTCTTCCAGCACTCCTGGGTCATCTGAGGTGCTCCACAAGTGTGCTGGCACCTCAGATGACCATAGATGTGACGGCGCTGATGCACGTGCAGTCATGAGGCACCGCTGCCAAAATGGTGGTGCCTAGAGGACGACCTGGTCCCAGGATCAAATAAGGTGGGTATCTGATCCCGGGCGCAGGGAGCAGGTAAAACTGACTAGTGTTCAAGTGCGAGTGCTAGTCAATGTTGGGTCATCACGCTCCTTTCCCATCCAGCAGATGGGAAGGTAGTGCAAAAATGTCTCTTCTTTCATCACTCAGTTGCTATTCTTTTGGCATTCTCCCTGCTACAGCATTACAGGAATAAAGAGCATTTGGTGCATATTCTACTGTCTACCAAAATGTAGATATCAGAATATGTCAGGCTTGAATTCTTTATTGAGAAAATGAAGGATCTGCTTTGTTGAATTCGTCTGCTTTTAGACAATCAGTGCTTTGTTCCCTTTCAAACCTGAGAGGCAGCATCTTGGTTTCGGCACTTTCCCGTGGATTTTTTTTTAAAAAAATAAACCAGACAGAAAGTGCATCGGTGCCACTTTGCTATCCAAAGTTGAAGATTTTTTCAAAAAGCCTCTGTATGTGTCTCTCCTCTATTTATCATAGCTGATTACAGCCAACAGTTTGCAGATTTCCATTTCCTAGGAAGGTTCCTGCTTCCTCCACCTGGATGCCCTTCATCTGATTATTTCATTAGGAACTGCTGAAGGAAGCTGTATCGTCCATTCCAATTACAGTTTTGGCAATGGCAGCAGTAGAACCGACAGTCCACTCATTGCATTCCTAGCCGGAGACTCTGAACATGAGGATCCTCTATGGCTCCCACTGCTGTTTCATGCTAAAGGAGATGAACTGCATATTTCACACTTTTCACTGTTTAATAGGTATTGACTAGTAGCCATTCTAAATGTGTCCTTAGCATAAGCGCTTACCTGACAGTCCGTATTAAGCCAGCTCACAGAATTCTTGTTTGGTATGTACATTCTTTGGTTTGCACAACATTCTGAAACATGGAAGATGCATTTCATTTTAAGCATGCATGTCATGGTTTTAATTGAAAAGAAAGATCTCAAGAAATGCTTTAAGTCACTGATTTGTTCATTCTTCTGAGTTAGGCTGTGTTCACACACAATAAAAATGCCCCCCAGACGTTGCTTAAGAACATAAGAACATAAGAGGAGCCCTGCTGGATCAGGCCACAGCCCATCTCATCCAGCTACCTCACACAGTGGCCCACCAATTGCTTATGGGCATCTCAAAAAGAGACAAGGGCAAACCTTCTCCTGCTCTTGAATCCCATAAAATAGCCATAGAGGCATCCTGCTTGTCCCCCAAGCCTGGAAGATGTAGTTAGGCATCCATTCTAGTAGCCACTGATACATCTGTCATCCATAAATTTGTCTAACCCTTTCTTAAAGCCATCTAGGCTGGTTGCTGTTACCACCTCTTCTGGCAGCAAATTCCATAGATGGATTATCCTCTCGGTGAAGTAATACTTCCCCTTCTCTGATCTGACTCTCCTGCCCAACAGCTTCATAGAGCAGTGGTCTCCAACCTTTTTTGCACCAGGGACCAGCTTCAAGCAAGACCATTTTTCCATGGCCTGGCAGGGTGGGTTGGGGTGGAGGTGGGGTAGGGGCAGGGCTTTGGTCATATGGGGGCAGGATTACGGAAGGGGTTGGAGTTTAGTGCATACTTATTGTAAGATTTGCTGCTAATAAAACATTTTAATGATTTTTAATTTTTTTTTTTTAGTGAATTTTGACCTTCATGTCTTACGTTTATCTCTTTTGATATTAGCCTTGCACACCAATTGGAGCCACTTTGAACAACCCTGCTTGTGCCGCGGCGGTATTGTTGCTCTCATGGATGCGTAACTTCCCACCCTTTCTGCGACGCCCTGCCCCTTTCTCCCCACTCTGCCAAGCGCACAGAAGCTGAGGCGGCCTCCTCTGTTGAGGAAGGAAGTGACTAGAGGAGAGACACTCTTGCAGTACTTGCATCATTGCCATGGAAGACAGCAGGGGCAGCGGTGGTCAGCAGTGGCACTACAGACCGGCGAAAGACCCCCGGTCTGTGGACTGGTGGTTGGGGGCCCCTGTCATAGAGTGCCCCCTGATCATGTATTCCTGAACCAAAAAGAGAAATCTGACCTTAATAAGCTACTAGAACCACATGTAGTGATAGTGGCAGAAGCAAACGTAGGTTCAACTGTATTAAGCTTGGAAGGAAACATTAAGCACACAATTTCAGATTCATATCATGACAGACTGAAAGGCATCCTTTGAAGCTAATGCTGTGGATCAATCCTAGCCATGTTTAAGATGACTATCTGAAAAGCATACATCAAATACAATTTTTTAAAAAATAATCCAGCACTATTGAACCTTTTCCTTCGAACCTGTCATATATATTCTTCTAAGAACTGATATGATTTTAAGAGGGACTATACCATTCCTAAACCTCTGTGCAGTGCCTCGGTCTTGTTCAAGTGATTTCCTCCAGCTTCACAGAAATGAAGAAACATTTTTGCACAAGTACATTATTCATCCCGACGTGATGCACTTTGCTGCATGATAGTTAGGAACAAGTTCCCCTTCTTAAAATCCCCAGGGTTTTCAACCTCGGAAGCCATTACATAAAGCTTTAATTTAGTACTTTATTCCAAGCTCACCTTATAAATACTATGTATGATTGAGCTTATTTGTGCATTTCTAGTTTTCTGTCCTGACAGCAGAGGGCGGGGGGAGGAGGTTGCATTCATTTTGGGCGTGAATATTAGTTGGAATATTTGTGCACGAATACGAATCCCTCCACATTCGTGGGGGTGGAATTCTGCCAAAGCCATTCATACTGAATCGAATGTGGGAAATGGGCTTCATGCAAACCCCTATTCATGAAAACTCATATTGAAATTAGGTGAAATATGTTTAAAAAAAAAGGCATCCAAACCCACCCATCAAGAGAATCACATAACATGGCAACATTGTGGACCATCCCCACTGTCAACTTTGAATCCATGGGTGTTTTTCCACCGCAGCCCTTAGATTTGGATCTAAGAAGATCCGGATCTAAGGAATGGGTAGATCCGGATTAAGGGAAGCACCCAATGTGTTTCCACAGGAGGTGTAGCACCCATTAGCAATGGGTGCTAACCCCCTACCATGGAAACACTTTTGCACCCATGTGGGGAATCCAGATGGACCCCAAAGGGGTCAGTCCATCACCCCAGGTGTCTCTGGGGACAGGGGGTGTGATCTCCGAAATTCCATCTTCGGAGGGACTTCGGAGTCACTTCAGAATGATTTCAAAATTACTCCGAAATTACTCCAAAGCTGGGACTTCAGTGCTCCCCCCCCCATGGGTGCATCCCCTCCCCCTAGCCTCCTCTAGACCCCATTGCCTGTTTCCTGTGGAAACAGACTCCCTTTAATCCAGATTTTCTGGCAGAAGACCCCATTGTAGACCCCATTAATGAGGTCTACAGAAAATCCAGATTAAAGGACAGAAAGTACCCATTTGATCTGGATTTCCCCCACGGCATTGGAAACAATCAGGTCCCAAATGGGTGCCGTGGTGGAAATGGGGTCATCCGGCTCACACCCAAATGGGTCCTTAATGGGTGCAAAAATGGGTACATTTTGACAATGGAAAAACACCCCATGTTGAGAACAATTCATCCCACCTAGAGCTCCAGATACTTTGAGTGATACTCAGGGTCATCGAAAAGCACTTTGAAAACACAAGTATCCGCTGAATTGCCAGAAATTCACCCTAAATTTGGACTCAAACAAGCATCTACAAGTGCCTTCCCCGCTGGGCATCAGCCTTCCTTTCTTCCTGCTCTGGCTTTTTCCTTAACGTGTCCTGTTACAAAACATTTTCTGCATTCTTAGGCTTCCTCTATGGACATTTGCCCCTCTTTAACATGTACATCACTCTTTTGGCACACAGGCTCCTCTGAAGGCCAAGCAAATTACGTCTGCCACTTCACCCTTTCCCACTCAACAGCGTCTTTTTCCCCTTTGGTGACATTAATCAAGTTTGCTAAGCATGACTTTCCCTTAATGCATCTGGACTGTCTTCAGATAATCTGTTGTCTTATTGTCCCTGATCGGTTTGTTGCTATTTTACTCAAAGAAGGCCACCCTAAGAAATGTTGCTTGAATTTTTTTTGGGGTGGTGGTGGTGGTGGTTTTAAAGAGGCAGTAACAACAGTGGAAACAAATAATGGAGGATATATTGTTCTTTTATTTGTAGGGATGGAGGAGAAAGGAGAAGGCAGCCGGAGCATAATTTCCATTGTGTCTTCTCCTTTATTCTCTCTTCCTGCCCCAGTAGTGACATTATCTCCCACATGAGTTCAATGTCAGGAACAAAGTTGGTGACTGGGTCAGAGGAAATGTGGGGCATGCCAAAAAATGTACGGTTCCTTCCCAAAATAGTCTACTTTCTCATTTCCACTTTCCAAAATAAAATGGGTTAGCACTCTGAACCAGGCTGAGCATTCACTTAATCCACTGTACAATAGTCCTGATTTTGCCAATTTGGTCCACAAAAGGTATTGAACCCAAAATTCTTATCAAAACAGTAGAAGCTAAAGAGGCCCCTAAACTGATTAACTGCTGTCTTGGAGTATCCCCTGAGTGTCAAATGTTGCTCTTTGGCTTTCTATTTAATTCTAGTTATCAACATCTATGACAGTTTGGTCTAAAGGACTCTCAAACTGATGGAACTTTGAGATCTTTTTAGATTGGTCTCTGGTTATGTTCATCACTGCAGCATGAGCAGGAGACCTTCTGCTAATTTTTATTCTGGTGTAAGGACCTGTTTTCCCCGTTCCCATTACCACTTAAAACTGTTTAAGTGGTAATTCAAAAACAGTTTAAAAACAGTTTGGATCCTCATCATTCCCATTCACAATCTTGAGGATTATTTGGCTTTAAAACAGAATTAAATAAACACCGGTTTTTTCAGGTGTTTTTTTCCAGTTTTGCTTTTAAAACGCTTCTTCCTTATTGCTGTGGGAACGCTACAGCATTATCCGGGTAAATCCATCATGAAATGGGTGGAATTTCTCCCAGCAGGACAGGACAGCGCATGGCCAGATTTTTAAATTGCAGGGCTTCTTCAGCAGTTTCCTTCTCAGCCAGCCTCTCTCTGATCACAAAGTAACAGTTCATGCAATACTCCTTCACACCCACGGACACAAATAACAATGTTGCCACATTGCCAGCAGTTTTTGGCTTCCCTGAAAGGGAAGAGGAAGGAGCCGATAGGGCAGCAGCAGCAGCAGCGTGTGTGTGTGTGTGTGTGAGAGAGAGAGAGAGAGAGACAGGGAAGGAGATCAGAAGATTCTGCCTTTAAAGTTTCTCTTTTGCCTTGGACAAAGGGCTGCTCTCTCTCGCTCTCTCTCTCTCTGTGTGTGTGTGTGTGCTTGAAGGATCTTACATTGCTATAGCCTTTTTTAAAAAGGAAAGGAAGGTGAGGGGACCAAGTTGATTGTTTTAAAAAATACTTCTTCCTGCAGTAGGCTGCCTTGCCTTGCCTTGCCTTGACAAACAAGCTTTCCCCTTTCAAAGGGGCAGCAAAAGCAGGAGGGAGGGGGCTGGGATTCTCCACGTCATCAGATCAAAGCCAGTGGGAGAGAGGGGTGGGGAAAGGCTCAGGAGGGGAAAGAATGCTTTCCCCAATCCATTTTTGGAAGCGTTTTAAATGGTAGGACAGTGGAGACAGAAAATTGGGGTTGAATCTGATTGCCAGATGCTGTTTGCTTCCTTTTAACACGTTTTACATATTGATTTAATTCCCGATGTAAATCCCGATGTATAATGCATTTTATTCCTTCAATGGGAATTTGCCCTTTGTGTTAAAATGCTGAAGTTCCCATTGATTTGTTCCTGTTTCCCCATCACTTCCACTTCCATTCCATCAAGCAAACCCACATTCAGAAAAAGCAATTAGCAGTGCCAAATGCTGCCTCCATTGCCCTTTATACTGCAAAATTACCCTCACCAATGAAACTAAATCTTGGAAACTGTCCCTTCTGCCTTTCAGGTGCTGGGGCAGAACCCTAAACTGAGCTACAGTGAGACTGGGTTCACACATAGCTAAGCAAAGTGTCTCAAAAGTACCTTAGGGCACATCCCCATGCACATTTTGGTCTGAATCGAAATTGGGTCCAGCAAGGGTTGTCCCCATGCACTTTTGATTTGGTCCGATTTCCGTGGACCAAATTGCCCAAACCAGGACCAAACCCATGCCAGATCTGGTACTGGAAAAAACAGGTCTGAGCAGTTTTGCAGTTTGACATGCATTGCTTTGTGAGCTGAGACTGTGCATGGGGACAGTCCTGGGCTATTTGGGGAAGAGATGGACGCCTGCATCAGTGGGAGGTGGGGTTTCATGTCCCGTGCTTGCTGTTCCTGTCCTGTGCATTGGAGATCACAACTGCTGAGATTTTTTGGGAGTAAGTGGTGTTAGAGCCATAACAATGAGGGAGTTGAATGATCTTCGCTGCCCCATGAGAATCTTTTATACAAGTATTCCACACTGTCTCCTGATCACGGGATAATGGCTTGATTTTTCTCCCTTTTACATGGAAAATATTCTACCCCTGTTTCCGATTGACGAGGTGGACATGATAATGGGTTGATTTTTCTCCGTTTTAAGCTTGCTGGGTGTTCTCGTGGTTCCCAGATGAAGCGGAGGTGCGCAAAATTGCTCAATTGCTGCCAAACCTCACAGCAGCTTTGGTTTTTTAAATTTTTTTTTTCTATTTGATCCTGCTAAGGGGGGATGTGGCATTTGCAGCAAGCGGCACAGGGGTGGGGTGATGTCAATCCGGCTGCCAGTGGAGGGCAGAAGGGGCAGAGAGGAGATGGCATCTCTCCACCATGCCGGGGTTTGGCATGATATGCATAGGGACAACTGAATCTGCACCCAGCCCAGAAATGGCATTGGTACGGGCACAATTCAATCTCACTCCCACACCTGGTCCAATGCGTGTCCAATCAGACCCAAATAGCTTGCATGGGGACATGGCCAAGGAGTCAGTGGAAAAGTTGGCTTTTATACCCAAATTTTCTCATCCTTTAAGGGCACTCAAAGCTGCTGACAAACCTTCTGTTCTTCTCCCTGTGAGGCAGGTGGAGCTGTAAGAGGTCACAAAGAGAGCTATGACTAGCCCAAGGTCACCCAGCTGGCTTTGTGTAGGAAAGCAAACACAAACTGGGAAAGGAGCATATAAGAATCCAACACCATGAAACTAAATTGGCTCACAGTAGTGTGTGGACCTCATGTTCTCATCTACTCTCTCATTCACCTTTCTGGTCTAGAATATTCATGGGGGGAGGGGATTCACATGTGAATCATCCCAGCTGTAATCCACCTGTGCCTACAAAAGTAGCTCAGAAGCACTTTAGAGATTATTGTGTGTGGTCTTTGTGTTCTCATCTCATCTGATGGCTTGTGAACATTTCCACCTTGACAGTATCTCTAACCAGTCTGGATATCACCGCAGCCTGAATACTATTGAGCTGCAGCTGCTTTCCTGAGCTGCTGGAGTCCAAAAGCCTGTTCAGATGTCCAAAACCAATACTGTAGCAATGGTTCCTTGAACTCTTTGTTTCTTGTTTTCCAATAAAGGGCTTCAATTCTAAGCTACTGACTAAGGATATGCAAGAGTATTCAAAACACTCAAATGTGAATCAAATGTCTATAAATTCATTTTTTAACATTTGAACAAAATTTGAATTTTTCAAATCATTCATATGAATTATTTGGACCTTCGTGTGTGTACACATTACATCCGTATCCATACCTTATTCATATCTGTATGCATTTGCACAACAGGATGCAAACAGGATGCATATAGGATAAAAATGGGATGCATATGGACGCGGACACGTACAAATGTCGACATTCATATCTTCAAATATGAATCGAATATTCGTATGAATAGATATGAATGTATTCAAATCGAATGTGAATATGTTCATATTTTAAGCATTCGAATTGATTTGAATTTTCAGATATTCAAATCTAATCTAATCTAATGTCAAAAATGGCATTCGTGCACACCCCTGTTACTGACTATCAGGGACGTTATTAAAAATGGAAGTCTGTAGAAATTCTCATGAAGGCAAAGGAAAAAAAGAGAATAATGAGGAGTGTAGGGCACCTTGCTAGATATAAAAAACTGAGCTCATGAACATACCGGAGATGAATCCAGAAGGTTCACAAGCATAGGAAGGTTTTGGCAATGCTCCAGGGAGTGCTTAAAAAGGGAGCAGCAAGTGATTCATTGGCATGCGATTCAGTGCAGCTGAAGAAAAGGTCAGTTACAATTTGTGGCTACATATGCTCTGGTAATAACCCTTCCCTGTGCAACTTCAATGCAACCCCACCTGGAACATGCTACATCTGTGTCAAAGCATCTGTGTCAAAGTGGAGCTCAAAAGGAGCTGCCACAGGGACTACTTGGAAAGCCAGAGCTGCTGGCACACAAGAGAAGGCTTACTGGGCTTACTGAGTGGCCTAACTGGGGTAACTCAAAGCTTTCTACATATCAAAGGCACATGTGAAGCTCTTGGGGCAGGGACAGGAAAGATTTATATACTGCAGATTTCCAAAGACTCTATGAACCGATTTGGTCTAGTGCGGTGATGGCCAACCTATGGCACGCGTGTCACAGGTGACACGCCAAGCCCTTTTGGGTGACACACATGGTCACCCTGGCACCTGGGCGTGTAGTGCTTGCTTGTTCTTGAAGTGTACAAAATACCAACTTTTAATTGAAATTTAGCAAACGAAATTCAGCAAATGAAATTCAGCAACAAAAGTCACTAATGTAAAGAATTATTTGTTTTTGCTTTTAATACATATATCAAAAATATAACTTTTTTTACTAGAGCTACAAATATCACAAAATTATGGATATTTCTAGATGTGACACAGCACTTGAGTTAAGCTAGGTTTTCTTGTGAATTTTGACACACCAGTCTCAAAAGGTTCACCATCACTGGTCTAGTGGTTTGGGAGCCAGACTCTTATCTGGGAGTGCCTGGTTTCATTCCGCACTCCTCCATGAAGCCAGCCGGGTGCCCTTGAGCTAGTCACAGCTCTGTTTCTGAGCTTTCACAGGGTCTGTTTTGGGGAGAAGAACAGAAAGTTTTGTCAGTTGCTTTGAGTCCCCTTAAATCGGTGAGAAAAGTGGGGTAGAAAAAGCCAACTCTTCTTCTGAGACCAGAAGGGAAACCTTGCTGGCCTGTGCCATAGACCATCCTGTCTCATACAGTGGCCCACCAATTGCTTCTGGGCATCTCAAACAGAAGACAAAGGCACAACCTTCACCTGCTCTCAGATCCCTACAGTTGGCTTCAATGGGCTTCCTGCCTGTTTCTCCAAACTGGAGGCAGTACCTAGGCCATTCTAGTAACCATTGATACACCTGTCCTTTATGTTGAATGGTCTCCCCATAGTGATACACAGGGCAATGACGGTTATATGAGAACACAATTAAAACAAAGGATGGGGAAAGCAAGTAAACAAAAACCACTCTGGAATGCCCTGGGTAAAAAAGGTAAGTCTTCTCTACCACAGAGAAGGGCCTTCTGGAGGTAGTCACAAGGTGATACTTAGCAATTCATCATGGTATACCTTGTGCTACTTCTTGATGGTTATCTTGGTTTCTGCCCCACTAGCCACATAGCCACCAGTGCTGAACAGTCTAACTCCATCCCTGGTGAGGTCCACTCCCAAACGAACCCTCGAAAGCAACACCTTCCTTTGATTGGTCTAGGAAGTGGAACTTCACACACACACACACACACACACACACACACACCGGTGCTGTGTGTGGAGCAGAGCTCATCTCACGCCAGTTCTGGGAAGAAGACCTTTGTTAGCAGAGAGCAAAATCCATGTACAGTTGAATTAGCTGAGGAAACTGGAGGAAATTCAAAGAAGTTGCAAGATTTTATGAGCCTGTGCTTGCTATAGAAAGCTTTAAAAAGGAAAAGACATCTAATCAATAGTCCGGTTTCATCTCTGCTAGAAGCGTACAAGCTTAACTTGACCTCATGCTGCTAAGAGGCAAGAAAACCCTAGAGTGAGCGCTCAGTGCAGGTAAACAGCTTTAAATAAAGGAATGCTCATCTTTGTTAAACACACAGATTATGTGCTAAGTTTGCTCCCTCCCTTCTCCCCAGTAAGGTGATCTGGTAAAGTCGACAGGACTGTAAAATACCAAGACCTTCTAATAAAGTGGCAACTACCTAGAATTCAATGAATGGGCCCTGATTTGGGAGCAGCACCAATCCCTTTTCCTGGCAGCCTGAATTTGGACATGGAGGCCCAGCTGCTGATGTGCACTGTGGAACTGGCCCAGTTCAAAATTATATTGCCCCGAATAGGGAAGGGTTCCCAGTGCAAGTCAATGGAAGAAATTAACCTGAATTAAAAGGGGCATAGCATAGTCCCCACATGGAGCATGAACCATGGGTGCAAGGCCAGAACACAAAAATGCCATGACTGAAACCCGTACCACACGGGCTCTACACAAGATTCCCCCAGCCAAACAAAGTCTTTAACAGACTGCATTGCAGAACACTAGCCCAATGACTAGCCAAACATCTCCCATGTACAAGGTATGCACACATGCTGCAATGCTGAAGGACACAGATGCCAGCTTCTCCCACACCAAGACAGTCTTCTCACAGGCTGTAGTGGTGAAACTCACTGATGGCAACTTTCCACACAGATACTTCACAAATAAGATGACCATCCACTCCCAATTTGCTCTTGTGGTTAGAGTTTCGGACTTGTATTTCACAGGCACTGGGTTTGATTCCGCACTCCTCCGTGAAGCCAGCTGGGTGACCTTGGGCTAGTCACAGCTCTCTTTCTGAGCTCTAACAGCCCTGCCTGCCTCACAAGGTGTCTGTTGTGGGAAGAAGAACAGAAGGTTTGTCAGCCATTTTGAGTCACTTTAAGGGTTTGAAAAGTGGAGTGTAAAAGCCAACTCTCCTGCTGCTGCCGCTGCTGCTGCTGCTGCTGCCCCTCCTCCACACACATCCTGGACAGAAGAATATTCACTTGGCCTTATTTTGGATAATTTAGTAGTCAGGGAATCTTCTTTTAGGTTTGGTCCTCTCTCCATCCAAATATTCAGAGCCTTTTCCATCCTCTTCATCAGTGGGTTCCTGATTCTGAAGCACCACACAGTGGAGGCTGCATCACTGCTCACCACACTTCCATAAATGGCACCTTCATTTGTCTTTGATGATCCAGATATTGGGCTCCCTGGCAGTAAAGATTGTTCCCATGACAGTGATCCTTTTGCCTATTTTCAGTGGATCCAGCACTTTGTAGGAGCTGCTACCTTCCTGCCAGCAATGCTGTGAAGTAAGGGTGTGCATGAACACAATTTTTGACATTCAATTCATAATGAACCAAATATTCAAAAATCCGAATTCATACAATTGTCTGGACATTTGAATCTATACAAATGCATTTGTATGTGTTCATTCAAATAATTCAGACATTCATATATTTACGGGTTCATACGCCTCTTGTATGCATCTGTACATATCCTGTATGCGTCCCGTTCTCATCTCGTTGTCATCCCATATGGTTTCATATTCGTTCAAATAAGGAAATTTGAATGTCCAGACATTCAATTCATTACAAATGTCCGAATTCATCCAAATTCATATGAATAATGAATATTTAGAATATTAATCACACCCCTACTTTGGAGTCATCTTCTCCAGCCCCGAAACTAACCTCTGCACCAAAGAACTGGAGCAACAGGGGGGAAAAGCTACATAAAAAATGCGGCCCAAATTTTTTTGCACAAAACAAAACAAGTAGGCAGAGAAAAGCACAGCAACACACACATAGCAGGAGCACCCAAAAGCATACAAAAGCAATCAAAAACCACACAGACACACACAGAGTGATAATCCCTGGTAATCCCTGACTCCCTGCTCCGATTTCAGAAGGAATCGTCTCCTGCTTCTCCAGCTCCCTCCTCTCATCCTAAGGCACTTTTGAGCCACTTTCTTCGGTACGTGTAATGCACTTTAAGCTGTCCTACATGAAGCCAGCAGGGTGACCTTGGGCTAGTCACAGGTCGCTTTCTGAGCTCTCACAGTCCCCCACCTATCTCACAGGGTGTCTGTTGTGGGAAGAAGAACAGAAGGTTTGTCAGCTGCTTTGAGTCCCCTTAAATGGGTGAGAAAAGCAGGGTATAAAAGCCAACCCATTCTTTTCTTCTTCAGTTGCACTTACCCAGCATGTAGTGAAGTCCCAGTTACTGTATTTTCTGGCGTATAAGACTACTTTTTAACCTAGGAAAATCTTCTCAAAAGTCGAGGGTCGTCTTATACGCCGGGTGTTGTCTTCTTATATGGCGAGTATATCCCAAACTCTATATTTTAACTGGAAAGTTGGGGGTCGTCTTATACGCCCAGTCGTCTTATATGCCGGAAAATACGGTAAGTTTGGGATGGATCGGGTGTTCCGAAGTGCACTTGCCCGATCCATCTCGCTTCTTTGTCTGTTTCCACATTGAAAGATGGTATGGAAAAACCTTTGGATTTCTACTTTTTGAGATATTTCCTGGGGAAAATATCTCAAATTTTCTGGGGCAAAACTGACAGGAAAGCCCCTACTTTCCTGGGGGAAAGCTGACAGGAGCCGTGCAGCATCTGATTCGGGAGAGTGGACCCTTGAGTGAGGAGGGCTGGAAATATGCACATAATGCTGAGCGAAGCAGGGAATTAGTCACTAATATGCAAGCAGGACGATGCAAGGGGCAGAATAAGGATTCACATGTTCCTCAACGGCAGAACTTGGACCAGAGGAGTGAATACAAATGTATATATGCAAACACCAGAAGCCTTCGAGCTAAAACAGGGGAGCTAGAAAGCTTAGTGATGGATAATAGGATTGATATTATTGGTGTAACTGAAACCTGGTGGACCAGTGAAAACCAATGGGATACAGTCATCCCAGGTTACAAACTGTACAGCAGTGTTTCCCAAAGTGAGGTACGCGTACCCCCAGGGGCACGGGAAGAGTTTGGTGGGGGTACGCGTTGCACCGGAGTTTGGTGGGGATCACGTGGGAATATCCACAGCTGTTTTTTATGAGGGGTACTCAGTGTTACGAAATTTATAGAAGGGGTACACATATGTCAAAAGTTTGGGAAACACTGCTGTACAGGAAAGACAGGGAAGGGTGACATGGAGGTGGTGTAGCCTTGTATATTAAGGAAGAGGTGGAATCTTACGAACTGGAATGTCTCTTCCACAGAAGCAGTGTGGGTAAAAATACCAAGCCGAAAAGGAAGCCTAACAATAGGGACATGCCATCGTCCTCCCAACCAAATGCCCGAAGCAGATCACCAATTGGAAAAGGAGGTAAAGGAGGTATCCCAAAAAGATAGGGTAGTTATAACGGGGCTTCAGTTATCCTCACATAGACTGGGTGAACTCCTGTTCAATTCAGGAAAGAGAGAGAAAATTCCTAGACCTGCTAAATGACTGTTCCATGGAGCAAATGGTCATGGAACCCACCAGGGAAAAGCAGTCCTGGACTTGATCCTAAGTAATGGTCAGGACCTGATGGGTAGGAGAGTCAGATCTGACAAGGGGAAGTATTTTTTCATCGGTTTATGGAATTTGCTGCCGGATGAGGTGGTAACAGCCACCAGCCTAGATGGCTTTAAGGTAGGGTTAGACAAATTTATGGAAGACAGATGCATCAATGGCTACTAGAATGAATGCCTGGGTACATCTTTCAGGCTGGGGGCGGGGGGAAGCAGGACACTTCTAAGGCCATTTGCTGGGCTTTGAGAACAAGAAAAGGTTTGTCCTTGTCTCTGCTTGAGATTCCCATGAGCATTTGGTGGGCCACTGTGTGCGACGGGATGCTGGACTAGATGGGCTGTGGCCTGATCCAGCAGGGCTTCCCTTATGTTCTTGATTTTTGCTAAGTAAGCTTATTCTACAAGAATGCTGACTGAGAGTTTTTTATGGTTTTGGGGAGTGCTGTCATCAGATTGCTTGATTTTTCATTAGCCTTTAAAACTGTATTGTTCTCTGGGAAACAATGATCTCTGCTCGGAGGAACCAGATAGATGGCTTGGTTAGTGTTCATCATGAAGCAACACAGTTTAATTTTACATCCTACCAAAAAGCTTTGGTGGTTTGCCTTTAATACTTAGCAAGGAATTTGAACAAAACTACTGTTAAACAGCAGTTCTAATTATGTAATGAGGGATGTTGTAAAATGCTTAAAGCATCAGTTGTTTCTTTTTATGGCTTAAAGGCTTATAGTGCTGTATTAAGGAGTGTGGAACATGATTGTGTATTGAGTAATTATGATTTTATGTCGTATTATGGGTTTGTACTCTACGAGGGAACTAAACTTTGTTGATAAAGTTTAATTTGTTGATTAAAAAAGCATCAGGGATTACATGGAGCTGTAGGAAGGGTAAAATAATAAAATATTCTGAATGTCTACATTAAGGAGGAACTTGTGAAAAGGTGTGCTCTGTGATAACTTCTGAGATAATTAACAGCGGGCATGTTTGCACGTGGTCTTTTTTGGGAGTATATATGAAAAGGTAAGGGGGTTCATTGGGTTGGGCAAGAGGCTACAGTGGGGTCCCTGGGGCTGATTTTGGCGCTCCCCAGAGCCCGAAACAGGCCTTCCAGGTCAGCGTTGTGTGACCCATATCTGGGGACCTTGAGACACTGATCTGGAAGTGCCTCTTCAGCCCGCGGGGAGCACTGAAATAGGCTTCAGGGAACCCACAGTGGCCTCCCCCCCCCTGCCGACACGTCCCCTTCCTCTTGAGGGGCCACGGTGGAGCCCCAGGCCTATTTTGGCACTCCCCAGAGGCCAAAAAGGCACTTATGGGTCAGTGTTGTGCGATCCCCAGATGTGGGTGGTGCAACGCTGACCCAGAAGGCCTGGTTTAGCCTCCAGGGAATGCTGAAATAGGTCCCAGGGACCTCACCACAGCTCCCCCAAATAGGTAAGGGGGCACATTGGGGGAGGAGGAGACCATGGTGGGGTCCCTGTGGCCTATTTTGGCACTCCCCAGAGGCTGAAGAGGCTCTCCAGGAAGGTCTAGGTAGGAGAAAGGAGTGGCAGCAGCCCTATAAGGTAAGTGGGATGATGGGAAGATAGAAAGGGGGAACAGGAGGGCCAGGGGGATTGTACCCTAAGGGGACTCTTTGGTTGCCCAGACATGTGCCAGAGAAGCTTTGCTGTGGTTCCACAACAACCTAATGTCCCATGTGGATCCTATCTTAAACAACTCCATTAGCAACCAGGCTGTTCTGGAGACTAATTTATTCTTTTTTTTCTTTCTGGAATATAAAAGCCATAGAGAATGAGTGCTCAGTACAGGCAAATAGCTACGGCTGCATCCAGATGGGGGAATATAGGGTTCCGCTCAAACTCACAAAATGTGGATGAATACAATCCCAATGTTGTTGAGTAAAAAACCTATCCTAACTTTCACTTTCCTGAGTGTACATATCACAGAGCCCAAGGTATATCAAAGGCTGCTAGAACGGATGCCTACTAGGTACTGCCTCCAGATTGGAAAGATAGGTAGGATGCCTCTAAAGGCTATTTGCACAGAGTTGAGAGCAGGTGAAGGTTTTGAATTTGGCCCTGTTCTGACACAGGATTTAGGCAGGCTTGAAGTCGGCTTGAGTTCTAACCATCCTGACAGTTTCCAAGGTATCTCTCATTTCTGTGACTAAAGGTCCCAAAATGTGGAAAATCCCTATTTGGGTTAAAAGAGGTCTTGTTGCTGGATCTAGAAATAATCCTCACTATTTAGCAAAGGGAATGGAAGTACAGTTTTTTGGGAAGGGAACCATGCTTTTGGGACATTCCCCTGACCCAATGAGAAGCCGTGATTTCCCCTGCCCCGGCTGTCTGCCATTAAGGGGACAGCCAAGGGGATTGTGCTGGCTGAACAGAAGGTGGGGTGGAGGAGAGCATGCAGCAGAGATACGTGTATCCAGGAGTGAGATGTATCAAGAGATCAGGTGTATCGGGTGAAGTGGAAGTGTCTGATTTTACAGATCAGCAAATGATAGTGAAAGCTGTTGGCTCCTGTGTAAAATCTTGCCTGATCTCTCCCTTCCAGTATCGTGTCGTTAGTCACCTCAACCCCTGCCATTTCGTGCAGTCCTGATCTGCCGCTCTCATGCAAAACAAAGGGAAGGTGATCTTCTACTGCCTGATGAGAAGAGGTTGTGCTTTGGTGAGGGGCAAAGGGGGTGTATAAAAGCTCCATGATCTCCAGGAACTGGTTTATTTAGGGCATGGGGTTTTAATTGCCCACCTTGATGCAGTCAGGTTATGATGATGTCCAGTTGCTGACTGCATGGGGAGGCAGTTCTGGTGGAGGGGAGGGATTTCTCCCCTGCGAGTTCACATTACAAGCTGGCAATGGGAGCGCCAAAAACAGACCTCCCTGCGGATTTTATAAAACCTGGAATAAAACCCAAATTAAATTGCCCAGTGGGAACCTGGCCTTTGTCTTTTGCTTGAGATGCCCAGAAGCAATTGGTGGGCTACTATGTGAGACAGGATGCTGGACTAGATGGCTATGGCCTGATCCAGCAGAGATTCTCTTATGTCCTTATGTTCACAACAGGACTTACTCATGACTAGGAGTGGTTGGGATTCGTCTGTAAAGATGCAGCTGTGTACTTTGTCAGCCTTGTGTATTGGGATTAACCTTGACCTAGCAAGAATAAATTCATTCCCATTTTGAGACTATGAACAGAACCCCAAAGCAAAAATCCATCTAGCTATAACACGATCTGAAAATTTGGGGAGGGGGAAAAGAATTATGAATTAACTAATGATCAATTAGAGGGATCTACTGCCTTTAAAAAGACCACTCTCAGCATTGTGAAAGACATTTCTGAAACCTTCTATTCTGTGCTATGAAGGGTTGGTTGTAATTTTATTTTTCTTTTAGTTTTCCTATCATTCTCCTTTACTGTAGAATCTCATTATCTCTGCTGAAAGTAGGAGCTAGTGTACATATATTTAGAATACACGGGGGTGTAAGTAGTTTCAGATATTAATAGACATCTAAAGTCCACACAGAAGTGTGATCATTGTTCCAGCAATGTCTCCATATTATTTGGTATTCTGTAGTGTTCTGTAGACTTCAGAAGAGCTGATTTTCAAACAGTTCACTGAAATTCCTAGATATAAAGGCACGTGGTTTTAGACTGGTTTAATGGTTCCAATTTGTACGATTACAAAGACTCGCTGATGAAAGGAGGAGAAAGATTGTAGAATGATGTGATGTGGAAATAAAGTCATTTATCTTGCTGTCTCAGAAAGCAATATAATGCCATCTCTCGCATATTCAAAATGTGAACAGGAAGAATATTTATTTCCCCTATTTGCCCACCCTATAGCTGCAGCTATAGCATCGTGAAAGCAACAATACTTTGGACCCAGATTTTAAAATTAGAACCTTGGAGATTTTTGCAAGTATTGTTTTCCCCCATGGCCTGAGCCATCTTTAAATGAGGGGGGAGGAAAACCTCGGGAAAAAAATGCTTCCTGAAAATGCTTCATATGCTCATAGGGCAGGAAAGTCAGAGCAGACATGGAGAAGTATTTCTTCACCCAGAGGGCCATCAGTGTATGGTAGGCGTGTGCATGGAGCCATTTTCTACATTCTATTCAAGCTGAACACGCCACCGCTGCCTTCTCCGCGCTGCCGCTGCCTTCTCGCCACCACCACCCTTTCTTCCAGCATTATAGAAGACCCAGGAAGAGGTCCAGGGTTCCACTGGAGTGCCCCCCAGGTAAGTGGGTGCCGGGGAGGCAGATGGAACCACTCCAGTGGCACCCTGGGCCTCTTCCAGGGCCCTCCAGAACTGCAAACAGGCTTTCCAGAAGCTAAATATAGGCCTTCTGGTCTATGAATACTTGATGCCAGGGGGCCTCCCTCCCTCAGCCACCCTCCCCCCCATGCAGCCTCTCTGGGGTTCCCTTACCTGCTTTAGTGGCACCCCAAGCCTCTTTCCAGGCTCTCCGGAACTGCAAACAGGTTTTCCAGAAGCTAAATATGGGCCTTCTGTTTGTGGTTCCAGAGGGCCTAGGAAGATGCCTGGGGTGCCACCGGAGCACCACCACCCCCAGGTAAGTGGGCGCCGGAGAGGTGGGTGTGGAGGCAGTCTACCATTGTGCCCACCTGTGCACAGGGTGGCACATTGCCCTGGCTGGCCGTGCAAGCACCACATCGGACCCAAGGGTCTGAAAAGGTAAGTGATCGCATGTGGGCCTGTTGGGTGACGCGGGCCCCTGGGGTAGTGCCTAGGGGGTCCCTGCAAGCTGTAGCCAACCCAATCAGGTCCCTCAAGCTGTAGCTGACCCAAGGTTGGGCAGTCCCGATCCCAACCCTCCCCCAAAAGGGGCTGTTGGCCAGAGGGCCCAAAAGGGCCCAATGGTTGCGGGGTGGGGCCTATAGCTGTCTGACAGGGAGGTTGCAAATGCTCTCTGTGCTGTACAGCCGTAAGACAGCTGGGGATGGCCTGGGATGGGTATAGAGCACGATTTCGTGCTCTACACCCGGAATGCAATTAGGCTGCCCTGGAAGGAGCCTGGACAGTTCTGGATGGAACTGCTTGCCCAGCAGAGCAATGCTCTGTCCCAGGGCTTGCCTAATTGCATCCTGAGGTCCTAGTGCGAATAGGCCTCTATTCTTCACAGGGGCTTCAGAGTTGCTGTCAGCCACATAGCTTTTGAAAAGCTCAGGGCTCCTGCTGTGGATTTAAAAACCACATCTTACCCAGCCTCCACTTTGGATTTTCCTTCTTCCTGGTGTTTGGGTGAGATACCACAAAAGCTCACAGGAGTTTACCCTCATCAGGAAGCACAGGCCTCTCAAAAAAGCACTAGGCCAGTGATGGCCAACCTATGGCACGCGTGTCACAGGTGACACACCAAGCCCTTTTGGGTGACACATACATGGTCACCCAGGCACCTGGGCATGTAGTGCTTGTTTGTTCTTGAAGTGTATGAAATACCAACTTTCAATTGAAGATTTAGCAAACGAAATTCAGCAACAAAAGTCACTAATGTAAAGAATTATTTGTTTTTGCTTTTAATACATATATCAAAAATATAACTTTTTTACTAGAGCTACAAACATCACAAAATTATGGATATTTCTAGATGTGACACAGCACCCGAGTTAAACTAGGTTTTTTTGTGTGAATTTTGACACACCGAGCTCAAAAGGTTCGCCATCACTGCACTAGGCCTTTCTCAGAAAAGGATGAGCTGCCTGCCTCTAGCTGCTGCTTAGTTTCAGAGTACTGTATCGAGGGAACAGTGCAGACAACTGTTCTCCCTTCGAAGTTTCTTAACTTCAAAGAAAGTGTAAGCTGCACATGTTTTGCTTCTGTCTGGAGGCACCCTGAGTTATGACTGCTAAGTTATTTTAGGCCGCAGTATCTCCTTTCAGGTAGAGGTGATGGTTCCAGATGTTGCGGAAGTGAAAAGCGGGACACAGCATTTACACTGAAGTTAATCAGATGCAGATTGTCATGCCGGCAACACCTTCTGAAATTCCCTTTTCTGTGCAACTATGAAAGATGCAGGAGTCTTGTCTTCCTTTCCATTTGGCCACCTGTCTGAAGGGCCACATGCTAAACATTCTGACAGGAAGGGAGGGAGGGAAGGAGCTGTGTAACTTACCCAGTTTAGCTGCTGTGACTGTAAATTAATGCTATAAAAAGCAACGCACCACAATGTGGAATGGCAGAATCAGGGCATATCTAAATTTGCCGTCAAAGAAGAAACTACAGTGATGCATTCAGCTAAATTGCTGTGTCCATCTTAGCTTTCACATTTACTTACGTGTCAAGTGCAAAGGTTGCTTGCATGCCTTGAAGTGATAATATAATAAAGTAAGTTCTCAGGCTGGTAGAACAATAAAGTTCTCTTGCCAACCTCTTTCCCATTTCTTAGCCTCTTCAGGAATTCTACCTAGCATGGGTAAAATGTCACTCAAACTGTCAAAACAAGAAATTGAGTTTTTCCCTGATTCAAAAAAGTTGCTTGTGGAAGAGACTTTTGGTGTGATCAGACACAGTTAAAGGGGTGCCTTCTTGGTGAATTTGAGGCTCTAGGGACAGGTATAAAATACCTAAAATCACCAAAGCCTCTGAATATTGGTCCCTTTCTCAGACAGGAAATCATAACTCCAAAGGTATCTCAAACTTTAAACCAGGGTGGGCTGAAAGCAAAGAAGAATTGATTTCCCACCCAGTGGGTAGCACCCTTGTAGTCAGATTAGGTTGCCTTACTTGGATATGAAGGTTTACACCATATATTTGAGAACTTTTGAGTCCTTGATGTTCATCCAGGGTATTTCAGTTTCTGAATCATGTGGTTACCTTTTCTCAGACATACCAGCAGCATCCACATGATCCCCCACGGTCATTGCAGATGTGGTCTGGCCATGTGATGTCCACTCAGCACTGTGAACAGCCTGTTTTCAGTTGGGTCCTGCTTTTGCTACTACCATGTAGGCAGGCAGTGGTGGCAGGAGCAGCCCAGCCCTGTTCTGGAGCCCATGTCAGTGGTTTCCAGGAACACCTTCATTCAGGGTAGAAAATCATGCCCTGCAAAAATGACACCTCTGAGGATTATCGCACCCAGAAATGTGGCTGCATGATCACCATGGGCGTCTTCCCACCTACATTGAACCCAGTTACTCTGGTCCGGAGTTATCCAGATTCTGATGTGAGTTAGGGTTGGATGCCGGGAACAGCACTGAGCACACATTGGGCTGTTCCCACACTGAACCCACAGGTGCGCACAAGCACACCTGCAAGTGGCACAGCGCAGTGGTTTTTGAGGACAGGAGCCACCACCACCGCCACCACTGCTGCATTCTCTCCTCGCACACCCTGCTCGCCCCAGCCTCCTCCTCCTTCCCCTCCAATCTTGCAACAACCGTCCAACACTGCCGCATTCCCTCCCCCTCCCCCCACTCACCCCGGCTTCCTTCTCCTCCTCCTCCTCTTCTCCTGCAACAACCATCTGATACTGCAGCATTCCCTCCACACACCCCTCAGCCACTCGCTCACTTCACTTGCTCACCCCGACCACCGACTTTTGCTGGGACAAAAATCCAAACTGGGTCGGAAGAATTCCTCATTAATGAGCCCCCCCCCCGGATTTCTGCAGGGATTTCTGCAGAAAATCCAGGGGAAAAGAACTGGCATGGGAATGACCCTTCCTGGATTCAGACAACTGGGGAATTTAATGGGATCCCTTGGTGCCAAGTACTAATCCAGTCCGGATTTTAGTGCCTTTGGGAACGGGGCCCATGACACACTTTATGACCCTGTGCATGGAAATATGGAGGTGGAAGTTATTTGTTTGGGCAGCTCCATGGCTGACCTGAGCACACCAAAGAACCTACTTTCTGTGAAAACCATCAGAAGAAAAACCAATATAATCAAATCAAGTGAATCTTTGAATCTAGAAGATTACAGAAGCTAAACAATTAGCTGCAGGTCTTTGTAAGTAGGCCAATAAGATTATATTCTTGTGTTGAGGACCTTGCCCTTTCTTTTGTAGTAGATTATCTAGGATCAGGACATCTTAATTCCAGTATTACCATAGGGCTCTAAAACAGCTATTTACCAATGTTGTCACTGAAATAAAGCCCTTTAATTGTATTTAAACACATTTACATAAACGAAATAACCATACTCGGCATTTCAACAATGCTTCTAGACAAAAATACTTACATGGTCATATGTCCATTTGCAATTATATCTACAATAGCAACCATTTTTCAATTCTGACCGGTATTTATTCATTTATCTATTTATTAATCAACACACATGCAATAAAGATGAATAAAAATAGAAACAGAATGAGTTGAAAAAACAAAAGTAACAGATTGGGACATTTGCTTATTGGTCCATTGGTTGGTTGTATTATCAGTATATGAATATTACACTTCAGTGAATAGTTCATACAAAATAAATGATAATGTAATGAATTTTAAAACAAAAATATATTGAAATCCGCTAGAAGCTAAAGCACTAGACTTGATGCTGCTCTCTGGAACTTCCTCCCCTCTGATATTTGGGAGACACCTATCATTACATTCTTTTGGGTGGCTGCTGAAGATATTCCTTTTCATCCAGACTTTCTAGGAACCAGTGGTTTCCTCCCTCCCATTCTGTACTTGTAATTATGTTTTATGAATTATTCTCATTTCTTGGTTTCTATTTCAATATAGAAAATGCTTCAAATAAATAAACAGAGTCCAGATACTAGCAAGGACTGGACAACGTGGCTCTTTGCACATTTACCTTCCTTACTTTGGGTCAGGGCATCCCAGGGCCCTGGGATGTTCCATGTTGGGAAAGCAGCAGGATAGAGCTGCTTGTTCCTGCAGCAGGATAGAGCTGTTTTGGATGGCTGTGCCATCTTAGTCCCATCCAGCAACTCTGAAGGCTGTACCAACCCTCAAAGCCAGCACAGAATCTTTGAAGGCCAGGAGTGAAGTTTGCCAGCCTTCCCAATTGGTTGGACAGCCCATTCCAATAGCATGACAACATCCAGTTCCACTTCTGTGGGGCTTCTTAATATGCTAGCAGATCGGTTCCGTCATAATATTCTGGCCTGCCTCCAGAACTGTAGTCCCGAATATGGACTCTGGTGCCATTTCCCAGTCCACCATTTTGCCCAATGCTAACAAAGGCACCGAATATAGTACCATTATGGCACTGCTATGGTGGGGTTGCTTCATGTATCTAAGGCAACCTCACCACACTCCCGCCATTTCCTGCCTAAAAAGTGCTAGAAACAAATGCTGGAAAAACCAGTGCCAGTCACAGATTTTCCAGCACTAGCACATTCTTCTTACCTTCTAGACAAAGCTGCCATCAAAGCTCTATCATTACACGTGCATAGGGTCACAGAAGTGCTGACATGCACATCCGGGCACTCAGGCTGGCTGAATGCCCAGATGCACACATCAAAAACCGTAAGAAGACAGTGTTAGCTATCACTGCCTAGCTAGTAGACTGTAATAGCAGAGGGAGGATTTCCCACAATATTGCCTCCTAGCGAGATATCTGGCCGCCATCTTGACGTGGCCAAAATGTACTAAGGGGGGGGGGGCTCCAATATTCCTTATTAGGTGGGAAAGGCTGGGCTTTGGATCAGAATATAGTCCAGTTCAAGACCCAGTATGGAAAGGTTGTCTTTTGTTTTGCCAGTTTCCACTGAAACAAAGACTCAGGGCTTATCACTTGGCAGGCCGAGGCAGCTACCAGAGGTCAAGGATATGATACAAGGATGACAAACATTTAGGTAGTTAAATTTGTTACAAGTGTATTTGAACTTCCAGGATGTGATGGAGAAAGGGAGAAGGTTGTGGGAATTTCCTTCCTCATGTCCCAAAAAGACAAAAGGCAGGAGGTACCTGGAACCTCCTTGTGCCAAATATAAAATGCCTGGTCTGCACCATTGATGAAGAGTGCTATAGAAAATTCTGAGCTGCCAAAAACCACAATGGCAGTTGACATTTTAAAATTGTAGAGCAGTTTGGTTGAACGACTTCATGCCCGCATTTGACTAGAGCGGAAGATAACTGTAGTACTTTAAAAAGAGAACCGGGGATGGGGAAAGGCAAGGAAAGTGGCGTGAGAAGGAATCAGCTAAAGAGGATTGCAGCTAATCACTGGGAACCCAGAGTCATGTTCATTGCACATTATTTCCCGTGACCTGATTGTGCCAAGTAAGACCAATCCACTCATCCATGCTACGTGCATCTAATAAAATAACAGCCTCATAAATTGTAACAGGTCAGTGCCTTATTCACAGAATTACCAATGCCTGTCAGAATTTATTGAGATCCTTGTCTTGTAATAATTTAATTTTGCTTAAAAATATATTCAAAGGAGGAAGAGAAGCCGACAATTTTTTAAAATAGTGTTTTCCACTATGCTGGGCATTCTAGAAAAGCACAGGATAGCACAGAGGGAAGGAAAAAACAACAGCTTCTGAAAGGGATTAAATGATACAGCACCTCTTTTTTGAAGCCTAGGATACCATTTTGAGTGTTCTAGTTCAGTCTATGCTCCATCCTCTGAGGGAGGGTTCAGGGCCTCTATGGCTGTGGTCACACCTAAGGTTTAATCCAGCTTCAGTCCACCTTCAGAGCAAGAGAACACCAAAAAAGCAAGAGCAGCAGCAAAAAAAGCAAATTCAATGCTCGGAATAATTAGGAAGGGAATAGAAAATAAGTCAGCAAGTGTCATTTTGCCTCTTTATAAATCTATGGTGAGGCTACATTTGGAATATTGTGTACAATTCTGGTCACCACACCTTAAAAAGGATATTGTGGAACTAGAGAAGGTGCAGAGAAGGGCAACCAGAATAATTAAGGATCTGGAACACTTCCCTTACAAAATCAGGCTGCAACGTCTAGGCCTCTTCAGTCTGGAGAGACGTTTAAGAGGGGACCTGATTGAAGTATATAAAATTATGCATGGTATAGAAAAGGTGGATAGAGAAAATGTCTTTTCTCTATCGCACAGCACTAGAAACAGGGAGCACTCTATGAAACTGATGGGTAGGAGAGTTGGATCCGACAAGGGGAAGTACTTCTTCACCCAAAGGGTCATCGGTTTATGGAATTTGCTGCCAGAAGAGGTGGTGACAGCTACCAGTCTAGATCACTTCAAGGTAGGGTTAGACAAATTTATGGATGACAGATGTATCAATGGATACTTAGAATGAATGTCTAGGACAGGTACATCTTTCAGGCTGGGGTGTGTGTGCGGAAGCAGGAAGCTTCTAATGCCATTTGCTGGGATTCAAGAGCAGGAAAAGCTTTGTCCTTGTCTCTGTTTGAGATGCCCATGAGCATTTGGCGGGCCACTGTGTACAACAGGATTCTGGTGTGAGGAATGCTCTCAAGGACAGTGTGTCTGCAAAACCAAACTGATAAGGAGCTTCAAAGAAGTAACTGGTCTGAACCAGTCAGCCATTTGGACTTGTCTCTATTGCGCATGTCAGAGAAATCTGATATTTATGTCTTTTCTGTACTTTCAAGACATTACCGGGAATATTGTAATTACTGGCCGGGGTTTAGGTATAAATTATGTCCTGGAATGTGGGAGGTCCAAAGTTCGTCTTGGTGGGGTTCTGGAAAGCGGAATTCCTATACTTTGCAGCATATTCAAAGTAAAGGAATCTTTTCTCTCTGACCCATCTGCTTATTAAGAAACTAATATGAATAGCATTTGCTGATAGGGCGGCAACTTGTTCTCATAGTGGTCTGGAATTTTCCTAACACTGGGCTAGATGGGCTGTGGCCTGATCCAGCAGGGCCTCTCTTATGTTCTCTTATGTTCTTATATTCTCTTATCAGCAAAGCAACCAGTAATTTTCTTTCCACGTTATCTATCCCAAAGGTGAATTTCCTGAGTAATTTAATGCTGAAAGAAAACAGCTTGTTAGTTTGCTGATGTATTCTCACACTCTGAAAGTGGACTGAAACTGGATTAAACCTTAGGTGTGACCACAGCCTGCTACTCTGCAATAGCATACGGATGGGAGAGGCCTAGACTACTCCATTACTACTCAGTATGGGCAGACCTTAAGGCTGCCATCCTAAACTCATTTAACCTATATCTGAGTGAGACTGTGAAGTAAACATGCATAGGATTTTGCTGTAAATAGCTGTGTGGAGCAGGTCACTTTGTGACTTTATGATACTATGGCTTCATTCACATGTTGACATACAGATGGCTGTGTCATCCGTCACCTCTGTGCTCTGAAATGGTGATGCAGAAGCTAAGGGGATACCCACCCTCACATCTGTTCCACATTTGCATGGAGACATGGGCCCACATCCATCTTGAATACAGCATCCAGATGCCCTCCCAGCTACAGAGTGGAGGGGGTAGAACTACAGGCACAAAGAACAATCCTGCAACCTTTAGGCAAGGAGTGACTCTCCATACATTATTAAACCACAGCTCCTATGAATCTCAGCCACTCTAGGATGGTGGCAGATGGCGTTCAGCAACATCTGGTGGGCTACAACTTGGCCATTCACAACTTCCGCCTGTGCTTGCATTTTTAAAAAAACATCTGGGGGGAGGTCCTTCAGCTTCTACCCGTTCATTGATATGAATGTCAACAGTTAATTTACTGCAGTAATTACTTTGAAGTTAGCTTCCAACATCTGCAACCATTTGTTCACTGTCATTTGCATCTAACCTCAGGGAGGCTTTTCTCCTGATTGCTTTGTTCCGCAGGACCAATCTGTAGTCACTATTTATATGAGATTTGTCTTTCAAACAGAGGCGGACTCCTCTCTTCAGCCCTCATGGTCATCATGATTTAACTACTGGCAATACAATCTGCTCTCCATTTTTACTAATTACACTCAATTGTATTGCATTCAATTGCAGCCATTATGATTAGTGTGCCTGACTACATCTCCCACGATGCTCCACTGATGTCTTTCCAGTGATAACATGAACGAGGGCTGGCACTGATGTGTCCATACCCATGCAATGAAAGGAAGAGAGGAAAATATTTCCATTTTATTATAGTTAATATAGTTTTACTTCATTCAGTGTTATTATATTTTAATGTTGTTGCATAGGGCATTTGGGCCATTGAACCCTGATTTATTATTTTAAAGAAAAATTACAACAACCCAATATAGAAAAATAAAACATATAAGGTAATAGGAAAGCAGTAGTCTTTACTGGTGCATCACATTTCTGAAACTAGGACAAAATCTTCACAGGACCTTTATGGTACCATGGGGTACAGTGGCCACACATTTCACATCAAGGGAGTAAGATACACATGCTAGGGGTGTACACAAATATTCGTACAAATTTGTATCAATTTGGACATATGTATATGAAGCAAATGTTACGACATTTATACATTGACATTTGTACGAATATGAATGATTTGGAACATTCGTGAAACGGGGAGGTGGGAAAACAGCTGTGCCAGTCACATCTGGAGCAGATCCAAAGTGAATTCAACATGGTTTGAAAGCAGATTGAAAGTGGATTCAGGGCAGATTTGATCCTTTCAGAGCGGATATGTTACAGGATATGTATTGGATACATATTGGATACATATGTGTTCATATCGGATATTCGTATGGATACATTTGTATCTAATAAAATCCTATCACATTTGAAGGGGATCTATTACTCCCTCTCCCCCTTGTGCAACATAGACTTACCTGATTATTCTCCCTGTTTTGCAGGAAACTAGAAACTTGTGAGTATCTGTGGCCATTTCTGTGCCCTACAAAGCAACCCTGGCTGGAAGCATCAAACCTGGATAATGGAAGTTCCCTGGCTTTGATGTTTTCACCACTGAGTGCAATGGCAGGCATGCAGACAGCTCAATGAAGGTGTCCACCCAAATGCAGAGCAGCAGGTAAAAAGCAAATGCAATGTTAGATGTAATTAAGAAGGGGATAGAAGACAAGTTGGCAAGTGTCATATAATATCTATGGTAAGGCTACATTGGAATATTGGGTACAATTCTGGTCACCACACCTCAGAAAGAATATTGTGGAATAGGAAATGGTGCAGAAAAGGGCAACCAGGATGGTCAAAGGGCTGGAACACCTTCTTTCCAAAACCAGGTTGCAATGGTGCTGAAGAACAGTTGGCTTTTCTACCCCACTTTTCTCACCCATTTAAGGGGGCTCACAAAGCTTTTCTATTCTTCCCTCCACAAGAGAACACCCTGTGAGGTAGGTGGGGCTGTGAGAGCTCAGAAGAGAGCTGCGACTAGCCCAAGGTCACCCAGCTGGCTTCATGGGGGCGGGCGGAATCAAACCCGGTATTCCCAGATAAGAGTCCGGCTCCCTAACCACTAGACCAAACTGGCTAGTGACCTGACTGAAATATATAAATCATGCACGGTGTGGAAAAGATGGATAGAGAAAAAAATCTCTTTTTTTAATTGCACAACACTAGAACCAACACTAGTAACTCTAGAACCCTATGAAGCTTATGGGCAGGAAAGTTAGGGTCGACAATGGGAAGTATTTTTTCACACAGAAGGTCATTGGTCCATAGGATACTACTTCCAGGCTGGAACGACAAGCAAGATGACTTTAACGGGCATTTGCAGGGAGCTGAAGGGAGATTTGTCTTCAATTTTTGCTTTAGAGTGCCAAGAATCAGTTGGTGGGCCACGGTGAGGGACAGGATGCTGGACTAGAATGGGGAGCTGGTGGCCTTATCCAGTAGGGCTTCTCTTATGTTCTTATGCTTTTATCCCTATATTTAATCTTGCCAGACTGGCCTATGTTTTGAGCAGAAGACAGTCCTAGATCTGTACACGGGACCAAACCTCATGCAAAAGCCATGTGATGTTTATGAAAATGGTCACTTCCAATGCTAATTGCTGTGCAATACTTCCTCCACCTCCATCATCTGGAACCCTGTGACCAAGCTATGTACTTCCTGAGCAAATTGCTATATAGCTTGCATCCTACCGTCCTGACGCATGTTAGTTATTGACGCTCTGAGGCAAAGTCACAGCATAATACAGTAGCATTTTCATAACAGATAATATATGTCTCTATTTTTGATCCCCATTTTGTCAGGTTTTATCTGGGTCATCTTGCTCCACGTTTCCCACTTGAGCTGCAGAATGGAAGGGGCAAGATTCATATTCCAGCCCCAGAAACACAGAGCCTTAATAAGTACTAATTTTAAAAAGCAGGGGACTGGTTTTGTGCCCATGCAGGCAGATTTTCTTTTAATCTGCCAGTTTCTCTTATAGACTCAGACGCACAGCTTTTCATTTAACTCCCCTTTAAGTCTTCCTTTATTCTTTGTGGCAAGAAATGGCAGCGGGAGGGGGGAACGTCTACTTTTATCCTTAGGTTGCTGGGCTGCGAGAATTGTTTAATTGCTTCCTTCAATCTAAGCTGTCCTAATTTCAGTTTTTGGCAACCTGGAATCTATGCAAAAGTTTGTCTCTGACCAGGACATCATCCCAGAATCCTCTGCATTAGGTTTCCTGGGACAGCCTACAATTCTGCAAATCCCACAATTGAACACAGCAAAGCTTAACCTCTGAGGTTTTATGAGTAACATTTCCTCTCTCTGCCGTTCTCACTCGGATTCTTCCTCTTTCTTGCTTCTGCATCAGCACACAGACTTCAAAGGGATTTGCATAACCATTTAACAGACACACATTTTTACATTCTAGTCTTCTCTTAAGCCACATAATATAAGAAAACTATTTTATCTATTAGAAATTCAACTTACAGTCTTTTTCTAGGTGCTCTTTTGGTAAATCCAGTTTTCTGCTCCTCCTTTTTATTGTTTCTCCTCACTTTCTACCTTTTCTTTTATTCTTCAAAGCCTGTAACTGATAGTCATTCCTCTGTACAAGGGATGTGTGCTAGCCAGTTTGGTCTAGTGGTTAGGGAATCGGACTCTTATCTGGGAATACCAGGTTTGATTCCTCCCTCTCCCACAAAGCCAGCTGGGTGACCTTGGGCTAGTCACAGCTCTCTTCTGAGCTCTCACAGCCCCACCTACCTCACAGGGGGGTCTGTTGTGGGGAGAAGAATAGATACTTTGTCAGCTACTTTGAGTCCCCTTAAATGGGCGAGAAAAGCGGGGTAGAAAAGCCAATTCTTCTTTTTTGCATTCAAATTTGAGTCAAATGTTTAGAATCTGAATGCAACAAAATCTGATTCGAATAGAATACATTGGAATCTATTAGTTTGAATGTTAGATTCGAATCTGAAGATACGAATGTCGACAACATTTGTGTGTGTTATACATAACTGTAAGCATTTCGTACGCATCCCGTTTTATCCCATATGCATCCTGTTTTCGTCCCATATTATAAATGCAAATACATGCAGGTACGTATGAAATTTGTACAGATACGAACGTAATACATTCGTACCTGTACTTTTGAATCATTCGAATAATTCAAACGAATGTTTTTGAACATTCAAAATTCACTCGAATGTTTAAATTCGAATGTGTAGACATTCTATTCAAATTCAAATGTCCACATTCAATCAAATTTTGAATGTTTAGAACACTTGTGCACATCTCTACTCTGTACTCCATGGATAGTCAATAAGGGGTTACCTCTTAACTACATCTGTATTTCTGAATAAAACACCTTTCACTTTTCAAAAGAATCCCTTGACAGTTTTCTTCTGACCGTGCAAAACCTGGTCAATTCTGAAGCTCTGAATTTCATGTTGGTCTAAGGAAGTACCAGGTTCATTTTTATCTCCCAAGACAGCTTCATTTTCATTTCTTCTTTTGAATTTCAATGCACATTTACAGCCCAGATGTTGTTGTTAATAGTTCTTGCAAGCCCAACTAGCCTAGACCATAGTAAGGAATTATGGGAGCTGAAGTTCAGCAACCGCTGAAGAGCCACAGTTTGGACCCCACTGCTACAATACTTAGAAGAATTGTAGGCCAGAGCCTCCTCCATCAACACGGAGTTTCCCAGATCTGTGGGATTATAAGCCCTCATTTGTTCCATCCACTAGGGTCAATGGTTGTTGTGGTCCAAAACATCTTGAGAGCTTCATGCTGGCAAGCTGTTGCCCCTTGGGCACCATCTAAATGTTCCCTTTTTGTCCAAATAAGGTTAGCTGGATACCAGATGTGGCTACCTCCTGCTCCATTAACTGTTTCATGATGATTCAAAATCAAAGCAGGATTTCCCATTCTGACACTGTTCCAGTGGCCAAGCCACATGGGGGAATCTGATGGTTACCTCATCACCATGTCAACTAAAGTAATAGTATTTCAGGTTGCATACACAGTATGCAATGCAACATCTGAGTAGGCCTCTTTCTCCTGGCCAGCATGTTCAGCTAGGGAACTTAGATTCTGCAGGGCAGTTCTGTCTACAAAAACATCCCAACATCATTTGTTTGACCATGGCCTTCTCAACTCCATACCGCCCTGCAAGGAGTTTTGTGTAACTGAAGGCTGAGGCTCCATCCAGACAGCCCAAAAAAACCTAGGTAGTAAGGGCCCATGGTGCACAGAAAATGCACATCAATGCCACCATTGGGCCTGCAGCCAGTCTCCATGGCATCAAAACTACTCTGGGAGGCATCCTGCTAGTAAAGCCCAGCAAGACACTCAAAAGCACAGATTTTGCCTTTTGTGTTCCTGCTGCTGTTGTGTGAATTCTTTACCACCATTTTACTACAGCCAAGTCATCATGAATAAGAAGGTGCAAGGACTGATCCAAGCAATGTGTCTTGTACTCTACGTGTTAAAATACTACATAGAAGTTCTTGTTGTATGTCAGCTTCGTGTATACTGTTGTTGTTGTTGTTTCATCATTCTGATAAGAGCAGGAAGAATTGGTTGTGTTCTAAATAATTATAAGCTACCATTAAAGGAAATTGCACATAAATTTAAGGCCTTGGCAGGAGATGCAAGTTCTTCAACAGGAAGAATTAATTTGATTAAAATGGTTACATCACTGTGATATTTTGGCATCTCCAGATATGGAAGAGCATCATTATTATACTTCTGTCTATAGATAAGCCAGTATAGATTTTCATATAGAGACAACATCCAAATGTGCCTCTTTATGCTTGTAAGAGCTTTCACGAGGAGGAGGAGGAGGAGGAGAGTTGACTTTTCTACCCCACTTTTCTCACCCATTTAAGGAGACTCAGAAGTGGCTGACAAAACTTTCTGTTTTTCTACCCATAACGGAACTCCCTGTGAGGTGGTTGGGGCTGTGAGAGCTCAGAAGAGAGCTGGGTCTAGCCCATGGTCACCCAACTGGCTTTGTGGAAGAGGGCAGACTCAAGCCTGGTATTGCCAGCTAAGAGTCTGGTTTCCTAATCGCTAGACCAAATGGGCTCACAGACCAAACTGGAAGGAAGGTCTGCAGGGGGAAAAATGATGCAGACTTTCAAGCATGACATCTCCAGACTCACAACAGTCTCCATTCAGATAAAAGGTAAGGTGGAACCAGGCCCTCAATATCTTATAGGTCCTTTAGTAGCGTAGGATGCATGTAATTTCCTTTTGGTCTTCCCTAAATCTTTAGATTTGGGTCTTTTCTATGCTTAATCCAAAACTGCTGGAATTACTTTTCCCCTTCCCTCCAAGATTACCATTTTCATCACCGTACTGAAGTCCTTCCTGCAAGCCTCTCAGGTCATTCATGTGTATCATTTTCCACCAGGGCCTGCAGACTTAAACGGTCTGAATATAAAGAAGTTTAATGCATCATAAAAAGCTTCACATTGAACAAGGTGATCAAAGTAAAGTATGCATAATTAAGTGGAAAAGAGCCAAAAAAGAATGTTAATTAAACCACAGCTCAGCTCTTTGCTTTGCATCTGACTTAACTTATAGTGATCCAAACAGCTTCAAGTGATACATTCAGCGCCCTTTAACAAAGATGCTCTTGGAAATCATCACAGCTAAAATCAAAGCACATAAAAGCTTCACACATAACAGACTGAATCTAAAGAGAGCCATATGCAAGCATTATTATCAGGACTGTTGAAATGGCCCTTTGATCAACCCAAAGTCCAGGAGGCGTTTGCTTTCTTTGGTGGCTTCTAGGTAGCTCCCAAGCTGGTTCATGTGGCAGTCAGGCCAAACTGAGAGAACATGCTGAGCCCATGAATAGCTTGAATGTTAAATACTTGCAAATTTTTAAAGGCATGAACATTTGGTTGGGTTTAATTTTTGCTGAAATAATTGCAAACATTTTTCATTCTGATGTTTCCTTATTTTGCTATTTGCTTTAAGGAGTAAGAGGATGTGACTGAACCAGGAAGCAACCTTAAGCAACCAGGAAGCAACCTTAAGCAGCCAGGAAGCAACCTACGGTTAGATTCGCACTTATCTGCCTGGAATTCAATATGCAGATAATTCTAGGCCAGTCAAGATGAAGGGTGTCTTGGGACCTTTGCATGCTGAGCATTTGAACATTCATTCTCTCCAGCAGCATTTGAATATGAATAGGGACAACCTTCTGTCCTGACCTTGCATCCTGACATTGAATGTCCCACCAAACCCTTACTGACAATGGGTGATAGGACATCATGTATGGTGCACGAGGACTGGGCGCAGTGACAGATCCAAACTCTCTTGGTGGACCCAAAAGTCATGCAAAAGCATCACTCCTGAACCATTCCCGCCACTGGAATTCTTATGGACAGCATGAACCCTGTCAAGTCAGAACAATTCCTTGACAGCTTCAGCAGAACGAGATGGGAACTACATGTTCTTGCAACCCACTGGGAAGTGCAAAATGGTCCACATTCTTAATGAACATTCAGGAAAACTGTTCTAAACAGGTGATTTATCCACAGACTGTTGACACTAGGGGTGTGCATGAATGTTTTTTGGGGGGGTTGATTCATATAGAATTGAGTGCAAGAAAATTCATCTTCATTTAAATACATCCTCTTCAAATGTGATAGAATTTGAGTTCCATATGAATGTTTGATATGAATTGCATTGAAATCCCCTATGTATCCCCTACATATCCCATATAAATCTCATACATATCCAATACATATCCCCTCTGAACACATCAAATCTGCCCTGAATCCACTCTCAATCCACTTCAGATCACTCTAGATCCATTGCAGATGTGACTGGTTTAGATGCTTTCCCACCTCCCCAGATTCACGAATGTAACAAAGCTTCATACAAATGTTCTGAAGCATTCAACTTGAATTTGAATGTCAATCTTTGAATGTGCCAACATTCAATTCAAATTCAAATATCCAAATTCAGAGGAATTCATACGCATTTTGAATGTTACGGATATTCACACAAAACCCTAGTTGAAACAAAATTCCACTTGTATCTTTTCAGTTTATAAGCAGCTCAAGGTGCAGAGCCCCATGGGTAGGGGTGTTCAGGAGCTCCAAATAAGTTTTGGTGCCAAGATAGAGCCTCTTTAAACAAAGGCACAAATACACCTGGCACTAAAATGTCTCCATAAGAGTTTTCAAAAGGTGTGGCGACTACCCATTCTACATTGAGCACTCATTTTGCCACAGAGAAGTGGATACCTAGAATAGATGCCCAGGTACCACCTCCAGGTTAGAGACATAGGCAAGATGTATCTAAAGGTCATTTGCAGATGAAGCTTTCACCTTTGTCCTCTGCTTGAGAATGACTGGAAGCTAATGGTGGGCCACTATGTGAGACAGGATGCTGGACATCTTAACAAGTGTAAAGTAATGCACATTGGGGCCAAGAATCCAAATTACGTCTATAAACTGATGGGGTCTGAGCTTTCTGCAACACGCCAGGAAAGGGATCTCGGGGTTTTGGTGGACAGTTCAATGAAGGTGTCAACCCAGTGTGCGGCAGCAGCAAAAAAAGCAAATTCAATGCTGGGAATAATTAGGAAGGGAATAGAAAATAAGTCAGCAAGTGTCATTTTGCCCCTTTATAAATCTATAGTGAGGCCACATTTGGAATACTGTGTACAATTCTGGTCACCACACCTCAAAAAGGATATTGTGGAACTAGAGAAGGTGCAGAGAAGGGCAACCAGAATGATTAAGGGTCTGGAACACCTCCCTTACGAAACCAGGCTGCAACGTCTAGGCCTCTTCAGTCTGGAGAGACAGCGTTTGAGAGGGGACCTGATTGAAGTATATAAAATTATGCACGGCATAGAAAAGGTGGATAGAGAAAATTTCTTTTCTCTATCGCACAACACTAGAACCAGGGGGCACTCTATGAAGCTGATGGGTAGGAGCGTAAGGTCTGACAGGGGGAAGTATTTCTTCACACAGAGGGTCATCGGCCTATGGAATGTGCTGCCAGAAGAGGTGGTGACAGCTACCAGTCTGGATGGCTTTAAGGTAGGGTTAGACAAATTTATGGATGACAGATGTATCAATGGCTACTAGAACGAATGCCTAGGTGCATCTTTCAGGCTGAGGGGGGGGGAGGAAATGGGGCGCTTCTAGGGCCATCTGCTGGGACTCGAGAGCAGGAGAAGGTTTGTCCTTGTCTCTGCTTGAGATGCCCATGAGCATTTGGTGGGCCACTGTGTGCGACAGGATACTGGACTAGATGGGCTGTGGCCTGATCCAGCAAGGCTTCTCTTATGTTCTTATGTTCTTATGTTATGACTAGATGGGCTGTGGCCCGATCCTGCAGGGCTCCTCTTATGTCCTTATGTAATGTGTAATACAGCAGGGGAATGTCTTTTAACTTTGCAGTAGTGGCCAAAGAAGTGGAATTGGCAGTGGAATTTGGTGCATCACCAAAAAAGAGCCCAGCCAGAAATGCTGAAGGCCAAGAACTTTCATTCCTGACCTTGGAAGCTGTTAGCCAGGGCTTGACTCAGATAGACTGTCCAAAATGGGACAGCCTTTAACTGATGCTGGGGTTAGTCTGGACCAGCACGATCCAGTTTATCTAGTGCTGGAAAGCATAATGCAAGATAATTCACACCACGTGCTGAAGCTGCCACTGGCGCTGTAGAGAGGAAAGTCTTTGTAAATCAGCAGTCTCTCAGATGAAGATCACATCATTAAAAGTTTCTGGGTTTTCACTGAATGAGGGAAGCCAACTTTTACCAACTTTGAAAAGGCAAAATCATGTTCTACAAAATGGTTACATAAAGGGCTACTGTGCTTGAGTAGATGAAGGACTTCAAACATGTACCTAAAACATATTTTTCGTCATATAATGTATTCTGGGCATCCTCTTAATGACTGAGGATAAGAACTGATTTATTAAAAATCTAAAATAAGTTTCCTGTCAGTAATGGTATTAAGCCATGGTTTGTGGTTAAGATAGAAATTTTCAGCAAAGACCTAAACACTAGTAACAGTGAAACCCTCTGTCAAAAAAGCCCCATTGAATGTAATTTAATCTAAGGGCCATTCTGCACGTGCCACCGAAAACGGATCTAAAAGATCCGTTTTCTGGCGGAACGGCTTTAAAAAAATAATCTGACCCAGATAGGGTCAGATTCTTGGAGGCCCCGCGCGTACACACCCACGCGGGGTGGCGGCAGCAAGGCCGGATAGGGAAACGGTTTGGGATGGGTGCTCTGTGGACGCACCAGCACCCATCCCAAACCAGCCCTGCCGGCGCATGCCCAGCTGTCAAAGACGGAGAGCGCATGCTCTCCGTTTGACAGCTGGGCCACCCACCAGCCTGCACCATTGGCTCCTTCAGGAGCTCCCATGGCGTGGCCCCTTCTCTTTGCCAGAGAAGCCGAAGCAGAAACCCCCTGCCCCCGCCCAGGGTTTCACGGGCCCGATTGGGGCCTTCCCTGGCCTTCCCCTCACAAGAGAAAGGGCCATGGCCCCTTCTCTTAGTAGGGGAAGCTGTAGCTGCTACCCTGCACCCCGCCCGTGGCCGCGTGGTCGCATTTGGGCTGCTTACCTGGTCGTTGGTGGGGTGACTGTGAGAACAGCAGGGCCTCCGTCCATTGAGCCTAGGCGCGCCGTAGCCTACATTTCCCAGGAAGCCTCATGAGGGTGGCTGGCCCCTTTCCATTGGCAACTGGGCATGCGCCGGCAATCCGCCTTTTTCCCCACCGCTTCAGAAGTGTTCTCTTCCGAAACAGTTTAAAGGGAAAAGCCAGATGTAAAACCTGATTTAATGGGGCTGTAATCTCCCTTTGTATATCATTCATTCATACAAAGCTTCAGAACATTCATGAAACAGGGAGGTGGGAAAGCGTTTGCACCAATCACATCTGCAATGGATCCAGAGTGAATTCAACATGGTTTGGGAGTGGATTGAAAGTGTATTGAGGGCAATTTGATGCTTTCAGACTGAATATGTAAAGGGATACGTATGCATTCGTATCAGATATTCGTACAAATGCATTCATATCAAATAGAATCCTACCACATTCAAAGGGGATCTATTCGAACAAATACAAATTTTCTTAGGTTCAATTCATGCCCATCCGTACTCAAGAATATTATAATAAAAAAATTCCTGCTCCCCTGAACAGATAGTCAATGGCCTAATAAACAGATACATTACATTAGCAGTTGGAATTTTATGAAAAGACTTAGATCCTTTTTGATGTAGCATAACACTGCATTAAATTGGATACACACATAATATAGTAAAGTGCTCACCCTGTACTATTTTTGGCACCCCTACGACCTATATAGATCTGTAGCCTCAGGCAAAGATCAGAGAAGTGCCATTTTAAATTGCCAGTGTTATAAATTAAAATCGCCTTCTCCTGTTAGGAGTTGTCTGCCAGGCTCAGAAGCCCAGTGAACTGCATCGGACGTAGCATTTTGTGACAAAGCACATCTGTCCAATGAGAATCCAGCTGATAGCTCTGGCAATACCTGGCACTTAATTAATTCCACTCAACTGTTAGGTGCCTCTTCATTTGCATTAAATTTAAATTAGGTTCTGCACTAAATGCTGAGTTTTGCAAAGCAGAGTGACCTAAGAATAGGAGAGGAGAAAGGAGGGGAATAATTCACTAATTTGTCCTGTTGCTGGAAAATCTTGAGAAGGAGACAGTGCACGTGGAGCTGAAGTCCTGTAAAAAAAACTCTATTTAGAAAATTTTGCTGCATTCACACCTAAGTTTTAATCGAGAGGTGCTTTTGGCCCCGATAGTTAACATCTGGGCAACTGCATCTGCACTTGAAGTAGGCATTTACAACCTAGAAATGCTTCATGCCTGCCCAGATGTTAGCCTATCATCAGCTAGCAGTGGTGCTTGAAATTGTTCATCACACACATACTAACTGTATCTGAAAGCTTAGCTGTCCCTTCCAGTGCTGTGATCATTCATACCATGCCAGACTCTGAAAAGAAGGTGGAGGTGCCCTGCCAGCAATCAGCCATGTGCCCGGACACCAGTAAGTCTCCAGGTGCGTGGGGGTTAGTCTGACGTGTACTAGAATTCCCAAGTGCAAACACTAGTATGCATTAGTCGCTAACGCTCTTTTCCAGTCCAGTGGACAAGAAGCCAAGTGTGAAAGCAGTCCGGCTTCAGTCCACTTTTAGAGTATGTGTCAGCAAAGGGATAAGCTATTTTCTTTCAGCATTATCTAACTTAGAAAATCTACCTTTGGGTTAGATAATTTGGAAAGAAAATGACTAGACATTTTGCTGACGCATCCTCTCACTCTGAAAGTGGACTGAAATGGATTAAAACCTAGGTGTGAACTTTCACATCTTCCCAGTTTAACAAATCTCTGAACTATTTGTACAAATGTCTGGAACATTCATACTCGTACAAATGTTAATGTAAGAATATCCTAACATTCGATTTGTATACGAATGTCTGAATTTGGACACATTTGGATGAATAACAAATGTTTTGCATCTTCACCAGTCTTCTAAACACTTACAATGAGCATCTCAGAAGGGAGACTGTATATCATCATCATCAAAAACATCATCTTTTTCAAACTCCCAAGAATTCTGAAAACCATTCCAAAATGTAAACAAGTGTCATTGTTCCAGAGGTCAGCAAAACTGTCCATATTAGCTTCTTTCCAGGTCTGAATAGAAAGCTCCAATTCTTAACTCACAGTAGGAACAGTAAAACTTATAAAAGGTTTCCCCCCAGGGAGAGAAATAATTTCACAATGGCAGCCTTTTGTGAGCTGCTTTGCTGCCACACTCAAGAAATAGCGGCAGGCTGAAGACATTTAGCAGTTTTCATCAATCCATCCACATCTGAGTAAACTATCGTGTTTCCCTGACCAACTGAGGAATAATGAAAAACTAACTTGAGACAGAGAATTTTACCTCACATCCGAACTGAAGTATGTTTTTCATTTATAGGAAAGACAAAGAGACAGGATTACAGACTTAAGTCACAATATTTGAAGAGTTCTTATATTTCAGGCCAGAAGCTTAAAAATGAGAAAAGGAAGAGAGAGAGAAAAAAACCCTGGATTTCTAAGTTTTCTGCCTATCCTTCAGGTAACTGTAATGGAAGACCCATTGGACCATAATGTTTTTTATTTGCTGCATCATTAGCTGGAGACAAAGTCCAGAAAAATGGCCAAGCTGAGAAGATCAACTGCTAGGCTGGCTCCAAGTTTCAAAACTACCTTGGAAAGATTCCCTTCTGGCACAACATCCACATGAGGGAAATAGGTGACACAGGATCAACACAGGTTATTCTCAGTTCCATTTATTATGTTTTCAGACCAGCAGGATCTTGGGGTTCTGGTGGACAGTTGAATGAATGTATTGACCCAGTGCACAGCAGCCGTGAAAAAAGCAAATTTAATGCTAGAGATAATTAGGAAAGGAATAAAAAAAAACAAGTCAACAAGTGTCATTGTATCTCTTTATAAATCTATTGTGAGGCCACATTTGGAATATTATGCATGATTCTGAGTACCACACCACAGAAACAATATTGTGGAACTAGAAAAAGTGCAGAAAGGGGCAACCAGAAAGATCAAGGGGTTAGAACACCTCCTTATCAAATTGGGCTGCAATGTTAAGGTCTCTTCAGCCTTGAAAGATATGGTTTAAGAGGTGACCTGATTGAAATATATAAATTCATGCCTGGTGTGGAAGATGAATAGAAAAAAATTCTCTGTCACCCAACACTAGAACCAGGGGCCCTCTATGAAGGTGATGGGCAGAAAAGTTAGGACTGACAAGGGAAAGTATGTGCATATTTTTTTACTCATCAGTAGGGATGTGCACAAATATTCAAAATATTCATTATTTGTACAAATTTGGATTAATTCAGAGATTTGTATACGAAGCAAACGCCCAGACATTCGGATTTCCAAATTTGAATGAACACAAATATCTCAAGTTATTTGTAAAAATAATTCAGACATTCTTATCTGTACGGGTACACACACATCGCGTACGTATCTGTACGCGTCCCGTATGCATCTGTACGCATCTGAATGCATACATACAGGATGACAACGGGATGCATACAGAATATGTATGGATGCGTACGGGATACGTATGGGCATGTACAAGATGTGTATGTACCCATCCAGATACGAATGTCCAAATTATTCATATGAATATATACAAATGTATTCGTATGGAATTGAATCTCCTGCTATTTCTTTTTCATTATTCAAATACATTTGGATTTTTGAATATTTGATTCATTATGAATCAAATTCAAAAATTGCATTTGTGCACACACCATGTCATCAGTTATGGGATTTACTACAAGAAGCAGCCAGTCTAGACAGCTTTTTAAGAAAGGTTTGCACACATTCATTAAGGACAGGTATATCAGTGACTACTAGAATTGATGAGGCAGCATCCAGACATTGGTGACAGCTGGATGGAACATAAGTACAACTTCCTGCTCTTGAGCCATTCCAGAATCCAAGGAAGCCCGCTTCAGGCAGAGCTGAATAAACAGCTCTGAAGGCACCTCTACAGCTTAGTTTGAGACAGTACGTGTCCCGGCCAGGAGCCTTTCTGGGGTTGAAAGTGCTTACTTTGTATGTATGGCGGACAGACAGGAGCAGAAAGAAGCCTTAGGGGTACAACAAATCTTAAAACAGTTCAGGTATCCTGCTTCTTTTACAAAGCATCTTGAAAGAAAAAGGTCACAGAAAAACATTGTCTTGTTCCTTGCAAAAACCATGGTTAAAAACAAAAAAGGAGATAGAATGGGGGAGCAGGAGAGGACTTGGACGTGCTAAGCCAATCACAAGTCACAGAAGAAGGTACAAAGAAGGAAAGGGAAAGAAAGAAGAAAAGATGCAAGCAAGTCTGCTCATGGTTGCTAACTGTGTGGGCAAAACATTTGAGAGTAGCTTTAAAAAGGAAGGATTATTGCAAAGAGATGCTTTATCAGAGGTAGGTACAACATCAGACTGTGCCTAGGATCACTTCCTCAAGGCCTACAACTGTCCCAATTGAACTGCCATTTTTGAAGATTAATTTTTACTGAATTTAACACACACACCTCCAGCAACACATAATTTTAGACCTTCCATTCATAACATAACTTTTTACAATACATAGATTATTTTCACATTTTTACAGCTTCAGGAACAGAATCTTCTTCAACGGTGTATTAGTCCTTTTGTTCCTTCAGATCACCCTTAATAACTGGCCACATTGATCCTTAATGGTTACACTCCTTCTAAAACCAGACATGACCTCTTTTCCCCCACTTATTAATTCATCTACAAAATAATCCCACAATTTATTATACCACATTAAAATCCTTACCCATATATTCTGGCGTATAAGATGACTGGGTGTATAAGATGACCCCTACCTTTTCCAGTTAAAATATAGAGTTTGGGATATGCTCACCATATAAGAAGACGACACCCGGCGTATAAGACGACCCCCAACTTTTGAGAAGATTTTCTTGGGTTAAAAAGTAGTCTTATATGCCAGAATATACTGTAATTTTCTCCCCAAATTTCCAGTTTATAGCTACCGCCCATTACACTGCACAGATAGTTTATTTTACCAATTGTGTATGTTTGATCTTGACATTTCCACATCCCACCCAAAAAAGTTCCAACATAAGTGATTAATTAATTGGGGCTTCTAATATCTCTATTTTTTCATTTTCAGCTTCTTTCCGAAATTTGTTTACCTTTACACAGGATCACCACATGTGAATATACATAGGCTTATTTTCACATCTGTACCAACATTTAATAGGCCTCCCTTTATCAATTTTTGCCAACTTATACAGAGTGACGTATCACTTATGGAGTACTTTTGTTGCCATTTTGTTTAGATGTCCATTTTATAGGTTTTGTTATGATGTCTCCCCGTGTCAACTCATCATGGGGAGGGGATGTTGTTCCCTCAGTTAAAGGCCAAGGTGAAGAGGTATGTTTTCACCAGTTGTCTGAATGCATACAATGAGGGTTCCTGAGGCATCTCAGAGGAGATACCATTCCATAACCTAGGTGCTACAATCAATAATGCCCTTGTAGTATTGTGGGTAGAGTGATGGATTCTTATTTAGAGGTCTCCTGGTTTGATTCCACACTTCCACATGAAGCCAGCTGTGTGACCTTGGGCTAGTCACAGCTCTCTTTATGAGATCTGACAGCCCTAACGACCTCACAGGGTGTTCTGTTGTGGGGAGGAGAACAGAAGGTTTGTCAGCCGCTCTGAGTCCCTTAAATGGGTGAGAAAAGCAGGGTATGAAAACCACTCTCTTTTCCCACATGTTACCACCTGCCTAACTGCTGAAGGTGGCCTCACCAGCAGACCTTAGGACCTGGGGTCTAAATTATTGCATTATGTGACTATTGGTGGAACAGTACTTCGAGAGAAGTGTTGTTTTAACATCTGAAAGCAACAAAAGCAATGATAAATTTCTGCAGTTCTAGGAGCTTTCATGAACTTCAAACCAATCTATCTGATATTTTATTTTATGTATTATTTATTTTTATTTTATATTTACATTTCTATCCCACCCTGTACCCTAAGATCTCAGGGCGGGTAACAGCATTTAAAAACAGACATATTAAAATAAAGCCATATATATATAACAGTATAAAATAATAATGTCTGCGGTGTGGGGAAACTATACCACATGTCATTGTTGTTGCTATAGATAGGTATGTTTCTTCAAGGAGAGTAGAGTTTAAACAGTGAGGTTAAAGAAAAATGAAGTGTGGGCAAATGCAGACAGTGATACACATAATTATCAATGATAATTTGACAAGAGAAAGCACAAGAAACATCCATCCACAAATGATAGCATGGAATTTCTTGAGGTATTGTAATTAAAGTTTCTCTCTTTCAAAATAGCCACATTAAGGCATTCACAGAAGACTGGAATGTTTCCCCACTGGTTCTTGAGTGCCGTTTATTTCCATTTCTGATACCAGCTTTGTGTTTTGTTTTGTTTTTTATTTTACTGAAAAGACAAGGTTGTTATTTTTAGCTGCATCTGTCCAGCCTTTCAAATTTAAGTGGAGAATTTGCAAAGCAACTTACAAAAACACTGGTAAACCAATAACATGATAAATCATAGGGCTGAAAGAAGCAAAATAACACAAAACAGCATGAAACTCCTCAACCATAATGTTTCAAAAGGAAGGAAAAGCACATAATACTCAGGTCTTTTATTAAAGCCTGCTTGGAAACGAGTTATTGTGACCCTGAATATACAAGTCAGAGATGGTGTGAGGCAATTCATCTGACTCCATTTGTCCTGATCCCATATGGTCATTAGTCCCGGAGTTTTGTAAGGTTAAAGAAAATGGAAAAGGAGAGGACAAGGGACAGGATGAGAGGACAGGACCAAAGATCCTATTGAAATCACCTTGAAAGTGCTACAGGGTAGCTTTAGCATGGAAATGAAAGAAGACACTAAGGGATTAAATGCAGAAACTTCCCACCCTTGCAGTCTCCATCCAGGGCCCTGGAAGTGGGTCATTTTCTGCCTATTCCCAGATAAGAGTCCATCTCCCTAATCACAAGACCAAACTGGCAATACTATGATATTCTGATGTCCTGGTAACTGCTGTTACTATGAGGAACTGTTTTCTGGCATTCAGTCAGAACAGGTCTGCATTTATTTATCTCTTAACCACACCACCACTAGAGACCACTTGAGTGAGTTGTCATGATGAAGGAGCCAACACAGATGTACCTCTGTCTTCCCAGGAAGCTGATCAAACTGGCACTGACTGGAGAAGTTTGGAGGTGGCAACCATTGCAACCACTGGCCGTGCTACACGGACATGCTACCCCAGTCAATCCAGGCTGAGTGGAGTGCCAAAACACCACAGCCATGTCAGGGCAGCCTTTAAGAGGAAATGGAGCTTCAGCAAGGATTGGGGAATGAGGTTGTGCTGACATAGCTCAAGTTTTGTGATTTAAGCTATTATTCCCTTCTCTGCCTTCTGCCACAATATGGAAAGATAATCCTCCTCATCTCTATGACAGCCTTTCAGATACTTCAAGTGGTCAATCACTTCAACCTCTGTCTTCATTCCCAAAAACGAAATACACCACATTCTCTTCTACTCCCCTGGTCAGCTTTGCTGCCCTTCTCTGAACTTTGTCCTACTAGTCTGAATCCCTCTTAAAGTGAGCATCAAATTCAGTGTAACTATTATTTCCCATGATCTGGAGACTGAGCTTCTATTGATGCGCTCCAGAAGAGCATTGTTATTTCCAACAGTGGTGGTTGGCACTCTTTGCAGCAAGTGGGATGGAGGGCAGACAGGGATGTGCACAAATATTTGTAACATTCAAAATTTGTCAAAATTCATCTAAATTTGGACATTTGTATTCAAATTGAATGTTGGAACATTTGAAGATTGAATGCTTCGGAACATTCGTTCAAAGCTTTGTTACATTCATGAATATCAATTGCCCTTAGAGTTATGATTTTCTGTCTGAGAAAGGGGTGCACATTCATAGACTTTGGGATACAGTAAAGTGATTTTTGGAATTTTGTATATGCCCTTGACTCTAATTCACCCAGTGCGTCTGATTGCACTCCAAAATTACCCACAGTTTATTACTTATTTGCAAATATGCCTCCTCCTCCTTTTTTCAGAGGTGGACAAAAGGTATTTATTTGGAGCATTCATATAATTGGGACTTAGCCCTTAATATATGCTCCCCTAATGTATGCTCCTTAATCTACAATTATGTGCTTGATTCTAATTTTGCTGATCTTCTTGGAATCTTGTAGCCCCTGAGAACATTATGGCATTGTTTCAAATGTTACATTCTGGGAAGGTGCTTAGTATTGATTATATATCAGCCAAATGTATTAAACACAACCTGGATTGGTGGGCTTCATTACTGGCAGATCTTTATGCAGCAATTAATAACTCAGGATTAATGAAAGAAGGTCATAGTAATTTCAATTTATTTAAGAAGGTAGTATATATGACTCTGCCAGCTTAAAACCTGTTAGCCTGATGTCAATTCCTGGGAAGCTGTACACCTCTGGTATTTGAAAGATAAGTTCACTCATTGGGATCTTTGAGATGGTGTCTTCCCTGACAAGTAGATCTTGAAGATCCAGATCTTCAGGAGAACCCCCTGTGTCCGCACAGGCCCTCTAGCACCCAATTGGAATGGGAACCATGAGGATACACCATGCTTCCTGAGGCCCTAATCAGGCCACAGGAGGACATGCTGCTGCCACCTCTGCCCCTTGGGGGCGTGGCGACGGTGGTGCGGCCACCTCTGCTGTACCCCCAAGGTGACAATCGCTTCACTGTCACCCAGAGCAGCAAGGGGGGGAGACGGTGATCTGCTGTCATCGTGTGTGTGTGCCGTGGCCACCCCCTGCCCTGATAGCCCGCAGCTGTCATTGGGACAGGGAGATGACTGCCTACTCCCCCCACAGCTGCCGCCTCCCTCCTCCTCCTCTCTATTCGTATGAATAGTTCAAAATTATTCATATGAATAGTTCAAAATATTTGTATTCATTCAAATAAAAAAAGTGAATGTCTGGACATTCAATTCAAATCCCAATGTCTGAATTCAGCCAAATTTGATCAAATAATGAATATTTTGAATATTCTTGCACATCCTGAGTCCAAAGCCCATTACAAACAACCGCTTGGAACTTAGTGATTAAAGTATATGGATCAAGATCTATTACTTTTACAAAGTAAAGGGTTTTTTTTTCCTGAACTACTAAAGAATCTGTACATTAGATCTTGGTATAAACTGTTGATACACATATTCATTTTGGTGTCTCCTTGATCTTTATAGTTCAGCTGGGATTTAATTTTGTAGTAATTTCAGCCAACCAGTGGCTGACAGATATTTCTGTTCAAGATCTCATTCTGAACACATATTCTTGTTTAATATTTGAACAAATTTTCTGGCTCAAATGAAATGGCTAGTTACTGAAACACATTAAGAAACCATAATGACAAGGTAGTTCTTATGAAGGCCGGAGTAAATGCTTTCTTGCCCTGAATGTTAGCTGGCAGATTTGAAGAAATGACACCATACCTAAGACTCTGTCTGTATAAAAATGAACCAGAAACAGCAGAACATATTTTGTTGAGACATTATTTTTACGCTGTGTCTCAGGATGAGCTAATTCTGCCTCTAATTACATGATATAGTAAAATCTCTCCCGAAGACAGAAATTCCACTGTAATATTTGCAGTTGCTCATTTATTCTCAATAGCTCCAATAACTGGAAGTATGGGTTTGAATTCTTGCACTTTCAAATCATTATTAAAATTTTTTAGCTTTGCATTTTGTACTAATCTGACTGTAACTACATTTTGGGTGTCCTGACCTGTTTTTCGGTTTTCATGAACATTGTAGATGCCTGTGGTTCAAGAAGCTCTATGGCCTGTTAACAAACTGAAAGACTACTCAGTAGCGAACTGAACTGTGGTCTACTTCTAGGCTTCTTTTGTCCATACCTGAAGAGAGGACCCTCTCTCTCCTAGTAGGCTCTGTCTGCACAGGATGGAGTCCGGACCAGGTCAGGACACCCCAAATGGCATCCTGATCCTGTCAACCAGTACACCTTTTTTTTTTCCAGGTCTGTTGGTTTACTAGAGGGTGGTATACTGGACCACAGAGTTGTGCAGATAGCACGCTTCCATTTTGATAGTCCAATATACCACATGGGACCTAACTTAGAAGGCCACCACATTCACTCAAAAGCCAATGAGTGTTCCAGAACTAGTGTAAAGGTTGTCACAGACAAGGGTCTCCCAGTGCAGATGGTCTTGTTCCACTCTATTAACAATCTGTCCCAGCTTGGGATGGATTGCTTTTTCCAGTCTACCAGCATCCAGTGCAAATATGGCCTGAATGTTCCTTTACCAGCACGTGAAACTTTTCTCCTTCCTCTATCTATGCCAGAAAGCTCAAAGTAATCATTGTTTCACATCCTGCCTGAAAGTGTAAAATTATGCTTAATAACTTCAGGACATGTTGTGGTACTAAAATGATTTCATGTTGGGGCTTCATACCTGGCCTTCACTCAAAGTTTAGATGATATTTGCTGGAGTTTTCCTAGTTTGTTTACTCAAACTGCAGGAGAGGGGTTTATGGAGGCTAAAGCCTTGTCTGCATCTCAGCTTCCTAAGCCGAGATATGATTCTCCACATGAAACTAAAATACAGTTACTATCTTCTGTTTTGGATGCTACAGCAACAGCAGTGGTCCAAGCAGTGAGACCACTGCTTGATGGGAAAGAGATAGGGCTCTGATTGGAAGTCTCCCTTTAATCTTCCTGGACCATGTTTTGATCCAGGTGCGAGTTGGACCGATCAAGGGAAGCCTTCTAATTGTTGCCTTAGTCCCTACCTACCTGAGAGGAGCACCTTACTTGTTCATCAGTATTCCAAACTAGGGGTGTGCACAAATGCAATTTTGTCATTCGAGTCAAATCGAATATTTGAATAACCATATTCATATGAATAAAGAAAAATGAATCTCTGGACATTCGAACCAATACAAATACATTCATATCTATTTGTTTGAATATTTGATAAGTATCCAATTATATGAAACTTGTACAAATCCATACACATCTGTACACATCCTGGTTTTATCCCGTATGCATACCGTCTTCATCCCATACATATCCATACAGGTGCATACATATATGCAGAAGATGACCTCATCTAGTAAAGACCTGTCCTGTGTTCAAAGATGAAATGGAGAATGGTGATAGATGGAGCTATCAATTTGCAAAGTCTGTACTATCATGGGGAAAGAAGGTTAATTAATGTCAGGTTACTCCTTTGTCCTGTATTAGGCAGCTGAAATGCATAAACAGACTCTTTTGTTTCTTAAAAAAAAAAAAAGGGAAAGAAAATTAGAAACAAATACACTGCCCTTCTAAATCTTCCCAAAGGATCTCCTCATCTGCTAAATGATACTGGGGAAGGCTGACACAGAAAAACACTCTCCAGGTGAAGTGATCTATTACTGTACTGTGAGCAGTGAAACCTCTGAGAAACTGGTACACAATCAGTGCTCTGCTAAAAAATATAGGAACATAGGAACATACAGGCTAAAGCCCATTTAGTCCAGCATCCTGTCTCACACAGTGGCCCATCAATTGCTTCTGGGCATCACAAGCAGAAGACAAAGGCAAAACCTTCACCTGCCCTTGAACCCCTGCAAATGGCCTTTAGAGGAATCCTTCCTGCCTCCCCAGCCTGGAGGATGTACCTAGGCATCCATTTTAGTAGCCATTGATACACCTGTCATCCATGAATTTGTCTAATCTTTTCTTAATGCTCTCCAGGCTAGTTGCTGTCACCACCTCTTCTGATAGTAAATTCTATAGACCAATTATTCTCCTTCTGTGTCCTAACTCTTCTGCCAAACAGCTTCATAGAGTGTCCACAAGTTTTAGTGTTGTGTGATAGAGAAAAGATTTTATCCAGCTTTTCCACACCATGCATGATTTTCTATACTGTCTTTCAAATCAGTTCACCTCTTAAATGCTGTCTTTCAAGGCTAGTTGCCCAGACATTGCAGTCTGATTTCACACGACATGTGTTCTAGCCCCCTGTTCATTCTGGTTGCCCTTTTCTGCATTTCTTCCAGTTCCACCAGCCAGTGTGGAATTGCCCTGAGTATCTAAGGTTCCAGCTTCGGGCAACCTTCAGAGTAAGAGATCACATCAGCAAAGTGACTGTTCATTTCTTTCCGTATTATCTAACCTTGAATCAGCCAACCTTGAACAGATACCAAAAGCTGAGCAACCTTATGAACTGCATTAAGAACGTGCGGCGGAGAAAGGCATCTCTGTGCATGGTGAAATCTTCCTTCCCTAAGTCATTTCAGAAGATTACTACTGTCTTTGTTATTATATTTTAAAATGATATTGCAGAATTAACAGGAGGACGTCAACCCATACAATAAGCAAACGGTTTCCTTTCTAAAACCCTCTTTATGAAATAGTCTAAAACCCATTTTAAAGGCATAAACAAAATAAATGATTTCATTACAACTCTGAATTAATGTGCTTGTCCATTCTAAGAATGCTTAGGAGACCTGTAGAGTACAAAATTAATACTTGTTTAATACTAATAGGCATTATGTGGTAGGGGATTTCATTAAGAATTTCAAACACAACACTAAACTGCAGTTTCATTGTTTCATTTTAGAATCATCTTCAAATGCAGACCCAACTGGTCAGAAGCCGACATGGGTTTTCCACCACCCCATTAACTCATATATCCAGTCCATTCCCTCTTTCTCCTTCAGGGCCTTTTTGCGCTTAAAGGGCCATGGTTTGGACCAGTGGGTCTGGGCCAACCAGTCCCAGTGGTTCAGACCATGGATAAACCTGCTCTCAAACAGCATCATAGTGCTGGTCCAGATGAGCACCTGACCAGGCTCCAAGGGCCCTGAGAACTAGGAATTAATGTTCCTAATTTTAGAGTCCTAGGGGAACCCATTTTGTGGACACACTTTGATATACTGCCAAAATGGACATCCTGCTTGCCCTGAACATGGGAGGAATGCCTTCTCCATGCCTCTGTATTCTGGACTAGATTTCTTGGGAGGAACCAGGAATGAAGGATCAGCAGTTCTGTTTTTTTTAGTTTTGCCTAAAATAGTCCATTTTTCATTTCCATTTCATTTCCATTTTATTTGTATACCACCTTTCCCAAAGAAAATTTGCCCAGGGTGGTTTACAGCAAATAGAAAATATACAATGCCTAAAATACATTATAAAAATTGTATGTCATACAAAATATTGGAAATTAACCAAAACACACAGAAAAAAAAATTGAGGCAGCTAAGGCCAAGCAGTTGACAAAAGGTCCCAGTTCCACAGAGCATCACTTCCTCCAAGATGTCCTTGCCGAGCCAGGCTGGAGAGTCATCCAGAGGGCAGAGTGGTCTAGGATGCCACCACTAGACCACCCCAGGAGGGATGGCATAAGCAGCTGTTTTTTATGGTCTCTGGTGTAGCTGAGCCAGATCTGCATTAAGAAGCACTTAATCCAGATTTACTGTAGACCCATTAAATCAGGCTTAACAAACTGACTAAGGGCCTTGTTCTGGATCATGAAGATGTACAGTTGGCAGGCCTCCATGATCCAAAACTACAGAGTGCTAGCATGCCATAGCACGCTGCTGAAAAGCACCTACACAACCCCAACAGCTAAGAGGAAAAGTTCCTAGTTCAGAACTTGGAGGGTATTTGTGCGTGTGTGTGTGCACACACGCACACACACACACACATTGCTGAATAGCAGCCTTCCCACACTCTAATGACTAGGAACTTTTCATTCCTAGCCATTGGGGGATGCACAGTTGAAAAGCTTGCACAAGCTCTGCAGCTGCAGAAAAACATAAACCAGATTAACGCTGTCAGTGCAGATGATGTCAATCTGATCCACACCTTCCTATGGTCCAAATCAGTAGGCCCAGTTATTCCAGATCTACTGATACAGGTAAATGTAGATAGGACCTTCAAGCGTCAATCACGTTTTAAAAGTTCCACCTTGCTGCTACAGTTTTTGAACTCTGCTGTAAGGAAAGAGAAGTGTGTTTCTGCTGTAACTCTGCAGTTTTAAAACTTTTTGTTTTAACAGCTTTGAAGAGCTTTGCTGAAACTATGCATATCCTAGGAGAGAGATGTCATATTTTCCACACTCAAGGAGTGAGAAATATCAGTATGAACCTTTTTTATATACCGTTTAGGAATTTTCTTTTATTATGTTCTTTCCTTTTTTTTTACTTTTCTTTAGCTGTTTAAATTGTCCTTATTTGACTTTTTATTCACAAGAAAAGCCTTGCTGAAGTTCTCTGCAGTGTTAGTAAAGGTTTGACAAATGCATAGGCAATTTCAGCAGTGAAACATTCATTGAGTTTTATATGATGCTTCTTTTTATGTTGTTTGTCTTTTTGAAAATGGATTAATATTTTGATAAGATGGCTTTACTCCATTTTAAAGCTTTTTTACCTGTGTTCTTAATAAATTTTTCATTGTTTTTGAAGAATCTTTTGTCTATTTTTTGTTGTTGTTGTTGCTTGATTGATTTTTATGAGTTAAGTTTTTAAAACCTTGCCCAAAAGATCCTGCTTTGTTGGAGTATTGTGTTTGGGGATTGTTTTTCTCTAAGGTTAATTATTCCCAGGGCATTGTTCATGGATTTCTGCTTGGACCATAAAAGAACCCCCAGCTCTGCTCATACACACCAGTTACTACTGCTTAACTGGTTACATTAAAGAGTATTATTAAAACAAACTGAAGATGTAATGTGTGCAGAACTATGCAAGGTATTGTGGGCAGAAGATTCTAGGGATGTGCACAAATGTTTTTTTTTTTTTTGGCATTTGAATGTTTAAAAATCAGTATTCATATGAATAGATCACATTTGAACATGGTGAAATTCTATTCGATATGAATCTATTCATATGTATTCATATGAACATTCAATACGTATCTGATATGAATAGATACGTATCTGATATGAACAGATATATATCTGATATAAACAAATACATATCTGATATGAACAGATATGTATCTGATACAAATAAATATGTATCTCATACGTTTCCCCAGCTTAACAACTATCCAAACTATTCATACGAATGTCCGGAAACATTCATATTCATTCGAATGTTCGCGTACAAATATTGTAACATTTGATTTGAGTTCGAGTGTCCGAATTTGGCATATCCCTAGGAGATGCACTATAGGATGGATACTTGACATTAGCTGCTAATTTTGCAAATCCTTGAGCTCAGCACTGCAGAGGAGAAAGTTTGCTTCAAAAAAAGGCAAACCTGGCTTTATTCAATGAACATTATATTAGGTTTGCTCTAGGTTTTTGCATGTTACATAGCAGGGGATTTGTTTTATGAGACTTTATTGCTCATGTAACATAAATAACAATAATACAGAAAGAATAAACTGCTGATCATACAAAATAGCTCTAGTTAAATGTGCTGTCATTCTTGAATAACTGGTTCATTAAAAATCTCTTGCTGTCTTTGTCATCATGTTTGATTCAAATCAAATTAAGAGGTTGAATTTATCACAGCAAAAGTCTCCACTTTCGGGCACAATGGAACAGTTCCTCTTATTACCCAATTTATTCCGTGTCACGTTTTATAGATAGCCATCATTTCACAACTTCCAGAAACAAGAAGCAGATCAGCTTCAGTGCTGCCCCTATGAACATTACTGCAGGCTTTGAAATAAATCTTACAGCTACATTTTTAGATTATGTTTGCTTCCTTCGTCTATGTAAAGCAAGAGGCAGCAATGTGAAAAATTACAACAGAATGTTGCTGAAAATGCAGATTGTAATTGTTTTCTTTCCCTTCCCATGTGCACTTCTGGGTTTAATGGGTTGTTGCCTTGTAAGCACAATCGACTTGCAATCAAAGTCCTTTTCTAAAGAAAAAGTCACATTTCAACGGAAGAAACAGAGGCAGCATACTAAATATGAGTCTGTTCAAACATATAAAATAGGCTGTACTACCTGCAGTTTGCCCAAATCCGATCAGCTGGGCTCATCACTACTAAATGTCTGCACGGACCCAGCGTCTTTGCCATGGTGCAAGTTGCTATGGGGTATCATCACTGCACCCAGCTGGGGCCATGCAAAATGCCGTTTCTCAGACTTTACAAAGCTTTTGGGAAGCCCATGCACTTCTTATGAGAAGTGCAGATTGTTAGATGGAACAACTAGCAAACTTGGCCCTAGAGCAAGATGAGCTCAACACCCCTTGTTCTTGGCTGAACCACTTGACCTCTTCCAGAGTCTGGAGGTGGCATCATAATATAAGTCAATTGGAGCACCTGGATCATGTGTCCCAGGTGCAAGAAAAAGAGGGCCACAAACACAGGGCCAGCTTTAGGGTGGGCATGCGGCTTGGCCCTACACCTCCTGACCTACCAACTGGCCACAGATCACAAGACTCCAATCATGCAGAAGACAAAAGAGTGTGCATATTGCCTGCCTTGGTCCTGTGCCTACAACCTCACCCAAAGACCCCCCCCCCAAGTCCTACTCAGTTTGGCACCCACATGGGCGGAAGGTACACATACTCAAGAACTCAGGAGAGGCTAGTGTCCAAATTCTCCAGCCCCCAAATCAGCCCCTGAGCCTTCACAAACAGCCTTGATAGCAACTTTTAGGTAAGCCTCAAGAAGCTCCTCTCAGAACAGCTGCAAAGGTTGAGATGTTCCCTCCCTCCTGTGCATAGGCATGGTGGCAAAAGAAGGGATCTAAGAGGAGCTATTGCCACATCAGTCTGTGGTCTGCTGGACTGGAAACTTGACCTGATGTTGCCTGTTTCCAGTCTATTGAGGACCAATGGAAGCAATGTGGCTGTGAAGAGGGTTCCCCTCACAGCTGCTTTCTGTGTTGGCACAAATGGCCTTTGGATATCATGCCACTCAGTCAGAGGAAAGACTAGAGGCTCTTGCCCCAGATCTCACAACTTTTGAGGGCCATGTGGATGCAATTTTAGTGTAGCAAGGCATGCACATACTTGGTTGGTGTATGCACAGTCCAGGGATGTGCCACAGGGAGACCAGCATGTCAAGACCACGTAGACCTAGTCTTGCTATCAATGAATGAAGCCAACAAGGTTTCTGGATAGTCCCCAAAATAGCAGTGAGCTGTAAATCATCTGTACTCATTCTTCCTCATCATCCTGCCCAATATTTAACAGAGGTATGTGAGGAAAATTGTTCCCTTCCATTTGTTAGGAAAAGAGGTAACAAGGTCCTGAGCATGATTCTTGTCAGTCTTATCACATTGATCATTACAGCATGTTCTGGAAGGACTAAATGCCACTACTTATCTGCTTCATGACTGAAGCGAAGTCATCATAATAATCTTATACATGCTGTTTGTGTCAAACACTTACTATGTATGGACTAAAACTCATAATATGTGAAAGGATTAAGGTACAGGCATGAAGTGCCTGAAGGACAGATTAGAAACTCAGAAGATGGCCACTGCTTCATTAAAGCTTCCCACTTACCCAGGATTTTCTGACATTTTCAGGACATCATGTTCTCATCTAAATGCTGGGACATTTTGTGTCCTGTTGGACAGAAATAAGGCATCAATCAGCCTATCTCCTGTGGTTCTAGTGGCATTTCTAATTATTTTTTTGTTGTTGTTCAAGGGAAAGGGACACATTATATAAATATATATAATATTGGCAGCTTCCACAGAACTACGAAGAGTTGCCCTTTCCAAAACTAAGGGAGTTTTCAATGAAAACTTCACTCACAGTCCATGATGTAATAGGTTTCATTTTCATGGCAATGTATTTCTTCAATGAAAATGACGACAAGAACAACAAATTTCTTGAAAAAAATGGGAGAGGGAAAAAAAATAAACAGTAGTTTTGAGGAGGAATATGAACTCTATGTTTTTGTTACAACATGACTTTATTTTACTTTACTGTTATGACTATGCCCCGCATTAGAAAGAAATTAATAAATAACCTGGGGCCGATTTGCACTTCAGCCCATAGTCAACAATTAGGCAACATCTGGGCAGGTGCATCTGCACTTTCAAAAGAAGAAGAAGAGTTGTCTTTTCTACCCTGCTTTTCTCACCCATTTAAGGGGATTCAAAGTGGCTGACAAATCTTCTGTTCTTCTCCCCACACCAGACACCCTGTGAGGTAGGTGGGGCTGAGAGCACTCAGAAGAGAGCTGTGACTAGCCCAAGGTCACCCAGCTGGCTTCATGAGGGAGGGTGGAATCAAACCTAGTATTCCCAGATAAGAGTCTGGCTCCTTAACCACTAGACCAAACCAGCTCAAAACATGCTAGAAATGACCCGTCTGCCAGAAGTTACCTAATTGCTGACTAGGTGTGGAGCATGAAATAATGCTCCACAACCTTACCAACCCTTACCCCAACTAACCTGCAAGCATCCCGCTGGCAACCATTCGCACCTCTGCTGGACAGGGAAGTTATTGGAGCTGCCAGCCCCATTGACTTCCTGACGCAGCTGAGACTGCACAGAGCCTCAGTGTCATCATAGCAATGGCCCGGTGCACGCACAGTCACAGAGGGCGCCGAACTCAAGATGGTGGCGCCCAGAAGAGGACCAGACAGCAATCAGAAACGAGTAAGTGTTCAATTGCGGGGGGGGGGGGGGGGGAGTAGGCTAACATTGACTGGCGATCATTAGTTGATTGCATTTCATTCCCGTCCATGGGGCGAGATGGGAAGGGAAGTGCGAAAACAGCCCTGATTCTCCCCTTATACCACATTAACCTCACTGTAGGCCTCTGCATTTCAACTGTCATTTTAGCTGTTGGGCCCTAAGGATATGTTATGTTAATAATATTCCAAGTACACACACACACAGATACACACAGAGGTATGGAGACCTCTGACAGAAAATATGTTTTATGGATCGGGCTAAACATCAATAAAGCAAAAAAGACCTTTGTGGCTTATAAATGCATTATTTCCTGTTTCCCCATGGGGCATACATTTTTTATATCAAAGAAATTACTTCTATGGGAGGCTCTGGGTTTTATCTTTTCTTTTTTTTAAGGATTGGAACAATAGTGTGAGAATGAAAAAGGAACTAGAGAGTGGCATCTCCTGCTGCTTCAGGACTGGATTGCTTGCAACCCCCCCTCCCCCCCACTCCAGCCTTTAACATCAGTGAGCATACTGTCTGCATGCAAGCCATGGATCCCAGCTGTGCGAACATCACAAACAAGAAACTCTGGCCTCATCCATATAGAGCCTAAAATATGGGACAATCCTGGGCCTATGTTGGGATTGCCACAAAAAGGAGGTAAAATCCCATTGTCATTGGGGTAAACCAAATCCCACAACAGGTTTACCCCAAATAGCAATATGGGCTTACCTCTGTGGACACTTGCTCCCACAATCTTTGGCCTGAAATGGCTGTCACACATGCGTGATCCCCAGATGGGAAGCTGCGCACACACACCCAGAAGGGCCTGTTTTGGCTTTGGAGCAGCACAAAAATGATGGCAGATGACACAACTGTGGCCTCCATAGAGTTAAGGGAGCATGGCGGAGTGGAATGGGGGATCCCAGTGGTGTTTCCGGACCCATTCCTGCACTGCTCCAACCTCAGGTCTGTATATGCAGCTCATCTGGGGATTGCAGCGATCCCAGGATGAGTAGCTATGTGCACAGACTTGGAAGGTCTACTTGGGCCTATGAGAAGCACTCAGTGATGGCAGCGCAGCCAAAGGTAAGTGGGAGACAAGATGCCATGGGAGGGGGGGAGGGGGGGGCAGAAGGCTGCAGGGGAATCTGGCCTTAACTGAAGCTTCGACAAATCTCCAATGAATGCCAGATCCATTCAATTCATCCCTTTCAGTTCATCTGCAAATGTCAAAATTTATACGAAACTGTACATATTTCAAATGTGCCAAAAATTCATACACATTCTTAGCACACATGCCGGGAGGCTGCAATCATTCACACCTGCATTTTTCGCACCATCAAAATACCCAGATGTATGCAGCAGGTGCTTTGGTTTCCTACGTGGCTTGCAGCTTCAAGAGTCTCCTCTTCTGGCACTGATGAGACAAGATGGATAGCATGCAACGCAGGTAAATGTTCCACCTAATGTATCTGAATGACATGTGAGGGCATGGTGCCCCAAGTCCTCAAAATAGCCCAAAGGAAAGGTTATTTTGAAGCTGCTTAATAATAGTCTGTGAGGATACATCTTGCAATTTGTACTCCATTAGGAGGGGCTTGGATATGTCTGGCATTTCCAGTGTCGTGCCAAGAAGATCAGGAGGTTCTACTCATGTTCTTAAGATTCCTCACGAATTCCTGTGCCCTTTGAGCAAGCAGTGCAATAAAGCCCTCATTTATAATAATATCTACAAGGATAAATGAGATTCTCCAACCTGCACTCCTTTCTCAAACCTTTGAAACCTGCTGTGCAAAAATCCAGGATAGAAGCCATGTCTGCACTGCACTGATAGACTGACCCGGAAGACCGACTAGACCACTCTGTCGATGGATTTGACTGCTGGGAGGGCACTTGAATGCTCCATCTGCACAAGATGGAGCTTTATAGCAGGCTTACGATCTGAAAACGGAGCTGCATTCTAGCAGTTCGGGTCTACCACGCCCAGCGCCATTTCACCAGGCACTCTGAAATAGCATCAGAAATGTACTACTTGTGGTCATCCAGCCAAAACATCCCTGACCAGCAGTGCCAGAATTCCTTGCATCTGAAGTTGGCTCAGAATGAGCCACCCATAATGTGGGCAGCCCTTATCAGGCTCCAGGTGGCAGTCCAACCCACTATGACCTCCTTCGCTGGAGGTCTTCCAGCAGAAGCCAGACCTACATCTGCCTGGGATGGTTTAGGAAATCCTGCATTGATCAGCGGGTTGGACTCAATAACCCTAGAGGTCCCTTTCAACTCTATGATTCTATTGTCTGGGGTAGGCTAGGACAGAGAAGCATAGCCCACAAGGTTCAGAAAGACACTGAAAGTCCAGAAGAACGTGGGGACAATATTCCTCTTCTTGCTTTTATGAAAATGGAAGTGCCCCTTAGAGCCAATCACATGTCTTGCTCTGGCACCCAAGAGCTGTGCCATTCAGAAACCTTTGGTCTTGTGGTTAGAGTGTCAGAGTCTTACTGATAGTTTCCCGGTTCGTTTCCTCACTCCTCCGCGAAGCCAGATGGGTGACCTTGGGCTAGTCACAGCTCTCTTTCTGAGCTCCTACAGCCCCACCTCCCTCACAGAGTGTTCTGTTGTGGGGAGAAGAACGCAAGGTTTATCAGCTGCTTTGAGTTCCCTTAAGGGTGAGAAAAGCAAGGTATAAGAGCCAGCTGTTCTCCTGCCTCAGCGCACAGCAATTACGGTATTCTGATTCTGCAGATAGTTGCTTCACAACCTTCCTGTTCTACCCATTTCTTAGAAATGATCTTAAAGGAATAAAGTTTGGAATGTGTTTTTTACATATGTATATTTGAGCACTTATCTTGAACACTTTATCATTAAAACAAAAAAAAGAAAAAGAAAATGCTTAGCTTTTTCTTTCAAATTTTCAGGGCTGGGAAGGAAAATAGACGGATTGATTTTTCTAGCCCATTTCCCCCCACACACACACCTCATTTTCACACCTTTATTCCTTCCTTATTCAAAATAAGGCATCCCTGCAGGCCATCATATGAAATAAAGTGGAAGGCAGATTCTGACTCAATAGGTTTTCTATCTACATGAGGTGTCATGTGTGTGAGCAACTGAACAAGTGATTGAACATAAATGCCTGCCAGCTTCCTCTTCCTGGAACCATCGGAAGGCCCTGTTGGATTTTGATTACCCACTTAGGAGAGGCGGCCAGGTAATTTGAGACACTGAACGGATTTACAGAGGATCCGTTAGATGGACACTTGGTTTTAATGCAAAGCAAATGGTGAATATGGGGACAGAAGGGCCCTTTCTGCATGAGGGATGTACAAGAACGGCGTTTTTTGCATTCAGTTTCGAGTCGAATTGAATGTTAAAACATTAGATTAGATTCAAATGTTTAGAAACTGAATGCAAGAAAAAACGATCCGAATCCAATACATTCAAATATATTAGTTCAAATGTTAGATTCAAATTTGAAGATACGAACGTCGACAACATTTGTATGTGTTATACATATCTGTACACATTTCGTATGCATCCTGTTTTCATTCCGTATTATAAGCGCAAATGTGTACAGATACATATGATATTCGTACAGCTGCGTATGTAATACATATGTATCTGCACATTTGAATCATTCAACGAATGCTGTGGAACATTCAAAATTTGTCTGAATGTTTAAATTCAAATGAGAAGGCATTCTATTTGAATTCGAATGTTCATATTCAATCGAATTCTATCAAATTTAAAATGTTTAGAACATTAGTGCACATCCCTATTCCGCACTTGGCCTTATTCTGGAATAGATCTTGGCATAGGGGTCTGTTGTCTGCCTGGTAATGTAGACTCTGGCAGGCCTTCCCTGGGGCCTGCCACAGTCTGCACTAGCATTTGGACAGCACTCCCTATCCCAAGATATATTCCAGAATAAGGCCAAGTGCAGAAAGGGCCAAGTTTCCTAAGGGCAAAGCGGGCAGAAGAGCCCTCTCTCAGCAGTTGAGAACGTCAGTCAACTCTCTCTTCCTTCTGCATGTGCACTTCAGTTCAAGGTCACCTTATGGGCGCAAAATGCAGTGTGTTCAGTGGGCTCCCTTTTTATCTGAATGTGCAAGCAATGCAGAGTCTTCAGTCTTGCTCATTCCCATGCCCTGCCATCTACATAAGAACATAAGAGAAGCCTTGCTGGATCAGGCCACAGCCCATCTAGTCCAGCATCCTGTCGCACACAGTGGCCCACCAAATGCTCACGGGCATCTCAAGCAGAGACAAGGACAAACTTTCTCCTGCTCTCGAGTCCCAGCAGATGGCCTTAGAAGCGTCCCAGTTCCTCCCCCCCCCCAGCCTGAAGGATGCACCTAGGCATTCGTTCTAGTAGCCATTGATACATCTGTCATCCATAAATTTGTCTAACCCTACCTTAAAGCCACCTAGATTGGTAGCTGTGTGACACAGGAGACCCAGAAAAATATGTTGTATAATGTCAACACAGCAGCATGGAAACCAGGGACAGTGGCAACATCATCACAGGTTCCAGTTTCAGGAGATGCTTTGGAGATGCTGCCCCAGGAAAATGGCTGTGTGGTCTACTCCACGTGCCACCCCAAATCCAATAGGGAAAACTGCAACTGTGGAATGCAGAACATCACAGCAGCCACCCAAATAAGAAGCCAAAATCTCTGCCGTGAATGAGATGTGAGAATTGGCGGCCTCTTATATTTTGGTCCCCTGGGTGATTGTGACTGCATTATTTCCCAACTGTCCCCTGGTCACCACACAGTGCAATGGCTAGCAGTGGCTTCCAATGATAAGAGCAGCTGCAGAAGACTTAAGCTGGGCTTCCCATTCACCTTCACACATTGCTGCTTTCAAGGTCTTGGGAGACAGGTGTCCAATCCCATCTCCTGGACACCCAAACAAAAGTGAAAGCTTGACCATGTGGATGCAGTAAATGGGCATTTCTGCACTTAGCTTCCCGTCAGTTGGATGGTTAAAGTGCAGAACCGACTAATGTGTACTAGTGTTCACACTTGGGAATGATAGTAAACCGTCGCCCAACCCCCTCGTGCCTGACACTCACCTGCATCTGGTCATGTGTCCGATCTCTGACAGGGCGCTGCCATTTTGATCACGGTACCGGGCACAACTGCGCATGCACCAGCACAGCCACATTCGGGGTCATCTGAGGTACCAGCATGGTTGCACAGCACCTCAGATGAGCTCTTGCATCAGAAATTGTGTGAATGTTCACCAAGTAGACATGTCAAGTAAGCTTCTAGTTAATCTCAGTTTGCAGCTAGTTTGCAATAGATTAACATCTTGGCAGACAGGGAGCCTATAACTGCCTCATGCAAGTGCAGATGTGCCTGCCAGATGTTAACCTATGTCTGGGAAAGCTGCCCACTCACCTACAAACACACAGCTGGTAAGAGATTGCTCCGCAAAGATACAGCCCCAAACGATGTCCGAAAAGCAGAAATCCAGAAACAGTCCAAGTCCAGGGTTAACGAGGGTCATACAAACAGTCCAGTCCGAGGTCAGGGCAGCCAGAAGGATGGTCAACGGGTACATTCCAAGGTCTAGGGTTTCCAAGCAGTCCAGGAGTCAGATACAGCAGCTTCCTCTTAAGGTGAACAAATAGTTTCTGACAAAGGGCTTGAGTATCTGCCCCGTGTTTTAACTTTGCAGATTGAGTTCACAGGTGCAGGTGATCTGCATATTTCTGGGCAAGCCTCTTTGATCTTCTTAACCCTTGCTTCTTTGCTCTCCTTTGCTTAAAGCTGGGGATCTCTAGGCTCTGCTGTTCCATGTCTCCCACATCCTGCACTTCTGCTGGGGCAAGGCTGGGCTGTTGAACCCCAGGCTCCAATGGGACTGGGGGGTCAGCACTGGGTCTTGGCATCACCTCAGGTTCCTCCTGTACCTGAGGAAGTGAGTCCTCCTGGCTGACCATGACATCCTATTGTAAACTATGAGGCCAAGTGCAAACTGGCCTCCTGCTTCACCATACTGTTCAATATAAGTATATATGGTGGGTACCACCAAGTCGTAGCCAACTCCTGGTTGACCGTATGGGCACCTCCATGGGCACCTCTACGCAGTTTTCTTGGCAGTAATGTAATGTAGAAGTGGTTCATCATTGCCCACTTCTGATAGAAGAGTATTAGGACCAAACCAGCAAGCCTCTGCTTTCCACACTGTGAACATTATCACTGATCTAACAGCCCCTTCACTTCAATATATAAGCATATTCAAAGCGGAAACATTTGGGGTCTGTTCACACTTGGCTTTATTCTGGAGTATATCCTGGAATAGGGGCCTGCTGTCCACATGCTAGTGCAGGCCCGAGCAGGCCCCAAGGGAGGCTTGCCAATGCCTGGATTATCATGTAGACAACTGACCCCTATCCCGAGATATATTCCTGAATACAGCCAAGTGCGAATAGGCCCCTGATCTGCAGCTATTTTACATCAACTGCCTGGCAGATAATTTTGTATACCGTATTTCCATCTTTCAGGCAGACCTAAACCCAGTGTGCACATTATTTTGAAATTTGTCTTGGAATAAGGGGCAGTGCAGGAAGGGCCTTTAAGCCCACCAAGAAAGGAAAAACCAGGAACAGATTTGCTACTGCTTTAATTCATCTTTTTGGCCTCTGGCAGAGATTTTGCTTTTGAGGCATCCTCTTCAATGCTAGGCAATTAGCCGTTGCAAATTTGCAGGCCTAGGCATGAATTTATGCCTACCGTGCAGTAGCAGCAGCCTGGCCCATCTTCCTTTGGGGAAGGTAGCAGCCCAAAGAATTAACAACCTCCATAAACAGAGTAATAAAATTATATCAACAACACCCCCCATGACTCTAGGTAAGGAGCCAAAGCGCACAGACCCAGCTGCCATTTTCAGAGGCATGTGGGAAGGCACAAAAGCCGTGATACTTGACTTGTAGCACAGACCAGCCAGATGCCAATTTGGATCTTAGTAGCTGGCTCAGACGCAGCAGGAAGAACAAAGAGCCGAAAGCAATTGGGAGACAGCCATCCACTATCAAAAGTCCCCCTGATCGGCCATCAATCATGGAGGATCATTGCTGTTATTGTAACTGCCAGCTCATTCCTGGAACGGCATCAAAATAAATGTAGCCGTATTGATGGGCTACTAAAGACAATGACAGAGTCTCTTAATAGGTAACAAATCCTGTTCTTGGAACTTAGGACCTTTCCGCACGTGGCCTTATTCTGGAATATAACTCAAAATTGGGACCTACTGTCTGCATGCAAGTGCAGACTATGGTAGAACCCAGGCCAGACCTGCCATAATTTGCACTAGCACGCAAACACAGCCCTATCCCGGGATATATTCTACAATAAGGCCAAGTGCAAAAAGGGCCTTAGAAGGAAAGTGCTGGGCCAAATCATGCTTATCTTAGGCCATGGTTACATCTTTAAATGCCAAGCCAGTTTTTGTTCCTGGATTTTCTTCTATTTAGGTTTTCCTTCACTCAGGCCAATACAGCATTAAAGATTTAATACCCTTTCAGGAGGCCACCGTTCCGGCCCCTGGCTGCCCAGAAATGATACCTATGCAAGCACCTGCTCTGAGTCTTCCCCCTCCCCCTTGCCATGACAGTCCTTCATCTGCCCCATCGTCGCAATCTCACTCTCCCATCCCCTCTTGCCTTGATTTCCTTTCCCTGTCGCCGCTGCCATCACAATGATCTCCCTCCACAATCTCCCTCCCACAACCCCTCCCTCTTGTCCTGATTCTCTCTCCCCATCCTGTCGTCACTGCCCCACCCCGCCCCGCCCTGATCTCCCTCCTGGCACCCCCACCTGTCACCTCACAGATGACTCCCCATCAAGAACAGCATTTCCCCCACCCATGCTCCAACTGAGGATTACCCCTACAGCAGCAGGAAGGTGTAACCAAACTGTTTCAAGCCTAAAATGCCTTGGATATGGCTGCTTTCTTGACATGGATTAAAATGGTAAGGTGTAACCACGGCCCTAGTGGGATGGTATTATTATATCATGCCTCTGAAGTTAAAATGGGGTGAACCGGGATGCCTTCACTCTTCAAGTACTGGAGCAATTTTGAAATTCAACACCAGCACCTGAAGTGCAAACGGTCAGCTTTGGCGTGCCTAGATCACCATGGCGATGGGGATGGCAATTTCCGGTATGTGTTGGGCCTTTGCCATAGCAAGCATGCTATGGCACACATTTGTGCAGCAGTAGCCCACCAACCCACCCTGCCTCATCCACACATAGCATTCACACAGGAAGAAGTTGCCAATGCTGAGTCTGGGAGCTTGCTGGCAGTTCCTGGTAAAGCTGTGGAGCAGTAAAAACTACTCCACAGCTTTGGAGGATCAGGGACACTCCCATAAGCTGTGGATTGCTCTGGGATGGAGGCAGCACCATGTCATGCGGATGGAGCAACCTGAGCATGTGGAAACTTTAGCTTCCCTTACAGGTAGGCACTATCCAGGGCTTGCCATAGCCTGCACTTGCATGTGGTTGCCAGGTCCCTATTCCAAGACATAATCATATAATTGCAGAAATATAGAGTTGGAAGGGACCTTTAGGGTTACTGAGTCCAACCCCTTACTCTGCTTGAAGACCTCCAGCAAAGGAGAGCTCACTACCTCCCTATTACTTTTTTTTCTAATATCTAATATGTATTGACTCCCTTGAAGTTTCATACCATTGTTTTTAGTCCTCCCATCTTTTGTAAGTGAGAATCAGACTGATCAGATTCAGATACTTGAAGACCGCTATCATGTCTCCTCTCAGGCCGTGTCTTCACGGCATAGTTATCTCGAATTCAAAACGTTTTGAGCTCGCGCAGTTCAGACGGCACTTCGGATTAACACGGTATTTCCGTGTTAAAGGACGTTATCCCGATTTGAAATAAATCCTGATCTCAACAGGTCTCACTCCGGATCGGGCGTCGATACGTGTTTCCTTTTTAACTGTGTCGACAGTATCGTTCCGGGATGAGATTCAGTGTTAAGGCTGTCCCGCCCCCCCAATCGCACTGTAACCAATGGCTGAACGTATTAGAAGCACGTCATGTTTAGGGTTTCCTTCATTGAAAAAATCCACCCTCAAACACCCACTATAAACCTCCAGTCCTTAAAGCTGAAACACTGTATCAATCTAAGCACTTCACACCTTTAAAACAATGTTGCAATTTTGCGCAATTTCAGACCTTTGAAGGTTCAGAACAGTCACTTTCAGCCCCCTTAATGGTGAGAAGGCTTGTCAGCCACTTAGTCCCTTGAAGGGTGAAAACAGAATGTCAACCGCTTTGAGCCCCCTCTAGGCTACTTTGCCTGTGGTCACACCTAAGGTTTAATCCAGTTTCAGTTCACTTTCAGAGTGAGAGAATACACCAGCAAACTGACAAGCTGGTTTTCTTTCAGGGTTAATAACTCAGAAAATCCACCTTTAGACTAGATAATGTGGAAAGAAAACTACTGGTCACTTTGCTGATGTGTTCTCTCACTCTGAAGGTGGAGTGAAGCTAGATTAAACCTTAGGTGTGACCACAAGCCAAGGTTTTAATCCAGCTTCGGTCCCTGTGAGGTGGGGGGGCGGAGTTCCCTCCCGGCCACGGGGGGGGAAGAGCAAGCGAGGAGCCCCCTTCGCCCTCTTGTCCACCCCTTGGCTCTCCTCCTCTGCGGGGCAAAGTGGCGGCAAAGCGGGGGGAAAGCGGCAGCGGAGCCCCAGGGAGAAGCCGCTAGCGCCGCAGCCCCGCAGCGCCTGGATGGATGGATGGATGGATGGATGGGTGGGTGGGTGGGTGGATGGATGGATGCTGCTGCTGCTGCTGCTGCTGCTGCTGCTGGGAAGGGGGAGGGTGGACTGGGCAGGGAATTCCCGGCGGAGCATGACGCAAAGAGAAGGGAGGGTGGGATCCTGGCAGGGAAAACCAATCACAGGAGAGAGTGTGGGCAATGGGCAGGAGGACAATGCTGCCGTGTGGACTCCGAGTATTGATCCCGCGTTAAGGCTGCCATCGGAACCGGATCAACTTGCAAGTCGTCTGGACAGCTTTGTTCCGTTTCTTTTATTTCGAATTCTTTAAACTGAAATAACACATGCCATGAAGACGCGCCCTCAGTCTTCTCTTCTGCAGGGTAAACATTCCTAGATCCTTCAACCGTTCCTCGAAGGACATGGTTCCCAGACCACTAACCATTCTGGTAGCCCTCCATTGGACTTTTTCTAGCTTGTCAACATCTTTTTTTAAATTGGGATGCCCAGAATCCGGAGTAAGTCGCAGAGCAGAAAGCGCCCTGGGCTTGAGAATGTTGCTTCAGCATCCCCAAATCTATCCTTGCTTCTAGCCATAGCAAAGCTGTACAAAATATGTTTTCTTTCTAAAGATGTAGATCACTTCTAAGATGCTCTATATCAAATGAAATGGAATAATGAAAGAGAGAGCAACACATGCGCGCGGCGCCCCACTGGAATTGCTCCATGTTCTTTTCTCTTTGTTTTGTTTAAACATGGAGCTGTTGTTTCCTCCTGAGGATCAATGCACTGGCAAAGAAACACTCATAATAAATGCATTTGGGCCACTGTCATCTTTTGTTCTGTAAAGGCATTCAGAAGCGCTTGGAGGTCTTCACTGAAACAAATGCAGACGCTAGGCAAGAGGCAGGTTGAAAAAGCGGGAAAACAGCAGGCAAAAAAATGCTAAAAGAAGATGGTTTTAAATCCCAGCTCCTTTGCCTTTAAGGCTCTAAGATACCAGAATCTTCCAAGGTGGTGGGGCTCTTTTTGCATTTCTGCATATTATTAATAAGAATGGAAAAATACCCTATAGCTTCTTGAACATTATTTACTTTTTTGAAGCAGTTGGAATTGAAATAGGGAGGAAAATGTTTCTACAGACATTTTCTGAAATATTAAGGGAAGTTTGTATAGTCAGCCCACCTTTGGAATATTCAAGAACTCTGGCAATGAATTACTTATTCTAATTTTTCTTTTGGGGCCTGGATGCATTCAGCTTTTTTTTTTAATTGCACAATGGTGCTGAAGTAACTGCAGCTAGAGGACTGGGGAAGGTCAAGGCATGTGTTAGAACCTTGGTCCTTTCTATACGGGGTGTTAATCCAGATTATATCCCAGATGCTGGTGCAGAGTATGGAACTTTTCCCACTTAACCTGCAGAAGATCTGGGCCAGCAGGTCCAGATTAGCCTATCCCACTGATCCAGATTGCAGGTATAGCATGATCTGCATCAGTGCCGTCTAGGGATGTAACATTCGTAAATATTCGTGTAACATGTAAATATTCGTAACATTCATTATTCGTATGAATTTGTACAAACTCGGACATTTGTACATGAGTCAAATGTTACAACATTTAAACTGAGAAACTGCGAAATCAGCTGCGCCATTCACATCTGCAATGGATCCAGATTGCATTCGACATGGATGGAGAGTGGATTCAAAGTGGATTCAGGTCAGATATATTATGGGATATGAATTGGATACACACGCGTTTGTGTCAGACGCATATCGGATACAGTATTCGTTCATATTGGAATTCATGCTAAAACATTCGTATTGAATCGAATCCTACCACACTGGAAGGAGATCTATTCGAACAAATATGAATTTTCAAACATTCAGTTCATTGCGAACTGAATGTCAAAATCCCATTTGTGTACATCCCTGGTGCCATCTGCACTGATGATGCTGGTTCAGATCACACATGCTGTGCAGTCTCAAAACTCACACGAGCTTTGTGGCTACACCCCCATGCCCATAAGATCTAGGAACAAAAGTTCCTAACCTCGTGCTCTGTGTGGGGTGCTTTTCAGAAGCCCACTCTGGGGCATGGATGAAAAGCACCACAGCTTTACTGGGGACACCTAGGGTGTTCTTGGTTGACCCTCAGATGCAATATTGTTCACGCAATTTCTGTACGTGGGTGGCACTTCATGTCTCCGATTGCTATAGCAAAGACCCGGCATGTATAGCCATTACTACAGTGATGCAGATGATCCTGGATGGGACCATTCACACTTCATAGGACCCTGGCTAAGCTTGGGTTAAGTTTGGGACAGGGCTGGCATTTGCAGTGCAAATGCTAGACACCGTCCCTGACTTAACTTCTGAGCAATAGAATCCTGCTGAAATTAAGTTCAGAAATTTCCTCTGTCTTCTACTTGAGATGCCCAGATGCAATTGGTGGGCCACTGTGTGAGAGAGGATGCTGGACTATATGGGCTATAGCCAGTCCCAAAGGGACCCTCTTATGTTCTTATATTCCAGTGCAACTTTCCTCCCAAAAAGATAAGTTTCCTCCCATCCATCTTTCGTCCCTATGCACCATGATGCCTTATGGCATCCCTCCCTCCCTTGCCTTGAAATATAAGCTGAATACTTACAGAGAAAATCCCATTTTTAAAAGAATCCCTGCATAGTCTGTCTTTGGACTCTTTGTTCCTCCATTGTATAGTTGGACTCTTACTCAAGAGGAATATTAATATTTTATGCCCATTCACAGACAGGTCTTTTTTCCCTCTCACCCCCTACCACTGTTAGCAGATGTTTCTTATCTCTTTTATTATAATGGATTGCTCAGAGTGTTCAGAACCATCACTCTGTACTCGTATCTTTCTGATTATGAATTCACTAACAGTTATCTGGATAAACTGAATATTTCCTTTCAAATCCTTTTGCAGTTGCTCTCACATCTCACAATACCAGACCATTTAATATTTCCATCTGCTGTTTCATATCCCAGAATGCCAGTTTTGGGATAGTTTCTTAAAGGTCTTTGGCTTCCAAAAATAGGATTAGCAATTCCCCCATCCTGTCCTATCCTGAGTGGTCAACACAAAGGAAAGCATACGAACCGGCCCATTCAGCAAATGGCAACAAGGCAAAGGCGCTTGACCAGGAGATATCAGGCTTCAAGGCTCAGTCAATCCGAAGGTGGAATTCAAGCGGTTGCCAGAAGAGATCTGTTGTTGTCATAACAGGAAATGAGTTAGGGCTGATTATATGGGCTCCTGCTGCATCATTTCCTCCGCTGCAGGTGTTTCTCCTGAAGGCGTGCAGAACAGAGCAGCTGTGCCTTTTCCCTATGGAGCTGCCCCACCCCTGGCCTTCTGGTCTAGAGCAGGCCCAGTGTCTGCTTCACCTGTGCTGCATGGGGCAGGCTCCAACTGAGGATCCTTTGCTGCTTCCTCAGGTAGGGCTTCAATGTCTGGAGGTGCATTGGTCTGGAATTCCTCATCCAAGGACTCAAATGGGGCACTGGACATGACACATCCTGCCACTGGTTGAAGATCTATGCCTTTAACAGGATAGACAAAAATTAAAGATATCACAATAAGAAATGTTGTACCACTTCTGTTTCAACCAGCTATGTAACTGCTGAAAGCACAGAACTGCAACCAGGGCTGCAAGGTCTTTTCTGCACTTACTATAAGTGTGCTGGGTGGGGGTCCTGCCAGCCCCAGGAAGCCAATCTGGCCCCAGGGAGTGTGCAGGACCCCAGGGAAGGCACTCAACAGGCCTCCCCGTCCCTGGTTCCATGGGAGCCAATGGGGGCAACCTGGGGGAGGGGACCAGCTGTCACAGAGGGAGAGCGTGTGAATGCGCTCTCTCTGGTACAGCTGGGAACACCCCAGGATGGGCCAAACATGCTGGGATGGTCAGAGCACAATTTTGTGCTCTGAAACCGGAACACATGTAGATGCATTGGGATGGGACAGGGTGGTTTGGAACCGAGCCGCCGGCCCAGAGGTGCAAATGCTCTGTCCCAACACGTTCGACACACATTCAAAAAGCTCCTCTGAGCACCGCCATTTTAGCTGCAGCACCCTCCATGACTGCATGTGCATCAGCGCCATCAGCATGCCTATGCTGATGCCCTGTGCATGCACAGTCGTGTCTATGGTTATCTAAGATGCCAGTGCGCTCGTGCGACACCTCCGACAACCCCAGAGCACTGGAAGAAGTGCAGATGGTCGTGCTGGTGGACGCTCCAGGTTAGTTTCTACTAAACCTTACTGAACTTCTGGGGAGGCAGGGCATACGTGGAGGCTGTAAAGCCTCCTTGAAGTGCAGATGCTCTTCACCAGATGTTCACTAATTCTTGACCAGTGGCCGAAGTGCGAAAAGACCCCGGGTTAGCACCTTCGGTACTGACAGTGCTGATCCAGCCCATGCCTACCTGTTTAGCTTCACAGCCACCACCCTCCCATGCCTTGGAAGGTTAGGAACTGTTGTTCAATTTGATCTCCATGTGAAGTTCACCTTTGTTTATTCTGGAACTCCTGGAACTTTTGAACCAGCCTGAGTATATTCAGCTCTAGGAAGCCTGCAGAAGGAAGGGGCTAGGAAGAAGGGAGGGTCAGAAAAGCCATCTGGGAGGTCTGTGCCTAACCTACTTATCAGCCTCAATGGTGAAACAGGAAGAACTGACAAGGGGAGGGACATGTAACTGTTGTCATGGCAACTACTCATCTTGGGGACACTGAGGATAGTCAGTTAACCCAGAAGGTCCTAACCCTATTTTTCACTATAGTATGGGGGTTTTCAGAACCCAAAATCCTTGCAGTTGGTAAAAGACTGTTGTATATATCTACCCTAAAAGGGCCTTTTGTCAAGTATGGGGGTATAACTAAATTAACACAAGAAGGCCCTGCCCTATTTCAGTAGCCATACCTTCTGCATGAACCCCTGTACTCCTTTTTGCTTCACATCAGATTGCTAACAGTTTGATCACTATCTATCCATCATGAGTTAAGCACAGAATCCACAAAGCTTTTTGTGAAGTCATTTGGCAATAAATCTCCCAAATGCCCTGGAAGGCGCAGCATAATGAACATTTGTGCACTCCTCACAGAGAAATATTGAACAGTAATATCAAGCTGCGAATACTTTTATTCTCTTTTTTGTGTAGCAGAGTTATAAACAATCAATGGCATGAAGCAGAGCCTTCCCTTCTTGGGAAGGCAACACCTGAGAGAATTTGCAATATTGATTGCAGCATATATGAACCTCTGTATCAGCTGGAAGCCAGAGAGATTTGGATCATGTAGTAAATTCCAAACACAAGGCCTCCAAGGATTTATTAAAAAATAATTCTTCACAATAGCTAAGCTGCACTGAAGCATCTTGGTAGTATCAGAAAATGCCCGGATAATTCTATATCCATCTTTACTGAAAAGTAAAACAGGTGTGCCTGACCCAGAACAAACAGCCTGGTCTCCCAAAGCCAGATGAGGTAGAATCAAGATATGTCATTATCTATAGCAATGGAGGTGAAAAATCAATTTTAGCAGGTACTGAGCGTTCTCTTCATGGGAAAGTCCAAATGAAAGCAATACTGACAGTCTCTTGTCCAGCCTTTGCATGAATACACTGAATGAAGAAGAGGTGAGCATCTGCCTAGGTGATGGCTTCCGGCATTAAACTGTCCCTACTGTGTGGATGTTCTTCCTGATATTCAGTCTGAATCTGTCTCATAACTGAAGGCCATTGTGCATCATGAGCCAGTAGTGGTTAGGAAGCTGGACTCTTATTTGGGAATACCGGGTTTGATTCTGCCTTCCCCCATGAAACCAGCTGGGTGGCCTTGGGCTAGTCACAGCTCTCTTCTGAGCTCTCACAGCCCCACCTACCTCACTGGGTGTTCTGTGGTGGGGAGAAGAATAGAAAAGCTTTGTCAGCCACTTAGAGTCCCCTTAAATGGGTGAGAAAAGCTGGGTAGTAAAGCCAACTCTTCTTCTTCTTCTTCTTTTTCTTCTTCTTCTTCTTCTTCTTCTTCACTAAAGAAGCACCTTGCTAAAGCATCTCACCTGATGCAACTGGGCCATTCCACTGATCTCAAGATGAAGATGAAACATAGAAAGGTGACTAAAGGGATCAGCACATGATTTATTGACTTCCCTGTGCTCCACCCACAGAGCCATCAGCACCTCTTTCTGACTCTTCAACATGGTGGTTTGGTAAGGATATCCCCAGCATGTACCCTAAATGCAGTCTCAGCCCCTTTCTGCACTCAGCAGCTGTAGATCCCAATCTACTGGATCTACTGGTAAGAACATAAAACATAAGAGGAGCCTTAATGGCTCAAGGCCACAGGGCATCTAGCCCATCATTCTGTCTTACACAACGGGTCCGCAATTGCTTATGAGCATCTCAAGGAGAAGACAAGGGTGAATCCCAGCAAATAGCCTTTAGCGGCATCCTGTCTATCTCCCCAGTCTGGAGGATGTACCTAGGCATCCATTCAAGATGCCACCTGTCATTAGGGATCTGCAGGAATTGGGGGGGGGGCGTGCATTTGATTCAATCTGTATCAAAGCAAATGTAAGAAAATTCATATTCGAATAAATTCCCTTCAAATGTGGTAGGATTCTATTTGATATAAATGTGGTAGGATTCTATTTGATACAAATTTGTACGAATACCCGATACAAATGCATTCATATCCAATACACATCTGATATGTATACGATATGTATCCCATAAAATATCTGGTCTGAAAGTATCAAATCTGCCCTGAATCCACTTTGAATGAGCACTCAAACCATGTCAAATTTACTCTTTATCTGTTGCAGATGTGACCGGTGCAGCCACTTTTCCACCTAACCGCTTTATGAATGTCCTGAAGCTTCGTACGAATGTTCTAAAATGTACAAATGTCAATGTACGAATGTCGTAGCATTCAATTCATATACTAATGTCCAAATTCATACGAATATCAAATGTTATGAATATTCATGCGCATCCCCACTTGTCGCCCATAAATTTGTCTATCCCTTCCTTAAAGCCATCTAGGCTGATTTTGGCAGCAAATTCCACAGACCAATGACCCCCTGGGTGAAGAAATGCTTCCCCTTGTCTGATCTGACTCTCCTACCCATCAGCTTCATAGAATGCTCCCTGGTTCTAGTGTTGTGTGATAAAGGCTTGAAAAGGCACCCAGGCGCACCCGTATCTGCTGTCGGACTCTTCACACAGGAAGCCTGCGTATCTTAGTTTACTCGTTATATCATACTTAATTTATACTATTAGCTTCTTCTTCTTGACAACAGCAAAAATCCAGCAGGACCATCATTCCCATCACTGTAGCATCCTGAGGTTCACTGTCAATCAAACCGGCTGCAGGCTTTAAAGCTGCTTAAGTGTGAATTAATGAGTGGACAAACTGATGAGTCAAAGGGGTACCTGATTGACAGTTCTCTCTGTGCTGGAGAGACTGCAGGGGTGTTTGTTATCTGCATTGCAAATGAGACCCAAAAAAAATCATTGGAGGCTTAGCTTTGTGCAAGCAATTAAAATGAGGGGGCAAGGACACTTTACAATGAAAGGGGATCCATCAATCCCCTTACAGTCGCCATAATTTCCAGATGTAAAACTGTATCTTTTTTTTATTAAAAAAATAGCATTAGAGTTCCTGTACTGAATTTTTGTAAATGCAATGGAAATAGAATTCTGAAACGTGCATTAGAGGGGTAACTTGTAGACTAAGGTCATAAACAGGTACTATTGGTCTATAATAATAAATAAGCACTAAGCTCAGCAGCCAGCCATGGGCTTACAAAAGGCCACCTTTGGCTCCCATGATGCCTTGCAAAAAGCCAGGCTCACTTTAAGGCACTTATGCACCTGCTTGCTTGTATTTTACCTTTCTGGCAAACTTATAATAAAGACATCTGATTAGCCTTACTCACATGTCTTTCCTCCCAGCTTTGTAGCGAAAGTCGTTGATAGAATTTCTCTTTTGCGGGACGATTCTGCTTTGGAGGAAGGGCAGAATACGTGTATATTCCCAGTCCCAATGCAAACTAGCAGAACTGTTATTTGACTCATGTAGCCAACATGGAATATTATATACAAACTGGGATTCCATTTATATCCTCCAGTGGAGCCATTCTAGGGACAACTGACTCCTCTAGGACAGATACATCCGAGCCCCAATGTGCAGAGGGAAACACAGAAGAGTAATAGATCCAGACTTGTGGGGATAAGGCAGAGGAACCTGGTGACAGAAGAACAGAAGTTGCCTCAAGAGACCATTTAAAGTCTTTCTAGGGCTTGGTCAAGAATAAAAAGTCAAAATCCAGGTCAACAACTAGGAGAACAGTTCAACAGCAACAAAACCAGACGTTAGAGCAAAGAAGGGGTCAACAAACAGTCCAGAAGTCAAACCCAGAACATCCAAACAAGGGTTAACTCACTACTGAGCACACGTTGGAAGGACTGCAAGTATCAGGTGGCTGTTCCAAGGCAAGTATATGTCCCTTTCTACACTTACTTGTTAATCCAGATTAAGGAGCTGCTAAGAATATATTGTCTTCACAGCAATCCTGATCAAGATGCTGCTAAAAACACATTGTCTCGATGGGAATAGAGTAGATTCGGATCAGAACTGTGCTAAGGGCTCATTAATCCAGATTACTGGGAGACCAGATAAATGTGGTCTACATCCATGCTAGAACTATTTAGCACATGGTTGCTAAAGGGTTCTAAAGCCCACTCAGTGCAGCTGCCTCTGTCTATGGTTGATCCAGATCTGGGGCGATTTCACACTTCCCTTCCCATCCCGTGGATGGGAAAAGAACACGATCACCTTAAGTGTGTGCTAGTCACCAACAGCCCACGCCCTGCATGATTGGTCACTCACCTGTGATTGATCCTGGGGCCGGTCTTCTTCAGGGCAACCCCATCTTGAGTGCAGCACCCTCCGAGACTGTGCATGTATCAGTACCATCACGATGCTGCTGCTGATATGCTGCACAGTCAGGAGGTTACCTCCATTGACCTCTGTGTCCAGCAAAGGTGTAGATGGTCATCGCTGGATGCAGCAGGTAAGTTTCTGGGGAAGGTTAGTAAGCTTGCGGAGCATGCTCCCCAGCTAGTTAATAATTAGGCAACTTCTGAGCAGACAGGTGGTGTTTCTAGCATATAAACGCCTCCTGCAAGTGCAGATGCACTTGCCCAGATGTTGCCTACTACCAACTATGGGCTGAAGTGTGAATTGGCCCCTGGCTAATAAGGGATCTAGCTAATGCAGAACTAGCCAATGCAGATCTAGCTAATATGGATTAATTGAGGCAAGTGCAGAAAGGGTCTTCCAGGCAGGAAAATCAAAGGTACAGGGGGCAAGATGTCCAGGCTGGAGAACAGAGGAGGCAGTAGCTGGAAACTCCTTCTATGTGACATGTTCGTTAGAGCTTATTTACAGGAGGACAAAAGCCGCTACAAATCACCTTCTGAAACAGTTATTGGCACTAGAAGAACTTCAGAAAGAAGCTTATTTGTATCATCAAAGGTTGCACAAGAAGAAAAGCCTCACAGTTTAATGAAACATGGATGTGGGACTTCCAGCTACAAGCTGCTTTTTCAGACTCCTGCACTGGTTAGAAGATCTAGGGAGTTTCAGGGCTTAAGTTCTTCTATCTTGAGAAGAGAACTTTACTCCTGAAGAAGTCACGACTCTTCTATTTCCTATCCTCATGTCTTGTGGGCTACAGTTCTGCCATGGCCAAGATGTCCCAACTCTCCACTTTCTAGTCTAATTTGCCACCGACAAACTGGTTTGATATCTGCAGATCTCTGGTCGAGAGACAGGAAAGATGCCTCTAAAGGCCATTTACAAGGCATGAAGAGCAGCTGAAGGTTTTGCCTTTATCTTCTGCTTGAAAATGCCCAGAAGCAATTGGTGGGCCAATGTGTGAGACAGAATGCTGGACTAGATGGGCTGTGGCCTGATCCATCAGGGTTCCTCTTACGTTCTTATGTCTTAAGAAGCAGTAAATGTGGAGGTTGAGATGGCATTGTAATTAAACCCTTCTCATCTACCCTGATGTTCCAGCTCGGACTGATGGAGGGTGTCATCCCTAAAAAGTTGACAACAAAGGCTGTGTCTCCACACAGTGTTCAAAAGACCTTGGTGGGTCATCAAAGTCTTGTCTCCACAGCACCCCATACCAAAGGGGTGTGAAGGCACCTGGAGGGACTTCAATCCCTCTCCAAGGTGCATACTGTTTGGTGTGGCAGAAGTAGCTCTAAAGCCAGCCCTCTCCATAGCAAAATAAATCATGTGTTCAAGAGGTCAACGTCAAGAACTGTGGCCTCAGTGACAACAGTGGAGATGGTCAACTTCTTGCCAAGGGTGCAAGGGCAGCTGTCTCCAGCAGTGGCACCTCCCTGAAGCAGTGGAGTGAAGATATTGCCATATATCAACTCAGGTCAGCATCCTACATCTAAAATGTAGGGACGTTCATGATTTTTTTTTTAGCTGCTCACTTCGCATCAACGCAAATGGGATGAAAATTCACATTTGTGAGAATGGAACCACTTTGAATGTGCTAGGCTTTGAATTCACTTCACTTTGAATCCCTGCTGCCACCAGTTGTGCCTCTGAATCCAGTCCAATCCGAATCCAAAACCAATCGGAATCCATTCAAATCTGATCAAAATCCAATCCAAATCTGCCCTGAAGGTGATGTTTTGAATGTAACAAAGCTTTGAACAAAGACACAAAGCATTGACCCTTTAGCACCCATTAAGCACACATTTTAAACACTTGGGAAAACTGCATTCGCACAGCAGCACCCATTAGAGGCACATCTGGGAAACCACTTCCACACAACAGCACCCATTAGAGACACATCGGGAAAGCCGTTTCCGCATTGATGTGTCTCTAATCGGGGGTTAAGCGGCCCTTAAACCGGTTTCTGGAAGACCACATTGAAGGTAGTCTTAATAGGTACTTGTGCTCTAAATCTGCATTAATGGAGGGCGTGTCCACACACAGATGGAAGAAAGAACACATGGGGCAGGACAGGAAGTCGCCATGTTGAGTGAGGCAGGAGAAGCACAGTCCAGCCACGAAGTTCCTCTCACACGGGATTCGCATCAGGCAGGCACCCAGCTATGGTGGCAGAGGGACAACAAGTCTGAATGTAGCGATTCCATGCACGAAAAGCTGGCTTTGGCACCAGGCGGGCACTGGATCTCAGACACACCGTTGATTGGTCCGCGCACGGCAGGAAAGGAGTGGTGACTGATGGCTGAATGCTCCAATCATGCGGCTCCTGGGGCAGCCATTTTGAAATCTGTGCTACTGTGTCTGCACAGCGGAGGCAGAATCTGTTCCTCGCAATCCATGCTTCCCACGCGTGTGCGGAAGCATGGGGCCTTATTAGATCCGTATTTGTTTGAGACAGATCTCGCTAGAGATACATTTCATAAAAATGGATCTACTTAATCCGGATTTCAAGCGGTAAGTGCAGAAGCACCCAAAAGCTTTTGCTTCATATTGCAAAGGTCAGTCTTGGAATATAGCCAATATTTGATTTGAATACGAAGCTATAACAAACAGTTTTTGCTCATCTCTAGTAAAAAACATTTGCCAATTTTTCTGCACTTTGTACCTTTTAAATTACTGATTTGAACAATCCTCTGTTACTACTTTAATGTGCTACTCTTAATGCACGCCTATAGGACGCTATGGCCTCGCCCCACGTTGGAGCAGTGTGCCAGAAAGATTCATGGCTGCGCGTTATTCAGTACTCCTGTGTAAAACGTCATGTAGATGGAACAAAGCAAATGCGCTCCTGGACGAAGTGCTGCAATGCAGCCTCCAAAAGCCCGCACGCTCCCCGTAGTTAGCTGGCAATGAACGGTCGTGATTGATGATTTTGCTCTCCGTGCCCTATGTATTAAGTAGATTATTGCATGAATGGCTGCAGATCTTCTCTCAAGAGTGAAGAGATTTGTATAACATTTTGGCTATTGCTCAGGGGAAAACAAAACCCTTGTGAATCTTACAAAGAAGTGCACGATTGAGCAATTTGGCAGGGGGAGAGAGAACATTAATATATATATATATATATATATATATATTGCTGTCATACGTGGATCATACCAAAGTCAGATGAGCAAAAAAAAGATCTAAATTTTTTCACAGTGGGATACAAAACAAGAAAGGAGACGAGCAATGCAGGGAAATTAGGACCGCAAGCAAGAGTCACACAGAAGCAAGAAGCCTCTCTTCACACATGCAAGAAAAGCGTTTCTGGATTGTTCAGGGTGCTTCAGGTAACACTAACTTAGCATGCAGGAGCTGTGGAAAGGAAAGTGGCTGAGAAAGAAACTGCCAGGATTACAAGAGCTTTCCACAGATCGGCGATGCCATCATATCTGAGATACTGTGTCTGGGTCTGAGGTCACACATTACTTGCTGACCTGGCCCTGAACAATCCACTTCCGGGTTCCCTGAGGGCTAGGAACTGATGTTCCCAGCATTGGAGTCCCCTGGGGATGCATTTCAGCAGGGCAATTTGATGTGCTGCCAAAATGCTTCCCCCTGTTGGACTGGAACAAGGAGGAGGCACCCTCTCGCATGTGTTCCAGTGCTGGCATTGCTTCCATGGGATGCTGGCTCCATCCACAGGCTCTCGGTCTCAGTGTAGATGGCGTGGCTCAAAGAGAGGGTCAGACCTCTGTCTTCCAAGCTAACGGGTGGAAGAGAGGGGCCTGAAGAGGGCCAGGCGCCATGCTAAGTGTGATAAAGCCCCATATCTGGTTGCTGCATTCCAAAAAAGGGGACTGTGGGCAATTCTGCACCGGCTGATGCATGGTACATCAGATCAGCAAGCCTATTCAGAGTCTCTCTTCTTCATTGCTGGTATGATCAAGGGGTGGCGCCACCCACAGAAGGAAGGTTCCTAATATAACTGCTGGCCTGGTATACTGACCAGTGTGGAATCGCTCAATGAACCTGAAAAAGCTACACAAGAAGGCCAACACACTTACACAATGCCTTGGGAGCAGTGAGAACCACACAGGAGGGGCTGAATGTCGGTTTTCTATTGGCCTTTGAACTCCACAAACTGTCAGGGTTAGATCTGATACGAACGTGCATTGGACTGAATCCCAGTTTGGCGCAACTGAAGAAGATCAAAGTTGTTGAGTATCCCCTAAGCACTTTCCACACAACTAGCCATTGCTGCCTATGAGGAAATACTGGTACATATTTTTAATTTTAAGGGGAGGAACGCCGGAGGGAAGGATGGTAAGAGAAAAAGCAAAACAAAGCAAAGCTTTTGCCTCACCTTGTAGCTAATGCTAATGCTGTTCCTACCAAACACACTGTAGCAATGGAAGGAACTCCCTAGTAAGCCAGGGCAACACTTGAAGAGTGTTTTACTGTTTGCTGGGGTTTTCCTCCCTTGTTAATAGGCTCCGGGGGCCTTTAGGTTTAAAACAGTGTATAAATATACCATAATGACAGCAACAATGGTGTTGGTGCAAAACACATTTTCTTCCCCAAGAAATACACTTGTGTTTGGAATAAAAACAAGTCATATAATTGTTTCCAGAACAGTTTTTGCAGATGTCTCCCCAGCTATGTTTTCTGATCCTAATTTGGCATAACTCTAGCAATCGACTTTCACCAGGCTGTTCTTCTACCATGAAGGAGAAAATACATGTTTAAAAGAATGTTCAGTGGTTCAGGGCATTAATTGGCTACTTGTTTTAACTTATCTAGGGCTGTTTCCAGATCACTATAGGCAGCGCAAGATAAAAACAAGAACCCAGCACTGCACTTTGATGAGGCCCAAAGGATGCACACAGCAAACCTACGCATAGATGTTCTTACCTGAACATCTGGTGAGGTGCTTATGAATATCACCTTTCTGGGGATGTCCAGGAGTTTGCCACATGAATGCTTATTTCCTTTTTTTCCTGCACTTGGGCAGCTTCCAGGGGTGTTTTCACACTTCCCTTCCCATCCCATGGATGGGAAAGGAGTACAATTAACTAACGTTGACTAGCGCTCACACTTGTGATTGCTAGTCAATGTTAGCCCACCCACTGCGTGACCGAACACATACCTCTGTTTGATCGCCGGGCCGGGCCCCTTCACAGTGCCACCATCTTGAGGGCAGCGACATCGCTAAGACGATGCTGAAGCTCTGCACAGCCGCAATCACATCAGGGGGTCAGTGGAGCTTCCAGCGCACTTGGGCGGCAGCACTGATGGCCTCCCCAGCTGGCAGAAGGGCAAATGGACAATGGCTGGACGCTATCAGGTAAGTTGGAGTAAGGGTTGGTAAGGTTGGGGAGCACCATTTCTCAGCAATTATGTAACTTCTGGGCAGGCAGGGGCCATTTCTAGCACGTGAACGCCTCTTGCAAGTGGAGATGCACCTGTCCAGATGTTGCCTAATTGATGACTACGGGCTGCAGTGTGAATTGGCTCCAGAACTCCCCAGTAAGGTGTTATTGTACATATTTCATGAGACATTCAGGTAGAGCTTTTCTATGAAACACAGAATCTTTGCTGGTTTATAGAAACGAGTGGTCTCAACATTTTTGGTGTTTTATGACCAGCATTGTGTTAGGAAGGCAATGGGTTGTCCCCAATGCAATGCTGGTAGCACTCCAGAGGTCTTCTCATGTCTGGAGGCACCCTATTCAACAGGTACAATATGTATGTCCACTATGTATTCTCCTCATCTGAACTTAGCAAAAAAAAAAAAACTTTAAAAAACATTCATTGTAGCTTTTAATGTAAACTTTTACATTATGTAATGATATTGTTTGATTCCCCAAAACCACCATGGAGCAAAAGGCCATGAAGGAAACTGGGAAAGCCTCAAAGAAAAATCTCTGTACGAAAACCACCATGCATCATTACCAATGGCACCACAAAAAGTTGAGACTCTGCTATGTCAGTAGCCTATGTAAGTCAATGGTACTGAGGAAGGGAGATACAGGAGGCTTCTAAACAAAGCTGGCTTCTAGCCATCCTCAGGAAGAAGCTCCCAAGCTTCCTTGTTGAGATGTCATGAAGACTTCCACAGGATGAAGTCAGGCAGGAAACGTCAGAGGGCTGAGATCAGAAGAGCAGAAATTATGGAGCTTTTTACCACCTTTATGAGGTGCAACGGTCACTGAAATTCTGGAATAAATTGGGTGTCCATACCTTGCGACACCCAATTCATTTGAAATTTAGCTGGTGCTTCTCCAAGCGCCAGCTACTTCCGATCACCTGTATACTGGACAACTGCCTCACCGTGGCAGCAAGCATGCAGGGTGCCATTGCAACAGTGACACAGCCACAGCTGCACCACACCACACCACCCCGGGCCCCATCCACCAGGAAGATGTGTGAACAGAGCCAAGCTGGGCTATCCTAGCCAGTGGCTATGATAGCTGCAGAACATTTTATTGATTATTTATATTTCTATCCCTCCCTATACCTGAAGGTCTCAGGGCGGGTAACAGCGTTTAAAATCCAATACATTAAAACAGTAAACAGTCTATATTAAAACGATAACAAGCAGATTAGCTGCTGCCTTCCAACATTGGTCTGTGCTCTTGAACAAGCCGCGCCCTCCTGCCTCGAGCCCCGAATGTGAAATTCACTTTCCTGATCCCCATGTTGAAGATGGCTGAAATTTTGGGTGAATTCCCATTACAAGCTTAAAATGGTTTCAAAACGGTTTTGATCCTCGTAGTCCCCATGTGTTAAATCACCCCAAAGCATTGTAAATGTTAACAATCATTTCAACAGGTCTCGCTCCGATTTGTGCATTTGAAACATTTTACATTTCTTGCTGTGGGAACGGTACAGTTTTAGTGGGATGAGAATGCATGTTTAGGGTTTCCCTCCCCCAATAGCTTGCTTCCAAAGATAGTGATTTCACTGTAAAAATCCACTCCCTAAGCAGCCATTACACTGTAGCAATCCACCCACTTCACACCTGATAACAATGTTGCAATTCTCCACAATTCTAAAAGTTCTGACCTTTAGAAAGGGAAAAGGGAGGAAAGCAGCTGAAGTTTTGGTGAGATGTGTGAATGTTTAAGCTGTGGCTGTGGAGGTGAGCGGGCAAAGGGGGCTTGAATTGCCACTGCTGCTGTGTGCCATGGGCAATGGGGAGAGGAGGGGAAAGAATCGCTGGCTGCCCGGTGCCATTTTTCCTCCATCCAGGCAAGCGGCAGCCACCCAGCTAGGCTCTGTGAAGGGGTCCGTTATGGGTGGCGCGTTCACGCCAGGAGGAAGAGGGCAGGGCAGCCCCGAAAAGAGGCTTTTAGAAAGTAGCCACTTGAGTCCCCCCCCTTGAGTCACGTACACCACCTACAATCCTCAGAATCCGGATTGAACGCAATTAAGTTGAAAGTAATGGGATCAGGCAAATTCGTGTTAGCATCTTTTTCTATTATTTCGGTTTAGGAAAACCGTTTTAAGCTTGTAATGGGAACCGGGCCTTTGTATCAAGCAACATCCAGACAAAAGAAGGATTCTCTTCAGTGTCTTTGGCAATGGCTGTTTTCTTGGCCCAGCCTGGAAGACAGGAACAGAAGCATTTCCCAGGCGGTCTTGGGGTCAACCTCCTCTGATTCTGTGTGGAGCCCACTGCCCTTGCTGGAAACAGCTTTCCCTTTCATTCACTCCTTGTAAATTCTGAAGAATTTTCAGTACACACGGTGCTGTGTTGTGCTGTAAAAGGAAAAAAAAGCCTCTGCCTTCCTCCTTCTTGGTAGTGAGTGTAAATGCCAAATTCAAGCTATTCTACTCTTCATCCCTAGGTCAAGCCGCAAAGCTTTTTTCTTTTGCTCTACAGCTATATGCCCGGGGGACACTCCAGCATGCACGGAGCATAGAAGGATAGAGGTGGCTCCACACAGTGTGCAGGCTACGAGTGGGAGCATACTCAGAGAGTCCCACTGGGCCAAGTGTGGAAATGCCCGATGTATCACTCTCTGTTTCCCTCCTGCTCACTCTTTTTGCAAAAAGATTTGCTGAAAGAAGAGATTGGGAGTGTGAGCTGGTTTGGTCTAGTAGTTAAAGAGCCAGACTCTTATCTGGGAATACCAGGTTTGATTCTGCCCTCCCCCATGAAGCCAGCTGGGTGACCTTCGGCTGGTCACAGCTCTCTTCTGAGCTCTCACACCCCCACTCACTTCACAGGGTGTCTGTTGTGGGAGACAAACAGGTTTGTCAACCACTTTGAGTCCCCTTAAATGGGTGAGAAAAGCTGGGTAGTAAAGCCAACTCTTCTTCTTCTTCTTCTTCTTCTTCTTCTTCTTCTTCTTCTTCTTCTTCTTCTTCTTCTTCTTCTTCTTCTTCTTCTTCTTCTTCTTCTTCTTCTTCTTCTTCTTCTTCTTCTTCTTCTTCTTCTTCTTCTTCTTCTTCTTCTTCTTCTTCTTCTTCTTCTTCTTCTTCTTCTTCTTCTTCTTCTTCTTCTTCTTCTTCTTCTTCTTCTTCTTCTTCTTCTTCTTCTTCTTCTTCTTCTTCTTCCCATCTCCTGAGATGGCAAGAGAGATGGATTTCTTGCCCCAGGAGGAGAGAATGCCAGGCAAATTTTGCCATATTGTCCTGATCTCACCCATGGCCTGGTGGAAACTTGCAATGAAAGCTCCTCCTTCTGGTTCTTCTGCTGATATGATTTCTGCCTCTAAAGGAACACTTGGGGGATGCCTAAGGGGGAGAGGTGTATGAGAGCCTCTCCTCAAAGGTGCCCCAAAACAACCTCAGTCCCCCTTCTATAAAGGGCCTAGTAGTGCGTCCATGGCACTGTGAGGGGGAAGCCTTCACTAGCAAGAGTACTGAGGCCAAAAGTGCATTGCTGGAAGTTTCTAGAATGGCATTAAACACGGGAAGTCACATATTTTTACAAAATGAACAAAGGCAAAACAGTGTTGCACAAAGCCAGGAGGTTCAAGGAATGATGGTACATTTATAGGAAGCAGCTAAAAGCCAATTATAAAAATGACACATGGGGTGTGAGAACAAAGTCATCTACCTGGAACAATTAAAAAGAGTGGGACAGAAAGTACAGAAGCCATGTGTTTTCGCTTCCAGTACTTAATTTTCAACAGTTGGTACAATAAATTCCCCATAGCAAGACACAAAGGGTAGAGAACATTGTTTGGATGATTGGTAAAGGCTTCTAAAGGAAAGGGGCTCATGAATGAAGCAAGAAACTCCTTTAATTTGAAGTTTCATGCTAATTGAATTCAGACAGAGCCTGGTTGTTGCCTGAGAGATTCTTAGAGCAGAACTAGGGTTGCTTGGGAGCCTGTCAGACATGGCAAAAATGGTGGCAGCTGGCTGGCATTGTGGGCTGGACTGTCAAGACAATCCCAATGCTGTGTGAGGGCTCTGGCAATCTATTGGCCTGGTGAGAGCAACCACCCTGGATAGCTTTAAGAAAGGATTAGATAAATTCATGGACAACATCTATATCAAGGGCTAATAGAATTAATAACTAGGTGCCACCTCCAGAAGCAATTTGTGGGAAACAGAATGTGGAACAAGGGGCCTATTTGCACTTAGGCCTCTGGTACCAGAGCTGTTGCCACAATGCCCAGCGTTCCAGTTAGTGCCTGCCCTCTCTAGGAGAAGCTTGGCCCCATTAGGATGCTGGATTCGTGCAACGGCCAAGTGAATACTACAGTGTGGACACAAAACACTGGTAGCAAGCGTTTCAACAGTAAACTAAAACAAGTTTATTATTATACACAAGCAATACTAGGAGATAATAAGGTTCAGGTAGTTGTTAGTTTAAATTTACAAGCCTCTTAAGGCTAAGAGCTACCCCTTTCTCTAAAGGAAAATAGTTCCCCTTTTAAAAGACAAACCTCTCCACGTTCCTCTCCCTCTGGCTTGCTTCTGCCACAGCTCAAGCCAAGCCAGTGTACCAGAACGTGGCCCTAGATGTTCACAAGGCCCAGTCCGTCCTTGCTTGTCCGATCATCCAGCGTTGGATAGTTGGTAGCGAAGTCTCCCTCAGAGAACCAATCCTCCTCGATTGTCCCCTTCAGAAATCGCTCAGCCAACAGCCCAATGGTCAGCTACTGGTCCAGCTCCCTCAGGATTCAGCTCTTCTTCTCCTTTCAGCTCTTGTCCCAGCATGAAGACTTCATCTGCTGTCTTCTGTGTTCCTTTATACTCATCCCCCTGACCCTGATTGGCTCTAGCCGCAATAAAATGCTGCTGGAGATTCCTAACAGAGGTTGCTGTCCCTCCAGCCTGATTGGTGGGAACTCCTTCTCTAGCCCCTCCAGCACTCAGATCCCCGGACAGCTTTTCCCTCCAAAACCTTACTCCAGCCAATCACTGCAACAGGGCCCGCACAGGATTTCCCGCTCTTTTTGCAGCCCAAATCCCAGGGTTTGCAATAAGCTGTTTGCAACAAGGCTGGCTATTGCAGCTTGCAAGAAGCCTGCAATGCCAGAAAGCAAAGCAGTTTGCAGCCTGTACCCTGAAACCGTCACAGCTGTCCTAATTGCATACCAGATGCCTAAGTGTGAATAGGCCCTAGATCAGTGGTTCTCAACCTTCCTAATGCTGTGACCCTTTAATACAGTTCCTCATGTTGTGGTGACCCCCAACCTAGCCCTAACCCCCAACCATAAAATTATTTTCATTGTTACTTCATAATGACCCCTGTGAAAGAGTAGATCGACCCCCAAAGGGGTCATGACCCACAGGTTGAGAACCACTGCCCTAGACTATATGAGCTATGGCCGGATCCAGCAGGACTCCTCTCATGTTCTTCTGAGGACTTTAAAAATGAAAGTCAAGACCTCTAATTTCACCCAGAAGTGAAGTGGTAACTACTACAGATATGTCTTCAGGCTGTAACACCAGCACGTTTTGTACTAATTCCAGCTTTTGGAATGTCTTCAAAAGGAAGGTGTGCTCAGATGCAACCAGTGGTTATGAAACAACAGCTGAAACCACTTTTTTAATTTAAAAAAATCAGTTTTTCTTCTCTTCATTGTTAAGCATACAGTTGCTTTGGGCTAAGTTTGTTTTTTCCCCAGGCAGGCACTATGGCTGTGGTCACACCTAAGGTTTAATCCAGCTTCAGTCCACCTTCAGAGCAAGAGAACAACTCAGCAAAATAACTAGTAATTTTCTTTTTACATTACCTATCCCAAAGGTGAATTTTCTGAGTCATTTCACATTGAAGAAAAGAGCTTATCATTTTCCTGATGTGTTCTCTCATTTTGAAAGTGGATTGAAACTGGATTAAGCCTTAAGTGTGACCACAGTCTAAGCCACATTATCAGCACAAAAGGAATTTGAACCAAGGGAATTTCTAAATCCCCTGCTATCCATGGTGCCATCAAGCTAGAAAAAGAAATACTGGGGTCACAATAAAAATTTACATTAACCCTCAATTAATTACCCTTGTCAGTCTAGAAGTGCACCGCAGACCCAAAGTGCAACCTAACAGTTGGTGTTGTTTGGCACTATTGCCTTGGCATTGTCTGCTGATGACTGTGTGTATGGACGTTCACCATCCTGACCCGTCATCCATAGACCAATGACCCTCTGGGTGAAAAATTGCTTCTCCCAGGACATGACAATCATCTCTCTGATGCCATCCGCCCCCTCTGCCTGTCATCTTTTCTTCCTTCTGCTTCCCTCCATGTCGCTAAGCATTATAATTCTTTTCTAGGCTTTCATTCACTGGCATGAGGTGGTTTACCAATCCAAAGCTTTATTTTGCTAAATAAAATATGAATTTGTTGCATCTCTAGTTTGTAATTCCAATAGGATATAAAAGGACGTTGTATCTTTACAAACTTGTTAGTCTTCTTACATGTCTAAAGATTGTAGACTCACACACTTACCATCTATAGGGGTATGAAGCCAAAATGGAGTTCTCTGAGGAGGATTATTTATTTATATTTATTTTTATTTTTATATTTATTTGCCGCCCCATACCCAAGGGTCTCTGGGCGGCTCACAGCATTTAAAACATGGGAACTTGTCCAATATGGAGTACAATTTGAATGAGAGAAAGCAGTCAGTGGAATGTGTACAGATAAACATAAAAGCTGGGAACACAACAGATAAGAGGAAAGAAATGGTTTAGCCTTGAACTCTAGCCTGGGCTATAATTTATTATATTTTATTCTTTATTTACATTTTTATCTCACCCTATACCTGGAAGTCTCTGGGTAGGTAACAACATTTAAAATCATACATTATTAAAATAATAGTATGTATTAAAACAATAGCATCTGCAAGTGGGAAGGGAAAAGTGTATCCCCGTTTAACCAAAGGCCAGGGCAAAGTGGTGCATCTTCCCTGCCTTCCAAACTGTGTACAATGAAGGTGATTTATGCACCTCAAGGGGGAGACTATTCCATGGCATAGGGGCCATCACTGAGAAGGCACTCTTCTGGATGCCCACCCCTTTTGCTGCTGAGGGTGGTGGGACCATCAGGAGGGCCTCCCCTCCAGATAATGCTAAGCTTTCTTTGTATCCCTGAATTCATTTAGTCAATCAAGAAACGGAATGTGTATGCCAACCACCTCTGGGGCCAGAACAGCAGAATCTGCCATCGTTCTGATCATGCCAATATGTGAGCATCTTCTGCTTCCTAGAAAGCTGGACCCAAGTAGCCCTTCTCTTTCATTAGCTTGTGTCACTTCTATCAGTCATTCAGCAGTTTCCATTCCTAGCTGCACCACGGCTAGAGGCAGAAGACTTTACTTTTTTGCCTTTATCTTCCTTGATTTATAACAAGTCAGTACAGAACGGTTTGACTGAACAGGAAACTTTTTTTTTTCAAAAGTGCACAACTGCACACAGATGAGCCCATTCATTCAGCAAGTTAATCTGAATTGATGGGCAAATATTAATTGGTGAGTCACAATTGCTTATTTTTACGGCCATTGCACTACTATCGCATTAGGGCTCCAAATCAAGGCTTGGCAACTTTTATAGAAGCTCTTCTTCCTGTGTCTTTGAACTCTGCTGTGACCTCTGTCAATATTTATAGCTAGCTGGAGATAATTTACTTCCTGCAGCAAAAAATGGATCTTCTTTATTGCCTCCTTAACCCTACTCAAGACCAACAAAATTAACTAAGACAGAAAATACCATAATCATCTATTCCTTTCCCTTCAATAAAAATATACTAATAGAGGGTGCTATCAGGCAGGATTTTTCCAGTTGCTTCTTTTAAAAAAAGCATGCTTTCTGTTGACCCACCCACCCCCAAAAAATAATTCAAACAGTTAAAAGAAGAAGCCCACCACATTATTCTTCATTTCAGTGTTCTTCACTTCAGTGCCTGGCAATGCCTTCCTGACAACAAGTGCTCATGGCTGGTTGCTGATTGGCCACTTGCCTGCCTGGCTTCCTGTGGCTCTGATTGGTTGCCCATTGGCAGCATTTGCTCCCATGCTGTTATGGGCTAAATTTTCCTTCTCTGTGCTTATGTAGCTGCCTGTACGATCCGGATGAAAGAAAGCCCCCGTCTCCATGGCCTTAAATACTCCAGTATTAAGCTTCTTTTGCCCCGGAGCAGCTTTACTCCGGGCTAAATGAGGCACAAAGGAGAAAACTGCCGGCAGAAAAAAACCCCTTTCAAACAGAACTACACCCTACTTTAGGGGGCAACTGCGGATTATCCTGGCAGCATGGGGATGCTCCCGGGTTATTGGGGATGGGGATTGGTGGGTTTTTGCCTTTGCCTGCTATTCTTACAGGCTGGGCAGTCAGAAGGAGAGCTGGAGTTACAGCAGGGCAAGTGGGCTAAGGGGTGGGGGGTGGGAAGGTCCCTTTCCCCTCTTGGAAAGGACGGGGCACCTGGCTGCTGCTGCTGTCACGGCAAGCAGGGTAGAAACCGCCACCACCACCACCACCACCGCCAAAATGCCACAGTGTCCCAGGAAACAGTGTCCCAGGAAACAGCTGGCACCCGCTTGTGCCACCCACCACTCACAGTGGCCACCAGCTCCAGATTCGCCCTCTTGGAAAGGACGGGGCACCTGGCTGCTGCTGCTGCTGCTGTCAAAGTGAGCAGGGCAGAAGCCACCGCTGCCACCGCTGCCACCGCCACCACTACTCCGCAGCATCCCAGGAAAGAGCTGACCCCCGGCGGGAGAGTCCAGAGCTAGTGGCCACCATGAGCGGCAGGTGGCACAGCCGCTTTGTGGTTCCACCTGCCTTCTTCCCTGATACACAAAAAAAAAGGCTCCGATTGTGCTCTCCACCGTTGGGTGCCGGCTCTTTCCTGGGACGCTGTGCCATTTCGGTGGTGGCTGCAGCAGCATCTGCCCTGGTTGCCTACCTAATTCCCTGGGCGGCTCCAATTTAAAACCCGTCTCTTTTTGCTTTGCTGTTCCGATTTAAAACCACGCTTGCCTGAACGTCATGGGGATGCTTTATTTTGAATTACAACACGCATTTTTAAAATCTGATGCAACAGCAAAACAAAAAGAGACCATGGGGACAAGCCCAAAGAGTCATTTTTGGTGTTATTAACTGATTAAACTGAGTATGAAGAAGGAGCGCCCACTCCAATACTTCAAGACTAGGTAAGGCAATTTCAAGAATTTTATGGCTGTCCCCACAGCCTCAAATTCTCCCAGAGGGCAACTCATTAAGCATGTCTGATCACACCCCTACAGATTGCTCTCTCATTTGCTATATAAGATGGCTACTCTCTTAGGCTATAGGCTGAGCAAACCCTCTGCTTATTACATTATTTCTCCTCCTCGGGTTACATGAAAGACAAAGGAAAGTGTTGTGCTATTATTTTTCTAACTGACTTGAATACAGAACAGAAGAAACTATTAACCATGACACTCAGGGTTCACGAGTGTGTAAATAATATTTTGGAGGAACAATTACTCTATAGCAATATTTTAGTAACAGTTTATTTTCTTTCTCAGTGAATTCAGTGGAACTTCCAAGAAACTCTGCAGTGAATTGTGCCACAGTCTCATACATGTGAGGAAGAATGCCCCCTTGAACAAAGAAGCATTAGATTTTACTGATAGGATTTGGACCAGAAAGCCTGGACTCAGACGTTAATGTCCTCCATTTGGACAATAGCCTATTCCCAATAGCACATCTGCAATACCTGTGCATAATACTGTACCAGTTTTCCAATTTGCTATCACAGCAAAGCAATGCAACATTCTGCAAATGCAAAAGCTGAAACCTCCTTTTTTTTTATCTAAGGCTCATGGGAAAAGAGGATAAAGCCAGCATGAATATGAATCCTCTCTGACCGCATGAACCGGAGCAAAAAAGAGAGATGAATGTCCTTGTCACTTGTTCCTCGACACAAACAATTCGAAAGCAAGCTCAATTAATTTAAATGGGACTTGTTTCAAAAGAAGGGTGCTTAAGATTTTATAATTCAATCCATTATCTGGTTTGCTCCTACAAAGGGATGTGAAAATGATCTTTTTCAGGAGTTCCACATTTAATAAGGAGTTCAAAGACATCTCGACTCTTAGAGGAAAAAATACAACCAAGAGATTCCAGACCTTCTGGGTGGATATCTGCAATGCAGATATAAAAGTGACATAATAGCAATTCCTTGCTCCCAAGCAACTTCAAAAACTTTGGGCTTTTTCACATGCCCATTCCACAATTGGGATCTGTGGGTCTGTACCGGTGAGGCCCACTAGTCCAAATGACATCATGCCGTGGTCTGGAACAGTGCCATCCGCACCACAGCGCTGGTCCATACCAGCCCCTCACACAAGCTTTAGGGCTGACCTCAGAAGGTTCCAAAGGGCGATGAATGAAAGTTCTTAGACCATTTCTGCACTGGGCCTTATTCCAGGATATAGTTCAGAATAGGGCTGCTGTCCAAATGCTAGTGCAGACTATGGCATATCGAGCCTAGGGCCTACAGAGCCCTTGGAGAACCTATTTTAGCCATCCACTTTGGTGTAACCCTAAAATAGGTCCCCTGATAGTACAGAAAAAAAGGCTTCTTAATCTAGATCCTCCTGTATCCACACTAATGTATGGAAGGGAGGCCCTTGGTACACTTGCTGGTAAGGAATACCAGAAAATGAAGAAATTCCCTATTATTGGGTAAGGAAAGCCATGTGTTATCAGCAGCCAAAGTCTAAACAGTTTCCCCAAACTTCAGCTCCCCAAATTCCACTGGAGAATTTATAAAGATTCATTGTTAACTTTGAAGACTCAATTAGAAGAAAAAGAAGATAGATAAGGATATAAAGAAGACCCCTGCTGGATCGGCCACAGACCATCTAGTCCAGCATCCTATGGCATACAGTTGGGACACCAATTGTTTTGGGGCAATTATAAGCAAAAGAAAAGGCAAAATCCTCACCTGCCCTCGATTCCCACTAAATGGCCTTTAGAGGAATCCTACCTGCCTCTTCAGCCTAGAGTAGGGAACCCAGACATCCATTCTAGTAGCCACTGATACACATTGAGCCAGTTTGACCTAGTGGTTAGGGAGCTGGACTCTTACCTGGGAATACCGGGTTTGATTCTGCAGTCCTCCGTGAAGCCAGCTGGGTAACCTTGGGTGAGACACAGCTCTCTTCTGAGCTATCTCAGCTTCACCTACCTCTCAGGGTGTTCTGTTGTGAGGAGAACAGAAGGTTTGTCAGCCACTTTGAGTCCCCTTAAATGGGTGAGAAAAGCAGGGTAGAAAAGCCAACTCTTCTTCTTCCATGATGTTAGCTGGGTGACGGGCTAGTCACAGCTCTCTTCTGAGCTCTCACAGCCCCACATACCTCACAGGGTGTCTGTTGTGCGAAGAACAGAAAGTTTGTCAGCCGCTTTGAGTCCCCTTAAATGAGAAAAGCAGGATAGAAAAGCCAACTCTTCTTCTTCTGTCTTCCAAGAATTTGTCTAACCCTTTTTTAATGTTATCCAGATTGGTTGTGCACCATCATCCACTAATGACCATATGCCCATTTCTGATGGACCATCAAACCCTTTGGAGTTTCTGGGATTCTTGGGAAGACTCCCTGAAGTAGGAGCAAGGGAGGACCAGACCATCGTTTAGCAATAATCAATTATACTTTAAACATTAAGAAAGACTAAGTACCAATTCTTGCTTTGCAAATTTGAAATGCACCAATAGATAGCAAAGATTCTGATTTCAGCTCAGTGCTCCAGGAACAGTAACTGATAAAAAGTTCTTAACAGAATTCGGTTGAAAGATGTCAATAGACGTTTTCCATGCATCACCTCCTAATCACACTTCTTTCCCTGACCATTTTAATACTCCACGTGGAATGTTAGAAGGTACATTGTCAGGACAGAAATAACGTGGAACAGATAGGTGCACCCCATTTTCTCAGAAATCCTGCTGAAATACCTGTGTTAGCAAAAAGTGGTAATATCTTCTATCATTTTCCATGGGGAAAAAATGGAACTATAAAACATAATAGCATTACCAGTGCAGAAGAAGAAGAAAAGTTGCACTGTATTTCACCTCCCCCTACGTTTTGCATAACATCATTTTGAAGATCATGTCAGCAAATGAAAAATGATCCAGTTCTGTTCTTATATAAAAGCTGCAGGGTGAACATTTCATTCGGCAAAAGATATGCTTACAACTTTTTTCTTTTTTATCAGCAAGATGTTAAATTTCTGAGAAGAACACAACATATATATTTGTCAAAAGTGCATAGTCTGAGGATCTTTGCTGACGTCATCCATCTTATAAAATAAGTCCTTTCTGAACTACAACTCCCAGAAGATGTGCTAGGCTCGTAACACACTTCTGTTTCATAATAAAAAGGGAATTGAAGGGGGAAATTAGAAGTGACTCCAAGACCCTGTTCCCACTGGGACTTTTTGGCATGTCCAAACCATTTTCAGAACACTCTGTCCGCATTGAAAAGTGGCTTTTTGCATTAAAAAGAGTAAATCTGGAAAAAATGAATTAAAAAAAACACTGGTTCACTCCCGTTTTTCTCAGTAACATGCTTTATTTTTTCCTTTAGGAATGCTACAAGCGAAGTATACGGTGCCCACGCTTTGCCCTCTCTCCCTCCCGCTGTATTGTAATCAGTTCCCTTGCCGTGCCCTCTCTGACGCCACTTGCCACCACCCTGCCTGCCTGCCCACTCACCCGCCTGCCTGCCTGCCTGCCATTATCTGCTTTCCTGCACCAAAGGGCAAAGCACAGGCCTGCAAGAGCCCCACTGAAGTATACAGTGCCCACACCTCGCCCACCTCTGTACACTCTCCCGTCATATTGGCCTCCGCATTGCCATTGCGCCCACACCCTCTGCGCCACTGCTGCCACCTCGCTCACCAAGCAGCCGTGGCACTCCCGGGGCATGGGGAGGAGAAATGCCAGGCGGTGGGCGGGCAGGCGTGTGGGCGAGGGGGCTTCCTTCCTTCCTCCCATTTTTTTCTGCCGCCACTGATTCCGCCACGCCCCTGCCGAGCTCCGCTTTTAAAAGCAGAATTAACAAAAAACAAACAAAAAGGGAATTCACATAATGCGCATTCACATCCATTTTTGTTAATTCCGCTTTAATTTCCTCAAGTGGGATCACGGCCCAAAATGCACAGAGACTACTTGCAAATTCAGCAACGGAGGCTCAATTAGAATCCATACCAAAAAGAGGATAGGGCAATAAGAAGTCCAAAAGGGCACAAGTGTGACTTGCAAGTGCAGTTTTGGGATTCATTAAATGCAAGACAAGTTCATTTAGAAAATGAAAGGTGTGTCTTAATGAGGAGAACAGGAGGGAAGATAAATTCTAGCAGAACAAGTACAAGGTGGCAATCAGGAACACTAAGAAGAATTTTCAAGAGCACTTTGCTAAAAACATCAAAATAAATAAGAAGTACAACAGAAGTAGGAATCCAACCAGGAAAGCAGTTGGACCATTAGACATAATGGTCAGAAGGGGATAATTAAAAAGGACATGATGACTGCAGAGAGAGCAAATGAATGTTTTACCTCTATTTTCATTCAATAAGACAGGCAGCATATGCCAGGATAGAGGTAACAAGGAGGAAGCCCTCGCATTTCTTGATAAGCTAAGTGCAAACAAATCACTGGGACCAGATGACATCCATTCAAGAGTTCTTAAAGAACTCAAATGAGAAATGGCTGATTGCCTAGCAAAAAATATATAATGTTACCTTAAGATCAGACTCTATGTCTGAAAAGTGGAGGGTAGTAAATGTAACACCAATCTTCAAAAACGGGATCCAAGAATGATCTGGGAAATTACAGACCAGTCAGATTACCATCAGCTCAGGGATGGTGCCTCTGGTTTTCAGAGAGCTCAAAGCTATGGAACAGCACAGTCTCCACTGATGGTGCTGATCTGGTGGCCCATGCCTCCCCATGACTACAAAAGCTTTGCAGTTGTCCCCTCCCACCCTCCACAGCTAGGCATAAGGATTCCTACCATTGGTCCTCTGGGGGTGGTATTCAACCCCTGAAAACCAGCCACCCTGTAATTCCAGATCACAAGAGACCTGGATCAAGGGCCTCTTAATCTGAATCTAGCTTCATCTTGTGCAAACGGAGCAGGACTAATGAGGGGCAGGCTGTCAGGGACTTCTTGATCCACATCAATGTGAGGATGAGGATGGAGGCCTAGGATCTGGTCTAAGAGATTCCTTAGACTGGATCAATGTTAGATGCAGAAAGGGCCTGTGATGGGCAGAATGTTTGATCCGGCCCACACCTACTGATCTGGCCCACACCTCCACACAATCTGGATCACTAGAGGTGGATTAAAGATAGTTAAGTGTAGAAAAGGCCATGACTAAAGGGCTAGCCATTTGCTGTTCAACCCTTAATCACAGAAGGCAGAAAACAGGGCAGGTAAATCATCCATGTTGTCACCAGCCGCATTCCCTTTACTAGCTTAAAATGGTTTTCCTAAACCGAAATAATAGAACCGGATGCTAACATGAATTTGCCTGATCCCATTACTTTCAACTTAATCGCGTTGGATCTGGATTCTGAGGATCGTAGGTGGTGTACGTGACTCAAGGGGGGGGCTCAAGTGGCTACTTTCTAAAAGCCACTTTTTGGGGCTGCCCTGCCCTCTTCCTCCTGGCGTGAATGCCACCCATAACAGACCCCTTCACGGAGCCTAGCTGGGTGGCTGCCACTTGCCTGGATGGATGAATAATGGCACCGGGCAGCCAGCGATTCTTTCCCCTCCTCTCCCCATTGCCCAGGGCACACAGCAGCAGTGGCAATTCAAGCCCCCTTCGCCTGCTCACCGCCACAGCAGCCTTAAACATTCGCACATCTCCCTGAACCTGCAGCTGCTTTCCTTTCTTTTCTCTTTCTTAAGGTCAGAACTTTCAGAATTGCACAGAATTGCAACATTGTTATCAGGTGTGAAGTGGGTGGATTGCTACAGTGTAGCAGCTGCTGTAAGGGGTGGATTTTTACAGTGAAATCACTATCTTTGGAAGCAAGCTATTGGGGGAGGGAAACCCTAAACATGCATTCTCATCCCACTAAAACTGTACAGTTCCCACAGTAAAAAATGTAAAATGTTTCAAATGCACGAACCGGAGCGAGACCTGTTGAAACGAGTGTTAACATTTACAACGCTTTGGGGCGATTTAGCACACGGAAAGCATGTTAAGACAACCTCACGTGGGGACTGCGAGGAATGAAACCGTTTCAAAACCATTTTAAGCTGGTAATGGGAACGCAGCCACCATCTCTCTGCACAGCAGCAGAGACGGTACATCAACACTGCAAGCGCCATCAGTTGTTTTTCACACACTCTGCCTGAAGGATACCTCTGAGGGGACCTTCTGTCCCTTTGAGACATGCTGCTGGCCCAGTGGCTGGGGCCCCCACAGTCATGACACCCCTTGAGGGCCTTGTGCAGTTGCAGCCTCAGCTATAGTTCAGATGAGCAATTTCATTTTTATTATCTTTCACTTACCACAGCAGAAATCTTTAGATTTACACTGCCATTATTTTAATTTCCATTAATTTTCACACACAGTTAGGGGCCTCACATTCTCTCTTGAACAAAGGGCTTTGGTCTTTACTACCTTTTGACTATTCAGCCACTTCTAATAATACCTTCTTAAGGAAAGAGAGGTTCATGCTTTGAAAGCTGTGAGCATTCTATTATCGGGGCATTTCAGAAAGCCGTTTTTATGACTTTTAAGCAGAATTGTTCATTTGGGTAGCCAATAGACCATAAGCCATTATAATACTGTATAAAATCAACACACTGAAATAAAATAATTTAAAAACCACATTTAAAAAAAAATGTAAGAGCATTACATCATTATTTCAGAATCTACGAGCTATTCTTTAACGTGTCCTTTCAATTGTTAATGTGTTTCCCTCATTTTATGCAATGTAAAATAAAAGAGGGAAGACATTCTGCAGATCTACCAAGATGCAAAATCAATAGCAATCCCATCAATGGGCTGAATGAGCATAATAATGGAATGCCAATTAATTGACTGCCTCTGATTGTTTGAATTTGTAAATTAGGACAGGGGGAAATCATTGGCATCTGATTCAGTTTGCTTAAACTTACAAGCTTAGCTTTCCCTCAGTGGACTGCAGGAATTGTAATAGGAACCTAGAATTCATTATGGCGAAGGAGAGAGGCACACTGCAATGTAGCCGTAGACACCATCCGTGACTCCTGTGCACAGATTGCTTTGCTAGATCAAAAGTAAAGTATTCTGCTTGGATGGGGCACATTCAATTGCAATGGGATTCCCTTCCACACTGCAAGCTGAAGGTGAGAATATGCCTTCAAAACCATCTTGGATAAAAATGAACAACTTTAGGTGTAATCATACAGCGCTTTTGGGGAGGCGCCTATTTTTAAAAGATTGCTTATCTTTTGACACAGGGAAAAAGTGTGTCACACAGATTAAAAACTAAGCACCTAAAACCCTTCTAACTCACCTGTCTTCCTCACGGGGATGTATTTTTTGTGTGTTTGATTTGTATCGAATGGAATGCAAGAAAATTTGTATTTGTCTGAATAGATCCCCTTCAAATGTGGTAGGATTTGTATCTGATACGGATGTTCAGTCCCATACGAATCCCACAAGAATGCATATGAATAGCTCCAGAGGGATCTCTTAGCATTGGGTGAGTGGGCAACCAAGTGGCAAATGTGCTTTAATCTTAACAAGTGCAAAGTAATGCACATCGGGGCCAAGAATCCAAATTATGTCTATAAACTGATGGGGTCTGAGCTTTCTGCAACACACCAGGAAAGGGATCTCGGGGTTTTGGTGGACAGTTCCATGAAGCTATCAACCCAGTGCACGGCAGCAGTGAAAAAAGCTAATTCAATGCTGGGAATAATTAGGAAGGGAATAGAAAATAAGTAACCAAGTGTCATTTTGCCCCTTTATAAATCTATGGTGAGGCCACATTTGGAATACTGTGTACAATTCTGCTCACCACACCTCAAAAAGGATATTGTGGAACTAGAGAAGGTACAGAGAGGGGCAACCAGAATGATTAAGGGTCTAGAACACCTCCCTTATGAAACCAGGATGCAACGTCTAGGCCTCTTCAGTCTGGAGAGACGGCATTTAAGAGGGGACCTGATTGACGCATATAAAATTATGCATGGTATAGAAAAGGTGGATAGAGAAAATTTCTTTTCTCTATCACACAATACTAGAACCAGGGGGCACTCTATGAAGCTGATGGGTAGGAGAGTCAGATCTGACAAAGGGAAGTATTTCTTCACCCAGAGGGTCATCGGCTTATGGAATGTGCTGCCGGAAGAGGTGGTGACAGCTACCAGTCTAGATGGCTTTAAGGTAGGATTAGATAAATTTATGGATGACAGATGTATCAATGGCTACTAGAACGAATGCCTAGGTGCATCTTCCAGGCTGGGGGGGGAGGGGGGAACCGGGCACTTCTAAGGCCATCTGCTGGGACTCGAGAGCAGGAGAAGGTTTGTCCTTGTCTCTGCTTGAGATGCCCATGAGCATTTGGTGGGCCACTGTGTGCGACAGGATAAGACCATAAGAACATAAGAGAAGCCTGGCTGGATCACAGCCCATCAAGTCCAGCATCCTGTCGCACTGGACTAGATGGGCTGTGGCCTGATCCAGCAAGGCTTCTCTTATGTTCTTATGTTCATATGGATCCTATATATGAATGCATATGAATACCATTTGGATCCCATACGAACGCATGCAAATAGTATATGGATCCTATATATGAATTTATATGAATACCATATGGATCCCATATAAATGCATACAAATAGTATATGGATCCTATATACAAATGCATATGACTACCATATGGATCCCATACAAATACATACAAATAGCATATGAATCCCATATACGAATCCCATATGAAGCTATCAAAACATTCAATTCAAATGCAAATGTCAGTCTTTGAATGGGCCTGCCAACATTTGATTTGAATTTGAATGTCCAAATTCGGCCAAATTTTGAATGTTACGAATATTTGTGACACCCCTATTTCCTCATCTTTGCATTCCGTTCTAGCCCTCATTGGCCACCGTCACCCTAAGTTACCATGACACTGATTGGTTGTACAAGCCATTCCAGGATGGGATTTGGTTCAAGAATCTCTGGAGCTGCCCACCCAATTCAACTCAAACAGTGAGTCATCTCCAGAGCAGTGAATTTATGCCTGGAAATGGGTCTCTAACCCAGTGTTCTTGGGAAAGGAGTAAGTCATTTTTGGATATTTTATTTCTGTCCCTTGAGCCTTCAATTCACCATGGAGGTAGCTGGTTAACTGTGTCTGATCACAACCTTTTATGCTGTGATCAGACACAGCATAAATTCTTAGACAATTTTTGTATACTAGATAAGAGGGATAATTTTAAACTTGAGAACGAAATGCGCAAGAAGAGAAATGGCATAGGCAATGGGGTACTTCAAAAGTTTGTGGATTCCAACTCCCATCCGCCTCAGCAGGGACTCTAATGAGGCATTCTCTTTAATAGAATGCACACCCTAGAATTTCTAAACCCTTAATCCTTGTTGCTGCAGTTTGGGGCTCTTGATTAACGTTCATGTCTTGGTGACTGTTGAGAAGAGCTTGCATGATAGATGTCTGATCTCTCCTTCAGAGTACCTGGTGAAAGAAACACCACCACCTATCTGCGTAATTTGTTCTGCTGTTGAAATCTGATATTCAAGAGTACAACCTTCTGGGTCAGTAAAACATGAGCCATCACTTCCTTTTGCTCAATTCAAATGTTGCTATCACATCAAAATAGCTGTATCAATTGTGATGGAGGCAAAAATATTTACCTTGGAGAAATGAATCCAAGAAAGTGCATTGTTAAAGTGTAACACAGTTTGGTCTAGTGGTTAGAGAGCCAGACTCTTTTCTGGGAATACTGGGTTCGATTCCGCCCTCTCCCATGAAACTAGCTGGGTGACCTTGGGTTAGTCACAGCTCTCTTCTGAGTTCTCACAGCTCCACCTATCTCACAGGGTGTCTGTTGTGGTGAGAAGAATAGAAAACTTTGTCAGCTACATACTGAGTAAGAAAAGCAAGGTAGAAAAGCCAATTCTTCTTCTTCTTCTTCTTCTCCCCCCCCCCCCCCCCGGCCTATCCTGACACAGGCCAGGCCGCCTCATATCAGGACACACAATCTCTCCCAAGTTGGGATGCCTCATATCAGATTGGGGTGGCTGGTTTCACATGCTGGCTCCAAAGCTCACACCTGCTTTGGAGCTGGCACGGGGAAGCTCCCAGGAGCTCCATTTCAGCAGCGTTTCTTGTTGCCCCACTGAAATGGGTCTCCTCCCTCATGGTCTGGTGTACCACCCCTTAGTATACTGGCAGACGACAATATCAAGGTCTACCAATGAACATGCCTAGGATGCCATTTTGGGTGCTCTAGCCCAATTTACACTCCACCATGAGGATGGAGCTAGGAGGGGACAGGCCTCCCTTGTCCCACACCAGCATGTGGAAGGGAGACTCCCTCCACAAGCCCTTTCTTATACCACAAATGGCAGGCTTCAATTCTGAAATATAATCCAGAAACAAGGCCCAGCGTAGAAAGAGCTTAAGAGATAAGAAGGCCAGACAAAATATTCAAATGTGGCACCCTGGATGTCTGTGCTATCCAAATATTCAAGCTAGATGCTCATGCCCTTGTTTTTTATTGCTTTTGAGGCCTGAACATGAAAGTCTCTCTCTCTTCTGTTAGGCCATGGTCACACCTTCACTTTAAACCTTCTTCAGTCCATCTTCAGGTTTGACTCATCACACCTTTTCACTCCTGTCCATTTCATTTGTGGACTTTCTGTTGAGGAAAGTCCAGATGGAGGATGGAAAGTCCACAGAAAAAATGGACATCAAGGAAAAGGTGTGAGCAGTCAGGCCTGAAGATGGACTGAAGAAAGTTTAAAGTGAAGGTGAAACCACAGCCTTAGTCAGTAGTAAGTACTACTGTTCTGACTGTAAGAAGTTTGAAGATTCTGTCAAACTACATACAAGGGTCACAGGCCCACTTTTTGGTCAACTTTAAATCCATAATGTCACAAAGCTGTATTTAATAATACCATACTTCACACACTATTAACCCCAAATTAAAATTCTCCACAGTACTATAAGCATTCATACAGTGCTTCATTATACAGAACAGTGACTCAGATTCCACTGTTTCCCAGACATGATTCTAGCAAAAGCTAGAATTAATAATTCATCGGAAGAATCCCAGGCATGCACACTCAGAAATAAGGGATAAATTCAAATGCCCATTTGTGCATCATGCAACTCAACCATGTTCTGCTCCTATCCCCTTGGCAAACACCCTCCAGGCTTAACAGACAAAGGATCTTACACTTAACTCTCTGGATTCAAGACCTCCCATTCCATCTTTGCAGGATCTCAGACACAGACTTTGCTGTCTCCCTTTCCTGGGAAGAGGAATAACTTTTGATTTCACGTAACGCCAGCTGTGCATTAGAACATCAGATGAACCCTGGTGGATCAGGCCACAGCCCATCTAGTGCAGCATCCTGTCTCACACATTGGCCCACCAAATGCTTCTGAGCATCTCAAGCAGAAGACCTGTCCTCGAATCCCCACCAAAGGCCTTTAGAGGCATCCTTCCTGTCTCTCCAACCCGTCCAAGGATGTAGGCACCAAAAGGAAATGTCTGAAATGCGGTCCCAACTGGTGAGGACCACACATTCGTAACACTAAGGTGCAGGCATAGCCTTCGTCCCAACTGCAGAGGCAGAAGGTCTCCTCTGTTGTCAAAAAAGCACATTTATCTCTGATATTTGCTGTGTTAGGTATTCAGTTGAGATCCAAGGCTATGGACATGTCGCTACAGCACTCTGACACCACAGCTAAGCTTGCATTTGCCTTGTTCCTAGGAAAAGGTTTGCCACAGTTTGGTGTACACCCAGAGGTATTAGAGTTAGGAATGTGCACAATTTTTTTATTATTATTATTCAATTAGTATTGAATCGAATGCAAGAAAATTCATATTCATTCAAATAGATCCCCTTCAAATGTAGTGGGATTCAAATTCGATACGAATATTCAGTCCCATATGATTCCCGTACAGATGCATACAGACCGCATACAAATCCCATATGAGGCTTCATATGAACCTATCGAAACATTTGATTCGATTTTAACTATCAATTTTTAATGTGCCAACATTCGATTCAAATGTTCGGCCAAATTTGTACAAATTTTGAATGTTATGAATATTCGTGGACATCCCTAATCAGAGTCCATCAAGAAAATAAAAGCAGCAAGTTGAGTGTGGGAAATGCAGGCTTCTTTGCAATGTTGGCGCGCTGGTTCAAGTTGTTTTGCAAAACCTGGTTCAAGTGTTGAAAACTTGGTATCATTTCATGAATCATTTCATGTATTTCAATAAATTTCTTGCCATACTGGGAGCTTCTGAGATCAAAGTATCAGTAAAAAGGAACAAAACTAGTGGCCTAACTGTGCCACTCACAGCCAGAACGTCATGGGTCTACTTGGACAGAAATGAGCTATAATCCTTTTTAAAAACAGCTCAGTATGCAGAATTTGCTTCAAGGTTCAAGGTTCAGACCTTGCAAATCAGCGAAGCCTTGTGGGGGGCAGGGTGGGTTACCAATCGAATGTCAAAAAACCCCACTTCTGCATATCCCTAATCCTGGGTGCTGGAGCTGTAACCAGGTAATTGTGCCACATGTCTGCATGCGTCCTGTGATACATCACATGTTCCTCCAGCACCTCTTCCACCTGGAAGAGGTACAGAAAGAGCTTACCAGGGCCTAACCAGCCCTGCACAACTGCACGTGTGGAGTAGGCTTTCATACTCTATGCTTATACTGCACATGGTGAGCTCCGGGATGCTCCAGGACACACACAGCCATTTCTGGAGCCGAAATAACTCTGTGACATGCATACGGTACATCTCAGACCTGACTAGCCCTGCTCTGCAAAGGTAAGTGTGAAAGGCCCAATGAAGCTGGAGGCACCCTTAATGGTGTTAATTGCCAAGCCTGATTTCTGAAAGCCAGGGTGCCTCCAGACACCAACAAAAGCTTTGCAGCCACTGCATACTCAGTGGTCATGTGACTGGTCATGTGACCATTGATCGGCAGTGGTGGCGCTGCAGCAGCAGGGAAAGTGCACTGTAAAAAGATGCTGTTTAATTAGCAGCTTCTTACTTTGCAGTTTCCCTCACTGCAAAGTATTGCTCATCCCATTTGGATGACGGGAAGCAGCTGCACAGAGAATTCGGAGTTTTAACGTTTCTGGAAACACCCTCAGTTAGGTCCCGAATAACCTTCTAACAAATTTCTAATAATAAACCCCACAGGAATTTGTCAGGATAATGCCCATTGATTTCAGTGTGACTTCTGTGGAGCTAGTCTTCTTGGTTTGCTTCTAAGATTTCACAGAGCTGCAGAAGAGTTAAATTGGGACAATTTTAAACCTTTTTAAAAATAGAGAGAGAATATAGCTTAAATTATAATTATGACCTACAAAAAAACTTTTTAAATTGCTTCGGAATGGCCAGGTCAAAAGATCCTCACCTTTTTTCTTATCTCCCTCCAAATGAAAGAAGCTTTGAAAAGACCGAGGTCCTAGCTTTAGGCTCCACTTCAAAATGAATTCCAAATGAAATTGCATAAGTTAAGGACAGGACAGACCCGAATAGTCAAACCCTTCCTGAAAAATCTTCCCCCCACTGTATCTGATTGGTCAGTACAACCTGTCAATCAACAGCAGCTCTCCTTCGCTCAGCAGCGTTCTTGTGCAATACTGAATTGGCAAACCAAAAATGAATGCAGCCATGTGCTCCTGGAATAACCTTGCAAATAGAAGGACTCCACAGGGGCTCTGCAGCATTAGTGGTTGCCGGCTAGCTAGTAGAACCTATTGCCTTCTGCAACCACATGATCTGTGGCCACGCCTAAGGTTTAATCCAGCTGCAGTTCACCTTCAGAGCAAGAGAACACATCAACAAAGGGACCAGTAATTTTCTTTCCACATGATGTATCTCAAAGGTGAATTTTCTGAGTTATTTAAAGAGCTTGCCACTTTGGTCCCTTCTAGACTAGTGGATAAAAATCCGCAGCCGTTAATAAATTCACAGCTTACCTGGCTGTGAAGTCACAACACATTGCCTCCACTCCAAACGGAGGTCCGCAGCTTCCCCCTCGGCAGCTGTGAGATTTCTGTGGTGCCTACAGTGAGGTGCGCATCACGTGGGGTTGGGCAGCCAAAGGGAGTTGGCTGTTTCTGGCCGTCCTTTCAGGACAGTGGGAAACTCCAAAATTACCTGATACTGATGAGCGAGTGATGATCGTTCTGCAGCTGGTAAATCTGTAGTAGTGGTGGCATAATGCGCCACTACTATGAAGTATCTGGTGCCAGGTGTGACACCCACACACCAACTGCGCATCAGAATGTAGAGTATCCTCCAATCCGGACACACCCTTTGCTGATGTATTCTCTCACTCTGAAAGAGGACTGATGGTGGACTAAACCTTAAGTGTGATCACAGCCTTGGTGAGCTTTTTTTCTTAGGCTGAAGAACTACAAGAGCCACCCTGGCTCTCTGTTTTCTTTTGATTTTTGCCACAGCTCTTCCTGCCACAGCTCTGTGTACAATAGTCATGTACTTACAGGCCACTGAAGGGTGGGAGTACGTATGGTACTATAAATGACTTGCTCCTTCCTCCAAAGGATAAAATGAACCAAAGCTTTCTCGCTCTTCCTTGGAATGTCCAAGTCTGGCCTCTATAACTCACAATATGATCATACCTTGAAATAAAACACACACACACATTGGAAGAAGGAATATGTTGGAATGCTGGAAAAACAGTGCAAAAGAAAAATGTGGATTCATTTGACAATAATGCACATTTGCACACAAACTCACATTTTGGTGTGATTTCACTGTATCTGAATCCAGTTAGGGATATGCATGAATTTTTATTTTTGTATTAGATTCATATCGAATCGAATGCTGGAAAATGTGTATTTGTTCAAATAGCTCCACTTCAAATGTGATAGGATTCCAATTCGACATGAATGTTCAATATGAATTCGATTTGAATCCCCACTACAAATCTGATACAAATCCCATATGAATCCGTAGTGAAGCTTCGTACCAATGTATCAAAACATATGATTAAAATTCAGATGTCAATCCTTGAATGTGCCAACAACCAATTCGAATTTGAATGTCTGAATTTGTACAAATTTGTACAAATTTCAAATGTTATGAATATTCATGCACATCCCTAAATCCAATTTATGATAAAACCTGCCCTTTTAGAAAGAAATGAGGGAGAGAAAAAAAAGAGCTTTCTGCAACTGAGCTGGTTTTATAACTGAAAGGCATGAAATAAGTTTCTTCCTGGGTTTGTTAGATACTGCTGAATGACTTTCTCTTATAGCCTGTACAGAGACAGCACAGACCTGATGGAGTGAGAGACAGGCAAGGAGACTGTTCTCAATGTTAAATACATTTTGTGACATTCTCTAATGGCATTAATTCTTGCAACAAAGAGGATTATAAACTGTGACCAAGAGTTTCAAGAAAATGAATAAAAGACCAAAAGGACTGCTCAGCCAGGACTCAATAAAGAATCAAACCTTAATTGATGTAGAAATTTCATATACCACTTCCTGTGAAACAACAGATAAAATAATCTATTTGCATAAATTACGTAAATATATCTAATTAATATAAAAGCAGGGTTTGCCTAATGCTTCTAAGGAGGGAGGGAACAAGTAGATCGGCCGTGGCTGGCAGGAAAGAGGTCATAGCAGCTAAAAGAAAAGGGTACCAAGGGTCAAAACAGGCAGAAGAAATCCCAGGTTGTATTTAAGACTGTAATTCTGTGCAAACATTAGTGGATGCATGGATGCATGGTGCAGGGGAGAGGACTGGTATCTATATACCAAAAACTTATTAGCTCCTACTGGAAAATCCATAGGGAATTTCACTCCCCTGACCATAGAAGATTATGCCCTTTGGCAGGGGTGCTCAACTGAAGCCATCCAGATATTCCTGGACTACAATTCTCATCGCTCCACATCAGCTCCTGGGACTTGCTTGAAATGATGGGAGTTCAGGAATATCTGGAGGGCAGTTTTTGAGCACCTGTGTCTTGCAGGTAAGCCAATCCTGAACCAAAGAGTGAAGGACTCAAGTTCTGAGCCTACTCAGTTTGCTGAGCCTCTGCCGGCTTTACTAGCCACCCATGATGACTAAGGGCCTACTTGCACTTAATTGCCCAGAATGAGTATTCCAGTGCAGTTAAATATATAATACCTAATTATCTAATATCCAAATATCTAAAGGAACACCTCCTCCCATATACAACTATCTGTGCCCTAAGATCTGTTGATGAGGCCCTCTTGGTGGTCCCATCACCTGTAGTAGTTACGGAGGTGGAAACCACATGGGAAGGTATTCTCAGTTTTAGTCCCCAGGTTATGGAATAATCTCCCCTCTCCAGTCAGGCACCACCATTAAATGCATTCAGAAGACTTGTAAAGAGGCATCTCTTTACCCTGGCCTTCTGTTGAGGGATCAACATTCCCTCCCCATATAGGCCCTGTCATTCTTTTACTCAAATATTTTATTTATTTTATTGGGATATTATTTTAACCCACCCTGAGACCTTTAGATATAGGGCAGGATAGTAATGCAAGCAAGCAAGCAAGCAAGCAAGCAAGCAAGCAAGCAAGCAAGCAATAAATAAATAAATAAATAAATAAATAAATAAATAAATAAATAAATAAATAAATAAATAAATAAATAAAGTACAGGGATAGTGGCCCTCATTTGCAACACCAGCACTGGTGCTGTCTCCAGATTAACTATTGGTGCTCACAGTGTGGACAGTCTGTCCTGTACCATCCAAATCACCATGGCAACAGCTGCAGCATCTTCTGCCACACATCCAGCCGTTGCCATGGCAATCACAATGTGCATTTGCACAGCCACAGCACTTCCCTCCCTGCTGACAGACAGCATTTGCACCAGAAGACAGTGCAAATACTGCATCCAGGAGCTCACCAGGAGCTCCTGATGGAGCTGTGGAGTAAAAAAACTAAGGGCCTTTTCACACTTAGCAAAAAGCGGAAGTCTGAGTAGGCATGGGGAATATGCACTGCATGGAGACACCTCCATCCCATTCCCTGGCACAAATAGATGTGGGACACGAAAAGGTCTCATTTGTGACACAGCTAGTACAGCTCTGCACGCATCATTTGCACCTCTTTCAGGCAAATGGTGCGTAAGGCAGGGCACTGCAAATTTGGTAGAGCACCAGGGTAGTTAAGGTGCAAATTCCCTCTAAGTTGGTTGTTACACTTTACCAGCAAACTCATTATCTATGTGGATAGCGTCATTATATAACTTAACCATTAGGTGCCACTAGCATGGGTGCTATCTAGGCAGACTTTCTCCTTCCCTTTCTATGCTTGTTAATACATTTCTCTGGGCTCCTAACCACCGTCTCATTCCATGACATTCTCCAAATGTAGAGGTTTATTACATACCTGTATTTCTCAGGTGCATCTAACCTTTCCATCATCAATTCAACATCAGAAGGTCCAATAACTTTGTGCATCATAAATCTCCTGTCAGCCCAAACTCAATTTGTGATGTCTGATCACAGGTGGCAAGAAAGATGGGGATACTGAAGCAAAGCCACACCATTCATTTCTCTGCGGCTGATGGAATGGAAGATAATAGAGTAGTTAGAAGGAATTGACACATTTTGCCCTTTTATAAATTAAAAGCTGCCTCCTCAGGCTGATGTGCCTGCCACTTATTAGCATGCAAGTTACAGCCACAGCTGCAGGAAAGAAAGAAAGAAAGAAAGAAAGAAAGAAAGAAAGAAAGAAAGAAAGAAAGAAAGAAAGAAAGAAAGAAAGAAAGAAAGAGTGTTCTTGGATAAAGCGTCCAACCCAGCAAGCAAAAAAGGACATTTGTTGTGACTTTCATCCTGATTTTACACTGGTGGAAAGTCTGTGTTCACACTTACATTTTAATCCAGCTTCAGTCTATTTTTCAGAATGAGAAAATGTATTGGGAAAGTGACAAGTTGTTTGTTTTTTGCTTTATCCAACTGATAATATTGAAAGAAAATTATACTGAGGTATGAGGTATAATTTTACTCTGAAAGGCTGTGGTCACACTTAAGGCTTAATCCAGCTTCAGTCCACTTTGAGAATACCACAGCAGAATCTAACCAAGATCCTGTATTATTCTCTCTCTGTCTGGTGGCAGCCTGGGTTCCCATAGGCCCTGGTCACACCTATATGAGACAGCACGTCCTATTCATAATTTGAACTGAGGTCATAGTAACTCTGTTTACATGTAGATCGTTATGGGTTGTCCTCAGACCATCCTCGCTTTGGGCCCCATCACTCACAACTTTCTCTGCAATCGACCTGAGAACTCTTGGCTCTCCACCCCTTTGCTGTGTCAAATCTATCTCCTTTCTTACTGGATGCTGTTCTGTCACTCAAGGGAGGTGAGGGTGTGTGTTTGCGGTTCTTTTTTAAGCCTGCTCCCCCACCTCCAAGCCCCCCTTCTTTTTAGTGTACTTTTCTTTTCCATGCAATTAATTTTAATAATGATGATGATGATAATTTGCAGAAAAATGCTAGATGTAGGAATCATACACATAAACTGAGGAAAGAAGGGGAGATGCCGCAAGAACTCTGCATGTGCCGCTCTCCACTAAATATTAGACAAAAGGAAAGAATGGAACCACTCACCACAGGACAGTTCAGCCTCCTTTAGCCTGTCCCCCACTCACACTGAGGAAATGAAGATAGCCTGGCATGCCAGGACAGGCTGAGTCCTCTGGAAAATAGGACTCTGGTTAAAACTATCTAAAGGAGTGGTTCTCAACCTGGGGGTTGGGACCCCTTTGGGGGTCGAATTACCCTTTCAGAGGGGTCACGATGAGTCTCCCGCCACCCTTCCCTCCCACCTCCCAGCTGCTCCACCCCCGTGTTTGGGGGTCTCCACAACATGAGGAACTGCATTAAGGGGTCGCAGCATTAGGAAGGTTGAGAACCACTGATCTAAAGGGAGGTAGGCCGGCTTGGAAAACGAATTGAATAAAAATGACATGAGTTAACTAAACTAAAGGTGTGACCAGGGTCATGGAGTACTTGAACCTGTTGCACTGGGCTGTGAATGTCCAAAATGACTTTCTGTAGCCACAAGCTCCCTTCTGTATGAACCATCTCAGTTAAAAAACAAATACAGAGAGAAGTACTCTCTTTGAAATTCAAAGCATACCTTCCTCTCCCCTTTGCACAGCCTTTGATGTCCTGCTTTTAACAAATGCTTATTTCCAAGCTTCCTGTTAATTAGCATGAAGATAAAATACCCAATTTCCACAAAAACACAATTATTTCCAAAGGAAAGAAAAAGAAATTAGCATGCCTTACAGATAAGTCACTCTGTATTTGATTAGATCTCGGATTTAGGAGTCAGACCTTGGGGATTTTCCATGTGTTATGATGAAGATGCAAAAGAGCTTGGTGGTTACTCTTTTAACCTCCAAGGTAGGATCTTGCATACTTTGTAGTGTGGCATGTAGGTTTTAAAAAGTGAAATGCTAAACCGGCTGGAGGATCCTTGAAAAACAAAGGCTCTTGTTCGCAAGTCGTTAATTATTTATTTAACAATTAATAAATACTAAGTTCTTCAGAATAATAAGAGTGAATTTAAAATGAGATTTTGTGATGTCTTAAAGCTGTTGTTCACAGCCATTTAACTGTTTGATTCAAAATGGACCCTGTTTAGTGCTACTGAGGCTGTATCCCCAAAAGACTTATTTGCCTCTCTAGTCTCCCTCTATTATCATTATATTCAAGCGGACTTTAAAAGTTCCCTGCACTTCCGGAATAAGCGTCCGCATGAGGCTCAGCAAAATGCGCATTTAAAATGCACCTTCCGTCCCCACAGAAGCATGTTTTCTTTCCCCGCATCTTTTTCTCCCCGCCCCCTCTCTTGTTCAAAGGAAAAATAGCCAGATCTCTGTCCCCTGAAATGGCTTCCTGTGCCGGCAAAGGGAGTGATCGCTCGCTCATTCACTCTCAGCACTTACTTTCATTCTGTTCTCTGTTCGAAATGGCTTGGCTGCAGCCATCGGCCGCGCGATCATGCGCTCATTTACTCTTAACACTTTCACATATCACCCACTTCATACCTGATAACAACGTTGCAATTCTGAGCAATTCTGGCTCTTTGAAAGTTCTGACCTTTACAAAGGAAAGGAAGGGAAGCTGCAGCATTTCTGGGAGATGCGTGAATGCTTTATGGCTGTTTGTGCAGGCAGCAATCCCTGCCCCTTTTGCCACAGAGTGTCCCCAAGGTAAATGTTGCGAGGAAAACCCACGACTTCCAGAAAGAGCACTGAAACTCTTCTTTAAAGGGCACATATTTTGTTGCGGGTTTTCCTGCTTTTGTAGCGCTGGAAGCTTGTTAAAAACCCTGGCATGGGGGCGCTCAGAGGCAAAAGAAGATTTTTAGCACACTTTAAATTGCTTGGGGACAGGCCCTTTAATACATGGCAGGGAAGTTGTTGTGAAATTTCTAACTGCATTTGAAAATTTGCACCCTGGAACAATTCCTGTATTGGAAACAATGGCAATTTTAAAACTAGGATTTCCCTAGGATTTTTCTAAATAAAGGGCATAACCCACTGCAATGGGAAGCATGCAAAGCCAACGCTCAGCTTTTGATCTGTAGGGTCTTGGGCCAAGGTGCAATTTGTGGAAGCAACTGGAGGGCTGTTCCGTTGCCTAGGCTTTAGATATTGGGCTTCTTTGTGATACTGGGCTTCTTCCAACATCCATGGGATGGTAAATTAAGTTCAGAAATGGTGGATGGTGTTTGGACTGTGAATGGCAGCAGCGGCCTAACTTACGTGAGGTCCAGGACCATCCACATCGCCATAGCAACAGCCATAGCAACTTCTGCCATGTGCTGGGCCATTACTATGGCGATCATGACACGGCTGCATTCACACTGCTCCCTAGGCACTCTGGGACAGAGGAAGCACTGTGGTGTGTGGATGCATTGTGATCTCATGCACAATAAAATTACCTATTAGACTAATGTTATTCCTGTAGGCTTTTCAAGAGCTGCAGAAACTTGGGCAGGAGCCAATATTCAATTCAAGTGCAAATGTTCCAACCTTCACAATTATTGCGAAGGTGACAACTAACTAGTACAGTATTGCTAGACTATACTCATGACGCATCTCCTGTTTCCTACAAGGTCCATATCAAAAAGTGGTAAGAGGCAGAAAAATCCTATGGGATGAGGACAAAAAAGTAACCCTGAACAAATTACACAACTTTTCCAGGTGAGAGACGTCAATTTTGAACAAACCAATTTGCATATATTGACTAGACCCATTTTTATGTTACTTATATTTGGGAGGGTTAATAATGTTTTAATAGTAGGGGCTGTAACATAATTAGAAACCTCTAATTGAGTGTTTCTAAATGGAGTAAACTAATTTCATCTTTGAAAATTTGATTGGCCTCTGTCAGGAGACCATCTGGGTTGGACAATTTCCCTGAAGCTGTTGAGCTAATAAGCTTCCTAATTTTGTTTCATTACCCTTGCCCTCTCCCATTAGAGTGATATAAGGACACAAATAGTCTCCTTCCAAAGTCTTGGAGATTGCATACCTCCATCTAAGAAAACCAGAAGATCCTTGCCGGACTGGTAGCCCAACTCTGGGCCTCTACCATCCACACTCTGGTTCTGAACAGAGAAGTCCTGCCCCCATCTAGCATGCAATGTCTGCATTGGACAGAGCATAGCCAGGGTCATTTTGGCCTTATTCTTTCATGCCCCTTCCTTACATATATTGATTATATTTCCCACCCCAGCACAGATACCATCATTTTAAACATGCTGTGGATTGTTTTAGATTTGTTCATTTTTTAAAAAGTGATTTTAATGTATATTCTGTTTTTAATCTGTTGTTTTAATGGTTGTTACCTGCCCAGAGACCTTTGGATATGGGGCGGGACAGAAATGTAAATAATAAATAAAATAAACAATATATCCTGGAATTGGAATGGGGGCCTGCTCTCTGAATGCTAATGTGAAGGCTCCAGGGGACACCTGCCATAGTCTGCCTTAGCATTAGCATGCAGACGACAGACCCCTATCCTGAGGTATCTTCCAAAAAAAGGCCAAGTGCAGGAAGGACCCTGGTTTAAATGCCCCCCGCCCCACCCCACCCCATGGACCAAAGCAATAATGAGTTCCCCTGGGTTCCTGAGGCCAGGAACATTGGTAGGCTCCAAAGATCACACTTCAGGGCAGTGCAGAGTGGTACTGGAGCTGTCCTAGACGAGCTGTCTGAAGTGCAGACGGTGTTGTTCTTGACCAGTAGGAACAGTTCGAGCTAGAGCAGTCTGGTTTGTCCTATTGGCTTTAACGTGAAGCAAATGCGGGCGGATTGTACACATCCCTCATACTAGACAACGATGATATTTTCCTTTTAGTTATGGTATCATGTGCAAGGACAATAAGAAAGCCAATGCTTTCATTTCTTGAAAGCTTTTTGAAAGAAAGGATTGCCTCACCTGCAGAGCCCTAAGGATTTTTAAAATGGCTTTGCCAGGTGAAGGGTTGAGTTTAAGGAGAAAGAAGAAGGCTTTCTCCTGTTCCCTAAATTACTAGAACCAGGGATCTCCTAATGAAACACCTATTGGAAGGCCTATTGGCACTGAGTCTTATTCCAGATTGTATCACAGAATTCAGACCTGCCATCTACTGAGACATCTATGGTGGCATGTGTACCACAATGAACTTCTGTGGTGCCAACAGCAAAGTTGATTGTGATGTGAGTCGTTGTTGAGAGAAAGGAACTGTGCCCCCAGACAAGTACAGCTGAGATGTACACTAACTGGCATGCTCTGTTCTCAAGGAAGAATGATAGCTTGTACTGTTCTTTTTGCTCTAGAGCTGCTGAAGCCCAATCCCAGTTTGCACAAAAATCCCCTCCTAATGAAATGAAGAAGAAGAAGAAGAAGAAGAAGAAGAAGAAGAAGAAGAAGAAGAAGAAGAAGAAGAAGAAAAGACTTGGCTTTTCTACCCCACTTTTCTCACCCATTCAAGGGGATTCAAAGTGGCTGACAAAGCTTTCTGTTCTTCTCCCCACAACAGAACACCCTGTGAGGTAGGTGGGGCTGTGAGAGCTCAGAAGAGATCTGTGACTAGCCCAGGGTAACCCAACTGGCTTCATGGAAGAGTGAGGAATCAAACCCGGTATTCCAAGAGAAGAGTCCAGCTCCTTAACAACTAGACCAAACTAGCTCACATGATTTCCCTTGAGCATTGCCAAAGGAAAATGGATTTTGAGAGTGGACTATGGAACAGGGTGTTGCCCAAGGTAGACAAAGCATAACTTCCACTGTGTCTTGTCTTTTGTTAAAAAAAAATCAAACATTAAAAAATTACAATAAGAAGGCACGAAAGCAGGAAATGAGGCAGAAACAAGAAAAGATATGCCAGGTATAACACCCACAGGAAAGTCTATCATTGGATGAGAGGAAATGGGGACCCTCTGTACTCCCAGAAAATTATGGTTTCTAGCCAAATAGTCTACTTACACATTCTCACTTTACAAAATTAAATGAGCTAATGATCTGAAACAGGCACAGATCTCAATTTTAAATGCAAAATAGTCCAAATTTTGCTAATTTATTCCAGGAACAAAAAAAGGGAAAACCTTATTTTTTTAGGTCAGTCAGATCTGAAAACAACCTGGAAACCAACTAAATGTCCTGTTTGACTTCAGCCTTAATAGAGTTTGCAATATATAATAAATAACACAGTTATTTATCACACAGTTTGTACCAAATTATTCCATTTTGGCTAGTGGCCCCCAAAACTTTTACAATAACGTCTTCCTTTTGTGCTTCAACCAAATCCCCTCACAAATCCCATCTTTTCTGTAATATAAAAGAAGATAAAGAAATTCCTTCCCACTTATATTTTTATTCTTACTCACTCTTATTGTGTAATATGTTTTGCCATATGTTTCTTGATAATAGTTGTTTTGCTCAAATATTATTGTTTATAATTCACTAATTCACTAATCTTTTTTCCATAACTTACAGAATAAATTTGCACCTGATTTAAGGCAAACTTGTTCCCTATCTAATTTTAGACTTTTGGAATAGCAACCATTTATCTAACTGACATGAACTGAAAGTATCTACAGTACCAAGTAAATGTAAGCCAAATCTGTCGTAATCCATCACAGGAAAATAAATTTTAAAAGTACTGTGGATTTGAAAATGTGGTATGTGCATGTTTTTTGTAATTTCCTTAATCATGTTAAATGCTGTTGTTTGTTGTATATATCGAAAATTCAATAAAAAATGAAACAAAACAAAAATCCTCTACAAGCTTGTAAAATACTGCATGCAGAATGCTAAAGGCAGAACAATGTGCATGATTAAGATTGTGGTCAATGCATATTTAGAATCAATGGGTCATTTCTTTGGTCAGTCTTATTCATATTAATTTAAAAGCTGCATTTTTCTGTTTTTTTGTTCACTCCGACATTTCCCTCAGGGCTGTCTCATGTGAGTGTGTGTCTGCCCTAAACCCGAAGGTCTCAGGGCGAGTAACAACATTTAAAATCAACTATATTAAAACAATAAATGCATATATTAAAAAACAGTGTCTGTAAATGGGAAGGGAGAGTGTGTTTCCCCATTTAATTGAAGGCCAGAGGAAAATTACCTATTTTAATTTTGTAAGCCTCTCTGAGTGTTGTGCAATTATAGGATGGAGTATAAAAATGAATAGATATTAAATTTTGCCACATACTGAGTTTGTCAGCTGATCTGCACAATTAAACATTGTTTTGTTCTCAGGGATTCACAAAATTCGATTTTTCCTGACATCCTTCCATGGGCCATAGAGTCAATGGCTAGGCAATGCATCTCATTTCTTCTGCTCGGATGTGTTCTCTTGAGTAAAATACTCACTAATTAAGTTAATTTGGAGAAAACATTCTTGATTTTAGTACTTTAATAATTGTTAAATTCCCTAATGCCCCAAATCCAGATTATTGTATCTAATACTCTGAATGATTGTAGCCAAAGCCTTCAGTGGAAACCAGGATTTTTGCCACTGGTTAAACAAAGAAATAATTAGCATTCTTAATGCTGTAAAACAAAGAAATGAGCCTCTGAATGGATTCCTAATATAAGAATTAATTTCAGTCAACAATGGCATGTAGCTGAAGTCCTGTTTTAGAATTTGCTGATGAAGCAAGTTACAATTATTACATTCCTATTTTGTTGTTTTAATTTTTAAATTCAGTGTATTCAACAAAACACATAACAAACATAATCCACAATTAAAACATAAAACATATAAGACAAAATTACAATACACTCCCTCCCTCCCTATTCTTTATAAAAGAAAAAGATTTGAGAAACAATTATTTATGTTGTCAGTTTAATTAATGTAGCCTTATCCGGCAGATCCAAATCTGATACATCTTTAGCCAGTTCAATAAACAGAATCCATATCTTTTGCCATTCTTCCAATATTTGCATTTATTTTGTTTCTTTGTGCTATGATATATTCATATATTACTATGTCCCATTTTATATCACTCCTTCTTGCTTATCTGCATTTTTCCAATATCTTGCAATCAGCAGTTGAGCAGCATAGAGAAGATAATGAATCCAAAAAACTTAGGACAAAGATAGTGGGGATAACACAATTTGTATTTCTAGATTCTGGACAAAAAAAATAGTGAATTTCCAACCCAAAAAGCTTTAACTGGTATACATACATCCACATACTAAATTAAAATAAATTGGGTGACTGTGAGGGCCTTTGGGGACTTGGCCCTTCGGAATCATCCACACAGCACAGAGTCCCTTCCATCTGGGAGTGATTCTGAGTATGTGTGGCCATCCATGCTCCTTGATAATTCTGGACCACTGTGAGTTTGGTCTAGTGGTTGGGGAGCCAGACTCTTGTCTGGGAATATCAGATTTGATTCCGTTCTCCTCCATGAAGCCAGCTGGGTGACCCTGGGCTTGTCACAGCTCTCTTCTGAGTGCTCTCAGCCCCACCTACCTCACAGGGTGTCTGTTGTGGGGAGAAGACTAGAAAGCTTTGTCAGCCACTTTGAGTCCCCTTAAATGGGCGAGAAAAGCGGGATAGAAAAGACAACTCTTCTTCTACTACTACTAACGTGCTCCACAGCTGTCCTAGAAGCACCATAGGTGCTCCTAGTTATCTCCCTGATGCGAGCTTTCTCACATCCTTCCATGCAAAGGGCCTGTGAGCAATTGGTAGGCCTCTGTGTGTTACAGGATGCTGGACTAGATGGGCTGTGACCAAAAGCCTATTTGCACTATGGCCTCTAGTGCATAATTAGTGAACCTCTGGTGAAGAGCATCTGCACATTGAGTAGCCTGTTACAACCTCCAAGCATGCCCACCCTCACCAGAAGTTCACTAATCGTTTATTAGATGTGGAGAACAAAATCATGCTCCACACATTAACCAATGTTACCAGAAGCCTTACCTCAAGTGTGCAGGGCGGCGACCCTTCGCTCTACTTCCGGCACTCCGAGGTCGTCTGAGGTGCATGCAAGCGCACTGGCACCTCGGACGACCACAGACATGACTGCATGTGCACAGAGCATCAGTGTCATAAGGGTGACGGAGGGTGCCACAGCCAAAATGGCAGTGCCCAGAGGAGGACTGGCCCCCAGATCGAATCAGGTAAGTATTTGTTTGTGAGGGAGGATGGCCAAAGTTGACTAGCTCTCCAAGTGCGAGTGCTAGTCAACATTGGTTAATCGTGCTCCTTTCCCGTCCAGCAGACAGGAAGGGAAGTGCGAAAACGTCCCTGATGCAGCAGGGCTCTTCTTGCGTTCTTATGTGGTTTGGGCATAATTCTACCCATCTATACATGGAACATTCAGGATATAAGAAGCAGTAATTTTAAAGTATCTCTCCAATTTATGCATTTCTCAGATTTTGATAACGATCAACTGTCTTAAATATAAAACATGGGCATTGGCGTTCCATAGAAGGGAACAAATAAATACTGTCTTACAAATCACTGTAATTTAATGAGGAAGCAGTGTCCAGCCCTTGAAACTAAATAAACTGTAGGTTATTTACCAAACTATTTCTCCTGAAAATGAATGGTAGCAGAAGATAAGAAAAGGACAGAAAAGAAACTGCAGGATAATTAATTTCCTTGGCATGAAAATCTAATATAATGGGAGATGTTCAATATATCTCTGATGTCTATTAAAACACATTAGATGCTGTCAAATTATTTTAAGATCTAAGTTACAACCATAGTCCTTGGATATAGTCAGAAAATTATGAGGGTGTTAAATCATATCCCTGCAGTGATCAAGGTGTTTGCAGAAGGTCAGGAGCTGACTTCACACTTCCAGCTTCTTAAGCAAGCTTTTTACAGCGATTTGAGGGCTGCTCAGAAGGGTGTGAAAGTATTTGTCAGGCAACATCCCCATCGGTCTGGTAATGTGTGGGAAGCTTAGAGAATTTGTTTGTTTAAGAATTTATATTCCGCCCTTCACCAAAAGGTACCAGGGTACTAAGTCACCGCAGCAACAATAACAAGAATAATAATACATAAAATATTTTAGACTTGAAAAGGTGGATTAGAGGAGGAAAACACAAGGGCCTCACCCTACTGTCCCTAAATAAGAACATAAGAGGTGCCACAACCATTCTAACCCAGCATCCTGTCTCACACAGTGGCCCACCAATGACTTCTGGGTGTTTTACAAAAACTTCACCTCTTCTTGATTCCCTGCAAATGGGCCTTATAGGCATCCTGTCTGTCCCTCCAGCCCGGAGACAGTGGGCCTTCTCACACTAGGCCTACTGCGACAGCCTGGGAATGCTCCCACACAGAGCATCCCCACGTTCCAGACCATCTTCCAGACGGATAGCTGTGGAACATGGCTACTGAAGACATGGCTAGTGAAGCCCAGCATCTACCCTTCATACTTTTGGGGGGCAAAGGGTGCATGGGTCAGGACTGGGTGGTGCTGCTGCCGTTGCACATCACATCACCCAGTCACGGCAGCAATGACCAGTGTGCATGGCCATTGGCACAGCAAGGCAGTCACTGCTAGTAAAACAGTGTGTGCACTTACCCAGCACTCGGTGAAGTGCCAGTTAGGTTTGGGATGTCAGGCATCCAATGCCTTATCCATCCTAGCTGATCGCTAGTTTCCCCACCAGGTATCTGTTGTGGAGAGAAGAATAGAAAACTTTGTCAGTCACTTTCAGTCCCCTTAAATGGGTGAGAAAAGCGGGGTAGAAAAGCCAACTGTTCTGCTACTGCTGCTGCTTGAAAAGCCCTGAAGCAATTGGTGGGACACTGTGGAAGTCACGATTCTGGACTAGATGGGCTGTGGCCTGATCCAGCAAGGCTCCACTTATGTTCTTATGTACTTATATCTTTGCAAGTTCAATTGATGCCTGTTGTTGTCCTGTCTGGTTACATGAGATCTCCTCCCTGCGACAGGTGTGCCAGGCACCTTCACTATGAATGTTCAGAAGATCTGGTGTAGATCCACCTATTTATCCCAGCAATTTGCAAATAAAACAGGTGGGGAAAAATAGAAATAAATAAATAAAATCTGAAGAAGAAGAAGAAGAAGAGGAGGAGGAGGAGGAGAGTTGGCTTTTCTACCCTGCTTTTTTCACCCATTTAAGGGGACTCAAAGCGGCTGACAAAGCTTTCTGTTCTTCTCCCCACAACAGACACCCTGTGAGGTAGGTGAGGCTCTGAGAGTTCAGAAAAGAGCTGTGACTCACCCAAAGTCACCCTCCTGGCTTCATGGAGAAGTGTGGAATCAAACCCAGTATTCCCAGATAAGAGCTCCTTAACCACTAGCCCATACGGTTGTCAGCATTTGTATTCCACCATGTACCGTTAGGTCTCGATTACCACATGCAGGTGGGGAAAATATCTGGCTGAAAATGTCACTGGGAATGTGTTTCACGGGAGCCTTCCCCCCAGCCCCAGTGCCACCTTTCTCATGAGATTCTACCACCATTTAGAAATAACGTTCTGTTTGTAAGGTTGGCGGCAGTGGTGGCAGTTTTATTTTTGGCTTAAAAAGAAAAAAAAAAGAATATTTCCACCTCCAGTGCATCTTTCCGTCAAATCTTTGACAATAACTATGCAATGTACCAAAGCATATCATCCAAATTTGGCAGAGATACAATTTCTAATTAGGATAAAAAAATGTTCCTTTTGAAGCCATCCAAGTGCTGTAAACAATGTGCTACCAAGATGCTCACTCGGTTATGCCATGGAGGGTCAACTGTCACGGAACAAATCAGCCATCTCCCTCCCTCCCAAAGCCCCCGAGTCTTTGAAGGGGTCCTATCCTGGCTTCATTTACCTTGATGATGCCACAAAGATCATCCCATTGCAAGCGCCCAGCCAAACTCCTTCTCGTCTTGCAGGGAGCCAACCCATACCTTACTAAACAAGTTGCACTTTTCCTTTGGAAGTTCACCCAAATCTGGAAACTACCCCTAGTACAGACTGGGGTAGAATATTAGGGGGATGAGTTCTTGGGCCTGTTCACACGTGGGTTTATTCTGGAATATATTCCAGAATAGGTGCCTGCTGTCCACATGCTAGTACAGGCAAGAGCTGCTGAACTCTGAATTAGTATGCAAACGACAAGCTCCTATCCTGAGATATATTCCAAAATACGGCCAAGTGCTAACAGGCCCCTCATGTCATGAACCGATATTTGTGGTGAACTGTTTTAACCAGCCATAAACCTGTCCAAGGCCCTTTCAACTTATTTTAATTTATGTGTACAATTGTTGTTTCTTCTGGGTACGTACTGATATGGTATCTGGACTAATCAATAAATTCTCCGACAGGCGCATGAATATCTTCAGCACACCAAAGTAGTCTTTCTGGAAATACTTCCAAGGCTCTTATTATTTTACAAGTGTATGACCCTGCAGTGTAGTTCAGGGATAAAAAGTGCTCCACAGCAAACCTAGCCACATCTGGGACACAGCTACTGTAGCCCTGCATGCACCATTTGCAACTCCTCTGGGCGAAGGGGTGAGATGGCACAGCCACAATTGCACACCGCGTCCCCCAGTCACCTCACCAACAGTCACCACACACGACCGTTGCCATGGCAAGGCAACCGCCTCTAGTACAGAAGCGATCACACTTATCTGGCACTTGGTGAAGTACCGGGTAAGCTTTGGATAGACCGGGCATTCAAGATGTGACCATCCAATTAGGGATATGCATGAATATTTGTAACATTCATTATTTGTATGAATTCATCCAAATTCGGACATTCATACATGAATTGAATGTTACGATTGACATTCATACAAATACGAATGTTACGGACATTCGTATGAATAGTTCGGGCATCCGTTAAACTGGGGAGGTGGGAAAGCAGCTGTGCCACACATCTGCAACGGGTCCAGACTGCATTCAACTTGGATCAAGAGCAGATTAAAAATGGATTCAGGTCGGACTTGACACTTTCATAGAGCAGATTTGTTATGGGATAAGTATCAGATAACATATTCGTTCATATCGGATACATATCAGATATTCATAGGAATTCATACAAATACATTATCGAATAGAATCCTACCATATTCAAAGGGGATCTATTCAAACGGATATGGATTTTCTAACATATGATTCGTTATGAACTGAATGTCAAAAAACCCATTCCTGAACATCCCTACATCCACTCCATTCCAGATCTCCACTTCCTTTGGATGGTTTCCTAGGCAAATGAAGGTGTGAATTCACCCTCAGTCTACCAATGTAAGTCAGGCCACGTCCCCAAGCAACTTATTTGCCTCTCTATTGTCCCTCTATTCCAACAGACTTTAAAAGTGCTGTTCAATTCTGGAATAAGTGTCCCCATGAGGTTTGGTAAAACATGCATTTTAAACACACCTACCATCCCCAAGGAAGTGTGTTTTGTTTGCCCGCATCTTTTCTCCCAGCCCCCTCTCTGCTTGATAGGGTGACGGCGGGAACTGGGAGGGACTGTGATCTGCGCAGCCACAACCAGGGAGACAACCCCCAACAAGTCCAAAAGAAAAATAGCCATTTTTACAAATTCTCTGTTCATCTCCCCTGCCTGCAAAACCCACCAGAAACATTTATCACTTTGGGATCCAGAGCTTGCTTCCAAAGATAGTGATTTCACTGTAAAAATCCACCCCGTACAGCAACGGTTACACTGTAGCAATCTACCCACTTCACACCTGATAACAATGTTGCAATCTGCACAATTCTGGCTCTTTAAAAGTTCTGACCTTTAGAAAGGGAAAAGGAAGGAAAGCTGCTGCAGTTCTGGGAGATGTGTGAATGTTTAAGGCTGTGTGTGCAGATGGCAGAGGCAGCAGAGCCAGGGTGCTTTTTTCGGAGATCTTGGCCGCCAATCCCCACCCCTTTTGCCACGGAGCGTCTCCATGCACAATGTTGCTAGGAATACCCGCGGCTTCCAAAAAGTGCACTGGTAGTCTTGTTTAAAGGGCACTTTTTTCCACGCGTTTTCCTCCTTTTGTGCTGCTGGAAGCTCGGAGAAAAGCCATGCATGGAGATGCTCCATGGCAAAAGAAGCTTTTTAACGAGCTTTTTTTTTTGCTTGGGGATGCAGCCCCAATAGTGCTGCAGAGCTGTTATATAGCAGTTTTACCAGACTGCATTTCACAAGGGAAGCTGCAATTTAACCAACCACTGGAAAGTAAAAGAGTGCTGTAGGGAACTAATATTATATGTGGGAAGCTATACAGCCAGCCGACTGAAACTTAACAACAGCACCCTTTGACCCTAATTCCCATGGTCCTTTGCCAAAGCAATTCTGGGATTGCAACTCCTGTGATTCTTAGCCAAAGGAGCCACTTGTGATCTACAAACTTTTTCCAGATTCTACTGTACAGCAAGATTTTGTTGACAACCCCATTTACATCTTTCCAAGTGCAGATGTTTCAAAAAGCTACTACATATATAACCTGATGTTTAAAAAATAAGCAAGGAGAGCAAATTTTAGAATGCGTAATTGGTTTTTGCATCTTCAGAAGTACTCACTGAATTATTGAGTGTAATCTTCAATTTACTTTAATCAAGAGCCTGATAGCATAATGTCTGATAAGGGCTGGGATAATTTATTTCAGCATGCTCCTGCTAAAGAGTGAGTCTCAATCTCTTTAAATTATTCCACTGCCATTTATTGAAGCCTGAACGTTGTGAACACCAATATGTATATTTAAATTCTGTAAAATAAACAGCAAGGCCAAGGCTCAAAATAAGTGTGATCCAGCATTCTGGTGTCTCCTAATTTAAACAGCCAAAATGAAGCAGAAAAATACATTCAGGCTCCATCAAAAGGGTTGAAGGTGGAGCTGGTTTACTTTGTTGTGGACATGGAAACTAGAGGGCTTTTGGTGAATGTCCAAAGTCTTACCTACCCCACCACATTTCCCAGATCATGGCTACCTTTAGCACTTGGCTTCCCATGCACTGGACAGGAAAAGTGCCTTAGCAACTAATGTGTACTAAGTCCCACACACCTGGAAACTTACCTGTGTCCAGGCACATGTCTGATTGCCAGCAGGGTGCCACCATCTTGGGACTGGAGGCTAGCGCAACTGCATGTGTGCCATAGCTGTTGCCACAGCGACAGTAATCCTCTGTGCATGCACAGTCGCATTTGGGGTCATCTAAGGTGTCAGTGTGCTTGTGTGGCATCTCAGATGACCCCTCGCACTGGAAATGGCGCAAATGGTTGTGCCCTGGATGGGAAAGATAAAGGAATGGGACAGGAGTGGTAAGGGTTGGTAAGGCAGAAAGCATTTCTAGGTTGTAAATGCCCAATGCAAGTGTAGATCTACCTGCTCAGATGTTAACCTGTCATTGACTACATGGCCAAGTGCGAAAGCACCTCACCTGTGCAAGCAAGACTCTGATTAAACAGAATAGGTGTGGCCAAGGACTAGAAGTGACACTGGATATTGGACAGGGTTGGGATGGAAGTTGGGTTGAAATTGTGGCCACACAGTTGGCATTTTGGGGAGCATCCCAAGTCCACCCCATGTCAGCTCCTCCAAAGGAGAATATATAGGAGAAAGTTGGGTGGTTTCAGAAAAAGAAGCAGGAAGCTGATATGTCTGGCATACGGCTGTTTGACCTTAATAAGGGCTGTGTGGATGTTGCCTGGCCAATATACCAGACCAGCAAGCCTACTAGGAACCTCCCTTCCACATACCTCTACAGACTAAGGGAGGTCCTGTGAAAATCCACACATCTTAAAATTAAAATAGGGAAATGCCATATGAGGGATGTTATCACAAGATCTGGATGACCAGATCCTGTGATAGCTTTTACCTTGGTACTCTAGAATCTAGAGTCTAGATCTTGTTTGGTAGTTTTTTTATTATTTGTATTTCTATCCTGCCCTCCTGTGAACCAGCTTGGTCTAGTGGTTAGGGGAGTTGGAGTCTTGCCTAGGAATACCAGGTTCGATTCCACCCTCCCCCATGAAGCCAGCTGGGTGACCTTGGGCTAGTCACAGCTCTCCTCTGAATTCTCACATCCCCCCACCTCACAGGGTGTCTGTTGTGGGGAGAAGAATATAAAGCTTTGTCAGCCGCTTTGAGTCCCCTTAAACGGGTGAGAAAAGCGGGGTAGAAAAGCCAATGCTTCTTCTATACTCGGAGGTCTCAGAGCAGGTAACAATGCTTAAAAACTCTGCACATTAAAACAAAACAATATATATTAAAACAGTAATATCTGGGTGATGTTAGATGACTGCAGGTCTGTGGAAACACTTTTGCCATATCTGATTTGGGAAGATACCTGTGATTATTAAGGCTCAGCCAATGAAGCTGAATCTTGCACAAATCAGGTAGAGAAAAGGCTATTTAAAACACACGCACAGAGTGCAAACTTTGCAATTTGTTATCACAAGATGCAATGTTGGTCAAAAGCTTGGATGGCTTCAAAAGAAGTTTGGATAAATTAATAGAAGTCAGGGCTATTAAGAGCTATTAGATGGTGACAGCAACCAGCCTTGGTAGTTTTTAAAAAGGATTAGATTAATTCATGGAGTAGAGGCGCGTCAAGGAATGCCTAGGTACTTCCTCCAGGTGAGAGAGCCAGGCTTCTCAAGGCCCTCTGCAGGGAACTGAGACCAAGTGAAGGTTTTGCCTTCATCTTCTGCTTGGGAATTCCCATAGGCCATTGGTGGGCCACTGTGTGGGACAGGATACTGGACTAGATGAGCTGTGGCCTGATCCAGCAGGGCGTCTATCATGTTCCTAACCCTAATGGCAGGATCTCACAATATTGCAGAACCTTTGCACAATATTACAGTATGAGGCTGCATTCGGTAGAGACTTTGTGCCCAAGGAAATTACTGCGAATAAGCCCTTAAGTAAAAACATTAAAACAAATGTGTAACCTGGAGGAAAGAAGTTCAGGTTTTCCCACCAAGTCTAGTTGAATACTTCCTCTAGAAATGCTTTTGGCCTGGCAACCTTATTTATAGGCCCATTAGTTTTACATCAAAATCTATATTTATGCCTCCCATTTTGTACTGGTATTTATTTGAACTATTAAATTCAAGATTGCTGAAAGCAGAAATATAACTATTGATTCTGGGCAGAGAAGAGTGAGGGCACAAAACATCTCAGAAAAGATGCTCACAAGCAGTCACTCCCACAGTAAGGCACAATAAGAGCTGTAAAATCCTGAAACCACTTAATGGCTCTTCTAATTAAATGCAAAGCTATAGAAGCCTGTGCAGATATATAGCTCCTACTGGTGAAAGGAAGTCGAATATTGGTTGTTTAAACCTGGATGTGGAACACTGGCTTAAGGTTGGCCCCTAATCAGGAGTGGTTGGCCCATAAGAGTCATGGGAAAGTGTTCACACGTTATGCCCACTTTCCCTTTATCTTTCATATGTATAGGACTGGAGCTAGTTCAGTGGGTCCTGCTATTTCTTCTTTGCTATCCAGACAGGTTTTACCATTTCTTCAAAAAGAGAGAAATAAGGAAGCATATCAAGTATTACTTCCATGCAGGGGCCCTTTTCGCACTGGGCCTTATTCAAGATTATATCTTGGAACAGGGAACCACCATCCACCTACTGGTGCAGACTTTGGCAGGTCCTGGGTGGGGTTTGCTGTTGTCTGCACCTCCGTGCTAATGGCAGGTCCCTATTCCAAGATATAATTCAGAATAAGACTCAGGGCTGATGTCTCCTCTGCTGTCAGTTCTATCAATTTTGATACACATCAGCTGTAAAGTGTTTTAGGAGACTGATGTGGATCTGTTGTCTCTCCAGGAAATCCTGAGATGGGATTTCAGGAATAAGCCCCTGTGCAAAAAGGGCCAGAGAATACAATGAAATACACTAAAAAAGTCATATTTTTGAACAGATTCATTTAGCCAGAGTAAGGATCTGAACAATCTGGAAGGAAACAACAGTCTCCATTACAGACTTATTAATACACAGATCACAGACACCAAATCCCTTTACAATTCTGCCACCACAAATACATAAAACTCACAGACACCTGTGAATAATAAGGGATCATTGCATAGAGTTGGTTGAGTGCCAATGGATTTATTCTTGACAAGACAGAATCACTGTTGGAAAAAGCTCCCATGTTCGGGCACTTAGCTTTTGTTTTTAGGAACAGCATCTCAAGGTCAGACAAAGACCATACCTAAGGTTCCAACCTCCTATAGGCCAAGTAGTTTATAGAAGCTGCAGAAATGGAAAGTGCAGCTGCCTTCATTAACTGCGTCTGTGCAGTTTCCTTAGATAGTTGGCTCATGTGGTTAAGTGATGCTACTCTCACAGTTTGATTCGGCACTCCTCCATGAAGCCAGCTGGGTGACCTTGGGCTAGTCACAACTCTCCTTCCGAGCTCTCACAGCCTCACCTAAGTCACAGGGTGTCTGTTGTGGGAAGAACAGAAGCCTTGTTGGTCATTTTGGGTCCCCTTGAAAAGGGTGAGAAAAGCAAGGAATTAAAAATAACTCTCTCTTTTCTTCTTTAGGATGGAGAAGTGGTCTGTATTCCTTCATTCAGGGACCCTGCGGATGGAGCCTGTTGCCTTCTGCTTTCTGGGAACCTGCTGTACTGCTGACCTACAGCCACCTCCAAGTATCTTATAAGCACAATGGGATTTCCAGAGCAATTCCTTCCTTCCTACCAGCAAGCTTTAGCTGCATTCACACCGAAGTATTAATCCAGCTTCAAAATACTTTCAGAGTGAGGGAGCCCATCAGCAAAATGTCAAGCTGTTTTCTTTCAGGATTATCTAACTCAGAAAATCTGCCTTTGGGTTAGATAAAGTGGAAAGAAAATGACTAGTTCCTTTGGAGTTCTCTCACTCTGAAAGTAGATTTGAACTGGATTAAAACTTAGGTGTGAATCCTTTTTTTGTTGGTTTGCAATAAATAGCCCAAGTGCTGTGCTTCCCGGAGAATCCATCACAAGCCCATTCTGATCCCTGGCTCAAGCCCTCAACCCTCCTATTTTATCAAGCGGAAATACAACTTTACAGAACTCAAGGGGGAGAAATTGACAATGCTTTTAAAGCTGCGAGCCAATTCCTGTGAGGGCAGGCATGGCCAAGCTACCAGGGCTAATTTAAAGGCAAAGATTAGAGCAGGAATCAATTACTGCAAACTAGATAGAGCTGGTACCTGCCACCAATGAAAGAAAATGGGAAAGAAAGGTCATAACCTTGAGCGGTAGTAAAGACTGTCATCGTGAGCCACTTGAATATATAGCAGATCTAAAACCCCTTGTGGACTGTTCAAGGGAGCCCTGCCTGTCAAGAAGTGTTGCTTTTGTTACAAGGAAGGGGGGGGGGGGAGTTCAGAAAGATGAAAATACAGCCCTTTATTTCCCACTTTTGTTCTGCCATAACAGAAACTCTAGAGAGACCATATTTATCAGGTCTTTATTTGTATGTCATTCATCAGAGCCGCTCAGACGGCAGAGATATAAGAGATTGAACGTAGTACAGAATGGAGGGAGGGAAGAGGGCTAACTGATCTGCACAAAGATTTACCATCTCCTGTCCACAGAATTAGAAAGGGTGTGTGTTTTCGTCTCTGTTTTCTTTTCACCATAAAGCAAATCAAATTAATGCATTCCCTACCACTCTCCCCCATCCCAGAATAGCATTTGTATTATCTAGGATCTGCGGATGCAGGCGGCTTGTTGTGAGAGCAGCCCTGCTGTTTTTTCTTTGCTATCCAGACAGGTTTTACCATTTCCTCACAAAGGGAGAAACCTCATTTTCTGAACAGGATGCCAAAATAGCCAGTATAGCATACAGGGTTAAGTGCTGGGCTAGAACCCAGGAGTTCCTGGGTTCAGAGCGTCACTCTGTCGTGAAAGCTCCTGGTGCAACCATGGGTCAGTCACAATCCCTCAGCCTAAACTGCCTCGCAAGGCTGCTGTTGTGGGGATAAAAGAAGGAGATGGACAGTGGTGTGCCTCACTTTGGAGGAAAGGCAGGATACAAATACTATAAAACAAATTAAATTAACAGATAGACTGAGGCCACAGTTACACCTTTACTTTAATTCTTCTTCAGCCCAAATTCCAGCCAGTTTGGTTACATCTCTAAATGTGAAGGTGTTTTTGTTTGTTTGTTTGTTTGGTGGATTTTCCTCCTTCAATTCAGGTTTTCCTTCATTCAGGCCAACAGAGCATTAACACTGTAATCCCCTTTCAGGAAGCCACCATTTCAGCTTCCCGGCTGCCCAGAAAATGATGCCTACACAAACCTCTGCTCTGATGTTGCGCCTTGCCCCTCCTCTCCCATCGTGGCAGTATCCCTCCCCTGGCCCCCTCTTGCCTTGATTTCCTTTCCCTGTCACTGTTGCCATCACAATGATCTCCCTCCTCCACCCTCTTGCCCTGACGTTCTCTCCCCACCCTGTCACCACTGCCTTGCCTGATCTCCCTCCTCCCACCTGTCAGCTTGCCCCCCCTTTACCCTCCCAAAATGCCTCCCCATCCAGCAGACCATTTCCCCCACCCATTCACAGCTGAGGCTTACCAGATACAGCAGCAGCAAGGTCTAACCAAGCCGTTCCAGGCTGAAAATGGCTTGGATATGGCTGCCTTCCCTAAGTGGATTTAAATGGCAAGGTACAACCACAGCCTGAGTCAGAAAACTCTAGCAGAAGGGGCAAAGATGCCTCTCAAGGCTATTTGCTGGGATTCGAAGGCAGGCGAAGGTTTTGGCTTTGTCCTCTGCTTGAGATGCCCATAAGCAATTGGGGGGCTACTGTGTGAGACGGGATGCTGGACTAGATGGGCTGTTGCCTGATCCAGCAGGGCTCCTCTTATGTTCTTATGTTAGGCCACCTTTTTGGCCTAGTCCCTTGCCCTTAACAACAGGAATCTGCTTGAGAAACATTTCCGTCTGTTCTAATCAGCATTACAGAGAAAGGGAAGGAAGATCAGTGATTGATCAGCCCTGTTGTGTGCAGAAAATGGTCCAAGTATTAAAACAAAAACAATATCAGAACAACCCCTACTCCTAAAATAAATTTACTGAAATATATTACAAACCTGGCCTTTGACTAAATGGGGATATAGCTTTTGCTTCCCACTCTCAGACACTTTTATAATATGTTTATATTTGGTTTTAAATATAGTTACCCACCCTGAGGTAAAGGGCGGGAGAAAAATGCAGCAAATAATATAATAAATGTATCATAGGTCTCTTCTCTCTGCAATGCAAACTGAGGCAGTTAACACCAGCCACATAGCCAACCCCCCTCTATTTTTCGAAGCTGGAAATAATTTGCAAAGCAAGAGAGCAGGGGTAGGTATGTCATCAAACCTTTGAGTACGCAACAAATCACCATAGTTTGGGTCATCTCAAGCTGAAGCTGGGATAAAATTTAGGTGTGAACAAACCCTTCAGTTAGCAGGGGCAAAAAGGTTTTCTGACTTTAGATCCCTGGGTGCAGAACAGGAAGGTTAAGCAGAGCTCCTTTTTTTTCTGCAGGGAAGTTAGATTAGAAAAGAGAGAAAAAAGCAAGGAGCTGCAGTGAAGGTCACTGCTGGTGCTTTTTGAGCAGAGGATTTTTTCCCTTTTTGAGCAACGTTCTTTATTCAAACAGACAACAAAGGCAGAGCGAGAATCCCATGAAATCTTGGACAAAAAAGCAATCCAAATACGATAGCAACAGCTTAGCCGCAGTGATATCAATATCCAAGTCAGAACAATCCTTGAAAAATTTCACAGCATTGAAATCCAAAAGATTCTAAGAATTAAATGCTGGATGCTGTACAAGGTCCTGTGTTGTGCTGTAATCCTTAAATAGCTCCCAAGTACTAAGAAAACAACGGGCTCCCTTATGTCTCAATTCGCTTGTTGCTTTTGACATCAGAACGTATTCCCAGTTTCCAAAATGAGGCTTCCAATTGCCTGCATCAGTTTCACTGAAAATTATAAATAAAATGCCCAAACAAATCTTCACAGTATTTATTTTCCTTCCTTCCTTCCTTCCTTCCTTCCTTCCTTCCTTCCTTCCTTCCTTCCTTCCTTCCTTCCAGTTCCCACAACTTCTAAAATAATTACTTGCCTCAGTTTCACTGAAAATTATAAGTAGAATACCCAAGCCAATCTTCACAGTATTTATTTCCTCCCTCCAATCTGGAAATAATCAGGCTCAAAGGCTAAGTGAAATTTGCAATAAAGAGTTGCAGCATGTCCTTTTTTAAAGAATCTTCCCATCGGTTATTTTCTACAAGACCCACAGTCCACCCTTTTGCCACCATGCTGCATTTTCTTTCCGTACCCAATACTCAGCATATGTTTCCACTGAATGTGGTGTTGGCCTTTGCAGTTCTTTAATCCCCTCTCCAATTACTGAAGCCTGTGCATGATCCTCTCTTGTTCCACACTGTGTGAGACGGGATGCTTTACTACTGGGAGGAGGACCACATTTGTCTCTGCTGTTCAGAATGTATGGGTGAAGTTGCTCCATTGAACTGCATCCACATAGAACTGAGGGTCAATAAACTTTCTGAAAATCGAAAAAAACAATATGACCAGACATTCAATGATCTGGGAAGCAACAGTAGTGGAATTTTTTTTAGCTTTGTGTCTGTATTTTTCCCCTAGGAAGTTTCAGCGAAGGGAGCTATGATAGTGTTACAGAACGTAAGGAAAATGGACGATATATAATTATATGTTTGCCAAGTTTGTGTCGTAAACAATTATATGGTTGTGTCCCCTGGAATTCCATCAACAATAAAAAGAAATATCATCTCCCTCAGGCAACCCAACAGCCCCATAATTAAATTACAGATTATATCAATTAAGGGATAAACATATAACCTGTGATGAAAGAATCCATCTTACCAACGTCCATGCAATCAATAGGCCTGTATCATGTTGAGTCTGTGACCAATTCATTTTCTTGGCATATAGATCGATACAGCAATTTTAATGGCATTAATGATTAGATACATTTTTTTAGCTCTGAAAAACACCCTCTGCAAATGTTCATCATGTTCCAAAACCCTTTGTTTCAGTTTTTATTGCTATATAAAAAGTGGATGCTAGAGTGAGAAGAAATCACAGGGGGGTTGAAGCTAAGAAAATCCGGTGTTGGGAAGGCGAGAAGCTTTGTTTTCCAGCTGCAGCATCAATTCCTTCATCATCTTCCTTGTCTGCATTGAAAAATTCAACCAGAGCTATGGGTCTCTTCTTACCTTACTTAGGTCATAGGCCAGTGAACTTCTGAGGTGTATCAGGTGTCCACACCTTGGGCCTGTTCACACTTGGCTGTATTCTGGAATATATCTCAAGATAGGAACCCGTTGTCTACACGCTAAGGCAGACTCTGGCCTGTGGTAGCAGCCTCCAGCTGTTGTAGCACAGCAAGTGCAGGAAGGCCCAAAGTTAGTGACCTTCTGATTGAATGGGGTCCGTGTTTTGATAGCATAATGATCAGTTAAAGTAACTGACCATAAGGACACATTTTGGAATTAGCTTAGTATTACTGAGTTAGGGTCAATCTCTGGTGAGTGCAGTGATGTACCAATGGCAATACAGAAGTGAGTCACCGTTGTCTTCTAACAGGGAGATCCCGGGCGTTAAGATTTGATGCTGGAGCTATAACCTGGCAACTGGCTAACCACTCCAAGTAGGGATTTCACGTGGAGGCATAAAAGCATAAGAACACAAGTGGAGCCCTGCTGGATCAGGCCTGTGGCGCCCATACCCCAACGCGAGCCACCTTCCACTCTTTCCCCTGTCTGTTACTTGTGGAGGCTTCTGCAATTTTATATTCTTGATGGCGTGTTTTCTACTGTGGTCTGTCCAAGCCACGCGCCAGCGAGCAAAGGCCAGCAGGTCTGCTTTCCCCCCCCCTGCCTGTTACTTAAAGCTCCCGTAACCGGCCCTCTTGCTGTTTGTTGGCCCTTGCCTCTGCTTCCCTGGTTCCTGAGGAGAGAGAGCGCTTTGAAACTGTATTGTTCTCCTGGCTGAAAAATATAGTGAAGCTGGAAAGGTCTCCTTAGTAAAACAAAAGAAGCTTTATTCATGCAACTGTAACAGGTGTGGAAACGAAGTAAATGTCCTGACTTCTGAGGAAAAATACAAATGTTTCAGTACACAAGCACCCAAAGATAATACCCCAACTAAACAATCCTTTCTCTCTTGCCCCTTCTGGCTATGTCCCCAGCCTAGAAGGTCTGAAACTATGTTGGGATCAATTCCCCCTGAGAGAAATCATCAGTTTTTAACCCGCCTTCCTCCCATACCCCAGAGCACAGCCTTCTCCTCCTCTCTTTCCTCACTGCCTTCTGGCAGGCGGGTTTTATACCACCACCACCCTCAGCCAGGCATAACTTGACGCCTGATTGGTCGAGGCTCCCTGAGCATTCTCTTCCCCCTCCCTTTTTTCTAATAAGGGAGGTTTGGCCCCCTCCTTACCTGCTCGGGCTGTCCTTTTGAGCTTCCATACTGATTCCACATTGACTGCACTTTCATTACAGTTTGAATTACATCAAGAAGAAGAAGAAGAAGAGTTGGCTTTTCTACCCGGCTTTTCTCACCCATTTAAGGGGACTCAAAGCGGCTGACAAAGCTTTTCTGTTCTTCTCCCCACAACAGAACACCCTGTGAGGTAGGTGGGGCTGTGATTGCTCAGAAAGAGAGCTGTGACTAGCCCAAGGTCACCCAGCTGGCTTCATGGGGGAGGGCGGAATCGAACCTGGTATTCCCAGATAAGAATCTGGCTCCTTAACCTCTAGACCAAACTGGCTCACTACACTGAACCTACACATCAACCTACACTGGAGTTTGGCGTAGGCACAAGGCCACAGCCCATCCCGTCCAGCATCCTGCCTCACACAGTGGCCCACCAGTTGCTCCTGGGCATCTCAAGCAGAAGTCAAGGGCAAAACCACTTGCAGGCGAAGGCTTTGCCTTCTGATTGATACCCAAAAGCTCTTTGTGGGCCACTGTGCGAGACAGGATGCTAGACTAGATGGGCAGTGGCCCAATCCAGCAGGGTTCCCTTTATGTTGTTACATTCTTAAATTCAAAAGACTCCGAGGTATGCCTCAGAAGTCCATCAGCTGGAGAGATGTGAGCAACCTGTGTGCTTGTGTCCTGCTGGTGTACTTCCTTGTGCAACTGGATGACCACTGAGGAAACAGACTGCTGGACTAGATGGGCCACAGGTGAAACCTGATTCTTAAGTTCTTAATAAGCAATGAGAGTGAGCTCTCACACTCAAAAAATTAAATAAATAGTTAAACGTCTCTTTGAAGAATAAAAGATGCCAAGGAATGGTGACAATGCCATAGAAATGTTCACTTGCATAAAAGTGGAAAATGGCAGCAGCCTTTCTCTGGGATTTTAGAGTTCTCAAAACCAGGAGTTCCTGATGGCTACTCTGTCTGATTCTTTTCAGAGCAGCAAACCAGCGTGATGAGCATTTTTACCCATCTGCTTCTGTGTTCGTTTCCAGCGTCTAACAATAGCCATTTCTGATTGAAGTTCTAATACAGCTTCAAATTCAGCATAATAGTCTCTGACAATGCGGCATGTCTACATAAGTCAGCGGATGCTGAACATTCAGCTCTTCCTATCTACCTATTTTTCTTTGGTTTGTGCTATAATATATATTATTTGCTGATTCTATTTCAGTCTCTGCAACTGAGGTTGGAACCTATGACCATTTAAATGAATTTTTTTCACCTTAATGTTAATCTATTTAATAATGAATCAATCCCAAATCTGATGCCAAATTGTGCAGCCGACCCTATAGAGAATAAATTATTCAAAGCAGTAACTGGTTATTCCTGACAATGATTCAGTTTTGCTGAAATACTTTCCTGCGTAAATGGAAATCGTCTTCCTGCGCATAAAAGGGCATTGCTCCCTCTTCTGTCAACTCATCGAGAAAATACCATTAAATTTTAGGAAGGCAAAAGGGATCGGCTGTGGGTGTGGGTGGAGGTGGGGAAAGTCAATGATTTTGCTGCTCTTTTACAGATTAGTTAGTTTCTACATTTGTCTGATTCTTGCTGATGTAATGTATGTTTCATCATTCCAGAAGTCTGAAGAGATCTAACCCTTTGAGGGTCAGTCAAGCACAGAATAGCTCATTTCCTCAACAGCTTTCTTGAAACTTGACATTATCTGCCACTCACCATCTTACAGAAAGAAACTAAAAGGGTGTGTGAGTGTTTGTTATTCCCATGACTTTTAGTGCAGCCACAGACCACTGTGAGCTGGATCTGTATCCAATATAAAACCCATTTTTTACAAGGGAACTTTCATTGCAGTCTTTTCTGCAATGTATGCTGGCGTCAGAATTTAGCTGGCTGAAGGCATCTGAAAGACAGCTTGCAGGCTGAAGCTCCGTGATCGAGTATCTACTTGCACGCAGATAATCCCAGGTTCAGTCCCATGGTATCTCTAGGTAGAAATGCAGATGATCAATCCCTAAAACACCATATAGAAATTCTGCCAGTGATTTTACACAATGCTAAGCAAGATGGACCAATCATGATTCAGCATCAAGACAAGCTTCTTATGTTCCTCAACACTTGACACACAAAAATAACATCGAAATTTACTTGGAAAGTATATGGCCTTATTTTACCCGGTCATAAAAGATACAAATTAAGGCCTTGATCAGATGGCCTTTGTAAAGCAACAGGTGTATGCCGTCATGACCTGTGGGCCCAGGAGCATTTATAACTTCATGCAAACACAGGAAGGGTGGGAAGGGTGCAGGATTCTATAACTGCAGCCTTTATTTATTTGCATTTTATCCCACCCTAAAACTCGAAGCTCTCAGGGCCAGTGACAACATTTAAAATAAAATGTATATATTAAAACAATAACAGTGTCTGAAAGCGAGAAGAGAAAATGTATCCTCATTTAACCAAAAGGTCAGGGCAAAGAGGTGCATCTTCACTGCCTTCCTAAACATGTACAGTGAAGGTGCCTGACACACGTTAACCAGGAGACTATTCCATAGCTTAGGGGCCATCACTGAGAAGGCCCTCTCCTGGGTGCCCACCCCTTTTGCTACTGAAGGTGGTGGGACAACCAGAAGGGCCTCCCCTTCAGATCTTAAGGCACAGGCAGGTTAGTATGGAAGAAGGTGTTCCTTTAGATATTAGGAGCCCAAGTCATTTAGGTCCTTGTAAGTTAAAGTTAATACCTTGAATTGGGCTCAGTAATAAACTGGCAGATAGTGCAACTCTTTTAAGACTGGCTTGATGTGCATCCAGACAGCTGTCCGGGTCAGCAATTACGCAGCTGCATTCTGCACCAGCTGGATGCTGTGTAATTATAAAATGCCACACACTCTGATGACACAGCCACAAGCGACTGTTGTGATAGAGCCGGGGTGGGGTGGGGGCTGTTGTTTTGGCAGCAGCTGACCACCACCTTCTCTGGTCATTTGATAATGGCCTAAGATGTCTCAAGTCAAACTTAGCTCCTGGTAACTCCTGGAGCATACAGTTTTCTCAGCAGCAACACAGAAGTATACCTTACTATTGCCTTCTTTTAGACAGATGCTGAGATACCAGCTGCTCTGCCTAGTCCTGGCACATGGTAGGGACAGGCTTTGCAAGGATGAGCTTATGTTCAAGTCTGGACAACTATTTTAAAACAGGAAGCCAAGCCAATACAAGAGGAAGGTTGAATAAGCTCACCCAAGGGATGGTTTCTAATTTCAGAACCAATGTGCCTCCAACGGTACACAGAAAAATAAAAGGAGGGGAGACATTTTAGCTGCTAAGGAGGCCGTACACTCTCTTTTGCAACAGATGTGAAAGATTAAAAACATTATGAAATAAACATAAAATCTCTATCAAGCCCGTCTGTGCAAAACTGTTGTGCAATAAAGCCTGAACCCAACATAGCTGCTCAGGGACACTTCAAGGTTTTCACTACATAACACCGATCATAACCAGGTCTTTCTTAGACCGTGATGCTCAGACTGGGGCTTGCTTGTGAGTTGCCAAAGCAGGATATTGAAAAAATCCTGTGACTTCTTTCTGAGCTTTGTGGTCTCATGATATTTTTAAGAATAGAACCAAACACGGTGTACAATTTATTTGTTTGTTTGCATTGTGAGTCAGTTTGGTCTTGTGGTTAGAGTCTCAGACTCTTATCTGCTAGTCTCCCGGTTCGATTCTGCACTCCTACACAAAGCTAGCTGGGTGGCCTTGGGCTAGTCACAGCTCTCTTTCTGAGCACTCACTGCCCCGCCTACCTTGCAGGGTGTCTGCTGCAGAGAGAAGAACAGGTATGTCAGCTGCTCTGAATCCTCTAAAGGGTGAGAAAAGTAGGGTAGAAAAGCCAACTCTCCTCCTCCCCCCCCAATACCTAAAGGTCTCAGGGCAGGTTACAACATTAAAAGCCAATAATAAAATGAGCATACTCTTATCAACTTTTCCTATCTTATTAGGATAAATTTTCATTGTAGCTTTCATTCTGCACCAAAATAAAAAAAGTACTGCATACAGCCCATATATATTTAAAATATTAAGCTTAAATTTGATAAATCCTGTGCATTTAGAAGTGCTTTCATTAGCTTCACTTTGATTTTAGCGGAGTTTATTTAGCATTCAGCTATATAATTGTTAGCTGTGTTGTGGGTCCCTTTGGGAATGGAAGTATGTTAATGAAGCAAGCAAAACCAATCATGGTTCCTTGCTGCATTGGTGACTTCCATTAAAAACAGTACATCTCTAAAAAGCAAATTTGTTCATCTTTCTGATGTTAGAAGTAATTTTTTTTAAAAAAAAGTAGCTTTGGTAATGTGGTCAACATTTGGACAGTCAAATCAATCCAACATGAACTGCACTGCAAAATCCTCACTATGATTTGCAGCTTTCATCTTCTTTTATATCTAGGGGAAAAAGATCTATTTAGATCACAGTTTTTTGATTCTGGATAGTAAGTCACATAATAGGTCTTGGGGGATTTGTTCTAACTAATAAACATTCTTCCCATCTCCTCCATTTTAAACTTTGAGGTAAGTTAAGAGAGACCGGACCAAGGGGAGGCCTTCTCAGCCGTGGCATCTCACTTATAGAATACCCTGCCTTTGGAAGCCCCATTAGCACCAACTCTTCTTTTAAGCACCAAGTAAAGACTTGGCTCTTTATTAAACCTTCAGGTATTAATTCACTCAAGCACCATTTTAACTTCTAACTTTCAACTAAGGATGGATGGATGGATGGATGGATGGATGGATGGATGGATGGATGGATGGATGGATGGATGGATGGATGGACAGGTGGGTGGGTGGGTGGATGGGTGGGTGGGTGGATGGATGGATGGGTGGGTGGCTGGGTGGCTGGGTGGATGGCTGGGTGGATGGATGGATGGGTGGGTGGGTGGGTGGGTGGGTGGGTGGGTGGGTGGATGGATGGATCTCTTGCAGTCATCTCCAGGGCCTTTTCTGACAGCATCAAAGTGTGCAACAGACAGGGCCTGCTCATGCCAACAGAGATACCCCTGATCTGGATTACCAGTAGTCAATCAATCTAACATTCCTTATATCAAGTAACATGAAATGACAAATAAAATAATCCAATGACTGTATTACAACAGATGTACAAGGTCTGCGTGGAATCATTCCAATGCTGTACAAGCATAGAACGCGAAGAAGAAGAAGAAGAAGAAGAAGAAGAAGAAGAAGAAGAAGAAGAAGAAGAAGAAGAAGGAGGGGAGGGGGGGAGGGGAGGGGAGGGGAGGGGAGGGGAGGAGGAAGGAGGAGGAGGAGGAGAGTTGGCTTTTCTACCCCTTTTCTCACCCGTTTAGGGGACTCAAAGCGGCTGACAAAAGCTTTGTTCTTCCCACAACAGAACATCCTATGAGGTAGGTGGGGTTGTGATAGCTCAGAAGAGAGCTGTGACTAGCCAAAGGTCACCCAGCTGGCTTCATGGGGGAGGTCGGAATCAAACCTGGTATTCCCAGATAAGAGTCTGGCTCCCTAACCATTAAACCAAATAGGAAGGTCTGTGCTAAAATTAGGAGTTAATATTTAAATATATTTTGGAGGTTAGGGCTAAAAGCTTGGCAGTGACCAAAGTAATACTGATGGATGAGCTGTGCAGCAAGAGTCCAACTAAGATGGTATTGGAACAGCCTGGCCATTGGCTTAAGGCAGGGTGGAGCAGCTCTCGGCAGGTTCTTGCATTGAAGTCAATACCAGGAGTACACACTCGCAGGCTCAATCTGTATACTGGCTATCTTTGACATTGAGGATCACTGCCATCCAAGCTCAGGCCAATCTGGATCACAGAGACATGCAAAAATGCACTACTCCATTTTCTGGACTATCAGGGAACCCATTTGGCAACATACCAAAGCATGCCACTGAAATGGGTTCTCCATGGGGTCTAAGGCTCTTCCTAGAAATCAGAATCCTCAGAGGCTAGTCACAAAGATCATGTGAGCTTTAAGGGTCATGTTTGGGACTGGTTTCAACTAGCTTGCCCACGCAAATGGCACTGACCCTGCCTAGACCATACCTTCCTGTGGTCTGAACCTAAGGGCTTCACTAGTCCAGACTCTGTGGTTTGGATCATGGACAGTTAAGTGCAGAGAAGCCCTTGGTGCACTTGCGGAGATTTGAACTGTCCTTGGTCCTGCCCAGCAGATGATTACACCATGCTAGTTGTCATATACTTCTTAAGAAAAAGCTATTTCAGTAGCACTATATTTGAATGGGCACACTCGCGCCCACGCACAACATATTGAAAGGCAAAGTGGTTTATTTTCCTCCTGCAGCACATTTACCCTGGGGATATTTATATGATAAGCTTAGAGGTTTAGCAATAAAGTAACGGTCTTAAAGAGAATGAAACCGGGAAAGTACAGGGCTTTAAAGAATTCTGCTCTAAAGAGAGGGAAATGACTTTCAATCCACACTGGTTGCATTTTTGCATTCTATGGTTGAATGTTACATAAACATGGATGTTCTTTCCCAAGTCCCTAAAGATTCTCTTCAACTTCAGATACTCCTTCTCCACCTACTCAACAGATGTTTTGGACTATAACTCTTGTTGGAAACAGTTTTAGGGATCCATTACAGATTTTTGGCGCACGTGACTTAAGGCCTCAGAGATGGCCTCAGAGATGGTCAATATGTTGCTACAATACAATTTCTTCACACCCTTCGTTACCCAAACTTTATCTGGCTGATGGGCATAGCAGTCCACCAACGTCTAGAAACCCATGTTTTGCTCAGTCCTCCCTTATAGGAAGGGCAGAAGGTATGCTGACAGATTCTGATCCTGGTCTTCCACAAAAACTACATGTTTCCATCCTTCAGACACTACTGTCGGGAAGAAAGATCAAGAAACATTGATTGCTCTCAGTATTTTGGCAACAAAAGACAATGCATTGTCAAGATGAAAAACAAGAGCATATTTCTGTTCCTTCCCCTGTTAGTTCTTTGCTTCTGTGACCTTCTCACTGTTGCCTTCTCTTCCCCCTTTCGGTCGCGTGTTCTGTGCTCACAGAAGTGTAGCGGGCAGCAGCGTGATTCAGAGAGACAGCAGCTGTTTGTGTTCATGGTGTGGATCATCAAATGTAACAGGGCTTGTTAAAAGGGCGACGGACCAGGAATAAGCTCACTCCAATCAACTCCATGTCAAACCAGGCCTCTGAAATACCACCTTAGGATGCTATCAACACACACATCCCTGTTACCAGGTATTCCTAGTACTTGAAGACTACAAAAGGCTTGTGGGGGAGGGGAGATTCAATTTTAGGGGACCCCCAAGAACATTAGTTCATCTTTCATCATGTAGAGTTCCAATTAAAAGCCTTTTAGCCGGTGTGTGAAGAACTCTTATCTGGGAATACCGGGTTTGATTCCATCCTCCTCTATGAAGCCAGCTGGGTGACCTTGGGCTAGTCACAGCTCTCTGAGCTCTCATAGCCCCAACTACCTCACAGAGTGCCTGGTCTGGGGAGAAGAAAGCTTTGTCAGCCGCTGTCCCCTGAGTCCTCTTCTTCTTCTTCTTCTTCTTCAGGCAGTTTAGTGCCTTGGATTCCAGTTCACGGGTCTATGTGTAGTTGTGCTCCTGGCATCACACAATATCCTACCAGTTTCCACTTACCCTGGTTGATAAAGAAGAGGGGAAACTATCCAGTTCTGCCAGCTCTCAGGAGCAATTAGAATTTGAACTTGTAAAACTGGCATCTTATTAACATTATAATGGGATGCATTATTAAACTACTGGCAACAGGTCAAGTAATCATGGAGAGAGGCATATGCAACACAGGAGTCAAAAGAGCTATCTGCTGCATGGAACTACAATTCCTGTTAGCTCTAACCTACGTAGCTAATGCTCAGAGATTATGAGAAATGTAGTTCCAAATATCTGGAAGAAAGTTAAGTTGGGAAATCCTGAACTACAGAGAGATGAGAAAGATTTTCAGCTTGAAATATTTTGCTCTGAGTGCTTTCAGCCCAAAGCAGGACGGTTCTTAAAATAAAGGCCTGTTTTCAGCCTAAAACAAAATAATCCCCCATTAAGTAATTTTGTTTCTGCAGTTCGAACTCTGATTTGGATGCCTGTTTTGCTGATTCCTAATTCCTTATAGCTGGGGGGGGGGGGGAGAGATAAAACTTGCATTTAAAAATAACCCACAACAAATTACATTTTCTTTTTGTGACCTGAATAAGTGGATAAAATCCATCATGCTTTGCCATGTAACCCACTCTGATGCTCCTTATAGCTACGTGTGAGGAACAACGGAGCATTTTGAGTCAGAGCAGCAGAAAGATCTCCAGGTCCTCCTTCATTAGAACAGTTGGTTTGGCCAACATTCCAATGAAACATTTTCAGCAGTTTGTGTTTTGCTCCAAGCTCAGAATGAAACCTCTTGTGCACATCTGTACTGAACTAAACGTTTCTTAATGCTTTTGCCCAGTTTTATCATATTTGTTTACATTTACATAATATCAAATGCATTCTACTGCTGACCAAATTAATCTTTTAAAAGTCTGGAATGTTTCAGGACTCATATTGAATACACCCCCACAAACAAATCTATATACTCAAAATACATTACTCATATATTTTGTGTCTAGACATTATTTTAATCTATTGTTAATCAGTCAATAACAACATATCATTTAAGTATTTCTCTGGCATAGCTTTCTGAAAGCTAGACATCACTAGCTATTCTAGTGGCCTGTGATGATGAGATGCATAATTCAAATATCTAGGTAATGTCAAGTTGTGGAATAATGCATAAATCTGCAAGAACATATTGGTTGAGATTACATTCTCTCACTGCACTGCTATTTTTGCATCCTGATGTAATGACACTGGAGAGCAAATGACATCTGATTGTTCTTGCATATAATAACTGTAAGGATCCTAGCACCAATGCTGTAATGAAACTTCAAACTGATCACTGCTCTGGGGTTAAGTGGAATTTACTCATTCACAGATTTCTGAATCACTGTTTTAAATTATATTCCATATGTAAATGAAATACTTTCCAATACATCCTGTTTAGATGATTTAATCTGTTGATTTTTCTTTCCAAAATGTATACATGTTCTGATCCTGGGGCTGAAAACAAAATGTGATTCTGTTTGATGACATCTCACTACACTTTATTTACAAAAGAAACCCACACAAAAAAACTTTATTCTTTTAGCAATATGGTCCCATGGCCCAACATGCTGGCAGCATTCGTGACTACTGAGCCATTCATTCCTCCATATTTTAAATATCTTTAGTGGCTGAGCTGGTGCTCCAAAAATAATAGAAGATGTGAACATTTAGAGATCTTTCAGAGTCAGCCAATTAACAAAGGTGGATATGATTCATCCATCATTAAGATCATGATCTCAGGCATTTGTAGAACGATGTTTATTGGCACTCAGCTGTCCTGTTGCCTTTGTGATACTGAGACAGAAATAGATTTAAATAAGAGTGGGAGGACAAAAAAAAATTAGTTCTGATTGTGGATCAGGTGTAATACTAGTGCTTCATCTTCTGCAAGGGAAAGACCTGTATCTAATGGCGAAAATGAACTCCCTTGATCAAGTTTCATCTTCTTTCTTTTGGGTGCTGTTCCCACTCTTGCTGTGCTTCCATTCAGATGTTGTTTGTCTATCTGGAGATCGCTGTAGAAATAGAACAATTATTCTTTTAATATTTGCATTCAAAACAACAACCTGCAGAGAAATAATTCATTTTAAACAAGACAGGTTTATGCATCACGGCGGCTAAATTAGAAAACATTCTCATGGACTAGTAGTAAGAGCTATATTAGGAGAAAAAGCTGAACATAATAAATTGATTTATGCTGTGGACTAACAGAGAAACGGTGACCTGGCCCCTTGGAGGATGCTGTGGTAAGATAGATAATTCTTTTCTTATTTTTTTACAGATATTATTAAGCAATAGAAAAATGATGGATTTGATGGCAATTTGAACCTTCCTCAGAGTACTTTGACATATTTGGATTCTTAAGAATCTCTAATTACACCCTAACATGTGTACATTAGAATCAGTAAGAATTTTGGAGGTCTAACACTTTTGTCTGCAGTAGTCATGGGCAAAAAATGTTCATCCCCTTCGCAAATCGCACAAATTGTGGATGTTTATTTGTTTGTTTATTATATTTATCCCATCCTATACCCAAAGGACTCAAGGCGGGTAACCGCATTTAAAATTTAATACATTAAAACAGTAAACAATCTATATTAAAACAATAGTATCTGCATTTGAATCCAATACTGATTATATTCAAAGACTGAATGCATGTGAAACAAATGATTCTATGCCTTCATTCAAAGCTTAGGAATTCGCGAAGGTGAATTTGCAGATTTGGAGCAGATTTCAAGCAGATTCAAAGGCAGCAACTGGTGGTGGCAGGTACTGGGTGGGGCTGTTGCTATCAATGAACGTTTGACAAACATTCAAAGTGAATTTATTTATTTGCATTTTTATCCCTCCCTACACCTGAAGGTCTCAGGGCGGGTAACCATATTTTAAACCAGGTATATATATTACAGAAGTACCGTATACCGTCTTTTCCGGCGTATAAGACGACGGGGCATATAAGACGACCCCCAATTTTCCAGTTAAAATATTGAGTTTGGGATATACTCGCTGTATAAGAAGATGACACCTGGCATATAAGATGACACCTGACTTTTGAGAAGATTTTCCTGGGTTAGAAAGTAGTCTTATACACCAGAATAAACAGTATCTTAAAACAATAGCAGTGTCTGAAAAGCGGGAAGAGAACATGTATCTCCATTTAACTAAAGCCTAGCACATTTGAGGTGACTCCATTAGCACAATGCGAATTTTGTTCCTATTCTCTTCGATGTGAAATGAACAGGGATAAATATTAATGCACACTCCCTGTCTGCAGGTCTGTGCCTACAAAGGGCTAGCTGCTTCTGCCAGAGCAAAAAGAAGATAAAAAGATGCACAGAAAATATTTTAGGGATAGTATCACAGCAATAGGAATTGGCAAAATGCCATTTTGAACTCAAAAGAGTCATTTTTACACATCCTTACATAACAATAATGGTTTAGATCCACATTTACTTAGCTGAGCCTGGGTTGCACCTAAAGCAAAAACTCCAACTGGTTTGAATGGCAACTGAGTTCAACTAAATTAGTCTGGATTTAACCAAAATGTTTTCAAAACATACTTCTTTGAAAGCTGTTTCAGTCCATTAAACTATAGAGACAGCTGGCAGGTTTGACGCACATACTGTACAGTATAAATTGTGCAAAACAGCTATAAAAACTGTTCAGATAATTGTTTGCCAATATTTTGGCAATTCTATCAACTGCCAAGAAATGTCAACAGATAAGATAGATCTGTATGTTAAAGTAATTTAATACATCAGGGAAGTGTTTATAGACTAAGAGTGTTGTTAAACTGTAATAATTCAGCAAAACAAAGGGGGAAACGGTTGTCAGATGCCAGAAACTAACAGCTGGTCAAAGTTATATCAAATATTAGAACAGGAACTATCCACCATCAGGTTATTTTTTTCTCCAAGCTCATCTTACTTTGAAATCAGACTCAGCAACTCTTTCTCTCAAGCTAATCCAAATCCACTTAATTGTATGAATAGTCTTACAGGAAAAAAAATCAATTTATTTTTGCCTTGCAAAAAAATAAAATAAAACTGTAATGTTAAACTACCTTTTGTTTAGGTCAGCTTTATTTATGTCTACCTCATCGAAAAAGCACAAATAATTGCAGGGGCAAGAGAGTTGACTAAACTCACAAAACACCTAGCAAGTTTTTAAAAGGGTAAACAAAATAACCAGGCATATTAAAATGTGAACTTGCTAAGAAGTATGGGAGGGGGGAGGGGTAAAACCCCACATGCTTAAATAATTAAGATATAAAAATGTTTTCATTTTTGCTGTATCTGTTAAGTTAGATAAAATTAGACCTGCCTATTTTTCAGAAGTTTTGCAGGTGTACATTCCATATGCTCCAGTTACCTTTGCTGTTTTTATCAACAAGAACACCCATCCTAAAGCATCATCTTCTACAAGCTGCTAAATTTAACAAAGAAAACAATGTGCACAATAGCTGAATTATCCACACATGAGTCCCAAACTTTGCCTTGTTTTAGAATAGGGCTAGAAGCACATTATGTGTTGTGGCTCTTAGGCTAACATCTTCAGAGAACCAAAAGTGAGCCAAGTCATGAGATGGACAACTCATTAAGTGTATTTTTTCCTTGAGAACGTAAGAGGAGCCCTGCTGGATGGGTCAGGCCACAGCCCATCTAGTCCAGCATCCTGTCTCAGACAGTGGCTCATGGGCATCTCAAGCAGAAGACAAAGGCAAAACCTTCACCTGTTTGTAAGTATTCTTACTTCGCAGTATTTCCCCCCACAACCGCCTAAAACCTTTACACAGTACTGTAACTCAGCATTGGGGGTGCCTATTTTCATTTTGGTTTGGCTCTAAGCCTTACAACACCAATCCACCATTTTACAGCATCAACAGTCTTAAGGCTGACTTTTACAGCCTCCTCAGCCTGACTGTACAACATGTGAACATATAGAACCGCTGAGGCAATGTCTGAAAACTTTTAGAAAGTGAAGATATTGCTTCATTTTTCCCAGCTCTGCGGCCAACTCAGGGCAGCCTTTACAAATTTAGTTTCCTTTAGAGGAAGGAATGCCCCAAAGACATGGGGACTTTCTGCCGTCATTTATTCTTTTGCAAATGTAGAGGTCGATCAAATACAGCTATGGAGCTACAAAGTATACACACAGCCAGCATACTTCTGTTTGTATTTCTGCCATTTCTAAAGCCAAGTTAGTCTCAGCCAAAAGCAAATCTGAGCTACTCCACAACCAGACTGCAGGCTCTCTATGAACTCTGAGATTGGAGAACATGACTTCAGGCATTGGAAATGTGCACTCTGTCCTTTTCATATATGATTAACTATTGTCTAAAGCAGCTGTTTTTAACCTTTTGTTCACTGCGGACCCTCTTCATATACCTTTTGTTGCCGCAGACCACCAGTATCTTCAAAAAATGCCACTCCAGAACTACTTTTGTTTTTTATTTCCCTAAGATCCGCCCCTGGACAGCCCCACCCTCCCCCTAGGCTACCCCTAGATGGCCCCTGCCCCATCTTAACACTTCGTCAAGCCCTCATAGACCCCCTATGAGGCCTTTGTGGACCCAGGGTCCAAATTATTGTTATCTCATTAAAAAAACTAAGAAGAACAAGCCTGTATTTTGAAACAGACTTTACTTCTCATATTTGCTTAAAGAAATCTTAACCGCTTCACCTAAAGTTCTGGTTCGCTTTTATCGAAAGCAGGCTAGAGCACCTATAAGAGAAGCCCTGCAGGATCAGGACACAACCCATCTAGTCCAGCACTTGTCTTACACAGTGGTCCACCAATCACTTCTGCATATTCTCAAGCAGGTCGTTCACCTGCTCTCATACCCTTATTCAACCTGGAGGTGTCATCTAGGCATCAGCTCCTGTATCCGTTGATACACTTGCCCCCTATGAATTTGTCATGGGTGTAATAAAAGTCTAGGGTTTTTTTTCCACTGACCTCCCTTAATCCGGATCTAAGATGATCCGGATCTAAGGAATGGGTACTTCCCTTAATAGATCTGGATTAAAGGAAGTACCCAATGCATTTAAACGGGTGATCTAGCTTGTTCGCAGTGGAAACGTCGGAGCACCCATGTGGCAAACCCAGATCTACCCACATGGGGCAAGCCTGTCACCCCAGGTGTTTTGGGGGACAGGGGGTGCAATCTCTGTAGACGCTCTGTAGATTCTTCGACGATCCTCCGGAGCAGCTCTGGAGAATATCCGGAGTGATCTGCCGCAAACTTGAAAGATTATTCAGAGCCTTTGACAAAGGCATTGCTCTTGCACGGGGTCCTCTTCGGAGCCTGTGCTATTCTTTGAAGGTAACTTCAGAGGAACTTCGGAGCTGGCTTCTGAGAATGTGCACAGGCTTCGAAGCTTTGAGTTCTGGGACACCCCCCCCATGGGTGCCCCCCCCCGAGCCACCCACAGACCCCATTGCCCGACTGTGGTGGAAACAGGCTCTGTATAATCCAGATTTGATGCCTGAAGGCCCCATTATAAATCCCTTTAATGGGGTCTACAGGGAATCTGGATTATAGGTCCTGAAGAACCCATATAATCTGGATTTCCCTAGAACACGTGGAAACAAATGTGGCTCTAATGGGGTCTGCTCTGAGCCAAATGGGTCCTTAATGGTAGTGGAAAAACACCCTAAGATTCATGCCTGAAAGGGCCCCACTTATTAGAATAGCACAGGCTATGCATTTCAAGGTTCAGACCTCAGAGAAACAATTGAATACCAAAAAAAGATTCATGATTTAGACTTTAAAGATTTCCATGTTGGACACTATTTTTAGGATTTTACAGAACTCATTCTGTCTGATTTAACCTCTGATTAAGATAAATAGCAAAACACATTTGGCTTGCTTAAGAATCCAGCATAATTTGAGATTGGTGGGTATCTCACATTGATTTATAATGCTGGCTACAGTAATGACACTGGAATCTGTTTGCTTGAGGAATCCATATTTCAACACAAAATACAATAATTATGCCTAAGTACATTTTTCAGGCTGGGGGAGGGGGCAAGCAGGATGTTTAAAAGGCCATTTGCTGGGATTTGAGAGCAGGAGGAGGTTTGCCCTTGTCTCTGATTGAGATGCCCATGGACAATTGGTGGGCCAGTGTGTGCAACAGGATGCTGGACTGGATGGGCTGTGGCGTGATCCAGCAGGGTTCGTCTTATGTTCTTATGTTCTCAAAGTGGCATTCAAAATTCATTCTTAGTACTGTTGAGGAACAGTTCTTGTCATCTTTCATGGGAGGGGATATAGGTCACTGGTAATGAAAGCAGCCTGAAAAGTTTGTAGGCCACAGCAAACCACTCTATGCCAAGAAACTACCCAGCAGTGGCCATGGTGGCATCCATGGAGTCAAACAGGAGTTGGCCACAACCCAATGGTATACAACAACAAATAGATATTTGATGGCAACAGCAACTATGTTACCAGATTCCACTTTGAGCCAGTTTTTTAAAGACATGAATTAGGACCTGGAAGGTACTGAAAGAGGGGCTAATTATCAGTTCTTTTTTGGGGCTAACATCAAAGCTGCAGGCTAATATGGGCTTTGCTGCTCTTTCAGTTTATTGTTACCTTTGACATGCAAGAACATCTGTGTATCCAGGTAGGTATGAATGTTCCCAGCCATGCATCTATTCCTCAACACTCTTTTAGCTAGGCCAGGGATACAACGGGCCTCCCTTACACCACACCAACACGTGGAAGGGAAGTTCCTAGTATGCTTGCTGGTTTGGTATGCCACCCAATGCGGAATCGCCCTCAGGTTCTTTGACCAAGAGGGGCTTCTTTGTTCAAGTGGAAATTGGGGGAGTTTCACATAAATAAATGACTCATTGTTAACTATTCATTTGCTGCTATGGAACTTCTAGTAGTATATTCACCTTTAAAGGAGGAAAAGCTTTCTCAAGATATAGAAGGCAGCATATGATATGCAGAATGACAGCATCATCATGTTTTAAAACAAACACAGAGAGGGAAACAAAGCTCAACTCATCATGAGAACAAGAACTAATCATTTCCTGACTTGGTTACCAAGGCCTCATCTTTTCAGTTCTTTGGGCACTAGACTTCATCTTCTTCAGTCCACTGGAATTGCAGCTGCTAAACCTGTCTTCATCATCCATCATTCATCGCCACACTGTTTGTGCCCTCTCCACCACACTGCACACAAGATTAAAATGTCCTTCAGCAGTCTATGCTTCTCAGCAATAAGCCATCTCTTAGATCTTTCTTTTTTCCTGGTCCTCCTTTCCCCCCTATGCTCTTATTTCTTTCACATCCTTTTCTCAAAGTTTTCACATATTCATTTCAAACTATATTATTGTTAATCACCATCATCTTCTGAAGCTCAAGGTGACCTGTGCTATAAATTAGACTTATAAAAATAAAATTAAAAAATACTGTATTTTCTGGCGTATAAGACTACTTTTTAACCCAGGAAAATCTTCTCAAAAGTCAGGGGTCGTCTTATATGCCGGGTGTCGTCTTCTTATATGGTGAGTATATCCCAAACTCTATATTTTAACTGGAAAGTTGGGGGTCGTCTTATACGCCCAGTCGTCTTATACACTGGAAAATACGGTACATGGGACTTCATAGAAAATTTTGTATAAAGCCCACCAAATGCCTTGGGGGAGGGGTCATTTTCCTGACCTTCTCTTGCTCTTCAGAATGCCTGAAGGCAGATCTATCATCTTACCCATCCTACAGCTTAAGAACAAAATCACCAATAAGATGCCTGGCACATCTAAAAAGCTCTGAACTCGCATCTTCACTCACTACCAGAGAAAGGCCAATCACACAAGAAGGCAGAAATGGCATGCCTCTCAACATTCCAAATGGACCGGCTGTCTAACAAGAGCAATACCATTAGTTTAAGTAGTACATCTTATTTTCTTATATCTTTGGCCCTTTCTACGCTTACCTGAATTAAATTTGAATCACTTGGTCTGGAATGACCAGGCCCACTGGTCCAGATCATGTGGGGAGTTTTTCCACTGTCACTATAAGTACCCATTAATGGGTACAAAAATGCCATTACGTACCCATTTATCTATTTGATTTACCCATCAAATATCTATTTGTTGTTGTATACCATTGGGTACCTTTAGTGACAGTGGAAAAATACCCGTGGAGGCATGGGACAAAAGTTCCTAGCGTTGGGATCTGAACAGTGGTGGCTTTGGGTGGTGTGCTGAGAAGCACACGCCAATAGTCCCAGAACACAGAAGCATGCTATCTGCACATTTCCCATGTTCTGACACAAGGTCTTTAGTCCCTCTGGTAGTAACAATTAAATGGTACTACCAGAAATTCAGATTAAGGTCCTCTTAGTCTCGATTGTGCTCTAGATGGAGTTGGACCAACAGAGGCACGGCCTTCTTGATCTGCATGAAAGGGTGAATGATGAGTTCCAGAATTCGTACAAAGAAAGTATCAAAGGTAAGCATAGAAAGGTCCCTAGACTAGTTATACTATTATTTATCACAAACGATTAGGCTGAGATGTCAGGTGATTCACCTGACAAATCCAGGCTCTCGATAGCACTTGCAACCAACTTTGGAGCAGGTGAGGCCCATGTTAAAGGTGAGAGGAACTCATCTCTCCACAAAATGTGACCTCTGCTATTTTGTGGGGCCACATCACATTTGTGCATTATGTTACTGCAAAGGCACAGATGACATTGTGTCAGCATACTGAGGCTCCTTCCACAGTGGGCTGGACGTGACACAAGATGAAATGATGACTTGTAGACAGAAGAAATACTCAACTGAATATCACCACATTAATGCAGTAGTTATAGTATTCTGATTTTATTTTAATTGCATTTTCATTTTACTGTTATTTATTTTTGCTTTTATCTTTCTATTTTCTGTAACTGAACTGAGTGTGCACCACCCTAAGACTATGATAATACGGATGTATAGAAAATAAATTAATAAATACATTTGCCACAAAATTGCTCATTTACAAAAAAAAAAAAGAACAAAAACAACCTTCCAGTTCCCACATTAAGATTACACAGTTAGTAATATTAAAAGGCAGGAAACTGCTCTAAAACAAAAAAACAGATCTAAGACCTATCCTGTGTTTGACACATTTGGAAGTAAGAGCTATAAACAACAGTCCTATATATAAGAAATTAAGTGAAGGCAATTAAAAGTCTGGTCACAACACTGTTCTAATTCAAAATTTATTTTCAAAATAATTGAAACATCAGTTATATTAAGAAGGCAGTCTGGTTGCCTAATGAACATGTAGGCCATTCAGCCGTTGCTTCTTCGCCACCCAGCTTCCCACAATGCTTCATCTCATTAACTATTTAACATTAGGAAACCCTTAAAGAGAAATGTGATAAATGTTCCTGGATATACCAAAATTTCAACTTGCATCGTAGACTTGGATTTTTAATTGCTCTTTGGTTAGAGAAATAGCTTGAAGGCAGACTCATTCAAAAGCGAATTTAAAAGAGTAAGGAAGAAAAATGCCCAGTAGGGCTGAAAATATTAACTTGAAAGAAAGAAAGAAAGAAAGAAAGAAAGAAAGAAAGAAAGAAAGAAAGAAAGAAAGAAAGAAAGAAAGAAAGAAAGAAAGAAAGAAAGAAAGAAAGAAACTCCCTACATACAGAGACAGAGGATAACTCACAGCTGTACTGGACCCCAACTGGCAAGGAATTTAGCTTTAGTAAATGGAACGTAAGTACAAATTAAATTAATTATGATTAATGAAACTGATTAATAAAGGGACATTACAACATATGGTAGAAAGAAATAGGAAAAATAGGAACATGAAACACTGAGGCAAGTGAAAGTAGATTAAAATCTATCCACCTGCCTGTTTCGTTTGTATCCTGCCTTTCACCCAAAGGTCCCTGGGTGGGCCATAGGATACAATAAAAACATACAGCAGTAAAACGTATTTAAAACATAAATCAGGTAGTCTCTCTCCCTTCCATCTACCTGGCAGGATGACATTCAGAGGAAACTATTCACCAGTGACCTGGGTGAAGAGATACGTTCTAAGCAGGCGCCAAAAACCATATAAAGCTGGTGCCTGACATAACTTCAACAGAAGCCAGGAGGATACAGAAAAGGCCTTCTCACATTCCACAACCCCTTGCGTCTCCAAGGGTAGTGGAATACAAGAAGAACCCCACTTTAAGATTCCTTGAATATTCAGGGCCCAAGATGTTTAGGGCTTTATATATCAATATCAAATCCTTAAATTGAGTTTGATAATGAACTGGTAAACAGAGTAGATCCTTCAAGACTGGTGTGATCTGCATCTGGCCAGAAACTCCAATCAGCAGTTTTGCTGAGGTATCCTGCATTAGTTCCAGCTTCTGAACTGTCTTCAAGAATCTGCCCACATAAACAAGAGCATGAGCTCACTGAACATGTTCTTCTGAAATGCGCTTTCTATAATGAACAGTGAGAGAACTAATCTGGCCCTCATTATTCAACATCATTTGGGGAAACCCAGTGGTGATATGGTCAAGTTTCCATTGGAAGATGCAAACTACACAGTTACTTTAGCTGTGGCCAAATAGACAAAAAGACCAAAAGACAATTATTGAACTGTCACTTTTTCCCGTTTCTACTTTTTATAATGTTGTCTTCATTGTAAGATATTTTAAAACTGTATTTTGGGGACCCTGTTGACCACAAATAAACATCTCTCAGCTCATTACTATGTACAACTGCTTCCATGCAACTTTAGTCCTCTGGAGAACCATGAACTTTGGGGGTTCAAATGTTGTGGCATATACTTATATTACATGCCTTGGAGGTAAAATTTACAATAGTAGGATGATTAATAATTTCTAGAGCTCCTCCTGTGGTGCCCCTAGCTTTGGTAAGTTTTAGGAATGGACAGAATAGCACAGAAAGGATTAGGGAGAACAAAAACTTATCCCAGGCAGCAGTTACTTAATTCACATTATTTGGGTAATCCAGAATAAAGCATGGATAAAAGACTTGTCCACAAATTCTTTACGTTTTTTAAAGGCTTTACTTGTCACAAACACAAATAACGTGAAACTGATCTCTTATCTCTCAGTAGTCTTTCTTAAATGCCTTGCTCTCTCTTTTCTGTTGGTTAACCTTGTTATAGACTGCATTCCCATTACAAGCTTAATATGGTTTCCCTAAACTGAAATAATAGAACCGGATGCAAACGCGAATTTGCCTGATCCCATTACTTTCAACTTAATCGCGTTCGATCTGGATTCTGAGGATCGTACGTGGCATATGTGACTCAAGGGGGGACTCAAGTGGCTACTTTCTAAAAGCCACTTTTAGGGGCTTTCTTCCTCCTGGCGTGAACGCGCCACCCATAACGGACCCCTTCAGGGAGCCTAGCTGGGTGGCTGCCGCTTGCCTGGATGGAGGAAAAACGGCACTGGGCAGCCAGCGATTCTTTCCCCTCCTCTCCCCATTGCCCAGGGCACACAGCAGCTGCGGCAACTCAAGCCCCCTTTGCCCGCTCACCGCCACAGCCTTAAAAACATTCACACATCTCCCTGAACCTGCAACTGCTTTCCTTTCTTTTCTCTTTCTAAAGGTCAGAACTTTCAGAATTGAGCAAAATTACAACATTGTTATCAGGTGTAAAGTGGGTAGATTGCTACAGTGTAGGCTGCTGTAAGGGGTGGATTTTTACAGTAAAATCACTATCTTTGGAAGCAAGCTATTAAGGGAGGGAAACCCTAAACATGCATTCTCATCCCACTAAAATGGTACGGTTCTCACAGTAAGAAATGTAAAATGTTTCAAATGCACGAACCAAAGCAAGACTTGTTGAAATGAGCGTTAACATTTACAACGCTTTGGGGTGATTTAACACGCGGAAAGCGTGTTAAGCCAACCTGACGTGGGGACTGCGAGGATCGAAACCGTTTCAAAACTGTTTTAAGCTTGTAATGGGAATTCACCGAAAGTTTTCTCAGTTTTCTGTTTCTTCTTAGGACTTTATCTTTGTCAAAGGAAAATACTCTCTTCAGGTCTGACTTGACTGAAATCTTACTACACACAAAACTGAAACTAGCTGGAGAGGCAGTATAGGACCCTGGAATTTCCCCACAATCCTTTTCTCTCTTAAAGCTATAGATCTCTATTTCCCCTCCTAAACTAATACATAGAAAAGCCTATTATAATCTCAACTAAATATATGTCTCAAGAGCATCAACGATGCTCTGGAGGCATGACAACTCCAGACATGGCAAGCAGTAACTAGAACTTCTCTACCCATTCCTCTATTGATTGGGCAGATAGCTGTAACTTTTAATATCTTTTTTCATTACTATAGTTGTGTGGCAACTAGATTTTTTAAAAAATGTTTCCAGCCCTGGCTGAGATAACAGAGATATTCTGTTCTTATTTATAAGAAACTACCCTATCCTGTTAAGAAGATTCACATAATCAAGTTACCTCACCTACCAGACTAGCAAAACTTATTTTCTGGCTTTGAACTTTAGGGAGCTGTTGATTAAGCATCAAGGCCTGTGGCTATTTTTAATGCTTCAAATCAGATTTTGTACTTAGTATATAATTGCATCTATTACTACATCCAAGTAATGTGATCCCTATCACACTAGTGCTTACCTTTTGTTAATGTGTGCTGATCATGCACTGAAATAAAGGAATTTGGTTTCATTTGCCTTGACTACAGAAAAGCTACATTACACTTTCTTGGGCACAGCAGTGAAAAGGAAAAAAAAAACACAACACCAAACAAGGAGGAGAGTAAAAACTACCAGCATGTTTATCTGTCACTTTTGCCATGAAGAGAGACTAGGCCACAAATATATAACTGCAGCTAATTATGTGACAGAGAAATCACATAATGATATTTCTATATACTATTTTTATTAAATTTTATGGATATTACATGCAATAGCATAAACAAAAGAAAATAAGAAAACAATAGAAAAATTGGCTTTAGTGAAGACCAAAGATACAACCCCCCCCAAAAAAATCCCATAAACAATACTCCTACTCCCCCTCCCTCCCAGAATGGACTTTTTAAAATCCATTATTTCTCATAAGGAAGGTAGCCTAAATCAGTTCTCTCATCGACCGATTCCCCTCTGTTTGCAAATTAAACCTGTGATTTTCTCCTATCTGTTCTCTCAATTGACTTTAATTGGGTACCCAAGATATATCAATCTTCTTTCTTTCTTTCTTTCATAAAATCAAAAAATCCTTTAAATAGTGATACCAGTTATCAATCATCCATATTGTTTTGATCTTTCCATTCTTTAGCTATAGCCATCTACACCGCCCTTATTGATGATATTTCTAAATGAATCTTAAGTTATCAAAGTATTTCATTTCTCAAAACGGGAGTAGGCATGTGCACAAATATCTGTAACATTCAAAATTCGGCCAAATTTGGACATTCGAACTCGAATTGAATGTTACAATATTTGTATGCTGCCATTTGAATGAATGTTTTTGACATTTCTACAAATCGTTCAGACATTAGTTAATCTGGGGAAGCATATCAGATATGTATCTATTTGTATCAGATACGTATCTATTCACAAAGACGTTTGTGTCCTCTTCATCTGACTTCTCCAATTAACTAGGAATAATATTCTGATCACCTGGTACCTTGTATTACCTTTTGTTAATGTGTGCTGATCATGTTCCTTGACTCTTTATGTAAGATAGATATTCAGCACACCATGTACAACAGAAGGCTCTCCAGATGCTATTAGACCAGTGGTTCTCAACCTGGGGGTCGGGACCCCTTTGGGGGTCGAACTACCCTTTCAGAGGAATCACAACGAGTCTCCCACCGCCCTTCTCTCCCACCTCCTAGCTGCTCTGCCCCCATGGTTGGGGGTCCCCACAACATGAGGGAATCCATTAAGGGGTCGCGGCATTATGAAGGTTGAGAACTGCTGTATTAAACCACAAGTCACATCATTTCTGGGCCGATTGGAGTTGGAGTACTGCATCTGTAAGTCCCTGCTCAGCAGTTTTTATACACCACTTTGGTTGCTTTAACAGAAACGTACGGTATGAACTAATGGATATCTGCATAATAATTCTTCAAACGTTTTCCCTCTCCCTCCCAAAAAAAGAAAATATCCATAAGCCTACCCCCAGCTGCTACAACTAGACAGGCAACAAGTTGGCAAAAGACACTGTTGTTATTAGCAAGCAGTTGAGGATGCGTCGTTTTATCAGGGACCAAACTGATCTTTGCCATCTTCAGGTTCTCACAGAGATGTATGTGGCAATAAAAGTAAGCTGATGTTAAAATATTAGCAAATTTGAAAAGCTACAAATCACAGGCCCTTGGTCTAGTGGTTAGGGAGCTGAACTCTTATCTGGGAATACCAGGTTTAATTCTGCACTCCACCACAAAGCCAGCTGGGTAACCTTGGGCTAGTCACAGCTCTCTTTCTGAGCTCTCACAGCCCCACGTACCTCACAGGGTGTTCTGTTGTGGGGAGAAGAATAGAAAAGCTTTGTCAGCCGCTTAGAGTCCCCATAAATGGGTGAGAAAAGCGGGGCAGAAAAGCCAAGTCTTCTTCTTTCCACATTTGGCCTTATCCTGAAATATACCTTAGGATTGGGGTCAGTTGCCTGTATGCTAACACGACTATGGAAGGCCTTGCCTTGGGCCTGTCATACTTTGCACTAGTATGCGGACATCAGCCCATTCTTCCAGGATATATTTCAGAATAAGGCCAAGTTAGAAAGGCCCACAGTTGCTCTGACTGTGGCAGAAAAGGAAGCACATTTTCACAGATTCAGTTTATTTTAAAACCAAAACAAAGGAAGGAAGAAACTACATACCCATGACTTTCTGCCTCGGCCTCCTGATCAGAATCTCTGCATTTATCAGGATCTGGAAGGCTGCTCGGATCAAACTCATCGTCGCTTTCATTGTGGTCCAGAAAGGCAATATTTTCCTCTTCCACCTGAGCAAAAGAAAAACATGTCCACGTTAGAGGACTCCTTCAAGCTGTCTATGTAACCTACTGTGTGCGTGTGCGTTGCACATTTGCCAGTATCTTCATGCACATATATTTAAAACTGGCGAGTGTACAAGGTTTTTTGACCAAAGTCAAAGGAAAAAAAAATTTGTTCCCTGCCAGTTAAGCGTGATGTGATATCGAGCATACCTTTTTCTTGAATATCCATGTTTAAAAGCTGCAAACGGGAGCGATTCAGGTGTGGATGAGTGTAGTTATCAGAATTAGAGATGACAGGAAGGGGCAATTAACCCTCTTGTCCTCTGCTGTGGGTCACATGAGAAATCCTTCTTTTGAAGAGTCTATCTGCACTGAGTTGACGGTTATTAACACTAGAGAAGGCAGGCAGGATCTTTGCATTTTAATCTCCAACTGTTGTTGTAAAGAAAATCTTCCTCTTTAAGCTGCTGAATCCCTTTGCAACTTTCTTCTAATGTCCTTCTTAGACTTCTTGATATATTGATCCTCCTGACTCCTAACCTACCTTCACAGTAGGGATGTCACACCTGTGAACACATTTCAGAGACCCAGGACTCTTAGGTCCATTCACTACGTGAAGTTAGAACTGCAAAGTGGGGAACTTACTAACTTTCTGCTCTGGGTGTTACTCACTGGGTGGGTGAGTCTATGAAGCATGCAACATCCTCATCCATGTGCATATGTATAATGCCATATGCCTGTGTGCTACTGCACTCTGCAGGTCCACCCACAAACAGTCCTGTAACGGCAAAAGCAGAAAGTGGGGAAATTCCCCACTTTGCAGTTGTATTTGTGAGCAACTGATGCAACCAACTGAAGCCAGAAGAGCTAGTGAATGAACCTAGCAATCATCAGGCAATAAACTCTGTTTATATTTGTTAGACATGCATTTGGTGCATCCATACTTGGCCATGATTGCCATGTGTCCTATCTAAAAGAATTCAAGCCTGATGATCAGGTAGTGGCATTCTGGGAGAGATGCCATCGTCCAACCCTGAACAGAGTGTCCTGAGTTATCTTGCTGCTGTTAGCATTCATACCTGGTCCCTTTCCTCAGGATGCCCCAGAATTTGAGGAAGCTCTACTGACAAGATGCCCCATATGTTTGAGTGTCACAGTCTGGGATTTTTCTAACATGTACCAAAGTTTGGCTTTTAAAAGGCCTACCTGTACTTGCAAAATCTAACTTACCATTTTTCATAGCTTTAGAAAACATAACTGAAAACAGATAGCCAAAGCAAAGAAGGGAAGCAATTAGTGGGCCACGGTGTGACACACACGATGCTGGTCTAGATGGGCTGTAGCCTGATCCAGCAGGGCTCCTCTTATGTTCAGAAGCAGAAGAGATAAAGAAGTGGAAAGAATACACAGAATACCCATACATGAAACGTCTTAAAATCACTGATGATCATGAAGATGTTTTCACTGACTTAGAGCCAAACATTCTGGAGAGTGAAGTCAAGAGAGCCTTAAGATGCATTGCCAATTATAAGGCTGATGGGAGTGATGGAATTCCAGCTGAACTGTTTAAAAATTCTGAAAGGTACAACTGTTAAAGTGCTGCTCCCAATATACCAGCAAATTTGAAAACCAGTGGCCACTGAGTTGGAAAAAGTCAGTTTATATTCCAGTGCCAAAAACGTTTCAAACTACTGATCAACTGAACTCATTTCACACACCAGCAAAGTTATGCTCAAGATTCTACAAAACAGGCTTCAGCAATACGTGAACCAAGAACTACCAGAAATGGTAGCTGGTTTTTGGACAGGCAGAGGAACCAGAGATCAAATTGCTAGTATTTGTTGGATTATGGAAAACAGAATTCCAGAAAAAATCCACTTCAGCTTCATTGACTACACTAAAGCCTCTGAGAGTGTGTGACAAATTATGGCAAATTCTTAATTATCCAGAGCAAATGTTGTTTCACAATTATTATCTTTTTCTAATGGTCTTTCCTCACGGCTTACAAATCTAAATTTTAAACTAAATTTGTATTAACAGTTTGATTTTATTTTCCGTTTTTCCTCTTTCCCATTTTCTAAGAATTCCATTACATGTAAAGAACATTGCTCTGACAATACAGCTACCTTGTCCTTTTGTTTTTTGACAAAATCAAGCAGTACTCAATGATTTCCAAAACTGGAATTGAATTTATCCTCACTGTAAACAACCTTATAAACTGCATTGTGCAATACTCCATTTAGCAACTAAAGTTAAAACAAGGTAGTATAGCTAAAACATTACACTGAAAACAAACTTAATACACACAAATATGCACACACAAAATGATATTAATTCTCTCATTAATCCACTTCTGCTGAGTTAAGGTTTGGACAAAGATAACCAGAAAATGGCAAAATAACCAGAAAATGGCAAAATATTCTTCCAGCATATCTAACTTTCATACGAAATGTATGTGAAAACCAGAATTTCATACCTATTTTAGGGTGTTTTTTCACTGTCACTAAAAGTACCCATTAAGTACCCATTAATGGGTACGTAATGACATTTTTGTACCCATTAATGGGTACTTAATGGGTACTTCTAGTGACAGTGGAAAAACACCCTTACTTTCCTTTATATTAGCACCACAGTCTCTTTGTTGGTACTTTGGAACCATATGGGTTTTTCTCTCTACTAATTCTAATCAACACTGTTTGGTCAACAGCTGCTCTCAAGAGTGTTTAAAACTGGAGCACTCTTGTCTGGGTTTCCTTTATCAAAACACAGAAAAATGTGTAAATTGCTACATTTTTATCCCTTTCTATCTTGCAGAAAATCCAGGTGTTTACCAGGTAGCACCCATGTCCCCTCAATTCTGCCCTTGAAGACAAGTTAGGGCAAGAGATAAGTGATTTAGCAAAGCAAGCTATGTTAATGTTGGATGTTTTTAGTGATGCTTAATATCACAACTGCCAACTCATTTACAAATCAAAAGAGAGAGAAAATAAAGGAATCATTTGGGGTTTGCAAACTTCTTTTCTCCCCCGATATGCAAAAGGTCCTTCAGGCTGTCTGTGTTCTCTGATCTCATACCCCCTCACATCAATACTGATGGCAGTCTCTGGGAAGGAAAGCAGTCTCTTGTGTTCTAAACACAACAGCACAGCCTTCTCCAGGGAGCTCAGACTGTGCCCAACTGCGGAAATGTGAACACAATGGAAACTGGAAAGCTTTTAATTTTGTTTATGTTGAAACAGAGAAAAGAAGAAGGCATAAGGCGCCGAGTTTTCACCCTTTCCTCACAGCCTGAATCCAAAGGCCATAAAAGCCTCAAATCAAAGCCCATAAAACCCCTAAGCAACTTATTTGCCTCTCTATTGTCTCTCTATTCCAACAGACTTTAAAAGTGCCGTTCAATTCCGGAATAAGTGCCCCATGACGTTCGGTAAAATACGCATTTTAAAGGCACCTACAGTCCCCAAGGAAGCGTGTTTTGTTTGCCCGCATCTTTTTCTCCCAGCCCCCTCTCTGCTTGATAGGGTGCCGGCGGGAACTGGGAGGGACTGCGATCTGCGCGGCCACAACCAGGGAGACAACCCCCGACAAGTCCAAAAGAAAAATAGCCATATTTACAAGTTCTCTGTTCGTCTCCCCTGCCTGCAAAACCCACCAGAAACATTTATCACTTTGGGATCCAGAGCTTGCTTCCAAAGATAGTGATTTCACTGTAAAAATCCACCCCGTACAGCAGTGGTTACACTGTAGCAATCCGCCCACTTCACACCTGATAACAATGTTGCAATTCTGTGCAATTCTGGCTCTTTAAAAATTCTGACCTTTAGAAAGGGAAAAGGAAGGAAAGCTGCTGCAGTTCTGGGAGATATGTGAATGTTTAAGGCTGTGTGTGCAGGCGGCAGAGGTAGCGGAGGCAGCAGAGCCAGGGTGCTTTTTCGGAGATCTTGGCCGCCAATCCCCACCCCTTTTGCCACGGAGCGTCTCCATGCACAATGTTGTAGGAATACCCGCGGCTTCCAAAAAGTGTGCTGGTAGTCTTGTTTAAAGGGCACATTTTCCCCATGCATTTTCCTCCTTTTGTGCCGCTGGAAGCTCGGAGAAAAGCTGTGCATGGAGACGCTCTGTGGCAAAAGAAGCTTTTTAACAGGCTTTTTATTGCTTGGGGACACTGCCTTTCTATAGTAACGTTATAAAGAAAAGTCAACTAGCAAAACCTTTTGGGAGTAGAGATGTGCCAAACTAATTTGGAAGGCTGGTAGTTTGCAGCTAACCAGCTAATTCATGAATGTTCACAATGAATCAAACAATCAGTTCTTTGAATAAAATCCAGTTAAACTGAACCAGCCCCCCATTATTCAATCAAACAATATGTTTTTGCTGTGTTTTTGCCCTTATAAGAGGTTTTCTTCAATAGAAAAAAATGGTATTTCTTGTTTTTCAGATTACTTCAAATCAAAATCATTTGTCTGACTAACCGGTTCACTGTCAAACCAAACAAACAGGTGTTTGGTTCTATGGCAAAGTGAATACATTATTTTAGTTCATGCACATCCCTAACTAGGAACTGTCCCTGGTCTTTACACCTTTGGTCTTTGCTTAAAGGTAAGTCGTCCCTTCTACAAAATATGTACAGCAAACCCATTTATAACAAGCAATTAATGCTAATTAATTTGAGATGGTGGGAAACCACCTCTAAAAACTCCATAAACTTATACTGCTTAGTGCAGATTGATGGAGGACAGCCACTTCATACCTACTCTAGCCAACACATCCCACAGAATGAAAAGTCACATCTGTGGTCTGGTATGGCTCTGACCTGCAAATAGTCAGAAGCATACCAGCAAGGTCTTCCATGTAAGGCATCAGAACCTGCATGAATCTGGCCTATGATGAAGAAGGAGGAGGAGGAGTTGGATTTTATCCCCCACTTTTCTCACCTATTTAAGGGGACTCAAAGCAGCTGACAAAGCTTTCTATTCATTTCCCCACAACAGAACATCCTGTGACCCAGGTGGGTGGGGCTGTGAGAGCTCAGAAGAGAGCTGTGACTAGCCCAAGGCCATCCAGCTGGCTTTGTGGGGGAGGGTGGAATCGAACCCAGTATTCCCAGATAAGAATCTGGCTCCCTAACCACTAGACCAAACTGGCTATCATGAAGTGCAATGCCAAGAGAGAAAAAAAGCCTCCTACTCTTGGCATGCAACTTAATCAAATCTCACAAAACCATATGAAGAACACTCTTTTCACTCAAAAGAAAAGACTTTCTCACTGTACATGGCACATGGGGAAATTATTCCTTTACTGCTGAACTGCAAATAAGAGAACTTCTACACACACATTTAAGAGAGATGCTGCAATCTCCCAACAGTGTATATCCAAACTGTGTACCAAGAAATGATGGAGGGTTGTATTGTCAACCTGCTTTGATTATTATATTTCCACTGCCTTGGGAATTTAAAGCCCCAATGGAACAGGATACTTACAGAACCTCTGAATGATTAGCAGTTCGCAAATCAGACTTACATAAAAGACCCACAAAACGTCCCCTGAGGCAAAAAGATCCAAAAATGTTGACTAATTCTTGCACTGCTCTATGTGAAAATTCTTTACCTTAGTATATGATGTAGGAGGTGATGAGAGACTTCTCCCACCTTTAGAGAATCTCATTTTCCATTTTGTTTAGCCTGTATGTGAGCTGCTATCAGGACACCATTTTTAACATGGCACATTACGTTGCTCCAAGCAAGTATATCTCCAGGGAGAATAAGGTCTCTTGTAATGTTCAAACTGTCTTCAGATTTAAAGAAAGTTCTCCTCTGTTTCTCTTTGCAGTGTGTGGTATGGTCTATGAAATTATAATTTTTCATCTGCAAGCCTATTATGTTTCTAAGCTGCTCATTTGTCTCTTTATTATAGGAATAGTTGACAAATCCCTATACTGTGTAAAGAGTGCAACTTATCTACAGAAAGCAAGATGAAATGCATTCTGTGATGGATGACTTGCGCCTACATCTCATAAAAGCAGGAAACAAGGTTTCTCAGCTCCTAGATGATTACATTTGGGGACAATGTGGGTATAAGTGATCAAACCAAAGGGCTGTTGAAGCTGTAGATATTAATGCTATATATTATATTTCAAGCATGACACAATTGAAACATCTTGAATTAATTTAGTGAAAAGTAAAGATAACAGAAACGACCTTGTGTTTTTTCATTGTTTATATTCCTTTTCTTAAGTGATTTGTCAAACGTTTCACAGAAAACCTTTTCTAGCCTCCACAAAACCTCTCACAGAAAGAATACCAATAAACATTCACTTCAATTCATGAGCAAAAAATTCTAATCTTTCCTTCCTTCCTTCTCAGTCTATCCATTTTTTTTAGACAGGCAGGATTTCTCTAAAGGCCATTGCAGGGAGTCAAGAGAAGGTGCCTTCGTCTTCCTCTTGAGAATGCCCAGGGGCAGGTAGCGGGCTACTGCGTGAGCCAGGATGAAGGAGGAAATAGAGGGTCAGTAACCCCTTCACAAGAATATCATTAAGACAGAGAAGAAAGACCACACAGTGGCAGCACATTCTGTTTATGCAAAAGGGCTGAAAAAAGCACAGGGACACGTAATATGGAGCTGCAAGAACAGAAGATTATTAAGAAGAAAAAATTGGTGGAAATCCAAAACCCAAAGAGTAATTGGAAAAAAAAAACAGGCCAAAGTATTGCGGGATTTCTGACTACAAGCTGATAAGCACCTTGCACACAATACTCTTGAGATAACTGAAGTTGAGAAAAGCCACATGTGGATTAACAATGTGGCAGTGCCTATTGCAAGCAGAATTGAGGGAGAACAGCTGGAAAAGTCACCAGCTACAAAAAAACTTCAATGGAATTGGTACAGTCGACAGGACCAAAAGCCACTGAGAGGTCCAGGAGCACCAACATGGTTGCACTCCCCTTGTCTCTCTCCCACCAGAGATCATCGATCAAGGCAACCAGGGCAGTCTCAGTACCATGACTCAGCTTGAAGTCAACCTGAGATATGTCTAGCAATTTTACATCCCCCAAGCGTGACTGCAGTTCAGCGCCATCATCTTTCACTGGATGGTAATTTCATTACTGAATGGTAATTAAGTCAAAACCTCAGAGTCCAACGTACGATGAATAGCACAGACAAGTTAGGTCAGATTGCCATTTTTCACTACTAATGTCAACAGTAAATCAACGGCAAACACCACAAGTGTATACAAAATGAACCACCTAAGCCAACAATGGAGTAACTGTATTCTCCAGTGAAAAGCAGTTTCCAAACACACAATGATCAGGACTCTGATCACACTGGCTATTTATACCTAAGAAAGGTTGCAGTTAAGGCACCCGATTACCAGGATTATGGTAATTATATTTGGTAATTACCAGTGATGTTAATTATGATAACCACCATTCAGTTTGGATTCTGGTAACATAAACATCACTGTGCATTGCACTCAACTTAAGGGAGAGATTTTCAGCCTAACCAAGTTTGTTTGTTTGTTTACATTTTTACCCCGTCCTGTACCCAGAGGTCTCCGGGCGGCTAACAAAATTTAAAATCAAACATAAAACAATAGCATCTGCAAGTAGGAAGGAAAAAGTATATGCCCATTCACAGGGCTTCCGAAATGTTCACAATGAAGGTGACTGATGCACGTCAAGGGGAAAACTATTCCATAGCCTAGGGGCCATCACTGACAAGGCCCTCTCCTGGGTGCCCACCCTTTTGCTGCTGAGGGTGGTGGAACAACCAGGAGGACCTCCCCTCCAGATCTTAAGTTGTTTTTACATATATCAAAAAATAAAAATAATTTAATGATTAGTCCAAGGACCATATCATTATACATATGATTAAGAAGAGTTAAAATAAATTGGAGAAGCCATGTCATAAAAAGCTGGTTGTAGTCCCCTAGGATTCCATCCCCATTTGTGTGTGGTGTAGATTTCTGATATGGATGGACTTCAGTATGAAGGGTGCCACCCACTTGGTTGTGAATGGGTTGGAACTCTGGAGAAGGATGACAACTTTGGCATTAGTGGATCAGTTCTTGTTTCCCAGAAATGGGATTAGATATTTTTCTTTTATGAGGATGTATGCCTTGCAAGTTCCTGATGCAGGTTCTCTCACCGTATGGAAGATGTTGAAACCTTCCAGTTTTAGCCTTTCAGTCCAGTTACTTGAAGTGAGAATGGGTGAAAAGTCCTCTCAGGCAAGGGGCCAAACTGCAGTCAAGATATTTTTGTTGCTGGAATGTTGACTTGTTTTGTACAAGTCATTTAAGTGATTTGACTTTGGCCAGCCTAGCTACCGTATTTTCCGGCATATAAGACGACTGGGCGTATAAGACGACCCCCAACTTTCCAGTTAAATATAGAGTTTGGGATATACTCACTGTATAAGATGACACCCGGCGTATAAGTCGACCCCTGACTTTTGAGAAGATTTTCCTGCGTTAAAAAGTAGTCTTATATGCCAGAAAATACAGTAAATCGTTCTGTGAGCTGATGCCATGGATCCTTTGCTGGCTCTCTTAGGGTACCTAAGGTTTTTACATATAATTTATCAATAATCCCAAGTGTCTTCAGGGTAAAGCCAAAAACTACATGTTATTAATCAATATGTTTTATTTTGAAATAATAAAGATAAATTTTCTCTCTCCCGCCAACCCAACTCAAATATCAAGTCCACGTCTACCTGTTACCTATGAAAGAGAGATGACCATCTATTATTCAGGGCAAATCCCCTGCCATCTCTAGTTTATAAAAAAGAGTCTACTGAAATGTTCAGAAGGTGATGGAATATGACATATTTCAGAATTTAAGCATATCCATCTCCAGCACATTCTTATGGTGCCTCCAGACAGCAAATTAAAAATGCCAAGCTTATATTTATTTCGCAGTAAAGGGCCTCTGTGGTGAGAACAGACCATCTTCACATTCTGCAATACTTTGCAGATCAGGGAGGATTATTTCATACACATGGGGTGTTTTTCCACCGTCAAAAAGTACCCATTTTTGCACCCATTAAGGTCCCATTTGGGTGTGAGCCGGATGACCCCATTTCCACGACGGCACCCATTTGGGACCTGATTGTTTCCACTGCCGTGGGGGAAATCCAGATCAAATGGGTACTTTCTACCCTTTAATCCGGATTTTCTGTAGACCTCATCAATGGGGTCTACAATGGCGTCTTCTGCCAGAAAATCTGGATTAAAGGGAGCCTGTTTCCACAGGAAACAGGCAACGGGGTCTAGAGGAGGCTAGCGGGAGGGGATGCACCCATATGGGGGGGAGCCCCGAAGTCCCAGCTTCGGAGTCATTTCAGAGTGATTTCGAAATCATTCCGAAGTGACTCTGAAGTCCCTCTGAAGAGATCAGCAGAGACTTCAAAGCTGCTCCGGAGTCCCTTCAGAGCACCTCCGAAGTCTGCGCTGATCTTTTTGAAGAGACCGGCAGCGAGACTCCGATGTCCCTCCGAAGGGATCGGCAGAGCCTTCGGAGTCTCACTGCCGGTCTCTCCAAAGAGATCAGCACAGACTTCGGAGGCGCTCCAAAGGGACTCCGGAGCAGCTTCGAAGTCTCTGCCGATCTCTTCGGATGGACTTAAGAGGGGAGTCCGCACAGTCTGCGCTAATAGCGCACAGACTGCGCTGACAGCTCCGGAGCCCCTCCGAAGTCCTTGGCGATCTCTTGGGAGGGACTTCGGAGATCGCACCCTCCTGTCTCCAGAGACACCTAGGGTGACGGACCGAACCCTTGGTGGTCAATCCGGATTCCCCACATGGGTGCAAAGGTGTTTCCACAGCAGGGAAATGGGTGCTAATGGGTGCTACACCTTCTGTGGAAACACATTGGATGCTTCCCTTAATCCAGATCTACTAGATCCGGATCTAAGGGCTGCGGTGGAAAAACACCCATGCTCAGCCCCCCTCCCCCTGGTACACCTGTACTGCTGCTTCTAGGTGAGAGTATTGGGCTATAATCCGCAGGGATTGCAGCATTGTAAAACTTGTTTAGATTGAAAGTTGTTCTGCAAAATTTTCATTCTGTCTGGACATAGCCTTAATATTAATCCAGATTTTACAATATACACTTATCTTATTACACAGTGAACCCTAAAGAATTATGAAAAATGGAAGCAATCAAAGGATTCATAATGGAATAGGAGAAAAGGGGTGCTTGTTTTCTTCTTGATGTTTAACCTAAATAAATGATGTGGAGATTCACTGACAGATGAAAATAAAGCCAACTTAAAATGTGTGTCTGGGAGGTTTAGATTTCCCAACAGAAAGGCACAAGGGAATTAAATCACACTTCAACTGTAACTTGTTCGTGTCATCTTGAGACTTGCTTGAGAAAGGTGTCTGTGGGTTGATGCGGGATTGTCATAGAAAAGAATGCCAAAAATGGAATTAAGTGACAGCTTGGTTTTCTTGAGTGGGATGCAGTGATAATGGAAAAAGACTAATAGACAAAACTAAGTTAAGGGGGAAGAATAATCTAGTCAAAAATGTCCCACCCACCCCCAATGGCAAGTACAAAAAGGATGGGAACCCTAAAAATCCAGGTTCCTTCTAAATATTCCCTGGTTTCCAGAAATGCTGAAGCCACTTTTAAAAATATTTGCAAGATACCCAGACATTTCTCATTTGCACTGCTCTCATATTAATCCCCAACAGTCTGGGGCAGCTTATGAGCAGTTCTTAAGATGTCTACAGCAGGTAAACCACAGGAACAGGTAGGAGGCCTTGCAGACTGTTCAAGACAGATTCCTGTATGGATGGCACATTCCCATAATCCACCTGGAACTGTCTCCAGGTCAAGTGCATAAAGGCCTTTAAACTCTTCTAAACCTTTTGAGCACATAGTAGACAATTAACTTCTTGTTTCTATGGTCAGATCATCGTTGACTGCATGGGTATCTCCATGTACACCTCTAGACAGCTCCCTTGACATCCAGGGAGGGGCTGGTGACCAAACCAGCAAATCCTCTGCTTTCCAGACAGTTTGCTCTACCACTGAACTACAGTCACCATCTACAGTAATAAACTCCACTCTTAGTCCTTTGAAACCTACTTTGCTAGATAGGAGCATGAATACTAATTTATTGAGCAAAAATCAACAACAGGAACCCCCCAAACAAGCCTGTCAGTGGACATTTCCTTGCTTTTATGAAAATGGAACCACCCCTAGTGACAGAAATGCATTTTGCACTTGCAGCTAAAAGTTAATTGCATCATACTTCTTGTCCTTGGGACATCAGTACTGTAATAATCTGATTCTGTATGTAGTTACACAGTAAATCTTTTCTATTATCCAATTCTTAGTATTTTCTTGGGGAAAATACGCCAGAATATATTTTTATACAAATAAATCTGATCTCTTTTCTTAAACATTTTGTCAAGGGAGGGGGGGAACCTGCATAATTCAACTTTTTCTTTTATTTTCTTGGAAACTGACAAAAAACTTCTGACATGAGGGGAAGATGGAGGCTTTCACATTTCCACGTGAAGAATAAAGAATACACATATTTCATTTATTTATTGGATTTATACCCGACAATTATGATCATAAAGGACATCTTCCTTTCCATTTTGCTTCTCTTATCACATACTGACAGTTTATGACTGTATATCTGTACTTTTTCTCCCTACTTTTCAGACACTTTTATTGCTTTAATATGTTTATATTTGGTTTTAACTGTTGTAGCCCACCTTGGGACCTTTGGATATAGGGTGGGATGAAAATGCAAATAATAAATAAGTGTCACACTCTGATGTTATTGATCTGGAACACTTGTTTGGGACCTATCAGGGCTTCCTCTAGTTTTGCATTGGCTTCAGACAGATATGAAGTTCACTCAAAGGCCAGCACAGACTAGGGGTAGCACCAGTAAAGAGGGACTGGACTCCTGTGTGGTCAGGTAAGCTCCTAGGGGCCTAGGAAAAGTATCCAGCACACTTAAAGGGAAGGCCACCTTGCAAGGGAAATAGCCAAATGCACACTTCTAATTTGTGGGTCTAAGATGGGGTATCCTGTCAATCAGGAATGTGCATGAATATGCGTAACATCTGAAAGTTGGCCAAATTCAGCTGAATATTGAATGTTACAATATTCATATACTAACATTCAAACAAATACAAATGTTTTCGGACATTTGTATGAATAGTTTGGACATTTGTTAAGCTGGGGAAACATATTAGATATGTATCTCTTTGTATCAGATACGTATCTCTTCATATCAGATATGTATCTATTTGTATCAGATATGTATCCATGCATATAAAATACGTATCCAATGTCTGTACGAATACGTACGAATAGATTCACATCGAATAGAATTTTACCACATTTGAATGTGATGTATTTGCACAAGTATGGATTTTCAAAGCATTTGATTCATTTCTAATCGAATGCCAAAAAACCATTTGTGCACATCCTTACTGTCAATACATGAAGGCTGTCCTGACCTGAACTCTTTGGGTATACGGTTCACAACTATAGGAGTAACCTATATGCATTAGGTAGGTTCCCTTCCCTCCACACACACATTTCAGGGGCCAATATCAGCAGGGAATGTTCCATCTACATAAATGGTGACTCCTTACTAGGGAAAACAGCTATTACATCTTAATTTCCTTAAAAACCAGATCCCAACACATACTAAGTAGTTTGGAAAAAGGTATAGACGTATAAAGGAATGGCTGTAGCTCAGTGGTAATGCAGGCAGCCTAGAAAGGAGAGCGCTGCTGGTTTGATCTTCAAAATCTCCCTGGAAGTAGGCAATGGCAAACCCACTCTGTATCTCTGCAAAGATAACACACACTGAGATGGCTGTAGAAGTGGTGGCCACAACACGATGGAATCCATCAACAATATAGATGGATGAGCAAATGTAATTATTCTACATTGGAAGTCTGTCTTTCAGAAATTTAAAACTTTTTCTTCTTTTGGTCACCCACCTTCCTGTCCCCCAGACTTGCGGTGGACTATTTCCCATTTGTCAAATTATTTGGCAACTACATTTGAAAACTGTAGACCATAACGAGCAGAAATGGAAAGAACAGAAATGAAATAACCTTCCTCCACTTTTAAACACAGGCGTTAAGCTTAAGAACAAGGCTGGGGTGGAAATTTATACCTGGTACAGCTACCTTCATATATTGCAATGTCTGTAATAAAAGTCAGAAGAATGTTTTAAAGAGGAGATTTGCAAATTGTAATTTTATTAAGATCTGCACTATACAAAATTACATGTCGTGAAATAAATCAAATGGGCTTTTATTGCCTAAGCCACTCTTAAATCTCTTCCCTAAGCACTGAAGGGGATGAAAAAAAAACACTAGAATTAAAACTATCACACAGCTTGTCTGCACCTTTCCTTGTACCAGCCGCCTTCAACTGAACAGTCAAAATAATTTCCAAATAACAATGCATTTCTTACCTGGCTATATCTTTAGACAGTATGCCCTAGCACCATTGCTAGACCAAAAATCAAGAGTATGTTATTGAGTACAAGTTGTCTTCGCTGCAAAATGAACTTTTAAAGAAATCAGTTGTAAAAACCAATCAATTTGTTTGCACGTGAAAAACTGCACCTCATTGCAATTTAATGAATATTTGTCTCCCCTGCCCGGAATACAAGAATTAATGACTCTGGGTAAAACATATTTCTGATGTAACTCTTTATTTTGGCAATTTGAGGCATTGGCATTAAATGAGAAATGAGGTTTTAATGGAAGTTTCTCAAAATGGTAATTTTATTCTGGGAAATGTGCTTAAACAGAATGACACAAATGCTTGCACTGTACAAAATTAACTAACACAGTGCTTTAAATCAAAAAAGCTTTGTAGCACTCTAACTACCCTTACTTAATTTTTTAAACATTAACTGTTGTATTTTTAACCACATCTGTTCTTCCCAAGGCTCGGATCTCCAACAGTAAAAGTTACAAACTCATTTTCTGAAACAGAAAGACAGTCTTGCTTGTTTTTCATGTTTACCTTTCCTTATTGTCCGCTAACAACACCGCACACAGAAAGCTAGGAGGAGTTATTTCTTTGTTGTTTTCATTTGACTTTTTTTAGTATAACAATAAGAATAATGTTAGAAACATAAGCTTTTCTACTGAAGAGTTTGATTTTACGATTACCATGCAGAGTCGATGACTTTTTTCAAAGGGGGGCTGATAATTAAAGTTGTAGAATAAAAAATGGAACTTATCAGTCTTCCCCTCTCTACTGGAAACATGAGTTGCTTCATATAATATGTTTGATCAAGGGCCACAAGTATTTCCCGTATGAGGAAAGGTTTCACCATTTGCTGTTTCTAGGTCAGGAAAAGGTATCTGGAGGGACGCCAAAAGCGCACAAAATTATGCATGCTGTGGAAACTGTGAAAAAAGGAAAGATTTTCTTCTGGAATTGGAGGTCATGTGCCTTTCAAGGCATTTTAGAGAAAGTAATGTTTGGTGCTTATTTCCTAGGTGGGGCTCCCTGTGGACAACTGGTTGGCCAGTGCGAGAATACGCTGCTGATGGACATGTGCAAGGTTCAGGCTTGCAAGTCTCATAAACTTTGAGATCTAGTCATGTGCTTCTTGCATGAAGACTACACTTGCTAGATGAAACACAGCTTACCCTCCTGGACTTTTATTTCGAGCTGGGAGGGGCCAGGGGGCAGGATTTGCTGCATCAGGCTGTGTGACATCATTGCAGAGGCCAACATGATTTCTGGGCTACCGTACCTTCCCTGGTTCCTGAAGAGCCCATAAATAGAAGGGGTAAAAGCAGTATTTTATTTCGTTTTAAGGCTTGCAGAGGTCAGGGAAGATATGGTGCCTGAGAACCACATCAGGCTTCACAACGGTCCAAGTCAACAGGTACCTTCTGTCATCTAATTATTCCATCTACTTGCAGTCAGAAACTCTGCTTTGTGCCCCATGCGGAAAAGAAAAAAAATCTTCAAGCAAAAGGAGGCATTTTAATTTTATCCAAATACAAACAAAAGCCTATTAAGGTTGAGAGTAAGCAAATGCCATATTTACAAGATGGGGAAGAGGACACTGAGTCTCTCAAAGAAAAAGAGGTGGCTTTTCTACTCCACTTTCCTCAAACATTTAAGGGGACTCAAAGTGGCTGACAAAGCTTTTCTATTGTTCCCCTCACAACACAACACCCTGTGAGGTAGGTGGGGCTGAGAGAGCTCAGAAGAGAGCTATGACTAGCCCAAGGTCACCCAGCTGGCTTCATGGAGGGGAGCAGAATCAAACTGGGTATTCCCAGATAACAGTTCCACTCTCTAACCACTAGACCACTAGTGGTTAGGGAGTCAAGCTCATTGCTGTGGAGACCAAAACACGGATAAATTGGTTTTAAAAACAGATAATAAAGCAACTAAATTGCTGAACACAAAAGGAACATTTAATCCTTCTAATTAGTTCTTTCTAATTTTACAAAACAAAGGGCTATCTTATTGTCCTGATCTGGTAGAAGGTCCATAAATATCTCCCTCAGAAGAACAATTAGAATATAAAAAAATATTGACTTTATAGAAGGAAGCCTGGCTGTATCAGGCCACAACCCATCTAATCCAATGTCCTGTCCGGCATAGTGACCCATCACTTGCTTCAGGGCACCTCGAGGAAGATTAAGGTGACTCCCTCACCTATTCTCCACTCCCTACATGTGTCCTTTGGAGACCTTGAAAGCACTGGAGCAGCTTATCTCCTTATCTCTTCTGATTTTAATTCAGAAATGCAAATCGAAGGTGGACAGGGGAAGAGAAGAGAAAGAAATATATTTAGTTTAAATTTAGCTAAGTAAGTAAAAGGTTTTGCAAGGCTGGCTGAAGGTAGAACGAGCCACAGCAATATAGCAGGCTCATTATAGGGTGAATGGTGAAATTTCCCTCGTGATGAACATTTGCTAGAAGTAGACAGAGAATCAGTTCCTACAGTACAATTTTGCAATGTTTATTTTCAAATAATATGTCCTTTTCCCAGCAGAGATGCAACTTTGTATTATATATAAACTTCAAACTGCTACTTTTTATTACTTATTAAAATGGCTGGAGGTTGGGAAGGGAGGGAGGCAAGCATTTGGCTATGGACATCCCTAGCCAACCACTGTAGTTTTTGAGTTGGAATATTAGGAGCAGATTACTTGGTAGCTACAGCTTACATTGCATTAGAGCAAGTCAAAGCCATTAGGTTGTCAGCCACAACAGTCTAGTTCAGTGGTTCTTAACCTTCCTAATGCCGCGACCCCTTAATGGAGTTCCTCATGTTGTCGAGACCCCCAACCACGGGGGTAGAGCAGCTGGGAAGTGGGAGGGAAGGACGGTGGGAAACTTGTTGCGACCCCTCTGAAAGGGTAGTTCAACCCCCAAAGGGGTCCCGACCCCCAGGTTGAGAACCACTGGTCTAGTTGGACATAAAACTAGTTGTTGGTGTTGGGGACCACTGAGTTGTGAGCAACTCCTGGTTGACTGCATGGGCACCCCTATGAAGTTTTATTGGCAAACATACAGAAGTGGTTTGCAATGGTCAACTTCTAATAAAACTAATGGCAAAGGTTAATTAGAAAGGAACCTGGAGTCCAAGGCAAAATCTACATAGCAGCAACAGCTGTTTTGAGTCCCCTGAAATGTGTGAGAAAAGTGGGGTATAAAAGCCAACTCTTTCTTGTCCTGGTAACCTTCAGACAAACCAAAAGGAAACCACTAGTTTGCAATGGTTTCTCAGTATTTCAGAGCCCAGTTACTTCTATTAACAGCTACCTTATACACTAGAAATGGCATGAACTGAAGCTTAATGTATGTTCAGTGTGAACATGCATGAAGAGTGGAGGGACTACATGACAAGTGTGTCCCAGTTCCATCATCACATTCTCATCCCTGCCAGCTCAAGGTGGATTCAGCCAAAAATACAAACAGGGCACAGTTGTAGAGTGAACAACGCCAAGGGTATTCAGACAAATGCTTGGCCATTTTCCTTGCCATCATGGCCATGTGGGAGTTATGGAGCAAGAAGGCAGATTCTCTCTTGGACTGGTCCCTGGCTAAAGGATGGGAAATGACGAGTAATAAATGGAAAATTCTCAGAACGGAGGAAAGTACATAATGGGGGGCCAATTAGGGTCCCAAAGGTTCAGTAATAAGACCTCTGCTTTTAAATTTATTTATAAATGATCGATAAATAGGGCGAAGTAGTGAGATACCAAAGTTTGCTCATAACACCAGATTATTTAGGGCAGTGAGAATGAAAAAAAATTATGAAGAGGTCCAATTGGCAAGTAAGCATAAGGTGATGCACATAGGAGCATAAACCAAATCCAGTGCTAGGTATAATTAGAAAGGAAACAAATAATAAATGTGCAAACATAATTGTGCCTCCTTATGAATCTATGGTAGGGGGCCCTTATCGATTCATTTACTCTCATGCCATGGTGTTGGGAGTACAACTTAAAGCATTTTGAGTGAAGTTCAGATTCATGGTTGGAGCCCCCAATTTGAGATTCCACACCGATGCATCATTCTGGCATATACATAAGGGGTTGGACCTATTCATGGAAGTCGGGGCTATCAATGGCTATTAGCCCTAATTACAACAGGAGGTGCTATCCCTCCAAAGGCCATATGCTGGGAGACCGTAAGCAGAGCATACTGTGTGCTGATGCCTTGTTGCACTGGTTGCTCACAGTGAGAACAAATTGGACTGATAGACTAGATGGACCAAGAATCTGATCCAGTGGGACATTTCTTATGTTCTTATACATAAGAAAAATGCAGAAAAGTAAATTACTGTTTAACAATACTGTTAAACATGAAGTGGAATGGATGCCTGGGATTAACCATTCTCCGGTGGATGCATATACTTCAGTGGGCAGAGAAATGCATAGGCAATCATGGCTTGTGGATTTAACAGTTGTTCTTTGAACACTTTTCCTTTATAAAACTACAATGGACTGAAAAAGTCCCTCTAGAATTATGTCAAATATAGTTTCTGGGAAAGTAGCCAAAGCTACCCATGAGCCAGCCAGTATCACAAGCTACTCCTACTTACTATTTTGGTTTAATTGCACTGTAATGCTAAACTCCACTGTCAGATGTTAAGCCGTTTTAATTTAATGCTCAGGCACTATTGTTATCAATTATATGTATAACTGCTGTCAGATTTTTTTGCATGAAAACACAAATCTTCAAGTTAACACATAATGGCACCCTTTTTGCACTATTAATCTTTTACAAGCCTGCACACTGCATTTTAATTTTCCTATTTTTTTTCAGAATAAAAAATAAAAGATACTTGTTGGAATTCAGTTTCAAGTGTGAGAAATACGACTTGTACTAAATAAGTACAAAAATGCCAAGTGAAACATCCAAGGCACAGAAATTAAAATTGTGGTCTACCTTAGACATGTAAATAAAATTATAATTGCTTGACACCATATGTAAGAAGGCAAACGTATGCAGGAAAAAAGTGATAGAGCAATGCTGTACAATGCAGTAAATTTTCTCTAAGACAAGTAACAAAGAAATAGTGAAGCACACTAAGACACACTAGAAAGATTCTATCATTTAGAATTTAGTTGTATTAAACTGACTGAGACAGTTGCAATCCTTGACACAAGTGAAGGCCTCAGGTAGGTCTTAGATACTAAAGTAAAACAGGCAACTCAGACTAAGGCTGCATCTAGACAGAGTCAAAACCCATAATTATTTTGTAATTTACCAGAATTTTTGATTTACCAGAAGTGATCATGGTGCTCCTGATAGAATCTCAGAACATAAACCTGATTTACCAGGTTATGATTATTCCTGTAAAATTAATTATCATAACGCAATATCCTGTTATTCCTAACTGCAGCTATATCTGGATTACTGCATGAGAAGAACAAGAGTTCAACATAAGTTGTTGGAACCTGGGTCACGCGGGAAGAAAATCTCACAGATGTAACATCACTCTGCTGCTGCGGAAATGCTAAAACCCAAAGTATCAATCTATGGTATAGACAATGTGTGGTAGTTCTGGATGTGCTTTAAACTGGTAAATCAACAAATCATGGTACAGTGGTACCTCGACATACAAGTGCCCTGACATACAAGTGTTTTGAGATACAAGCCGCCAAGCGAGTGATATTTTGCTTTGAGATGAGAGCAAGATTTGAGATATGAGTATGTAAATACAGTACAGTACATAACAAAAACAACTGAGGTGGTGTTTTGGGAGCTGGAATGGATTAATGGGAAAATTGCTTTGAGATACGAGCGATTTGACATAAGAGCAAGGTTATGGAACGAATTAAACTCGTATGTCAAGGTACCACTGTATAAATAAGTGATATCTGGAGTCAGCCTTAGCAAGCTTTATAAAAGCCCACATCCCTCCAGCATCTGCCTGGACTGGAAGACACAGTTGACATTGTGCTGGGCCTCTACCAACCCTTCCTCCAGAAAGAACACTTCTAAGAAGGTTCAGGAGTTTCCAGACTTTCTTAAAAGTGCCAGCCTAATTCTGCCACTGTCACCATTATTCTCTGGCAAGATCACATATCTGGACTGCAGCATAAAAAGGACAAAAGAAGCAACCCAGTTCCCAGATGAATGAGCCGGTGCTGTGCCGATTCAGGCTGTGGAAACCCAGTGGATACTTTGGGGCCACAATGGGCATTTAAAAAAAATGGCAGTGTTTGCCTGCATCATCTGGAGGTACCCTCAGAGAAAACAAGCTTTCATACATCAATCTGAAGGCTACCTCCATATCACATTTACATATAGTGTAACCCAGGAATCCACAGAATGAATGGCAGGCAGGATGCCTCTAAAGGCCATTTGCATGAAGTCAAGAATAGGTGAAGGTTTTGCCTTTGTCATCTGCATGAGAAGGCTCAGAAGCAATGGGTAGGTCACTGTGTGAGCCAGGATGCTGGACTGAATGGATTGTGCCTGATCCATCGAGGCTCATCTTGTGTTCGTATAGAATGCATAGTAAGATAAATGTCAAGATCTACTACTAACCTAAAATCCTCTATCTTCTTTGACAAATGTTGGATTGAAAGGTACATGCAAACTGAAGTCTGTAGGAGATCCACTTCATAATTCAAAGAGGCAGTAAACGAACTTGATAGAAGTTGGCATCTATACAAAGGGGAGGTTGCTCACCCATCTTTTGTTTTAGTCAGCAACATTCTATCTAAACACTGCAACACGACTGAATCTACTCAAGTCAATCCAGCAAAAGCGTATATCACATTAACACTTTTCCTCATGAACAGCAAAATCGTAAAGCCGAACACAGCACATTTTAAAAAGGTTTCTGAACACTTTTTTATGAACAGTAATATTTGTAATTAAGCAGACGGTCTCTCTTTTTGCTGGATAGTTTAACAAAAATAAAAAAAGAAAAACAATGCAGTCATCAACAGAAAAGCCATCGCTGCCTGGCTACCCACCAACTTCAGGCTTTTAATATGAATGAAGCTTTGCAATTCAACTATGTTGGCTAATTCTGTTGTTTTTATTTTTAGTTCTTTAGGAGGTGATGCATATTATCCATTATTAGGCACAATAAAAAGTGTTAAGTATTAACAGCAAATGGGAAATGAGATCAGGTGAAAGTTTTACCTTTATCTTCTGCTTGAAAATGCCCAGAAGCAATTGGTGGGCTACTATGTGAGACAGGATGCTGGACTAGATGGACTGTGGCCCAATTCAGCAATGTTTCTTCTGCATTATTATGTTCATATAACAAAATAGTCAAGTACAGTGTAGTAATTGGAAGGTTAGACTAGACTTACGAGTACTGAGCTTAAATATTCATTATACTGCAAATGCAATAGCCAACCATGAAGCCACACTATCTGTACTTAATACAGAACCAGAAATCCTGGCATAATAAAACATACTAACGTGGTTGAAGGGAACACATTCTTTGCCCTGAATATGTTTCATTTCCCATTTGACGCTAACAAGTTAATAGCTTCAGTTTCCAAGCTGGTGTCCATTATCATGGTGTACTTTGAAACCACTGAGGGAATGGCTTTTGCAGTGAAGCATCAAATTGTAACTTGGTCACTCATTTGCTAGGTTTTGCACACTACAGTACTTGTTAGAGGTGCCAAACTGAGTCTTGCCCAGTTGGGTGTGCAATGAACTTCAACTGGACAGCAGTAAAACCATGTAACAAATAAAGTGAACTGGCTGCCTGACTCAGGCCTTGTTCATGCCCACAGACACCCCTTCTTTCTTCCATCTATGGCATCCCTCTTTCTCCCTTTGTACCTGGGGGCCGTACCCCTTCTTGCATCATCTCCACAGCCTCCCCTCTTCCCCCTTTGCACCTGCAACTTCCCCCTCTATTCACAACTGGTAATATTCAAGGCCTTCCAGGAAGCCAATGCCAGAAGAACCAGGTAAGCATGATGTGCCTGCCTATGAGTCAAGTGGAACTTCAGAGGAACATGCAGCCAATGGAAATTCAGAGGAACATGCAGCAACTCAGTCTGGGTTAACAGGTATATTTTACAGTGCTGGACATTGGTATGAGAGGAGAAAGGGAGACCAAATCAGATGAATTGGCTGTTTGGGAATACTTGTAGGTTCGTCCAAACCCTGTTTCAACCTTAGAAATGTCCAGTGTTTGGCAAAGAACCAATTCATCTAGAACCTCTACTACCTATAATTCTTCATCTAAGAAATTTGACTTGGCACAGTGTACTCATGTTCCCTCGTATCTGTCCGGCTAATCTAGTTGTTACATGAATAAAATGAATGGATAGCAGGAAAGTTATATAACTGCCCTAAGTTGCTGGAAATGGGGTTTGAAACGAGAAGTATGTTTTCAATTAACTTCCAATTGTGATGGAAATGTCATAATTTCTTTATGTACAATGTCCAGTAATGCCTATTTCTCAGAATTTTACATGCTGATCCAAAGAAATGGATTTTGTTCTCACCACAGTATGATGGAGGAGGCATTAGAGCTGCTTTGCTCTGCTGAGGCATGTTGTGTATAAACTTGCCAAACAAACAACAAACAAGCCAAGCATTATTGTGGCAACCCTCCTATCAATTTCTAAACAGATGTGAAATTTGAACCAATACAGGCCTGAATTAAGCCAAAAATACTGTATGAAATATTTTAAAATATTCATTTATATAATTGCTGCAGCAAATACACATTTTTTGAACTTTGCCTTCCTCCTGAGATTTTCTGAACAGAAGAAGAAGAAGAAGAAGAAGAAGAAGAAGAAGAAGAAGAAGAAGAAGAAGAAGAAGAAGAAGAGTTGGCTTTTCTACCGTGCTTTTCTCACCGATTTAAGGGAACTCAAAGTGGCTGACAAAGCTTTTCTGTTCTTCTCCCCACAACAGACACCCTGTGAGGTAGATGGGTCTATGAGAGCTCAGAAGAGAGCTGTGACTAGCCCAAGGTCACCCAGCTGGCTTCACGGGGGATTTTCCATGAAATTTATTATGTCAAGAGATCAGAGGTACAGATCTGGGTATACAAGTAAGACATGATTAAAATATATAAATTATAGTGCATACAATTAAAATTAGCAAATTTAAGACCTATGAAATATAATCTGTAAATTCAAAGGTCTTCTATAGGATATACAAAAGATAGTTGAAGGCACATAATGATGCTGAGCCCACATGTTGTGAATCCACCACCTCCACTGCAGAGGTAAGCAGAACTTAACAGGAAATAGGCAGAGGTTGTCAGCTACAGGTTTCCTCCAGCCTCAGTTCTGTATAACGTGCACACAATGTCTGATAAACCAATTGCATTCAATTTCTGGAAATTCCAAATTGCTTCCCTCTTTCACTGGCCTGGAGTGAAAAAGCAGCAACTGATGTCCTCACCAGTGTCTTGGCTGCTATGGACATAGCTTTGGTTTTATTAGGGGCCCACTGTTGTTTTCTCTTTTAGTTACGGCCAACTCTTCATGACCCATGGAACACCTTAGGCCTGTTTGTCCTCCACTGTCTCCTGGAGCTGATATTTGTTGCCTTCACAATACTATCCAACAATCTCCTCCTCCACCATTCCCTTCTCCTTTTTCCTTCAATCATTCCCAACATCAGGGTTTATTTTCTAGTGAATCCTTCCTTCTCATTATGTCGCCAAAGTATTTGAGCTTCTGCTTTAGTACTAGTCCTTCCAATGAACAGTCAGTACCGTTCACCGGAAGGAATAATTAGTACTGACTGATTTGATCTCTGTCCAGTTCAAGGGACTCTCTAAAGTCTTCTGCAGTGCTATAATTTGAAAGTACCAACTTTTTGGCATTCAAGTCTTCCTTGTGGTCCAGCTCTCACCGCCTTATGTTACCACTGGGAAGACCATAGCTTTGATTATATGACATGTGTTGGCAAGGTGCTGTCTCTGCTTCTTAAAACGTTGCCCAGGTTTGGCATAGCTTTCCTTCTAAGGAGCAAATACCTTTTAATTGCATGGCTGCAGTCAAGATCCACAGTAATGATGGAGCCTAGGAAAATAAAATCTTTCACTGCTTCTTCCCTCTCATGTGCCCAACATTCCATAATACAAAGTAACACTATGATGGTTTAGGTTTCAAAAGAATGTGCTAGTTGTGCACACTTCCTGATAAAACTACGCAACTTGCTATTTTCAGTTCATGTAAGAAATGATGGAAAGGAAAAGTCGGTGTGTTTATTTTTAGCCTTACTTACAATGGCTGGAAGTGATTCAATTTAAAGACAATGCTCTTCTCAGGCAAAGGTGTCAGCATCACGTTGCAAGGTAATTAAGTTCACTAAATGATCTATGCACAGTGCAGAAGAGTGATGCAGAAATCAGCAGAAAATATTCTCAGTCACAACAGTGGAATGACTACATGTAAATTCTCCACGGGACAAAATTTTATGCAGTCTGCTTCCTGGCACAAACTCTTCTCAGTGTCCCACAATTTACGGCCAGGCCTTGCATGAGAAAAGCTTCTTAGTCATATCTTCCCCGTGAAGGCAATTAAAGAGGCTCTTCTTTGTTAGATATGTTCACGCAGGAGCTGGCTAGCTACAGATATTCATCACAACATTCGTATGATCTGTGTTAAACAGTCCTAGAATGTGTTGCTTGAATGGTCAAAGATCAATACACCTGTCTGGCATGAATTTACTGTTATCTGCTATGTGCAGATGCTCAGGTCCTCCAAAACTTGATTGACCTTTATCATGGCTTCTTATGCTTTCATTTTGACTTTCATAGTCCTAGTCTAAACTGAGAACAAAAACTGAGAGCAAAATTGTCCACTACTCAGGGTGGAGATTATCACCGGGATGAGCAAGCACCGGAGCCATTTTCTCCAACCCTGAGAGTGCATTTTGAATATTTTGTTTGCATATTAAAAGCTAGAAGGCTTCCCAACTGCATGGAAGTCTGCAGGATAGCCAAGAGAGCAATCTTCAGAGACAAGAAATATAGAACATGCAAGTGACGTATTATCTTTAAAAATTCTAATCATAAGTCAAGAAAAACATGATGGTGCAGCAGAACTACTCCATCTGTTCCATTCCAAACAGGCTGATGGGGGATGTAAAGTAATTGAGTTTTGCAAGGTAGCAAGTCATCTACAAATTTAATATAACAACTGAGACTGTTTCATACAGAAACATATGGCTGTTTAATCAAAAACAAAGAAGTTGTGACTCAACGCCATTTATCCCCCTGAAGGCATATCTCAAGAAAACCAAACAGCCAGAAGTATCACGCCCCCTAAATAAGCAGATGCCACATTTCCGCTGAAAAACAAATAATATGGTAGTGAACTCTGCCACATATTCTGACACTGAGATTAGGTGAAGATGATAATTACATATGAACCAACTGAACGGATTCATGCTTTTTGGAGCTGTTCTAACAGATTGGATCCAATCCTGTAATTACTAGCAAAATGTCTATCATTGTGATAGACGATACAAGCTCTGCGGAAAGCTCTCTGTACTGCAAGACAGGTGGCGGGATTACTATGTCTCTGTTGCTCTTTGGTGCATCTACAACAGGGAGGAACATAAAGCCCAGTATAAAGGACAAGAGCCCCCCCCCCCCAATAGCACTGCTGTTGTTTTCTCTAAAACGAGAAAACAACAATCACTAATCTGGACAGAAGAGCAAAAGGGACATTCTGAACAGCCAGGTATACATATCCAGAAGGATTATTAGCCCACGCAAAGAGCCTAAACAAATATTTGCTGTATACCGGCAGAGAAAGAACAGAGATCACCTCTCTAAAAAACACTGTATTTTTGCACCGTTTCCTGCTGGACACTAAGGCTGTCAAATCTTCCACTTTTCCCAGGAGACTTGGGTTTCTCTGAATGAAACAGGGAAGTAACACTGACTGATTTTGGTATAATGAGGACTGAATTTTCTAGAGGCATGTGTCTGAAGGATAACTTTCTTTTTTCTTTTCTATAGAAAGGTGCCTCCTAGGATTTTGTTTTAATTTTTGTCTGGAGGATGTGATGTCCCAGGGGAAAGGTAGGTAAAGTTAGGTGATATTAGGATGCTGCTGGTGGCAAGCTGAAAGGGGGCATGGCCTGCAGAATCCCAGGAAGGAGGGATTAGCTAGCCCAGGAGCCAGCCAATCAGCAAACGTTGGGAGAAAAGACACTTTTAAAAGGCATGGGCTATTAGAAATAACTGTTCTGAATCTGATGGCAACTCGGATGGGGGTTCTGGGTTGGATTTCGAGCCGGGTTCATTAAGCTCTATAGTAGAGAATAGGTGGGGATCCTGAACAGTTCTGTTAACTGAAATGCTCTAAGTACTGAGACTGTTAAGTTAAATAAGCTGTTACAATAAAGCGAAGTTCGTATTTGTTCCTGTTGAGGTGTATGTGCGGGCGGGCGGGCGGGCGGGCGGGCGGGCGGGCATGTGTTGCGGAGGGGGGCAGATTGTTGGCTGAGGGAAAAGGCTGCTGAGTCAATTTTAAAAAGCCAAAGCCCAGAGATAAAAGGGTCCGTGAGGCCAGCCCCAGCCATGACTCACTCACAGAGAGTTCCAACATCCTAGTCCAGGGGTAGGCAAACCACGGCTCAGGAGCTATATGCGGCTCTTTGGCCCCTTGAGTGTGGCTCTTCCAGCTTAGGAGTACCCTAATTAAGTTAATAACAATGTACCTACCTATATAGTTTAAGTTTTAAAATTTTGGCTCTCAAAAGAAATTTCAGTCGTTTTATTGTTGATATTTGGCTCTTTTGACTAATGAGTTGGCCGACCCCTGTCCTAGTCCAACAAAAGTGAGAGTTTTCTTCCTGTAGCGTCCTCCAGTAAGGTGATTTACATTTCTTCTTCAAAGTTTAGTGATGTTTTGGTTTTGACTATGTTTTTAAATAAATTTTATTGATTTAATAATTCCATACAACTTCAAAATAAACATGTATGCAACAAATAAAAATTAAGAAAGAAAAGTCCATTTATAATTGTTTGGAATTAGGCCCCAATTATGTAGCTGGGTGAAATCTCCACGATTGGTTTCAGCAAGAGCAAGCAATTCTGCTAAGCACCAAAAAAAGGGAGCATCTATTCAGTTCCACTAGTTTATTCACTTGGCTGCATGGAATTCCATGTTGCCCATGGGTTAATGCAGAAACCTGCTTTAATAACGACACTGGAATTGAAGGCTTAGCAGGACACGGATGGAGGTCATTGATAATCATGACTGCACATTTGTTTCAGGGCGGAAAGAAATGGAGAATTTAAAAATTTTAATAAGAATTGCAGATCTTTTCTGAAGCACACAATCAGCATACATTGCTGAGATAATGACACGGTGCAAGAGCTTTTAAAAGAAACTTAAATGTTCTTTATGGATGTTCATCCCGAACAGAAACCAAATGGTAAATCAATTATATGAACACATGTTGACTTAGGCTGTAATTAGTGATCATTCTTTCTTGTCTATATGTGATTTGCTTTGCTGACCCAACTTTAAACAGCCTTGTTCAAACCACCACAGTCATTTATCTCTGAATAGCGCACAAAGTCAAGAAGACAGATGTTCCAGATTTAAAGATGATAGTAAAAAAAATGCACAAAATATACTCATGTCCACAAGTAAGGGGGGTAGGCAAGGAGTCCACAAATATAGAAGACCTTTCATTAGCCTTCAGCTGCCTAATAACAAATGAATAAACAAACAAAAAAGTTGCATAAGAAGGCCAAAGAAAGCCTGCTCATGCTAAGCCCCTGCTGATTTCTAAAGACATCATTTCCTTAAGGAGGTAAAGGCCAAGATACCTTTTAAGTCAAGCTGGGTTCCTGGTGGTCATAGGGCCACAAACATTGTCACAGGCACATGTTTCAATCTCACATCAGATGTATCTAATGAAATAGACTTATGCCATTTCTACACTGGACCTTATTCCATATTACATCCCAGGATAGGGACCTGCTATCCACATGCTAGTGTAGACTATGACAAGCCCTGAGTGCTGCCATAGTCTGAAGTAGCATTTGGATAGCAGGTTCCTATTCGGGATATAATCCAGAATAAGGCCCAGAGCAGAAAGAGTCATAGGGTGTTTTTCCACTGTCACTAGAAGTACCCATTAAGTACCCATTAATGGGTACAAAAATTTTCTCTACCTACCTCTTCTATACAGTGCATGATTTTATATACTTCAGTCAGGCCAAACTGCACCTTTTAAATTGCCCTCCACTTACATTACCTTCTGGTGCTGAGCCCATGCTCATTATCTGATAACAAAGCCTTCTGCTAATGTCACTGGAGGTTCCCTTCAGCTTGTGTTTTTGTCTTTGCAGTGCTCTGCATAGCAACCCTCCATTTATTTTATTCTTTTTATGCTGGTTATTAATAAAATTGTTCTCTTTCATTAAGAAACTGCCTTTTGGAGTTCTGTTCTGCTTGCTGCCTATATCATTAGCAGAGCACCAGCCAATGTATTGTTTTTTAAAATCAGTTAATGCTTCGATCTCAGTATGAATTATTCGTGGACCAGGCTAATTTCCCCATTTAAACACGTATCTGGGGATGTCTCATAACAATGCCCCCAACGTTTTCTCTCTGTTAGTCTCTAAGATGTTACTAGCCCCCCCTGGCTTGCAAATCTCACATCCCTTGCCTGCTTTGGAAATGCAGATAGTTTAGGAATCTAAACAATTTCAACCTGGTTCAGGTATCTTGGATCACTGAACCAAGAGAGACTTGGCATGAAATTGAGAGAGATCATACCTAGCTCTTGACCTGCTCTCCAGCTTAATACACCTCTAAAATCTCCCAAACTGATGCATGTGCCCAATATGGCAATTTTCAAGGTGATAATACCACCGTGGTTCACCTTTATTTTCTTCCTGAAAGTTTTTCTGACTTCCTAGTCTAGCCTACAGCTCTGGTATTTTTGAAGCATCAAAATACAGCTAGATCTGACCTTACTTGGTTTTCTGAGATCAGGTGAGGTCATTAGCTGCTGCCATGTGCTGAAGCACCCTAAGAAGGCTTGCACGAAAATCTGTGTGTCACAGCCAGAAGAGTGCGTAGCCTCCAGATTTTGCTCAAGTGCAATCCTCTTCAGCCCCAGGCAGTGCAGCCAGTTGCAAGAAATTATTGGAGATGCAGTTCAGCAGCATCTAGAATGCTGTCTTGAAGAATATATGATGAATTATTCAGATGCTATAGGTATAAAAATTAATGTTCCTTAGCAATTTTTATACCAAGTTTTTGACAGAGGGCGATGTTATTTATCAGATATTAATTTTAATTCAAATTGTAATTGGTTTTGTCATGAAATCATAAATTTAAAGAGTTACTTCTGTTATAACCTACAATCTGCTAATAGGTCATCACTTCCTAAATAGTCTGCAATATGTTTTTGCTGACTGTGTACCTCAGCAATGAAAACAGAAGGAAGGTCTCTCTCCTGTGATAGCATGTGTCACAGAAAAAACACATAGAAAGACAAATAATGATGGGAGTTGTAGTTTAGCAACAGAGGCCCAAGTCTGAGGAACAAACTGCTAATGGATGGGATATTTAAATCTGTTGACAGCAAACAGAATTCAACTAGTAAGACAGGAAAGTCAGCACTGATGTATGTGAAATTTGAGGTGAAAGCACCTAAGACAGACTTTTGAATAATGGTTATACAATCTTTAATAAAACCTTTGCTGGATTTTACAAGTTCTATTTTTATTTTAAAGCAGGTGTTTAAATATTAAACCTGCATGAAGAAACCACTACCAGTTCTGTTTGAACAAAGCATAATAGGGAAGGAAGAACACTGCATTTAAAAAAAAAACCTTAGAAACAATTATAATAGATTTTTGGAGGAACAGTTTAGGATTCATCAAGACGCTTTTTCAGCAGCTGTAATCTTTGTGATCCTAGTAGTCTTGGCTAATTTGAATAATTCTCCTAAAACAATTAAGCACCCGAGAGACAATGTTTTTCTAATTGTTGATTGAAATTATTATTTTTGAGAGCCACCAAAGGCCTGTTCATGGTAGGTCATGTGGAAACACAAACTACAAGCACATGGTGTGTTCTGCTCTAGAACTACTGAGCATAGTAAGAGATGGATTGAAAAGGACAATGGTGTATTCAGAGGGCTTGCGATGCAATGTGAGGTCTTTCAGAATGCATTCCAGCCACATAGGGAGAGTGGGCTGATGCTGTCATGTCTTCAACAGTGACACTTGATATTGTAGAGTTGCTAAGAAATTATCCACAAACTCTGAAGCTCTTGGTTAGAATATAAGAATAGTCTCAAAAGAAATGTGACATTCTACCAGAGACAAGCCCACATACTCATCAGCTTTGTGACACCTGAGAAAAATATAAATTCAGTAGGAATATGGAAGTAGCAATAATGACCAATGTCGGAGGATTTCTTTTTCTTAAGAAATGCCACAAATATTTTGCACGTATTTACAAAACAGCTTTTCTTAGTAGACTGGTAGAAGAACAGTCCCGCAACATACACCTTTTAATAGGAATGAAGCAGCCTGTTGAAAGACTACAAAATTCAAAGACCTTGCAGACAGCAGAAATGCTGCTTAGAAATATCCTTTTGCTAAAACATCAAAACTATATACAGTATTGAAGATTTTAAATGCAGCAGACTGAAAGGGCATGAAGAATGAAATCTATTGGCCTGTTCACACTTACTTGATTGGTATACCAACACCATACCAGTCAGGTAAAGCCCCAGGATTGCTGCTCAATAGCAGGTAAATATGAACAGACCCTAACCTGCAGAAAATTTACAAAACATGTAAGGGTATGGGTCACCTCTACTCTCTTGAAGCATACTAGCTACACCAGAAAACCAGATCTGGCTAAACACGATAAAGGTTCAACACCAGCACCATATGTTATTGTAATTAATTTGACTCATTTTTAAATAATAGCGGCAAGGGCTACTTACTTGCCCTTGCATCTGTAATTTTACATTTTAAAAACTGTTCCCATTTATTGCAGTCACACACAAATGTCAAGACAGAAGCTTCCTGGACAAAAATATGTGACAGGCTTTTCTCTAAGGCCATGCCCAATCTTAGAATGTCCTGCCTTGGGGAAAGCTCCTTGGCTTTCTCTATGATAGTTATCTGATTAAGACTGACAATGCTTGAGTTTTCTGTTCCTGATTTTTTTGCCAGTCACTTTTCTATCAGACAGTGCATATTACATGCTTCTTGCTATGCCAATGTCTGTTTTTATTTTTGTTTGTTTTTTAAATTGTCTCCATCCTCTTACAAAATGTCTTGAGCACCCTTTACTAATGTGTTCCCCAGAGGTCTATCTACATGAAGCAGCTGGAAAAGGTCATCAGATTTGGATTGAGGTGTCATCAGTATGCATATGATACCCAGCTCTATCTCTCTGTGCCATCAGAATCAGGAGAGGTGGTTGAAGTGCTTGACAGGTGTCTGGAGGTGACAATGGGCTGGATGAGGGCCAATAAATTGAAGCTGAGTCCAGACAAGACAGAGGTGCTGTGTGTCACAGGGTCTTGGGAGTAGTTGGGAGATACTCTGTCCTTGATGGGGTTTCAATGCCTTGGAAGGGACAGGTTTGTAACTTGGGGGTACTCCTAGACTCTGCGCTACTCCCAACTATGGCCGGTCTGTCAACTGAAGCCTTCCTTGGACAGTGATTACTTGGTCACACTGGTAACCTCTAGACTGGACTACTATAATGCACTCTACATGGGGCTACCCTTGAAGACCGTTTGGAAGTTGCAGCTAGTGCAAAACGCAGCCACTAGAGTGCTGACTGAAACAGCTAGCCAGATGCACATCATGCTGGTCTTAAAAAGGTTGCATTGGCTGCCAATTCACTACCAAGCCCAATTCAAGGTGTTAACTCTGACTTACAAGGCCCTAAATGACTTGGGCTCCAAATATCTAAAGGAACACCTTCTCCCATACAGACCTGCCCATGCCTTAAGATTGGGAGCTGAGGTCCTCCCGGTTGTCCCACTGCCCTCAGTAGTGAATCATGTGGGCATCTGGGAAAGGGTCTTCTCAGTAATGGCCCCCAAGTTATGGAATAGTCTCCCCCTTGAGGTCCATCACACCTCTTCTCTGTATATATTCAGGAAGGCTGTAAAGACGCACCTCTTCACCCCCACTGCAGATATTATCATTTTAGTATCCTAATATGCTGAATATGTATATTAATGGTTCTAATATTGGTTTTAATTTGTTGTTTTAAAAGTTGTTACCCGCCCTGAGACCTTCAGATGTTAGGCAGGGTAGAAATAGAATGAATGAATGAATGAATGAATGAATGAATGAATGAATGAATGAATACAAGGAATTCAGAAGGCAGAGCTTCCAAACTGGCATTTTTTCATTGTAGGCTATAGCTGACAATATATAAGCAACATTTTTTGCTGGAAATGTAGTCTGAACTCAAGGTGAGCTTTTTGGCAACAGCTAAGAGTTACAAAGAATGGGGGCACAGTTTTGCCGACTTTAGTTTTATTTTTAAAAACAAACAACCAAAAACCTTAAAGCTATGCTCCCTTCCTGCAAAACCTCACTGTTTGCATTCCAATTGTTAATTTATCTGCCTGAAAGCTCAAATTCCGTCCATTTTTTTAAGAGCGCAATTCCTTCCATCCATAATTTCTGCTCAGTAAAAAGCATGGATACAATTTTAGTTAAGCAAGATGGCTGGTTGCATTCTAGTAGTCTTCATTTAATATAGAATTTGGTTTGCAGAAACTACACTAATTATATTCCTGGTTAGCTCCTGAAAATGGGCCTTACAATGAAAGTCTGCTGACTTCCATTAATTTAAATGTGAAAAATTCTAATTCATCCCAAATCCATTCCAAGTTCACCCCAAAATCATCCTGAATGCTCAGAATAAGAAAAAACTGTGTAATGTGATAAAAGAACAAACAAGAACACTGTATCTAAAACAGATTAAAGACTTAAGCTCAGACAGACCGGAGATAAGGATCTCTTTTCACAGACTGCAGATCTTAACATTTTGTTCTGAATGACGAAATAAGACAGGAATAGAACAGGAATATGCATGAAAAAAATTGCATGTTCATTTTGCTATCCAAATGAAAACCTGGTGGATCATTTGCTGTCAAACTGCTAGATTAAAAAAACTGATTTTCACATTTGTTTTTGCACTTTTTTGCAAACAAAAATAACATTTTTTCCATTTAAAAAAGCCCTTTCATGACCAAAAATACAGCAAAACACTAATGTTTGATCAAATTGTTCATTTTTGCAAGTAGGAAACTGGTCAATATGCACACAAAAAACCTCCCACAATTTTTCATTTCAGTTCAAATACAAAATATTTGATCAAACTGGATCAAACATGAATCAAATTTTGCACATACCTATAATAAACACAGACTTAGTAACAGCGAAAATCATAGTTAAATGGCAATGTGATGATTGCTGTCATGGCTGAATCCTCATTTTCAAGCAAATTCCATAATGCTCTACAAAAGGTCACTGGATGTGAAACAGATAAGTTGCGTAGACTAAGAGACGATGTGATTTCAGCTAAGCATCAAATACTGTTAGGTGAATTCCCATATCAGCAATATATAATGACCAGTGCGGTGCCATTAAACAACCACTTGCCCTTCCTCAAGGATGGATGGTTTAGGAAATCCTGCATTAAGGGGGCTGGACATGATGACCCTGGAGGTCCTTTCCAACACTATGCTTCTATGATTCTATGAACTCGGCTCATGAGTGCTCTGGTAGGAAAAGCTGAAGTAAAGCACATAAAGGTATCTTCTGGGTTTTTTATTATCCTATTTCAGTGAAGATCTTTGGTAAGGAGCAACCACCTTGAAGAGCCTCCCCCATCCCCCATATTGCATTCCTCAAATGCACCTCAGAACAATTAAAATGGTGTCCCATGTTTCCTCTGAGATATTTGGGGGATTTCAAATGATACTTCCCATACTGAGGAACACAGTGCACTCTGAATTACAGAGATAGGAGAAAAGGCAGGTGAAAGAAGTTGCAGGGTTATGGGGAATTGGTAGATGCTGACCTAGAGGAAGATCCCTATCTTCTAGGTATGGTGTCACCCACTCAAATTTAAATTATTCTAATACAATTTCCAATAATCTGTCCTCTTTTAAGCATATGACAGGACTGTCTTATCTGAGAATTTGCAAAATTTACAGAGATTAAAGTCCAATTTTTATATAATGTAGTATAAAACCAGATTTTAAGGTATCCATTAACTCTCTTTGTCAGCTTGAACCTAATATAACTTTTCCCTCATGCTGTGCAGGAATAATTTCCTTTCTCTTTCTTGTGCTTATCTGCCTTCAGAATGCAAAATTATCTTTTGTGACATACAAAGGTTCTGGAAGAAAAGTCCAAGAAGTGGGTGAAGGGCCTGGCCCTCACGACAGATGCTTATACAAATAAAAAATGGCAATAAGCACCGCTACAGAGGAAGATTTCAGAGTATCTTGTAATGTGACAGTGATTTACATCCACATATGTTTTCTGGTCGCAGAAGACTCTACACAGTCCACAGGGAAAGCAATGAAAGGAAATAGGATTTGTTACAGATTTTAATATATCAGGAACAACCCTACGATTGCTGTGGAACTGAAATTGCAGTGAAACTGATTAGCGCCTGCGGCTAGCCAAGGACTGGTAAAGATTAACAAAGACACATTCACTATAGATGAATGGCATATTGTTAATAATTTGGAACACTCGCATCCCCCTGTGAATTGGCATGCTGAACCACATGGGAAGCATCTAGCCTACTATTATGAATACAGGAGTTGCAAAAACACCTGCTTGAATTTATGGCATGTAATACAACCTCTCTGGCTTCTAAAACCTGTACATTTTTTTAGACAAAGACTTGTGCTTTTCAAATGCAAAGCAAAATGCCACATTCCATATACACTAGTATATAATCAAAAAGCAACAATCCCCATACATAAGAGGAAGGTATCAATGGATCCTCAGAGAGTACATCCAATAGAAAACAGCAGAAGTACTACATAAAGGCAAGAAAATTACCACCCTGCATTAACTGCTTGATCCTATTTGGGGATAAATATTTTCTTGAATAAGAACATGCTCAGTGCATGCTAATACAGACTGTAACAGGTCCTGGGTGGGCCCTGCTGTAGTCTATGCTAACATGTGGACAGCGGGTCCCTATTCTGGAATATATCTCGGAATAAGACCCAGTGTGAAAAGGGTCCAGGGTTCAAATTCTGACTCAGGCACGGAAGCATAGTCACTGATTACTGAATTCAGGATAGAACTGTTATAAGAATAAAAGGGAAGAAAAGATCATTCAACAGTATACGGTTTGCTACTCTGAGATCTTCATAAGAAAGCTTGGATACAAACATTTCAAAAACTCCTATTCCTACTCCATTTCTGTCACCTTCCAAGGATGCCTGTAGGGAGACTGCTTACCCTCAAGAGACTGAAGGACAAAGAATTCAGACACTAGGCCTATTCGCACTTAGGCCTCTAGCATGGACAGCTCTGGGACAGGCCATTTACTCTTCTGGTAGGCTGGTTCCGTCCAAAAGTGTCCTGGCCTGTCCCAGAGCTGTCCTAATTCCATCCAGGATGTGAAGCATGAAATCGTGCTCCACACCCGTCCCCGGGTGTACCTGATCTGTCCGGCAGGGACAGTGTTCGCATTCTCCCTGCTGGGCAGCTCAGAACACCCATGCTGAGCTGCCGCCATTGGCCGCCATTGGGCTGCCTGCTGGCAGCCCAATTACAGGAGCAGGACCAGACTGGCCCTGGAGCGAGTTGGGGTCCTGCAGGCTCCCACCTGCCCGACAGGACCAGTAGTAGCCAGCAGGGACCTTCCAGGCGCCTGCCTCACCCAGCAGTGCATGCTGCATCCCAGCCCCCTGCACCCCACTTGCCTGTCTGGACTCCTGGCCTGGTCCGGATGGGTCCTGCTGCTTGCTGGGAGCGATCTGCCATGTTCTGCGCAGGCACGCACCGCAGCAGCAGCATCCCCACACTCCCGTGTGTGTGTGTGGGGGGGGGAGAAACAGCAGCAGCTGGTACACACAGGGGACAGCACGACCATTCGTACCTTAGCCAGTAAGGGACATGTTGAGAATGTGACCCTTACCTGCCAGTGTGAATGGTCAAGCTGTCCCCCATCTGTATCAGCCTTAGTGCACTACAGCCTTCCGGCTATAGTGCGAACAGGCCTACTATTCCTTCCAGCTGCTCAGTAAGTGCTAAACATCTTCCCAAACCTACTTTTGACTGAAATTATCACATTGAGATTCCTTGGATCAAAGGAAGATTTTGCGCACACCTTGGGCTTCGAACTCCACTGCTGCTGGCCAATTCTGCTCCACTATTAGTACTGCTCAGTTCTCACGTCCCCCACTCTTCTAATTATAGTTGACCAATGCACATTCAGTCGATGTCTATTCTGAATGTGCACATTCATAAATCAATTCCAACCTCTTTCTGCATTATTTTTTTTCAGTGTACACCAAAACACATTTCTAATACAGCCGATCCTCCAATAATGTGGAATCTCCCAGCGTGGATTCATATTTAAAGAACCGTGACAACAGATCTTATTAAGCGATTCTATGACTCACTATTGTGTGCTTTGCTACTGAAAGTCTGAGGTCAGAGGTGAAGCCTTCGGCATGTTGGGACCTTCTTCCTGCTTCAATAGGCATATTCCCACCTCTTTTTGTCCAATTAGGAAGGGCCTGGATATAGCTATTTTTGAAGAAACAGGAGTGTGGATCTGCTTGTTCTGGTGTGTTTTGACTGGGGTTTGAGGAGTTCCGGGTGCTCTTTGAGTGCTTTCTCATACTTTTACGTGGCTATGGAGTGCGTGGAAGTGAGTGGGTCACTGGTATACTCAGGCAGTGGCTTTGACTGTTTGGGGTGGGTTTTGAGTGGTTTCCAAACATTTCTGTGCTTTTAAATGCTTCTCTGTGTGTGCTGTAGCAAAACTGTACTGTGGCTGGTTATTGAGTTAGTGCAGAGTGCTATTTTTATGGAGCATGTATCTTTTCTTTACTGTTTGCTACAACAGAGTTTTTGGTGAAGAAGGGATTTTTAGATGGGATCTCAAAAAGATGTTTCCAGAATGTGCACAAAAACAAGACTGGAATGTCTTTCTCTCCTGCCAAGAGGTTCCCTCAGGAACTCTATGGGAAACCTCATTTCTTGCGGGCCCAGGGCTCTCTGGATATCCCCTACAAGACTTTGGCACTAAACCCATCTGGGGTGTGTGGGGAGCAGGTGAACATCTTGTTTGGCATCAGAGTATTTGATATGGGGGGACGTGGCATCAGAGGGGACCTGACTGAATATAAAATCATGCATGTGGTGCCCATGCATATTTAACGTGGTTATACATGTTGACTATAATGTATTTGAATGTATTTATTGTAAAAAATTGCCTAGGTAATATGTTCATTTAGCAAAGACAGGTAAGCAGCAAGGCTTAGTTATTCTAATCAGCATAAAGAAGGGGGGAGAATGCCCCGGGAACAGCCAATCAGGGTGATGGCTCATGCCAGGCGGGCGGTATTTAAATCACCTGCCAAAGGGAAGTGTTCTTTGCTGGGAAGATCTGGGGGTGTGAGGTTTCAGGTTATACTGATCTACACCCTGAGGGAAACTTACCTGCACTAATCCATACTTCTTGGGCTGTGAAAAGCCAGGAAGGGAAGACGAGGATAGCCTAGGGCATTAGGGAACTAGCAGTGTATGTGTGTGGTCTTTCTGTGAACACTGATAGACTTTGCAACTTATTTGTTTTACTTTAAATAAAGCTTGAGACTTCTATATTTTTTTACAAAGAAGAATATTGCCTACAGTGATTTATTAGAAAGCTAAAGAGACCACTACTTTAGAAGGGCTACTATAGCTTTAAGAAGCAGGGAAAGCGGGAGCCATTAAAAGTGAACCACAGGAAGGCTGGTTAGAAACGCTTACTGCTTGCTTCAATAGAGAAAGGAGAAGGAGGGTGATGCACTCTTTCACACAAGGCTAGGATGGCACGACCGGCATTGTTCTTTTCACTACCAAATCTAAATATATTCAGGCCTCTTAACAGGAGGAAGGGGCAGGGAAAAAAACCTGCCTTGGGCTGGGGGAGTGGGCCACCACAATGCGTGGTATAGAAAAGGTGGATAAAGAAAATTTATTTTCTCTGTCGCACAACACTAGAACCAGGGGGACACTCTATGAAGCTGATGGGTAGGAAAGTCAAATCAGACAAAGGGAAGTATTTATTCACTCAGAGGGTCATCCGTCTATGGAATCTGCTGCCAGAAGAGGTAGTAACAATTACCACCCTAGATGGCTTTAAAAAAAAGGTTAGACAAATTTATGGATGACAGATATATTAATGGCTAATAGAATGGATGCCTAAGTACATCTTTCAGCTGGGGGGACAAGCAGGATGCCTCTAAGGCCATTTGTTAGGATTTGAGAGCAGGAGAAGGTTTGCCCTTGTCTCTGCTTGAGATGCCCATGAGCAATTGGTGGATCACTATGTGGGAGAGGATGTTGGACTAGATGGGCTGTGGCCTGATCTAGCAGGGCTCCTCTTAAGCTGTGAAAAGCCCTTGTATGTATATAGCGTGTGTGTGTTGGCATCAGTATGTTCTGCATTGCAGTCTATAAAAAACATTTATCTTGGATGTGCGCGAGCACTGCTGGAGGAATTTTGGCTAGCAATCATGTGTTGCATGCTTTAGGTATGGCACTGGCCCCATGGCAGATCCACTCTGGGGTATCTGAGCTGGTTAACTACAAGATATGTGAATGTAGCTTTTGGTTGCAATTCTCCTAACCCTTGGCTTGCTATTAAAATCTATTGCCTGAATCATGCAGATACTCATGAGGCAGCATGTTGCCAGAATGAAACTTAGCATTATAGGGGGAACCACTGTGTGGATTTATATGTACAATTTACTTTTGTCTATGCATTCTTATGTACAACCGGACCCCCATATCCACAGATCTGGTAACTGCGGTTTCAAGTTTTTGTGATGACTGGCTCAGCCCCACCACGCCACCCTCCACGGGTGCCATTAGGCCTACCCCGAAACTCCTCCGAGGCCTGAGATAAATAGGGAATCGCGCAAAATGATGTGAGATTTCCCATGAGATTTCCCAGGAAGTATGGGAAATGGAGTGTATTTCCCAGCATATACCGCCCACAGATAGAATCACAAAATCATAGAGTTGGAAGGGACCTCTAGGGTCATCAAGTCCAACCCCCTGCTCAATGGAGGATTTCCTAAACCATCTCAATAGAATCACAGATACAGAGGTCTAACTGTATATCTAAGTTTAACACGTTTTGCTTTGAAAAGAAATCTGTAGGCTAATATCATCCCAGTCTTGCCATTAGCTCAGGCTATTTGGATAAGATCTATTTGCCATAGAATTTCACTAACATAATTCTTCATTCTTCCAACTATGATTTCATTCCTAATGAACTAATCCTATTTCTGCTGAGTCTGAATGGAAGTTTCTTTCAGCAGCTTGATACATCAATTAGTTCAAGTGATTAAGCAATGTTTTCATATCAAATGTATTTTGCGCAATCAAACTTGCAAAATTCTTTTTCCAGGGCTGTAGAGTGAGAGCCGATATTTTTGAGTCACTGGTAGTGGTTTATTTTGTAAAAGGCAGTACTTGTATTTTCCTAGTGCATTAAATTTGAAAGCCCACACGGGGCTTTTTTATCTTTACCCTGAGCAGCCTTCTGAAAGTCTACAGGCACTGTTCCTAAAATTAACGAGATTTCTGAACCAAGGAGGAACTCTAAATGAATCCCTCAGGCTCCTGCCAGTATGGGACTGCCTTCCTCATGTGTCATTTTGGCAGTCTTGGAATCTCACAAGAGTTTGACTCTTGGTTCCAAGCTGTCAAATTTTCTCTCTGGCTGCCAGACTTCAATTCTTGACCCAAAACATAGTTATCTAAGAGTTTTGCAGGGAGCGGGAAACACCTATAATAACACCCTGCTAACTTACATGTGTTTCTGTGTTTAATTAGGTGAAAGGAAGTGACTGTGGAATATAAACAAAGCAAAATAAACAAGAGGGCATCATGAACATAAGAACATAAGAGAAGCCCTGCTGGATCAGGCCACAGCCCATCTAGTCCAGCATCCTGTCGCACGCAGTGGCCCACCAAATGCTCATGGGCATCTCAAGCAGAGACAACGACAAACCTTCTCCTGCTCTCGAGTCCCAGCAGATGGCCTTAGAAGCGCCTCGGTTCCTCCCCACCACCAGCCTGAAAGATGCACCTAGGCATTCATTCTAGTAGCCATTGATACATCTGTCGTCCATAAATTTGTCTAACCCTACCTTAAAGCCATCTAGACTGGTAGCTTTAATTTGACTGCTACATAGGATGTCCTCTCTTAACGGGTGAATGACATATCTGCATACACAACCAAAGTTGAGTGAAAATGAAATTATGCTATGAAGAAACAATGCTAATAGAATCAACAGAAAAAAGGATGCGCAAAAGATGTACAGCATCACACCCAGCACCATTTCTGGACTGTAGTCTAAACGTGGCTGTAGTCTAAACATGAAGTTATCAGAGGATGGACAACAGTGACTAGGCTACCCTTATCCAGGTAATAGAGGTCACCTGAGGCTTAACAGACAGAGATCCCTTTAATGACACCCTTGAACTACAAACCTGCTCTTTCCAAAGGAGAGCAACTTTACCTAGAACTGGCAAAATCTCCAATTCTTGGGCTTTGGTAGGAAGGAAGCCCAATAACACCTTGAGTCTATTCTCTAAAGACTGTAGCCTTTCTGATGGGCCAAGCACAAATCATGATTACTTAGAAGCAAAAAAGAAATATGACACACATAAATAGGCCTCCTTCCTATTATTCTTAGAATGAGCCAAAGGTTTGGTTATATTAAATATTCCTGCACAAAGTTATACTTTAATTTGTGATCTGTACTTGGACCTTTTAAGAATTACGAATGGTTTAATTGTTCCACACATCAACCAGAAGTACGTTTTTCTTCCCCAGAGCTAGTTCAGTAAAACTTGTATGTAGTTCTTTAGTCAATTTTAAACTAGATTTGGATGGATACATACATATGCATAAATAATGATTTGCACTTGTGGTGGTGGGGAAATGCTGGAATTTGAAAGAAAAGATGGAAATAATCAGACACTATTAATGACAAAAGAAACACTTCTAATAGACATTATCCCTGCAGTTTCTTTGGTGGCAAAAGTAGTTTCCATGCCTTCTTTGAGATTCTGGGCACCAAACCCTGTAAGCCTTTTTTCCAGGCAGTGGCCCTCCCACTGACCTGGACACCTCCCACCCCCCACCACACTACTGATTCACAAAACCTGAGAGGAAGATGACTCCCTTCAGGAGAGCATGGTGTATCACAAATAGTCTATAGATATAGTCAGGTATATCTGCAGAACACAAATACATTCTGTCAGTAAATGTCCTAACACAATTGTTCAAGAGCAGAATACTTCAAAGGTGACTTGACTTTCCACTTATACAATAAAAGGTTTCCCTACAAGGGCTCTTCAATCACAGGTTCACATTTTACAAACATGGATGTTTCAAATTTATGCAACACTGGCTAAGCCTATCTTTCAGTGACAAAGGAACTCCATGACTTAATCATGAGCTGTGTAAAGAACGTCTTTTGTTTGCTTTCAGCCTGGTGTCTGACAGAATAATCTAGCGTTCTATTGTCTTGAACTAATCACTTTGTTATTTACTTTCTCCATTCATACATCAGCTATCTTTCACAAAGCAGAAAGTTCAAAGTCCTTACACCTTCTTAAACCTAGGCAAGACTTTTCCCAATCCTGTTGACTGCTTCATATTAATCTTATGGGGTGATCTAAAGGTACAGAATACGGGGAAATGGTAACCCAAATTGCATGCTTTTATCTTGTCTGACTCAGGAATGGGCTTCAGATCTTTTCCCATACCCATTCTCTGCATATGTGTGCCTAACCTTTCCCTTGTAACCTGCTACTGCTTCAAATAACAGAACCCTTAAGGTAGAGGGAGCCAACATAGTGCCTCCCTCAGCCCCACAGGATGTCACAGGGTGTTCTGTTGTGGGGAGAAGAATAGAAAAGCTTTGTCAGCTGCTTTGAGTCCCCTTAAATGGGTGAGAAAAGCAGGGTAGAAAAGCCAACTCTTCTTCTCCTCCCTCAAAATGTTTTTGAACAAAATCTCCCACCAGCCATGACTATATCTCATACTAGTCAAATTGACAAGAGTTGTTATTTAGCAACATCTGAGTAGCAACACAATGACTAACCTAACACAGAAGGAATAGGGATGTGCACAAACCAGTTGTGTCCAGTTTGATTCAACACAAACAACACTTGAGTGCTGAACTAAACCTGAACTGGGAAGCTGGCTTGTTAAGCTGGTCCAATGGCTAGTTCAGGTTCATGGTTGCCTGGACTTCTTAGCAATGGAGGACAAGCCCCTCCTCCCCCCCAAAATTAGGTCAACTACATGGGCATGTGTGGTTCCACTTCCAGGAAGACCTTGAACAACATTCCTATTGGAAGTAAGGTTTAGGATAGGTACACAAAAACCCATTGCAGAAGAAGTCAGAGAAGAGCCCCAGGGAAAGACTACTTGGGCCTACATCCCGGCAGCAAATTCTTCACCTCCAGCCACAGATCTTTGAAGATCATATCTGAACTCCTGCCACTTTCCCCATGATTCCTCAGCTGATAGATACTGCTTACTTGAAGGTCAGATGGCTCTTGGAGATGAAGTACGTGAGTTGAGAAGAATATAACTATATACTGTGATTCTCTTTTGTATTGAGAGATTTCTCCCCATTTTTATTTTACTTCTAGTACTATTTTTATGTCTATTCTTATTTATATTTGCTTTACTATTTCACCATAATTGATTTTATTGTATATTATCCTGAGACTGCAATAACAGAGTGGTATAAAATCCAATAAATAAATAAATAAATACATTTCCACAGGAAGAAACGTTTAAAAAGTCTATTCTAGTAACCCCTAGACTAATATTTCTGGGATACAGCATTGCTGTAAAATGAAACAAGCAGTTCCCAAGATATCAACTGGGTATTAATAGTGTGGCATAATAGCACCTTCTAACAGCTACCAAGCTGATAAAAGGTAACTCTCCTTTTCTTACATGTAGCCTAGACAACTAATTGATGGCATCATGCTGTTTATATACCCCTCACTTCCTGGCAAGTTTGTAGCAGAGCCACAGCAAACATCCTTAGGATAATCGCGACTCAACACTCCCAATGATACCCACAGCTACCTATTCTTAAAAGATTAGAAATACTGCATCTTTAATTGCTCCCAGTAGTTGTAAATCCTGCTGCTGTATTTGGCATTCTCCATCCCAAATCCTTTCTGCCCATTCCCATTGCTTATTTTCTCCCTTTCACTGCTGTAGAAAGCCAGGCTGATGTTTTCAGAGAGCTTTGTACAATGACATCTTTTCCGGAAGTTGACACAGCCTATTAAGACTTCTAAAGTAGTCAGTTTCCTCCTACAAATTCACAGTATGTAGAGGTTATACAACACACACAAAAAGAAGCCAAATTGTTGGAGGCTATTGAAAACTATCAGGAAATGGGTCATCAGAATTGGTTTTTAACTTGCCTTTTCAAAACCAAAAATAGTTGCAACAGAATAATAAAAGACGCTTTACCTTTGCAGCTCTCTTTCTGGCTTCCCTTCTAGCCGCCTTTTCTTTTAACCTCTTCTCCTGCAAATGACAAGTTAAATGCAACATGTATGAATAAACTTTTAAAATAAGGAAAGCAAAGAGACATTTTAAAAGATAAAAACAAACCTTATTACTTTTCAAAAAACTTTGCTGCTGTTTGCTGATCTCTTACTGTGAGCTTTCAAGTGTTTGATAATGAGTGCAGGTGAAGAAGGGATCACAGATGAAATTATACTTTGCCCAATATGTGGCATACAACCCCCACCACCCCCACCTATAATCATAAACTATTATTTCCTTTGTGGCTCTGAATGGTCAAAAAGGCCCACTCTATTTATCTGAGTGCCTGTCTGCGTCCTAAAGGCATTCTCTAAAAAAGGAAAATCAGTACAAATATATAGTTACCATCAAGGAAAATTGTGCTGCGGTATTGTAATCTCTAGATACGCCTGCTATTTGGCTCAAGACTCATTGGCTAACATAAACATAGTACAGTAATTCTGTAGATGGGTAACTATTACTTCTCTAAGAAAGCAGGGTTGAATTTTCTATTGTGGACTGTAAGTTTTGCACAGGATTGCTACCCTTGACTGACCAGGCGTGTTCGGTAGAAAATTACATTAGCAATGGAAGTGCTTGCAATTAAGGCCAGCAAGGGTGGATCACTCCCAACTGCATGTAAATGAATGCAGTCAGGCTTCCAAATGTGGAGAGTTTCCACCGTGCAGTTATTCTGGTGCCTCAGTGCTGGATGCTCTTGAAGGAGGAGTATGCCTTAATATATTATTTTACTTGTTATGCTTGACTGAAGTAAGTAATCTACGTTCCTGTTGCTGATTCTTTTTTGACTCTGCTGAATACTAAAGAGTAAAGTTTTTTTCTGTTACAAAACTGCCTACTGGTGTCTTACTGGGAATTGCTGGGACAACTTCTGCAGCTCTGCACAATCCATAATATGCTTTGATGGCATATATGAGGTCAGCTTAAGTATTGAAACACCAGCATGTTTAACATGGGACCTTTCTGCAATGAAAAGCCTGTGATCAGAATCAGTGGGTCTGGAACAGCCAGGTCCACTCACACCGCAGACTTGAAGCTCACATAGCCCCTGGAGGAAGCATTTCAGGGAGGCAGTTTGGTGGACCAGAAGGAAGGCTGAGTGCTGAAGAATTGACAATTTCAATTTGTAGTGCTAAAGAAGACCTTTGAGAGTTCTTTGGACAGCAAGAAGATCAAAACAGTCGATACTAAAGGCAGTCAGTATTAACTGTTCACTGAAAGGACAAGTACTGAAGCAGAAACTCAAATACTCCACAATGAGAAGACAGGACTCATTAAAAAAAGCCCCTGATCCTGGGAAAGATTGAAGGCCAAAGGAGAAGGGAACGGCTGAAGATGAGAGGGATACACAGCATCATGGAAGCAATGAACATGAGCTTGGCTGGACTTCAGAAGGCAGTGGAAGACAGAGGGGGATGACACAATGACAGAGGGAGTCAGACACAACTGAACAAGTCCTTTCCTTATTTCTGGCACTAATTTGGCTCCCAAATATCTGAAGGAGCACCTCCACTCACCCAGATCTACCTAGCTACTAACGTCACCACTAAGGGGAGTAAGATACAAGAGGGGCTTCCCAGTGGGTAGCCTGGGTTGTTGGCCCCCCTTTGAGGGATATCCCATCACTACACATCTTTTAGGAGCTAATGGAGACAAAAGTTTTTATCCAAGATTTTGACCTTTTCCTTTTTTTAAAACTTTATTTATTGTTATTTAAGTTTATTTAAAATATTTATATCGCGCTCCATATCCCAAGATCTCTGGGCAGCTTGCAGTAAAAACCCATATAAAAAGGGAACATTAAATGCAAATAGCATACATATATCTCAAATTTGCATTAACACAATTTCTTTCAAACTTTATACTTCTTTTACACTTGAGATACAGTTGTTTTCCTCCCCTCCCTCCTTTTTCCTTGCCGAGCCAAGATGCCATTCTCAAATTCCACTGGTTTCTATATTGGAGATTGCTTTTATCATTCCTTGAACCACTGGGTTCTCCACCTTTCTCCTTAGAAAGGTTAATACTTTCCTCCAAGTGGTTGTTGTCGATATTGTGATTTGGTATCCCATACATCTTAATCATCCTTCCCTTAGGAAATCAAAAAGTATTTGTTCTGCTGTATAATTATACCATTCCTTTAATTTTATTTCTTTGGGGGTTGCTTTTGACCTTTTCCTTGTTGAGACTGAGGAGTCTTCACTCATTTTTACATTCTAATCACGTTTTAATCATTTCTAATATTATATGGCTATTCTTCCTTTTCCTTTTTTTAATTCATTTATTTGATATATCTGATTACAACCAAACAATATCAATGTCTCAAATAAAAGGAACATTGGGTTCAGCCAACCTATATCAGCATCTCAGTGTATCCCACAAAATGAAAATCCCATGACCAGTAGGATGAAACCTTCTTTCCTGTTTATTTTTAGTGCCCTGATGGTATCAGTTTGGCATGACCCATCCAGAAGCCATATGGGGCATGATATAAATGCAAAGTAAATGAGAAAGAAGTATATATGCTGCCTAAAACTAGGTAAAACGGAAACATACATCTACAAACACCCCACATCCAAGGTGCTTAGGCAGTGAAGATACCGTGAATTTCAGTGGCACAGTGAACCTACACAAATCTACTGTACTTCAGATACACCGTAAATGATACAGCCACCCATTCCTCCTTCCCCTATCTTTCTATCAACATATTCCACAATATAATTTTATGCCACTTCAGTGACCCAGCTGGGACTTGCTTGGTTCTTTGGTATTTAATGAGCATCCCTCATTCCTCCAAGTCAATCCTCAATTTTCTCCAGCCCGATTTCCAAACTACTGTGTTGTGACCTGTTTTTGTTGTAGCCTGTCAATCCATGTCACCTGCCCATTTCTCTGAAAAACTACCTGCTTCCTTTAAGATGCTGCCTTCGAAAAAGGAGCAGAAGTGAGTAAAGCTAGATTAACAGTGACCTGGGAAGAAGGGGGGGCAGGGTTGATCTCAGACGGCTGACAAACCAGAACGAGATGAAAATAGATTTGAAAGAGGACAACATAAAAAATTCAACAGAGGAAATATTCTTCCAAACACAAGAGATATTTTATTATCTTATGCTATTTTAGTGAGGCTCGTTTGTCTCCCTCGCTGTGTCAATCAAATATAATTGTGCCAAATGGAAACGGCAAGGTGCAAATCAACAGGCACTGTTCTTGCTGCAAGTCTCCTTCCTTTTTACAGGGCTCATACAGGAGTCAAGCACAGGCTCCACACACCTGAACGTAGATTACAAAGCAGAACCACTAGACAGATTCTACCCATGAAGACGCAAGACCAGCTAGGGAAAGACAGTTGATGGGAAAAGGAAAGGTGCGTGGAAGTGTAACCACATTTCACAGATCAGTGGCAGCACCATATGCAAAGTTAGGGCGAAAGACAGATGTCAATATAACATATAGAGCATCTTATGGAAAAGGGGGAAAGGCTTGGAAAATATAAGCAGGTAATGCAAGCTTAATAGAAAGTGGGTTATGTGTCAGATTTTAAGGAGCGGAGCTTTTTTTTAGAGACATCTACATAAAAGGAGATTTCAAAGAAATGCACGTACAAGAAGAACACGTAATGCCACCATTTTTCTATTCATATAAGTCAGATACCATTTTATTATATAGGTCAAAGTGTAAATAATGACTAATGCTTTGAGGCTAACAGCCCAATTGTTTTATTTAGATTCCACATGCAGGAAAGCAGCTACCTCTGCAAGACTTGGATGTAAGCGAGACTGTATTTTTCTGTGACAGAACAGAGGTTTACTTAAAATTAGAACTGTGCTATGTTAGAACAAATCCTACTTTACTATTAGACTTTTGTTACAAACTGAAAGCTTGATACATTTCCAGATTTCGCTATAAATTACTCAAGCCCCAATGCATTGCCCTTTTGTTTTTGCAACACCATAAACCATTTTGGTGGAAAGAATCAAAGATTACCTTAAACAAAAACTTGTGAAGCTGAAAAAAGACAACCTCTGAAAAGACTGAACTGTATTTTATTGTGTGACACTTAAGTTGACAAGCTATTTTTTTCTTTCAATACTCAATTCTAATTGAAGAAGAAAGCACGAAAAGAACCCTCGTATATAATTCATTCTTGGAACCTCATGTGCACATAAATTTCAAAAATATCATGACGATTTTGGTGCTCAAACCTTCTAGCCTTCCCTATGTCCAGAATGTTAAGTCCATTAAAGTCTGTTAAGTCCATTTAAAAAAGTTGGTTGTGACGGCTGAGTTAATAAGGTAAGGTTATATTAAGCAGATTGAACCCAGTAAATATGCTGGAAGGATGGTTAGTGGGAGTGGCTGGCTGTAGCTCTAAGGGAGGGGGGAAGTTTGCCCTTGGGAACAGCCAATCAGGGTAAGCCAGTATCCCGAGGGGATACTATATAAGGCCATCCAGCAGGGGTTTGGGGTTCTTTCCTGGGTTAACTCACTGAGGGTGGGCAGGGAGAAACGGGCTCTTGTCAACTGCGTTCCTGAGGGAAGTTTACTTAAGGAGTCCTGAGATAGTGCCTTATTGAGAATTTATTCTGTTTATCAATATTGAAGTTCTAGCCTGTTGATTATTCATGAGTGCTGTAACAATAAAGCAATTAGTATTCTGTTTCTCTTTAAAGAGTATATGAGTGCTTGCTTGGTCACAAAGCATAAACAAAGTATCCAGTAGGGGAGCACTGTGCCTTTAAGAGGGAAAGAAACACATTTGCGGAGAAACCAGCAGGTAACTGAATGAGAGGCTTCTTGTTTGTATTCAGAAAACAAGAAGGGGGTGTATGTAGGGAATCCCTGCCAATCCTGAGCCTAGGTATATAGAATTGGGTAGATTCTAGGACAAACACCAAGTGGCAGGAAGGCATTGGGCAGTGGGTTGCCACACTGTTCAAAAGGTCCCCTTGGTCCCTGTTAAGCACATCCCATTCAGTTCTCTATTTCTCTCACCATCTTCTGCCTCCTTTTCCTCATGACAGTCTGGGTGCAAAATGCATCCTACCATACTTGAAACAATGAAAACAGGACCACTATAGCTATCAAGGAGCTGTGAAATCATAAAAACATTAGAGAAGCCCTGCTGGATTGTGCCACAGCCCTTCTAGTCCAGCATCTTTTCTCACATGGTGGCCCATCCATTGCTTCTGGACATTCTCAAGCAGAAGTCAAAAGGAAGACCTTCACCTGATTTTGCTTCTCTTCAAATTAGGGGTGGGCATGAATGTATTTTTCACATTCGAATCCGAGTAGATTTGAATGTCGAAAAATCCAATTCGATTTGGATATTTAATATCCAAATGTCATAAAATCTGATTTGAATCTGTACATTCAAACATTAGATTCATATATTTAAAGATACAAATGTTGACAACATTTATATCTGTTATACGTACCTGGACGCATTCTGTAAAAATCCATATGCATCCCGTATTATCCCATATGCATCCTGTTTTAATCCCGTATTTGAAGTGCAAGACACGTATAATTTTCACGCAGATTCGTATATGACAGATACAAATCTACAAATTGGAATTATTCAAAAATCCATATCAGATTTTTGGAAATCTGGTTCAAGTTCGAATATGCAAATTCTGATTTTCAAAAATCTGATTCAAGTTCAAATGTCAACATTTGACAGATTCGAAATGAATTTTTGAATATCCGTGCACATCCCTACTTCAGATGGTCTTTAGAGACACTGTGCCTGTCTCTCCAAACTGGAGGTACCCTCATGGTGACGTCTGCATTCAGTGTGGGTTTCCACAGTGCATGGACAATCATGAGAGAAGCATGCACTATACCAAGGCCCAGGTGACCAAGAGAGAAGCAAGAACATGACCAAGAAGGAACAAATGAACAAAGTTCTCTTTTGTCACGTATTTTGTTTTGCTTTCAGAGGCTGACATATTGGTCTCCTGCTAATTATGAGCAACTAATTAGCCACCAACTCAAGAACTTGCTTCCATCCCATGACTATAAGAAAACCACTGGAGATCAAGGGAGCTCAACCAAATAATACAACAATTTTTACAAAGGAAAACATTACCAAGTATCTTATAAAATATTTTGGAAAGAGCCACACAAGCATACTAAGGTGAAACTGTGCCAGTGCACTTTCAAAGCATGTTTTGAAAAGAAATCCAGAATGAAAAATAAATGCTGGGCAACCTAAGGCTGTGATACTTTATCACACTATTTTACATAGTTCATCTAGTTCATGTAGCTTCAGATATACAAGGAAAGATACTGATTATGTGAACATTAAAGTTCTCAACACATAAGCACAAGACCCTTCAACTATGAATACAGGACTTTTACCAAACCCTGGATCAAAGCAGCAAACTAGTGAGACATCTCCTACTGACTGCCAGTTAGCTGCTGGGCTGGATACAAGGTTCAATGCTTGGCATATAATGTCAGCCTGGAACAAGGGAATTTGCTGAACCATTTGAAGACCAGCAGGATCAGAGCAATTATCAGGAAAACCGTTGCTGTGGCTACCACCAATTACTGTATGTCATCTTGCAGTCCCACAGCAGAGCCTTATCTGTGGAGGCACCCACTCTCTAGAATACTGTACCATCAAATGTTTATGAGGTGCCTATTATATCTCTTAGGTGCCTTTCAAAAACCTGCTTATTTGGCCAGGGTTCCTTTGTTTTATTATTGTTCAATTTTAAATAAAATGAAGGATATAGAAAAGTTTTGAAGGAAGTGGTGGTGGAAAAGAAGAAGAACAATCTATCTATTCTGTGAAGAACATTTTGCATTTTCACTGGCTGAGCATTTACTCTTGCAGTGACTTTCTCATATTATATAACTGTGGCTCTGTATCAAACTCACATAGGAAATGTCTTGCATAACTTATTCCATTATGTGTAAAAACTGTAGCCTAAGAAAAATTTGGCAAAGCAGTAGCTGATGTTCATATCTCAAAGTTAATTGTTCATCCTTGAGTTTTCTTTAATGTTATTTTGTACACAAGTGGTAGGTTTTCTCTATTTGAAGAGAAGAGAAATGTAATTTTCTAATCATAATTAAAAAGTGACCTTATTGTTTGCTTGAGGGGATTTGTCAGACCCAACCAGCAAATTAGGCAGCTTGGAGATGTGTCTACCTTTCCTTGACATTAAAAGGGAGAAGGAGGGGAAAGTCTATAAAGGCCTACATGAAACAGTGTGGCAGAGGGGAAGAAGTATTACTCATAAAATGTGTCTAATTTTCTTGTCATCAAGGCAAAAAAGGGAGAGAAATGCCCGAAGTCTCTTTCTAAACAGAAACTATTTGATTTATTCAGAGAATGACTCTTGCAGGTTAGGACATTTATCATAATGTCAAAACTCCACAGTCAAGTGGGATTTAGGCAAACCTCCTGTCTCTTGACAGAGAATACGTTGAAGCCATACTGTACTTCCTAAGTATTTTAATACCTTTGCCAACATGTCACATCTAGGGCACTGTCAAGTAAGAAATAAAAAAAAAAGACAAAACCAACCTCCTCACTAAAAATGACAGAAGAAAAACCCCAAGCAAGCGGGTGAAAAGTATTACAGGCAAAGATTATGGTTCTGTGGATGCAGAGACAGAAATTGCATCTGTGTCTGAACTGTCTGGAACAGAACATCTTGACAACTTTGAATAGTTATTCCATTTTATTACAGCACTGAACAACAGCATAAAAACTGTGCTTTAATAATGATGCACACATTAAGGGAAGCCACGTTGGTTAACAAAGGAGGAGGAGGGGAGGAAGAAGAAGAGGAGGAGGGGTAGTTGGTTTTTATAATCCACGTTTCCTTACCATTTTAAGGGGACTCAAAACAGCTGAAAAACCTTCTGTGCTTCTCCCCACTACAGACCCTCTGCGAGGTAGGTAGGGCAGTGAGAGTTTAGAAAGAGAGCTGTGACTAGCCCAAGGTCACCCAGCTGGCTTTATGGCGGTGTGCAGAATCGAACCCGTTGACTACGAGATATGAGGCTGGCACTCGAACCACAAGATCAAACTAGCTCACAAGGGTTCTACCTGCCCCCTCTTCCAATCCCACCCCTCTTCTTTATCTGATGCTTTCTTGGCCATAAAATGTCTTCTAAAATTACTGTATCACCATTAGCTGTGGAAGAAGTTATGTCAAGTGTCTCTGTTTGACACTTAGTCCTTCTCTGCTGAAGGGAGGAGGAGACAGGAAACTGCTATTCCATTGCCTGCCTCAGTGCTATCCCTATACGAGTGGTAATGAATCTCCAAGATCACAAACATCCTTACCTGAATACGAAACTATAACAGGAAACCTCTAATCATACACACACCTACCTCTCACCATTGAACTAGTCCCCTTCTGTTTGGTGTGCTCATACAAGGCCAGACAAAAGAAGATCAAGCAAAGTACCTGCTCTCGTTATTTTGAAATGCACTAAGGAGGGGCTCAGAAATTATGGCTGCCTGTTCGCCAGAGGTGAACCTCTTTCCTCTGACATGAAAAGTAGCGACCTATTAATTATAATGAATAACTACTGGGCTTATACTTAATGATCCAGGAGAAAAGGCATAGAGACATTTGATCAAACTGGATTGCATATACATGGCAGTGGAAAATAATAATTTTTATGCTGTGAGGGGGTGAGGTGAATAATTTACTATAGCCATCATGCTGTCCCGGGAAGTAAGGGGATGAGGTCTTTATTTGCTGCTGTTCCATAAGGCATTGGGGGATGACGGCTTTTGACAATGTCCCACGTCAAAGGCTCTTGAACAAACTCATCAGCCATGGAATAATTGGGAAGGACAACTTTCAGAATGGAGAAAAATAAAAAGTGGGGTCCCCCAAGGTCCAAAACTAAGAGCTTTGCATTTTAATTCATTCACAAATTTTGTAGAAGTAGGGATAAGGAGTGAGATTGCAAAGTTTGTGGATGACATTAAATTATTCAGGGTAGTAAAACCTGAAAGACATTATGAAGAGCTCCAAAGGGACCTCTTGACATTGGGCGAATGGGAAACAAAGTGCAACCTTAGTAAGTGCAAAGTAATACACACTGGGGAACAGAACCCCCAACTAGGCCTATAAACAGATGGGGGCTGAGCTTTTTATGTCACACCAGGAAAACCATCTTGGGGTTTTGGTGGACAGTTCAATAAAGGTATCAAACCACTATGCAGCAGCAATGAAAAAATGCTAGGCGAAGGAAAGAGAAAAGAAGTCAGTAAGCATCATTCTGCCTCCTTATGAATCTATGAAAATATATTATAGATCTGGATATTAAAATGCAGAAGAGGGCAACCAGAATGATCAAGGGGTTGGAACTCCTTTACAAAACCAGACTGCAATGTCTAGGCCTCTTCAGCATTGAAAGATAGCATTTAAGAGGCAACCTGACTGAAGCATATAAAATCATACATAGTGTGAGAAAGGTGAGTTGAGAAAAATTCATTTATCTATCGTATAACATGAAAACCACAGGGCAATTTATGAAGGTGATGAGTGGAAAAATTGGAGCAACAAGGGGAAGTGTTTTTTTTTCATCCAGAGGGTCACTGGTCTATGGAATTTACTACCAGAAGAACTGGTGACAGCAACCAGCCTGAATAGCTTTAAGAAAGGTTTAGATACATTCATGAAAGACAGGTGTAATCATGACTACTATATCTGATGCTTAGGTAATGCCTCCAGAAGGTTTTGCCTTCTGCTTGAGAATGCCCAGAAGTCACTGAGTGAGAAAGGATGCTACTGAAAAAACACATGGCTCACCCTCAGCCACCTGGAAGATAAGACATGAAAAGTTAAGAAGTTTAGCAATATATCTGGTGTAGGTTGTGCATGCAGGAAACTACAGTGTTCATTGGCAAAGCACACATCACAAGGTGATTCGGCACATCCTTAGTTCAATGGCTCATTAAGAAATGAGAGGTACCGTACAAATGTTAAGGGCAATAACAAAACTGTTAAATCGCTCCTGTCACTGTCAAGTAAAGCAGTGGTTCTCAACCTGGGGGTCGGGACCCCTTTGGGGGTCGAACTACCCTTTCAGAGGGGTCACGACGAGCCTCCCGCCACCCTTCCCTCCCACCTCCCAGCTGCTCCGCCCCCGTGGCTGGGGGTCCCCACAACATGAGGAACTCCATTAAAGGGTTGCGGCATTAGGAAGGTTGAGAACTGCTGAAGTAAAGGGTAGGGTTCTATAATGTCCTTTTCAATTAATATTAAAACTCCACCCCCTGCAGATAGTGTTTTGCTAAATAAAACAGCTTCATCCTACTCCAATATAAGGCACTTATCATTAACTTTCACCAGGCTCTTGTCTGAATGCAATGAAAGTACAGAAAGCAAATCGATCTGTGTTTTACTATGCTCTTCATAATTTTAAGTACCTCAACTCAAGTCTATTAACTCTTTTCTCAAGGTTAAGTAATCTGAGACTTTATGTGGAAGGTTCATTTTCCTTCTGTTTAGAGCTCTGAAGCATAACTGTTCATTGTCTTCCAGTAAATGGGTTTAAAAAGTATTGCTGTTCATCAGCATATAACATTTTGGGATAATCTGGATGATTTCTACCACAAAGAGTGCAATGACTTTCAGAAAGATGAACTTACGCTTTAATTCCTAGCACTTGGATATTTCTAACTTTTGGTTGACCAAACTATCATAGCTGTCAAGGGTGATGTACAACTCTCATTATTTATACTTCTAAAAATGCAAGTTTTATATTGGTGGTGAAATACCTATTTATTTATTTATTTATTTATTTATTTATTTATTTATTTATTTATTTATTTATTTATTTATTTATTTATTTATTTATTTATTTATTTATTTATTTATTTATTTATTTATTTATTTATTTATTTATTTATTTATTTACAGCTCATTATCCACACCTCTCTTTGTTGTGCAGCAGAAGATAAAACAGAATAGACTAAAAGGAACTGATATGTACAGGACCACATAGTACACCATCTTCACTTGTCACTGTCTCCTAGGGTGCTTCCAGACACCCTTAATACTTTGCAGTCACTGCATTGCTATTGGACACGTGACGGGAAACGGGACGATTTATTCTCTGGCTCAGTAGCACAGCAGCAGGGTAACTGCAAGGTAAAAAGCTGTTGATTAATCAGCAGCTTCTAACTTTGTAGTTCCCCTTAAATACTGCATGGATACTGTGTAGTATCTGGATGATGGGAAGCTCCGCCCTCCCTGCACAGCTTCCATTTGTCCTGCACGAACAACAGAAAGTGGCGGTACAGGGGGTTAGAAGTATTAAGGGTATCTGGAGGCACTCTCTGTAGCTGTGCTTCCTGTAACCTAATTTTGCTGCTCAAAAAGGAAGAATGCCTTCCGTACCCCTAACCGTAAATGAATTGGGCTGGGAGCATATTGAGACATCCCCATGCTTGTCATGGGGACCATGAAGGTCTGTGCATCATCTCAGGAAGGATCCTGAAATCCACCAGCACCATCATAGTGAGGGGCTCCAATACCATTCCAAGATTATTTCAACCAACTCAGACAGGGAGACTACTGGCTGTCTCTCTGACTCTGCAAACAGAAACAAATCCTCAAACTCAGTAACAGAGTGAACTGGCCGTCTGGCAAGAGGACCACACTAATTCCCATTCTGAAGTTTGGAAAAGCATCCCCCATGGGCAAACATGGATAAGACAAGCCCCACCAAGTTCATTTGTCCACATTTCAGTGATGGATAAGCCCCTTCAACTGAATCAGGTCATGGATGACTAAGTTTTATTCTGGACTAACCTGGCATTCAAATGGAGCACCACAAGAGCAGTGGAGTAGTTGACAGATCTGCCTAAACTCTGTTAGTTATAAAGACAGGACAGAAAGAATGACAGCTTTAATTTAGCATCCCTTCTCCTGACTTGTCCTCTCTGTCTCCAAGCACCATATCTCCGTCTTACCATCACTACATGAATATTTGCTCCCAGCAAGGTCAATCTCAATTGGAAGAAGGATCCTCCCCCTGAAACCAAAGCAAAGCAAAGGTAACAGGAGTGTGACAGGGGAATTCAGAGGAATAACTGCTGGTGCTCTGGTAAGTCTGTTAGGTGGATCTTCTAGGTTTCAAAGACCCTGTTGGCCACTTAGTGTGTAGCTGGTTTAGCTCTTAGGAAGGGGTTGGTTTCTAAACTAGCCTGGGAAGGGGCTTGCTGATGATTGAGAGAAGCCAGTGGGAAAAGCCACCTAGTGAGCTGGAAGGAGGAAAGGTCAGTTACAGTGATCATGGACTCAAGAGGAATAAGGCTGTCTACTGATACCAAACCAAAGCAAAGGTAGCAGAGGAATTTGGAGAAATAACTGGGGATCATCTAGTTCTCAGAAGTGCACATTTGAGTAAGGAGGGCTGGAATTATGCACATGGTACTGAACTGAAAGGAGAACTAGTCAATAATACACAAGTAGAAGGATGTAAGGGGCAGCTTAAGAATTCCCATGGCCTTATAGGATTGAGTTTACACCACCAGACCACATATGAATTGTTTATAAATGAATGCTAGAAGTCTCTGAGCCAAAATGGATGCAAGAAAAATTGATATTATCAGCATAAATGAAATGCAGTAGACTGATGACAACCAATGGGATAGCCTTGTACATTAAGGAAGAGACAGAATCTTAAGAACTGGTATGTTTAGGTGACTCAGCTCCATCCACAGCCATGTTGTACATAAGAAAATCAGGCCAGAAAGCAAGTTAATATTAATGACATGCTATCATCTTCCAGTTCAAAAAAGGCCACCTGAACATCTAAAGCAGGGCAGCTCAAACTGGTTTGGCTGAACGATACTGCTTCCAAACCTCAACTGTGACAAAGAATGACTGGAGATGTAGTCCACCATCTACAGAGCCATAATTAAGCAGATCTGATTTAGAGTGTCAGATGTGCCAAGAACTACATAAAGTAAGGCAGAAAATATCTTATTTTCTGAGTTCTAGCATACAGAAACTGATTCCATAAAGACAGATACATATGTAGGACAACAAAGAGACCCAAAGAAATGGAACTAAAAGCAATTGGCACTGGAATGCTAACACTTTTCATGTTGAGGCTTGAATGACAAATGTTTGAGACTGGAAATGTTTGGAAAGTTTGGAAATGTCGTAGGTAGGTAGGTAGGTAGGTAGGTAGGTAGGTAGGTAGGTAGGTAGGTAGGTAGGTAATGTTCCAAAACACTATGGGCAGCACCTGTCATGCACAGTGATAAATCTCAGACTATCTAGGTTAAGTATGGGAGGGAGGAGACGCTAAATAAAATCAATGGACTTTTATTTATTTATTGTTTATATTTTTATCCCACCCTATACCCAAAGGTCTCAGAATGGGTTACAACAACATCACAATGAAGCAGGTAAAAAAATCACTAAAATAATGGCAGTGTCTTTATGGGGAGGGGATATGGTTCCCTCAGCCAAAGGCCAGAGTAAAGAGGTGCATTTTTATCAGACGTCTGAATGCATCAGCTGTCTGAACGACACCTCATAAGCACATCTGCAGGAAAAATTTGCATAGAACCCCAGGGCATTCTGGGAGGAAGGTAAAGAGTTACTGCAAGAAGGAAGGTAGTGGGGAAGAGCCGCACTCCAAGGAGCCAGAGGGTGGAATCTTATCTGCAGGGATAATTTGCATAGAATCCCAGTGCATTCTGGGAAGAAGGCAAAGACTCACTGTGAGCAGGGGAAGAGCCTCACTCCAAGGAACCAGAGGACACAGCAGCAAAAAAAGCAAATGTCATCCCAGGATGCATCAAGAGAAGTAATTATTCCTCTTTACCTTGGTCTGACCTCATCTAGAATACTGTGTCCAGTTCTGGGCACCCCTATCTTAAAAAGACATTGATAAACTAGAGCAAGTCCAAAGGAGGGCTACCAAAATAGTGGTCTGGAAAGCATGTCCTACGAGGAACAGTTGAAGGGTCTAGGAATGTTTAGCCTACAGAAGAGAAGACTGAGAGGAGACATGATCAGTCTTCAAGTATCTGAAGGGCTGTCACAGTGTAGATGGGTTGTCCCAGTTCTCACTTGCACAGGATGGAAGAAGTAGAAACAATGGGATGAACCTTCAAGGGAGTCAGTGCAGATTAGATATTAGGAAAAACTTCCTCACAGTGAGGGCAATCAGTCAATGGAATAGGTTGCCACGGGAGGTAGTGAGCCCTCCTTCACTGGAGGTCTTCAAGCAGAGGTTGGACCTACATCTGTTTGGGATGGTTTAGGAAATCCTGCACTGAGCAGGGGGTTGGACTTGACGACCCTAGAGGTCCCTTCCAACTCTATAATTCTGTGATTCTATAACCTGGAAGCTACAACCCACTGTGTCAGAAACGTCAGTAAACTTTTAGTACTTGCTCTTTAGTTCACAGAAAAAGAGATTATTTGTTCTTATACCTATAAAGAAGAAAACCTGATTCTGTTTCAGGTTTTTAGATCTGCATGAACAGAGGTACCATGAATAATAATCATGAAAGGGATGTTCATGATCAGTGGACATCAGAGAGAAGGAGTAACATTTATAACTGTTCTCTGCTGTCAAAGTCTCAAATGTTCAGCTCTGGTTTATGACAAATAAATGGCCCAGAAACAATCTTTGTATTTTTATGGCCTATAATTTTAATTTTTAAAAAAATTGCTAAAAAGGGAGTTTAAAGTACTACTCAAAAAGTTTTAAGTTATAGCTGAAATCAATCACATTATAGTTCTAACATTTATTGAATAATTCATTAGCATTTCTAGCAGTTCTCAGTCAAATATATGCAAAATGTAGGCATTTAAATAAAACAGATTATTCTGAAGGCCTCATTGATAAAGGCTTCTCTAGCTATCAATCTTTTTGATGACATACAATTCCATGCTCTCTACCACCACCACTACTTTCAAATATAATCTCTACCTATGAATGATCACAGAAATAAATAAAAGCAATATTCCTTTAGCAAACCAGGAATGGTGGCCCTCCAGATTTTATTGGATTCCACTCCTGACAATACTGGCTGGAATTTATGGGAATAGCAGTCCAACAGTATCTGGATTGCTGCAACTTCCCCATCAGTGCCAAAGACAAAGGGTATATTAGCGTGAGTGATTTGCTTGCCATTTCCATAAATTTGCTTCCACAGTACTTTGACTGCATCTGAAAAAATAGATTCTGTGTGAAATGACAGATGGGGTAGTTATCTGCTAACTAGTGTTGTTTGTTCACAGGAAACAGCAAATGTTGGTTTGAGAGTTAGGCAGTTTCTGCTCCCATTGCTGAGCTTTCAGGATTGTATATAACAAATAAACGCAAGAAACAATACTCCAAATACTATTAGATGCTTAAACAAAAAGTGAAGAGCTTCCATGGAGAACATTTGCAAACAAAATCCTTCTTTTTTTTTAGTATAAGCCAGTATTTCACAATGACTCTTAAATATTCTGACAAGCAGAAACAAATTTTACTTACCTTGTGCTTTTCTTTAATTTTCTTCCTATACTCTTCTTTATCAAACTTGTCTTCCTCTTGCAACCTCTCTTTAGCTCTGTCTAGATCGATTCCATCAGAACCATCATCTTCTGCTTTGTCCTGAGCAGATTTTTGTGCTGGTGGCCACTGCTGAATTAACTGATTCATGAAAAAGAACAGTGAAATCATGATAGTATCACATGTGGTGCAGTTCAAAATCAACACTTCAAATGTTACTGATTATGCTGCAAAACAGTGGCACCTCCACACGAGAAGCATTAGAAGGTCTACATTTCAGGTAAAGAAACAATAACAACAACGTTGTGCAGGGAGGGACAAAGGAAAATAAATAAAGATGCATGCAGCAACACTCCTGGAGCAGTAGATGGAGAGCAGTTCTAACTGGTCTATGTCTACATTCCACACTACCAGACACAGTCCCCCTTCACACTGTTCTAAGGGAACCGGAGGAGGGGCATGCAAGCGCACTTAGTGCTGCATGACCCCATCACCTTGGCAACAGTGCCATGATCACTACCATAATGGCAGCGGTTCTCAACCTTCCTAACGCCGCGACCCCTTAATGGAGTTCCTCATGTTGTGGAGACCCCCAACCACGAGGGCAGAGCAGCTGGGAGGTGGGAGGGAAGGGCTATGAGAGACCTGTCGCGACCCCTCTGAAAGGGTAGTTCGACCCCCAAAGCTGTCCCGACCCCCAGGTTGAGAACCACTGCATAATGGCAAGGTTTCAGGGAGACCTGGTTTCCATAAATGTGAGCAAACATGCAAAAAAGCTCACAGTCTGAACATTAATGCTTGGTTTGGAAGAATCCAGATCCTTAAGATCTTCTGCACAGAACATGGTGGAAAGGGAAAGCAAAGACTGTAGTAGGGAGGTGCACAAATATTTGAAACATTCGAAATTCGACTGAATTCAAATTTTGACATTTGATTCCGAATCGGATGTCTATAAATTTGAATTTAAACATTCAAACGAATTTTGAATTTTTTGAATTTATTCGTTCAAATTATTTGGACATTCACATGTGTATGGGTACGTACATGATGCGTACTTGCACATATGCAACTTTCCCGCATCTGTACACGTTCGTACGGATCCGTACAGGACAAAAACTGGTTGCATATGGGATAAATACGGGATGCATATGGATGCATACGGATGTGTATAGAACGTGTAACGATGCGCACAGGCACATACAAATGTCGTCGTCATTCGTAAGTGCAAATTCAAATTGAAAATTCAAACGAATAGATTCAAATTTGCTTAATTTGAATTGAATTTGGGTAAATTTGAATTTTAAAGATTCGAATCGAATTAAATTTCTGGATATTTGATTGGAATCAAATTAAATCCCGAAAATTGCATCTGTGCACACCCCTAGACTGTGGTAATTGCAAGACACAGGTAAGTTTAAAAAAAGATCAAAGAATGGAAGGGTCTGCAAAGGTCATCTAGCCTACTGCACCATGCATAGAAAAATGTAGCAAGGAGAAAGAAATAAAGCAGCTGTTAACTATCTAAAATTCCTGAGTGCTTTGAAAATTGTATTTTAATCATGTGCTTATTCTGATTACTACATACAAATGTTTGAAAAGGCCATTGCTGCATTTTTACAGCCTTGTTCTGCCTTTCTCTCCTTGCGAGATTAGCTCAGAATATCACTGAGCCAGTATTGCTATTTCACATTCAACAATACCATTCCTCATATGAAATCAAGAAAACAAGTCTTATACAGTGACCTAATTATAGAAAACGGCAGCTCAGCATCCAAGGCTGCCACAGAAACACATTACTGTGCTTTCCTTTAAAAAAAGAAAAGGAAGGAAGAGAAATGGGGAAAGAATTCTGGCAACTTCCAGTTAACACTACTTATACAGCCAATCCATTTTTTTTTTCAGTACGAAATTAGCCTTTGAAAGAACCATTGTGGTGAATTACTTTATGTATCACAGCATTATGACCAGCTTAATCAAAGCATTTTATCTTTCCAGCCTGGAGGCAGTACCTAGGCATCCATTCTAGTAGCCATTGATACACCTGTCCTCCATAAATGTGTCTAATCCTTTCTTAAAGCTATCCAGGCTGATTCTCCACCTCTTCTGGGCAACAAATTCCACAGACTGATGACCTTTTCGTGTGGAGTGCAGCAGCAAGGCAGCTGACAAGCACTGCTGGCCAGATGCATAGTGTGATGGATGTATAGCATGTTTTAAAGGGACTGCACTGGTTGCCAATTTGCTACGAGGTTTAATCAAAGGTTTTAACTTTGACATACAAGTCCTGAATGAGTTGTATGACTCAAGGCCCATTCTCCCTCATCTTCCTCCTTTATGTACTGCACTATTTGATCTGTTCTTAATTTTGTTTCTGTATAATTTAACAGCTGCAACCTACTCTCAGGATAAAAGGTGAAATATAAAAGTAAATATTAAACAAGCCAGCAAAGAAGCAAAAAGAAGCAAAAGGAGTGGGTTTCAAACTGATATTCATTACCAGTTGCTACAGTACAGGCTATCAATATTTTCTTCTGGTAGACTGATCACTCCAAAAGCACATTCCAGCAGTTAAAAATCTACAGACCACATAATTAAGTGCTTGATAATGAAGGCTATCTTTTTTAGGCTGGTAATTTTTAAATTATGCTCAAAGTAGGCATAACACTGGAAATGTCTCTGCTCAATGCTTTCTTAACTAGGAGCAGATCAATAATGGTGTACAACCATCATTGAAAGAGAAGCTGATTATTACCCATAATCCTTTGCAAAGCAATGGGATGCAGAGCACACTCAGACATTTCTCAGATAGTCTGATCAGCCTTTCTCTTGGCCCAACAAACATTTCATATGCAGAACATCTTATCAACATAAACAAGTCATTTTTATTCAGCCTTACCTCTCCATCTTCAGTAAATACAATTTTGGTGTTAACTTTGAAGTTTCTCTTCAATATCTTTTTAGCTTCTTTTGTTTTAGTTATTTTCTTCTTTATTTTTGAATTTGTGGTACTCTGTAAAGAACAGAAGAAGATGGTATATGTAACTTTTGGGTACAAAAGGTTCTAGGTCAAGGTCAAAAGGCAGGACTCCAAAAAAGACCCAATGAGAACTAAAGCATTATTTAAAAAGGAAGAAGTTTCCTGTATGTCCTAGAAACAAACTTTTCAAATATAATGTTCAATCATCTCAGAATTAGAAAATATGAAAAATGAACTAATAAGTTGTCAACTGTATAACTTGTACTCCATTTCTATAGTTTGGTCTCGTGGTTAAGGAGCCGGACTCTTATCTGGGAATACCAGGTTTGATTTCGCCCTCCCCCATGAAACCAGCTGGGTGACCTTCGGCTAGTCACAGCTCTCTTTTGAGCTCTCACAGCCCCACCTACATCACAGGGTGCTGAGATGAACAGAAAGCTTTGCCAGCCACTTAGAGTCCCCTTAAATGGGTGAGAAAAGCATGGTAGAAAAGCCAACTCTTCTCCTTCTCCTTCTTACCTTACCAAGAGTCATAATCATTCATCTCATGTTGAGGCTGTTTTTCACTATTGCAGCACTGGGGTGGGTTTTGTCTTTACAGTGCCAGAAAGGGGCTGACCGTATTCACAGAGGGTTCACTACGTGTGAAGGATTAAATGGCATATAGACCTTTGCCTGACTTTTTCTATTTTGCACTACTCAGAGCCACCCTATCCATGATGAAGTTCACATTCTAAACATCTTGCATTTCACATGCATTAAGCTCAGGAGGTGCTTGACGTTCAAACTCAGCTAGGTTGCAAACAAAGCAGCAGAACAGGAAAATCTAACCTAAGATGTTAACACGGGAAGGTGGGTATAAAGGCACACACCACTAGAAATAAGTATGGAGCAGTTCTGTATCTCAAGTATTCTGTTCTTTGGCAGCTCACCTGCTTCAGACATCATCCTGGGGTGAATCCTGACTGACAGGACTCAATCCCTAGAAGGCCCTTGAGGATGTCCTATATTGACATGACTATGGGATTGCAAACCAAAGATTATGGGCAATTGTGGACTTACTGGTAGACTGGACCAGTAAGTATAGTAGGAGCCTTCTTTCTGCTTACAGGTGAACTCTAAGGGAGCCCACAAACCCTATCAATAAGCTCTGGCCACATAGGAGGACAAAAATGGTAGACTGAAATTCCAGTGTCTAATGGGGGTGTTATACCAGGCCATGGAAGTGTGCCCATGGCTATTCCCCTAATGTGTTATGATTTTTGATCATCATGTTTTCTGTGACTTGTAACAGTTACATTGTTCAGGATAGTAAAAACTGAAAGTGACTGTAAAGAACTCCAAAGTGCTCTCTTGACATTGAGCAACAAAGTGGCAAATGCACTTCAGTCTTGGCAAGTACCAAGTCATACACATTGGGACAAAGAACCCCAATTGCACCTATAAACCAATGGGGCTGAGTGTCCTATGACAGACCAGGAAAGAGATCTTGGGGTTCTCGAATGTTCTTCTGCCTGACCCTGGCCAATGAAGTCTCAGGTGTAACTCCCCAACTTAGCAAGCAGCACCAACGAAAAGACGCTACAGCATTTTTATACTGATTTAGGGTGCAAAAGAAATTAAAAGTAGTAAATAAGAAAGAGTATGACCATGAGCATCCATACTGTCCAATATGCAGGCCGTGTGATATCTATGTATGGAGACTTTCAAGACTTGATGTTAGGTTCCACAGAGTCATGACTGACTCCTGGTTGACTACATGAGCAGCTCTATGCCGTTTTCTAGACAGTGATGCATAAGCAGTTTGCCACTTCCTACTCCCAGAGAAATGCTGAGGATCAAAGAGGCAACCCTCTGCTTTCCAGGTTGTGTGCTCTATCACTGAAATACAGCCACTCCCAAGAAGAGGATGAACACGCACTTTTTAACAACAGTTTGACATGCTTTCCTGAACATTGCTTGTCGCAGTCTAGCTTTATGACCTAAATCCAAGGGCTCTGGGAAATGAGGGGAAGCAGCCAGGAAGCTGCTTCAATTGTGGTTATAGCTTGGTAGCTGTAGCAATGTGGGCAGCAGCTGTAGCTGTCGCAATTCCTTGCCACGTGTTACAAAAGATAATAATCCAGGATCCGGCCCTGGGAATCAGCCACGTGCGAATGGCTGACCGGAGTAGATAAGAAAATGGGGTAAAAATGAAGAAACTGGAGACAGCTTACACGCGGAAAAAGAGACTGAGTCTATTCTCGCAGGGCCTTTTATACAGCAATCCAAAGGGGAGTAGGGGAAATGACATCAAAGCAACATCAGGGAAGGTGATTGAAGGAGAACTGCTGTCTTCTGGGGCAGAGGTCCTCCTGATGTCACATCCTGTGTTAGGAGGCAGGGAAAATCTTCAAACAGGAAAAGTTGTCCTTTTAAAGCCATGTGCTTGTGGACTCCATTATACCTAAGGGCAGCCGCACAAAGTGGAAAGAATTCAGCACCCTGGTGGCGCTGAGAGTGTACTGCAAGTCTACAGAATGGGAAATTGTTGTTCCTTTTACTCTGAGGCTTGAGAATTAAGATGGGGGCTGCAAGAAGGGGAAGCTAGGGGAAAGTTTTGCCGCCTGGAGATTATTACAATTGCTTACGACTGGGTTAGGTGATCCTCGTGGTCCCTTCCAATTATATGATTCTAGGCCATTTCTGCATTTACCTCCCTTGGAGTGGTTTAACTATACAGCCTCTCTCATTCCAATGCCATCCGCCTTAGGAGGGGTGGAACATCATTATCTCAGTCTAACACTGGCAGCAATGCAGACAACCCTTCCCTGTTCAGCTACAGTCAAAATGTACCTCCACCACAAGCACCTCCCAACCTTCCCTACAATCATCCCATGTTCCTGCTGTTTCAACATCATGTCCAGTGCATGAAGTGAAGGATGAGGTACTTTGACTGGGTTTTGAAGACGATCTTCAACACTAGCATAAAGAACAATGGAAAACACTACAGCCCAATTTTCAAAGCTTGTATAAGCTTTAGAGCTTATCTCTGGAACTTATGCAAGCTTCAAAGATTGGGCTGCATCATCTTCCATGTTCTTGACCAGAAGAACTGATGCCTGGATCACAACAAGCAGGCTTAGAACACTCGCAGACCTATTCAAACAGGCCCGCAGCTAAATTGGAATATGGAGCCCTTAAGATGGTTCTAGAACAAGACTGGCACTAGAAGACTACTATTAGGCAGTTTGTTCTGGTATACTAGACAACTGGTCTAAAGTTTCAAATGGACTACCCTAATGATATCAACAACTGTGTTGAATGGTTTATCCTGCTTCTTCTTTTGTTCACAAACTTCCTTCTCCTACTGCTTCACATAAAATCGCTTTCTTCTGCAGCAAGACAGAAAGGCAGCCAAACACTTAATGTGCAAATTCTAAGTTCCTGTACAAGACAAGAATGCATTCTTATTTATAAATTGCCATTTTTTCAGTAGCGGGTTTCTTTTTCTTTTTGCCGTTTTCAACTCTATTAAGTTTACCCTAAAGCTATTTATATAATGCTACCTTCTTCCAGACATCATTAATATCATTGAAATTGCCCATGATTAAAATAGATTACAGTCTAAGAACAAATTTTGAAATACTGAAAAAACAAGGCTCTGGGGCAATGTAATAACTGCCTAAATTAATAAATGCTAATAAATGTCTTTATTAGCTACAGTGCTGCCTTCAAGGTTCTAACACACATTTTTTTTCATTTTGGTTATAAAAATGGGCCAGTTAAAACTTTTTGGCCTAAAGGATACATTCAGGTTTGGCCCACTTTCTTAGGGCTGCATGCCAGCATATATTATGCCTGGCCTAAGTGGCCATTTACACACCCACACAAACACAAGGCTACAGCAGCACACGGACACCCAAATGGTGATCACAAAAATATATCCACAAGCACAGAGCCATACCACTTAATCTGACAAAAGCAGCACCCTTCTCACTCACACCCAAGGATGAGCACCCATGTCAGTAGGGATGGCTGAAAAATGTTTGTCACGTTCACAATCCATAGAAATTGTGAAGCTCTGAACGTTTGCATTCAAACTGAATAAGGGCTATGTTCAAAAGTAGACACTTGCATGCAAAGCAAAGGCTTTTGTGTGTTCATTCAAAGCTTCATTATATTTGTGAAGGTAAATTTGTGGATTCTTAGCAACCCATAGCAGATGCAGAGGTGTGACTGGTGGTAACAGGAATTAATGAACATTCAAAGAACATCTGAGGAGAATTCAAAACCTGGCACATTTCAAGTAGCTCCATTCACACGAATCCAAATTCCCCTCACATTTTCTTCAATGTGAAGTGAATGGGGGAGGGATTATTTTCTTCTTAAAGAAAGACTGATCCTATGATGAATATTTAAATTTGGTAGGGGCAGGAATCTTGCCAGCAGACACCTAAGCAGAGGCTGTATTCAGATACAGAGTTCACCAGCAGTGTTCTAAAGTGTTCTATGACCAGTGCAAAGCATTTTATTCTATCTCAGAAGGCTGTGACATACACATTTAATCCCATTTACTGATGACACTTATGAAAAAAATGCTTTCAGAAGGGACTCAGCCCCAAGTGTTCAAACCCTGGCAAACCTCACAAGATAAAAAGAAAATCTAAGGACATCTTCAAATTTATTTACATGACAAAATTAGTGCAAAGACATAGACCACCATATCTCATAACTTATATTCATGTACTGTATTTTCTGGCGTATAAGACTACTTTTTAACCCAGGAAAATCTTCTCAAAAGTCGGGGGTCATCTTATACGCCGGGTGTTGTCTTCTTATACGGTGAGTATATCCCAAACTCTATATTTTAACTGGAAAGTTGGGGGTCGTCTTATACGCCCAGTCGTCTTATACGCCGGAAAATATGGGTACTTCAAGCATCTTAAACAGAAAGTCTCAGGTAGTTGAAAAATGTGGTTATGATTGTGGGATGCATCAGAATGTTTTAGAGGAAATAAAGATAAAATTGTAAGCTAAATTTCATTAAATTGCCCATTTAATTCAATGTAAATTATTTCTTTTGAGCTAGCTCTTTGAAACACCTAAAGGACTTTTTTTTAGAGCACCCTCCCAAAAAAGAGAAGTATGGCCACAGAGCTGCCTTCATAGTGACATGACCAGAGATGGCCACAAGTTTTGGGTCAGGGAGGGCTCACCAGCTGTTTACAGTAAATATTGCTCTCTAAAACATGGCAAACTACATGGAAGAACAGAGTTTCTTGCCCCATTGCTTCCATCTTGGTAAACAAGCAATGGGTATCATTAGCTTGCTCTCCACAACAATTTCCATCCAAAATAAAGGGAAAAGAGAAACAAGCACATGAATATACATTTCCTTGTGGGCTTTAATGAAAATTACACAGTCAATCATATCTTGCTCTCTGGAATCTAATTTTTAACCTGTCACTTTCAATAACCACCTCTAACATTAGGAAACATGCAGCCGAAGGCAATTCAGGGAAGAAGAAGGAAAAACCTGAACCTGATTCAAACTTTCATTCAGTAATGTGTCAACATTGGCAATACCGATCCCATCTTCTGCATTTTGAAAAAGAGGCTGCTCTGTTTTCTTGTAACTATTATATGCTGTAGCTAAAATTCAGCATAACTGTTACATGCTGAAGCAAATACGTTCTAATCAATTTCAACTACTCTAAGTACAATATTATTTCCCAAATACTGTGGGATTTATTATTGTTATTGGTGGTGTTAATTTAAATGTTTATATAAGATATATTACCCTCATCATCTCCTTCCTCCCCCTCTATCCAATTCCGTTCTCCCGCCCTGAATATAAGTTGCAATTATATTCTGCATTTGATTTTTCAATTACCCTTTAGAAAATCAGCTGTCACTAATGGTATCCATTCTTTGGTATCATTTTCTTTTAAATATTAAGGGGGGGGGGGAATTCCCAGACTTGTTTTACTGTGCTCTTTGGGACAACTCTACTCAGTTTTTCATTTCTTCTCTCTAATAATATCAAATAGTAATAAATATTTCCATAAATATGTATAACAATTGTCTATTAACCCATATTTTGTTTATCTTTCCAACCCAGTGCTCAATACAATGTGCTGAATTCTTGCTTTTAGTTATATATATTATGTGGACTGGTGTTTTATATCATCCTCCTAATAATTTTAGCATCATTTCTTTTTGACTGATAATTTTCTCTATCTAGTCCTCTTTTTCATATTTAACCATATCTGCTTCCCACATTTGCTTAATAGTCTCCATTACTTTTGAATGGATTCTCATTATTAATTTATATATTCTTGATACAATCCCTCTATCTGTTCACTTCACAATTCTATTATCTTTTAAATATCGTTTAGCAGCATTTATTGTTTCTTTGGATTCTGTTTTGGTCAAATATTTCTATAATCAGATCAATTGCATCCAGTCCTTCTCTTCCATTTTTGCCCTCCCATTTAGTTCTTAAATTACCATCATTTCTTATAGTTTTTCAACACTTGCTCATTCCATTACTTTCACAATCTGAAGTGCTTCATAGTAATTAAATACTGTAGTGAAGGAAGAATTATTGTTACAAGCAGGAGGAGGTTAAGAACACAAACAGTTTAGATAAGTTAGTGACTATTAACTAAAAGAGAGTGTCCCATAAGACAGCAGCACAACTTTCCCAGTCCCACCAGTCCCTCTCCCATTAGCAACCACTACAGCTAGCAGTGGCCTCAGTAATGGGGGTTAGTGAGACAACCTCAGATGGACAATCCCTTTAGGCTAAGGACTTGTGCCTATTGTTAGCAGGTTCATATAATCTAAATGCTACTACTTCTTTTTTTTTTCAAACATTGTTACCAGTGAAGGCAGTCCTGATTAGAGAAGGGTCCAGATGTGAGCACACTTATTACCATTGGGCCTAGTGCAACCCCTCCTGCCAAAAGTAAGTGATTCTGTAAGTTAGATGGATTTTGCTCCTGTGTTGAATTAATTAGGTGGAATCTGAGGTACTCTACAGGTGCAAGATTTCCACACAGTACATAGTCAGCAATGGAGATTATGGGTGTTTTTCCACTGTCACTAGAAATACCCATTAAGTACCCATTAATGGGTACTTAATGGCATTTTTGTACTCATTAATGGGTACTTAATGGGTACTTCTAGTGACAATGGGAAAACACTCTATATGAACTCCAGCTCCACAAAATCTGGAAGGTATCTGATTCTGTACCTCTTCCTATACAGGTCTTTGTAAAAAGCAGATTGTAAAATATAGACTTCATTAGGTTACAGCCCAATAGTGAAAATATTCCTAGTGTCCAAGCACTTCTGTGGAATCCACTTCCTACCCCATAAGAGTTGGTTTTCATACCCTGCTTTTCTCACCTTTTAACGGGACTCAAAGTGGCTGACAAACCTTTTCTTCTTCTACATACAACAGACACCCTGTGAGGTAGGTAGGGCTGTGAGAGCTCAGAAAGAGAGCCGTGACTAGCCCAAGGTCACCCAGCTGGCTTTGTGTAGGAGTGCAGAATGAAACTGGGAGGCCACCAGCTAAGAGCTCAACACTCTAACCACAAGACCAGACTGGCTCATTTTTTCTTTAAAAAAAAAAAGTAAGGAAAAAAAAAGAGGGGGGGAATTATCCTGAAATACCCTGCAACCTATTTTTTTAAAATTTACTTCTAAGGTACATCATATATGCCAGTGCATCTCTGATGGCAGGAAAGATGGGTACTTTAAACTCATAACCTGCAGTGCTGTCACAAAAATGCAGAAATCCAGTAAAAGCCAATGTTGAAAGTGTGCCCTTTTAGACCAGAATGCCATCAAACAAAATTAGATGAAATTGACATCACTGCTGGATTTTTAATTCACAGGAGAACATAAAGATGTTAAACTCTCAAGCTCTCTGTCTTCTACTTCACACCTAGTCAAAATAGCCTTAGTAAGGAATAATTCTGCAGAGAACTGTCCCAATTTTTGAGGCTTTTTCTAGGGTACATGATGGGAAGAAAAAAAAAGAGAAGCTGATAGAAAATGAACTGGTCCTTCTGAAGTTTCCTCTGACAGTTACCTTTTCAGAAAAAAAAATCTGCCTCCAGTTAAACAAGAGAGTTTACCAAGAAGAGGCCCAATCTTTCATGCTGAACTAAATATTCTGTTTTGCTGACAAGGACAAGATGTTTCCTCCTGCCCCTAAATCCAGAATTTTTTTTTTCTTTTAAAGTTGTGGAATGCACTTCTTGGTGAGGGAATGATAACATTTTGTGCTGGTGGGGAAAGGCTGCAGTTGCACTTAATGTCCACTACATCTGACAAACTGCTTGCACACAAAAATATATGCATTATGAGAAGTAACATCTGTCTCAGAAAAGTCCCCCAAGTTGCTTTTTATAGTTCTGCAGCATGCAATCAGCATTAGTTTCAAAGAGGCATCTCTACTGATGCACAAGGGCCTGCCTCCACAGAAGCACTATGCTGCAACCTGATTGTCCAGCATTCATTTTATGTGGGAGAGACAGGGAGGATGCAGAATATTAGATACAAAGAACACTGAGCATATATGAAACACAATGAAAAAAGAGCATGACCTTGGGCCACAAATGCTAGAGAAAAGCAATGGGGGCGGGGGACACACAAGAGATAGAAACCATAATCTCGATACTGAAAATGGAGAGACATGTAAGGTCTTGGAAGTCATGAATATACAAAAGCTATAAGTTTGATGATTTAAAGAACATAGGCATTTAATAGCACTTTGGGTGTTTTTCCACCGCACTACTTTAATCCGGATCTAAGAAGATCCAGAACTAAGGAATGGGTACATTCCTTAATCCGGATCTAGTAGATTCGGATTAAGGGAAGTACCCAATGTGATTCCATAGGTGGTCTAGCACCCAAAAGAAATGGGTGCTAGCCTCCCTGCCATGGAAACACTGGAGTACCCATTTGGAAATCCGGATCTACCCATGAGGGATCTGCCTGTCACCCCAGGTGTTTGGGGGAACAGGGGATGCACTCTCCGAAGTCACTTCGAAGTCACTTTGAAGTCTGTGCAAAATAGCTCCTTTGAAGTCTCCTTTGAAATACCGCCTTCGGAGTCACTTCGAAGTTCACTCTGAAGATCAGCACAGACTTCAAAGATGCTCTGGAGCTATTTTGCACAGACTACTAAGTGACTTCGAAATGACTTCGAAATGACTTCGAAGCTTAGTTTTTGGGGCTTCCTCCCATGGGTGCCCCCTCCCCCTAGCCTCCTCTAGACCCCATTGCCACACAAGTGTGGAAACAGTCTCTCTTTAATCTGGATTTTCTGGCTGAAGACCCCATTGTAGACCCCATTAATGGGATCTACAGAAAATCCGGATTAAGCCCAAAAAGTACCCATATGATCCGGATTTTCCGAGGCACGGTGGAAATGGGGTCATCCGGCTCTCACCCAAATGGGTCCTTAATGGGTGCTAAAATGGGTGCTAAGTGACCGTGGAAAAACACCCAATATCTTCCCCTTCTTTCTCTCTTCCCCCTCCCCCAGCTTTCTTTCCCTTTTGGGATGAACGGCCATAACTGCTTTGCTAATCACAATCTGGTGAATAAGCCCCCATGGATAAATGACAAAGTAGGCATAACAGCACCAGCCAATATTCGTCTCAACAAACCTATTTTGAGATTAAGGTTTTGCCCACTTTTCCAGCTGCTCTTGGCTGCCTTTTTCATACTGAGGATGACAACAGGGGCAAATCTATGCCCACACGTTCCAGATAATGTTTGTTCATTTATTTAAAGCGTTTATATGCTGCTTGATTAAGTTTAGTAAAAGATATCTCAAAACCGGTTGCAAAAAAAAATAAAACAAGGAGGGGAGAAACAAAAAGCACAGTAAAAACAGCAAATCAGGCAGGTTAGAGCTGAGAAAACAGGCCTAAACGCTGCTCTTGTCAGTGCCTCATACACAGAAGAAAGGACACAACTCCACGAAGTAGGTGCCTTCAAAACTCCCAGGCTGTAGCAATTAAAGACAATTACAGACAAGACTCTCCTAGTCAATGAACAGGGACTTAAGCTGGGATCAGACAGACAAAAAAAAACAGCATCTCTGAGGCACTTCTCAAGCAGCTTAAAGAAGGTTTAGGAACATGAGGGCTACATGTTATGTCTGAATACAGCCTCACTGTGATGACTGAATTCAGTTCAATGAACTTTCTCCATCTCCACCCCTCCATCCTTCGCTCTCACACACATTCATTATCTACTACTCAGATCCTGTTTTCTGATTCTGCATGTGTATAACTGACCAGTATGCTGTCACCAGGAGATTCTGGATGCAATTCTTAAAGAAGGCTGTTTTCTTCACATAATGTTACTTAATATTATTAGTGGAAAAGCTGCAAGTCACTTCCTGGAATTTTTGACTTCCATCTTTTCCCAAAATTGGTATATTTTAGCACAGATGCAGCGATAAAAATAGGACCCTCACCCTATCCTCATCCTTTAAGCTACACACAGAGACGTGTATACATGATCCTCTGTGGCTTCTTTTCAAAGATCAGCTAGGATAATTTTGTTAATTCCCACCAGTATTGGTCGGGTAACTTTGTACCCCAACCAAACAGAAGTGCAAATCTATTTTTTGTATGCAGTTTGTATGTAGTACAATTTTACAGCACTAGAACACACCTGTGTGACAAATCAGTGTAGAAATTATGTTTCTGCAGCACCAACTGGGATATGAAACAACTCTATTATGTACAAATATCATTCTCAACCTATAATGATGAAAGTTGACTGAAAAGGAAAGTTTTATTTTGCCTTTCTGATTCCTTCCTGGCTCTGCTGACTTGATCTAGCTTTGCCAATCATGGTTTGACTCACACCGAGACTGGTAGCCACCAAGAAAATAAACTAGAGCCATAGAAGTCACTTCAATCAGATACTAAGGCTTGTAAACTGGTTTGAATCTGAAACACCTTCATGAATTTCTAGAGGGCCAGGAACTAACCTTCCAACTGACAGGCATAGGGTCCAAGTTTGGCTGGTGCCACAAAATATTCTTCTTAAAGTTCTTAGCACTAGAGCACACAACACAGGATTCAACTGGAAAAGTATCTTATGCTGTATCTTCGTAGGAGGGATCATAAATATTTTAGAGAGCCAGTATGAATATTCTTAGACACTGACAAACACAATGTTGGATTAATTACTTATATTCTTAACAAGCAACATTAGTAATGTGGACATATTATTCCCAATGGAGAAAATTCTAATGTAGAGCCCTGGTGCTTCTCTGACGATCATGCATTGCAGACTGACAACCAAGTGTGGACTCTTTTTCTGCAGTCTTTCTTCCTTCCCTCCAGATCTACATTGTCCTTTTCCTTCCTAGAATGAATTTTTGCCAAGATTTCCAGGCTCAAAAGACACTCTTGCCAATACCCACCCCCTCAGGTGATTGAAGTGGGGAGCTGTACAAGAGAAACTCTGAATCTCACAGAAGAGAAAAGAATAACAATACCAGATACTGCTTTTGGTTACGCACTTCTCTTTCAAGTAGGTATGGTGGTCTACTGATAAAGTGCGGCAGCTTTTATAAAGCCTTTTCCTCTCTTTTCTGTCAAAAGGAAAATTCCAAACATCCAGGGGGAAAAAAAATAAAGTATACAAGCACTTCTCTTTCAAGTAGGTATGGTGGTTTACTGATAAAGTGTGGCAGCTTTTATAACACCTTTTGCTCCCTTTTCTGTCAAAAGGAAATTCCAGACATCCAGGGGGAAAAATAAAGTATACATCTGTGCCCCCATTAATTATCCATAATTCATAATTGACCACAAACACTAAAGATTTACATGACCTACTAGCAACAAGAAGAGAAACAAAACCTTCAAGTGTTTGCATTCTTCAATTCTTGATAAGGTCTTGCAGAAGAATGAGTCAGAGGTTAACTATATCTGGAACTGCTATTTATCTCCTAACACACTGAAACTGCAGTGTTTACTTTTTGCAAATGTAGCATAGGAATATATTGTTTAAAATTTTACAATTAATATCGTAAGATTTCTTCATTATATTTCTTGATGGCTAAAACGTCGATCATGGAACAGCTGAGAGTGTCTCCCTTTTAACTACAGTTTGCAAAATAATGTGCAATACAGTTCCAGATTCTACATTAATCGGTTGCTAGTGTACATTGGGACTTGTAGGACAGAGTCGAAAGCAGAGAAAACTAAGTGGTACCAGCAATCAGAGTGAGTGAAGTCACAGTACGTGAGGAATTGTTAAGGCTGCAATCCTATGCAAACTCACAAGAAAACTGACACTACCTAACACAGTAAATTATGTACACATTAGGTGTTTTTCCACTGTCACTAGAAGTACCCATTAAGCACCCATTAATGGGTACAAAAATGCCATTACATACCCATTAATGGGCACTTAATGGGTACTTTTAGTGACAGTGGAAAAACATCCATTAACTCCACAAAAGTGTGAAGGAGAAATGAGGTGTGACTCAGGCTTAAGGTGCTAAATATGGTGGGACTCTGCCCACATTATCTTTCCACATTGACCAAGCTACTACACTTTTAACATTGCTAGTAACATAACCCTAAAGCATGTTTGAAAGAATCACATTGAAGATTTCACACAGAAAAGGAAAGACAAAGGAAATAAATCCACACAACACTTCTTTGTATTTTAATATTAATTCATTTGCACCCGTCATCTGTCATAATCATCTAGCTTCCAGAACACAGTTTTAAAAATCATATTGACTATCTTAGCTATATTTTCTGGGCCACCTCTTCATATTGTAACATCCTGATCCCCTTCTTTAAAAAATAAAAATAAAAATCCCCTTCCTCCACTGATTTCTAACATAAGACGAACTTTCATTACTGTATGCGCTTATCAAAATAAAATCAACATAGAAAAGCCTATAACTCTAAAGCAGAGTAATACACAAGGATTTTTTTTAAAAAAAAGACAAAATGTATTTTAATGTATTTAAGCATTGTTGGTATTAACAGAATGTAAGCATTTTAACAGGATCTGGTGATTTTAGTTGGCTGTCTACACATTTTAAAAAATATATATATTTTATTTTCTATAAGAATGTAAACAAATATTAAACAGCAACCAATGCACAAATTCAACACTTTCTGGGCTGTCTTTCATTATATACTCTTGACATGTGAACGTCAAGTCCCACAGAAGTCATTGTGTAAGTTTTTGAAAAAGGACAGAGGGACAGACCAAAAGAAAAACCAAGGTGAAATGCACATCAACAAAGAGAGAAGCAGAAATAGCAGTAAGCGCAATAGTACTGGAAGCAGGTCAGGTATGCAATTCATCACAAAGCTTTGAACTTACGGCTCTTTCCGTATCTGCTGCAGATTTCTGTCTGCCCGATGCTAAAATAACCAAAAAATGGCCACACAACTTACATGGTCACTTACAATTGTGTCATTCAAATCACAATCCAAATCATACAGCTCTGTTTGAAGTATGACTATTTGAAATATATTATGCTTCCTTTTTTGCTTGTGTAGGCTACAACACTGCAATCCTGACTACCAGTAGCTTGACAGCAAATAGTTCAGAATCTGTTTGTATTCAAATATAAATGCTACCGAGTTGAGGACTGAGTCATAAGATACCATTCACTCCATCCCAATCATCACTCTTCAAGCTGATAAAGGGGACAGGTGATTGCATTCTGAGAACACTCTTTCATCACTAAAAAAGGGAGTGTGAAGTCCTCATTCACAGAAAACTGCCTGGGAAATTTTTGAACTGTGATAAATCAGAGGCCATGCACAGACCCAGTAGCAATTCTACAGGTGCTAAGCAGATCTGGATTTGGAAAGGAACCCATGAGATCACTATACATGATGACTTGAGTACTAGCATGGAAGAATGGTGGGAATGAAACTAAGGCTAAACCAAGGCAATCCACTGATTTAAGAGTATCCCTCCTTGTTTCATGCCCTAAAAATATGCCCTGACTTTTTACTCTGATAGTTCAGCCTATGCTGTAGATTCAGGGATTCTTTTAAACCTTAAAACTGGAACAAAATGAAACTGCTAAATAAAAAGACAAAGCAAATATGCATAATTTATGTCAGCAAAATTTGAGTTTCCTTGGCAAAGAGCATATACTGCCTTGGGTGAAGCTGGTAATAAAAGGTCTTTTAGTCAAGGGCTTTATTGTGAGATTTTAAAGCATGTAAGTATGCAATTAACCTTGTTATGAAGGCATTTAATGGACTCTTTAAGCAAAGAATATATCAGGGTATTAGCTGATTTGGGAAAATAATTGACATCAAATTACTTTGTAAGCAGTCTAAATCTTCGACGTAAGAGAAAATGCTGCCAGTTAGCCTTCAATTCACTATCCTGGGAATTTTGCAAGATTTTGAAAGAATCTTTCAAGCATCCTTATTTTAGTTAACATATACCTGCCGCTCATACTTATTATGAAACTAACTGCATATGTTTTGTTAGCACTGCTTTGTCCATTTATCATTTAGAAAAGCAGCGTTCTAAAATCTAACACAGTAAACTCTAAAAACAGCTTTCCAAAGGTCCAAGCCTTCTTATCAGCTAGTATACTAATCCAGCAATGTAAAGCATAGTCAGAACAGGGATGAGAAACCTTACAGTATATGCACATTTTCACTATATTGTTCACTTCTATGAACTGTTTATTATTACCTCACTTTGTTATATAAACCAAAATTTTCAGTCATAAGGGCTGCAAGCTAGAAAAAGGGATCCTTTTCCCCAATTTCCTGGACTGTAGACCATATACTGTACTGTAACTGAAAATGCAGTTTGGATAACAAAATATGGAAGGCATTTGGCCCAATCAGTATGAGCTTAAATTTTTAATCAAATCATTAATTTTATTTTAAATATAACTTCTGTTATTTTCTCCATTTTATTGAGCTATATATTTTTTGCCTTATAGTATTAAGCATTGATCCTGGGGAAAATCTGGGTCTTTGGACGAATCATAATTTTTCCCATTGATAACAATGGAATAACTGTTCTCATTATACAGATTTCCACTGTATCTTCTGGAACTAATTAAGTGTGGATAAGATATGGGCTTCTCCACTTAGTGCTGTAGAAGGATTTTGCATGGGACATGCACAAAACATTAGAAGCTGCCTATTTTAGATGGCTCAGATTTTATTCAATCCAGGTGGGCAACAAGGTTTTGTTAACCAGTTCAGTGTCATTAGGGAAGACTGGGCTAGAGGAAGACAGGTAGAAAAGGGTATTCCTACCCATCATTTGTTTTTGAGAACACTCTACCTCTGATCTGTTGTTTACAGTGACCAACTTCTCAGAAGCAGACGGCTTTCTTCCTTAACCCTAGAGAATGGAAGGGAAAAAAAATCTGCCACTGAACTGCTGATCACTGCAGGCTTCATGAATGATTTAACAAGCAAAACACGCATGAATGTGTTTGTGTGCCTGCACATGCGAGCATTCAGGCACACACATAGAATTCAGTTGGGTTTGCTTGATCCAAAGAGGTCATACATAGCTCTGATTTTTTTTGTTTGCTGTTGTTTTGTTATTTGTATTTCTATCCCACCTTATACCTGAAGGTCTCAGGGTGGGTAACAGCATTTAAAATCAGACACATATTAAAACTACAGCAGTACGTATTAACGGTGCCTGTAAAGTGGGCTGAATGAGGGCCAATAAATTGAAACTGAATCCAGACAAGACAGAGGTGCTGTGTGTCACAGCGTCTCAGGTCCCTGTAGTTGGGAGACACCGTGTCCTTGAAGGGGTTGCAATACCCTGGAAGGGTCAGGAGTGAAACTTGGTGGTACTACTGGACTCTGCGCTAACACTTGAAGCTCAGGTGGAGGCTGTGGCCAAGAGTGCCTACGCCCAATTACGTCTGGTGCGGCAACTGAAGCCTTTCCTGGATAGAGACGAGTTGGCCACAGTTACCCATGCTCTGGTAACCTCTAGTCTGGACTACTTTAATGCACTCTACTTGGGGCTGCCCTTGAAGACGGTTTGGAAGTTGCAGCTAGTGCAAAATGTAGCCGCCAGAGTGCTGATTGGAACATCTAGCCAGATGCACATCACACCGGTCTTAAAAGAGTTGTACTGGCTTCCGAGCCCAATTCAAGGTGTTAACTCTGACCTATAAGGCCCTAAATGACTTGGGCCCCAAATATCTAAAGGAACGCCTTCTCCCATACCAACCTGCCCATGCCTTGAGATCTGGAGGCGAGGGCCTTCTGGTTGTCCCACCACAATAGTGAGGCTGGTGGACACCCAGGAAAGGGCCTTTTCAGTGATGGCCCCCAGGCTATAGAATAGTCTTCCCCTCGAGGTGTCTCACACCCCTTCTCTATATATATTTAGGAAGGCAGTAAAGATGCACCTCTTTGCCTTGGCCTTTGGCTAATGTGACCACTTCCCCACCACCACTGCAGACATTAGTATTTTAATATTTGAATACTTTTTTAAAAAAATAGGCTGGATTTTTCACTTGTTGGTTTTTAATGTGTTCTTATGCATTTTACTGTTTTAACCTGTTTTAAAACTGTAACCCGCCCTGAGACCTAAGGGTATAGGGTATAGGGCGGGATATAAATATAAATTAAATTAAAAATAAATAAATAAATAAATATATTCTCATTTAACCAAAGGCTAAAGAGAAATATCTTCATTGCCTTCATAAACATATACAGTGAAGGAGCTTGATGCACCTCAAAGAGGAGACTATTTCATAGCCTAGGGGCCATCACTAAGAAGGCCCTCTCCTGGGTGACCACCCCTTTTACTACTGAGGGTGGCGGAACAACCAGGAGGGCCTCACCTCCGAAACTTAAGGCATGGGCAGGTTGCTATGGGAAAAGGGATTTGTTTAGATATTTGGGGCCCAAGTTATTTATGGCCTTAAAAGTCAAAGTTAACACCTTGAATTGGGCTTGGTAGCGAACTGGCAGCAAATGAAACTCTTTTAAGACCGGCGTGATGTACATCCGGCCAGTTGTCCCAGTCATCAGTCTAGCAGGTCAATTCTGCACCAGATGCAGCTTCCAAACTGTATTCAAGGGCAGCCCCATGTAGAGTGCATTACAATAGTCCAATCTGGAGATTATCAGAGCATGGATAACTGTGACCATCTCTGTCCAAAAAGGACTTCAACTGACGCACTGGCCGTAGCTGGGAAAAGACACTCTTGGCAACAGCCTCCATCTGAGCTTCAAGCATCAGCACAAAAGTCCAAGAGCACTCCTAAATTTCACACCTGTCCCTTCCAGGGCATTACAGCCCCATCGAGGACAGGGTGTCTCCCAACTACACGGACCTGAGACTCTGTGATACAAAGCAGCTCCATCTTGTCTGGATTCAGCTTCAATCTATTAGTCCCCATTCAGTCCATTACTGCCTTCAGGCACCTGTCCAGTACCTCAACCACCACTCCTGATTCAGATGGCACAGACAGGTAAAGCTGGGTGTCACCTGCATATTGACGGCACCTCACTCCAAATTTCCTGATGACCTATCCCAGCAGCTTCACATAGATATTAAAGAGCATGGGAGATAAGACTGACCCCTGAGGAACCCCACAAGTGAGTTCCCAGGGTGTCGAATAAGAATCTCTCACTACCACTCTCTTAGATGGGCCACAGAGATAGGAGTGGGACCAACAGAGCACACTGCCTCCAACTCCTAAACTCCATAGCCTTTCCAAAGGATACCATGGTCAATAGTATTAAAAACTGCTGAGAGGTCCAGGACAACCAATAGGGTTGCGCTCCCTCTGCCTGTCTCCTGGATAAGGTCATCACTGATAAAAGGAAAACACCATCGGAAAATGCCAAAATGCTCTGAAATTAGTAACACTGCACATCTGCTATGATGATGCTAAACTGCACTGACCTACAGGGAACAGGGATAGTATCAAAGACAAACACTCTATTACGTCTAAAAATGAGCCCTTCCCCCTGATGAGGCTTATTCAAGATTTTTACCCACATCACCATTAAAAAAGTAATGCATAAGAATCACTGGACTAGACTGTAAACTAGTTTTTGTCCAGAGTGAAAAGTCATTTCTCTTGACTTTAATAAGGTACTGCAGTTAATTAGCTGCCTCCACTTGCTGTCTAATTCAGAAATAGATTTTTAGCAGCCTTTAACACATCCAATTCCAAGTTGATAATATGACCTTAAAAATTACATTAATCACCTACAGGTTTTTCGGCTACATTATAATATTGATGCAAACAGTTAACTTCAAGAGAAGTTTTAAAAGTGAAGTGGAAATTTCATTTGGGGAAGAATGCGATCAGCCAATGGGTGTTTTTCCACTGACCTCAGTTAATCCAGATCTAAGATGATCTGGATCTAAGGAATGGGTACTTCCCTTAATCCAGATCTAGCAGATGTGGATTAAGGAAAGTACACAGTGTGTTTCCACGGGTGGTCTAGCATCCAATAGCAATGGGTGCTAGCTTGCTCAAAGTGGAAACACGAGAGCACCCATGTGGCAAATCCAGATCTACCAACATGGGGCCCACCTGTCACCCCAGGTGTTTTGGGGGACAGGGAGTGCAATCTCTGTAGATGCTTCAGAGATTCTTTGAAGATCCTCTGGAGCAGGCCCAGAGAATCTCAGGAGCGATCTGGCGGAAAATTCGAAGATTCTCCAGAGCCTTTGACAAAGGCATTGCCCTCGCATGGGGTCCTCTTCGGAGCCTGTGCTAATCTTCGAAGGCAACTTCAGAGGGACTTCGGAGAATGTGCACACCCCCATGGATGACCACCCCCACCCCCGAGCTCTCCTAGACCCCAATGCCCAAAAGTGGTGGAAACAGGCTCTGTGTAATCCGGATTTGATGGCTGAAGACCCCATTGTAGACCCCTTTAATGGGGTCTACACAAAATCTGAATTATAGGTCCTGAAGGACCCATATGATCTGGATTTCCCTAGAACTGGTGGAAATAAAAGTGGCTCTAATGGGGTCTGTAGTGGAAATGGGGTTTTCCTGCTCTGAGCCAAATGGGTCCTTAATGGGTCCCTAGTGCTAGTGGAAAAACACCCATTGTTAATAATGATGCAAAAATGATTCAAGACTGTTAGCTGTAAAACAGTGCAAACTGTGAAATACAGCAATGTCCATGGAAGTCACAGGTTGGGAAATCTGCTATGCCAGCCTCATACTGTATAACCTTGATAGCTTCCTAAAGTATTTTCTTCTCTATATCTTTTCTGAACAATGTGAGCTGTCTTATTATTTTTGGGACTTTAAATACTGTATATGTATCACACACACACGGACACTACAAACATTTTTCCTGGATGTAGCTTTTGAAAAAAGACATTTGCTCCTTGAAACAAATCATTCCACTGATTAAAGTGTGAACAGGCCTCAAGTTCCTAATATGTCTGTGTAGCATACTCAGGCAAGTAAGCCGGGGTGTGCACAAATACAATTTTCAGGATTCAATTCAATTCGAATCTGAGAAGTTCGAAGTTAACCAAATTTGAATTAAGCAAATTCTAATCTATTTGTTCAAATTTTTCATTTGAATTTGTCCTTACAAATGTCGACAACATTTGTAGATGCCCGTACGCATCTTCCCCAGGTCCATACACATCCGTATGCATTTGTGCATGTCCGTATGCATCCCATAGTTATCCCATATGCAACCCGTTTTCATCCCGTATGCATCCGTACAAATGTGTATGGATGCGGGAAAGATGTGGATCTTCAAGTACTCATCGTATACAAACTGTACACATGCAAATGTCTGAATAATTTGAACAAATAGATCTGAAATTTGGATCAAAACTTTAAATTCAAATTTAAGGACATTCTATTCGAAACTTGAATGTCAAAATTTGGTCAATTCAATCAAATTCTGAATGCATTTGAATATTCGTACACATCCCTACAAGTAAGAGATTGCTTTCACTAGTGTTCCAAAACTGTAGCTGGTTTCTGGCAAAAGCAAAACATAGCAAAATCCTAAAAGGTATTTGAAAACAAACCTATTATACCCAATATGTCTAACTTGAAAGTAGAGTCATTCAATTTTGTTCAGTGATAGAGAAGATCAGAGTTAATATTTTGGCTCTGCCTTCTGCCACCATATGTTCCTGAGAAATTATTCGTGAGAGAGTGAAGCCTTAGATGAAGAACTCTTTCAAGTGTTCCTGAAACACAATTTCCAGCTTTCTGTGCTCAGCCTGAGGACAGGAGCTAGAAGCTGAATGCTGGAACTTGTTGCTCAGAAAAAGCTGAATGTTCCCAGATGAGCATTCTCCCTTAAATAGGAAAAAAAAAGATTGCCTGCTTCATCAACTATTTATCAGCTAAGCAACACTTTTAAATGAGTTTAATAGTTAAGCTGTCTGAGAGCTGCCTTAAACTATTCACTTTACCGATGTATATAAAATTCAAGGTAATGTGGACTAATGTATTGTGTTCTCCTTTTAAGGGAACATAAGAACATAGGTGGACCCTTGCTGAATCAGACCACAGCCCATCTATCCAGCATTCTGCCCAACAGTGACCCACAAATTGTTTCTGTTCATTCTTAAGCAGAAGCCAAAGACAAAAAACTTCACCGACCCTTGACTGCCTTCAAATCACCTTTAGAGGCATCCTGCCTGACTCTCCAACATGGAAACAGCACCTAAGCATCAATTCTAGTATATACTGATACACCTTTCTTTCATACATTTGTCTAACAGGTCACCTGTTAAATGCTGTCTTTCAGAGTTGAAGAGGCTTAGACATTCCAGCCTCATTTTGTAAGTAAGGTGGTTCCAACCCATTGATGGTTCCTGATGCCTTTTCTATGCTTTTTTTTCTAGTTCCACAATATCATTTCAGAGAGATGGTGATTATTATTATTATAGTTTATTTATAAAGCGCTGTTCATGTACTCAGTATTCCAAATGTCGCCTCGCCATAGTCAGGATGCTTGCTGGCATATTTTCTATTCCCTTCCTAATTACACCAGCACTGAATTTGCTTTTTTCACTGCTACCTTCATTGAGCTGTTCACCAGGTTCCCAGGATCCCTTTCCTGGTCTATCACAGAAAGCTTAGACCCAATCAAGGTGTAATTGTGTTTCTAAGAATGAAGTGCAACTGCTACTTGATTGCCTATTCTAGTATTAGCAAACTTTGCTATCACACTGCTTACTCCCACTTCTAGAATAAATTAAATAAATAATAAATTAAATGAATAAATTAAAAAGCAGAAGTCCCAATACTAAACCTTACTTTTTACTTCAGTCCACTGAGAACTGTCTGTGTATTACTACTCTCTCTTTCCTATCCTTTAGTCAGCTACCAATCCAGGACAGAACTTTTCCTCTTATTCCACGAGTTTATTCAAGAGTCTTTGATGAGGGCCTTTGCCTATCTGGACTTTCAGAAAGCTTTTGATAATGTGCTTGTTGACCCTCTCAGAGAATTCTAACAAGTTAATAAGGCCTGATTTACCCTTGAAGAAGCCATGCTGCTGATATTCCTTCAACAATGTTTGTTTCTCTATGTATGCACTAATTTTATCCCTAATTATGGTTTCTATCACTTTACCTGGAACTGATGTTAAGGTGATAAATTTGTCACCCCTCAGTGTTCAGGTACAGAGCCTGATCTTAGGAAAGATTATATTATTTTTGGCTAGAATGTTAGTAATTCCACTTTTGAGTTCTTCAAGAATTCTTACATGAATGCCAACTGACTCAGGAGATTAGTTAACATGTGAGGACCTTTTCTTAACTGCGGTTATCCAATTTAATTCTTCTGATTCCCTCCCTGGAAAAATAGGCTCAACTACGGGCATATATTCCCTGTGTTCCCCAGCGAAGTGAGAAGGAAAAATCCATTTAGTCTCTCTTCAGTCTCAATGTCCTCTTTAATTATACCTTTCTGACCATTTCTAATGAAGGCTTCATTTGGATGGCCTTTTTAGCTTTCTTCAAATGTCAGAACTAATAGCTAAGTTCAATTGTGGAATAAATTTTTGCACCTTTGTAACACAAAAAACAGATAGAAAAATTATTTAATTTCCTTTAAAAAAAATCTATATCTTTCATTCCAGGCTACTGAAACATATGTGAAGTAAATTCCGCTGCTGAAGACCAAGGAATGAGAAATTTCAAAAGTTTGGGACTGGTTTTTAGTAAGCTAGCTTTTTCATTCCAACATTACAGTTCTGTAAACAACTTAGGGTGGTTTAGACTTTTTAAAACAGACAGGACACACAAATAAAAAGGAGGAGGCATGTGAGGGGAAAATCTCTGAAGACATAATCACAAATCTATTTAAAACCTTTTTATACCGCTTCTCGTTTTAAAAAAAAATCCTGATGCTGTTTACAGGAGAGATTAAAAACTAGAGTAAAATTTTAAACAAAGGTAAAAATCCTTTCACCATTTGATAATAAATGGCCATCAACTGACAAGTGAAATCTACTTGCAAAAAGGCTGCTGACAAGGAAAACAGACACCAATGAAACAAGACATGCAGTTCTCTAATTATCAGCCTTAAACATAACTTTCTCATTTCCTTAGTAATATCCATTTTCAAAAGCGATGAAAAGAAAAATAAAGCATTAAAACACATACAGGATTAGCTCTGTGGTTTCAAGGTGCAATTTCAGAGCCTCTATTCAGGTATTCAGAATGGTTTTTAAAAGCAAACAGACTGAAGTCTATGAAAGCTCAGCCTACCAACTTCAATCTCTAAGGTGCTACAAGCCCACCCCACTTATAAATAAGTACAAAATATGCACAAAGATATAGCCATAGGACAAATAGCAATGCCTTTAAAAATACACTACCTTGGAAAACATATAAAAATTAATACAGTAAAATAGAAAATAAAACAAAAAACAAATTGCCAGTAATATAAAAGCAAATTAATTTCTACCAAAAACGGAACCCATGTGGGATTAGTGAAAACTGAATGTGGAAACATCATGGGGAAAAACTGGGGGACCTCTGCACTATCAGACTTACTAGTCTCGGTAGGTCCTTACTCTAAATTGGGGGCAGGGAGACAGAACCCAAAGGTTAGGCTTGAACATTTTCCCTCCATTTGTTAGCATTATGAATGCAAAGGCCTTTCAACATGGCTGAGTTTTGGCCTACTGATGGTGTGGTTAACATGTTGGACTAGAACTACCATTAATCTTCATCATTTATCCTGTCGGTAAGGCAGACAGAAGCAGGGATCAACAATATTTGGTGAATCGCATGCATTCAAGACAGAAATGTTTTCATCTGAATTTCTTTATGGAATAGGAAGAGGAAATAGTAAATTTCAAACAACTGTGGAAATATACGTGTGGGTAGGTTGGGCTTATTTCAAGTAAGTTAACTTAGAACCTTGAAGCTTCCATGAATAGTTGCAGGATAACTCGACTCTACAGAGATCCTTCCTTGTTCTACACACCTCTAACAATTCTGATCATTTAAAAATACATCTGTATGTGTCAGCTCAGCACATCACAAAATGCTTTAGAAGGGATTGGTTTTTGCAGCAGATAAATGTTAGACAAAATTAATCCTCCTACAATATGATTAAGCAAAGGTCTAAATCAGGATGAGGATTAAGCAAAGCCAAAATAAGGATGAGGATTTTCAAAACACACTGAAGCAGAATAAAGTTGTGTTTTTCCCAAAAGCATAAGGCAGGATTTAAAGGGGCAAAGAGTCGGCAGAAGAAGCAACAGTGTGGAACAAATGTTCTGTAACTATCAAGGAAGAACTTAAAAAGAACATAAGCATAAACTAAGAAAAGAGCGAGTACAGGAGCTGGACACGAGATGCTGGGAGAGGAACCTTAAAAAGAAAAACATTTCCAGATTTGAAGAAAGAATGGAGGAAACAGATGTTTATGGTTTGATAAGAATTACGTCAGGATCTATTCACAACCTCTTCCATAAAGTCCTCACTAAAATTTCTGCCTGCCTGCCAAGAAAACTGTATAGAGATGCCCATGAAGGTGCCCATGCATTCAACCAAGAGTTTGCAATGACTCAGTAATACACAACAACAACAATGTAACAACCCACCAAAGGAGGACAGCAGTTTTTATGCCTGTGCCGTAGCTTATGAGATTTTTAAACCAGTTATGGAAACACCCAATGCTGGAGTGGAAACTAAGTAGTCATTACAGTTTCGCTTAGATTAGAAGAATCATTATAGAAGAATCTCTGGATAAGTGACAGGACAACATCTGGAGCAGGACTTTGGTAACTTTTGATAACTTAGCACATGTTATCTATCTATATTCCTCCTTTCACCGAAAGCTTCCAGGACAGGTCACAATAATAAGAAGGTAAAATATATAGAGTATTCTTAAAACACATTTAAAATATATCCCTTCCTCCCTCACAGGACAACAGCAGAGATCATTACGTTTCTATGGCTGGCCCAAACATTCTGTCCCTTGGCTCTTGGTGCCTACAATTTCCTGGAGTACTGCCTACCACAAATTCTCTTAACAATGATGTTTTGTGATTGCTAGAATGCTGCCCTATCCACCTCTGGCTACCTGGTGCGCAATTATATAGAGGAAGCTGATTCCAAGCTTTCAGTCCAGCTACTCTCATCAGAAACATTTCCATGTAAATACCCTTTTGTGCCAGGGAGTCAGCTCCCTTCTGTGTCTCCAAACACAAAGGGTGAGCATTTTTTACAAGCTTTCCCTGGAGCATGAGTGCTAGACTACCACCAAAGATCGGTAAGGATGTCAGTCATTTAACACCTACACCAGAGTGGCTGAGGGTGCTACTATTCCTCAGGTTCAGCTGGGATCCCAAGGCTGCTGTGGTTTCTTTCAAAGTAAGATGTCATTCCTTCTGTGACCATGTAGCTAAATACTGGCAGGACAATACAGTGCAGCAGAAAGCTCTGAAAAGGAGAGCTGACTTTTTGGAGATGTCTAGTACGGATGTCTTCAGTTTCTATCCTTCCAACTTCTACCAACTCACTGAATCTGAGAGATCCCTCTAATTCAATGCTTTCATATGGGGCTATTGTATTAGATATTACCAATCAAGGTCAAGATACTACAGCCTTCATGCTGTAGCTGGTTACCTCATGCCCTGAGACAACCTACCTTGGCTTAGACTGTAGGTTCTTGATTGCTAGCTTCTTCACAATAGATGCTGCTCCAATAAACAAAACTGTTCATGCCTTAGCATAGTACCCAGTTAGAGTGAACTATTTTAAGCTCTGCCATTCCAAGTGAGGTGATACATTGGCAAGCTTAGACTGGCAGATCGGTTTGTTGGGGAAGGCAGGCCTAAATTTTGTTTGCTACCTCCTATTTATTGTTGCAACCAAAATGGACAAATAACAGGGTTCAGGCAGGGGCTCTCATTAAAAATCAATAATACAGAAATAATAGGGGCAATGGGACAATTTGTGCCTTTCTTAGGTGCGATGACCAGGTAACTCCTGGAATAAATTGGGCGTCTGCATTTTGCAACACCCAATCTATTCCAAACTTAGCCGGTACTTCTCCAAGAGAGGCGACTGCGGATCTACAACAATGGTTCCAATACAACTGCATGCCACTGTTGCCATGGCAACTGAGCAATACAGCATGCTATCGTGGCTATACACCAGGTAGCTGACTCAACCTCTCTTGTTCAGCTGGATTCCGACCACCTCCTCTTCCGACCCCCCAAAATTTCCCTGATCCTGTACACTGCAAGCGTGCCCATAGAATGTTGCTGGGTAGGACTAAGTCATGGCCAACTCCTGGTTGACTGTATGCGCATCTCTATGCAGCTTTCTTGGCAGGCATACAGAAGTGGTTTGTCATTACTTACTTCTGTAGAGAGGCTGGGGATCAAGCTGGTGACCCTCTGCTGCCCAGACAGTTTACTCTACCACTGAGCTATAGCCACTTTTATGGATGATTATAAAAATAAACTGATTTATATGTAAAGAATATAGCTTAAATACATATCTTCCCCATCTGTCAAAAGAGGATTTCTTTTTGGCCTGATCTGAACTGTCCAGGACAAGATAGTCCTGAAGTATTGGGTGTTTTTCCACTGGCAGAAAGTACCCATTTTTGCACCCATTAAGGACCCATTTGGGTGTGAGCCAGATGACCCCATTTCCACCACGGCACCCATTTGGGACGCGATTGTTTCCACCGCTGCTGGGGAAATCTGGATCAAATGGGTACTTTCTGGCCTTCAATCCAGATTTTCTGTAGACCCCATTAATGGGGTCTACAATGGGTTCTTCTGTCAGAAAATCCAGATTAAAGGGTCTAGAGGAGGCTAGGGGGAGGGGGTACCCATGTGTGGGAGCCCCAAAGCCTAGGCTTCGAAATCATTTCGGGGTCATTTTGAAGTTACTTCGAAGTTACCTTCGGAGATTAGCAAAGACAAAGAACAAAGGGAGAACAAAGGGGACTGTTACCTTCAGGCATGGAAAGAGGTGCATATTAATGAGGCTGACTCATCCCGGCTCACAAGGAGCTAATTAATATGCATGCTCTCCTAAGGGGGTTGTCTTTGAAGCCTTTGCTAACCTCCGAAGGTAACTTCGGAGGGATTTCGGAGGGACTTCGGAGATTGCACCCCCTGTCCCCCAAAACACCTAAGGTGACAGGCAGACCCCTTGTGGGTCAATCCGGATTTGCAAAGGGGTGCTCCGGTGTTTCCACAGCAGGGAGGATAGCACCCATTGCTATTGGGTGCTAGACCACCCATGGAAACACACTGGGTACTTCCCTTAATCCGGATCTGCTAGATCCGGATTAAGGGAAGTACCCATTCCTTAGATCCGGATCTTCTTAGATCCGGATCAAAAGAGCGTGGTGGAAAAACACCCATTAATCACCTCTCCTCAGCACTCCAGCTCACAGGAGGAAACTTTGGAAATCTCAGGAACTTTCCAGGTGATGGACGGAAGTTCTTCTGCAGGGTTTCAGGAGGCAGGCAGATTGGCCTGGCCATATGGTGGTTGCTTTGCAATATTTTTATGCCATGCAAACACAGCCAATTGTGCTGGAGTGGGTGGAGTGGAGCAACAATGGTCCCAAATAGGGATGTGCACGAATGGTTTTTTTGCATTTGAATTCCAGTCAAATCGAATGTCAAGAATCTGAATGCAACAAAATCCACTTAGAATCAAATACATTCAAATCTATTTGTTTGAATGTTAGATTCGAATCTGAAGGTACGAATGTCAACAACATTTATATGTATTATACATATCTGCACGCATTTTGTACACATCCCACTTTATCCCATATGCATCTCATTTTCGACCCATATTATAAGGGCAAATGCGTACAGATATGTAAGAGAATAATACAGATACGTAATACATACGTTTCTGTACTTCTAAATCATTCCAAAACATTCATTTGAATGATCTGAACATTTGAAATTCATTCAAATGTTTAGATTTGAATGTGAAGACATTATATTCGAATTTGAACATTCACATTTGATCGAATTGTGAATGTTTAGAACATTCACGTACATCCCTTGTCCCAAATGGAATGTACTTTTCCTGCAAATTCTGAACTGATCTTAAGCCAGTGCAGAAGGAGACTAAGTCAGTAGTGTACAAGTGATGCACAGAAGAGTTTGGGTGTTTTTCCACTGTCAGAAAGTACCCATTTTTGCAATCATTAAGGACCCATTTTGATGGGAGCTGGATGATCCCATTTCCACCACGGCACCCATTTGGGACCCAACTGTTTTGACTGCCGCAGCAGAAATCCGGATCATATGGGTACTTTCTGGCCTTTAATCCAGATTTTCTGTAGACCCCATTAATGGGGTCTACAATGGGGTCCTCAGGCAGAAAATCCAGATTAAAGGGCACCTGTTTCCACACTTGTCTGGCAATGGGTCTAGAGGAGGCTAGGGAGAGGGGGCACCCATGGGGGGGAGCCCCAAAACCTAAGCTTCATAGTCATTTCGAAGTCATTTCGAAGTCTGTGCAAAATAGCTCCAGAGTGTCTTTGAAGCCTGTGCTGATCTTCAGAGTGAACTTCAAAGTGACTCCGAAGATCAGCACAGACTTCAATGGAGCTGTTTTGCACAGATTTCAAAGTGACTTCGAAGCCACTTTGGAGATTGCACCCCCTGCCCCCCCAAACACCTGGGGTGACAAGCAGACCCCTCATGGGTAGATCCGGATTTCCAAATGGGTGCTCCGGTGTTTCCACAGCAGGGAGGCTAGCACCCATTGCTACTGGGTGCTACACCACCCATGGAAACACACTGGGTACTTCCCTTAATCCGGATCTACTAGGTCTGGATTAAGGAATGTACCCATTCCTTAGATCCAGAACTTCTTAGATCCGGATTAAAGGAGTGTGGTGGAAAAACACCCTTTGTCTATCACCCTAGGCCACCATCTGACCACTTACTAATTTTTTTTACCGTGTCTAGCTCAGAATCAGAAAAACAGGAAGTGAATCAAATTTGTAATACTGTAGATAAAACAGAACATCGGAGCCCAGTATATTTCTCTTTCGTCCTATTTCTTGTTTCACATAAATTACAGAACTAGAACCACAGCTGAGTAATTTATGATAAATTATTAAGAATGAACATGTATTTTTGCTTTATTAGCCGTATGTAGAGTGGTCAGAGAACTGATGTTTGATGTAGAATATTCATTGCCTGGGCATAAAATTTCAATCGAAGAAAGCACTCATTCATACCTTTCCTGGCCCTATACGTTTAACTATATATGCAGCTGATGTCTGTCACTGTTTTACTCTCAGGGGTTATTCAAGTGAAATGAAATAATTTTCCCCCCAAAATATTGTGCTTTCTCGCCTCAAGCTTTCATCTGCAATTCTTGCTTCTCTGAAACATTTTTTAAAAGTATGCAAATATTTGCATTCATCACATAGCATATTCCAAAAAATCTAATACCAGGAGTAACTCAAGTTAAAAATGAAGTTCTATATTATTAAATATCTAACATTTTCACAAACAGAATTTTAAAAACATTACGTTCTACCTACATTTCAAGTTTTCATATTATTCATTTTTTTTTCATTTACTAAAAGCATGATCCCTAAAGCACAATTACCCTGGACTAAGTTCTACTAGTTTTAATCCAGATTTTATTGTTTTTAGGGTGAGAGTCAGGAAAGTGACAGTTTTCCTTTCAGATTACCTAACCCTGAAAACTAACCTTCCAGTGTGGATGAAAATTTCCTGCTGGTCTTTACATACAGAACTGCAATATGGGGTGTTTTTCCACCACGCTCCTTTAATCTGGATCTAAGAAGATCCGGATCTAAGGAATGGGTACATTCCTTAATCTGGATCTAGTTGATCCGGATTAAGGGAAGTACTCAATGTGTTTCCATGGGTGGTCAAGCACCCAATAGCAATAGGTGCTAGCCTCCCTGCTGTGGAAACACCGGAGCACCCATTTGGAAATCCAGATCTACCCACAGGGGGTCTGCCTGTCACCCCAGGTGTTTGGGGGGGGCAGGGGGGGCAATCTTCGAAGCGGCTTCAAAGTCATTTTGAAGTCACTTCGAAGTTCACTCTGAAGATCAGCACAGACTTCAAAGACGCTCCAGAGCTATTTTGCACAGACTTCGAAGTGACTTTGAAATGACTTCGAAGCTTAGGTTTTGGGGCTCCCCCCCATGGGTGCCCCCTCCTCCTAGCCTCCTCTAGACCCCATTGCCACACAAGCGTGGAAACAGGCTCCCTTTAATCCAGATTTTCTGGCTAAAGACCCCATTGTAGACCCCATTAATGGGGTCTACAGAAAATCTGGATTAAAGGCAAAAAACTACCCATTTGATCCAGATTTCCCGACCGGCAGTGGAAACAATTGGGTCTCAAATGGGTGCCATGGCGGAAATGGGGTCATCCGGCTCACACCCAAATGGGTCCTTAATGGGTGCAAAAATGGATACTTTCTGCCAGTAGAAAAACACCCAAGTTCTGCAATGGGACAATCAAGTCATGATTAAAAAATGAGGCTATATACAGATGGGAATTCGTGAGTAGGTATTACATATTTGTTTGTTTATAACCCACCACATGGCTGAAGGTCTCAGGGCAGATTACAATTATATCACAATAAAAACAGATAAAGCAAATCAAACTATGACAGTGCCTTGGGATGTGCACAAATATTCATAACATTCATTATTCATACGAATTCGGACATTCATACACAAACTGAATGTTACGGTATTCATATACTAACATTCATACTAACATAAATGTTTCCAGACATTCATACTAATAGTTTGGACGTACGTTAGATTGGGTGTGTGGAAAAATGGAGTGCCAGTCACATCCGCAATGGATCCAGGTTGCATTTGACATGGATTGACAGAGGATTAAAAGTGGAATCAAGTCAGATCTGATGTTTTCAGGACGCGGATATGTTATGGATAGGCATCGGATACATATCAGATATGTATTCATTCGTATAGGATACATAATGGATACGTAATTCATTCAAATCAGATACGAATAGATTTGTATCAAATAGAATTTTAGCACATTTGAATGCGATCTATTTGTATGAATACAATTTTCACACATTCGATTTGTTATGAATCTAATGGCAAAAATGCATTCGTGCACACCTCTACAGTGCCTATATGGGGAGTGGATCCTGTTCCCGCAGCCAAAGGCCAGGTACAGAAGTGCATCTTCATCTGTCTTCTAAACGCATAAATGAGGCACCTGATGCATCTCACAGGAGCGATTATTCCACAACCTGGAGGCTACAACCAAGAATGCTGTCCCACATGTTCCCACCACCCTAACTACTGCAGGTGGTTAGGCTGCCAGATGGCCTCATCATTAGATTTTAGGACATGGGTAGGTCTATATGGGAGAAGGTATTTCTTTAGCCATTTAGGGCCTTATAAGTTAATGTCAGGACCTTGAATTGGGCTTGGTAGTGCATAGGTAGCCAGTGTAGCTCTTGTAGGCACAGTTGTAAGAGGCAATAGTAACAGTAATAAGCAGATAATAGTGCACCTTTACGTTCTTTAACCCAGGAGCCTGCAGGCCAGTACCTGCAACTGAATGGAGACTCGAACGTCGTTAAAGGCATCAACCTTTTATTTTTATTTATTTATTTATTTAAGAATACATGTCCTGCCCTTCACCAGAAGATCCCAGGGAGGATCATAATCATCATAAAAAGATAAAATATATACTCTTAAAACATATTTAAAATATAACTTCGCCCCAACGTATTTAATGGAAGCAGCCCTTTTTTTTCACCTCCAATTAGAACTTTCTACAAGCATCCGGCATTTACTATTTATGAAGTTTCTATGTTACCCAAGTAAAAAAGCCTACGCAGAGCCTCCTAAATCTAACAAGTCATACCACTACTGAAAAAAATCACAAAATAGCTTCTGATAGCAGGATGACCTTTAAAAAGAAAATAAGCAGCTGGTCAAAATCCCTCTTGCAGAGAGTGCGGAGGCATTCCAAAAATGTCTAGTTTACTAAAAAGATGTCAAAAGGCCCACTAATTTACAGAAGGGCCAAACCAAATCCTAAGCCAACTGAATCAAGCATCAGGCTAATGTCAATGCAGCCATACAAAAATGTTGAATAATATACTTTTCCACTCATTGGTATTACTGTTATATAACACAATTCATCCAGACTTCTGTACATGATAAAATCATGAGCAGAATTCAGGTTCACTTGGTACTTTCTCCAGCAAAGTTCTCTGACCAGTGGAGAACCCCTCCACTTTGCACTTTCCTTTTTCTAGTCCTTCCTTTTGTGTTGTTAAACTGGTTTTGACAAACTGAACCTGGATCAGATCAGATACAGCCTGTGGCTCAGATGAATTTAGTGAGCCAATTTGGTCTAGTGGTTAAGGAGCCAGACTCTTATCTGGGAAGGCTGGGTTTGATTCTGAACTCTCCCACAAAGCCACAAAGCCTGCTTCAAAGGGTATCTGTTGTGAGGAGAAAATAGAAAGTTCTGTCAGCCACTTTGAGTCCCCTTAAATGGATGAGAAAAGTGGGGTAGAAAAGCCAACTCTTCTTCTTCTTAAGAACATACGAGAAGCCCTGCTGGATCAGGCCACAGCCCATCTAGTCCAGCACCCTGTTGCATACAGTGGCCCGCCAAATGTCCATAGGCATCTCAAGCAGAGACAAGGACAAACCTATTCCTGCTCTAGAATCCCAGCAAATGGCCTTAGAAGTGCCCCGGTCCCCCCCCCGCCGCCTCTAGTAGCCTCTTCTTCTTCTTACAACCTTAACCATGCCAAACTGTTAGTAGTGGTTTGTGCACTTGGTCAAACATCCTCCACAGTTTCTTCAGATAAAACATCACCAGGTTATCTACTCCACAGTTATCCTCAGGTTTTTGTTTTGTTTTCAGAGAAAAACGGCACTTACTACTACTACTACCACCACCACCACCATCACCACTATTAGTGGTACTGAAAATTCAGGGTGATTTACAGCTATGTTTAAATGTAGAAAACTCATCCATTTAGGTCAATCTGGAAGTCTAGAAATTATCAGTAGACTCAATAGAAGCCACAGCCTCCTCCAGCTACTCTCAGCAATATAATCTGTAAATGGATCGAGCTGTCATAACACTGCAAACAGCCGCTGAAATTATTAATGCTTCCTCTCCTGAGAATACCATTTAACAAGTTTATGTAAATTAAGCACCTTTTATTTACAGCTTTAACCAAAGCAAAAGAGAACAAGCTGTCAATAGCAACCATCTTTTTGAAACAATGCACTTAGCGCTCTTTGCTAGTAGCTTATGTCATTTACACTACAGATATTTTACTCATCCAGTGAATAAGTGAAGTGCCTCTTGAACTGTGCATATAAAATAACAATTCTCACAACCTTCTTAATAAATCAACAATATACAAATGCAATTACTTGGCAAAGACTTGTCTGTGCAAGGCTACTTGAATCTGAGGGCAAGCAAAATGCTCAACAGAAGTTAAAGACTTAGAAGTGAAAGAGAAAATATAAAGAAAGAAATCTGGATTAATGCTAAATATTGATGAGGGCATGATGTCAACCAGCATTTCTTCATTTACAGGTGATGGTGATTAAGTAGAACTGGCAGACTATTTTTTGGGCTTCTAAATAAACAAAGATGTGTAGAGAAAAAGAATTCTAGGGAAGAACATGATAAAAAGCTTGGATAAGGGCTATGAAGGACAAGGACCTTTCCCTGACAACAAAAATCTGAGACATTTTGTTATGATACAGTCTGTGAAATTTGGACACTGAGAACAAGCAACAGAAAAAATATAAATGCCTTTTAATTATAGATCTGGAGACTGCAAGAAGAATAGATCAATCAGCCTTTGATCAAATAAAACCTGATTCCTCCCTGGAGGAACTGATAGTCAAGCAGAGTTTACATATTTTAAACACATGATGCAATCAAACAACAAGCATATAAAAAAGCATCATGCTAGACAAGGATGAGAGTAGCAGAAGAAGGAGAAGACAATGGATAGGATGCATATATGGCTTCAAATAAAATTCTGAAATGGCCTTGGAAATGTTATGATATATTACTAGAGACAGGCTAAAGTGGCAAGTGTATGTGCGTATAATTACTAGTGAAAGAATTTGACTCAATGGTACCTAACAACAATAAAGACATTTCTTTTAGGATATAACTACAATAAATTATCTTGAACTATACTAAAGATATTGAATTGGTTATACACCATGCCACATAAAGTAGTCACCATGCTACATAAAATAATTTTTTTATAATATTTATAACTATAATTAGAAAAGTTGTGTCTGCAACTACCTTCTGGGTTGTTATACTTTTGTTACTTATGTGAATCTCCTTTCCAGAGGATACACAAAGAATCACTATAGGGTTGTGTCCGCCTCCTTCAACCCTAATAACCAGGTGGCACAGTCAGTATAAATTAACATGCATCACTTGCTCACTATAATTCCAAAAGTGTAGACTCCAGGATTGAGAGCTGGAGACCTGCAGCGGAGTAAAAGGTAACCTCATAAAATTCAAACAGCACAGTAGAAGGGGATGGCTGGCGTTCTTTATGCACCCACAACATAATCAATGTTCCTTTCTCAGAGAGCGCCCTCAGAATCCCTATGGGTATGTTCTAAAGCTCCCTACTCCTAAGTGAGACCCAAATCAAGATATCAGTACTTATCTGCTAGGTAATCTTACCTTATCCACTAATGTTTGCTGTAAAACTGAGCTGCCAAAGACAGAACCAGTTATTCTGGTAAAGTGGATACTTTTGACCTTGTCACAGTACTGCAGATCTGACTAACAGAGGAACTGGACATGAAGACAATGGAAGTAGTCATAGAATGCCATGATACCTCTTGGAGGCTGCAGGTCTAGTGTCTTGTTAAGCTAAAGTGATAATATTCTCCCAGCCATTAGATTCCAGAACTCCAGAACTGTTACCGGATGTTTTCAAACCTGTGCTTCTAGGATTGAATGAAATGAACAGAGCAGATGAATTATAAATTCTTATGATATGTTCTGTGGTTGAAGAACTGGCAAAGAAGGAGCTGAAGAGTCAGCACATTAACAACCCTAACAGCACTCAGTTTAGAGAGGGGAAAGGTCCCAGCATTGCTGCCTCTTTGTCTCCTCCCCCAATGTTTTGTGTAATTTTATAATGCATTATTTTGTTCATATATAATTTTATGATTATTTAATGTATGATGTATTATTTTGCACTGTATTCTTCATAGTTGCTGTAAACCGCCTTGAGTAATTTATTAGAAAGGCGGTATACAAATAAACTGAATGAATGAATGAATGAATGAATGAATGAATGAATGAATGAATGAATGAATGATTTTGATGGCCCAATGGGCATGCAAATTGCTCAAGCTCATTTAAATGGGTGTGCAAATTTACCTCGGGTTGAAAAGAGGATCTGGCATCAAGATAATTGAAATCAGGAGTCAGGGACCTTCAGGGACCTTCTATAAATAGCACAGGAATCTCTAATTGCTTTGAGAGAGAACTCAAGTCTCTTAAACAAGCCTATTGAGCTCCTTGTCATCAGTGCTAGCCACTGAGGATATGGATGAACAAACCTGTTCTGGGAAAGAAGGACAGAATGGTCTACCGATATAAAAAGGATGTCTTAGTCAAATGAGCATGATTATCGTCACCAATGATGCTGTCCTGTCTCCAGCTGGCAAGAGTTAACACGCTGTCAAACAGTTCCAAGATCAAAAGCTATCAGAGAGTCAGAAGGGCTGGTCATAAATCACAAAGCAAGATTACAAATTCCAAGAGCTACAAATTGTATGGTCTTCGTCTTTGTCTGCAACAACTCTGGCCTGAATGTGAGGCTTTAAAGAGAGGAAGCAGCGTCACACCTCTTTCATTGCAGGTGGTGTGATCTTTCTGATTTATGCAGCTGTGCGCGCTCTTGTCTCAACTCCATCAGGTAAGAGTGTCGCCTGGCTTCTTGCTCCAATTCTGAGCTGCTGTCAGTTTGAGCTCTAGATTGAGCATTCTCACTTGCCACTTGTGTCAGGCATTCCTCATCGTGCCTGACCGGGCAGCCTGCCTCAGTCTGGCTGGCCACTACAACTTCTCCTTCATTGACGGAGGAAGGGGGACTGACAAGAGGAGGCCGGACAGATGCTGCCTCTCTCTTGATGCAGTGGAGGATTATTTGAATAAGTGGAAAGATAAAGAGGAGGCCAAGCAGCCAAGTGACCAGTAGGGCATCCATCTGGGCTGCCTGAAGCACAGAGACCTGCAACCAGAAGACTTACTTTGCCATTAACTCCTGGAAGATCTCCCTGTTTAATTTCTACTCTTGAGTCCGAGAGAGAATGTCTGCTGAGGACATTCACATAGACATTCAATGCTGCCTGTACGTAGGTAATGGAAAGGAATAAAAACGCTGCATCCACGCAGTAACAAATGATACACCACTGAGGTAGCTTAAAGATAGTTCACAGTGGAGATTGTTCATACACCAATCTGCTCCTCTGCCCTATCATGAACACTGTAAAGCCGGAAGAAGTGGATTAGAGAAGGAATGAGACTCAATTCCTAGCACTAATGAGCAAATGATGCTTTTTGTTTGTTTGAATGTATCATTTAAACCACGCTGTCTGTTCTATGCAAATTTTCTTTTAAAAAAATACCATGCTGTTCAATAAGGTTATTTGACTGGTGCATGTGTAAAGAATTGTAGCATAACTTGGCAATTCTGACTCTCAAGTGACATACTCATAATGTAAGACTGGTGAAGATAAAGGCAAAGTCTGAATTTCTATCAAATGCTGCTGCCAAAAGCTCATTTGCTTCCTATATTTATTTATACCTTACAGCAAACATACTCAGGAAAGGTTACATAATTTAAAAGCAATATAGTAGTCTTTTATTATTTACTCTGGTTCCTAGAAAGTCTTGTGAATTCTGTATTCACAAATACTAAATCATTGTCCTATGGGAGAGTCATATTTGAAAAGGGGTGAAATGCCAAAAAAAAAAAAGACATAGGTTGCTCTTAAGGTCTACACAATGCAACTGATTTCCGTCTCCAAGATGGGATCCACATCCTGTTTTAACAACCATACAACCTTCAGTGTTACAATTATCTTGACAATGTCCGGGCATGATGTAAGCATTAAATGGTCTACAGCTGGGCCATAACAAGCAGCAGTTACACTACTCAGACATTTATTATGGCCTGGCAGTGCGCATATTTTATGCTTGTGTTGCATTAGGACAAAAATACTGGTGTCACAACTAGGGATAGATCTAGTGTGGTTCTCTTAGAAGTGCCATAAATCAGATAACCCAGAAGTCACAACTAATCAAAGTCAGCAGGGTTACACCTCTGAAGATTCATGTGGGGTTTGGCCTCAAAAGCTCCTGCATTAAGAACTGCAATAATAATAATTTTTAAAAGCCAGAACTCTGAACTGTTTAAAACTAGCTTATCAGCTACATCTACATGAAGAAAAGCCTACAAGTAAGTACCGGTTTCTCAAGCTAATTCATGAACATGTAATTTACAGATACCAAAACCACAACCGTTCAGCAGTCAGAAATAAACCAAATCTGGAGTTGATAAAACCATGGAAAACAAAGCACGCCTCTATAAAGTGTCAGAATCCCTTCTGCTTTAAGTGTCTATGTTCATGACTAATGATTCCAGAACTCCAGACACAATGTTAGGACCACTAAAGCCACACTTTCTAATATAGCATTTGCACAGAACTTCCAATTCCCCCTCTTACTAGACAAGTTTGGTTTCATTAATAGAGGGCCCTTCTGTGCTGGATGTTAATCTGGATTATATCCCAGAACAGGGACCTGCCTTCCACATGGTGGTAGAGACAAGAGTAGGGCCTACTTGGGACCTGCTATAAACTCTACCACCTTGTGAAAGGCAGACCCTTATTCTGGAATGTAGTCTGGAATAAAGCCCAGTGCAAAAAAGCCCATGGTCACAATGCTGTTTTTCCCCTTGACAACTGCTGGGCAGCATTCTAACTCACAACAATGACATCATCAACCTATGGAAAAACTATGGGATTAAAACATGATAGAACTGAGGCTTCAGCAGCCATGAATGAACCAAAAAAATGAACTGTTTCTGGGGTCTGCCAAAGCAAGAAGAACCATTGCCACGTTTAGTCTTTTTGGCAGTGCTGGCATGATTTCTACCACCACTACAGAGAGAATAATTCAAGCCACACTCACCACAGGCCTAGCAATTTAGGTCCCAAAAAGTATTTTATTACGTTTTTCTTCCCATATCGTATACTAGACTACATTTTCAGAAATTAATATAGCTTCCTTGGACAAGGACAGAAGGAGGGAAGAAGAGTTCTATTTTAAATATGTTTTAAGAATACTTTATATGTTTTATCTTTTTTATTGTCAATAAACATGTAGATAAAGGTGAACCAATTGATGTTGTCTGTCTGGACTTTCATAATGCTTTTGACAAAGTCCTGCATCAAAGGCTACTGAATAACTCATCAGTCCTGGATTGGTGATTGGTTAAGGATAGGAAGCAGAGAGTAGTGATAAATGGCCAATTCTTGGGGTAGAAAAAGGTGAAAAGTGGCATCTCCCAAGGTTCAGTATTGGGTTCGGTGCTTTTTAATTTATTCACCAATGATCTAGAAGAAGGAGTACACAGTAAGATAGCAAAGTTTGCTAATGATACTAAATGATTCAGGATAGTAAAAAATGAAACAGATTGCAAAGAGCTCCAGTAGGATCTCTTGGCACTGGGTGAGTGGGCAACCAAGTGGCAAGTGTGTTTTAATCATGATAAGTTCAAAGTAATGCACACTGGGGTCAAGAATACTAATTATGTCTTTAAACTGATGGCGGCTGAGCCTTCTGCAACACACTAGGAAAGGGATCTTGGGATTCTGGTGCAGAATTCAATTAAGATGTCAGCCCAGTGCACAGCAGTGGCAAAAAAGGCTAATTCAGAGACCTTCGGGTATGGGGTGGGATAGAAATGTAAACAAAATAAATAAATAAATAAATAAATAAATAAATAAATAAATAAATAAATAAATAAATAAATAATAGAAAACAAGTCAGCAAGTGTCATTTTGCCTCTTCATAAATCTATAGTGAGGCCACATTTGGATTACTGTGTAGAGTTCTGATCACCATACCTCAAAGAGGACATTGTGGAACTGGAAAATGTAGAGAAAAGGGCAACCAAAATGATTAAGGGGGTGGGATACCTCCCTGACAAAATGAGACTGCAATGTCTGGGCCGCTTCAGCCTTGAAAGATGGCGTTTAAGAGGGGACCTGTTTGAATTATACAAAAATCATCCATGGAGTAGAAAAGGTAGGTAGAGAAAAAAATATTTCCTTTATCACACATTAGAACCAGGGGGCATTCTGTGAAGCTGATGGACAGGAGAGTCAGATCAGACAAGGGGAAGTGTTTCTTCACCCACAGGGTCATCGGTCTATGAAATTTGCTGCCAGAAGAGGTGGTGACAGCAACCAGCCTAGACAGCTTAAAAAAAGGGTTAGACAAATTCCTGGATGACAGGTGTATCATTGACTACTAGAATGGATGCCTAGCTACATCTTCCAGGCTGGGGAGACAGGCAATACAGTGGTACCTTGACATACGAGTTTAATTCGTTCGGTAACCTTGCTCTCATGTCAAATCGCTCGTATCTCAAAGCAATTTTCCCATTAATCCATTCCAGCTCCCAAAACACCACCTCAGTTGTTTTTGTTATGTACTGTACTGTATTTACATACTCGTATCTCAAATCTTGCTCTCATCTCAAAGCAAAATATCACTCGCTCGGCGGCTTGTATCTCAAAACACTTGTATGTCAGGGCACTTGTATGTCGAGGTACCACTGTATGCCTCTAAAGGCCGTTTGCTAGTATTCCAGAGCAGGCAAAGGTTTTGCCCTCATCTTCCACTTGAGATGCCCATAAGCAATTGGTGGGTCACTGTGTGGGTCAGGATGCTGGACTAGATGAGCTGTGGCCTGATACAGCAGGGCTCCTCTTATGTTCTTACAAGATCTTTTTAGTGAAGGATGGGATACAAATTTAGAAAGGAAAGGAAAGGAAAGGAGAAAGAACTACAGTTTTCTTTTACAAATGCAAGCCAAGTACGTTAATCCCCATCAATTCAGACAACTAGAAAGAACTTGAAAATATTTCAGATCCATTTTTTTCTTACAAAACTTGCATCACTGGATCTAGGCTTTCAGCACTCAAGCTTATATTGAACCAGATCACACATATACAGGACTTGACAGCTCTGTACCAAGTAGGGAATTAGGATTAATTAACTGTAGCTTATTGGAACAAGCCAGATCATGAAGTGTGGTTGGAACTTTGCCAGATCACATTTCCACCAAACATCCCTAGCTTAGGTTAACATTCAAACCACAAATAATGGTTTGCTTCACTCCAAGAAACCACAGATCAGGTAACCAAGGGAAAACAAAACCCACACATTTAGACCCCAAGGAGGGAGTGGGAAAAGAAAAACAAATCACAACTCTGATTCAGACGTTATAATGCTCTCTCACCTGCATGAGCGATGCAATACCTGCCAAACTGAAAACACACTGAGTCTTCAATTATAAAGAGTTTCAAATAAAATCTCTACCTTTCCTTTTCCTTTTGTCACCCTGGGCACATTTTATTACCTGCACTACTTCCTTCCTCTTTATCTTCACTGCAGTATGTTTGTCCAATATTTCTAGGACATGTTGCAACAAAATAAATGCAAGGGGTTCTCTCACATTCAATGCCTTTAGCTCTAATGCATCTATGCCTATGTCAGTGAATTAAATAAACTTTATCTTTCTAAATAGCATCTCCTTCTCACACTTGGTACATTAAAAAGATCATTTGAACATTCTGTTTCAAATTATGTTACTTTGAGAGGCTAGATTCTATCTTCAAACAGTTGCATACAACAGATGCTCAAAAGAAAGATATACTGTGTATCCAGAAGACACAATATAGCAATATTTAAATTTCCTTGCAAAAGAAATCCATATTGCATTCCTGAGGTTTCTTACAGTAACATCTGTTAAGATGTTTCCTAAGCTTTGCATGCTTTTAATCAGTCTAAAAAGTCATCATCTATAATAAACTCCAAACCGGGCATGAATTTGAATACTTCCATTATGATCTTGTTTGATTTCTTGTCTTATTTCTAAAACCTGCAGCCAAGACAAGAACTGAGATTGTCTCAACCTTCTCTACAAGAATTCTCTGTCCTTGCAGACAGCTTGATGATCTGTATATAAAACATACAGCAAGGAAGGAACTCTTTGTTTTTTCTCTGCTGTCAACACCAAGGGGAAAAAGAAGCTGGAAAGAAGAGAAAAGGTAGCAAGCTTACCGGTTTTTGTTGCAAGACAATTTTACGTGTCACTGAATTAGTAAAGCCACTTTATATGTTTTAGCTTTTCACTTTATACACTTTCTGCCTGCCTTGTTTTGCTTGTATTTTGTTACGTTTGCTATGCTGTGTATTTACACACTATGTGACAAGTTTAATTCACATTGTACACTGCCTAATCATATTTTCAGTCCTGTTTTTCTTCACCTATGATATCCTTTCTGTGACTGTGCTGTATCCTAAAAATATTTGTTGTTCTTGGGTGCCACTGAGTCATGAGGATACAGGCACATCCTACAAGGAAGAGGTCCCAACTAAGACAACCTGTCCCTCTTCCTCAGCCTGATGTCTTCCTTGCCCGGCGGCCTCCACTCTCCAAGGCACCTGGAGGGCTGCTCATCAAGGGTTGTTTTTCCACTGTCACTAGAAGCACCCATTAAGTACCCATTAATGGGTACTTAAGGGCATTTTTGTACCCAATAATGGGTACTTAAGGGGTACTTCTAGTGACAGTGGAAAAACACCCAAGGAGTGGGATGCTCCTACTGCATCCCTGAAGGCCTCACCCTCACCTTGGCTTCAAGGGAAGAAACATGTACCCTGAGAGCCAGGAGCTCACAGCACTGAGCATACACCCAGGAGTTCCGCCCAGCGGGCAGGTAGTCATACATATGACACTCAATGCAAAACACTGGGAAGCCCCCATCCCCCTGCTGGCATTCATTGCTTTGGGGTTAATTTTTTGTTACTATTTAGATTGTTTAACCTTTTAAGACTACAGTACTCAAGTTATTATTATTGCTTAGGTTAATGTTTAGATTATTTTTCTTTGAATTATCTAATTTATTTCTTTTGCATTTATTACTATTTGAGTTATTTTTCCTCTTGTTCCTACTTTATGTGAAAAAAAATCTGACTTTATAGATGTATTTTACTACTTGTTAAAATAAAATGTTTTTTTAAAAGGGAAACTCTCTAAATTAATATTTTATGTTATGACCGTTGCTGCTGCTCCTCCCAGCACAGAAATGGCTAATCTTTTAATCCCCATGCTAATTTTTCTTTGTTTCCTTCTCTGAGTCACCAAAAATTCAGACCATGTAGTCTCTCAGAAATTTCTAAACTCACCTAGAACTTTTCTAAACTCACAGAGAAATATATAGATCTGCTGCCACAGCAAGTACCCAAAATTCTGACCAAAAACTAGAGGACTTACCCCAAATATACCACAGCTCAGCAGCAATTTTTCCAAATTATTTTAGCTAATCCCCAGTTGTTTTTGTTTAGTATCAGGAGGGCAGTCTTCTTCCCACACATTTTGTGTATTTGTTGTGTGGACCTTTGTGGTGCATTAGAAGAAAAATCTTCATGTATTTGCAATCTGGTGCCAGAAACTGATACTTTTTCACGTTTGGAGAAGTAGCTGGAGAATTGAAAAATAGCTTTCCAGCTCTTCCTCCCTCTTTTTTTTTTTTTTTACACATTCTAATATTCACTCATTGTCAGCCGAACAAAATCCTTGAAAAGAACAATGGCAACAACTTGGATCTACTGTAATTTTTAAGCAAATGCCTCATCAAGTTATGATTTCTACAAAGATGGCATCTGACATTTCAAGACACAAAATCAATTACACCTAATAATTTGTACACAAATCTTAAAAATTCATGATGAAATTTAGCATCCCTGCATAGCTTAAATATTGGGGGGGGGGGGGTAGGGAGTAGGAGACACACACCAAAATCCACAACTAGTCTCAGCATCGCAATATCATAACCTTGACATTCTTAACCATCTGAATTTTTAAAGAAAGCTTACAAGAGAAGAAATGGAAGCAATAAATCCATGGTTAACTCTCCCCCACCCAAATCCCTCCCCAGTGATAAGTGGCACAGCTGTTCCAGGTACAGAGCAACTAATCATGAAGTAATGGCCATTACTGCTATTTCAGCGCCTTTTTTTCCTTCCAAGTTTGCAGCACTCTTTCCATTTTTAACGGCAACCTTCACGAAGTGATGTGTGGAATTTTTCACTTAGATGCCTCATGGCAATGCACATGTGCCAAAACACCTTGGGGGGGTGGGGGTGTCCAACTCTGAGAATTGCACCACAAGGCCTTCAATCAATTGCCTAATGCCTCCTTGACAATTTAATTAAAATGAAAGGAGCACAGAATGGGTAACATTATAAGAAGCCATTGCTGAAACAAACAGAGTTAAGAAGCCAAGATCAGCGTTCAAGGCCATGGATTTCACTTGGCTTACAAGTAGGCTCACTTTCAATGTCAACGGCAAGCTTCCAGGATTTATAGCTACCATCCTTAATCTACTTGCCCAGGAGTAAATTCCCTTTAATTCAATGTGCTTATTTCTGAGTAGACATATAGAAATGCGCTATTGGGATCTCTACTTGTCCACCTGACCAGAATGAAGTCTTTACTTCTCTGTAAGGGCTGTTAAGGAGGACTGTAGCACAGCTGCAATGAAAGCTGCCTGGAAAACTGTTAGCCTGTGGGAAGAGTAAGAGAAAAAAAAAACACGTTCGGATGTGCATTTGAAAACAACCAAAAGATAGTGTGTTCTGTCTCCTGGGAAAGGCAGTGAAGCTGATATGCTGCAAGGTCAAAGAAGTGCTTTTGAGCACGTAACCCAAATGGGAGGGGGAGACAGCTCACACAAAACCACCGGAAGTTGTCACCAACAACGTCCGGTTGCTAATCATGTATAAGGTTCCTGTAGTCTTTGTTGTAGTTGGATTTTGCTGTTGATGTTCTTGCCAAGAATGTGAGTCTGGGAGGAGAATGCCATGTGCTAGAAACATGGACCGGAAAGCAGATTCGCCAGGCTAAAGAGACTGTAATTTGTTTTTGTACATACCGATGTAATCTATCAAGCAATAAATCGTAGCTCATTAGAAATAACTCGGAGCGGCTGCTGTGTGTGTATAATGAGCTGGAATGCTGGATTGCTGATAGCAGAAGCTACAAAGCAGAGTTGCGCAGCGGAAGCCAAGTGCCGGAGTCAGATGACCAGGTAAACTACTCTGCAACTAGATCTAATCTCAATCTAGATCTAATCAAGATTAACAAAAACAGAGGCTGCCGGATCTATCCCTGCCAAGAAAACCGCATAGAGTTGCCAATGGAGGGGGTCAGCCATTGCTCTTGGGACAGACAGCCCCAGACAGTCAGTGGCCTCCTCCTCATGGAAACATTTCATGCAGGATAGTCTTCGGTCAGAGGTGGTTTAGTTGTCCTTCGCTGAGCTGGTGCTTGGACTATCTGATCTTTAACGTTTTCTCAAATCATGGAAATATATGAACTTTCCTACTCATATCTGTCATCCAAAACAATGTTAACAAACCACTTCTTTGGACTTTCATTGGCTCAGTGTTTTGATGCACTTTTTCTTCTGCTAGGAAATCAATTTTCACATTTTTCTCCCATTTCTTAATCATATGGACCCATCCCTTTTTGAGCTTCCTTTTCATTAGTCCCAAACGAGAAGCCAAAAATGAAAGAAGTGAACAGGAAGACCAGAGAAAATATTTTAAAAAGCCTGAATTCAATAAATAACAAAGTGATCACCTTACACAGCACTGCAGGGGAATGTGTTGTATACATTTTTTGGCATAAGTTAATTTTGATGGTTGCTTGTGTACTTTGCATCCATTTCAGATACAATTTAATCATTATATTCTAAACAAATCATACCATCTGTTGTCTAACTACTCATGGACATAACTTCTCTATTTGCACATCTTTTCCTCTTGTGCTAATTCATGGCAATTTATTTAATTTTTGGAATTAGAAGCCAACTCCATCTTTTTTTTGCAGACCTGTGTTTCTGGATATGTCTATATAGATATACTGTTTATAATTTATGGTTCTCATTGCTATGATAAATGTATTAGTTATTTTTATGTAAAACAAAAACATATTCTGTTCTAATTTCAGTGTTATAAGTACAATGTCATTTGCATAATATATTGCTTAGAAGTTTATTTTGTTGTTCTAGTACTGCAGCAAATGCATCAACTGAAAAACAATAAATGAAAACCAACAAGCTTTGCAGCTGAAGGATAGAAAGGGTAAAAACTGGGACACCCTTACATAAGGAAGACAGCTAAAAGGTATAATGATATATATTAAGATAAGAACTGCAAAATTCTGCTAAAGATTACAAGGTGCATGAAAAACAGAAATGCATCCTTCTTAGGGTCAATCATGTCATAACGGGCTTCTAGGTTCTTTAAAAAGGCAAGATCAAACAAAACAAAAATATAAAATCATAGTGAATTTGTTGTTGTTTTTCCAGGATGTCCCACTTGTATAAGTTACGCAAGGCATAATCCTTTTTTTGCTCTTTCCCATCACTCTGTCCTAAATGACCTAGGAAAAATACATGCTGCGCTTTATCCGTTCTAGGTACAGAAAGCGATTCCTCAGCTGTCTGGCTACCCTGCTTTCTCAGACAGAGGCCTGAAGCAAATCAGCTGTCAAACTCAATTTTAGGACAGCTGTTAAAGTTACACTTTAATACACAACTGGCCCTTCAAGCATTTTTCAATCAAAATCCTAAACTGAACCCTAGCATTTTTATTTTTTTAAAAAGAATCTATTTTCCAGAAGTGAATAGAATATCTGTTCCACAACTATGTGATAGAGTTTGCAGCTTCTGACTGGCAGAAGTTTCTGAAAATTACCTGACCTTTTAAATAATTTTTTTCTTTTTTTCAAAAATGCTGTTTTTTAACAGGTCATGGAATGTATCTTCTCCAAACAAAAGAAGAAAGCAGAGAAGATAGTACAATGTTTTTATGATTTACAAAAGATGGGGGGATCATTTAAAAGCAAATTTTACACATGATGATTGAAAAGCAAAATTAATTATAGCTAATCTTTGTGTTACCTGCCAATATCCATACCAGAGCATCTGCTTTTGCTTGCAAAAGGCTCAGGATATCCTTGGGATAAGGCAGTGGCAAAATATTTCCATATTGCTGCCAAGAAAACTAATGTGTCACCAGGTTTCTACCTAAACCTCAGTGCATTTTTAGCTCTGTTACCAGAAACATACCCAAGAGCAGCAACCTGATTAATGTTACCAGATCAACTTTGGATGTCCAAGCATCATAAGAAATCGTGACTGCAAAACCAGAATTGGAAATATACCAGGGTTTTGACATATGAATTTGGCTTTATGATTGGCATAATTGGAAAAGCTAAAGGCAGACCATGAAACGTGGAAAGGCCTTAAAATAGCAAGACTACAAGCCTGGAGTTTAAAAAAGGACACAGTTTCTCTCTAAAGTTACAAGCTGGCTGTTTGCAAAAGATTAAAAGTCTACATGCAAGAGACAATGCTTGGGCTTTAATCGTGATTAAGTCAGGAAGGAATGCTGACACCTGAATGACCTTTGTTTTCTCTCTTTTTGGGGTAACAGATTTTTTAGAATAATGAAGGGGAAATAAAACCATGGAATATGGAAGAGAGATGGGTTTGTCTCATTTTAATAAAAATAATAAAGAATAAAATGGAATGGATTTTTGGAAAAGATTTGGTGAAATGATATATATATAGGAATTGGAATTACTACCTAAATGGAAAAAGTCACCAGTGCTAGGATGTAAGGTTTCATATTGAATGTGGCTGGGTTTACATTTCAACAGAGTTTGCTAGGAGTTAGATTGGCCAGGAGAGGTGCTAATTGGAAACCTTAAAGTAAGGTACACAAAATAAATAACTTTTGCAGAGACATGATAGCAGAAGCATGATCTTCACATTAAGAAAAGTTGAGTTCTCCCTTATTTTCTGAAGGAGAAACAGAGGTTTAATGGGGTTTCTTTTCAATAAGAAATTATTTAGCCTTATTTTGAAATAAGAGGGTTTTTAAATATCCTATTCATTTCTTCTTTTTCTGTGGAGCTTCACTGAGGGGCATTTCCATTGTGGAAAAGGGCAATGAGTAACCAGTGTCACCTAAGAGAATCTCTGTTAGCCAAGAGGAAGAGAGAGATAATCCGTGTAAACTCAGGACAAGGGAAATAAGACATTTGAGTTTCAGATATCTTTCCTGTTTACCAGTTTTGTTTGCTTCATTAGGAAATGTTAAGTTTGGGTTAATTTGTATTCTTTTTGGGAGAAGCTATGAGAAGAGACTGGAGTCACGTACATATTTTTATTCATTAACAAGGAAAGAACAAATCAGCAGTTTTTGGTTCCAATTTTTGCTATAAAAAATGGCAGAGTAGAGATGGTTTTTGAGGTCTTCTTCTTGTCATCAGAGGAGGGAGGTCTCCACCACCACCATCGACTTCATCTTCTTGTCATCATGGGAGGCTAAAGAGACCTGGAGAAATTTTTCTCCCCCCCCCCCCTGCTTTCTTCTTTCTGCTACACAGAAAGTGGGCGGAGTTTTTCTGCAAGAGCTGCATTTTAAAACTTTTCTTTTGAATTTGGTCTTTGGTAAAAGCAGTTACAAAGCCTATTTTTTTTATTTCTTTTAATTTTTATTCATTTTGGGGATCAGTCTGACTAAGACTGAAGGCCTTCCCAATTTTTAGTCATTTTTGGGTTCCTGAAAATGATGCAGTTTGCTGAAATCCTACGCATCTTCAGTTCTGAACTTCTGGGCGTGAAGAAGATGGGATCGTTGGTGAGAACTATGGAAGATGGCTTTCGATTCACTTTTCTCCCATATTTTTATTAAAGGTTTAGAGTTAGGGAACTTTTTCTAGAATTAGAGCTAATTTTAATTTTAATTTTGGGCTTTTATATGTTTCTGTAAGGTTTGGAATTGGTCTTATGGGAGCCATATCCTCATTCTTAGGGCTCTTAATCACAAAAGGCAATTTTATTATGTTTTGGGGATTTTTCTTTGCTGCATAAGTTCATTTTTGGGTCTCAGGAAAATGGGGTAAACTTAGTTAATGCATAGAGAGGTGTTAAGGGGATTTAGTCATGTTTGGACTTTTGGGCATGTCTATCTCAACTCTTCTAATGTCTAATATGGTCACATCTCATTTCAACTTCTTTTCTGTATTTCTAATAAATTCTTTGCATTGATTTAACAAGAAACATTGACTTTTGAGTCTGAAATGGGTCTTGTCTCTGTTTTCTGGTTATTCCTCGTTATTAAATCCTATGTAAACGATCTATAACGCTACCTATTCCCCTAAAAAGGAGTTAAATTCGGTGTTCTTTGGGCTTCAAAAATAATCCAAAGTATCCAAATCTTACTCCCTCCATATTCGCTTACAGTCTAGACTGGAGCGATATTGGAACTGGTATCATTAACGGCTGACATCCCATGAATTGAAAAGATATCATAAATAGTATATAGTCATAGAACAAAGGTCCTTTCTGCAGTGGGTCTTATTTGGGTTTATATCCCAGAATAAATAGGAACATGCCATTCGCATGATAGTTCAAGCTATGGTCACCCCATGTTTTGGTATATAATCCAGGATAAGGCCCACTGCAGAAAAGGCCAAAGAGAAAGCAAAAAAAGAATTGTTTTTGTTATGTTATAGCACCAGGACCAGGACCAATTCATGGGCAAACCCATGAACTTTTCTTGGAAAACAGAGAATGATTTGCCACTATATTCTTCTACAGATGTACAGGATATCCAATTTGATATCCTTTGTTTTCCGAGTAGTTATTTTACCACTGAACTACAGCCACTTCCATGGGAGAGATTAAACAACCTTAGCTGGCTACTTCTACACCCAGAACTCCTAATGGCCCCATGAGTTCATTAATGACTCTGAAACATATCTCCAATATATCATACAATCAAGCTATAACAAATAAGGCACCATCTCTATTCAAACTGAAGTGACGAAAGAGTGTCTGTGTAAGCAAGATGACAAGTGGAATAAAAAGTATTAACAATCTCATCATCATGATTGTTGATTAACTGCCTTCCAGCTTTGTTTTATGTTCTTCCACCTAATAAACTATGTGGCAATAAGTAATATAGTTCCAGGCCCTGAGAAATCAGGGGTCAAATCCTCACAAGGCCTTGAAATTCACTTCTTGGACCAAATACTATTGTTTAGCCTAACCTATTTCAGACAGTTACTATGATAAATATGGTAAAACAGACACCCTAAACCAGTGATGGCGAACCTTTTGAGCTCAGTGTGTCAAAATTCGCCAGAAAACCTAGCTTAACTCGGGTGCTGTGTCACATCTAGAAATATCCACAATTTTGTGATATTTGTAGCTCTAGTAAAAAAGTTATATTTTTGATATATGTATTTTATTAAAAGCAAAAACAATTCTTTACATTAGTGACTTTTGTTGCTGAATTTCATTTGCTAAATCTTCAGTTGAAAGTTGGTATTTGGTGCACTTCAAGAACAAGCAAACACTACACGCCCAGGTGCCAGGGTGACCATGTGTGTCACCCAAAAGGGCTTGGCGTGTCACGTGCCATCACTGCCCTAAACCTACTATGAAACTGTTGCTTACTCACAGGTAATTGTACAAGGAGGGACCAGAAGCAAAACTTGCCACTGTGCAAGTACAGTAATATTGCCTATAGACCATACTGAAAACTGAATATATCACCTACCAAGCCCCAGAATTAACTTTTTTGCATGATATAGAGGCCCATTCTGAAGAAAGCACTGCAAAGACTTATATCCAATTTTCTAGGTTTTTACAGCATTAAACCTATGGACATGCAGAACAGGTGTACTGCTAATTTTCACGTCACTCCCTAGAGTGTCTTACTTATAGACTGAATCACTTACATCTTACCAAATGTGGCAATCATGACCAATACGTTCTTGTTAGCACCCATGGTTTTTGCTTTCCATAGTTGTTGTATAATACTTTGAGTTATATCGTTATCATATTATATGAATTCTGCTTTATACTATTGTAATTTTTTAAAGCCCATCTACTGCCTTCATCTTCTTGAAGAAAAGGGTAGATGCAAGTATAAAAGTGAGCTGTGGGACAGGAAAAAACAGCGTGAACAACCACAACATGTTCCTCAGTATAGCTTGGAAGACCTGTATTTGACCATGGTAGACCATCTTTACCTTGCTCCCATGAGTGGAAAGAAGTGCTTATTGGTGCTCACCTGTATTCCAGGAGATGCAAGAGAGGAGTGAAGCACTGAATATGTCTAATGCAAACCTATTCTGCTATCAGATGTTTCACCCTCTTCTGTAGCTTCTGACCACAAATGAGCACCATTAAGTGCTCTTCCCTGGCTCTGGAAGCCTGGTAAAGATACCGAAGACCACAGAACTACTAGGCATTCAAATGGTTCTCTTTATTGCTGGTCCAACAGCTGAGCTTGCACACTGCTATTCCAAATGGTCCTGGACTGTATCAACACATCTGAACAAAGTCCAAGCTGGCCAAAGCTTATAGATAACCGAATTTCAACAAAATCCAGAGGAATAAATGTTGATCAGAGCAATGCACAACTTTCCAATGAGGAATCTGAAAAAGTCTACTCTGCTGAGAGGCAGCAAGGCAATTAATAAAGAACAAGGAGACACATTTCTCAAAGATGCACAAGGAAGAGGTTTATAGGGGCTTCATTTTTAACCTTCTTACACTTCAGTTAGATGGAAGAAGGGGCTAAAATTATTTGCACTCTAGTTTTTTTCCCAAAAATTCCTGTATTTAATCCTTAAGGCTTATAGAGATGCAGAGCAGCTAAATGATATTCAAGGAAGCTTCTGCCTAACTTAGGTCAACCTTATTTGCCATACAGCAGAGTCCTAAATCTTAAAGTGAAATAGCTTCTTGAAAAGGCTAAGTAGTTCTGCCGGTCAATAAATTAACTCAAACAGACGAGGAAACGAAGTCAATTTCAAGTCATCTGTGACCAACCTGCTGACCTTCTCCTTATGACAACTATAAATTTCGACTTCACTATTCCCACAATCCTACTGAAGTGGAAGAACACACAATTTTTCCCCATGCGATATGACACTCAGACACCTCAAATCTTTGCAACACAAGCACGGAATTTCAATTTAACACTGGAGACCTTTGAGGTTTTTAAAGCACTGTAGTGATAAATAATGGAATTTCAAGGGGGAAAGAAAACAAAAAATGTGTATTTAAATAATTAACGATGTAAGCCTGTTTCTTTTTGTCTTGATAGAGCAACACATTTTTATTGGTTCCCCTATCCTCCCGCAGATAGGCATATCATAATTCATGAAACTCATATCTGCTTAATTCATAAATGGAGAATCCAGAGCCCTCTAGACATTACTGGACTTCAGCTGCTATCAGCCACAGCTGCTATAATCAAAAGCCACAGTTTTACCACCTTTGTAATAATGGCTTTCAAGACTCCCATGACATACTGTAAAGGGGCAAGGCTATTAATAAGTGTGCATATTGTTATTTTGTTTGGAATAAAATTTAAATTGGAACTTTGAGCAAGAAATTATTTTCCATTTGTGAGCCATCCTATATAATGCAGATGCAAGAGTGAAACTCGTCTGGTTACTCTCCAGCTTCCATCGTTATTGCTACTGATGGCCCCTCAACAGGTCATTTGTGGGCAAAATCTGTACCTACAGATACAAAAGAATCAGTATGAAAGATGTCCAGGAAGTTTATGTCTGACAAAGCTACAGATAATTTACTTCAAAAGCAAATAAAATGCTCAGATATATCTAGCAGACAGTCAAAACCCATGTAGAAGACAATTGTTCTTGTATCTACAAGGACACCATTGGATTCAGCTGGCATCATATCAGTTTGGGACAGGATGTTTCAGAAAATGGTGGTTAGCAAACTTCAGTCAGTATCTTCCGGCATAGTTGGTTTTTCTTGAGTGATACTTTGAGAAATATGAGCTGGGCAGATGAAGGTTCTATCTTTGTTTTCTGTTTGAGAATGCCCTGAAGCAATTGGTGGGTCTCTGAGTGAGACAGGATGTTGGACTAGATGGGTTGCAGCCCTATCCAGCAGGGTGTCTCTTATGTTCCCACTCCTGCTCAATCCTTCATTTAAATTTTACATAGTTCAATGACCTTTTATCCCATTGACAAGAATAACTCCTTGGGATAGTTTGAGATAGAAGACTGTTTTTGCCACGGCTCCAGTCTTCCCTGCTGGGCCATTTATGAAAGAAGGACTGAAGAATTGCTGTTCAACAGATAATTACTGTTAGATTCTGGGCAGAAGGATACGACAGATGAATGCTAACAGCAGAATGCTAAACGCTGTAGGTAAAAACATCTGAAGGGCCACAGTTTGCACGGACCCACTTTAGGCAATTAAACAGGAGACACTGTGGAAAATCAAACCTATTAAAGTGTATCTTATAAAGGTATGCCTATAATAATATCTTATAATACAGGTTGGGAGTTTAAAAATGACTCACTTGAAGAGGAAATATAACCATTGGCAAAGTAGCAGCCGCTAGAATGCTGACAGGAACATCTAGCCGGTCGCATATTACGCCGGTTCTAAAAGAACTGCACTGGCTGCCAATTCACTACCGAGCCCAATTCAAGGTGCTAACTTTAACTTATAAAGCCCTAAATGACTTGGGTCCCAGATATCTAAAGGAGCGCCTTCTCCCATATCGACCTGCCCGTGTTCTAAGATCTGGAGGGGAGGCCCTTCTGGTGATCCCTCCGCCTTCTTTAGTTAGGCGGGTGGGTACCCGGGAGAGGGCCTTCTCGGTGGTGGCCCCCAGGCTGTGGAATGGTCTCCCCCTTGAGGTGCGTCAGGCCCCTTCTCTGTTCTTATTCAGGAAGGCGGTGAAAACGTTCCTATTCACACAGGCCTTTGGTTAATGTTCCCCACACTTCCCCTCACTGAAAACCGCTGATGTTTTTAACTGTTTTGTACTTATAAAACTGTATTTTTAAATTTGTTTTATTTTTGATACTGTTTTTATACATCTGTTTTAAATGTTGTGAGCCGCCCAGAGACCCTCGGGTATGGGGCGGCATATAAATTGAAATATAAATAAATAAATAAATAAATAAGTGCAGCTCAATTTAGATTTTCTCCATAGCTCAGTGTCAAAGTGGAAATGTTCTGTAAAATTTAAATAGCTGACCTAAAAAGCTCAATGTGACAAAATTTACCCAAGGCTGCCTAATGACCTAACTATAACTATGGATGCATTAGACAGCTGACCCTTGCGCTGCTCTCTCTAAGTTCTCATTGCAAGTCCAGAACATAGCTGGAGCTAAGTGACATTAAACTTACTAAGAAAAAGTTACTACTTAATATATAAAAACTCTTAAATACTTTACACTTTAATGAGCAATAATGCTGCATGGAAAAACCACTTTCTACATAAAAGGTAGAATAGATTCCATCTTCATATAATAGTGCATAATCTACAATTAAGAACATAAGAGAAGCCCTGCTGGAACAAGCCACAGTTCATCTAATTGAGTCTCCTGGCTAGAACAGTGACCTACTAAAAGGCTCCCCTTGCCAGCTCTAACACTCCTGCCCATCAGCTTCATGGATTGCCACCTTGTTCTTGAGTTGTGCAATAAAGAAAATTTTTCTCAATTCACCATTACCACACCATGCATGACTTTATATACTTCAATCTGTTAACATCTTAAACACTGTCTTTCAAGGCTCAATATGCATATACATTGAAGCTTTATCTCATAAAGAAGGTCTCTCATAAGACAAGTTCTCCCAAACTCAGATTTACCCCACAAAACTCAACAGAGTACCAGCAATTATCCCTCCAAATTTCTCTGCCTGTTATAACTCCTGTTATCTTTCCTTCCTTTTGGTCTCAGGAGAATGTTGGCTCCTCCGGTTACTGCTACTTTCACATCTGCATTCACATACAGTAACAAAAGCCCATCTGAGAAGGCTTAAGTGATTCCGCCCTCCACCATGAAGCATGAATTCACTCTAATGAAGCCAGCTGGGGGACCTTGAGCTAGTCACAGCTCTCTTCTGAGCTCTCACAGCCCCACCTACCTCACAGGGTCTTATGTTGTGGGGAGAAGAACAGAAATTCTTCTCCTTCTCCTTCAGAGATGGCCAAGAGACCATTTACAGAAGATGGAATGTGAACACAAGGGCCCCACACTATCCTTTTGAGATGCTCTTTTGGTTATGAATGAATACAGCCCCTGCCACATCGCAGTGTTCAATTATCTTGATCAATCTTACCTCCAAAAAAAGTGGAAAACAAAGCAGTATTTCTGACATCTCAACTTTAAATAGTGGTGGGGTTTTTGGAAGATAATCTGGCAAGTTCTTATTCATATGGTATGAGAAATCTTTATATATCACTCGCAGCTCATACTTTAAGTGTGTGAGGGGGATATGAGGTACAAAGATGAAAGATAAGAGGTCTTGGACAATTATAAGGGTACAGGATTATCTAAAACGTCATTAGTAATTTATATCAACTATGTTCCACTGCATTATTCATTCATAAAAGCTGCTTCATACAATGGAATGGTCCTAATTAGGGATGTTTCTGTACTTACCCCTCCAGATGTGGAGATCTGAACCAAGGCTAGTTCAGATCAAGGAGGTGCTGGTCCTGATCTGGTCTGGTCACGAAGCTCATATTATAAATGATGGTTCCAGGACTTGGAGTCCTTAAGGCACATGTTTTGGTGGCTCAACAAGATGCTCCACTGAAACGGGTCACCACGGCCCTGGTATGCCAATGAACCTGTTTGATCAGGTTTACTGTATTTTGGAATTATACCAAACCAAGGAGCCAGACAAGCAGACTAGCAGGAGCAGGAGGCAGACAGATTGTACTAGAAGGGGCACAGCCACTTTAGTGCGCACAAACATACAGACAAAAAAAAGGCTTGGAAAACATGCCTATGGAAAAAATTCCCAGCACTACACTCCAAGTAATCTATGTCAGCCCCAGTGACATGGAGCTGACATGGAATTCGGGAAGTGGAATGTTGAGAAAATCCAGAGGACTGTTCATTGAGCAGTTCTGTTCTAAATTAATTCTGTATTTATATTGTTATGCACGTTGATACCCCAGTTCTTATATATGACAAAATAAAAAATGTTGGTACATTCTGTTGTGATATTTTGGTGGCTAGCAAGAACCAGAAGACTTTTTTAAAAATACATAAATCAAAATCCCATTGGGAGCAGTCTGAGTGGCATATACACTTTAAAGAAAACCAAAAATGGACCCTAAAAAGGTAAATGCCAAATATTCCTTTTTCTTAAGGAAACTGTTACAAGTCTCGCCACAGATCGGTTTACAAGTCACATGCATTTCTGTGACACTGAAACACACATGGCTTCACAGTCAGGTATTGCCAAGGAAGATCTGGATATACAGTATATGTCAACAGGAGGGCAATTTGACCCGGAATAGTTGCAATCAAATGAAATACCCAGATAACTTTCAGGAAAGAAAGGAAATGTTCCATGTGTCATCTTCCTACAAATGTGGGTTTGCAAAATAGATGCTTTCAGCACATTCATGGTCATATCAGACAACATAATTTCTGTGGGGCTTGCAAGTTACATGCAATCAACCCCACAGTGAAATCTTTGCCAGATGGCATGAATTCACCCGAATGCTCCAGATATTATACTACATTACAATATAATAAAGGTGGAGATCCAGTTATGCAAATTATTCTTCTATCTGATAGCTACCACAATGTGATTCAGCCCATCTGCCAGTTCCCGGAATGTCTGAGTCTGTTAACAGAAGACTAGCAACCAACAAATTGTTTACAGTTGACACAGCTGAATGACACAATGTGTTTCGTGTTGTAGGACTTCAGATCAAAAAAACGAACAACCTCTCTTCAAAATAGAAGTGCACATTTCTGTTCTTCTTCCCACATAAAAGGCATTAAGTACAAATGCAAATGTAAAGTAAATGAAGTGCGTGAGCTAAACACTGCTCATTTCTGATATGCAATCCAAGGCAACTAAAAAGGAAAGGAAACTGTGTTGTTGTTGTGTACCACTCAATTGTGGCTGACACCTGGCTGACTGCATAGGCACATCCATTAGCATCTCTATGCAGTTTTCTTGGCAGAGATAAAGAAGTAGTTTCCAAGCAACTTGTGCTACTATTGAACTACTTAATTTATTTGTTTAGAAAATTTATATCCCACCCTTCACCAATAGGTCCCAGGTCTGGCTACAATATGAAAACATAAAACATATTAAATACCATATTAAAATATAAAAATGTAATCCTCCCTCCCACCCTCACCCTTCCTCCCTAACAGGACAACACCTCAAGGAAGCTATTTAAACATCAAAAGCCTTGGTGAAAAAATGTTTTAAACAGATGCCAAAAACTATACCTTGTAGGCACTCGGCAAACCTCAAGAAGGAGGCTGTTCCAGAGTCCGAGGGCCACAACAGAAAAGGCCCCGCTCTCAAGTTAACTAAGCCTTACTTCCACAGACAGTAGATGTTAGGCACTTTTACTAGTCTGGCTTGCAGAGAGCAGTATGAAGCAAGGCAAGGCTAGACTGAACCCACCATTCCATTTGCTCCCCCACCTCAGCACATGCCCAGACTGACTGTCTAGTAAAAGTTCACAAATTCTTATATCAGTGAAGTTTGCGGAACAATAAAAAACAACCAAAATCCAGTGTTTTGCATCACCTTCTAAATCAAGGGAATAGGGGTGTGCACAAATGTTTGTTGGGCATTCAGTTCAAAACTAATCGAATTTTCGAAAATCCATATTCACATGAAAAGATCGCATTCAAATGTGGCAAAATTCTATTCGATACGAATCTATTTGTACATATTCGTATGAACATTTGATACGTATCTGATATGAACAGATACCTCTCTAATGTTTTCCCAGCTTAACAAATGTCCAACTCTTCGTACAAATGAGTGGAAACATTCATATTTGTTCAAATGTTAGCATACGAATATCATAACATTTGATTCGAATACAAATGTGCAAATTCAGCTGAACTTCAAATGTTAGGAATATTCATGCACAACCCTACAAAGGAACTGTATATTCAAATGTTCCTATACTTGAATAAGCCAGTTTGGTCTAGTGGTTAGGGAGCCGGACTCTTATCTGGGAATACTGGGTTCGATTCTGCCCTCCCCCATGAAGCCAGCTGGGTGACCTTGGCCGAGTCACAGATCTGTTCTGAGCTCTCACAGCCCCACCCACCTCACAGGGTGTCTGTTGTGGGCAGAACAGAAGGTTTGTCAGCCGCTTTGAGTCCCCTTAAATGGGTGAGAAAAGTGGGGTAGAAAAGCCAACCCTCCTCCTCCTTCTTCTTCTGCCTGTTTTGACAAGCTGACAGTTTTGCACTTAAAAGTGAGGGTTTTGCCTTTGTCTTCTGCCAAAGAAGGCACAGACACAATTAGTGGGCCACTGTGGGCTCCAGGATGCTGGTCCAGATGGGCTCCTCTTAATTTTCCCGAAATCCAAATGACCCAAGCATAGCACACTCGCACCATCTTAAGAAATGCAGCAAGCACACTTTTAAAAAGGAAGGACCTAGTAAACATTCAATTAGAAAATAAAAACGAGAAACTTCCCAAACAGTAAACGGGCTTAGGATCCTATATATTACAGTATAAAATAAAATACAATATTAGCTTAGAATAAGATGAGAACATTATATGGCGTATCTCTATGAAAGAAAATAGCAGGCATTTTTATTTTAATAACTAGCACATGAATATTTAATATCAACCCTATTTTTGGAAGAAATGTAACAAAATGTATTTGCAGTTATTTGCTATATACTCTCAATTGTTTACATTAGTGAGATACGACTAAATTCAATCTTTGAAAGCAAGCAAGGAAGATACTAAACAGTAATGACTTTATTTCTTCCATACTAATTAAATTATTGCTGCTGTGCATGGTGATTAAAGATAACCAGGAATTAAGGTCATTTCAATAAGTTATCTCTGAAGAGTGAAATTAGATCTAAACCTGAATCTATTTAATAAACTAAAAGGCAAGCATGATTTATTTTATTTTCTATTCTGCCTTACACCCAAGAAGAAGGATAATAAGGAGAAGAAAGAAAGAAAGAAAGAAAGAAAGAAAGAAAGAAAGAAAGAAAGAAAGAAAGAAAGAAAGAAAGAAAGAAAGAAAGAAAGAAAGAAAGAAAGAAAGAAAGAAAGAAAGAAAGAAAGAAAGAAAGATCAGCACAAGGGGGCTGGGCACCCCAAATCTTGCATTTTATTTTCAAGCAACCGATGGAAAAAATATGAATTATCCAAAGAAAAATTATCAGCAAAGAAGAGATATAACCCAACAGAACCACATAATAAATGAACAAATGAGAGTATGGTATAACTGGCAACACAAATTCAGACAGGATTTTGTCAACTGCATGTGGACAGAATAACTTCAAGAACTGGTATAACCAAAACTGTCCCTGATGTTTGGAGAGCTACCAAATAAGTTAGCTGAATTTCAAGTTATCAGTTATAAAGGAACAGATTCCTCATGCAGGCATACTTCAGCTTCCAGGAATATAAGTCTGGATGTGTTTAATTTTCCTTAACTCTACTTCCAGAGGCATTCTGGCTGTTTCTTATCCTCTTCTCTTGTTCTTTAGGGATTTTCTTACTCAGCATCCCTCCCCCACTTCTATATCCCAGTCTCTCTGCCAATTTAGGTTTGTCTCCACCCCATGAGGTTCTGCCATCCATCATAGAATTCCTATCCCAAGATATATTGCGACTCTTAAGGAATGCTGGGAACAAGAAAATGGCAAAAAAGATCAAGTAATTATATGCTTAAAAATGAATTGCTGTACCTAAGCAATAATCCACAGATTATTATATCTTCATTCGATAAGAACTCTTCTAAAGCTTCTCTATTATTCTCCCACTCTCACTAGCTTGCATGAATTCAAATTGTGCACATCCTGTTAATAAATCACTGCCTGATATGATCAACTCCCATCAGCTTGTAAACATCATATTTAAAAGCTTTATCTTATCCTATAGCAAATAACTGTTCCGATGTGGGAAATGAATATATCCTGCTGAGGACACTTCAAAGTCTAAGAAACACTTTGATAAAGATGCCAAAAATGCAAAGATAAATATGATTCCCCTCCCCATCTTGTTAAGAAAAGACAAACCAATTACATGTAATGCTTTGAAGAAGGAAACTAAACACAAAAATAAAAGATCCTATTAATATTGTACATTCTGGAAACTTGAAAAGTCCCCAGCATTCTTTCTTGGAAACACTGAAACAGAAGTGCACAAAATATTTTTTTTAAAATGAACAAGTGAAACATCAGTTTGAAAGCTGGACATTAAGACCCTAAAAAGACTTCATCCAAAGTAGTGCCAAGTACAACCTGAAGTTTAGAAATCATCCACTGATTTAGCAGATTGGGGTTTTGTCTGCTTTGAAAAATAAAAGCCACTTGTCTTACTATTCTTGTTAGATTGTGTACCCAACATTCAAGCCAACAATTTCACTCTTTTCATCCTTCCATCAAAATATATCACCACCTCCTACTCTCTTGTTCCCATACTTAATAGCTTCAGAATGTCTGTCAAAGCAGTATGCCTTTCATCAGATTTTAAATTTCATTTAATTGGTAGGGCCGTCTCCGCTGCATTTTCTTCACTTGACATTTCAATTAGTTCTTCTTCTTAATCAGTTTCTACATAGTTCTCCATACATGCTGCTAGTGTATAACTGCATCCCATAAACTATACATTAAAGAAACCATAACCCTTTGTAGTTTCTTTTTTTAATCAGAAGTTCCATTTTTTGCTGCTTTTTGACATTACCTCTATTTTTGTACTTTTATCCATGAATTTAAGCTTAATTTTGTCCACAATCCCATCTGCACATCTATTTGTATTGCTGCATCCAAGCTGTATCTGATGGTAGTCATGGAGAAAATATTTCTTCTATTGGTGGCAAACAGGAGATCTTTAAGCAACACGAGTTTGATCTGCTCATTGATTCCATTGTCTGAATTCAGGGATGGGACAAATGAGGCCCAATCAACTGAATCAGAATCCCATCAAGGCAGTAGTTATGATCTAGGAGTAAGTTGATCCCATGTAGAAGAACAGGATAGGTTTTCTGTTATGGACAGTTTCATTCCAACTGAAGGAGCATGGACACAATCTGGGTGGAGCTATCATTTCAAGTGGAGATGCAAGTGCCTTCAAATCTGGATGGTGCAACAGCCGCAACAACGACAACTAGTAGCCCCAGTCCTGGGCTAGTAAAATACATTGTATGCAGGAGCAATCCTGAAAGCTGGTCATTAAGCACCTGCTAGTGAGGAATGCACCAGTGAGGTTGCTGTGAGGAAATGTCTGCTACAAATATGCTACAGCATAGCTCAAAGAACTATCTTGGGCAAGAGCTAAGAATGCGTTGTTGACTAAGAGGACCCTCAAAATTCAATACCAGGTTACCTAGAAGAAGGCCTCTCAGCTAGATCTGCAGATGAGGCTGTCCTGAAATCAATGTGGCACCAACCAAGAGAAGAAATGGTTGTATGCAGGCTTTCAAAGCCAGTTTCAATCTTACATATAGCCCAGAAACCGCTACAAACAAGAGAAGAGACTTTTCTGTACTGTAGCCTAGCTTGTGGTATAGCCTCTTTCCTGAAATATGACAGATATTGACCATGACTATGTCCCCTTAAACACATTCTAGGCCTTGCTGATTACTGGTGGGAGTTACAATTCGCCTGACTGGTTATCACTATTCACAGTGTGTGGGTTTTAATGTAAAGCACTCTGGAATTCCTAATTAAAGATGACTTGCAAATGTTTTAACTAATCATTTGGTTCATTCTGATCCTGTGAAATTTGTTTTTAACATCTTAAGTTGTATATTCTTTTTTGTAACATTTTCCAAACTGCTCCAAAAGAGACTAAAAAAGAGTTTATTGAAAGGCTTAAGACATGAAATCCTTTCACTGAGAAAAACTGCATTTTTTGAGATGCAGTGGGAAGTTATTGGAATATTTGTCAGCAAGACTCCTCCCTACTTGAGATAGTCTTTATAGTCTTTATCTTCTGTTTTCTATAGGCAATTCTGCACTGGCTAGCACACCATTCCAGCATGCACACCTCCCTTTTAATATGCTTGCTAGTCCAGTATACCCGCCAGTGCAAAATCACACAAGGATAAACTCCTCTCCTGGCAATTTGAGGAAATATCCCAAACAGTTTTATTCATCCTAGTACACTCCTAAAGTGGTACAGAAGCCTATAAAGATAAATAAGTCCTGTATTTTGGTGGAGAAAGCAGCAGCTGCTCCATCAAGTACCTTCTTCAGGTGATCATCCATCTTATTCACGCTGAGCTCACATGAAGTAAAAAAAAAAAAGCACCATTGAGGAGGCTCACATACAGCTCAGAATTGGTTCACAGGTGCTTTTAAGGCACTTATTTTCTCTGTGAATCCTCGAGAATAAATTTCAGACTATAAATCCCTGAAACACAAAATATGTCCTGCACAACAGCTGTCACCTACAGCATGTGCACTGAAATACTACATAGGCAATATCCTTAGAACAATACCTTTACTAGGCTAATCAAATAGGTGGGGGGGTTTTAAAGGTCAATAAGCCCAGGTGTAGCCCCAAGATCTTATGACAGAACATCAGGCAGAAGTGACAAATAAGCTCTTCTAAAAGCCACTGAAGTATCAAATTTCTCAGAGACCTGAATGGAAGAACAGTGGCCAGAGCTATTTCCCTGTAAATATAAAAGCTTTGTGTTGCTCAGGTCTGTCTCCATCCAGAGGCAAACAAAGGTTTTCTTCGTAAGCAAAAACAACAACAGACTAACAGAGGCTGATTTGAAAAACCTTTACATTACACTCCATCGTGGCTAGAGCTGATGGGAACTGCACTTCAAATGCTTTAGAAACAAAGTTAGCAATGGCTAAACAGAAGTACAATAATGGATACGTTCTTGATTGTTAAAAAATTAACTTTTCCTCTCTTCACCCCTGTAGTAATCTCCAGGCTGCACGGCTTTCCCCTAGCTTCCTCTTGTTGCAGCCTCCACTTTAATTCTCAAGCCTCAGAGTAAAAGGAGCAACAATTTCCTTTCTATAAACTTGCAGTACACGCTCAGCACCACCAGGGCACTGAATTCTTTCCACTCCATGCAGCTGCCCTTAGGTATAATGGAGTCCGCAAGCACACGGTTTTAAAAGGACAGCTCTTCTCTTCCTGTTTGAGGATTTTCCCCGCCCCTGACCACAGGGTGTGACATCAGAAGGACCTCTGACCTGGAAGACAGCAGTTTTCCTCCAATCACCTCCACTGATGTTGCTTTGATGTCATTTCCCCCATGTGCTTGAGAGAATAAACTCAGTCTCTCTTTCCACTTATACGTGTCTCCAGTTTCTTAACTACTCGGATCAGCCCCAAACATGGGGCTGATTCCCAGGGCCAGGCTGGTTGGATCCTGGATTAACAACTTTTGTAACACCCAACAAGGTATCGCAGCAGTTCCAGCTGTCGAGCTGTAGACACGATCAGAGCAGTTTCCCAGCTGCTTCCCATTGCTTCCCAGAGCCCAAGGATATTGGCCGCAGAACCAGACTGCGACACACCCCCTTCTTCCAAAGAACTGCTACAAAGTGGACAAAGAGTTCTAGTTCCAGATGGACGCATATATGATGTGCCTTAATTTTAGATAAGCATCCCAGCCTGTCAAGACAAGTTCACCTTTGGACACAACTTCAGATGTGATATCACCACATCCTTCTGTTACATTACACATTCCCTGACAAGGACTTGAGACAAGAACACAGAAGCATCAGCCTCCTCTTGAGGCTGAGCCTGTAAGATTCAACTGACTTGGCATCTAAAGAAAGAAAAATACAAGATCAGACAAGCTGTTCAATCGCCAGTCAGGAATCAGTCTTTAATACAAGTCAACCCTAGGTCTCAGTGACTTAATGTCTAACCTTTTCAAGAAAGAGATTTCCACTGGCTCTGTACTGTACTGTCATAATGGTACAATGATATTACTTTTTGAGGTGAAGGGGGAGGAAAAATATTCTATTTCCAGAAAGGGAAAACAAATTAACATGCATGATGTCTAAAAATCAGGTAGGAAATGCTGAGCATTATTAACGATCATTCTAGTTTCTAAAAAAATCACAGAATCCAACGCAACAGCCCCTTATGAAAGCACTGAATAAGAGATACCTCCCAAATTCGGTGAGGTAGCAGAAGTTAGAAGGAGATGCTCTGAAGGCATCTGTACTGGGCATCTCTCAAAAGACAGCTTTCCCTTTCAGAGCTCTCTGCTACACAATGTCTTCCTGTCGGTATTTGGATGTGATATGCATGGCTCTATTCGCTCGAATGTTTAAATACAGATTTTCGAAAATCTGATTCGAATTTGGATATTGATATTCAACAAATTTTTGAATATCCATGAACATCCCAATTAGTAATAAGCAGTCTTTTTATAGTTTTTTACCTCATTAGGGATAGTGTCCTAAAACAGAGGCAGTGGATTTAAGATTGAAGAAAAATCAGCATTTTAGAGAAGCTGATGTAGAAAAATAACACACCAATATGGATAAAGGTAGTAACTTGCATGAACTTGCCTTTGGACTCACATTTCTGCTTTAGTTTCAGATTTTCCTTACTAAATCAGACTGCAACATCTAGGCCTCTTCAGCCTTGAAAGACAGTATTTAAGAGGGGACCTGACTGAAGTATTTCTCCATTACACAACACTAGAACCAGGGGCCACTCTATGAAGCAGATTGGTAGGAGAATCAGATCAGACAAGGGGAAAGAATTTCTTCAGCCAGAAGGGGTGGTAAAAGCAACCAGCCTAGATGGCTTTAAGAAAAGGTTAGACAAATTTATGGCTGACAAGATTTATCAAAGGCTACTAGAATGGATGTCTAGGTACATTTTCCAGGCTGGCGAGGTAGTCAGGATGCCTGCAAAGGCCATCTGCTGGGACTCAAGAGCAGCCTTTGCCTTCTGCTTGAGATGCCCAGAAGCAATTGGTGGGACAACGTGTGGAACACGATGCTGGACTAGATGGGCTGTAGCCTGATCCAGCAGGGCTCCTTCTATGTTCTTATGCTCTAATCTACAATTTAGCATTGCTGCAAACATTCAACAATAAATAGTATTTTTAAAGTGCTTTATAATAAGCAAGTTTCTCGGTATGAATTTATTTCATTAAAAAGTCTAGTTTGCCAGACTTAATTTAAACAAAAGCAAAAGCTTTTGAACTCCAGCTTGTGACAACATCAGAAGACAAGGAAGACTGATACTTTAAGAATAATTTTAATCATGCTGAATTATGATTAAGCATGAAACCCAAACAAATATGTTATTCTATTATATAGGTTAAGACATACATAGCTACAACGATACAACAGCTTTCATGATCAAACATAATGTCACAACTAAGCTGTTAGGCTGGGCTCAAGGGTTTCCTAAGTTCAAATCCTTGCTCAGCCAAGAAAGCTAAGGCTGCATTCACACCTTTTTCTTTAAAAAAAAGTGTCTCAAAAGCCCTTTACAGACAGTAGCACACTCTTGCGTTCTGATTAAATCTCTAGTTCACCTCCTCTAACCTAGAATGATCCTTGTTCCAGTCTTGAAGCCTTTGGTAAACAACCTCAAAGGTGCTATCCAGCCAGGCAGCCAGGCAGCCAGGCCTGTACCTGAAGATCTCAGGGCAGGTCACAATAAAATAATAATAAAAACAGATAAAAAGCATGACTAAAAAGCATGATTACAGCCTGACTTACCTTGAGCTAGTTGCCTAACCTGCTGTCATACAGTGGTCATGAGGATAAAAATGGAGAGGAAGAGATGTTTGGATGTTGGAAAGCAAATTTTAGAGGAGGATGGATTTCTTAAGATAGGGTTTGATTTTGTAACCTGGTTCCCCTATAAGGTAGAGAAGGGGCTGATAGGTAGAGAAGGCAAAATATGCCCCTCCAAATGTTGCTGATCAGCTATTCTGAATAGCCCTGATGCAGTCTGAGCAGAGTGTGATGTTCCTCTCACAGACAGAGCGGCTTAGATAAATTAGAATTTTGTAGAAATTAAATGATTAAATATATCTGTCTTTGTTAACTCTGTGTGCTGTCTTTATTTTGTTGGTAGCGTGTAATATAGCGTTAGCCTGGCTGCTTTGACACTTCCAGCTGTGAGGTTTGGCACTTTCCCTTTATAATCTCTTAACTAGTGGTTCTCAGTTTCACCAACAGCTGCCCCAAACTTCCTTTCCAACTTCACCTCCCTAAGAGCTGCTGTAGCCTTAACCGGCCTGTCTCTCAATTGCGGTTTTAAGTAAATAAACACTCTTGACTCAATGCTCTTTTGAAATCAACAAAAACAAGTTTATTATTTACAAATTCAACTCCCCATGAAACATCAGGTAAGTCTCACATTTAATAAGAACAAATGTTTCAGCCTGCCTGTCTCTATCTCTCCTTCTTAAGAGGCCTACCTCTCTACCCTTAGTCTCAAGAGATCTGCCTGCCTATTGCCCTAGTGCAGCAATCTCTGGATGTGCCCTATTCCCTCAGGATGACATGAGCTATCATGCAAATTGCCCACCCTGGCTAGAACTCAGAACAAACAACATAGAACATCTGGCAGCCGTTAGGCTAGCCTTTTATATCTCTCCCTGGCGAACCCGCCACCTCTGATTGGCTGGTAAGCCCTGGTGACTCACCCCCCCTCCCTCCTATTGAGCTGAGTGAACCCCGCCCCTGCTTACCTGCATCTGTTACCAAAAGGCTTCCAATCCATTTAATGGTATAGACTGCTTCTGGTTACAAAAACGTTTTAAACTCGTTTTAACTCAATTTTAAATATATATCGACATAATAGTGGGCACCACACAGTGGCAAAGAATGAAATGTAGTTTCAGCAACATTTGGACAAGTGCAGTTTGGTCACCTCCACAAGTTAGGCTGAGAATTAAAGATTTACCAAAGGTTACTCAATAAGTTTTTACGGGTAAGTGGGTATTAGCTGGGGGAAAGAGGTAAACCTCTAGCAATGTGAGAAACAGCAAACTTGTTTAAAAAACCAGTAAACTGTGGAAATCAGGAACTCAACTTGTGCACCTTTAAAGTACTCCTTCTCTTTTTACAGAAGAACTCCTTGAAGCCCTGTATTTCTGGCTTTATTCACTTTTAAGATTTTTTGCTACTGCTAAACCTATAAGCTTATCATATAAATAGCCCCTGGATAAAAAGTGTAGGAGGAAGGGGGGGGGAGATATTTTCCCCTTTTTTGTGTACGCGCAGATGCAGAAAATGATTTTCCATTGCCTTCTTACAGAGAGAAGTGAGGATCACATCTGTGACCCTCTGTATTCCAAGCAGCTGCAGTAGCACTGAGCTACAACCACTTAAATATAGTACTTCTAAAACAGCTTTTCACAAAGAAATGAATGACAAGCAGTTTATTATAGTTGGACAAGGTGGGCCTGGTCACAAAATCTTCACTTGACTATGAAGTAAACTTGGTGACCCTGAGGTAGTCACTGCATCTCAGCCTAAGCTAATTCCCTGGTTGCTATGAGGATAAAATAGGAAGGATGATAGTCTAGACTGCCTTGGATTCTTTGGAAGAAAAACAGGATATAAATGTCATTAATAAACTCACCCCCTACTAACATGGTCAATGATTTCACAAGATGAGACCCCCAATTAGAACAATAAAGGAACACTAATTTGTAACATGCCTTATCCAGACCTTTCTACCAGCAAAGATATCAAGCTCTCCTCCATCTGCTTCAACACACCATATTTAAGACCATGTTTCCTCACATTTATTGGTTCCTTCAAAAACAGGGAGAGATTGCAGGAGGAAGAAGGAGAGCAAGAGAAGAAAGGACTCTGGTGAAATGGAAAGCATTGGCTATGAGTCTACTGCTAATGAAGTAGTTCATTTTATTCAAACTGTCTCTTTCCATATGGGTTCTAACCTTAGCTGTCGGCTTACATAAAACTGACATTCAATAACACAGGCAAGCAGTTCTAAGGAAGCCACATACCTTGTACAAACTCTAATTTGTGATGGGCTTGGACAGTACTGTACAGTTTAAGTAATCACATTTCCCCTATTAAAGGAAAACGAAGCCAGTCAGCACTGTAACTAAATGGGAAAGTCCTTGAGAAAAATCCACTGTAGAAGCAAGTCATCATTTTGGGAGAGTCAGGAACAGACAATTAAACGTCCTTCTGTATGCAGATGATATGGTTCTGATGTCAACAACCCCCCCAAAAAATAAAAAAAAAGTATAAAAAATTTTTGGGAGAGGGAATAGTACAGCTATAAGCAGTTCCTTAGGAACCACCTTGCCCTCCTACCGCTGACAAATAACAAGCAGCAAACCCATACACACTCCTGCAGGCCTAATAATTACCACAAAGATTCTCCCAGTAGGTTTCCTTAGAATGCTAATCATGTTTACATCTGCTTTTAAACAGTTTCCACAGTGGATAGATAAGATGGTGAGTGCGCTCCAGACTTATGCTGTCTGCAGAGTTTTTCTTTGCACAAAGAACGAGTGTTGATGGTTTCAAGTGAAGTTTTTTTCAAGGCAGCCGATCAGGGAGCAGAAGGTAAACAGGCTATCACATAAATAACCCTGTGAGCCAGTTTAGTCTTGTGGTTAAGAGAGTCAGACTCTTATCTGGTAGTTGTCTTGTTTGAGTCCATTCTCCCACACGAAGCCAGCTGGGTGACCTTCAGCTAGTCGTTGAGCTCCCACAGCCCCACCTATCTCACACCTATCTCACACAGTGTCTGTTGCAGGGAGAAGAAGAGAGGTTTGTCAGGTGTTTTGAGTCCCTTTAGGGGTAAGAAATGCGGAATACAAAAGCCAACACTTCTTTTATTGAACCACCGGGAAGTCCAGGAGCTTTCTGAACTGTTTCATATGAACTGCAGTCCAGCACATCTGTACTGCATTTCCCTCAGTTTGTATAACACTTTGAGAAACTTCCTTACTCACAAGCACCTCTCCTGTCATCCTGAACAAGGACATACTTACCAGGGTCATAATAAGGAAAAACACTGAAATACACCAAAAAGCAAAAGGCACTCACAATAAATGTTAATTTTAAAACACAACTTGCTTTGAAATGATATTAACTCCACAAAATCAATGAAGTGGTTCATTCCCACTCGCACCCACCCCTTGACAACTTATTAAATGCTTTGCTCTGGAAAGTAAATAATAAGGTGCAGAAAAAGGGCTGGAACACCTTCTTTATAAAATGAGTTTGCAATAACTGGGTCTCTTCAGTCCTGAAAGATGATGTTTTAAGTGCTGACCTGACTGAAGTATATAAAAGCAGGCAGGGTATGGAAAAGGTGGATAGAGAAAATTTATTTTCTCTACTGCACAACACTAGAAGCAGAGAGCACTCTATGAAGCTGATGGGCAGGAGAGTTAGAACTGACAAGGGGAAGTATTTTTTCACCCAGAGGGTCAACATTCCATGGAATTTGCTACCAGAAGAGGTGGTGACAGCACTCAGACTGGATAGCTTTAAGAAAAGATTAGCTAAATTCAGGGAAGACAGGTATATCAATAGCTATTCGAATGAAAGCCCTGGTATTCCCTCCAGGTTGGAGGAACAGGCAGGATGCCCCTAAGGACTATTTCCTGGGAATCAAAAGCAGGTGAAGTTTTGCCGTTGTCTTCCATGAATGTTCAGAGGCAACTGGTGGGTTTCTGACCTGACCCAGCAGAACTCCTCTTATGTTATTATGCTCACATGCCAATACATTTTTAAGTCTTTTCCTTTTCGCTTTCAGTATAAACTCCTGTTGTTAACTTTCAAAGCCATTACCTATTCGATCTCCTTTCCCTTTATACTCCCACTCGTACTCTCCGTTCCTGTAACCAAAGACTGCTGTTTCAGCACAGGATTTCTGCTGCCCCCTCCCGGAGTCGTCTGTTTTCCCTTGCTGCTTCTTATGCCTGGAATCTCCTTCCTCAGCATATGCGGGCTATCACATCTTTGACGTCATTTAAATCTGAGCTCAAGACTTTCCTGTTCAGGAAAGCGTTCCCAGATTTTGTGTGATTTGTTTCATACCTTAATATTTAATATTTGATCTGTTTATTGAATTGAAGTTTTATTGTTTTTTCCTTTGTTTTTGTTTTATTAGCATATATTATTCTTATTTCATTTTATCTTTAGATTGTATGCCACTGGCAGGTTTATACTATGTTTTATTAATGTATTTTTTCCTGTACAGCACTGAGTACATGTACAGTGTTTTAGAAATAAACTATAATAATAAGTCTACAAACAGAAATATTGAACCAAGTTGCTGTTGAGATGTGGTTTAACTGAGCTTCCTTTCCTTTCCTTCTCTTCTAATATTCCCATACAGGCCAAGTTTGCAATGTCAGAACTTTCCTATAAGTCAAATATTTCTTCAAAAATCCTAGGGCAATATATCACACGTAGGCCTTATGCTATCTGTACCAGTGCTGAACTCAGTTAAGATGGATAGATTTCTCACTTCATGAATAATTACATTCTCAATTGTCTTATGCTAAATCTATGTACTATATTTTCCAGCGTATAAGATGACTGGGTGTATAAGATGACCCCCAACTTTCCAGTTAAAATATAGAGTTTGGGATATACTCGCCGTATAAGAAGACAACACCCGGCGTATAAGACGACCCCTGACTTTTGAGAAGATTTTCCTGGGTTAAAAAGTAGTCTTATACGCCAGAAAATACAGTAAATACAGGTTCAAAGAGCCTTTCAATTTGTACAGTGAAATGAGAAGGGAAAGTTAACAAAAAGAGATACAAAAAGTAAAACTTATAAAATGATGATGTGCCTAATTTTCAATTCAGCTGAAAACTTCCTCAGATTCTTTTTGTTGTACAGTGGTACCTCGACATACAAGTGCCCTGACATACAAGTGTTTTGAGATACAAGCCGCTGAGCGAGTGATATTTTGCTTTGAGATGAGAGCAAGATTTGAGATACGAGTATGTAAATACAGTACAGTACATAACAAAAACAACTGAGGTGGTGTTTTGGGAGCTGGAATGGATTAATGGGAAAATTGCTTTGAGATACGAGCGATTTGACATAAGAGCAAGGTTACGGAACAAATTAAACTCGTATGTCAAGGTACCACTGTACTTAATCTGGATGTTAGCTTGTTACAATTCAGTAAACAGAACTGTTGTAACTATATCAACTAAGGTATGCTGGACATTTTGCCAATTTCTTGTTATTCCTTTTTTGTGTCTTCCTCTTTTTCATTATTATTATAAAAAGAAGGAAATTATCTTTAAAGAGAAGTATTTCAAACTTCCCTACCTGACAAATACAAAAATACAACAACATTCACATGAAGGAAACCTGTGAACCATTAAAAATTCAAATGAGTTTTACAAGTTTGCTTCTTATATATCAGATTTACACTGCCTGAAATAATCATTTTAAGGAGATATCAAGGTTGAAATCTTTAATGATGGGAAAAAGTAATATTTGCTTCTCTTGATAAAATTTCCTGGATTTTCTTTTAAAACAAAAATCTCTGAAGTATAAAATGAAGTAATTAAAAAAATAAAACTTTTGTCTATGCACAATTGTTGTTGCTAATGGTATTTTCCAAGTTTCTTACATTAATAAGAGAAATCAAGTTCTTGTGATAGATAATATTCTTAGAAGTCTACTAAAGTGTAAATTCCAGAGTCAGAACAACCCTGGTATAACCAGTGAAGCCACTATTCTGAATCACTGTTCTTTATTATATTGTCTTATCTATTTACTGTGTCTTTGGTGAGGGAATATAAAAATCAATCAATCGATCTGTTTATGTTGGGTTGTAAAAAAGGCTAAAACACAATTCAGAATCACTTTTGGCTAAATTTCTAACAGATGTGTGCGTGACTATATAAAATTCTACTTTGATACATTCATTTTTTGCAAGGAATATTGTTGCAATATATACTTCCAGTACCCACTTTTTGACTGGAGAACTGTCTGCATATACTGGATAACAGAAAAGTTTAAAAACTGTATTTGGTTTATGAGCACATCAGTGAAGTACAAGTTTGATCATTTGTGTTTCAAATGCAACCTGAACAAATTTTTCTCCATCCCTCTCCTGAGGAAATTTCACAAGTTAACAGGCTTTACTGGTCATAAATGCGACACCTGGCTTCAATGAACCTTCTGCAAGGCATAGCATCACAATAGTGAATAAAATCTCTGGGTGAAATATTGTGTTTTGTCAGTACTGACAGGTTAAATCAACAATATCAAACTTCTGTAGGCTTTTAAGAAAAGAATAGAAAAAGAAAAAAAGACTTACTGGTGGTACATTATTTTCTGCTTCTAAGCCAAAGACGTTCCTCCGCTTTACAGTAAGCACATCAGTGTTCGTTGTGTCATCATCACTATCATCCTCATCAAAGACCTGTAGGCATCCGGCTTCCAAGCTTTTAACTTCCTTCTCAGACTGACCCTGAGATGAATCATCTGCACTGTCTTTGGTGGAAAGCTCTTCTGTCTCCTCACCTTCTGACATTACTGTTTCAGGGAAAAGTGTTCCACACTTCTCTGTATCAGATTTACTTAAAGAAATGTGTGGATCTTCTGGTTCTCCTGCCCTCTTTAAAGGTTGTTCTTTTCCAGATTCATTTTCAACCACCTTCCTCTGGGCTTTCTGAAGAAATCGTACGCGAGGTGCCACTGCAAGCCCAAGGGACCTATAAGAACAAAGAGGCAGAAGGTTGGAATAGAGAGGCTACCTGTTTTAGTTTTAAACCTACAGACTTGTATGTAGTGATTTTTGCATTTATAGTCCACATTTTATTCTAAAAAAACCACAAAGTGCCAAGCATTATTTCCTTTCCTTCGATTTCATCCTCATAGAAACCCTTTGAAGTAGGTTAGACTGAATGATAATGGGTGCCTCCAGACAGAAGCAAAAATGTGCAGCTTACATTTTCTCCAAACTTAAGAAGCTTTGCAGAGAGAAAAGTTTGTTTCCACTGTTTCCCCAATGCTCTAAAACTAAGCAGCAGCAGGCAAGCAGGCCCTCCCTTTCTGAGAGAAGCGTACAGCTTTTCTGAGAAGCTTGGGTTTCCTGGTGAGGGCAAACTCTCATGAGATTTCGTGAGATCTCGCCCAACACCAGGAAGAGGGAAAATCCTAAGAAGATGGTAGGTAAGTTGCAGCTTTTAAATGTGCGGCATTGGGCTTTAATTCACAGGGGCTCCAGAGCTTTCTAAAAGCTGTGTGTCTCTTTGACAGCAGCTCTGAAGCCCCTGCGATGTGTATGTCCTGTCTAGATGCACCCAATGACTGGCCAACACTTGCAAAGTGTGCTACCATTGCCAAAAGTATTTGAACTCTGGTCTCCCCGGTCACAAGAAGGCAATCTTGCCCAGTGAAAAATACTGGAAGGTATTTTTTAAAAAAATACCTTGTAAGGGTCAAGAAGTAGAACATGCGAGAGTGAAACAGGTACAGGCTACAAAGATAAATCACCCTTTTTTCCTTACAAATAGAGCAGTGCTCTCTAACTATCCTGTCAGCACAGGTCATGCTGTGTGGGCAAGTCTGAATGTAAGGCCTGTAATTCATTCAGCACTCAGCCAGGCCCACCAACTGTTTCCTGTGCATATTCACTGTTCTCAGTCCCACCACCTGTGCATTCATTTCAGCCGCACTATATTCTATAAATAAGTGAGACAGCAGGGTGTAGGGAAGAAGTGGTATGCTTCCAGAGAAGGCGCAGCTGGCTGTTAGGGGAGGGCAGGCAGGCAGGCTGAGGAGGAAGAGGCCTTGTTTACTGAACTAGCCACAAGTACCATACGTCATGTTGGTCAGTGAACTACTTGGTCTGCCTCTCAACTTACTGCAACCTGGCTAGATTGCTCCTGGGCTGAGGGACAAAAGAAGGCACACAATGCCATGGTAAACTATAGGCCCTACTACCACTCACAAGCTACAATGGTCCCACATCCATAGGGCACCTTCTTTAGACAGGTCACACCCAGCTCAGCAGAAGGAAGTATGCTACTTGGTTTCTGAAGGGGACTATCAGTCACCACTTCTACCACTTGGGTGCTAGGTAAGGTCAGTCTGAGTAAACCTTATGAGGAGCACCTTACCACCAAAAAAATACCTGCACACAGCTCAGAACTGGTCATAGAAACAAAAAGGATACATGTAGGAGATGCTTAGTGCAATAACGGTTGGGCTTGTACATATTGTATGATTGGGTTTGTATGTTCTTATTATCCATTCCCTTTTTCTCACATACTCTTTAATCCACATGATTTTTCTCCAGTATCAACCTAACATCTAAAAGGAGTAACCATAAAAATTGACCTAAATGCTTTAAACACATTTTCTGAAGTATTATCAAGTTTTAAAAGTAAGCACCCCACTCTGAAATAGGTTCAGAGACTCCCTGGAAATTAATAAACTGTCCTTACAAACTTGACTTGGGCATACTTTGAGAGGCAATGGAGGGGAGAGGAATCTGGCATGCTATAATCCACAGGGTCACAAGGAGCTGGACATGACTGAACAATAACAAAGAGCAATGAAACACATTCTGGTCAGTTGGAGGTCTTTATAAATCATTGAAAGGTTTTCCTAAGACAGTCCCACATTACAGCAGTGTAACCTGAAGGTTAGTAGAGCATGGATAACTGAGGCCATGGCTCCTTCCACCGGGGAGGTGCCCACACATAGTATCTGGGATTCAAGATGTCAAAACGTACTAGGGCATTCACTCTACAAGCTAAATCTGGATGAATAGTATAAAGCACAGATACACGTTGGTTAAAATACCCCACAACCATCAAAGGCCATCAGCCAAATTTTTAAAACTGAACCCAACAAGCAGAATATATAAATTTCTCCTTTTGAGACTTCTTTTTGAAAGAGAAATAGGACAATCCAAAATCTTATCTGTGCTTTTTAAGATTCTAAACAATATTTAAATCAATAATTATGAAGCTTAGCCTCCTATTCCCTTCTAATGGCAGAATCAAGCAAAGAAAATTTTTTGGCTCTTCCTAAATTGAGCTCTCACGCTGTCTTCTGAAGCATAGATGGGAAATCACAAGATGCTTGCAAATCAACGGAAAAAAAGAACAGCTCAAAATTAGGTTTCTCATAGAACTCTGAAAGGTTTTGTTAAGCCATCGCTGCCAAAGGTATTGGCCTCCCTCCGGCTGAGTTCTCAATTACTGCAGAACTGAATACAATATCAGCTAAAATTTGATACAACTATATCCCACTGCATTCTTGAGACAAGATACCAGAAATACATAAGAAAACGAAGCCATGTAAATTCCAGCAAGATAATGAATCTGAAGTCAATTCAATATGAAAAGCAGAGCAATTTCTCTTCCCCTATAGCAGAAAAGTTAAAATACAGTACAGAGTAATATTGAAAGTTAAGTGTGGACAATGTATTTTTCTCCTAACATTAAAATACCCACAGCACAGTTTAAGATTTAAATATATAACATAATGCAGGGTATGGAAAAAGTGGACAGATAAATGTTCTTTTCTCTGCTGCACAACACTAGAACCAGGGGGTATTATATGAAGCTGATGGACAGGACAGTTAGGACAAACAAAAGTCTTCAGTCTATGGAATTTACTACTAGAAGAGGTGGTGACAGCATTTTGGATAGCTTCAAGAAAGTATTAGATAAATTCATGGAAGACAGGTGTATCAATAGCTACTACAATGAATGCCTAGGCACTGCCTCTAGGTTGGGGAGACAGGCAGGATGCCCCCCAAAGGTCATCTGCAAGGAACTGAGAACAAGTGAAGGCTTTGCCTTTGTATTCTGCTTGAGATGCTCATTAACAATTGGTGGGCCACTGTGTGAGGCAGGATGCTGGACTAAGATGGACTGTGGCACATCTTATGTTCTCTTATATGCATTTTTAGAACATGCGAAGCATGATGTTACAATAAATAAGCATAATTTGAGGTGAACTACCCTCCTGCTCCCCTCCCTTGGTTCACCATGCTGTATATTATGACCAAAACTTGGAGCCCATGGGCAGATATGTAATATTGAGGATTTCCCATGAGCATAGCATGATCTGGATAGGTTCTCCAAATCATGAATAAATAGCTCAGAAGCTCTGGGAACAGTAGGATAAGATAGATACTATGCTAACAACTTCCGATAAGACTCCTAAACCCAAATGGAGAACTGTAGCTCACTAAAAAGCACATATTTTGAACACAAAGGATTCTAGGCTCAACTCCAGCACTTCTCACAGAGACTGCATATGTACAGGAGTTATTTTTTAAACCATGAGGCATATTATGCCTTATCCTTGAGCAATTAAAGGCATACCTGGATTTGAGGTGTTAATGCTCCCAGAAGAAAGGATAGAGCCTTGCACCTCCCAACATCTTCCTGTGATATTTTAGAAAGGTGTTATAAATCTGCTGTATTCTTATTTCTGTGACTGTTATGAGTCATGACTTCCAAAGAGCATTAAGTTGCATATGTGGGGACTGTGCTTAGCGATTTTTGCACACTCACCTAGAAAAGGTAGGTAAGTATCACTGGAGTGACCTCACAGGGATAGCCTCTGTGTGTGAGCACGCACGCATGCACATGTGCATAAAATAGGGAGGCAGGAAGTTTGAAGGTGTGATGGGGTATTATATCTAAACTTACACAAGAAAAATCAATGTAAAAATGGGGGGGGGGAATGATATGAGGAATATGGATGCAATGCCTAGACCTTTCTTGCAATGTTCAGCCATTGCTTTAAATCCTACCCTCCTGGAACAACAGGGAACAAATCTACTTCATTTTCTGCATTCAGTTAGCAGGTCTCCTACTCAGTCCTAATCAAGGAAGGGGGCAATCTATAGATTGGAGCAGCAGACTGTAAATATTTTATCTAAATCAGTCAATAATTATTAGGGACTTAATTCAGCCTTGTGGGAAATGAATTCCATACAAGTCCCTCCTTTCACATTTACACAGAATGCTTAATATTTTTAATTATATCTTACTATTCAATGTTTTAATTTCATTGTAACCAACCCTGTGACCATTCAGTGAAGGGCAGGATATAAATTTACTAAATAAATAAATAAATAAATATATTAACACAGAAAAAAGACTAGACTAGACCATAAACTTTAACACTAAAAACAGCATAAACTTGTCTTATAATGCATAGATTTTAAGCCTCTCTCTCCAATAGATGCTTCTAAAATAGTAGCTGCTAAACTGTTGAGAATACATTTATACCATCTGCCACATCAATACCGGGTCAATAGTTACATTTCTGAAAGGTGACATCTTAATCCAGTTTCTCCTTAGCACTCCTTCAACCACCCCAACTTTGAACAAAAGCAGCTGGCCAAAAATTTTTTTGATCCTTTGAAATTTCCTTGACAGGCAGGTTTCAAACTTATTAATAGCAATGTACTAGTAAAGATTACTATTAAGATTTTTTAAAAATCAAACTGTGGGGTCTAAAAGTAGATATAGGACTTCACTGACCACCCCTGACAAGCAGAAAATTCCAGCATGCAGTTTTGGTTAGGTCTTAAACAAGGGATGACTAACATATTTCCAACCTACTGTCTAAACTCCTGAGTAATCTGGCTTTGTGCTATTATAAAAACATGAGCTGTGCACACTTGCAGTGAAAGAATAACTTTTTTTGCCTTAAGCCCCAGATGTTTCTTACTGTGAAGCCCTTTCCTCTGGAATCAGAAGAGACAGAGACAATCGTACACAGAACAGGTACCAGCCTTCCCCAGAAAAGGTATGAACTTTGGAAATCTCTACAAACATGAAAAGCATATAAAACAACGCAGAAAGGAGCTTGGATGGCTCTTGAAGAGGGATGCGCGTGAATCTTCAAAACATTCTAAATTCAATCGAATTTGTTCAAATTTGGACATCTGAATTCAAATCGAATTATCTATACATTCAAATTTAAACATTCAAACAAATTTTGAATCTTTCTAATCATTTGTACAAATTATTCAGGCATTCGTAGGTGCGCGGATACGTCACATTACATACATATCCGTACACATCTTATTCATATCCGTACGCATTTGTATGGATATATATGGGATGAAAACAGGATGTATACGGGATAAAAACAGGATGCATACGGACACATACAAACGTCGACATTCATATCTTCATATACGAATCAAAAATTTATACGAATAGATCTGAATGTATTCAAATCGAATTAAGTGTGAATACATTCAAATTTTAAACATTCAAATCAGGTATCTGATTTGAATCAAATCAAATGCTGAAAATGGCATTCATGCACACCCCTACGCCTGAACAACCCACAGACAAGAGCATTTTTAATCCTTCTCACAAAACAGCCAAAGAACAGGTATGACTGTTCCTGGCTGCCTTACCAAAGACAATCAAAAAGAAAGTAAAATCTTTTAAGGCTATGATTTGACTAGAAAAGGGCCTTCTCAGTGGTAGCCCCCAGATTATGATCTGACTTGAATAAAGTCTTCTCAGTCGTAGCCCCCGTGGTGTGCCAGGCTCCTTCACTTTGTAGATTAAGGAGAACAGTGAAGAGGCACCTATTTTTCCTGGCCTTTGGCTGATAAAACAGCTCCCCCTTTCTACATCTAGGCACTGTTATTGTTTTAGCATGTTCATTTTTATACAGCTTTTATTACTGTAACCTACCCTGGGACCTTCAGGTATAGGGTAGGATGAAAATGCAAATAAATAAATACATTTACATATCTGCCTAATAACCAAAGTTATATGGGTGGATTACAAGTGGCATGGGTTGAGAGACGAAAACACTGCAATTCAATATTCCCTTCTAGCCAAAAAATATAACAGATTCTCTTAGGCTAGTTATTATCTTTCTGGGTATCCCTACCTTATCTGCACCAGAGGAGCAGCAAAACTAACCTTTTCCACAGGGGAACTGTAAAGATTACAGATAAAATGCTCGCAAAGGCCTTTAAACACCACAGCACTGCCAAATTCATTTAAAATGCTTAATACTATTACAGTAATTGACATCTATCAACAGCCATCTTGCTCACAGATAATGAGGGAAGTTGCAAAAGAATCCAGCTAGCAAAAAGACCAATGAAAATGACATTATTTATTAAATTTGGCAGATATATTCTAAGAGCTCAAAACAAATAAAGCCGCAAGTCGAGGATTCTTTCAAAATGACAAATATTCAATAAAATGAATCAGCCCTATGTTGAAACAGTCATGACAGGAGCAGGAAAATCATGAAAATCATCTAAACAAATCCAGGAAAGAAAGAGAAAAGGCTTGGACATCTTCCACCTCAACTATAAAAAAAACCTCAAGGTCTCTCCAGATCACGTTTTTAATCTTGCTAAAAATATGTCTCCAGCATTCTTCTGTGCAGAATGATTTGCATTAGAATCCATTATTCACTGAAAGACAATACGCCTAACAATTACTTATACAGTCCATTACTATAAGGAAGAGTTACAGACATGCAAAAACGACTCAAACAGTTTTCAATACAGATTACTTCCATACCCTTCAGAAAAGGGCCTGCCCTAAGGTGTACAGTCTTCTACGCAGATTTGGAAATGACTCCATACATGCTGGTCTAGAAGCAGAAAACCAAAATCTTGCTTACTCCCTCAAAAGAAACACCCGTGTCTCCCAGGCTGGACAGAATGGTCCAATGGCAACAGAATATCATAGAAACAGGTACATTCAAATCAATATGCTTTGATGAGAGTGAGGATATGCCAAAGCACAAAAAATAGGGGGGAGAAGCAGAAAAGGGCTGAAGAAGCTCAGAAACAACTGAACACCTTTGAGGGTCATGAAACAGCAAAGGACTTATGCAAGGGGAAGAGAGAGAAAGAGTGTGGTGTGTGTATGTGTGTGAGAGCGTGTGTGTGAGGGGGGGGGGAGAGAGAGACTACCTCCAACTCAGACTAATTTGCAAACTGGGCAGAGATTGATGGACCACAATGACTGGACTGGACAACTGCAATGCAAGTTAGGTGGGGCTGCCCTTGAAGATAATCCAGAAGCTGCAAAAGTGCAGAATGAAGCAGCAAGGCGAATGATGGATACTACAGGCTGGAAACACATCAAGCCAGTCTTCAAGGAACTGTATTGGTTTGCCAGTTTGGTACCAAACCATAAGTTTTCAGCATTGACTTGTATCTTTTGAACCCTAAACAGCTGGGGCTCCAAATATCTAAGGAAGCCTTTTCTCCCATAAAGCCTGCCTGTCAGCTAAGATCTGTGGGGAGGGGTCCTCTTGGTAGTGCACTCCTACAACAGTGAAAGGTACAAGAGCATGTAATAGGGTCTTCTCTGTGATAGCCCCCAAGCTGTTGAATGCAGTGGATCTCCTATCAGAGAAGCATGCATTCCCATCATTACACATATTTAGTTTGGAAGCAATACCTCTTTAATATCTCAGTAGAGGCCCTGTTGCTATGAAAGGTATGTTAAAATCTGCAAAGAAAACAAAAAAGCAGCTCCTTTTTGACTAAGAGATTAGGGAAATGGCTGCCTTTCTCAGGTAAATCACTGTCAGCAAAAGGGAATGGGGCCAGCTGAAATCCCACATGTAAGTACATGAAACTGCAATTATATTATTACAAAGTTTGCTTAAAATTTATTTTTTCTAAATATTACTTGCTGAATTATAGGTGCATCTTATGCATCAGTGCATCTTCTGTGGTACAAAATACAGGTATATCATTTTTGCAAAGCAATCCCACCTAGCTTGAACAGAAGATCAGCAGGGCATTCTATCAGCCCTGCAAAGAGACTGCTTCCATCCAGTATCTCCCCTACCACTGTCATCAGTTCAGAGCCACTTTGGGAATGTCGAAGACCTTGACATCTACAGCTGGGCAGTTAATAGATGAGAGCTGAGTCCGCTTCTCCATTTAGCTGAAAATGTTTCTAGTGCCTTGCTGAAGGAGGGATCACCTTTCTTCCAGACAGACCTTGCTACTCAGGACTTGGAGTCTGATGCTATAAGAGTGAGTCCCTGCCAGTTGAACCTGAGTGGCTGTTACTTGTGGCTTTGCTTCTAAGTGTGTGCAGGATTGGGTCCTGGATCCATTAGTAGCCCTCTGCAACACTTGCTGTTAAGGTCAACCCATTCCCTTCCAGTCCATGGAAATATCTGTATATGGGACATACAAATAGCCAATCCTAAAATTGTTCAAGATCTCTTCCATTTCTAATTTGAAACACTAAGAGAACATTTGTCTGTATAGTACAAAAGAAACCAGTCTCTGAAAACAAATTCTTTTTTCTTAGCACGTCTAACATTTGTGATTAGGTATAATAGCACTTACAGGGCATATTCAGCTATGGGTAACTTGAATACATCAAACACTTCTTTGTTCTTCATTAGGTAGACGGATCGTAGGTAGGAGACAAAACACTACGAAAAAGAAGAAGACATGTGTTTAAAAAAAGAAAGGGAAGAAGTGATGTGCTGTGCATCTAAAATCTAAAACACTGATGAACCCAAAACTAACACATTGCGTTTCTGCTTAAAATAAATTGTTCTCAGAAGTGAATCAGTTCATAGTTCTTCATTTTGACTATGAATCCCAACTCCTATAAATCATTTTTTCCCAATTGTTTTTTATGTATTTACCACTTTAAGGAGGAATGGAATTTTCAAACTTCTTAAAGATACAAAATCTTCAAACTAAATTATAAATATAATGGTAAGAATGCAAACATACATCATGGTGACTCAAGCTATGGTCCTATATTTGTTGCCAGTTGCCCAAACTGGCTGGGACCCCTGGGAGTTGTACTACATCAACATCTGGAGAGCCTGTTTGACCTGCCCTACTTTAACCAATCTAGGTTTATCAACCAGGTGCCCTAAAGATGTTTTGGCCATCTGTCCTATCCAGCACACTAGTCCATACATATTCAAACCAGTAAAGAACATGAATTAATTACAGAACAATTCCAGAATCTCTAGTCTGTGGAATTTTTCCCGAACAAGTTCGCTAACCAGCTTTAATCGGCTATCTCTCAAGATCCAATTTTATGGGAATGACAGCCAGGAAGTTGGTTGCCCTCTATTATGCTTTCTTTGTACTTTAAACTTTCTTCAGCAGTTTTATACATTTTACATTGCAATCTGACCTTCACTTATGCTCACTGGTCCTACAGTCAGATCCTTTGTCTTTCAAAAACACCTTTTTCCCTTCTACATTCTTTAAAATTGAACACATTCATTCCATCCTTGAAAACCATTTTTAAACTCCTAATAGAAACTGCAGTGAAGGACATTTTTGTCCTTAAAATCTTCCCTCTGAAGCAACAACAACAAAAATAGTAGCAACAGATTTTGCTTGTAGTTTCATGTTATCCAGACTGCAATAAAACACTGGAAAATCACTTCTATAAAACTGAATAACCTGCTGCTACCAGCATGCCCTTTTGTTTGGCTGGTAACTCAAGTGTATCATTCATTAAATCATACTGTTTACGTTTCCACGGTACTGTTCTGTAATTCTTGCTAAGGAACGTGAGGGAAAAAATAGATCTATAGATGTATTTCTTGGTTCATGGACAGAATTCTTATTTGCTCTGCCACTACTCCCAAGTCATTTGCAATTATCTACTATTCCTTACTAATTTTTTCAAGCTTAAAAGTGCTTGGAAGATTTATTGAACTCAAGCTTCTCAAAATAACTCATTACTACTTGTGAGTGCCCTCATACTGATGCCTTAAAACCAAACCACACAAAAAATCCAGCTATGCCTTTTAGATTTTGCTTGTTTAATTCAGCGGGGAAGCATTGCTTTTATACAACAATCAGCACTTTCAAAAACTGCACACTGTACACAACCAGATAAGTAATCCATGACGCAGAGATAATCTGCAGCGTTATCTTCTAAAACTGGTCGATTCTTCCAATACAAGGTAAGTCTCTCCCCTCTTTGATCATTTCCCCCCATATATTCTTGGTCTCTTTCAAGGGCCCTTCCACACTCGCCAGTATTGTGGATCCAGAAGGGGTCAACTGGCCTCAATGCTTGCATACAAGTGTTGTTTAAGGGAGACCCACCTCCTCCTAGTAAACTTCATCTACATATTAGAGCAGTGATGGTGAACCTTTTGAGCTCGGTGTGTCAAAATTCGCAAGAAAACCTAGCTTAACTCGGGTTCTGTGTCACATCTAGAAATATCCATAATTTTGTGATATTTGTAGCTCTAGTAAAAAAGTTATATTTTTAATCTATGTATTTTATTAAAAGCAAAAACAAATAATTCTTTACATTTGCTAAATCTTCAATTGAAAGTTGATATTTCATACGCTTCAAGAACAAGCAAGCACTACACGCCCAGGTGCCAGGGTGACCAAGTGTGTCACCCAAAAGGGCTTGGCGTGTCACCTGTGACACGCGTGTCATAGGTTGGCCATCACCGTATTAGAGTGTAAACTGATCTTAGGCACCCAAAATGACATCCTAGTTCAGACTACCAGTCAAATTCTTTTTCAGGGTCTACCAGTATGCTTGGCGTGGTATACCAGACCATGGAGACATGTGAACATCACACCCCTATGACCAGTTGTGCCGTGAGGGAACAACAAGCCACACCACTGAAAAAGGCTCCAGGAACTCCAAAGGCCAGGAACTTTCATTCCTGGACTTCGGAGCTTTCAGAGAGCCCCTGCACAGGCTACAAAGCTGGTCCAAGCTTCAGAGGCAGTGAGGGTGGGTAGGAGCACAGCAAGCCATCCAAGTGCATTTCGCTTCATGCCATGCCAGGAGCAATCGATCCATAATCTGAAATGGATTGCCTGTCCTGAAGCAGAGTGTCCCATTCTGGTCTGGGATAGTTAGGGGGAGTACAAAAATGGCCCAACTACCATGCTCTTCCTATGAAGTTGTCAGTAATCAATCAGTGGATTTTTTAAAATGTTCACCCAGTAACATGGCTTGAAGAACAGGGTTGGGTATGAGATGTAAACAATCAGCTCAGCTGGATCCTGATCAAGCAGCTACCCATCTCAGCTCACTTGGTACCCAGCTCTGCTCATTTCACTCAGCCAGTAAACCAGATCTGAGTGAGTGATGACATACCTCCACGATCCAGAACTGGTGGAAGCTGCTATTCACACCAGTGGAAACACCCACCCACCCCTCACAGCTAGGAACTTTCACTCCTATAACACCAGCAAGGATCATGCAAGTTCCATAGCCACAAGACAACATGAACCAGATGCATGCTGTCCGCGCAGATGGTATTGAATTGGCGCACACCTCCACATGATCCAGAACAGTAGGTCTGCTTATTCCAGACCTATGGATCCAAATCAAAAAGAGGTAAGTGCAGAAGGGACCATGGTTCTTCTATCAGGCATTTATGCTGCTGAAGTATTATCTAAGGCAGTGGTTCTCAACCTTCCTAATGCCGCGACCCCTTAATGGAGTTCCTCATGTTGTGGAGACCCCCAACCACGGGGGTAGAGCAGCTGGGAAATGGGAGGGAAGGGTGGGGGGGGGGACTTGTCGTGACCCCTCTGAAAGGGTAGTTCGACCCCCAAAGGGGTCCCGACCCCCAGGTTGAGAACCACTGATCTAAGGGCTCATGGAGGTAGATACTGACTTCTCATAACAAACAAAACAGTACAGTAAGCACACTACTTCTTTCCTGTTTTCTATGTTCAGAACAATTCATCCTTACTTTCTCTTCTCTGCCCACAGTTGAAATATATCCTCTTCTTTCTTTCCTACCAATCCTTCAGCACTACATGAGGGTGAAGAGTACAAGGCGCCATTCAGGATACAATTATGTTCTTTTCCATACTCACAACTAGTAATTTAATGATATATGACAGGGGCCATAAGAAATTAGGAACTCCTCATGGATGCCAAGAACTCATTTTGCTGTCTGATATTTTCTACATTTTTCCGCTACAGCACTTGGCATGAGTGTCATTGACTATCTATCTGACAAGAAAAAAGCCAAAACTGCACCCACTTCTGAAGAAACCCAGTTTATTAAGTGTACTAGTAGCACTCTTTTAAAAAAAAGTATTTAAGGACTGAGAAGTCAAGCAATATTTTTCAATTCAAATCCACACAGTTTCCATTAAGTGAAAATCAAGCGCACTGCAGCTGTGAAGATTTCTCAGGAGAGCCTAGGTGAAGCTCAGGCATGGATTTATGGCTTTTGTATAATCCTTGACTCTTTCACTTAAACAATTAAACCAAGACATTGAAAAAGATCTCCATGAAATCTTTAGACGGCCAGAGCCACTGTGAGTACATATTTCTATATTTCAATTTTGTTGCTACTACAATGTCAAAACTGCTCTGGAAGGACTTTGGCCTTTCTGCTCTGGGACTGGCTCTGGACAATATCCCAGAATCAGGACCTGCCGTCCACATGCTGACCCAGTGCTCAGCCCTTGCTGTAGTGTTTGTACTACCATGCAGACAGCAGGTCCCTATTCAAGTGCATAAAGGACCTTGCAGAAAACCTGTCAGTTAGCTAGGAATTTTGCAGCGTCAGTTGGTACAGTAAGGGGGAAACTATTTTTAAAAACTGTGAACAGCAACAACAACTACTAGTTCTGGTATTTTCATGGAATCATGGAGTTATTTATTTTTTTCTTTTATGTGAGTTGGGGGGGGGGGGGTTGCTTTTCCCTTTTTTAAAAAATGTGACTGCTATAACCAAAGTGGAAGCAATAAAGTTTTATTCAATCCAAAATTCAATTTGGCTATTTCACTGCAATATAGCTAACAGTGCCTCAGGGTTTGAAGACAATGTGATGGATACAGTCAACTTTGCTATGGAAGTGTTCCACAGACACAGCAGTCACAGAAATGGCAGGAAACACTTTGGGGTCTATTCAAAATAAAGGAAATAGTCGAGATAAAGGTAACATAGGGTGTTTTTCCACTGCAGCCCTTAGATTCGGATCTAAGAAGATCCGGATCTAAGGAATGGGTACATCTAGTAGATCCGGATTAAGGGAAGCACCCAATGTGTTTCCACAGGAGGTGTAGCACCCATTAACAATGGGTGCTAACACCCCTGCTGTGGAAACAGCTTTGCACCCATGTGGGGAATCCAGATCGACCCACAAGGGGTCAGTCCATTACCCCAGGTGTTTGGGGGTCATGGGGGTGCAGTCTTCAAATTCACTTCGAAGTCACTTCAAAGTCACTTCAAAGTCACTTTGAAGTCTGTGCAAAATAGCTCCGGAGTGCCTTTGAAGTCTGTGCTGATCTTTGGAGTGAACTTCGAAATGACTTCGAAGTCACTTCGGAGTCACTTTGAAGTTCACTCCAAAGATCAGCACAGACTTCAGAGGCACTCTGGAGCTATTTTGCACAGACTTCGAAACGTCTTTGAAGTGACTTTGAAGTGACTTTGGAGCCTAGGTTTAGGGGGGGGCAATGGGTGCATCCCCTCCCCCTAGCCTCCTTTGGACCCCATTGCCTGTTTCCAGTAGAAACAGGCTCCCTTTAATCCGGATTTTCTGGCAGAAGACCCCCTTGTAGACCCCATTAATGGGATCCACAGAAAATCTGGATTAAAGGCCAAAATGTACCCATTAGATCTGGATTTCCCCCACAGCAGTGGAAACAATCGGGTCCCAAATGGGTGCCGTGGTGGAAATGGGATCATCCAGCTCACACCCAAATGGGTCCTAAATGGGTGCAAAAATGGGCACTTTTTGACAGTGGAAAAACACCCATAGTGTAACTTTTTGTGAGAGATGGAACTACTGTATTCTTAGCTTTCAATCAACCACCTAGTTTATTTTCTTTTGTCTCCTATGGTCTTCTTCGCTTGAAACCACCATAACTGCAGATGGGCAGATACCTTCTCCACTAATGCCTTTTCTGTACTTACCTTAATCTGGGTCAGGGAGTCTAGAATAACCAGACCCACTGATCTAGATAGTGTGAAGTCATGGGCCAGATCAGTGCTGTCCGCATTGACGGTGCTGGTCTACCCCATGCCTCCCCACAACTGTGAAGCTTGCTCAGGCTTTGCAGGCACCCCCACCCCAATGCCTCCAAGGCTAGCTACAACAGTTCCCAGCCTCAGAACGTGGGAAGGGTCGTTTTCAGCAGCAGATTATAGCACACCACTGAAAAATAGCCCCCAGTAGTTCCAGATTACAGAGGCGTAATCTGTACGCTTCCTGTGATCTGGAAGAAGGTCCTTGGTGCATTAGCAGACCCAATTAAATGGGTCTGCAACAGATCCAGATTAAGGGCCACTTAATCCAGGGCGAGGCCTTGATCTGCATTAATGTGCAAAAGGGAGTCCCATGATCCAGATGAAGAAGCTCCTTAATCTAGATCTAAAAGTGAGTGCAGAAAGAACCTAAAAGTAAAAGTCATCATGAGCACGACTTAAACCAGGTTCACCCAGTCTACAGCTCCATTAGTTCCATCAATGAATACAGAAAAAATATATACTCCATGCGCATAGGCATTCAGCATAATAAAGCTACATAACCCATTTCCTCTTTAATTTTCAAACTGACCGTAAGCTGTATCCAACAAAAAGAACAGATTGCAATGTCACATTGCTACTGTGTGGCAGTAAAAACTGGTTTTAAAGATATCAATAAAAATTGGATTTATAAGCGAGGTTCATCACTAGATCTGTCAGCTGTGACAAAAGCCCTTGTTTGAATTTGTTCCATCACTATTCTCAAACTCCGAGACTATTTCACTCCACTCAATTTAATTTTATCTTTCTTTTTAGAGGAAGTTTTTAAAAGCTATTGCAAAAAAGCTGTTAAGTGTAAAAAAAAAGTATACTGCTTTTTTTAGCATAAACCAAAGTATTCTATGCTGTTCCTTCCTTAGCCCCTTCCTGTTATGTCTATGGAAGCCTAACATTCTCTTAGATAGCAAGCAATTTAAAAAAAAAGCCCTGCTGCAATCTATTACAAGATGTAGCCAAAAACTGAAAGCTGAAATAGAACTCCAGAAAGGCTGCATGGTGGAAGATGCACCTGCTACCTAAATTAAACTATAATAAGGCCATAAATACAATGTTTTTGGTTCAGTGAGAAATCTGGGCCTTCCCACAAAAGCAAAATTATTTTCAAAAGTATTATTACATGCGTAAGGTGCCCTGATCCTAGCTAACATTTCATCATTATCATTCAAGTTCTCTAGAATGCTGCATATAGGCAGCAGACAGTGTTTCTCTTTCAGCTTCTGCACAGTCCCAAATACTGTCTTAGAGCTACCTCATTTTTACAGAACCAGGTATATTGAAGAATCCATTTTTCAAGGCATCCTTCCCTTTTTTTCCCTCAAAGAGTTCATGTGGAAAGAACTGGGAATTATTTAAGTTTAACCTCACAACAACTCTGTGGCATTTACTTCAAAACTAGTGAAGTGTCTCCCAGGTCAAAGCGATGCCAAGACTCCTCAGTCTAAATTTGGCCAAATATCTAAAGGAATGCCTTTTTCCATACTGACCTGCCTGTCCCTTAAGAACTGTAGGGAAGGCCCTCCTGGTTCTACGACAACCTTCAGTAGTAAATAAACTAGATTCTTAGGATAGGGCCTTTTCAGTGATGGCTCCCACACTATGGACTCTTCTGCCTCTTGTGTTGCATCAGGTACCTTCAACTGCACATGTTTAAGAGAGCAGTGAAGATGCACCTCTTTGCCCTGGCCTTTGATCAAATAAGGAAACAGCTTTTCCTCTCTACGTTTGGACACTGTTATGGTTTTGGTGTGTTCATTTTATATTTGGTTTGTAAGGTTGTGACTCATCCTGAGACCTTCAGATATAGGACAGGAAAATACAATACAAATGAACATACATTCTTCCATACTTCTGCTAACCCCATTTTTCACGCTTTGCAGATAAAAGTGATACAGTCTCTGAGCCCCCTAAGATGGCAATGGAGATCCATGACACAACTGAAAAGGAGAGAGGGAAGAGGGGATTCAAATCTCAGCAACAGAACTCTGGAAATAGAATGGTATCATTTTAAAATGCAGGAGCAGAAAAAAAGGTGGCAGCCCTGCAGAAAGGAAGTCTTTGCTCTTTATCTGTCTCCTCCTGAAGGGTTCCTTTAAGGCAGCAGTTCTCAACCTTCCTAATGCTGCAACCCCTTAATGCAGTTCCTCATGTTGTGGAGACCCCCAACCACAGGGGTGAGGCAGCTGAGAGGGGGGAGGGAGGGGCAGTGGGAGACTTGTCGTGACCCCTCTGAAAGGGTGGTTCGACCTCCAAAAGGGGTCATGACCCACAGGTTGAGAACAACTGCTTTAAGGAAATGAGAAGATCACACAAGGGAGTAAAGGAAAAGACGCTTTCTGCTTGATACCACAGGGAGATGTTCCCTGTCACAGAAGGTTCAGAGAACCTTGAATCCACGTCAACCATGGGTCTAACTCAAGAGAGCCCAGTACCAATTGGTGGGCCACTGTGTGAATCAGGATGTTGGACTAGGTGAGCTGTGGTCTGACTCAGCAGGACCTATGTTTTTTATGTTCTAACCACCCTAAGCCTTAATGGGGAGCTCACAAGTAGAAGGAAATCTATTAGAATGATGGCCTCCTCTTCTCTCTCATATGGGGGAGGGAGCCTGAAACCTGTCCCTTGATCCATCTGATGAACCACCCTTCACTACTCTTTGAGGGTTAGCCAGAAAGGATGAACAAGTCCATTGTAGACCAAAACCCAGTTTGCAAAGGCCAAAGTATGCCTTGACTCTCCCTTGCTACTTTCTTGTTTCGGTTCATTCACTGTCACTGTAAAAGCCAAATAACAGCCAGTTCCTGCTGTATTTCTGAGGGAGAGAGAATTCCATATACTGAGCACTGCTGCGGAAACAAAAATCCTTCACCTGGCAGATGTTCAATCGATCTCAGAAAAGGGCACTACAGTATAATCATTAAAAGTTTTGTGCTCTTTCTACGTCCCATGGCAGCAAGCCTCTGAAAACTCTCTCTCCATGTTCCACCTGCACCCACAAGCCAAGAAAAGAGCAGGAAAGCTGGCTGGTGCTTATCTTTTGTTAGGAGAAAATGGCTGCCTCCTAACAAATTCCCGCTTCTATCTGAGCCTCTTGCTTAAGGAGAAGGCAGGTGCAAACACTCCTACAGGAGTAGCGATACCAGCTTCTAGTATCCACTGTCATTCCTCCTGGGGTTCTCAAATTCTTCTTTTTGGTTTACAGACTTTCCTTATGGCTAAGGAGCTCAGCAATTATATGGAAAACACTATTTTGTTTTTTAAGTGACAGTCTCTTCTTTCAAACTGAAAGGAAACTCACGTAGTTAGACTCCCTTTAGAATGAAATGATTCATTCATTTACTCAGTCATTTATTCAAAGTAATATTACATTGCTCCCATCCAAAGTTCCCAAAGTGGTTCACAGCAATAAAACGAGAAACAAAATAGACCAACCACCAAACCACCAAATTCATTAGAATATATTAAAAGCAGGCTAAATAAGTAGAATTAAAACAGTATGTGAGAAGGCAACTGCACGTTCGTAATGCCGGCACCTGAGAGATATCAGAGGGAAGCGCATTCCAAAGGAAAGGTGCCACCACAAATGAGGCCTGGATACAGGTAACCATGAGGTAGTGCTCTTAAAACTGTGGCATCTGCAGCAGGAATTCTCCAGATTATGATGATAACCATGGCAGTGATTTATTACAATAAATAACTACTCTTTCTGTAATACATACAAGGCAATTCCCTAGAAATGTAAAAAGAAACAAAAATAAAACGGAAAATTTTCATAAGAACATTCAAGGAGGTCTGCTGGATCAGGCCACAGCCCATCTCATTCAACATCCTGTTCAGCATCGCTTCTGGGCATTCTCGAGCAAAAGATGAAGGCCAAATCTGCACCTGCTCACAACTCCCTGCAAGTGACCTTCTGCCTGTCTCTCCACCCTGGATACAGTACCTAAGCATCCATTCTAGTAGCCATTGATACACCGGTCCACCATGAATTCATCTAACCCTTTAGAGGCATCCTCTGTGTCCCTCCAGCCTGGAGAAAGTAATCGATTCTTACGACTCTGCAGGAGCACAACGAATTCAGAAGCTCAGTTAAGTAGTAGCCTTGAAACTTTTTAATTACAGCTGCAGCTGCTGCCACCTACAAGACAATCAATGCTGGAAAGGGGCATATTCAAGGGCTGCTGTGACGTGTACTCAGTGGTAAAGCAACTGTGCGGAAAATACAGGGTCACAGGCTCAACCACCAGCATTTTCCCAGAAGAATGGAAATGCAAAACCTCTGCATCTGCCTTGAAAATAAACTCCAACTCATCAGCACCAAACAGCAACAGTTGGAAACAAACAGCAATGATATAAGCACTGCTGCAAAAAGGAAAATCACACTGCCCATAGTTTATTTTGACAAATAGAATATGGGTGGATCACAAACAAATCCAGTTGATACAATTATGCAGTTATATTGCACGTCTCATTGTATTTTTAGATTTTTAAATGCACTCTGTGGATATTTATATTTCCAATTAATTTTTCATGTGCTTTAGATTTTATTTTTATCAGAAAAATGCCATATAAATAATTAAAACCCCAAAGACTCAAAGACAAAGCTGAAAGAGAAACAAAACTGCCTGGAATTAAATACCTTTTGGATGTTCTTAGGCATGAATTAGGCCTAAGAAGCTTAGATGGATGGAGATTTCATTAATGTACTTGGGACATAAAATTGAAAATAGTGCATGTCAAGAAGGAATTAGCATTTACAGTGACCTACCTACAAGTCTTGATGAAGTTTGTTTAATTTAAAAAGAATGTAATTCTCTCTTATGCTACGGAAAAGATAACACACAGTACATTAAGTTGGCCGGTGCACTTTCCTAAGGAATTATTTCCCAACGGTACTGAATATTTACTTTAAAGCAAAGTCACTTAATTAACATGAGAATCCAAGTGATTCTGCAAAGTTCCAAGTCTAAGCTAGCAAATCTCCAGTGCACTATGTTATCAGCTCTACCCATACCCACAGTACGGGAACACTGCAACCCTTGATTTAAAAGTTCCATGCAAAGCTTTTGATCAGCTGGATTAGTACTGATCTAACCTTAGAAAACCAAATAACAGCATTTCCCTAACAAAGGCCAGCATTCTAGAGCAAGAGGCCATCAAAATGGCTGAGAAAGGCAAAGCGTCGCTTGCTATGAGGCAGGGATAGGACACACCAAGTTCTCTAGTTGCTCCTTGGCCTAGAGCATGACCAGCAAGAACCAACACACATATCTAAAAGTTTGAATAGCAAACAGTGTTAGATGGAAGCACTGTCATACTGGTCTTCTTTGGCACCATCAAATCTGAGCTGGCTCCTGGGGAGTACACAGATACATCCATGCTGTTTCTTGGCACATCTATGGAAGTGATATACCTCATCTTATTCCAGAGAGATGTGAGGGGTCAACCATGAAACCTTCTGTTCTACCTCAATTTGAACCAAACTGTGGTGCAATAAGATAAAAGCAAAGCTTCGAGAAAGAGCCCCCCTTCATTATACAGTCACCTTCCACCAAAACAGCCTTGATAGCAGTACAAGGCTCCTGTTAGTCTCTGCCACATTATTTTAGTCTCTTGCATATTTTATTGTGTTCTGTTGGTATATATATTCCTTAATCTACTAGAGGTATATAGCCATGGTATTTGTGCATGTCTAAGTAATGGTGAGAAGGGAGGAGGAACATGGAAAAGTCTGAGATGAGATGGGGTCCCTCCTGCTGATCTTTTATGGTGCACTACTCAAGGATGCCAGATGTCTGCATACTACTGTTGCATCAAGAGAGGACATCAGGCGCTTTGATGTAAAGGGAGCGGTGAGTGAGACTGGGTATAACTGGAAAGCATTTTGAGACAGAATTGTTTTTGTAATTTTTGATTATTCAGAAAGCATTGGCAAAAGTAAAGATTAGACGTTTGCACCAAAGGAGTCCTTAATTTCTGCCTGGGATCTTGACAGATTATCACAGTTACAAATTCAACCTGAACCAGGAAATCCCTTCTCCGTTGTCTGAAGTAGTTAGCTACAGATCTGAATTTACTCCTAAGCAAAACACATCAAAGGCAACAGAAGGCTCTTTACGGATATGCTAACTGATTAGACAAGATTGGTGCATCTTGTCTCATTATTTTTACTTCCAAACAAGTTGATTTTTTTTAAAAAAAACAAAAGTTGAGAAGTCTGAATTCTTCTCCTCCTCCCTCAAAAGTCTAACATCCTTCATACATCAATAGTTTGCACAGAACTTCAATCATATCTTAAGAGTTGTGCATTAGCCAAATGACAGTTCAGTCACATCATCTAACATGTTTGATAGTCAAGTTACTATCTACTGTCTTTAAGAAGTCCAATACCTATGGAATTGTCTGCAATTCAAGCTGAAACCATCTCTTCCCAAGGAAAACCTGCCATTACAGTGGTGTGTGGAGAACCACAGCAGCAACTGCACCGTGCCACTCCAGGCTCCCTTTGAACCTCTCCCAGCAGGAAGAGGTGCGAATGTAGCCACACCTGGCCGCTAGAAGTGTAGATGTATAGTAATTAGAACTGGGGGGGGGGGGGGCGCGCTACAGGAAGATGCAGCTCCCTGAAATGCTCTGTGTGTATGTTTTATTATGGCATTTATATTTCCTGGTTTGCCTTTCTTATAATTGTATTCTGCTGACTATGTATTTATGCATTCATATTTTTATCTCTCCCTCTAAGATCTTATAGTGGGCTACAATAAAACCTGTATTAAACACCATTAAAATTCAAATCATTAAAACACACCCATTTCAATGCCTAGAAGAGGAAAGGTAACTTGCTTCTTCAGCAAAGCCTAGGATAACAAGGTCTATCTTTACCAACTATCTGAATGTGATGGAGCTAGGCACACCACAGATAGGTGGTCACTCCCCAACTAAGGTAACTACAGTGCAAGCCCGTGACATCATCATGCATGCACAGAGCTCCACAGCAGTGGAGTAAAGGTAGGAACAGCATACTAATAAGATGCCAGCACTGGGTTACAATAGGATGCCAGCGCTGGGCAGCTTGAGACATCTCTATCATAGCTGCAGAGACAGGGCTAATATACTTCAGCTCAATGTGTACAATTATAATATCTGCACCCTGGATCCCTCGGTGAAAATGCTGATAGAGCAGTGCATATGAAAACAGTAATATGGAAAATGAGCATGAGAAAAAGATGGAAGCTGTTCCCAAAGGCAGTATGTGTCAGGCAGGGCTAGCTGCCTGCCATAATATGTGTATGTGAAGATCTCTGCCATCTATGGGATTCTGTATATATGTATATATTATTATTATAGTAGATAATGGCTGCCTGTTGTTTTGCCTCAGCAGGGAACTGACAGTTGACTCCACTCTCCCTGCTGAGGTCAAGTGATACATTTGTGTGAGAAGGTTTTGGTGCCATGTTTAAATTGGTTTCGAAAGATCATTATTGTTCATCGGTTAAGGGCCAAACCTCGCCCAGCTATGAAACATATAAACATGCTGGGCTTTCTGTTCCAAGTTGCTCCCAACAAGAAATGTCCTAACGTTGAGCTGCAATAAATCACTGTTCATCTTTTTCAGGAAAGAGTCTCATGGTCATTCTTTGCCAGCCTGACAGTATATGAAGGAACAGAGAGGCCCTGTTAACATTTCCAGTTTTAAGCTCAGAAACTCAACTGTATTTTGCTCTCACAGTAAAAAAAAAAAAAAAAGGCTAAGTTTTATACCAAGCTATAGCTGACCTCAGTGGAAGCCAAAGTCTACACCTTGAGTCCCTATTGTAACACATATAGTTAAAGGAAAATCTTACTAGAATGTGGTTCTTCCCCCCAAATGATGCATCTTATTCAAAGTGCATAGCTTATTTTTATAATATCAACATAATAACACTTCTAGGCTACTTACCCGTTGTGCCCGCTCTTTCAGCTCTTGATCTTGTGCCAAGAAGGACTGCATTTTCTTTTGTATATCTGTAAGCTTTTCAGGGTTGATTCTGTGAAAGGAGACAAGAGCAATCTTACTTGAAGCTTCTCATAAACTGGGATAGTTTTCAGATCTTGCTGAACTTCAACTATCATCACAGGTATAGCCCTAAAATATATATTTTTAAAAAATTTATATTAAATTTTATTTAAAACAGGAAATACACACATTTAACAAAAGCTCTAATGGGAGATTGATGTCATTAAACCAGCGGTTCTCAAGCTGTGGTTCGCGACCCCTTTGGGGGTCAAATTACCCTTTCAGAGGGGTTGCAATGAGTCTCCCACCTTCCTGCCCCATCCTCACCCTAGCTGCCCCACCCCCATGGTTTGGGGTCTCTCCACACTATGAGGAACTGCATTAATGGATCGCGGCATTAGGAAGGTTGAGATCTGCTGCCTTAAACCAAGCCCTCACTCTATTCAGGAATCCAGATTGAAGCAGCTTCAACTAGAAATGTGCCAAACTATAATGAAAGGATGGTCCGGTGTTTTACCTGATGGTCCAGGCTCTTTGGCACCACTCCCTTATTCTTAAGGATGGACTTGTGGTGTACATAGGCACAAATGCATGTGATGTCATCGTGCATGTACAGAGTGCCTCAGCATGCATCTGCACATGCATGATGGTGTCATGTGCATGCATGCCAATGCACAGTGCAGCCCCACCCATGAAGAGGAAGAAGAAGAGGAGAAAGAGGAGAAGAACTGACTTGTATACCCCACTTTTCTTACCCATTGAAGGCACCCTAAGAGGCAGGTGGGGCTGTGTGAGAGCTGTGACTAGCCCAAAGCCCCCCAGATGGCTTTGTGTAGGAGTGCAGAGTTGAACCAGGAGACTATCAAGTAAGGGTCCATCACTCTAACCACGAGACCAAACTGGCTCACAGAGGCCTATAATGTGAGTATGCATCCAGACAGCAAGTAAGTTCCCTGCATCATGCATGTTGCAAAGAAGCAAGGAAGTAACACCAAAGACAGCCAGATCTCTTTGCTCAAATAACAAATGGCAGTTCGACACATCCCGATTTCTAATGTATGTCCATCCATATGTCTCTGGATGATCAGCTCCTAGAAGAGCATTTTTAAAACATATACATTGAGACCAAACCTGTCCATTTTAGCCTAAAGCTAGTATTCCATGCCTTGTATTCTGGTTAAGATTCTCCCGCGGCATCCACCTAAACAATGCCACCAATCTTATTCCCTAATTCTTCTCTCGTCTCAGCTAAAAATACCTACTTCTCCCAGTATCTCCTCAGAGAATTTCATCCCTATTCCCAAAGCATGAGGACAGGAAACAGTCAGGAATGGAAGCCAGCGAGACACTTGAGTGGCCACCCTTGTACTAAAGGCCCACTATCAAGTTCCCAGTCATGTTCTCACTTTTCTGTTTTCTATATTATTATAGAACATTTAAAAGCAGCTACCCCTCTGAACAAGATTTAGTTGAAATCATGTCAGGCATGAAAACCGTTCCCTTCAAATGAATAATGTAGGGAAAGCAAACTGAAGCACAAGCCTTTTATCCAGAGAACAGTTTATACTGGAAGAGGCAACGATTTTTCAAGGTAAAGCCATACAATTAACATTAAATTGTTTCTTGAGCTTATAAAAAGGTGGAAAATTGAGCTCAAGCTAAAGGAGGGGGAGCAGAACACACTACTTCACACTGGCACAATATCTCTCATGAGGAAACCATTTCGAAGGGTTTTTTAGCACTGAAATAAGACTCTCACTGGGAAGTTCCACAGCCTGAGGAGCCACGTACTTCACAGATAGATAGTACACCCAAAAGACGAAGATTAAACCTTTTTGTTGCCATTCAGAAACACGCAATAACAAACTGCATAAGAGTGGAAAGTGGGCCCATGCACCCACATCCTTGTGGTTCTTCTTCAGATTATCCAGGGTTTTAGCTCAGGCTTTGCTTCCTCTTTAGACAAACCCCCACCCACCCATCTGCAACCTTTGGAATTGTTATGTTATTGCTTTTAAGTGTCTTTAGAACATAAAAACATAAGAGGAGCCCTGCTGCATCGGGCCACAGCCCATCTGTTCCAGCATCCGGTCTCACACAGTAGCCTATCAATTGCTTCTAGGCTTTCTCTTTAAAGGGCCACCATAAGCGGTTTCGCACCGCTCGTCTGAGACAAGTATGCACAGACATGAAGAGTGGACCAAGGCCAAGAGGATGAATAACGGTAAAAATAAATGTAAAGTCCTGCAAGAAAAAAATTGAACAAATGAATTTAGGCCAGGGGAAACTTGGCTGAAATGCATCCACAGCACCTCAATCTTTTTCTGTCTCCCTGTCCTAGCCATCCCTGTTACCATCCATTATGGATCCTGCCTTTATTCTCTGTTGTGTGCTGGTAAAGACACTGGGAACTGCTAGTTGTTTTGAGAACATATCCTTGAGTTCTGGACAGCAGGAACTAGGTGGAAAAGGCAGGACTGAAGGTTTGATACATACTCTGTGCTGACCTAGACTCTCTGTAACCTGTTATCAAATAAAGCTTGAAAGCATGGTGAAGCTACTCTGATCCTTGGACAGTGTGGCGATTCCGTCATTGACTTGGAGGCAAGAAATGCAAAAACGATCTGGGTCTCTTAGCTACCAGAAGTTGAACATGAACTACCAGGTAGCTCATCTTCTCAGAGGATGTGGCTGTGAAAAATGCCACCAAAAAAGCAGCCAACACAGCAAAGGAGGAGGAGGAAGCTGTTGAAGCATAGCAGGAGGGAAGGGGTTAAGGCCATACATGCCTGGCAGAACCCCTCACCATTGGGTAGAACTAAAAGACAAGGAGGAAAGAGGAAGAGAGATTTTTTTGTTGTTATGTTTATTTGAAGAATGAGGAACAAAGGAAGCAATTAATAAAAGGGAATAGGCCAAAAGGACTAAAAAAAGGGAGAGATCAACCTGTAATAAAGAGGAAAATGAGAATTATATAGCCAAGTGAAGAAACAAGTTCATCAGATACTCCTGAACCTACATCTTCATAAACAGTCTTGGAGTGATGATATGATGACAGAAAAGAGAAATGCATCTCTACTTTTATTTTTGTTGGAATTAATTTTATGAAATTCTATCATGTTCCATGACAAATGTATATGAAATTAAGTGAAACAAAGTAGAGATGTATTCCTCTTTTCTGTCATCATATCTTCGCCCAAGGCACTGCACCCAGACTGAGAAAACTCAAATATATACTTTCCCTCACAGGGAAGTTCCCTTAGTCCTCTTGGTTATCATTCTCTGAAACTTTTCAAACTGTACAAGATTCACTCTTTTTTTTCTTCAAAACTGTAAACAGACTTCAAAATACAGTCATAGATAAAGCACAGATTCATAATTTATTGGAAAGATTCCATAGCAGGAAGCTTATCCCTCCACTTTTGTGTCTCGTAATAAGCTAGTGACCTGAGAAACAAGCGGTGCTACAGCGAAATTCAGCAAGGCAAAACGTAATTATTGCAGGAAAGAAGAGCATAATACACAGGAGGAAAAATAACTGGCCTGGCAAGTTGAAATATTTGGAAACTACAGTATACATAAACAATCATGATTCAGCAATGCAATCATCTAGCTGGAAAGGCCAAAGCCATTTTTAGGTTTTATTGGCTGGAGAATAGTTGCCACAAACCAGGGAATAGAAATGCCATTTTATTCAGCATCAATGTGACCTGATTAGAAAGCTGCTGTTGACTTCTGAGCACCACATTTCTTTAAAAGATATAGACAAACTGGAAGAAAACTCAGGTTAGAGGTGGGAAGACAGCAATGCAAATCCTGTGAAGCTTCCCAAAAGCATAGATTTAGACTAGTGAGAAAGAAACATTATTATTGATCTATATAGTCAACAAAAAGAGAGATGCCGATAATATCCTGAGTATTTGAAACTCCACCAGAAAGGAAGTAACAGAAGATTATTCATCCCATGTGATAGTGGACAAGATATTCTTATCTGGGTACTATACTAATTTGTACTATATTACTACTGTACTTGCTACTATATTTCTACTGCCATGTGGCTAAAATACGGTTTAAAAATAAAAATAGACTAATACAAGGAGGAAATACTCTGTTAGAATACTCTCATTCAAAGTCAGAGAACAGCTGATTCCAAGCAGATGGCGTCCCCTCCTCCAGGCAAGGTCATCGGAGCTCCTACACTTCATAAACCAGGAAAGGCAAAATAGAAACTCCAACCTACCTACAAGGCATAATAAGACTAAGCAAGGAGTGAGCAAGTTTGGTCTTGTAGTTAGCATGCCTGTCTCTTATCTGGAGATCTCCCACTTCAATTCTGCACTCCTCCAAGAAGCCAACTGGGTGACATTGGGCTGGTCACAGCTCTCTTGTGGGGAGAAGAACAGGAAGCTTTGTAGCCACTTTGAGTCCCCTTTAAAGGGTGAGAAAAGCGGGGTAAAAAAGCCAACTCTTACTCTTCCTTCCTTGCTTTCCTCAGCATCCAATCACACTTGCACAGGAACAATACATACCAGGAATCGTCACAGCTTGGTATTGGACCAACCAACAACTCTGATTTTCCACTCAAAGTCTTTGTTTCTTTATAATATTTGTAACCTGCTCTTCACCTAGCGGTCCCAGGACAGGTCACAACATAGGATAAAACAAATACTAAGCATATTTAAAATATAACCCATCCAACCTCTCTCTCTCGCACCCACCATAGCAGGACTGGCAGGACTACATTCATAGGAGCTAGGAATCAAAGGCCCAGGTGAAGAGGTACATTTTAGCAAGCCACCAAAAACCACATAAATTTGGCACCTGGCTTTCCTCCACTGAGAAGCCATTCAAAAGCCAGGGGGCTGCCACAGAGAAAGCCCTCTCATTGGCTGCAGCACCTTGCACCTCTGAGGATACTGGAACACTTTGTGTTTCTGACCCTTAGCTTGTTTCTGGGCAGTGTCTCTTAGCTTTTGTCCAAAGAACTGCCTAACAGTTTCCGGCATTATATTCTGCATCCAAAGAATTAAAAGGGGTGTTAAGGCAATTTTCATCAAGAATACCTTAGATTTGTTATCCTTATAAACTGGACAAAGGATATACATTTTTATCTGTTTGCACAACTTGACCATTAGAACAGTACTGAGCTGTCTTCTAGCATCTGAAATTGCACCGATCTTGATCAGTACACAGCTCAGTCGCATGGACTAGAAACCTCTTCTGTTATTGCTCAGTTCTGCAATGAGCACTGAATGTTCTATTCTGTACTTTGAGCATACGAGTCTGACCTTGGTAAAGACAAATTATTTTAAAGGGGCACTCTTCCACCAGCTACTTTTAATTGAGCTGGAAGGGCTAAAAAAATGGACATCATCAAGCAGTTCCGTCTGGAATCTAGACATAAGACTTTCAGGTTCACAAACAGTTTCCTGAGGGCTATTAGTTCCTCTGCAAAAGCAAACTCTTTTGTATCCCAAGCTACAGTTCTGCTATTTAAGCAGCTTTTTGAAAGTCAAGAGGAGGAGAAAGGATTTGTAATCATTGATGCATCTTCACTTATTCATCCATGATTTAAAACAGTATTGTAAACAGCATTTCTGGAAGCCAATAGCTACTTCGGTGGAGCATGTGAACCAATTTCAATGCTTATTGAATGACTGAGATATTAAGCACTAAATACTAATGAGGTCTGCATGCATGAAGGTATGAAACAGATGTTATTATGAGGAAAGAAAGGGAACTATAAGCATATTCAGCAGAGCTTTCTTTAGAGGAAGAGGTAAAAACAGTTGTAACATTGCAGACTTAATGCACATGTGATTCTGACTGGCATTTTAATACAGCAAGCCAGGAGCTGCATACTGTATCAGCTTTTTTTCAGTCTCTGAACGGCTGTAAAATTATTTTTGCCTTGGATTAAAACTTAAGGCATACATGCATGGAAAACTTTCACCACCCAGTTCGCAAAAAACTGAAAGCAAAGGAAAATTTTAGCTTTTTTTTATTGAAGAGCAAATACCATTTTTACTAAAACTTGTTTGTTTCATTTTAATCCCATGGAGGTTTTGGAAAGAAACTGAAAAAAAAAAATTAATTGGACACATTTGTCCAATTATAGTTTGCTCTGTTATCCAAGCCTGAAAAAGATGTGCTCGGTGTTAGCTACGCTTTATTGAAACAATTCATTTTGATACCTTTTACTAGGATTTCTAACATGTAGCCCTTCTGATTTTGCTGAATGATAATTCCCATCATGCCCTGCCACTGGCTAGCAGAAGGAGAAGTCATCATTCCCATTTTTATTACACAGTATAGATACCTTGCCAAATAGTAGATACTTTTTAATTGCTTCAAAATATTTCCACAGAACACAGCGCAGAGTTTTGAGAAATCCACTGGAAAAGAATGTGAACACTTAAGACTTGATAGAGCATATTGTCATAACACTAAAGCGTATTTTAGGGTTATGTGTGAAAACCAGTTCACAGTCTCCATAGGGGATCAGTGTAATATAATTATTACAGCTCTAGGACTGGAGAGATCTAAATTCAAATGACTACTCAGATAATAAGCATTGCCATTTCTCACCTTAACCCACACAAGGTTGAAATAAAACATCGAGAAGAACACTGATGTCAAAAGGCCGCTGAAGGAAAATGTAGGATAGAGACATAATAAATGAATTATGAAGCATCAAAACAGCAAATGAGGGATGAAAAAAGAGGGCCTTTGGCCACTTTATATTAAAACTTAAGTATTTACTTGATTTTGTTGACAGGGACTTTCTTTTGAGACAGCTGCTGAATCATGCCTTTTTCCTCTGAAGGAAGTAACACAAGCAAGCCTTCTCCACCTTCTTTGTACCTGGGTAAGGAAGTGAAAGAGAGACTGGTAAGATGGGACCATGATAAGAACGGCATCTTCCTTCAGCAGAAGTAGAGGACCAGGGGATTAGATGTGATACCAATCCCAATGTAAGAATATAAGAGAAGCCAGAGTACAGACATCAAACAGTGACATTTACCTATGTTTCCTACCCAGAATTACATATTTCCACAAGTGTTCAATAAGAGAAACACACAGTTTTATGAAGTCAACAAAATCTAGCACATACCTTTTCTCTCTCTCTTTCACACACACACACAGGTGTTCAATGGTTCAAAACTAAGTCTTAAAAGATTGAATTCACAGGTTGCAACAGTACAATAAAACACATTCCTAGAAACAGCATATGGATGGGACAAACTGAGACTTGTGTGCATCTCTTCTCCAGACCACATGTGCTCATTCTTCAGCAGAGATATTTCTAACTAACTTGGTGTTCTACAATAGGCAGATTTAGGTGTGATGGTAAAACACAGCAATAGTAAGATATGATTTTCCATGAACAAGCATCATAAGGTACTGCTTCAGGCCCATAACCAATTGCTGCAATTAATTTCTGGCTATCTTTGAGATCTAGAACCCAACTCCATTTCCTACTGTGGCTCCTGCCAGGTAACCAGCGACTTGGACAGACACGTGTGAAATAACAGGACAACTGCAAGTACTCAACAGAAAACCCCTTTAATACAATTCTCAATTATATCAGCAACTGTGCTCTCAAGAATACAAAAGCCCTTTTAAATGAGCAAGGAGGTTTTGCTTAAGCCCCATCCAAAGTAGGATACAAAGCAGAATATTTCTCAGGCAAGCTTCTCTTAAACTCTTAAAAGGTTTAACAGTTTCAGCTTAAAAGATACATATTTTCTTTTTAAACAATCTCTTTACTTTCACTGCAGGCAATTTTCTTCTCCACAGACCCCTCCAGAATTCACAACAAGCTGCAGTTTCCCATTTCATCTGCATTCAATCAACGTTGGTTTCACTTAAAACCCTAGCTGGTGGAGCCTACAGCATGCAGATCCAAGATTAGCATCTGGTGTAACAAATTGTGATTCATCACTAAATCTGAACTGAGCTTCAAGACCTGTCATTTCACATATCACGCACTAATGATCCAAAGTGTGCCAACAAACCGTCATGGAAGACTGAGAAGCAACTTCTAGCTTTCTTCAGCTTTCTCGTTTCAATTATTTATATTCAACCTTAACAACCCTTCATTAAAACTATCACATTACCCAGCACTACATAATGTATTAATAAAATCAACATCAAAATTAATAGCAGAAATGCCACCATCATATTAAAAAAGTACTGCTTTCCAAGGCTAGTTTTTTGCATTCAGCACTCAGTTTTGGACATACTCTTAAAAATCTAGCTGTAGGAAGGTCCTTAAAACAGTTGGAAAAGAGAGAGGGAGGGAGGATACATGGTCCTCCATGAAAACTAAGAACTGTACTGCTGTCCTCTAGTGGCATTAAGTTAAAGAAAACATGGTCCAAGTAGTCTTCATTTGACTAGGAACACAGGACATACCAGCCCTCAGAAAAAAATACATATTTTAAAAATATAGTTAATCTTTGTTTTATTATACATACTTTGGTTAGCAGATGGCAACAGATCTAGATAAACCAACCCCCAGAATAAGGATATCAGAAACAACAACATTCTTGCAGACCTTCGGTTTTAAAGAACATCTGGCCTTCTTTTGATTTACAAATGTCAAAACACCTTTCTGCTTGAACCTTAATCTGTTAATTTGAATCTATGAGCCCACACTCTCCTAGTCCTGCTCCATCTGCACAAGATGGAGCTAGATATGGATTGACGAGGGCCTTAATCTGGATCTCTCTGGGACCCATTTAATCTGATCCACAAGAGGACTAAGGGCCTTGTTCCGGAACAAAAGAGGTCTGCAGATGCCATGATCTGGAAATACAGGGAAGCTGAAAACCACCACCACCCCATGCTCAAAGGTTCCATTCTAGCCTGTCTGACCTGGTATGGTCAAATAAGACATTTAATGTTCTAAATTTTCAGGAACAGGCAGAAACTAAAGCACTTTCCTTTCTGTTAAAGATGCCTCCTGATACGTAAAAGAAAAGCTTAGACCTTATTATTCCCTTTAAAAAAGGCTTCTTGAATTGTTTAAAAAATGCCTGTGCTACTCTGAACTCCTTTGCTGGTTAATGTGCATTACTAACATTCCCCTGTATCAGAATATGGTGTGGGTGTGTGTGTGTGTGTGTGTGTGTGTGTGTGTGTGTGTGTGTGTGTGTGTGTGTGTGTGTAAGTACTGGTGAAATTGTCAAGATTGTGCCAATGCCAGCTGTGAAAAACACCTTGTGACCCAAGTGTCCCTAAACATGTGCAAAGGGGTTGAGCATTCATGAAAAGAGCTCACATCCACTAGTGTCTCTTGCAGAAGCAAAGAGATTTCTATCCCAAAATAAAAGTCTGGATGGGAAAGGCATCCTTACTGAGTAGATTTTAGAGGTGCAAAGGACTGCAGTAACAAGGAAAGCAAAACAAAATGAGAGGTCAGCTTGTGTTAAAATACTGTTGCATGCACAAAACTACAGTTTAGTGTGGTGTCTGAAACAAGCCCCTGCATATCAACCTTGCCCCCTGCAAAACCCCATTATCTAGACTGAAAGAAACTTTGCACTCTCTGAGCCACTCATGAGAAGTTCTTGGTATAAATATGCTAAATACCAAAAACGCTCATCTTGAAAATCACAACGATTCTATTTTAACCAGGGTCTCACAAAGATTACTAATTAGATTTCAGACTTAAAATAGTATCTGTCCACCTACTTTTAATTACAGCAAGCACATGGATTCCTAATTAAGTAAAGTATTTAATTTAGCATTCATTCAATACAGTTACAAACTTTCCTTGCCCACAAAACTTCCTAATTATCTCCAACCTTATTAATGACTACTAAAACTAATGATTTAATTTTTATGAAGCTTTTAAAAATGTACATCACAACATTGCTCAATGTATTCTGCCACATTAAGACACTCAAGATCCCTACTTGGAATGCTGGGATTGGAGTGGGAGGGGATAAAGGGTACAAAATAGGCTAGCAAGCTTTTGAAATCAATTTAAGAACATAAGAGGAGCCCTGGTGGTTCAGGCTACAGCCCATCTAATCCAGTATCCTGTCTCATACAGTGGCCGACCAATGGCTTCTGAGCATCTCAAGCAGAAGACAAAGGCAATACCTGCTCTCAGATCCTAGCAAATGGCCTTTAATGTTTAATAATATTTGAACCATGGCCATAGATAAATTGATAGATCTTACTTTTAATTATCTAAGAGAGTAACGACTTATATGCCTGGATGATGCAGATAGGATAGGAAATCATGCACATTTGCAATTATTTTAGATATTATCATCACTGAACTGTATTCCAGAAAGAATTCCTGGCAGGGTCTAAAATGTTTTGGTACAGAAAGGAAACAAGACAGGAAAATGTTTAGTTCAGATTTAGACTGGGATTCAACAGTAGCCCCTGCAGCAAGCTAAGCATGCCCCTCATTGCTATTTTTTTATTTTTTATTTTTTTTCCATTGCTAATTTTTAAGAAAAGGGGGGTTAGAGAACAGGAACTGCTGTGTTTATGCAAGGGGAAAGCTCTGGCCCTTCATTCACCATTACAATCTCAAAACAGTCTAGTACTCCAGCTGCTCTCCACAGGACTCTGCAATAATCTTAATGAGGAATAAACTGAGGCCAGTGAAAATAACTAGATTTAAAACAAGCATATACATGGCCCACACAATGCCAATTCTCAAAGAAATGCAAGCAGCTTAGTATGCATTAATTCTTCTCCTTTGGAAAGTATATGCAATCCTCTGCAAACCAGGCTTGAAGAACTCACAGCCCTCTGGACACTGGTGGTTTTGCCTCATATTTGAGAGTATGAGGGTAGACATCTTGTTTTCTTTGCTATGGCCCATTCCAATTTAGCTATGTTCCTGGTATCAGCCAGAACTGGAGTCTAACAACTTCTGGAAAGCTACAAGCTAGGGAGATGGGAGCGCATGGGAGGAAATTCTACATTATAGCCCCCAGGTTATGGAACAGTTTCTCCTCTGAGGTGTGTCAGACACCCTCATTGTATGTGTTCAGACAACCAGAGAAAATCAACCTCTCTGCCTTGGCTTTTGGCTGAGGGAACAAAATCCTGTCCCCCTATAGGTGATGTCATTGTTTTAGACTTCTTAAAAATCTTTTTCGATTATGATTTTATTGTGACCTGCCCTGAGACCTTTACATGTAAGGTGGGATATAAATATACTTCCATAAATTAGATTTGGTTTCTTTTTAATAAATCTTCCCCACCACTACCCAATCTTATTACCTTGTTCTATTTTCTTCAGCACATACATAAGATGAAGGATTTTAATACATATGGCCTTTCCTGTTAGTCCTAGGTAAGATATTACCACTATTTTTTTAATCTCTGTAGTGGAAAAATCTGCTCATATGCAGTTTTTGTCCAATCTATGCATTTTAGTTTGTATTTTAGTTGTTTTAAAATTGGTATGTATTGAAGAGAAATATCCACACATATGCCTATAAATTATTAACATAATGGGAGGATTTCATACTAGAAATGCCTTCCTTCACACCATGGCGCTTCTAAAAAGATTTAGTTCACAGAACCTATTGATAAAGCCTAAAATGAGATAGTCTAAAATTTTGTTTGCTCTTGCACTCAAGTCATTATAAACTTTAAAAAATGTCCACCAAGAAGAAACAGCAGCAAATAAACATCATAGCCTGAAAAGATTTCTCCATATTTCCTTCGTGTGCAATACAAAATTGAGGAACAAAAGGTCAAAGGAAATCAAAAGCTATTTTATCTAGCATAAGCAGATTCTATAATATCACTATGTAGAACAATTGTTTGTTTATTCATCTATGTGATTTTATCCCACTTTCCCATCAAAAAGAATTCATAGTTTTCCTTCAGGCACTGTATCCTCAGAACTGTTGTGAGGCAGATTAAGCTCAGAGAAAGTGACTTTGGTCAACTACATCCAGTGAGCTTTCATGGCTGTTGACTGAGGATTAACACACAAAGAAACTCATAGGCTGCGTCCAAACAGAGCGTAAAACCTGGGATTATCCCAGGACTATATTGAAATCAACATATATCTGTGGCAATCCCAAGGCAGCCCTGGGATATAGGGGTGAAATCCAAACATACTGCTATTCTGGGAAAATCACCTCCGAACAGGGATTTTGCCAAAATAGCAGTATGACATACTTTGTCCACATGCTTCTTCCCAGTATCCTTCTTGGAGGGGGAGGAGGAGGGGGAGGAGGAGGAGGAGGAGGCTTTTCTACCCCACTTTTCTCACCCATTTAAGGGGACTCAAAGCGGCTGACAAAGCTTTTCTATTCTTCTCCTCACAACAGAACACCCTGTGAGGTAGGTGGGGCTGTGAGAGCTCAGAAGAGAGCTGTGACTAGCCCAAGGTTACCCAGCTGGCTTCATTGGGGAGGGCGGAATCGAACCCGGTATTCCCAGATAAGAGTCCGGCTCCCTAACCACTAGACCAAACTGGCTCACAAACTAGTCACCACACATGTGTAGTAATTTAAAAAATGGGTCAAAAATGCCCACTGCACATGCATGGGAGCCATCTCTTGAACACTTCCAGGTATTTCACATGATTGAAATATCCAGAAGTACTCATTGCACTGTTGCGGGAACTGCAGTAGATGAAAGTAACGGTCTGTGCAGGGCCAGTGAGAGGAAATTGCAACATTTCACATTTTCCTCCCACCATCTGGACAGAGCCTCACTTTCCGGTCTGACATTCAAACCCATGCAATATGCTGAATAGTTATAGACTACAAAAAAGGGAGTTATTTTAACATAATATTCATGTTGTGTTGTGTTGTAGACAATTAGCCCACCAAGTTTCATGGATGACTGAAGAACTATGATTTAAGTCTCTGGAGTCCTCATACAATCCCCCTACCTCAATAAGTTTGCTTGTGTCTCATAAGAATATAAGAGGTATCCTAGATCATCCAGTCCAGCATCCTGTCTCACACAGTGGCCCACAAATTGCTCCTGGCATTCTCAAGCAGAAGACAAAGGCAAAATCTTTACCTATTTTCAAATCCATGCAAAAGGACTTTAGAAGCATCATGCCTGTCTCTCGAATCCGGAAGCAGTATACCTAGGCTTCCATTCTAGTAGCCATTTGCCTACTGTGGGTAAAACTCACAACGAAGCGGTACTTTCCTATTTGTGAGGGTTCAATTCCAACAAAATGGCATGCAGAAACTTGTGAGTAGTAAAAGAAATAACGACAGTGTTCCTTGATTGCAACTCCATGTAAAGGTTCCAAAATTGATGCCTTCTGTTTACTTTTTTTTATTATTTGTATGATATTAAAAAAAAAACTCATGTAAATAGGGTTGATAATAATGACAGGTGTATCAGTGGCTACTAAACTGGATGCCCACGTACATCGTCCAGGCTGGTGATACATGTAAGAGGCCTCCAACGGCCATTTGCTGGGATTTGAGAGCCAGTGAAGAATGTGCCCCCTTCTTCTTCTTGAGATGCCCATAAATGATTGGTGGGCCACTGTGCTGGACAGGATGCTGGACTAGATAGGCTGTGGTCTGATCCAGCAGGGCTCCTCTTATGTTATAATACCACTTAACCACAAAGAGAACCACTCTATGTGGATTACTGAAAAATTCAAAACAGTGGCTCTCTCCCACCTCTCTCCCAAAAACAGTTGACCAGTTTCTGTTTCTGAATTACAGAAATCTTATTTTGAACAGTACAATAAATGCTATAATTTTTGTAGGACCCCATATTCCATATAGTTTCCCTTACCTAACCTACATAGTGTTTCAAGATTAGGAAGATATTTATTTCCAAGAAGATGCATAAGTTTAGGATTCTTCACCATAGGGTGATTTCTATATCTCTCCACACTGGGGGCATGCTTCCTAATACAGTGGTACCTTGACATACGAGTTTAATTCCTTCCGTAACCTTGCTCTTATGTCAAATCGCTCGTATCTCAAAGCAATTTTCCCATTAATCCATTCCAGCTCCCAAAACACCACCTCAGTTGTTTTTGTTATGTACTGTACTGTACAGTGGTACCTCGACATACAAGTGCCCTGACATACAAGTGTTTTGAGATACAAGCCGCCGAGCGAGTGATATTTTGCTTTGAGATGAGAGCAAGATTTGAGATACGAGTATGTAAATACAGTACAGTACATAACAAAAACAACTGAGGTGGTGTTTTGGGAGCTGGAATGGATTAATGGGAAAATTGCTTTGAGATACGAGCGATTTGACATAAGAGCAAGGTTACGGAACGAATTAAACTCGTATGTCAAGGTACCACTGTATTTACATACTCGTATCTCAAATCTTGCTCTCATCTCAAAGCAAAATATCACTCGCTCAGCGGCTTGTATCTCAAAACACTTGTATGTCAGGGCACTTGTATGTCGAGGTACCACTGTATTATTGTTGCCGTTTGGTTCTACCCTAACAATTTCATAGGGTGATATCCCACCAGATTTTGTTTGATACCAGACAATGTATTAGTCTGGGATGATGGGTATTGCAGTGCAGCTCAATCTAAAGGCTTAAGATCTATCTGGATCAGAATTATCATCTACCAGTTGAGTCCCCTCCCAGTTTTTACAGAGAAACAGACAATAAAAAAAATACTAAACTGCTGGGTTTTACTTTTCCTCATGCTTCTGACATTTTCACAACTATATCCTTTGATCCACATTGATAGATTATATGTTTTAAACTCAGCTAAAGGCATATCATAATGTCCTTACATCAAGGCTCTTATTACTGTCTTCAGACTTTCTTTTTGCTGAACTGTTATTTATCGGGAAAAATCCCTCCTTTGATAGAAAAAACAGTTTAAGAAAATACAGAGCATGTGATCCTTCTATATCCCTTTGTACAGGATAAGAAAACAAGTCAGGAATAATAAATTAAATATATTGGAATGCTTGTTTTTAAAATCCCAGATGGGTTTCATCAAATATTCCTTTGTAACACAGACAATTAATGTCACTGCACATCTATATTACAAATTGCACTGAAGCCCAAATAATGAAAAAACTATTTGATACGGGCAAATACAGCAAATATTTCAGGTTTTATTGAAAACTGTTTCTCTTACCAAGCACTGCCACATACTTTTTAATGATGTTTTAAAAATTCAATTTTCCATTCCTAGCCTAGCTTTTCAGTCTCCAGAGAGACCTCACTGTCACTCACATCAACTCGGTTCTGCTGTCACAAGAACTCGAAGATTAATAAATTAAAGACAAATTCTGTGTACTCTCACAAGAAACCACAGTGTGCTTCAAAAACCTCAGGCTGTTTATATAGCTCCCCCCCCCTCCACACAGAAAGAGCCTAAGAAAAAATCTGAACTGAAATAAGGGTAGGACGGCAGTTCCATAAGAGCCACTGAAATCAATGGGGCTTCCTTCTAAAGAGACACTTGGAGAAAGGCTTTCCACCTAGCCTGTCATTAGCATTGCAAGAACAAAAATTTGAGACAGATTGTTTACATTCAAAGGAGATACTAGTAATGAGGCTAGCTAATGATCTAGAAACAAATAACAGAATCACTGAAGTGAAAGAAGAATGAACCTGATCAACAAACAGGTTGAAAAGCCACAGCAAAACTGTCTGAATATAATATTTTTTAAAAAATGGGAAAAGAAGAATCCTCTAACTATTATGCGTGCACGGTATTACAGAAAACTGGACACTAGGAATTTTAACTCAGGGGATAGTAACACAACCACTGCTAGTATGAATGGAGTATATGGAATTCAGGAATTATAATGTAATTTCACTATTACTTTTCCTCCTTAAAACGTAGGCGATCAGATTAGGACCTCAGATGGTATAAAAGAGGGACAGAAAGATAACCTGCTTTTGGTCTGGAGACTTGTTCCTGTGATGGCGGGGCATGAAAGTGTGCAATAGCTACCCCTTGCACATGTGTGGTGGCCATTTTTGGCCCGGTTTGACCCCACGCGAGCGTGGTAGCCATTTCCAAGATGGCAGATCTCCAGAGCAAGCATCCAGGCAAGGCAAGGCCTATCACTGTATTGTGAAAACCTAGGTTGGGAATAGTTTTTCACACAGTAGTGATATTGAGGGATTTCACAACAGTATCCTAATATCTGGGGACTATGTTGGGTTTGCCACAGACATGAATGGCAATCCCAACACAGTGCCAGGATAATCCTGTGTTTTAGGCCCTGTATATTTGGAGGTGTCAGCTCAGTTCAGCCAAACCTCTCCTGAAGCTGATAGTGACAGGTTTTCCCTGGGACTTCTCTGAGGGAAAGGGCGGAGAGTGTGCAAAAAGGACAGGAGAAAAGCTTATTGCCCTCACAATAGAGGTGACCCAAACTAGCTTAGCTAGAACAGTTCTGTTTTGAGCCAAATCAGTCTATTAGAAACAGCAGAGCCCATGCAGATTCCTTTCCTACTGCCTGAGAAAGACTATGATATTCAACCTAATCTCATATATGATTTGCAGTCTTTAAAGTCAAGGTTGCTTTAATGAGGAACCTTAGGGAAACTGTAAGACTTACCTTGCTGTTCTTCCAACTCTGTGAATGTAAGTGTTTGCATCCTCTGGGCAGTCAAACTGGATGACCCAATTCACAGCAGGAAAATCTACAAAGTTGTAGGAGGAGGGAGAAATCTTGAGTTCTGAAACACTAAATATCTATCTGAACAGAAACAAGTTCTCACCCAGCAGAACAATTTACTAAAAATCCTTAGCTTAAGATTTATTTTACAGCAATTGTATCCAGGGAGGCCATGTGTAGGGCAAAATAAACCACCTAGTCAAGCTTCATTTATTTGTCTGATGAAATTAAGTTAGGACAGTGAAATGGAGCATAATTCTATACTGATGTGGAGAGAATTTCTACATTTTACAAACTGGGAATCAGAACTGACCTTCACAGCTTACAACCACTGGCCTTCAACGTTTTACATAACTGAAAATTTCCCTGAACTCATATATGCAATTTGGACAACAGTGTAATATTTTATTTTGAACACCAGATAATCCATTGTTGGTACACGTGAGCACAAAACAGAAAATCCTACTTTTACTTACTTACTTACTTACTTACTTACTTACTTACTTACTTACTTACTTACTTACTTACTTACTTACTTACTTACTTACTTACTTACTTACTTACTTACTTACTTACTTACTTACTTACTTACTTACTTACTTACTTACTTACTTACTTACTTACTTACTTACTTACTTACTTACTTACTTACTTACTTACTTACTTACTTACTTACTTACTTACTTACTTACTTACTTACTTACTTACTTACTTACTTACTTACTTACTTACTTACTTACTTACTTACTTACTTACTTACTTACTTACTTACTTACTTACTTACTTACTTACTTACTTACTTACTTACTTACTTACTTACTTACTTACTTACTTACTTACTTACTTACTTACTTACTTACTTACTTACTTACTTACTTACTTACTTACTTACTTACTTACTTACTTACTTACTTACTTACTTACTTACTTACTTACTTACTTACTTACTTACTTACTTACTTACTTACTTACTTACTTACTTACTTACTTACTTACTTACTTACTTACTTACTTACTTACTTACTTACTTACTTACTTACTTACTTACTTACTTACTTACTTACTTACTTACTTACTTACTTACTTACTTACTTACTTACTTACTTACTTACTTACTTACTTACTTACTTACTTACTTACTTACTTACTTACTTACTTACTTACTTACTTACTTACTTACTTACTTACTTACTTACTTACTTACTTACTTACTTACTTACTTACTTACTTACTTACTTACTTACTTACTTACTTACTTACTTACTTACTTACTTACTTACTTACTTACTTACTTACTTACTTACTTACTTACTTACTTACTTACTTACTTACTTACTTACTTACTTACTTACTTACTTACTTACTTACTTACTTACTTACTTACTTACTTACTTACTTACTTACTTACTTACTTACTTACTTACTTACTTACTTACTTACTTACTTACTTACTTACTTACTTACTTACTTACTTACTTACTTACTTACTTACTTACTTACTTACTTACTTACTTACTTACTTACTTACTTACTTACTTACTTACTTACTTACTTACTTACTTACTTACTTACTTACTTACTTACTTACTTACTTACTTACTTACTTACTTACTTACTTACTTACTTACTTACTTACTTACTTACTTACTTACTTACTTACTTACTTACTTACTTACTTACTTACTTACTTACTTACTTACTTACTTACTTACTTACTTACTTACTTACTTACTTACTTACTTACTTACTTACTTACTTACTTACTTACTTACTTACCACCCCATACCCGAAGTTCACTCCTATTCAGTTCAGTCCTAAAATGGCACTCAATCAGTTGATTGCCCAAACTAGGGTGGGAAGGGAACGTCAGGTCAGTCCAGTAATTCCCAAACTGGACTTGGGAAGTTCCCTCCCCCTCCCCACAACCTGGAAGCCAAAAGGGAGAAGTAGCAACTCACTACCAATGCAACAGCTGCTCATCTCACCATGGTGTCCAGCTGTTCAATGGGGGGTAAGATCACAATCTCCCCTCTTCAGGTCCCAAGGAAAGGGAAGGAAAGAAAATTTTGCTCCCACACAAAAACTGATTATCACAAGATGATAATCAACTGTTCAGTGGACAGTAAAATAACCTTTATCTCTCCCTTAATCCGGAGATGGGAATCAAGTCCCTATTTTCACTGAGGCCTTTGGGACCATCCATAATAGCCAGAAGACCTCAGTGAAAGCCAACCAATAAACTGATGGAAGTAGTAAATGAACTCAAACTGATTAGGTAAGTCTTGTCTTCTGAAAAAGGACAGTCTTTTGCACTGGTACTAAGAGAAGAGACCTCTCTCCCAAGGACAGATGAACTAACCAGCATAGAACATGGAAGAACCTGGAACCCAGCCACATCTTTTATATCCCACATACAACTACAAATAAAAGATGAGGACACCCTGAAGATTCGTGGATGTTAATCTCCTGGAAAGGAGGAGGCACCTGAGGAAGAACTCCATGACATCCAGAAAGGGTAGAGGGGAAAAATACAGGAGTTACATGGGATGCAATCTGAAGCCACTTACTTCAGTTTGCATCCAACCCAGCCAAGCTAATTCACTCACATCCATAATGGCTTGTTTTTAACCAGAGTAGCTCACCAACTCTACCCCTAGGGGGCAGCACTCATAGATCAGGGGATATTTTAGGTCATGAAGCCATGACTTCCACTGACATTAAGCCCTGCATCTCAAAGCAAGACACAATGGTTGTCATCTCACTATATCTGCCAAATCCCAAGTACAAATCTGTGAGATACTTCATCCTCCATCTCCTTTTATTTCTGAACACTGACCCACCTGGCTGGACCTGATGGGAGTCTTTTTCCAGCAGAAGCTGAGCATGCATGATACAAGAGTAAGAAGACTAATGGCAATTAGCCTTTAATCTCTGCAAATCACACGAAGCAGGAGATCAAAGGTAAATGCAAAACACCATTCAATCCTCCTCCCTATAATGCACCAATAAACTCTGCTTTCTTCTAGAAGAAGAAGAAGAAGAGTTGGCTTTTCTACCCCACTTTCCTCACCCATTTAAGGGGACTCAAAGCGGCTGACAAAGCTTTGTGTTCTTCTCCCCACAACAGAACACAAGGTGAGGTAGATGGGGCTGTGAGAGCTCAGAAGAGAGCTGGGACTAGTCCAAGGTCACCCCACTGGCTTCATTGGGGAGGGCAGAATCGAACCCGATATTTCCAGATAAGAGTCCGGCTCCCTAACCACTAGACCAAACTGGCTCACATTTTGAGGTCATCACCCGTTAACTTAAAGAGAAATTCCCAAATGATTTTTCTTGGATTTTTCATTCACCTATTTATCAGGGGTTAACAATACAAATGTCAGAATTATTTAAAAAACTGCATACCCCTGGTATGGCACACGGAGATACAAGAAACAATGAGAAGTCAAGCATTGATGGACTATAACTGCCATCATTCTTAAGCAATGGCCCACATCGGTTGGAGCTAACAAATAAGCACTAAAGCTGTAGAAGTTTGTATGTTTAGAAGATAAAGAGGAACCCTGTTGGATTGGGTCACAGCCTATCTAGTCCAGCGGCCTGCCTCACACAGTGGGCCTTCTCAAGCAGAAGACAAAGACAAAACCTTCGCCTGCTCTTCACTCCCTGCAAATGGCCTTGAGAGGCAAGTTAGAGGTGGGACCTAAGCATCCATTCTAGTAGCTACTGATGCCCTCCATCTTTCCAAAGAACTCAAGGTGGTGTACATTATTCTCTCCTCCTTATCTTATCCTCACAATTTATGTCTTAAGTTAGTAAGGAATTCTGATTACTTCAGGATCACCAGTGTACTCCCATGTCAAAGTGGGGATTCAAACCCTGGAACTCCCTGGGTCCAAGTCTGCCCCCTTTCCTCTACACTACACACGCGTATCTACTTAAAGGTACTTACCTAACCCTCGAGCTGCAAGATCCGTAGCAAAAAGAACTGCCGCTTTTTTGCGCACAAAGTCATTATAGACTTCTACTCTTTTCATCTGTTGCTGTTTACCATGAAGAGCCAGAATAGGGAGCCCAGGTCGAAGGCGGCAGAATACTCTGAACAAATACTGAACCTAGAAATCAATGATAATTTAACCTCTACATTATTTGGATTTTTTTTAATGTTATCTGAAAAGAAGCAAATGAAGAGGCAACACATTAACATTAATGTATATGACCTGCAGAAGAGCCTTGACTGAATTTCCCTTAAAAAAATATTGATAGCAACCATAAAAGCTCTGAATTTCATTGCTGCAATAGTATATGGCTCCAGCAGGGGGCAGCAGTTAGTCAACCAAAACTGATTAGCAACTGGATGGAAAACCACCAGGAAATCCCAGAATTCCAGGCAAGAACAGAAAACGCTGAAACATCACAGAAGCTACATTACTTGGAAGCCACTTCCATAATGTTTCCAAGGAAAGTATATGAATATATCATTGGAATAACACCTCAAAAACACCTTTACCTTTACATTAGTGGAGTGGTTCTCAACCTGGGGGTCGGGACCCCTTTGGGGGTCGAACTACCCTTTCAGAGGGGTCGCGACAAGTCTCCCGCCGCCCTTCCCTCCCACTTCCCAGCTGCTCTACCCCCATGGTTGGGGGTCTCCACAACATGAGGAACTCCATTAAGGGGTCGCGGCATTAGGAAGGTTGAGAACCGCTGCATTAGTGGAACATTACATTTTTTTAAAAAAAATACTCAGCTCTCTTCCACTGATACACATTGTTCCAACACTATGCAAATCTGCTATATATTCAGCTTTGGAGGACACACACATTATTTTAGGAAATTAATTATTTTTACTGGAAATATAAACTCAAGTTACAAAAGTGTTTCAAACTGAACTAGACAACCACCGCTGGTATGGTAGCTTCAGAACTGCTCAAAGGATCATCTTTCCCCTCCTACAAATGCAGCTTCTCGTTCCTTAGCACAATACGGGCATAAAAATGCATTTAAAAAAAAATCTCTCCAAGAATTCATCATAATTTACCAATGTTCCTTTTCTGTGCTGATGCTCCTATGACTCTAAGTCATAGCTGATTGTCAGAACTATAGTCTAAAACAGGCAACTTGCAAATCTTCTCGTCATTTCCATACTTCAAGCATTTCCGTAAATGCATCCATAGTATAAAGACACAGTACGGCACCATCATTCCATTCAGAATTTTTCTTTTCTTCTACCCCATATATTAGAGCTAAATTTTGGGAAACCCAAGGAAGTCAAAAGCACAATAAAAGCTCTCTTATCTTACATTCAACCACCATAAGGTTTGATCAAGGATCATTCTACAGTGCCATTAAGAAGGTTGTAGGATTAGCAGGATTGAGATTCTAAACAGAAGTCTCACTCCATTTCTGTTCATCCATGCCGGAAGCTGCAGTTTACTGCCTGTCTCTGTATTTCTGTTTTCACTTGCCACTCTCCCCTCTGCTCTTCTCCTACACTTCTTTCTACCTGAGGCTAGGCACACTGTGTGACACTAACAACCTAAAATAACACACTAGCAACTGTGAGCCAGTTTGGTCTAGTGGTTAGGGAGCCGGACTCTTATCTGGAAATACCGGCTTCGATTCCACCCTCCCCCATGAAACCAGCTGGGTGACCTTAGGCTAGTCACAGCTCTTTTCTTGTTCTTCTTCCTCTTCTTCTTCTAAAATAGTTACATCTGAGATAACACCTCGCTGTTTTTTTTCAACTATGGCCCTTTCTGCACTGGGCCTTATTCTGGATTATATCCCGAAACACGGGTCTGCCATAGTCTGCACTAGCATGCAGACAACAGCACTTATTCCAGGATATAAGCCAGAAAAAGCCCCAGTGCAGAAAGGGCCGATGTTCTACAGAACACCAGCATCCCATAAACAACTTACAGACATGCTGCGAATATCTGAGGTGTGAGTGAAAGCAGGGCTTTTCTGAGTATGTACACTTGCCTTTCTCTACACAACTCTTAGACTGGTACACAGAGATTTCCTGAGAATCAGGGGAAACTGTGCAGTATTACATACTATTTCTGACTTCCCTAGGCCTAAGGAAGCCTGTGCTTGCCCCATGGCTCTGGTGGTGGAGGGGGGGGGCCTGGTCCAGTTGACCGGACCAGCAGATACAGAGGCACTTCAGTATATTAAGTGTATTGCTAACATTTCACATATACTGTATTTTCTGGCGTATAAGACTACTTTTTAACCCAGGAACATCTTCTCAAAAGTCGGGGGTCATCTTATACACCGAGTGTCGTCTTCTTATATGGCAAGTATATCCCAAACTCTATATTTTAACTGGAAAGTTGGGGGTCATCTTGTATGCCCAGTCGTCTTGAACACCGGAATATACGGTAACTATCTTCAGATCAATATGGCAATTTTAGTTCTAAGCATTCCCTTTACAAAAAAAAAATGTTGTTTAGGATTACATTTTTATAAAGCTGCAAGCCATAGAGGAGTAAGCAAGGACCAAGAAGGAAAGCAGAGATTGGATAGAAATCAAGAAAGCTTTATGAAGTTCCAGTAACCAGCATATATGACTAGCCAGTAAATGAAATCCTGAAGCTCTAAGGAATTTTTATGAGTTATAAGAAACAAAGCTATTCAGTACCTCTTTACAGCTTGCAAAAAATACGATGCTCTTCTTAGTCAAGTGACTTCTCAGAAAGGAGTACAACATAGTGATTTTCTGATGCAGTTCACAAACAATGTAGTTTTGATCCAAAGTTGCTGGCGTACTTTTAAAAAAAGGGTAATAAATGTAGGTAAAGACTTACAGTTAACATAGGACTCGTTCACACTTTCCTCAATAGAAGATAAAGTGCAGAGTGAGAAATTTGCACTTCAGGAGCTAATAAAGTCCCAAACCAGACCACCAGCATTTGAAGTGTTGTTGGACAGGCCCAGGCAGGCCAGTTCACCACAGCAACAGCAATCACTGATGATTTGGAGATAACTAGGAACCACTCTTGGTCACACTGAGGACAATGCTTTAGTTGTCCACAGCTGATGAAGACCAGGGACAGGTTAGTGTCCATCTTCTGGTGGATTGCTTGAGCACCTCTATGCAGTTTTCTTAGGAGAGATACAGAAATGGTTTGCCATTTCCTACTTCTATCGAGAGGCCAGGGAACAGCACCTGACCACTAATTCTACCTATTCTGCTTCCTGATATAACCTTTAAGCTGTTTTGCTCTCCACCCCAACTTCACAATGGGAACCAGCCACAACTAACATCAACACCACATAAACAGGGCTTGGTTGCATAGTGGTAGTCATCTCTGTTCCACGACAGAACTCAGAATAAGGCCCAGTGCAGAAAGAACTTATAAAAGGCCTAATAATAAACAGTCCTACTTTTTACGCAAACACAGTCAAAGACAGGAAATATCCAATCCCCCTTATTTATTTGCATTTTTATCTCACCCAATACTAAGGTCTCAGATTATCAAATGTAAAATGAATATAGCAAAACAATAACAGTGCCTGAAAGTGGGGAATGTATTCCACTGTTTAAACCTTTAAGGTGAGGAAAAATTATGCATCCACACAGCTTAAAAAGCAGTGAAATTTCCTAGAGCTGCACCCCCAAACACAGGACCTGTTCGCACTTGGGCATATTCTGGGATATATCTCAGGATAGGGGGTCTGTTGTCCTCATGCTATTGCCGACTCTGGCAGGTCTCACCTGCGGCCTGCTGTAGCCTGTACTAGCATGTGGACAGCAGGCCCCCATTCTGGGATATATTCTAGAATGACACCAAACGCAAACAGACCAATGTCTATAATTGGAAGTACATAATAGTCTTTCATTTCTCAGATTTATTTTTAATTGCATTACAATATGTTTTCCAGAACAAAACTAATCCAAAAATTACATTTTCTAGCTTTCGACAGCTAAGCCAAGTTTGCCTACGTTAAATAGGTTTCTATATATACTTATGGTGGCTTATGGCTCCCAACTGCAAGGCCAAAAAGTTTCAGAGTGACTTGTAACATACATAATAAAAATGACAGAGCAGGGGGCAAAGAATTTTGTAACCACATGGTGACTGATCAGATTGATTTGTTTTCTCCTTCTCCCCTTTCTCTAAGTTCTTATGTTTGGTTGATTGGTCATTTTTGGTGTGCTAACTTTCATCTTAAGGCTGCTCTATACCTCACCACCTACAGAATGAAGAAAAAAGGTGCTGTGCTTTTAAAAAACCATCTAAATAGAGATTTTTCCTACCTGAACATTGCCTTTTCATGCACCCAAACGTATTCCGGATCTTTCAAGCTCAGCCGGGCCAGGTCCTTCACAGACTTAGTTTGCGTGGCTGAGAAAAGCAGAGTCTGGCGTTTCTTGGGAAGGTTCTCTATGATAGCATTCATCGTATCAGCAAAGCCCATGTCTAAGATTCTGTCAGCTTCATCAAGTACTGGAATGAGAAAGGCCAGCTGGAGGGAATTGGAATTTTTTTTAACGTTTCCAAACCTTCAGAGAAAGTGAAACTAATTTCCACAAAGATACTGCAGGAGGCTTAGCAGCATGAAGGCTTAGCCACATGAACTGCCTTAGCTCAAAACACCTAAGATGAAGTGTATTGGAGTTAACCCATGAGCTCCTAGAATGATAGTGTTGGAAGACAGCATGCAGAACATCCAAGTTAACGCCTTCTTCAATGAAGAATCTGCAATGGCAGCTGTGTCACTTTGTCCACACAAACATTCAAGTTCAACACACCAAAAAATGTGAGTACAGCACCAATTTGATTGTTAAATACAGAAATCATGCTTGGGGAGAGAAACAAGTGAAAATGAAACTACAAACGCATCAACCCGTTTGATGAACATAAATCACCCAAAGGGGATGTGGAATTGGATAAATTCAACCTCATAACTCCCTAGCTGTCAAGAGAAAATGGGGAGGTGAGTGGAAAAATACATGCGGAAGACTGTTAAAGGCAACCCCCTCAATGGCATTCCCAGCATCTGGACTCTCTTTCCCAGCTGGCCTTGCAGCTTAGAGAAGACAGAACCACATGGTACCCGTGATGATGTCATCACACAGTCCAGAGCAATCCCAGATTCCCGCTTTCCTTGCCATTTCTCCCTGGGGTCTTTCTCACCCAGTAAAGACACAATGGCATCATAGCTGCTACAGCACAAAGCTTTTCTCAACTCGGAAAGTGACGGAGGTGTTTTTCCACTAGCACTAAGTACACATTAAGTACCCATTTGGGACACATAAAGAACCCATTAGGCTCAGAGCAGGAAGACTCCATTTCCACTACAGACCCCATTAGAGCCACATTTGTTTCCACCTGTTTTAGGGAATCCAAATCATATGGGTCCTTCAGGACCTATAATCCAGATTTCCTGTAGACCCCATTAAAGGGGTCTACAATGGGGTCTTCGGGCATCAAATCCGGATTATATGGAGACTGTTTCCACCACAATTTGGCAATGGGGTCCAAAGCTGGCTCCAAAGAATAGCACAGGCTCCAAAGAGGACACCACGCAAGAGCAATGCCAATCCTACGGACCTTTGTTAAAGGTTCTGCAGAATCTTCTAAGTCTGAGGCAGATCACTCTGGAGATTCTCCACAGCCACTCCAGAAAATCTTCAAAGGATCTCCAGAGCGTCTCTACACCACATATCCCCCGAATAACCTGGGGTGACAGATGGGTCCCATGTGGGTTGATACAGATTAGACACATGGGTGCTCTGGCGTTCCCACTGCAAGCAGGCTAGCACCCATTGCTATTGGGTGCTAGACCACCCATGGAAATGCATTAGGTACTTCCCTTAAACAGGATCCACTAGGTCCGGATTAGTTGAAGGACCCATTCCTTAGATCCGGATCATCTTAGATCCTGATTAAGGGAGGTCAGTGGAAAAAAAACCAGACCCTCCCACATTGCATGGACCCACCAAAGCACTAATGGAATTTCAGGTCAGGACTTTAGTTTTCACATCAGCTGTGTAGAACTATCTATGTAAAGTCAATTCAAATTTCACCTACTCAACATCTGCAGGTCGGAGGCATGGAAATAAGACGTCTCATCCATGTGTTGCAGAAGCCGGCCAGGAGTACATATAAGTATGTTTATATTGTGGATTCTGCTTGATTCTTGCTTCAAGTCCTGAAATATCAAGGCATAGAGTTTAGGATACAGTTATCGCACATTCTACAAGCCTTATTTGTTCTGTGAAATCAGTGAAAATAACTTTTAAAGCTCTTCTAATTTATTTAAATGAGTGTTATGGCCTGCCCTAGGACATTCAGATAAAGGTCAGGAAAGAAATACAGTCTGCCCCCCAAATCTACTGGGGATACGTTCCGGCTCCTACCATGGTTACCTGAAACCGTAGATAATTGCAAACACGCCTTCTGGTTTTGGGGTCATGCAACCCCAGGATTAAAAGTGCTTTTCTGGCCTCAGGAAGGCCTATTTCAGCCTCCAGAGAGCATTCAAATAGGTGTGCGACGCAACCGGACACCTACTGCCTGCCCACTTACATTTTGGGATGGTCTCTAGCAGTGTCACGCACCTATTCCAACGCTCTACAGAGGCCGAAGTAGGCCTTCTGGTTCTCAATGCTTTTCCCTTATGGCACCCCCAGGAGGTGGGCAGAGCTGACTTGGTAACTGTGGTTAACTGAAACCATGGTTACTGAATTAGTAGATACAGGGGTCTGACTGTATAAAGAGAAAACTCTTATAGCAAGTTCCCACTGTCGCTTTTTCTTTAAAAGCATGCCTGTTTACTGGGAAAGCAGACAGGAAGATGTATGACTCCTGTACATGAAACCTCTATGCATCATTGCAGAATATATGCTTCTTACATAAAGAGCTCTATAAAAGACCATGCCCATTCAATGGTGGCGGGTGACAGCTCAGTTTTGATCATTTTCCCCAAGCAACTGCAAAATACGTGTCTCTTTGCATGTCTTATAGCACTGCGCTTCGAAGTCATCTATTGTGTAACATTTATGGACTCATTTTTATTTAAAATGGACTTTTATACAACCCTTCACTATAGACCCAGGAAAGTGATCAGAATGACATGAAGCACAGCATAAAGAAGGAAATAAAACATTAAAATAAAACTGAACAAAATGGAAGAAACAAAGTGAACAAAAGTTCTGGGTGAACAACTCTGTTTTCATGAGATAAAGAGAGATACTCAGGATTGGTACCTAAGAACATAAGAGAAGCCTTGCTGGATCAGGCCACAGCCCGTCTACTCCAGCATCCTGTCACACACAGTGGCCCGCCAAATGCTCATGGGCATCTCAAGCAGAGACTAGAGCAAACCTTTTCCTGCTCTTGAATCCCAGCAAATGGCATTAGAAGAGGCTGTTCCACAGCATGAAGACCACCATAGAAAAAGACTCCTCCCATCTGCCAAACCATGTACGTCCCCCAGGGATTAAATTATTAAACAAACTTCTCAGAATATCTTAATGAAGGGCAACACAGTATGACAGAGGACACCTCTTTAGATATTAGTGGGCCAATTCAGTTAGGGTGGGGCAGAAAAACAAAACAATAATCAGTGCAGATCCTTTAGGACTGGTGTGATATGTGTTCCACCAGAAACTCTGGGAAACAATCTGCCAGCAGAATTCTGCACTAGTTCCAGCCTCTGAACAGTCTTCAAGGGCAGCCACATCTTGAATAAATTACAGTGGCTTAAACCTGGAGGTTACAAGAGCATAGATCTCTGTGTTCTAATGTCCAGAAAGGACTGCAGTTCCCCAACCAGTCACACATGGACTTTCACTGCCGCTTGGAAATTAAGCAACAGTGACAAATCCAGGAACACCTAAATTAGGTACTTGTTATTTCCAAAGGAGCACAACCCAACTTTTTCACTTCCTTATGCAACACCTACTGCATTCAGCCCATCTTTGCATCCAAGCACAGGTCCAAAACCTGAATTGCCTCTCCTGATTTAGGCTCTGGTCACACCTAAGGTTTAGTCCAGCTTCAGTCCACCTTCAGAGTGTGACAGAACACATCAGCAAAGTGACCATTAATTTTCTTTCCACATTATCTATCCCGAAGGTGAATTTTCTGAGTGATTAAACACTGGAAAAAAACCCAGCTTGTTACTTTGCTGATGTATTCTCTCTGAAAGTGGTCTGAAGCTGGATTTAGGACTGGTGTGATATGCACAGCCTCAGATGGGATAAAAATGTAAATCTGCACACCATCTCACGTAATGTGCAGGCAGTGAAGAGCAGGCAAAGGTTTTGCCTTCGTCTTCTACTTGAAAATATCCTGAAGCAGTCGGTGGGCCACCATGTGAGACAAGGAGCCTGAACTAGATCCTTTTAATGATGTCATCATATGGTCCACCGAGAAATCCCACCTCCAAGCCTTGGCTCCAAGGCAGCCAAGAAGAAGAAGAGTTGGCTTTTCTACCCTGCTTTTCTCACCCATTTAAGGGAATAACTTAAGATGATAGCTTGTTTTGCTGCTAGAACCAGGTTTCTTAAATGTTATACCGAGCAACATCACCTCAAATACTTCAAAAAGCATTCAAGACGGCATTTTGAACATTCTAAAAATAGACAAAGCAATGCTCACAGTCCTTAACAGCTAAACGTAGTTCTGCTCATCTGCAGTTGGCTAAATGTGACATTCCCTTGCATAATGCAGCAGTGCAAACCACCATGCCTTGCACAACTAAGTAACTGCTGGCTGTGGAAAAGAGCCAGTTAGGGGAGCGGCGGGCAAGCATGTTGACCTAACACTGTGCTAAGCAAAGAAAAACTGCATTTAATTTTTCACAGACCCAGAGGAGCCCTTATTTAGAGAAAAATACATGAGAAGGATACAGACCTTTCCACCAATTATAAGACCTGCTGAGAAGTCATGGTTTTTTCCCACTTTACGCAGAACTTCAAATGTTTGGTAAGCCAATTCTCTGGTAGGCGATATAATCAAAACCCCGAGTCCATCCAAGGATGTCCACTGCTGGCGGTATAAGATTTCCAAAGCCTGGACAGTTACAAAACCAATCACAGAATAACTTCTTTTTAAAATTTAGAATAATAAAGACAGTATGAGCACAGCAACTGCAGCCATATTTGAGTTTTTTCTAAGGGGCCACAACTTTAAGCCCCTGTGGAGAAGACAGAAAAAATGGTCACAGCTGCTGCTAAGCAGCTACTCTGATCATAAAGTAGCTACACAGCATACAAGAAGAGCTTCTGGGCTGGGTAGCAACCAAACAACTCCACAGCAAATGGAAGAAGAAGAAGAGTTGGCTTTTCTACCCCGCTTTTCTCACCCACTTAAGGGGACTCAAAGTGGCTGACAAAGCTTCTTCTCCCCACAAGAGAAGACCCTGTGACGTAGGTGGGGCTGTGAGAGCTCAGAAGAGAGCTGTGACTAGCCCAAGATCACCCAGCTGGCTTCATGGGGGAGGGCAGAAGTGAACCTGGTCTTCCCAGATAAGAGTCTGGCTCCCTAGCCACTAGACAACTTGGCTTGAATTCAACAGAGTACAACACACAGCACATTTGAAAATCTGTGCTCTGGCAATTTGTGCAGCATAGAAGGAACTGTATTTTGTGTGCATTGCATCTGCAAGCTCACATCCAGCAAACCTGCCTACGGTTGTGCATATCTCTCTCCCAGCAAATTGCATACTAGACCCACCAGTGACTCACTGTGATATATTTGATTACGTTGATAGCTACTATCTCCTGGATCTGTTGGCTCTAGAGTATATTTTAGATATGTCTAAGAGCCCCTTGTGTGCTTAAACTGAATTGGTCTCAGCATGTGACTTGTGGTGTTATAGGCCAGCCAGGTCTTGAGAGGTTTGCTTTACCACCTTTTCTTCTGTCCAAAAATGCCTTATTCAATCTGGAAGGAGTTGGATTTGTTAATATAACCAACTCCGACTAGGGAGAAGGCAGGATGCTTCCTACCCTTAACTATTAGATGACTTCTACAGAAACCTGGCTTAGCCCTCTTGAAGTTCAGTAGTTACAAGCAGTTCTCCAATGTCCCACGACTGGAAAGTAATTAGGATGGTGGCATCCCAACTCCAGCCACTTTTGATTTACCTTGCCACATTTCTCACTGGATTTCCAAACGGTTACAGGATGCAGACTGCATTTGTCTCTGATCAGGTACTGATTGGAAGAATATAATTTCACTGGTACTTTTGCGTCTCTCACCAGCTTTCAATAACCACCAACCACAGTATCCTTCTGGATACAGCTTTGCGGTGGTTTTGCTCCAACCTCTCAGGCAGAATCTAGAGGGTGTCACTGGAGGACCATTATTCATCAAACTAAGAGGTGCTGTATAGAGTCCAAGGGGGTTCCACATTTCTCCAGTACTTTTTGACATGAAACAGTTTGGAAAGAGCATTAGGATATTTGTGGGTGGGAATTATCAATATGCTGATGATACCCAAATCTATTGCTCTATGTTGTCCACTTTATTTATTTATTTATTTATTTATTTATTTATTTATTTATTTATTTATTATTTGCATTTCTATCCCACCCCATACCCGAAGGTCTCTGGGCAGGTTACAACCTTAAAACAACAGATTAATACAGAATATACATTTAAAGACTTTAAAAATTCAACACTCTAAAACAATACACATTATGTTTAAAATGGTAGTGTCTTACCTGGGAGGGAAATATAATCAGCTCAGCCAAAGGCCAGGGAAAAGAGGTGCGTCTTCACCGCCTTCCTAAATATATATAAGGAAGGGGTATGACGCACCTCGAGGGGGAGGCTATTCCATAGTCTGGGGGCCATCACAGAAAAGTCTCTCTCCCGGGTGCCCACCAACCTCACTACTGAAAGTGGTGGGACAACCAGGAGGGCCTCACCACTTAATCTTAAGGCACAGGCAGGTCAATATGGGAGAAGGCGTTCCTTTAGATATTTGGGGCCCAAGTCATTTAGGGCCTTATAAGTCAGAATCAAAACCTTGAACTGGGCTCGGTAGTGAATTGGCAGCCAGTGCAATTCTTTTAAAACCGGTGTGATGTGCATCCAGCTAGATGTTCTGGTCAGCACTTTAGCAGCTGCGTTTTGCACTAGCTGCAACTTCCAAACCGTCTTCAAGGGCAGCCCCATGTAGAGTGCATTACAATAGTCCAGTCTAGAGGTTACCAGAGCATGGATAACTGTGGCCAAGTCGTCTCTATCCAGAAGAGGCTTCAGTTGACGGACTAGCCGTAGTTGGGAGTAGGCACTCCTGGCCACAGCCTCCACCTGAGCTTCAAGTGTTAGTGCAGAGTCCAGCTTTAAAAGCAAATGGCGTACCTCCTCTTAATCCCTGGCTGGAGGCGGTAATGGTCTGGCTGACAGAGTGAAAACTGAATCGATTTGAGACAGAGGTATTCACTGTGTCGGAAGCAGGAACCTGGGCAACCATTTAGAGCATCCTGTTCTGGAATGGGCAGCATTATCATTAAATGAACAGGCGCACTACACGGAAAAAATTTCTGGAGTCAAATCTTTCTCCGATATCTCAAATATAGCTTGTGGCCAGGAGACCCTCTCAGTAATGTCTGCTGAAACATTACAAAGAAGGTTTATTTATTCATTCATTCACTTATTCATTCAGTCATTCTATTTATATCCGGCCTTATTCCCAAACAGGGACTCACGGCAGCATACAGAATTAAATATAATAATATATACATTTAAAACTATCCATATATATAAACAAGTAACAAAATGTGAATAAAAACATTAAAACACCATAAAAGCATATAAATTACACTAAAAACAGATTAAAAGTCCACTATTTAATTAAAAATACTTCTGAGGCACTCCAAAGTTTGGGTGCAGCTCCTGAAAAGGTTCTCGGCCTAGTTCCAACTAACCAAGGCTGGGAAGGTGGAGGGACAGAGAGGAAGGCCCTGAAGGCTGATCTGGGTGACCTAGTAGGATCATAAGAGACAAGACAGTTTTGGAGGTATCCCAGACCCAGACCCAGTTATTTAGTGTTTTATAAGTTAAAACAGCCAGTTTAAAAAGTGCCTGGAAATGGATTGGCAGCCAGTGGAGTTCTTTCAATAGAGGAGTTGTATGTTCTAGGGCAGTGGTTCTCAAGCTGGGGGTCGGGACCCCTTTGGGGGTTGAACTACCCTTTCAGAGGGGTCGCGACGAGTCTCCCACCACCCTTCCCTCCCACCTCCCAGCTGCTCTGCCCCCGTGGTTGGGGGTCTCCACAACATGAGGAACTCCATTAAGGGGCCGCAGCATTAGGAAGGTTGAGAACCGCTGTTCTAGGGACATGCATGAATGTATTTGACATTCGAATCCAAGTAGATTCTAATATCATAAAATCCTATTTGATTCGAACATTTAAGATTCAAATGTCTTAAAATGTGATTTGAATCCGTAACATTTGAATCCATACATTTGAATGTTAGATTCATATTTAAAGATACGAATGTCAACAACATTCATATCTGCTATACATATCTCTGCGCATGCCAGAAAAATCCGTATGCATCCCATATTATCCCGTACACATCCCATTTTAATCCCGTATTTTAAGTGCAAGATACAGATAATTTTCGGGCAGATTCGTATAAGACAGATACGAATCTACACATTCAAATCATTTGAAAATCCATATTTGTGTTCAAATGTCAAATTCGGATTTTCGAAAATCCAATTCGAGTTTGATTGTTGGAATTTGTTGGATTCGAATCGAATATTCAAATATTCATGCAAATCCCTAGTATGGTCCCTGTAACTGGCCCCAGTTAGTAATGTGGCTGCTGTTCTTTGAACTAGTTTACGGTTTTGGACAGTTTTCACTGGAAGCCCCATATAAAGTGCACTACAGTAATCCAGCCGCAATCTAACTAAAGCATGAATCACCGTGGCCAGGTCTGGCTTATCTAAAAACAGGTGTAACTGCCACACTAGTTTAAGATGATTCTTGGTGTACCTTAAAACAGCAGTACCCTACATAAGCTGGTGACATCTAAGCTTGATTTCTGCCATTTGCTCAATTGTTATGTGCAAAAATTCAGAAGCTGTAACCGGTAGAAAAAGCAGCCGAGCTGCTCTCTGGTCCAATTCAAAGACACCATAAACACACCTCTTAAAAGCTCTACACAGGCAAACCAGAAAGTGCTGATCATGACCTATAAAACCATAAAACACCATGGACCCAGGGACCTTAAGGACAGTGGAAGAACTGAGCAGCCATTTGCCACTAACCTTTGATGTTTGTAATTTGCACCAAATCCAAATCGGATTAATCTGTCACGCATTATGGATATCAAAGGCAAAGAATAATGCCTGCTCCCAGCTCTTTCTCTATCCCTGCAGCGAACAGTCATACAAACCCAGAAAATCCATCTACTTCTAGACTATAGAAGCAACAGAGTACTAATGGGTACACTGACCCAGCACCATAATTCCACATGGCCATAAGGTTTTTATTCAGCATACAACAAATTCACATACAGTATATTCTGGCATGTAAGACTACTTTTTAACCCAGGAAAATCTTCTCAAAAGTCAAGGGCCGTCTTATACGCCAGATGTCATCTTCTTATATGGCGAGTATATCCCAAACTCTATATTTTACCTGGAAACGTTGGGGGTCGTCTTATACACCCAGTCGTCTTATACGCTGGAATATACAGGTAGTTTAAACAATGTGACAGAACCAGAAGATCCTTTTAAGTTTCCCTGGTTGCCGCGCCTTTGAGGTTTTAGACGGTAGCCTCAAAGTGACTGCTCTTTAGCACCACCCTGGGAACACGTGTGTCTTAAGGAGCATCATGGACACAAAAAGATATTGGCCCTAAAGAGCAGGATATGTTTTGTAGCCAGGTTTTTCAATCATTTTAAGAACATTGTTGGTTGTTTATTCTTGAGCATTCTCTTCATTCCTTCTTAAAATGATGACATTGCCTTATCACTGACAAAAACAGAAGACAGGGACAACCAAAGCAGCCAGAACAGGAGGAAAAAATCTCCCATTAACAGCAACAAAAAATAAGTTCAGAGCATTCTCAAAAGTATTCAAACACACCTTTGAGTCAAGCTGGTCTCCTGCTGAGGTTTATATGTATGCTGGAAAGAAGAAAGGACGAGGACAAATTGGTTTTTATCCCCTGCTTTTCTCACCATGAAGGGGACTCAAAGCAGCTGACAAACCTTCTGTTCTTCTCCCCACAACAGAAACCCTATGAAGTAGGTGGGGCTGTGGGAGCTCAGAAGGAAAGCTGTGACTAGCCCAAAGTCACCCAGCTGGCTTCGTGGAGAAGTGTGGAATTGAACTGGGAGACTAGTGGATAAGAGTCTGATATTCTTAGAACAAGATAAAACTGGTACGTTCTTTACAGAGCTACAGCCATTATTTGACAGCACAGTATTAAGTAGAACAGATCACTTAATGTCTGCAAGTGGGAAAAGTATTACTTACAGGTACAATAAAAGCCAAGGTTTTGCCTGATCCAGTCTTTGCTGCTCCCAGCACATCTTTACCCTGGAGTGCCAAACCTATGGTCTGCTTCTGGATTTCAGTCACCATGCGATACTGAGCTTCCTGTAATCCTAATATAGGGAGAAATGATTATATTTTAACATGCTAGGAATCTGTAATCCCCTGGGAAGGGCATGAACTAGCCCCCCCCCTTTATATTAAAAACACATTATGAAAAAAAACCATGGATCTTCATTGCCAAGACAATCACCTCAAGCTTCATGCTTAGATGGCTACAACAAACTGTTTTTCCCCACAAGAGCTTAAAGGGCCACCTGCCAGCACAGGTAAGTAATGAATGGTAAAACAGTCATGCCCACTGGAGCAGGTGTGCATCATGCAGCTGTAGTTACCATATTTGGATATCACATGCTCTCACTGGGTAGTGGCTTCCTCTATCTCCTATCTCTACAGAAAATATTTCACACCAAGCCTCACTCTGTAAAGTCTGAGCCATAAATCTAGAACCTCCCAACAGCTATGGGGGCATCCTTCAGCAGTTCCCAAGCCCTCAAGACATTCTTGGAGTTCGTGAGAGCTTCACAGCTGGACTCCTACACCTCCGAGGGCTAGGAACAAACGTTTCTAGTCTCAGGGCCTCAGGGCGATTTATTTCAGTGTTGTGCTATGGTGCGCCACTGAAAAGCGTCCTCCAGTATTCCTGAGGTGTGTATTTTGCACGTCTCCACTGCTGGTCTGCTGGTCGACTTGATAGAACAGGTCTTTGAGCAATCCCAATTAGGACCTCCTCGATCAGGGTCATGTCTAAGCAGCTGGGAGCATGGCCCAGAACCTTACAACACAGGCCCTTAATCTGGATTAAAAATCCAAGCAGAAAGGGTTGAAAATAATTATCATCCTGGGAAGGCAAGATATAAGTGCAACAAGAACAAACCAGTAGAAAAGGCTGCCATTGCATGCTTACAAAAATATTACACACACTTACCTTTTAGTGTTTTCTTGGACAATGGGAAATCTGAAAATCTTACTATGTCATTTGCATTTATCTGAAAAGTAAAAAAAAAAAAATTAAACAACTTTCCAGCCAACCTAGATATTTTCAAAGCACTTTAAACTTAGTCTCTTCTCCAATTTCTCAATTACTTTGATTTCATAAGAAAGATGTCATGGTAAGTTAGGTTTCCTGGCATATCAAAAACAGGATTGCTCCCGCCAAACTCCTCCATACACACATGGGAGAATAAATCAGGAAGTTATAATGAAATTAAATGTGAACCCAAGATCCCACTTTCATGCTCCCTAAGAAGCCAAGATCGTTAGTTAGTCTTTTATGATTTATTCATTTACAAATATCAGCTTCTCACAGAGCAACTAGGTATCTGGAACTGGATGTCATGCAAATACAAACTGAGCTGTGGTTTCTTGGTTTGTTTAGCCCAGTCACATAGGAGGATTAGGTGCAGCTTCTTACTACATGAGAACATAAGAGGAGCTCTGCTGGATCAGGCCACAGCCCATCTAGTCCAGCATCCCATCCTGTCTCACACAGTGGCCCGCAAGTTGCTTCTGGATACTCTCATGCAGAAGACAAAGGCAAAACTCCCTACAGTATAAATGGCCTTGAAATGAACCCTGCCTGCCCCTCCAGTCTGGGGGAAGCACCTACCCAACCATTCTAGTAGCCTTTGATACACCAACCTATGGTATATTCTTCCATGAATATCTGAGCCTTTTTTAAAGCTATCCAGGCTGTGTTTTTCTGCACACATAAGACCCACATTTCTTCCCAAAAACCAAGCGCCAAGCACTCTACTTTTTAATATGTCTTTCCTAAAATTTCCCTGGCAAACTCTTTATAAGACGCAAGATACAATATTTATTCAGTTGCTAATTTGCTTACTTGTGAATCTCTCAGCAATTTTGGAAACTGTAATTTAGGCATAGCAATAAGGATAGCAACAACCATAAGAGCCCCTAGATACCGGAAGAGGAAAACCCTTATAAACTCCCACACTGGGCCATTTCGCATTTGGCCCAGTAGGCCACATGGGATGAGCTCTCAGATGAAGCATCCACACCAGAAGGAGACATTTCTTAACTAGAAATGGCTCCTTCCATCCAGGAGATCATCCCACATGGGCTACACATGGTGCAGGTTGAACTGCACCATGGGTGGACCTACATTTCCCTAGTGCCAGAGCCAATTTAAGACTCCGGCTTGCCCATTCACACCTCTTCTGGTGTGGAGAGGTATATGGCACCAGAATTCGGATATAGCTGCCACCCGGGCAACCATCTGCATTGCAGGTAAGTTGCGGGTGGGTTGGGGGAGGGTTCGTATGCTCTAAGCATCTACAAGTGCAGATCATTAGAGCATATTAGAGCTATGCCTTGTACTTGGCCAAGGCAGACTGCAAAGAGGCCCACTGTCTCTAGAAATAAATGTTTTCACCTGAGAAGAAGAAGAAAAAAATTCTAATGTTACCAGGAAAAGACAAGGCCATTGTCAAGGCCTACTTTTCCACAGACAATTCATGAGCTTCAACAGAAGCCCACCTTGAGATAAGGGCTTCAGAAAAAGATAATGTGTTTAGAGCAGTGGTTCTCAACCTGGGGGTCGGGACCCCTTTGGGGGTCGAACTACCCTTTCAGAGGGGTCGCGACGAGTCTTCCATCGCCCCTCCCTCCCATCTCCCAGCTGCTTCACCCCCATGGTTGGGGGTCTCCACAACATGAGGAACTCCATTAAGGGGTCGCGGCATTAGGAAGGTTGAGAACCATTGGTTTAGAGTGAAGAAGGCTTTGGAAAGGCTGCTGCCTGAAACTCTGGAAAATCCCTTCCCTGTGAAGACTGTACTGAGGTAGCTGACCCAGAGATGGGGTTCAGCAACTAGTAGACCCCCAAGTGTCGCAAGCCAGATTGTTCCAGCAGCTTCAACTGCTTCCTCCCAATAAGCCGGCGCTTCAGTTTTTGTGGATTGTAAACATGTCCTCCAAGTTTCAGATAGAACCCCTCAATTCACAATGATGCAGTATGTAAAAAAATTAAATCTCAGGGAAAACAAACTCACGGCACACAACAAAGTCCACATTTATTCAAAATGAAGATTCACCCAGGAATATACACTCATTTTAAAAATGCAAGCCAGGGTATCAGGGACCAATCAGTAATGTGTTATTGGGAACATCACTGATTTCAAGATTTAAAAGATCTCACTTCGATCTGAAGGAGGAAAGGAAGGGAAATTTCACTATCCTTAAAATTGAGTTTTTATTGAAGCCATGAATACATTTATGCAGCTTCATGGGCAAGAAAATAGAAATTGTTAGCTATATCTTCTCTCAAGGAGTTGCTGAAGTCAAACTCTTATTTGTTGTTCTTCAGTCATGTCTATTTGTGACTCCATTGACCACAGCACGTCAGGCCTGTCCACCACCACCTCCCAAAGTTTGTGCAAGCTCATGCTCATTGCTTCCATGACATTATTTATCCATCGTATCTTCTGCTTCTCCTTTTGCCTTCAATATTCCAAACCCCCTTTACAACACTAGGATTTTCCAGCCCAAACAAGACCACTTCAATGTCTTACTCAAAAATGCATTCCTGCTTCATTCCTTCCATGTTTTCTGGTTTCAATCGGTATGTCCCTAGGGTCAAGTCAGTGTGTACCTAATGCCAGTTCTAGTTCGCTTTTCACAGGGACAGCGCAGATTTTGCTCATCAAAACTCTCTGATAACACAGTTGGAAAGAACCACCTTCCCAGCTTTCTTTACCAACACTAAAACTGCAGGGGTGTAAAAGGAAGATTTTGGCATTCTCATGGCTATTCCTACCACCACCCTCCGCTCCAAAGCAGGGACCAAGATTGTGTTAAATATGAGAGCAAGGATATAGAGAAGCTTTGTACATACATCGGAGTGATCATTCTTGATGTGACTTGAGGAACCTAGCTGACGAAACTATAGAAATCTGAGGACATATGGTGCTTAGAATTTTTATGTTGTTAAATACCTGAGACACAAACATCTCACTTCAGATAAATTCACCAGATGTGAACCTTCCCAAAATATACCACTGTAACTTCCTCTTGATATTCACAGCTTCCTAAAGTCATAAGCTGAAATTCAGTGCACATCTTTTTTTAAAAAATTAAGCAGTGATGTCACTGCAACACACAGTCTCTTTTTCAAATTATATCTTTAATTTGCATGAGTCGTCTAACACTAAAGATGAAGACTGATTACAAACCTCCTTCACTTGCAAGGCTTAAAGCTCACAGATGCATATTCTTAATAAATTCATATAATCATCTCCATTCACAGAAGGATATACATATACATTAACGGCAGTTGATGCTTCTGTCCTCCACGGGCTTCTCACAGCACTGAGCATACATTTAATTCAAAATCCTATTACTGGTATAAAGAATAATCATCAAATTGGCAATTAGATGCAGGGTTTTCATTTAATTTCAGCAAGAACTAAAAATATTGAATCTCTCCAAAAGGATTTTGATGTAAAGTGGATAGAGATACTGTGGAAGCAGTCAACAGTGATGGAATTAGTTGAGTCCCTGACTGCAGCCAGAAGCAGATATGGTTTAAAACAGGAGGACCCAACCATTGGACCGCAGACCAGGACCGGGCTATTGGGGGGTGTTTGCTGGTCTGCGGCGCCGCCACAAACCAGCACTAAACACTGACAGTGTGCTTTGCTATGCGGCAGCTCAGAGCACACTGTGTGGGGTGGATGTAGCCCGCTGGCCCGCCCAATCACGCCCTGCATAATGTTCTCTGCTGGGAGACATTGTAAATTATAAGTATGCACCTAACTCCAACCCCTCCATAACCCCACCCCCATATGACCAAAGCCACACCCCTGCACCCACCCCGCCCTGTTGGGTAATGGAAAAATGGTCTTGCTTGAAGCTGGTCCCTGGTGCAGAAAAGGTTGGGGACCACTGGTTTAAACATAATACACTAGCACTGAAAATAAAACATAATACTTTCAGACAAGTGTAGCTCTTATTGGGAACTTGCGAGCCTATCTGGTGTCCCAGGATTGTCCCGGCACTACGTTAGGATTGAGAGGATAGAAGTTAGCTGGACTTCTGCCTACGCTTTAGCCTGTGACTCTGAGTACTGCAAATCTCCTGCTAGCTTTGTGTGTTCGCATGTGTGTCTCTTAGCGATTGTGCTTATTATCAATTGCTTTTCAAGTCGATCCACCCTTAAGATACTTTTCCTTCTTAATTTGTAGTTAGCAATACTGTTCTCTCACTCTTCAAGGGATATTCAGGTTAAAGAAGTTCTTAGGTTAAAAAGGGAAAGTGTGGCATGGCAAGGTTGCCCAAGTTAATTTCTGGGGCACAACCAACAGCATGTGGGGAGCAGAACTGGTAATATTTGATCAGGAGAATCACAAAGGAAATGTCCATTAAATTCACAGGCTCCGAATGCAAAAACGTTCAGAACTTGCCCGCACCTTCTCATGGGATTCTGCTCCACCATGCTTAGCATCAAAATTCCAAATGGCCAAGAAAATTCTCCATGAAGTATACCTTGCCAAACTTCCAATTTCACTTCCTTGTTCACCTACTTGAATGCTCTGCCACCTGACTTTAAACCTTATTGGAGTTAGAGCTACCTCTCAGTTTCTGGCTGACATGGGGGGGGGGGGTCCACTAGCCCTAAGGACCCATTAGACTCACAGCAGGAAGACCCTGTTTTCACTGCAGACCCCATTAGAGCCACATCTGTTTCCACCTGTTCTAGGGAAATATGGATTAAATGGGTCCTTCAGGACCTATAGGGTGTTTTTCCACTGTCACTAGAAGTACCCATAATGACAGTGGAAAAACACCCCTAGATTTCCTGTGGACAGCAGAAGCTCCTAGATTCAACCCCTGGCATCTCCATAGAAAGGAGCCAATCATGTACTGTTGCCAAGAAAACTCTGTGGATTTATCTGTATAACAGCCTAATTTTTTCACTGACATCTTTGTGATCACTGACCCAGCTGCTGCCCAGACTGTGATCTGCTCATCCCCTGCAAGATGGTAGCCTCATGCATCTTCTGAGTATGGCTGAGGATAAGGCTATACAAAATTCCCTACATATCAGAGGCACAGCAATAGTATTCCTCCTCCAAATGCCCAATTTGATGTTCCTTGGACACAGATAACTATACTGAAAGAGGACTGAACATCTGTATCACAGGCAACAGCCATTATATGTACACTTGGGGTCCCTGGATGCATGGACAGTTTGCTAAGGGAAGACAGGACGGAGGTGATATGGACATACGTGGATAGAGAGAAAACTATGAAGAAGGACAGAAGGATTGAGAGAAATGGGAAGGACCACAGTGAAAACTACTACTCACCAGCAGAGTATCAGTTTAGCATGCAGAAGCTCCCAGGTTAAAATCCCAATCCCAGAGAAGACTGAAAGATGTGCCAGAGATATGCTTCCTGTCTATGAACCCATCATCTGGTTTAGAATGAGGAAGCTTCCTACCCAAGCCCATCAGCACTACCCAGGATCTTCTGCTCAGGCAGTCAGAAAGTCTGACCACTACTATCGAACACAGACAGGTCTGTGTCTCATTTGGGAAGTGAACATTTGTATTCACAATACGTATAAGCATATTGCAGTAAATGTAAAGTACATGCAGTGCATGAAGTATGTACATTTTATTTATTCATATAAGATACCAATGCTTCCAATTTGAAATATAATCTCAAAACTATTTACAAAACGTTGAGAATGAAAGCAGTTAAAATCATCTGTTATATATAAATATTAAAATCAGGATGGAAAGTCACTCTGGAAAGGCCTAGGTAAAAAGACAGATTTTGTTTTCAGTCGGCACCTGAAAGCCAGAAGTGCAGGCACCCCAAGAATATCAGGACAACTGTCCCAAAAATCAGATGCCACCACAGAGAAGGGCCAACTGCAATTAGTCACAAGATGGCAGCCAAGAATTCATAGTATCCATAGCAGGACATTACCTGAAGATCTTAATCATCTTATGGGTCTATAATTTCAAAGACACAGCCATGTTAGTCTTGATCAGTATTTTGAAAGAGAAGCTCTAGAAGCACCTTAAAGACTAGCAGAGTGAAGAAGTTGTGGCACAAGCTTTTGTAGAAAAGTCTACTTGTCTACGAAAGTTTGTGCCACAACAGCTTATCTCTGTTGGTTTTTAAGGTGCTCCTAGAGCCTCCTCTTTCATGGGTCCATACTGAGCAAGGGAATCTACATAGTAAGCTGGTCCCAACTTGTTAAGGGTCTTGTATGTCAAAGATTAAACCTTGATCGTGGGCCATTAGCTAACTGGCAACCAGCGCAAAGGTGTGATATGCGCATGGTAAAATGCCCCACTCAGCAACTTGGCTGCTCCATTTATTCATTTATAAAAGTCTCAGGGAAGGTCACAATAAGACCAGTATAAGAACAGATAAAACAATGACAGTGCCTGTACTGGGACTGGATGCTGCTCCCTCAGCCAAAGGCTAGGGGAAAGAGGTACATCTTCACCTGTCATCTAAATACATTTAAAGAAGGGAAACTATCTCATAGACTGAGAGCTATGATAAGAAGGTCCTCTCAATTGTTGAAGAGGTGGCCCGGCCAAGTGGGTCTCACCAGTGGATATTAGAACAGGGTCTTGCAGTTATGAGTGCAGTTTGATTCTGCTTTCCTCCACAAAGCCAGCTGGGTGATCTTGGGCTAGTCACAGCTCTCTCTGAACTCTCACAGCACCACCTACATCACAGGGTGTTTGTTGTGGGGAGAAGAACAGAAAGCTTTGTCAACCACCTTGAGTTCCTTTAAATGGATGAGAAAATGGGGTATAAAAGACCATTCTTCTTCTTGTAAGATAGCATTAACACCTTGGAGTGGGCTAGAAAGCAAATAGGCAGCCAGTCCAATTCTTTTAGGACCAGTGTGATGTGTGTCTGGCCAGCAGTGCCTGTTAGCATTCTAGCAGCTGCAGTTTCCAGCACAGGTACAAGTGTAACCCCCCACAAACTGCATTACAATCATCTAAGAGTAAGGCTTTCCAGCCTACTAGATTATCTCTGTCCAGATTACTCCTAGTCGAAGGTCACTTGGGCCTCCAGTAACCATGATGAGCACCCCAAACTATGTACATGTTCCTTCTGAGGGGGTGCAACCCAATCCAGAATAGGCAAATTCCCAGGTATTCAACCATGAGAGCTACTCACTCACAGAGTCCTTATTTTGTGAGGATTCAGTTTTAGTTTATAGGTCCTCATCCAGCCCATCACTACATCCAAGCACTAGTTTGGAGACATTCCAGATCTCTCCTAACCTGGATGCACAGAGAAATAGAATTATGTATCATCTGCATGCTAGTGACATATCACTCTGAAACTCTGACCACTCCCAACAGCTTCATGTAAATGTTCAATGGCACTGGGGTAAAGTAGGATCCCCACAGCTCAGGGATTATCCAGTATTATTCTGAGATCCTCCCTACAGGGAGGAGTGAAACCACTGTAACACAGTACCTTCCACAAAGAGATCCAGAAGGATGACATGATCTATGGTACCAAAGGCCACCAAGACATCAAACGAGATCAACAGATCCCGTTTCCACTTTCCCTCTCCAGCAAGAGGACATTCATCTGGGGGACCAAGAGCAATTTCATTCCAAATCCACCTGAATCCAGCTTGAAATGGCTCCAGACAACCAGTTTCGTCCAAGAACATCTGCTTATGTGATCATCAAGAGACTCTTTGGATGCGCTTTGGATGGATTCAGAAAAAGAGCCCGGAGGACAAAACTATCAACTGGTCTAGTCCAGTGGTTAGGGAGTTGGACTCTTATCTGGGAATACAGGGTTCAACTCCATCCTCCCCAATGAAGCCAGCTGGGTGACCTTGGGCTAGTCACAACTCTCTTCTGACCTCTCACAGCCCCACCTACCTCACAGGGTGTTCTGTTGTGGGGAGAAGAATAGAAAAGCTTTGTCAGCCACTTTGAGTCCCCTTAAATGGGTGAGAAAAGTGAGGTAGAAAAGCCAACTCCTCTTCTTCTTCTAGTAGTAGTAGTTTTGATGGCTGGTTATGAGTAAATAAAATTATTTATTTATTTATGAGTAAATAAATGACTTCTGCACTCACATCTTGCTCGTGCCTTCTTCAAAAGCAACGGGTTATTCACCACGTGTGCAGGCTGATGAACTAACGGGCTGCTAGTCCAACTCAACAAGTCATCAATTACTAAGGGCACCACATACGTTGTGAACCATCATGGGCTACAGTACTCATCCAACGAGGCTAAGCACAATTACTCTTGAGCATTTTTAAAATCGTTTTGGAATATTCAACGCCCCTCCCACCCCGTGGACCAGGCGAAACTGGTCCCGAGGAACCTTTCCAGTCCTTTGATGGGGTAAGAGAAAGGGAGAACCCTGAGAGAGCGAGAGAGGCCAACGAGAACCTGTTGCTGGCCCGCCTTCCGACTGAACTCTGCACGCCCTCAGAGGTCCCATCTTCCCCTGTGGTGCACCTATCTGCCCAGCCAAGAGGCTCGGGTCAGGCGCCTCTCACCTCCGAGTAGCGCTGCTGCAGCCGGGCGATGCCCTCCTTCTCCACTTCCCATTCTGGGCGCTTCTTCTGCTTCCGCTGCTGCTTCCACTTGCTCTTGCGCTTGGCGTACTTCTTCTTCCAGCGCTCGAAACTGCGCACGGGGTCGGGAATAGCCGAGTCCCGCTCGGCTCCGCGCACTTTCTCCATCCCACCTCACACGAGCGCACGCAACGTGGGGAACCAGCGAACACGCTTTCCTTGAGTCGCGGCGACAATCAGGGGCGGGGCCAGGGGAGGAACAAGGCGCACGGAGATTACGTCACAGCTCCGCCCCGCCCCCTTTATCCATCTCTCCGCCCCGGGGAAGCCAAGAAAGTACGGGCGCCACGCAAGTTCCGCCCGTAACGGAGGGGGAATGGGGAGGCCGTAGTTCAGTCGATCCTTTCAAAATGGGTGTGGTGGTTTTTGCTTGAACACAGTGGATAACGAGGGGCTTTTGTTTCGATAAGGATTGTTTTTTTATTAGGATGCCTTAAAAAAGTTTGTGCCGCTTGTTAATGTTCTCGTTCACACCTACATTTTAATCCGGTTTCAGTCCACTTTCAGAGTGAGAGATCCCACCAGGAAAGTGTCAAGCTGTTTTCTATGAGCATGATCGGACTCAGGGATTCATCTTTTGATTGCTGATGGGTTCTTTCACACTGAAAGGGGACTGAAACCGGATTAAATGAACACAGCCAAAGTTATGGTTTAAACTGGATTAAACGAACACATCTAGAGCTACGCATGACTGGCCTTGGCAGATACCAGAAACTCAGGAAGGTCAGATCTGGTTAGTAGTTGGATGGGAGACCACCTGGCAAAACCCACGTACTCATTGGAGTAGATCCCGACCCAGTGGTACTGGCGCCTGTTGTTGCACATCCTATGGCAAAAGTCAGCCTGATCCCGTTCCTCCTACTCCTCCAGCATTTAAGGAGTTAATACTAGTATGGATGCCTAGTTACACCTCCAGTTTGGACGGACAGGCAGGATGCCTGTAAAGCCAGTTTGGTCTAGTGCTTAGGGAGCCGGACTCTTATCTGGGAATAGTGGGTTCGATTCTGCCCTCCCCCATGAAGCCAGCTGGGTGACCTTGGGCTAGTCACAGCTCTCTTCTGAGCCCTCACAGGGTGTTCTGTTATGGGAAGAAGAACAGAAGCTTTGTCAGCCACTTTGAGTCCTCTTAAATGGGTGAGAAAAGCGGGGTAGAAAAGCCAACTCTTCTTCTAAAGGCCAAAGCAGGTGAAGGTTTTGTCCTCTTCTGCCTGAGAAGCCCAGAAGCAATCGGTGGACTTCTTGTGTGAAACTGGTTGTTGCCTAGACTGGAAGGGCAGCGGCCTAAACCGGCAGGGCTTGCTGCACTGTTGTCATGCAATGAGTTATTTAACATTCATCAAGAGAAAGGTATTTTCAGCCTGACCACGCCTCGCTGGCGCTGCCTGCTTTAATAACTGGCTCCATTAGCCTCCCAATTTGAGAGTCAGCCCGAAACAGCAAGGAATTTAGCACGATTAAAATCAAGTCAACTTTTGGTTGTGGTTGTAGCATGATGAACCACTAGAGGTCGCATATGTATATAATATGTATATGTTGCATATGTATATAATACTTAATAGTAAAACGCGGTTTACTAGGCGATGGGCGTGTCCAAGCTTTCAGTACTTTAGCATTTAATAAGTCTCATTCCCTGTCACTAGAAATCTAGTATAGTTCACGACTACTTTTCTGCCACTCTGTCTTTAAATTAGGGGTGGGTATTATCATACATTTCCCATAAACGCTGGCATTGGCAGCTATAGCTGTATCATGGAAATCAGCAGATAAATGTAAATTGGAAACGTGGTACTATTACATTGTTGATCAGTTTAGATATGATGTATGTAGACAAAAGAGACTGAAATGTATGGGTGTGAATATAAACATTTCTGCTGAAACGGCTTGGGGAAGGTTCTATCTATATGCCACAAGACAAGCCAGAAATAATAAACTGGTAGATGTTAGGAAACTTCTTATGAGTCTGGGTTGAATTAAAATTGAATTGCATTAATTTAGTTTCTCGGGGGGGGGGGGGGGAGAAACTGTAAAATTTGTGTTTTGTATTACAATTGGTAAGAAATGATGTTTTGTAAAATATGTAACACAAACTCAAAATTAAAATAAATAAATGCAAACAAACAAAACCCAGAAAGCCTTCTGCAACCTGGCTGATCTTCAATGATGGGGCTTTGGGTCTATTGAATTTTCTCCAGCTGTGTGGGAATATCCATGAACCCATCAAAGGTAAGGGCCCAGAGAGAGAGGATGGCTCTTATAAACTAAGCCATGTAGGGACAATTTCTCAGTCCCTTGTTGCTTCCGAAAGAATTACTGTGATCCAGAATTGGGATAACAGCAATGGACTTCCAGACGTTGGGCTACAATTCCCATTATCCCTAAACCCAGGTAAGACTGTTTGGGAAGCCAAACTGTCGACCTCCACCCAGCAAGAAAGTCGCAGATTCCCCAGCTCAGGCCCTTTCTTCACTGACCCTTATTCCAGATTATATCCCGGAATAGGACCCTGCCCTAATCTGCATGCTAGTGCAGACTACGGCAGGCCTGAGTGGGGTTTGCCACAGTCTGCCCTAGCGTGTAGATGGCAAGTTCCTGTTCCAGGATATAGTCTGGAATAAGGGCTAATACAGAGAGGGCCTCTGCTTGATTCCATCCTGAGTTTGTAGATGATAACAAACAGCAGTTAAGTGACAGCTACTATCATTGCAATCCAATTGAATTTCCCCAAGAAAATGTACAAAGTGGCACAACATTAACTATACAGAAAAATTGTAAGGGTTGAAGGTGAACATACTGTGAAGAATGTTGGGAAAGCTGGTCTGACCTGTAATGAATACCTGCTTCCACCTGTTTTCTTAAGAGACTACACTTATCAAAACACTGATCAGTTTCTTAATCTCCTTTTCCAAAATTATGGAGGCCAAGCCCATTGATTCATTCCCTAATTGCCATCTGTAGGATGTCCTACTTTAGCTGTTCCTCCCCCTTGGTGTCTTTTGTCTCACTCTTAATTAATACGAAAGTTCTTGTTTGGGAATTGTTTATTCCAACAGCAACAGCTCCTTAAGTCAACCCAGAAGGAGCAAAATGACAAGAGTTCTACACTTTGGATGACAGACATACTGTTATTATCACAAACATCCAGTGGTGAAAGGACCATCAGGAAGATCTGCATGCTTTTTTACAGCTTCATCCTTGGATCCAAACATTTTTCTGGCAGCTCACAGAAAGGTTTGTAGAGTAGTAGCTTTTCAGATTCTTCAGTCATAATTCAAAAGCTTTGGTTAAGATGTTTGAGATGCTGAGGTGCAATATCATTTGCTTCGTTGTTTGTTCTGAAGGGATACAGCAGCTGTGAGGACAGACTCCAAAATATATCAATACAAGGGTGGGCTTTTTAAGGGGAAAAACTCTATAATGATAGTTGATCATATTCCTGTGGCCACTAGATTTAGTGCCCATAATTATACTAGTTCTTAAGCTAGTAATGCTTCTCCCTTGGGCTATAACTAAAACTGTCTTTAGAGGTTGCATCTGATGCACCTAAGCCTGCTTTGAATTGAGTCAGACTATTAATAAATTGAACCCTTATTATCTGGTTAGCAACACTTGTCCATGGTGTCTCCGACAGCTTTTTTTCCCTGAAGTTATTTGATTACTGAAACTACAGATTAGACCTTGGAAACAAAGCATGTATTTTACTATTCAACTATGTCTCTGCTTCCACATGAACTATAGTCTACATTGGTTGGTTGGTTTCCTGTGTTGTTGTTAATCCATGAAACAAACGTAGTTAATTTATTAGTTTGTTCCTTTTGCTGTGGAATCACTTTGTGAAGCAGATGAGCAGGAGAATTAGGAGAAGTATATTTTCACCCCAAGAGTCATTGGTCTGTGGAATTGACTACTATAAGGAGTGGTAACAACCAGCTTAGATAGATTCAAGAAAGGGTTAGACAAATTCATGAAGGACAGGACTATGAATGGATTCCAGAATTTTCAGGGAGTCGAGATCAGGTGGTTTTGCCTTTGTCTGCTGTTTGAGAATGCCCAGAAGCAATTGGTGGACCAACTGGTGAGACAGGATGCTGGACTAGATGGATCCAGTAAGGCTTTTCTTATGTGCGGGTTGTGAAGTCAGATTTTGGAATCTTGAGAGAGGGGTATGATATTTCCTCAAGAGGACATAAAGGATTTGATCTCATGAGTCTCAAGGTCTTGCCTTTTATCATTTAGCACAAGGGTCCCCAAGTCAGAAAATGAGCTGTTTAAACTTATTTAGGCTTTCTATGCTGACTTCTAGAGGCATATTTTATGCTACAGACTTTGCCTTGTTTAACCATCAACTTCCTTTTCTCAGTAAAAAGATGTAAAAAAGATCCCATGATTGCCTCTTGCCATGGCCTGCCACATGCAGGGAGCAAATCCCAATAAGATGCACACTTCTGGGAAGGTGTATGAGATGTTGCCTCACTGGGAAATTCCAGGAACCAGGCAACCACCTACTGTACCCCCTTTCTTTCATGGTTTATTGTGTGTTTTCTGGCATCCCATGATAGCCTTGCAATGCATTTTCTTCACATTGCAAACAGAATCTGCAAATCTCAGTGAAATGCTGGGGGGAATACAGGGCTTACCTCATGTCTGGAAGCAGCCAAAGAGATATCCAATTGGACCCCCATAACTGATCTGGTAGCCACAGTTTCAGTTTCCCGGGGTGACCAGATCAGCCCCATCCCACCCCCCACAGGCACCTTTAACCTACCTTAAGCTCTTCCGAGGCCTGGGACAAGCAGGAACTGGCCCAAAACGGCATGTGACTTCCTATAATGCCTTTGAAATCCTGTGGGATTTCACAGGAATTATGGGAAATGGAGAGCATCTCGAGCAAGATTGTCAATGATTCCTATGAAATCCCACAGGATTTCCCAGCATTTGCTATTATCTGCGGTTTTATGTTACTTGCGGTAGAGTCTGGAACATATCCCCTGTGGATATGGGGGTCCGACCATATACATTTATCAGTGGACTTCAATTGCCATTATCCCTAACTTCTGCCTATGTCAATGAAAGCTCATGGGGACTGTAGTTCAACATGGGAAGACTCTGGTAAGTTTTCCTGTTCTCCCATCCGCAGCTGAAGAACATTTTTTAATTGAAATCCGGTATCCAGTTACTTGGGATAATTATGTCACACTAAATTCATTGAGGCTTACCTTTGAGCATGCCTGTCACACTCAAATTCCACTGTCACACTCAAATCAGTATGTTGCAGGTGATTGTGGGTTTATTCTGGATCTAATCCCTTGCCTCAAGTTTCCTTGTTTACCAGGATCATGTGTCCCATATGGAGCCCATTGTGGAATTATGTTTATCTCCTTTGCGCATGTGTGATTTCACCAATGGAAAGTAGAAAGAACAAAGAATGCAAATTGCCTACAGTGTCAAGAATAATGAGGGGAAACCGTGAACGAGAAACATACAAGTTCGTGAAAAGTAGTCCACAACCCCATTATAGGCTTGATCCAGTTTCCCTAAACCAAAATAATAGAACTGGATGCAAATGCGAATTTGCCTGATCCCATTACTTTCAGCTCAATTGCATTGGTTCCGGATTCTGAGGATCGTACTTGGCGTACATGACTCAAGGGGGGACTCAAGTGGCTACTTTCTAAAAGCTGCTTTTAGGGGCTGCCCTGCCCTCTTCCTCCTGGCGTGAATGCGCCACCCATAAGGGACCTCTTCACGGAGCCTAGCTGGGTGGCTGGGTGGCTGCCGCTTGCCTGGATGGAGGAAAAATGGCAGCGGGCAGCCAGCAGTTCTTTCCCCTCCTCTCCCCATTGCCCAGGGTACACAGCAGCAGCGGCAACTCAAGCCCCCTTGCTTTAAACGTTCACACATCTACCAGAACCTGCAGCTGCTTTCCTTTCCCTTTCTAAAGGTCAGAACTCCAAAGAGCTAGAATTGCGCAAAATTGCAACATTGTTATCAGGTGTGAAGTGGTTGGATTGCTAAAGTATCACGGCTGCTGTAAAGGGTGGATTTTTACACTGAAATCACTATCTTTGGAAGCGAGCGATTGGGGGAGGGAAACCCTAAACATGGATTCTCATCCCTTAAAACGGTACGGTCCGCACATTAAAAAATGTAAGATGTATCAAGTGCACGAACCGGAGTGAGACCTGTTGAAATGAGGGTTAACATTTACAACGCTATGGGGCGATTTAACACACGGAAAGCGTGATAAGACAAACTGACGTGGGGTCTGCGAGGACTGAAACCGTGTCAAAATCGAATTAAGCTTGTAATGGGGATGCGGCCATAGTATCATTAGAGCTTATTTAAGCCAAATATTTCCTCCAGAAATCCTGGGGAATCTACCAGTAGTTCTGAAAAGGGAAAAACCACCTTCCAGCAGCTAATCTTAGGATCCACAGCAGATTGACATTTTTGTCATCAATTTGTTTGATTTTGGTACATATTTATCTAGTACAAGATAGCTGCATGTTTTGCAGCCCTTTATTATTGTAAAAAACCTGAACGTGGACAAATAGAAAAAAATTCTGAAAGAAAAGAAACCTGCTTTTTAACTATCTGGCTTACATTCATTTATTGTATCAGCGATTTTGGTATAGATCCTTAAGGAACTGAAGGTAGAGTTAACTTTGTAGCTGTCATTTCAGTAGAACCCACCTTCTGTAAACAATCTCTCATGAATCATATGGCCAAAACACTCTTACACCATTTGCTTATCTAATGGTCTATATGAATTCCAGCTTTACACCAGTACTGTTAAACTTTGCACATGCTCTCACACTTGTATATCTATGTCACACTGTAATAATTGACATGTATTATTTTTGAAACTGTCTATTTGGATTAAACGACTGATCTGTCAGGTAATTTAAAATTCTGTTTCCAGGCTGTTTCTGAGCTTTAATCCATTTTCAGTTCACTTTCAAGTGGAAGAACCCATCAGCAAAGACACAAGATGTTTTATTTTGGCATCTCAGAAACTCTACCTTTGCATTAGGCAATGTGAAGGAAAATGTCTAGTCAGTTTGCTGATGTGTTTTCTCATTCTGAAGGTGGACTGAAGCTGGATTGAGTTAGGTGTGAATGTATCTGTGTTTAATGGTGCCCATCCAAATCTATTTCCTTTTTTTTTATTTTGTAGTACTGAATCTACAACACAATTGTGTTTCACTTGTCAGAGGTTTGTGGCAGTTTTGGCACCCATATCCATAATTCTGCTTTGAACCTAAGTAGTCATATCTTCTGAAGATGGATATCGAATGATATTGAAAAGCAGGACTACTGAACATGGCACAACAATGCCAGAACTGCGACATGTGCGATGAAAACTATCCATAGACTCATCTGTTCTTACATTTGTATTTGCTAGGCAAATGTTAAGAAAAGTTGGCTTTTCTACCCTGCTTTTCTCACCCAGTTAAGGGGACTCAAAATGGCTGAGAAAGCTTTCTATTTTTCTCCCCACAACAGAACACCCTGTTCTGTGAGAGCTCAGAAGAAAGCTGTGACTAGCCCAAGGTCACCCAGCTGGCTTCATGAGGGAGGGCGGAATCGAACCCGGTATTCCCAGAGAAGAGTCCAGCTCCCTAACCACGAGACCAAACTGGCTCCCAATGCCCCCACAGTGTATACTTACAGATGAAAATCTTCTTGACAAAATCTAAGTGGGCCTGTCTCAAGAAACACCATCACATGACACATGCCACACATTGAAGTCAAAGCTACACAGTGATGAATTGTTTCCATCATGTTATTTCCATGCATCTCACCTTTAGATCAGTCTTCTCACAACAGGCTGTTGTTTTGCATCTTGGTTTTTGTACCATTTTCAAATCCATAAGCTTAGAACCTCAGCTGCTGTATGGCAGGGTGGTTACCCATGCTGGGTTTCACAATGGCCTTCCTGTTGTCAAATCAGGTCACAGTGGGAACCAAAGTGAAAGACAAGGCCAAGATAAACCACCTTTCTGTTCAGGCGTTTTGCAGAGAGGAGTTTTCAGAAGTTTTGCAAGGAGATGGACACTCCAAGGGCCATTCCAAATTGGGGGGGGGGATATAGCACCATTACAGGACCACTATGGTGGGTCTGCCTCATATCTGAGGCAACTCCACCATAGCCCCTCTATATCCCCACTAAAAAAGCTGGAAAGTATTGCTGGAAAACCCAGCACTAGTCACAGGTTTTCCAACAATAGTGTGTTTTACTTGCTTTCTAGACTGAGATGCCATCATAGCTCCATCCACCATGCCAGAATAAATGTCCACTCATGCGCAGAAGTGCCAGCATGCGTGTCTCTGGGCATTTAGCACCAGCTAAATACCCAGATGTGTGCACTGGCAAAACACACAAAGATAGTTTCATTTCTTTGCATTTTTAACCCATCCTATACCCGAAGATCTCAGGGTAGGTTATGACATAAAAACCAAATATAAAAATGAACATAACAATAACAGTGTCTGAAAGAAATATCCTGCATTACCCTCGCTAGCTAGTTATTTGGCCACCACCTGGAAGCGCCCCAAATGTAACTAGTTTGGTCTAGTGGTTAAGGAGCCAGACTGTTACCTGGGAATACCAGGTTTGATTTCTGCACTTCCTCACAAGCCAGCCGGGTGACCTTGGGCTAGTCACTGCTCTCTTCTGAGCTCTCTCAGCCCACCTACCTCACAGGGTGTCTGTTGTGTTTGTCAGCTGCTTTGGGTCCCCTTAAATGGGTGAGAAAAGCAGGCTAGAAAAGCCAAGTCTTCCTCTCAGCATCAAGACTCCCTATGACCCGTCACCACTCACTCACTCCTCACCCAAACTCCCTCTGGCCCACCACAACCAGCACTCCGTCCTCCCCCATGGTCTCCCTCTGCCCACTGCTGCTGGCGGTCCCTGTGCTTATGCACCTCCTCAACCTCCTCACCAGCAGGTGTGGCTAGGGCAAAAATGGTTTGGATACAGCTGCCTTATTTGTCCGTCCTGGAGATGGAGTAAAACAGTAAGGTGTAACCATGGCCTCACAATGATGGTGGACTAAAGGTGGATGAAAACTTTGGTGTAGGTGGGCCCTAAGTCAAGAAGTCCTCAAATGCCCCCAAGTGATTTCCCAGCCTGAGGTCACTCCCCACCATTATCCTGGTTAGGCAACAAGCTGAGTCAATAATCAGGTGAAAAAATGTCCCACCTTGGAGGAACCATTCCTACCTCATCTAAGGACAGGATACCTGATCTGCTAAGGTTCCTGAAATTGTGAAAGTCCTGGCCTCTCTTCTTCCTTCTCTAGCTGGCCAAGTTCACAGCTGCCTTCAGTAGACAACGCATGGGCCTTTCATATGCACTCAGGCTGCAACCCCACCCCACCCCAAGCACCTCTCTGTCCTTACAATAGCTCTTATGTCTGGCTATGCAACCAGCCCATTAATGGCTTTCTAGCTTCATTCAGAGGAGTGAGAGAGAAAGACAGAGTGAGACCTCCATTCATAAAGCAGTACAAAGCGTGAAGAGAGCTCTTGGCAATTTCTCTTTCCCTCAGCTCAGCTTCCCATCCTCTTCAACAGAGATCCCCTTGTTGATGGTGGTCATGGATTGCATAAAATTGAATGTCTCTTTTATATTTTACCTGCATCCTAAGGCACGTGTATTGTACACACATGGGCATTCATTTTGATAGACAGATGATAAACAGACAAAGGGTCCCCTCCAGATGGGGATTGAATAACCCATTGGCAAAGGATAATGCAATTGAATAACCCATTGGCAAAGGATAATGCAGTATATTGATCCCCTGCCATTATCCTTTGCTAGTCTGTGCTGTCTTTGCACGTTTTACTGATGCTCTGAATGCCCAGATATGTGCCTTGGCATCTTTGCACATGTGTGAACTTGTATTTTGGCCTCCATGCACACTGGTTAGAGCTATAATGCAGCTCCATTCAGAAGCTAAGAAAAAAAAAACCTCTGTTGCTGGAAAACCTATAACCTATGCTGGGTTTTCCAGAAATAGTTTCTAGCCTTTGTGTGTGGGGGGGGTGGGGGGGAGATGAGGGTGTGGTAGGGTTACTTCAGATATGTGAGTCAATGCCACCATAGCTGGGCCAAAATGGTGCTATCTGGTTGGGGCCATACTTTATGGTTGTTTTTAGTGCGTAAGAGTATAGAGCTGGATAAACACGCAGATAGATAAAATTAAATTAAAGGGAACTAAATTAAGTTGAAATTTTTTAAAAAGCCACTTAGGGTGTGTTCACACTTACATTTTAATACGGTTCTGGTCTACTTTCAGATTGAGAGAACACATCAGCAATTGACTAGTCATTTTCTTTCCTCTTTATTTAATACAACGGTGACTTTTCCAAGTTAAATAGTGCTGAAAGAAAACAGCTTCATCCTTTGCTGATCTAATGTCTCACTCTGAACATGGACTGAAGCTGGACTAAAATTTAGGTATGGGGCCTATTCGCACTTGGCTTTATTCTGGAATATATCCTGGAATAGGGATTTGCTGTCCATATACTAGTGCAGGCTTCAGCAGGCCCAAAGTGAGGTCTGCCAGAGTCTGCATTAGCATGAGGACCACAGACCCCTATCCTGAGATATACTCCAGAAAAAGGCCAAGTGCGAATAGGCCCATGAACACAGCGTTAAGAGTGCAATGTGGCAGCCAATGCTGGTGAGTGCAGCAAGAAGCTCCTTCTCCTGCAGTTGCCCCATGGGCTGTGGTCACAAGGTTTAATCCAGCTTCAGTCCACTTTCAGAGTGAGAGAATACATCAGCCAAGTGACAAGCTGTTTTCTTTCAACGTTAAATAACTCAGAAAATTCACCTTTGTGACAGATAATGTGGAAAGAAAATTACTGGTCACTTTGTTGATGTGTTCTGGATTAAACCTTAGGGGTGACCACAGCTACGGACTACGAAAGAAAGCTCTCTCACACACAAACTGGTTTTTGCCACAGGGAGGAACTTCTCGCTGGCCTCACTCCAGTTGGCCCCCATTCCTGTCGCGGTTTGGGATAGGCAGAAGAAATTGTCCAAACACCATCTTGCATCTCTTCAGCATGTCATCCCTGGTCAGAGTTGCACAGGAAGTGAACTAGATGGTCACTGCCCACTAAACACTGTAAATGAGCCAAAAATGTGCTCCAATTAATTACCTTGACTTTAAAATATGGTACTAAAAGAAGCTGTAGTTCAGGATTGTACCAGTTTTGTTATTTCAAATAGTTCTTTCTATTAAAATTGCATTTGTGTGTGTGGGGGGGGGGGGAGATACAGAACTGAATGCACTTAAATGTGATTTGATACTAACCCTCATCTTTCAGAAAGCCCATTTACCTTTCTTGACAAAACTCTTTATTAGTCTCTGCCCTGCTTTATGTTGTGCCCGAGGCCAAACTTGGCCGTTATCTTTTGGTTTTCTATTTTAGCATTCCAAATCCACTGTGATGAAAGGGACATCTTTTTGGAGTATTCTATTGTAGGTGTTCAGAACTGGCCAACTTCAGCCTCTATGACACTAATGATTGGGGCATAGATTTGGATTATTGTGTGATGCTGAAGGGTTTTGCCTTGGATTCAGAGATTTTTGAGATTGCGCCTCTGAACGGCTTTTCTCAATCTTTTATTGACTATGAAGGCCACTCCACTTCTTGCCCATATTAGTAGATATAATAGTAATCTGGAATTAAGTTGAATTCATACATTCCTATCCATTTTAGTTGATGGACTCCCTACATGTCAGCATTTAATCTTGACATTTTCGGTATGACCACATCTAACTTACATTTGTTCATACTGTAGATTCTTACATTCCAGGTTCCTAGGCAATATTGTTCTTTACAGCTTCAGATTTTCCATTCACAATGAGACACATTGGGTGTTTTTCCACTGTCACTAGAAGTACCCATTAAGTACCCATTAATGGGTACAAAAATGCCATTACGAACCCATTAATGGGTACTTAATGGGTACTTTTAGTGACAGTGGAAAAACACCCATTCACGGATGAGTGTCCTTTCTAGAGTGACTTTGCCCTCCACTCTTACCTGGTAACAATTGGACACCTTTTAAGATACTGGCCCATCTTCCAATATCCTATCTCTTAGCCTTTTGATACCCTCCATAGGGTTATCCTGGCAAGGGTACCAGAGCGGTGTGCCGTTTCCTTCTCCAGTTGGTCAGTTTTGGTCTGAACTCTACACTGTGACCTAGTCATTTTGGATGACCTTGCATGGCATACTCCTGGCATGACAAGATAGCAATCCATGAAAGAGGAGCACTTACCTGGATGAAAGGGAACACTCACCTGCCTCTGTCCTTCCCCAGCCTCCATTGCTTCCTCCATTGCTTCTTCCAAAAAACTGTCCCTGAGAGGCCATGGGGCTTTGTACATCATTTCAATGACATCTCAGAGCTTCCCATTGCAATCTTGCATTCCCTGGATTGTTACGCAGCCCTTGCCAAGCTTTACTAGTCCCTGCAAAGTGCCAGGCCTTGGAACTCTGGCTCTTTCCAGGTTCATATGCTGTTTGCAGCACAGCACGCTCCTTCATCCACCTCCCTAGTGCATTGGTTTAATGATGCCTGAACACACTTAAACAGCTTCCTTGAAGCACCAGAAATACCCTTCTAGTGCAAAGAGGCATTCGGCACACTCTTCCCTGAACGTGTAAAAGACTAGTTTCCCGAAACCATTATTTACCTCTACCCTTAGCTTTTGAGTGTAACTTTTGCAGCCCATAATTCAGGAGGAGATGACAGATGGAAGTACCGAGAGAAGGCAAAGGTGTGTGACATTATTACAGAACAAGCTTTATTACTGCAGCAGATGGTGCTCCATAATTCTCAGCACTGATTCGCTGGCGCAGGACAACGTGGGCACATTGGATTTTTGGCTTATTTCATTTCTACTGGGCATTGCCTGTTGCACACAAGAAAGAAGAGGTGTTCCTGTCACTCTTTGCAAAACTACAGGCCTCCACATAAATGCCAATACTTCTTACTGTAAATATCAGCAGAGGTTAGTTGCCATGGACTGAACAGCTAAACCAATGCCTTATGCATTCAGAGATACTACACAGAAGCAATCAAAACAAACCAAATATATTATTAGATTCTGCAATTATCCTTTGGCTTTCCCTCATTATTCGCAAGTAGGGATGTGTACGAAGCCAAATTGCTGAGGTCGATTTGATACGAACCAAGTAGGGGAATATTTGGCTTTATTCAAATCTCCCCCATGAATGGGGGAAGGACTTTGTGTGTGAACTTCCAAAGAATATCCAGGTGCAAAGAGAACCCCACTCTTCCCTTTCCATCCGATCTTGTCTTGCCTCAGCATGCCACTCGCCTGCCACTGCTACCATCGTACCTGCTCCAAGGCCCAACTATGCCTTCCGGAGGTCTCCACCATCTTCAATCCTCCTGTCATCTGTTCAACAGAAGGATTCTTTTTCATCTCCACCCCTCTTATCTTTCTTTCTGGGGAAATTTGCACCAAGAGTGTGCAGCACCCTTGTTGTCTCTCCAAGTACACGTGTGTGCATGCACACACACAATGCTAGCACCATGGGAAATGCTCTCCTCTTGTCCCCATCCTGCAAATCATGGTTGGCAATGTACCACCACCACCACCCATTTAATGCTCACAAATGTCAGCATTGGTCAGACACGAGGAGAGGAAGAAGAGTTGGCTTTTATACCCTACTTTTTTCACCCTTTTAAGGGAGCTCACAGTGGATGACAAACCATCTGCTCTTCTCCCCACAACAGACACCCTATGAGGTAGGTGCGGCTGTGAGAGCTCAGAAGGAGAGCTGCTGTGACTAGCCCAAGGTCACCCAGCTGGCTTCGTTTAGGAGAGCAGAATCGAACTGGGAGCCTAACAAATGAGAGTCCTGCACTCTTAACTACAAGACCAAACTGGCTCACATTTGTACCTTGAAAATATAAGTGGTGCTAGGATTATCCAGTTACCAGATACGCAAGGTCTGTGGGAAGATGGGTCAAATAAAAGAAAGACTAAGAAAGAAAGACTGCTGGAGACCATTTTAAACATTGGGTTTAAACCACAGCCTATGTATGTGAGCAGAGCCCCACCCACTACTGGTGAATCTAAAAAAAGGGAATAAATTATATTTATTTATATTTATTTATTTATTTTTATATCCCGCCCCATACCCAAGGGTCTCTGGTTAGCTCCCAACATTTGAAAACAAAATTATGTACAATTTTCTGTTGAAATCTTCAAAACACTCCATCTACAGTAACTAGTATGACTATTAACTGCTAGGAACTGTTGATGCCTCTAAGAGCAAGATAATAATACCCTGCCATGCCAATGTTTTCTTGACTAATGCCAAGATCACAGAACTCTGTAATTAAGGCCCAGAAACAAACAGTATTGTACTTTATTTGAAGAGCAAAAGTTCAAGGGAGATCTTACCTAATTTAGGTCATGATTTTCACTGCCCTTTTCTCTCGAGTAATATGGAAATAGCATCTCTTTTAAGGATACCTTATTTCACGATTCCTGTTTTGAGGTCTCTTTCACAAGTGACTTGATTTTTGTTGCCCATGTTTCACCATCTGCCTCTTCTCTATATGTTAGCTGTTTTTTAATGGGAGACTGACATCAGAGGTTTGCTATTCATTTTGGATTCCGCTCAGACCCAACCATAACACTCAACACCTGTTCTCTGTCCCCATTCCTCAATCTGATGGGAACATGCTGAACATGCTTTAGAATCACAGAATCATAAGTTGGAAAGGGCCTCCAGGGTCGAGTTCGGCCCCCTGCTCAATGCAGGATTTCCTAAACCATCCCAGACAGATGTAGGTCCAACCTCTGCTTGAAGACCTCCAGTGAAGGAGAACTATCTCCCGTGGCAGCCTATTCCATTGACTGATTGCCATGACTATCAGGAAGTTTCTCCTAAGATCTAATCTTTGACTGCCTTGAAGTTTCATACTGTTGTTTTTTGTCTCCCCATCTTCTGTGAGAATAGGGACAATCCTTCTGCAATGTGGCAGCCCTTCAGATATTTGAAGACCACTATCATGTCCCCTTAGTCTTCTCTTCTGCAGGTTAAACATTCCTAGATCCTTCAACCGCTCTTCCTAGGACATGGTTTCCAGACCACTAACCATTCTGGTAGCCCTCCTTTGGACTTACTCTAGTTTGTCAATGCCTTTTTAAAATTGGGGTGCCCACAGTACTCTAGATGAGGTCTGACCAAGGAAGAGTAAAGAGGAATAATTACTTCTTGTGATTTAAACTCTGTGCTCCTCTTGATGCATCCTAGGATGGTGTTTGCTTTTTGTTTGTTTGTTTTAAATCTATCTTAAAGCCTTCCTGTTCAGTACAGGACAACCGGTGTCCAGGTAGCAAGGGCTCAGGATTGCCATATGCAACTTATGCTGTCTCCAGAAAGAAAAAGGGAACATGGGGTGTTTTTCCACTGTCACTAAAAGTACCCATTAAGTACCCATTGATGGGTACGTAATTAATGGGCACTTCTAGTGACAGTGGAAAAACACCCACGGAATACCCATAGGAATCCAGCATTTGTTCCTGTTGTGTCCTGCCAAGCACATGCTGCAGAGACATCTTATTTAGACTCCTGGCAAGAGGCGTGTATCACCGTGCTGTGAACTCCTGGGAGATTGCTGCGTGCACACTTCTTTTGTTTTATTTGTGCATTTGGGAAGCTGTTGGAAGCTCCCAGGGCGGCAATATCAGATTTATTTAATTTTCTATCCCGTCCTATACCCAAAGGTCTCAGGGCAGGTAGCAATAAAATCAGGATAAAAATGTTTTCCCCCCCCACTGACCTCCCTTAATTCGGATCTAAGATGACCCAGATCTAAGGAATCTACTAATCTTCAACTAATCCAGATCTAGTAGATCCGGATTAAGGGAGGTCCCCAATGCATCCCCACGGGCGGTGCAGCACCCAATAGCAATGGGTGCTAGCCTGCCTGCAATGGAAATGCTGGAGCTCCCATGTGGTGAATCTGGATCAACCCACATGGGGGCCCCCTGTCACCCCAGATTTTTGGGGGCACAGGGAGTGCAATCTCTGTAGACGCTCCGGAGATTCTTCAAAGATTCTCCAGAGTGATCTGCCGCAAACTTCAAAGATTCTCCAGAGCCTTTGACAAAGGTCTGTAGGACTGGCACTGCTCTCGCATGGGGTCCTCTTGAAAGCCTGTGATATTCTTCAAAGCTGGCTTCAGAAATTGTGCACAGGCTTCAGAGCTTTGGGTTTCAGGGCACCCCCCTAGAGTGCTCCTGTATAATCTGGATTTGATGCCTGAAGACCCCATTGTAGACCCCTTTAATGGGGTCTACAGGAAATCTGGATTATGGGTCCTGAAGGACCCATTCAATCTGGATTTCCCTAGAACTGGTGAAAACAAATGTGGCTCTAATGGGGTCTGCAGTGGAAATGGGGTCTTCCTGCTCTGAGCCTAATCTGTCCTTAATGGGTCCCAATGCAAACTTAATGGGTACTTAGTGCTAGTAGAAAAAAACCCAATATATAAAACACATTGGTTAAATTAGTGGCAGGGCCTGCAAGAGAGGGGTTGTTATTGCCTTGCTTAGCCAAAGGCCAGGGTATAGAGGTGCATTTTCACCAGTCATCTAAATACTTACAAGGGTGCCTGGCCCTTCTCAGCAGGGAGATTATTCTGTAACCTGTGGGTTATGACCAAGAATGCCCTCCCACGCATTCCCACCCCACCCCACCCATCCCTCAGCTACTTGAAGGTGGTGGGACTGCCCAAAGGGCCTCACTGGCAGGTCCACCTCACCAGGCGTGCAAGTAAGTGAAGCTGCCACACACAACCAGCCTGGACGGATTTAAGAAAGGATTAGGTAAATTCATGGAGAACAGGTATATCAGTGGCTACTAGAAAGGATGCCTTGGTCCTGCCGTCAGGTTGGAGAGAAGGGCAGGATGCCTCTGTTCTCATAGCAAGGCACAACTGAATTCAGGCAAGCCTTTTTGGGCAGGGGGTCCCTATCAAAACCAATACAATAAGGATAATAAAAATTTGGTTCATTAAGGAAAAGATAAATAACAGGGCCTTCTTCCAGGGAGACCGTGGTTTCTCAGTATAGGACCTTCAGAATGCACAAGATGCAGTATATACCATTTTTTGCATGCAAATCATATGCACTACCAGTGAGCTATAGCCCCACCCTAAGTGCACTGGGACAATATACTTTTTTTTCTGATGGATTTTCAACAACAAAAAAGTCTTCTCAAAAGGACACAGCACATGTCTGGGAGAAATGCCTGTTTACACTGAGACCACAGCTTTCTCCCCAGCCATTTAATGCATGTGTTTAATTAAACAGCTCTGGCACATCACCTTCTAATCTTCATGGTTATCTCATATAGCAATTAATTTAGCAGGAACAGACTTGCTTGCAAAGCCCTTCAGCACCTCTGGGCTAATTGCAGCAAGGTTCTGACAATTATTCTGAGACATTTTCCTGTGCTCTGCTTTCTTTGGTTTAGCATGCCTTCCAGGTTTTTTTAGAAAAGTGTAGGGTGCTGTTTTGTCAACTCAAAAACACCCATTGAGAACGAGAAGAGTTGAAGTCTCTCACCCTGCAAGTCACATATGCAAATAGGTGAGCTGAAGCCTCTCCAATTAGACAAAGTAACTACTGAGTAAGTGAAGAAGGTCTTATATTTGGCCATTCATTAAAATAATTTGCAACAACACCTGCCACCAGCAATACTTAATTAGGTTTTCTGCCCAGAGGTAGTGGTACAGAAACTCCTTTTCCAGCCAGGTGCAGAAACTCCTTTAACTCACATACAAGATTCTTTTCTGTTTCAAAGGAACCCAGCTAAACCATAGTTGCTATTAAAGTTAATATATGGCCAACTCTACGTTGACTGCATGGCCCCTCCACGGGCACCTCTATGCAGTTTTCCTGGCAGAGATACAGAAGAGGTTTGACATGGCCTACTTCTGGGAAGAGGCTGGGGATGAACCAGCAACATGTGATTCTCTTTTAGGGGATTAATTTAAGAATGCTAGGCTGCCTCCAGACTTGCAGAATAAATCCGCAGTTAAAGGTAAAAGCGCAGCTTACCTGCTGCACAACCAGCCATCCTGACTCAAAAAGCAGCTCCATAGCTTCCCATTGGAAGCTGTGAGAGCTGAGTCGGGGCATGCCGTCACACGGGTTGAGGCAGCCAATCACATTTGAGCTGCCCTCCCGCTCTTGTCATGCTGCTCTCGCTGTTCTGCTCAGATTGGCGGGAAAATTAGAATTTTCTTTATACTGCACAGCGAGTGTTCTCTTACCAGCATTAAGGTAAGTGCACGGCAATGATCAGATAATGCAATACCACGACAATGCATCAATCATCATGTGTGATGCCCCAATCACAACTGTGCATTCCACTGTATAGTATAAACAAATCTGGATGCAGCTCTTACCCATTTTTTGACTTGTGTTTAGAGTTTTAGAGTAGAAAATTTATTTGACTAGTCATGTGACCATTTCAAAGTACAATACAATTAAAACAATAAAACAGAAGTCCCCTGTATACAGTCAGGGTTCTACATTCAGGAGATGGGTTCTTTTTTTAATAGCTTTTAAAATGAAGAGGCTAACTCCTACTATAATAGATCTTTCATGACCTTGTAGAGAAGAAATGCCATAAGCTCAGTTCTGTTTTGAGACTAGAACTCCAATACTAGTGGGTGTAAAAACCTGTGCTGAAGTTCCGTATAGGCAGGGCAATCAAAAAGAAAATGTTCCATATCTTCAACCGATTGATCACCTCAGACACAGAGTCTTTCACATCTTGGCATGTTATAATAACGGCCAGTTTGCATCATGATGCCAAGTTGGTCGAATCTGGCCCTAGTAAACAGTCTTCTTAGAGGTAGCGGAACTGGAATAGTCAGATATTTTTCCATCTTGGTATTCCCTTTGTGGGTGGATAAAAACTTTGTGGCAGTCAACCTGGCTATGCTTGCTAGGTCTAATTGAGAGTGTATATCATGTATACGTTGTCTGAGGACTTGTTTGGCCCTAGGACCTAAGTCATTTAGAAATTGCAGTGGTAGACCCATGCTGGCCAATTCCATGATGATTTGTAATGACGCTGTGCTTGTTCTTCAAGACATAAGCATGGGAGCCTTCTAGGATTCATCTGTTTTATTTTAATCCAATAATTAAATTTTCTCTGTAAAATTAGGACTTTTACTGGGCACATACCCAGCTCGGCCCTAACTGCGGCAGACAGAGTTGTTCTAGAAAGGCCAAGAAAGGTGTGAAGTTATTTAGTTTGAAAAGCTTCAATCTTGGCCAGATTGGGTTGTCCCCAGATTTCCGCCCCGAAGATGAGCATAGGAATTATTTTGGTCTTAAAAACTTCCAGAGCAGGACTGATTGTCCCTGGATATCTATGTTCGAACAGTTTGAACAGAGAGCATGAGGCATGCGATGTGCTATGTATATTGTGCGTAATGTGGGTGGCCCTGGCACCAGAAGCTGCAAATGTGAGGCCTAAATATTTATAGTTAGAGGTTTGTTCCAATTGCACTCCATTCAGGGACCAGTTGAACTGTTTCTTATTTTTACCAAAAATCACGATTTTGGATTTGGCCATATTCATGCTGAGTGAGTTTTGCTCGCAATACAAATTGAATTTTGATAGCAGTCTTTTAAACTCACTGGTGACATTGCCATAATCACCATGTCATCAGCATATAAAAGGATGTTAATAGTTCTAGATCAGTGGTTCTCAACCTGTGGGTCGGGACCCCTTTTGGGGTCGATCTACTCTTTCACAGGGGTCGTCTAAGACCATCGGAAAAATAATTTTATGGTTGGGGGTTAGGGTTAGGGCTAGGTTGGGGGTCACCACAACATGAGGAACTGTATTAAAGGGTCACGGCATTAGGAAGGTTGAGAACCACTGTTCTAGATAGTACTTTTGGCCCATGTAAGCTGTCAGAGGATAACGTTTTCACAATATCATTTATGTAAAAATTGAAAAGGAAAGGTGCTAATAGGCAGCCTTGTCTCACAACTGTTGATGTTCTAATTTGATGGCTCAAGGCTCCACTGGGACCAAGTCTCACTCTCAGGGCTGTGTTTGAATACAGCATAATGATTAAAGCTCGAAGTCTGCTATCGATATTTGTAGCAGACAGCTTTTCCCACAGTGTAAAGCGGCATATAGTATCAAAAGCTGATGACAGATTTATGAAGGGTGTATACAGTTTCATCCCCCTTGAGTTGTATTTTTGGATTAGATGTTGTAGTACGAAACAATTGTCTATAGTTGAACGTCCCTGACTTGTGCCATTGTTCATGACAGATGTGATGTGGTTCTGCCATGATCAACAGTCAGAAGTCTGGTTCTGACCTGGTTCAAGCCATATTTTAAGAGCAGCCCCAGAAAGAACACTTTATAAGTCCGGACATAATCAGACTATAGATTACTCTGGAAAATTTACCCGGCAGAGTATTTAGGTGGCGGATGAGCTCCGACTAGAAATAATCACACCTGCCCACTGATGCCATTTGGGCCTCAACAGTCAAGGGAGACGTTCCCACCCCATCCAGGGGACAGGAATTGTAAACTTCCACTGGTGTGTATTAGCATTCACACTTGCAAATGTTAGTACACACCAAGCCACCTCCCCCCCCCCCAGGTATTTTGCTACTTATCTGGTGCAGACATGTGGTGTGGGCACCACCATCTTTCTGTGTGATGTTGGCGTTGTTGCACATGCGCTGGTGCCATTACCAGGACAATGGTGATGCGGGATGCATGCCTAGTGATGCCAACCTATCACATGATGTACTGGTGCATTTGTGTGCTGCATCACATACCCCTCCAGTACCACAGAGGTGCAGATGAGACCACCACTGGATGAAGTAAGTGCGCATGTGCAGCACAAAATCGTGCTTCACATGTAGTTTGTGTGCAGTATGCTCCTGCATGGAAGGGGCTGTTTCTGAACTGGAAACAGCCTCTTCAAGTGCAGATGCATTGTCTGGGAGCATCCTGAATACAAACCACAGGGCAAAGTGCAGAAAGGCCCCTAAATGTTTACAGGTTGCATTCATTTAGAAAGAGCAAGCACAAAGACTTAGGCATTTTCCTACTTCTTGGACTCAAGACTTTATAATTCACAGCATACTGTATTTGTCTTACTTAAATGCAATTCAGTTTCCTTCCTCTGGGCCAGCGCAAAACTTGCATAAATGAACCAGTCACAATGGTAAAGAGGAAGAGCAGGTCTAGGAGGTTCTCACAGGTGAAGTCAGTGCTCAGCTTTTCAGCAGGGTGGTTGTTTAGGTTATTGGGTACCACCGAGTCATGACTGACTTCCGGCTGACTGCATGGGCACCTCCATGCAGTTTTCTTGGCAGAGATACAGAAGTGGTTTGCCACTACCTGCTTCTGGGGAAAGGCTGGGATTTTCTGCTTTCCAGGTTGTTTGCTCTACTTCTGAGCTACAGCCATTCCCATATAGCTACATAAGCAGGGGCATTGAACTGTATCAGTCATCAGCAGTGGCTGATGGGGTGGAAGGTGAGGCAGATTAACAGAAGTGGCACCAAGAATGAGAACAGGTGGAACAAACTGCAGATGAGATTTTGTTGAGGCTATGGGTGTTTTTCCACGGTCACTTAGTACCCATTTTAGCACCCATTAAGGACCCATTTGGGTGAGAGTTGGATGACCCCATTTCCACCACAGCACCCATTAGAGACACATTTGTTTCCACTGCGCCTCGGGAAATCCGGATCATATGGGTACTTTTGGGCCTTTAATCCGGATTTTCTGTAGACCCCATTAATGGAGTCTACAATGGGGTCTTCAGCCAGAAAATCCAGATTAAAGAGAGCCTGTTTCCATGCTTGTGCGGCAGTGGGGTCTAGAGGAGGCTAGGGGGATGTGGCACCCATGGGGGCGGGAGCCCCAAAACCTAAGCTTCAAAGTCATTTCGAAGTCACTTCGAAGTTCACTCCGAAGATCAGCACAGACTTCAAAGGAGCTATTTTGCACAGTCTTCGAAGTGACTTCAAAGTGACCTCAAAATGACTTCGAAGCTGCCTCGGAGATTGCACCCCCTGTCCCCCCAAACACCTGGGGTGACAGGCAGACCCCTCATGGGTAGATCTGGATATCCAAATGGGTGCTCCAGTGTTTCCACGGCAGGGAGGCTAGCACCCATTGCTATTGGGTGCTAGACCACCCATGGAAACACACTGGGTACTTCCCTTATTCCGGATCTACTAGATCCATATTAAGGGAAGTATCCATTCCTTAGATCCGGATCTTCTTAGATCCAGATTAAAGGAGCGCGGTGGAAAAACACCCTATAATTCTGTTCAAGCCCACATGAACATTGGCCCTTTCCCCAATGAGACCAATTCTGGATTATAATCCAGAATAGGAGCCTGTCATAGTCAGCACTAGCATGCCAATCACAAGGTCCTGTTCTGGCATATAATCCAGAATAAGTCCCAGTGAAAAAAGGGACATTGACTTCATTGCCTAATCCATTATATTCAAGCTTCAGCAAACCTTCAGTGAACAGTTGGCTTGTTCTGCCCCACTGGTCACCATGATTTTGCATTGCTGATATTTGCTAGATCAGACAGGCTAAGGTATCAGAATGTACCTAATTAAACATATTTTAATCCCAATATCTTTGGAGGGACCATTCAGGCTGGCCTCCTTCCCTCCCTATCTTGTTCTAGTAGTCTTTTATGAAAAACAACCAATGTGTTCTTCTACAAGGTGACAGATTCCTTGGCCTTTTCCACACTTACCTGTAGCATGGCCTCATGGAGAGCTCTGGGGGCTACCTTCCACACACTAGAAGACTCCCTGCTCTGAAGTATGGCCTGCGTGTATTAGATTAGGCCATGAACCGATATAGAACCTAAGAACATAAGAGAAGCCCTGCTGGATCAGGCCACAGCCCATCCAGTCCAGCGTCCTGTTGCACACAGTGGCCCACCAAATGCTCATGAGCATCTCAAGCAGATACAAGGACAAACCTATTCCTGCTCTAAAATCCCAGCAAATGGCCTTAGAAGTGCCCCGGTTTCCTCCTCCTCCAGCCTGAAAGATGCACCTAGGCATTCATTCTAGTAGCCATTGATACATCTGTCGTCCATAAATCTGTCTAATCCTACCTTAAAGCCATCTAGACTGGTAGCCACCAAAATGACATCCTGTCCTCATTCTGCATGGACCTTTTTAAAGGGTTTCACAATTGGGACCACTTGCTGCATTCCAGACTACAAAGGGCATATGCAAAGCAACCCTCCCCCATCTGAAATACAGTACTTTATACAATCCTCAAATTATTAAAAACAAAAGTATGTTACAGCACAATATATAAGAATGCATGCAAATGCCCAACATTTACTTATCTATTGGATAACTGAAATATTTTTTTCTTTTCGGGTGGCTTTTTGGCTTTGGAGATTCTCATTTACAGTTTCCCTGTATCTGGAATCCTGAACAGCATTAAGCATTATGGGTTTCAGTTACAGAAAAAGCAATCTGCAAGAAAATGTTCACAGTGCACTAGATGTAGTGCCAGGGGTCCAATCCAGGAGGGCATTTCTTACATTCTTATGTAGCGTATTTCTTTCTCCGTTCTGAAGACTCCTGCTTCAGTTTCCAAGCAGAAAATTGGGAAGTTTCCTGAAAGTTAAAGCACCTCTTTGGTCTTCCACTCTGCCCTATAAGAGAAAAGTGCATTTTTTGCAAGAACGGAAAGCAGGGGCTTATTTTTTAAGCAGTCCCCCCCTTTACTTCCACCTTGTAGGCCCTTGGCTATGGGCCTCCACCTTTAAATCTCTACGGAGACCAGCACAACTCTTCTTGCAAAAGAACCAAAAAGGCAATTCCTGTTCCATGCCCTCCTCCCTTTGGCTCCCTTTTCTATCTCAGCCATTCCCAGGGCTTTCCTAACCTTCAGCTGACCACAGGTAAAACAAACACCTCCATCCCACAGAGGCTACAGTATTTAAAGAGTCAATATTGGGTGAGAATACAATGAGGCCTGGTCGCCTCCGGAGCAGCGCTGTGGTAGTGATCTCTCCCCCGCGCCCGTCCCGCCTGCGGCTCCCCTCGGGAAAGGGAGAGCACCCGCCCTCTTCCGACCGAGGGATTGGCGCCTTCCCTCCCTTCAGCCCCAGGCAGCCTTGCTTTGATTAGCTGAGGGGGGAAGTCAGTCATGCGGAAGGACAAGCTGCTGCGCGCCTAGGGGTGACACAGGCAGCCAGGTGCGCGCGTCTGCTGCTGCTGCTACCTGGCCAGGTGAGCGCGCTTGCTTGGCCGTCGGGGAAGAGGCGCTGCAGCCGAGTGGCGCTCTGGATGGATTCAACAGCGGTACCAGCAGCAGGGACACCTGATCCGGCGAGGCGGGCTTGTAGGGCAGGTGTTTGAGGCGATGCTGCAGGCACAGTCCGGCTCGCCCCGCTGACCTCCGACGCCCCCCGAGCCACGATGACCCGGCGCGCTTCTCCTCCTCGCCGCGGCGTCGACCTGAGTTTCTTGAACGAAGAAGAGGCGAGGCAGATCTTCCGCGTCCTGGAGCGAGATTCGCAGCTCAAGAGGTCCGAGAGAGAGAGGATCAGGTATAAACACCTCGGCTTCCCCCCCTCCCTCCCCATAGACACTTTTTGCTTGTCTTAAGGAGACTTTTGCAGCCCAACTTTCTTTTAGGACGGCGGACAGGTGCATACCTGCTACTTTCTCAGCACAACAGCCCTGCGAAGCGGTTTAGGCTGGTAGACACCCGCTTGCCCGGAGTCACTTTGCAAGCTTCATAGCTGGGGGGGGGGGGGATCTGAAGTGGCTTTCCCCAGGTCCAGGGTCTGGATCGCGGCCCCACAGGGGCTGTTGCACTTTCTGTGCAGCTGATTGTTGTGTTTACTATTTTGCCTTTTCTAACATCCTTGGGGTCTCTGGGCCAAATCTGTGAGAAAAACTTCTCAGGTGCTTTTAAGAAGTCTGATGTGGACAGGAGATGTTCTCTGGATCTCCACACATCTTGCAAGGTGGATGGTGTAGCCTTTTGATCGTGCTCTGATCCCAAGCATCAAAGAGATAGTGGAAATAACTTGCGCTCTCTCCCTCCCAAGACTAAGGTGCCTTTTGCCACGGCTCTGCAATAGGATTTTTCACAGATTCGTGGAAGGCATCTTCCAAGGGGACGTTCATTCTTGGTAGAAGAGATTGGGATATGGAAGGTGAAGTCATTGACCTTGAAGCTCTGCCCAAACCTTAGAAGTTTAGCACTGTGGAAGTCTCTGCTAAATGTTGGTAAAGAAAGTTCTGTACCTGTTCCAGAGAACATGGATTTTTTAAAAAAGTAATATTTGGTGGTTTCAGCACGCCGCCTAAAATTCAGAAGTTGTTCAAGGGCAAAGCCCTGGTTCATATCAATGTAAAGAGAGGAAGATTGCTTGTGATGTTTACGTTCCAGTTTAAAAATTACTTTTACTATATTTTGGGGGGTAGAGTGGTTGAAAAAAGTATAGACTAGAATGTATCTTGGATGCGTATTTTTTTTTTTTTTTTAGGATTGCTGTTATTTTTCAGAATCAAATTAATAATATGGTTTCAGTCTTGTACTAAACTGGCATCCTAGTAACAGCATTGGGATACATAATATTGAACTCAGTATTGCACTCAGTCTCGTAATGTAGGAGACGGTGCCAAGCAGGAGAAATTCAATTTAGGATTGTCCAGGCAAATCATTTTGCTTCTGTTGACTATACCACTATTACCACATTCGCACTTAAATAATTTGTACTATCCTTCTCCCCTAGAAACAAAACCTGAAATTGTTCTCAAGCATGGCCTGTTTGTCTGATGCTTTCATAGGAGGAATCTTGAGCTTTATGAAGCTCTAGCATTTTCAGCTTATAATGGTCTTGCTCTTTGCACATGCTCGCCAAGTGAAGGGTTTGGCCTTGGCACACCAACGCAGATCATCTGCTAATGTCATTGTTGGAAGCCAGATCATGTGCATGGTGGTAAATATGTAGAATGTCTTCGGGTCAGCTGTAGTGAATGGAAATCCACTAGAGTGTTCTTGCAACTCCAGTAGGCAAGGCTGATCCTGAGAATCAGTCCAAACCATCTCAGAGTAATCGAAGTCAATTCTGTTCATTTCAAGTTGCTCCCATTTATTTATTTAGCATATGGCAAATACACATTGTCGTATATTAATAAAATAACTAAACACAAGATGGAAAGCAGGAAAAGTCTGTAAAGATCACATGGTAAGATCATAACTTTATAGCTAAATCACAGACATAATCCATTGCGCTGTTTGTCATTGTCAGGAAATCACAAAACTTCCCACTATATGCTCAGTTTTGACATTCTTCCATGGTAGGCTGGATTGTTTGTCTTTCCAGCTCACAGTCACGTATCAGGGAAGAAATCCCCTACTTTTAAAGACCTAGCGACTAGCAAAGGCTGCATCCAGACATCACTCACTTATTCTGATTTATGGATATTTTGTAGCGATGTCCACAATTTTTTTCTTTGTATCTGATTTGTATTGAATCAAATGCAAGAAAATTCGTATTTGTTCGAATAGATCCCCTTCGAATGTGGTAGGATTTGTATTCGATTTGAATGTTCAATCCCATATGAATCCCATACAAATAGCATACAGAAACTATATACGAATGCATACAAATAGCATATGGAAACTATACACGAATGCATACAAATAGCATTTGGATTCCATAAAAATGCATACGAATAGCATACAGATCCCATATAGGAATCCCATACGAAGCTTCATACGAATGTACAAAAACATTCAATTTCAATGTCAATCTTCACATGTTCGATTCAAACTTGAATGTCTGAATTTCAAATGTTATGAATATTCATGCACATCGCTAATATTTTGGAATAAAGCTTGGATATCCAAATATAGTGGAATAAGTAAAGCTGCATCCAGACATCTCAACTACCCATGATTTATTCCCAAATATCAGAATATAACAATGTGTGGATGAAACCTAAGCAACATCTGGATGCCAGGAAAGAGAAAGACGTTGGTAGCATGAGCTAAGTCTACTTCTTCAGATTGATGATTTGTCTTTCCTAAATATTCTTTGGCAAGTTACAGGTGTATCCTATATCCTAACACATCTTATATGCCTTTAATTTTGCACAGTGATTTGCAGTCAGTGTCTGATTTTCACACTGCATGTTGTTGGTGCAATTTGCACATTTTGCATGGTTGAAAAAGCAGAGGAGGCTTTTTGGCAGCATTTTGGGGTAAGGTGAGCAGAACGTCTGTCACATCAGACTGTTGGAAACTTCTCTGAGATAGTTTTTGAGAACCTGGGCATGATTTCTTGATTAGGTTAGCTGGTTTCAACCTCGAATGGAGCAGCTCTTGCCTGAGTTTGGTTTCTATTTTAAGACTGCTCTCAACTGCTTTTTTTCTTTGTATATGTGGGACTTTGCCCTCTTGGTTGGCCTGTGGGCAAGTCATTTCAACCAGTAGTGGCTGACATGAGATACAAGGGTGAGTTTTGTGTTTGTGCCTTCAGGGCAGGAGATCTAACAGTTGTAACTTGCAGCTGAGGGTGGGTTTTTTTTTCCTTTGGCCTTTTCTGCACTGCAGCAGCTGTAGATCTGAATTCCCCGGATCTATCGATCTGGATCATGGAGGGCGGCAAGGGCCAGATGAGCACCAGTTGCACAGATGGCACTAATCTGGAATAATTCCCCCAGCAGTTGCTGAGTTTATGAGGAATGGTGTGAGCATCACAGCTGTGCCCCCCTCTCAGACAGCTAGAATGACAGATCCTGGCCATGTGGCTTGGAGTGTTGAATTTCAGTGGTATGCTATGCCAGGTTGTGCTGAAAATCACTTCCAGGAATTTCCGATCATGTAGAAATGCCATCTTGATACCTCTGTGATCTGGATTAAGGCTCTGAGACTGGATTATAGACCCCATATCTACACTAGATCTGAATCAAGGGCCTCTTGATCTGAATCTAACTGCCCCATGCAGACGGATCGGGCCTAATGTAGAATGGGGCCTCCACAGTCCAGATCAACATGTAGATGTAGAGTCTGTGGATCCATATTGGAGGTCCTCTGCTCCAGATCAATGCCCTAATGCAGAAAGGGACTTACTTATAAATCAGAGCCTGGGACCAGCTAATGAAATTGAAGTTTCTTAAATTATGGACTGAGTTTTTGGGTAGATATGGCTCCCCTTAAGCCTTTAAATACAAACAAACAAATTCTGAGTATATTGCAAATCACAAAGCTGCAGGAACTCTAAACAACTTGCTGTCTGAACTTGCCTATCTAGACCTGTAGAAAAATTAGTTTATGCTAAGATAGTGTAGGCTCCCTCAGGCTTCCAGCTTTTATCTGAAATGCTCTTTGATTTGAATGGCCCTTCCACTGGGCTAGAGAAGAGGGAGGAAGAGAGAGATACATCTGCTTTTTCATTTTGTAAGCAGCCCTGGTAGCCTTTCATAGGCTTAAGGATGAGCTGAAAATGCAACTAATGCATGATAAATGAGAAGTAAGCATGCACTAAATTTAGAAAGAGAAGTTATAAAATCCACAGAAGCATATGTTGCCAATCTCACCTTTCCAAAGTGAAATTCCTGATAAATATTTTTAAGTGGATAGGAGGAAATTTCAACCCTTTCTATCTACCTCATTTTCCCTGTTCCCTTCAGAAAACAGTCTTGCTCTTGAAGTTGATCCAGGTTGCCATTCTGGAAGGAAGCAGATGCCTTGGCACCATGTAGTCTGCTTTCTATAATGTATATCCATTAGTGTGTCCTTGTTGAGGATGAATGTTATGTTCTCAGGTGTTAATGAGAGACAGGTCCTTTAGTCTGTGATCAGTGGTGTAGCTGAAATAGATGGGCAAATTAGATGGGCATGATTAAATTTGATAATAGAAATACGGAGAGAGGCATTTATACCATTGGGAAGTGACAAAGCTCATTATTTCAGTGTTTTTAAACATACGGGTCCTTTTGTTGCCCTTTGAACAAGTCATAACTTGATTGTAGCCTTGATCTGGTCTTTGGTGAGAATCATGGACAGATCATTTGCTGGTGATGTTTGGACTTGCAGTACCAGGTCCCCTCTGCAGTGGTGCAGAACCATTTGAGATGGAGACTTATGGAATCTCAGTAACTCCTGAGTGTTCTGGGGGATGTTCCAGTTGGCATTGATAATGCTTGGGCTGAGGCTCTGGTCCCTCTCTGGAATCATGAGATTAGCAGGACCCTCAAGACGATTGCTCCAAGGTGCCCCGGGAATACTTGAGGAGTCACCAACACAATTGTTCCCAATGCTGTGGGCCCCCATAAAGCATCCTGATTTTCCATAGAGCTACAGACATTGAAGCAGGAAGAATAACATCTAGAGCACAGGTGCTGCAAATCCTGACTGAACACAGGTTAGCACGCCTTGTAATGTACTCTGTGTGGATGCTGCCCTTGAAGGTTGTTCAGAAGCTGGAGGTAGTGCAGAATGCAGCAGCTAGACTACTGACCAGAGCAGCTGGCCAAATGCACATCATGCTGGTCTTAAAAGAGATGCACTGGCTGACAGTTTGCTACCAAACCCAATTCAAGGTGTTTGCTTTATAATATAAGGCCCTAAATGTCTTTGTCCCAGAATATCTAAAGAAATGCCTTCTCTCATAGAGACTTGTCTGTGCCTTAAGGTCTGCATGTAAAGTCCAACTAGTTGTACCACCATCTTCAGTACTTAAAGAGGTTGGGACACAGAATATGGCCTTTTCAGTGGTAGCCCCCAGACAATAAAATAGTTCCCCCCAAGGTGCACCAGCAACTTTCACTATATACATTCAGAAGATTAATGTAGAGGCATCTATTTTACCTGGCCTTTAGCTGAAGAAACAGCTTTGCCTCTCTTCTTCTAAGTACTATAACTTTTTTGCATATTTGTATTTATGGCTGTAACTTGACCTGAAATCTTTGAGTATAGGGTGGGATGATAATGTTGATGACAATATTATGCAGGATTCTTTATATATTGCATATCAGTCTCCCAAAATAGCCTTCCTAGAGTCTTGCAACACCTAGAGGCTGCCAGGTACCAAAGTGTGGCTTATGTATTTAACTGCAATGTTACTATTGCTTCCAGTGTGAAGCCAGACAGATGTATCATGGCATCATGTTGCCCTATTTGCATGTAAGTCAGAAGCAGAATTTTACTGTAGTGCGTGCCAGTGCATTGTGCAGAGAATATTCTCTGTTATCTGTAACCACAAGAATGTAAATACTCATTCTCACTATTACAATGTGCAGCTGAGCAGGTTCCACTGTATAATTTTTGCTGTACTATGATTCAGGAATGCCAGGAGTTTTTTTTTTTTTCCAAACTGTGGTATGTCACACTACAAAAATCAAGAACAGCTGATCTTTCACATTTCAGCTGATCATAAACTGGGTAATATCTGGAAAAGGCAGCAGCAGAACTTATATGATGGCACTCCTAACAAATTATTCCCCTTGAAATGCAGATATAAGTTTTGATAATTTAATGCTCCACTATATATTTTAAAAAAAACTCCACAGTCATGAGAATGTAAGAGGAGCCCTGATGGATCAGGCCACAGACTATCCAGTCCAGCATCCTGTCTCACACAGTGGCCTACCAGTTGCTTCTGTGCATTCTCAAGCAGAAGACAAAAAGCAACACTTTCACTTGTGCTTAAACCAGGGATGTCAAAGATACGGCCCGCGGCCGCCGCCACCGCCCGCTGCCACCCGCCGCCACCGCCGCCGCCACCGCTGTCCTCCTTGGGCGCGAAGGAGGCGAGGTGAGGTGAGGTGAGGCGAGCGAGCATGTGGCGGGACCCTCCACTGCCCAAGTGCGCGGGCGCCGCCATGGACAGCCAGCCCCTCCTCTGTGCTCTAGCCACGCCCCGGCCACGCCCCAGCCCCTCCTCTGTGCCCTAGCCACACCCTGGCCACGCCCCCGGTCATGCCCCCTGGCCCTGACAGTACTTTTTTTTTTTAATCCGGCCCTCTGCAAAATTGTGTTTGACACCTCTGGCTTAAACCCTGCAAATGGCATCTAATCTGGTGAGTTGCTTCAGCTCACTTGTGTGGATGGACCTGACTAGTAAGCAGCCCAGGGCTTACTGGGAGATAAGCATGAACAGGCTCAGGGTGGAACCAAGTCTGAGGCTGAAGAGAAGAGCTTCCTGCTTCTTATTTATACAGTTGACCAAGAAATTAGGTTTTCAGCACTGTTCTTTTCCACTTTCCCTCACCAGTTTTCTCGGCATTAACTGTAAAGATGTATTCCTTCTGTGCCATTTTATTTTGCACACAGACACTGTAAGCAAACACCAGGGATCAATTATCTGTCCAAGGAATATAGCAATGTTTATACCCAGCAGGATTTATACAAGTCTTTCAATTAGACAAAGTTTCTGTTGTTCATCAGTGAACTCCTAACAAATCCCCAGAGATTTGTTTTACAGCCAGACAGAGCTTCTTTTCTTGAGTCTGTCATTAGGCATTTCCAGTGATGGTTGGTTCAGAATTACCGGGTGACAATTTAACTGGGATTTTTTTTATGTCAGCACCTTTGCTCAGACAGAAGTAAATAACCTCATTACGGGAGACACATTTTGGACAAACTTCGAGAGCTGCAAATGAATGAAAGAAAGAAAAGCCCAAGTTGCCCAACGGCATAAGAGCTGCAGGTCTCAGACATCAATAATTCAGATCTCATTGTTCCTGAACTCAAGGGAAGGGTTTTCAAGCAGGAAAAGGCAAGATGGGGTTTCTCCTGTATCTTCCCTTGGTTCCCTCCCACACCATTTTCCTTTTGTTTCTTGTCTCTTTAGATTGTAAGCCTGAGGGCAGGGACCTGTCTAAGATTAATATAATATTGTAACCCGCCCTGAGACCTTCGGGTATAGGGCGGGATAGAAATACAAATAAATAAATAAATAAATAAATAATAAATAAGAAATCCATTAATCAGATTTCAGCCCAGTAAGATTTGATGGATACTGCTTTTTATTTATTTACATTTTTACCTATACCCAAGGGTCTCAAGGCGAGTTACAATATATAAAATACATTAAAACATAACATATTAAGCATATTAAAGCCATGACAGCACCTGAATGTGGGGAGGAAAAGGCCATTCCTTAACTTAGCCAGAGGCTAGGGCAGTGATGGTGAACCTTTTGAGCTCGGTGTGTCAAAATTCACAATAAAACCTAGCTTAACTTGGGTGTTGTATCACGTCCAGAAATATCCATAATTTTGTGATATTTGTAGCTCTAGTAAAAAAAGTTATATTTTTGATATGTGTATTTACTGAAAGCAAAATCAAGTCATTCTTTACATTAGGGACTTTTTTGTTGCTGAATTTCATTTGCTAAATCTTCAACTGAAGATTGGTATTTCGTACACTTCATGCCCAAGCAAGCGCTACTAACTTCATCTGTCAGTCGGTTTCTTTTATTGGTTTTAATATTATTTAAGGCTGAAAATAAGGTCTCACAAAAGTACATAGAGGGGAAAATTGTGAGTAAAGCCATCACTGCCACACACAGGTCTTCAGTCCTCTAGCTGCCGGGAGCACAGACGCACTGTGCATGACCTGGCAGCGCAACGACGTGACCCCGTTGTGCCTCCTATGCCGGGCACAGGCAGTGCCTCTGTGCTCCCGGTATCTTGTAGGCCGCAAGCCAGAAGCAGCCTGCGGCCTTCAAGATACTGAACAGCAACAACATGCCCAGGTACCAGGGTGACATTGTGTGTCACCCAAAAGGGCTTGGCGTGTCACCTGTGACACGCGTGTCATAGGTTCACCATCACTGGGCTAGGGTAAAGAGGGGCATCTCTGGAAACCTAGGTCTCCATAACTTTCTATCCGTGTGCTTTTATAGTCATATGCCTCTTAATTTCAGATACCTTTTCAACAAGATTTACCACATCCCTGTTTTCCTTCTCATTGACAGAGCTAGATGAGTAAGCAGCTTTTCTACAGAGCAATATTGCTCAGTTATATAATGTTTGTGTGAACATGTCTGTCCCATATCATTTAGATAGGATCACTATAAGAGGCGCTGATGTTTGTGAGGGGGCTGCTTGGTATTGGTATATTTAATGCCTCCTCAAGACTCCAGCCCTGTAGGATTGGGCTGATTAGGATGTGCTCCGTTTTTACCCGTTTCCTGTTAGGGAAGACTTAGGTGCCTTCTAGACACAGGCGAAATAGAAAGGGGTAAGCTGAATGAACGGACATTTTGAGAGAACCCCTTCTACCTCATTGCATTAACCATGGTTGCACTCAGGTAATCAGCATGAATTGAGCTTGGCTTGAGGGCAGCTTTATTAGGTCTCTGAAGGCACCTTCTAGGACACAAGTAATGACAGGACTTCAGCAGCCCTGTAAGATTAGAGAGGCTTTTCCTTTTTTTGAGTGATTTAGCTGGCCCTTTTTGAAACAAAGGGCTGGATTCACTTACCGAAGGCCACTGAGACTGTGTGCAGACTTAACAAAAAGGGGCACCTCAGAGGTTCCTCAAGGAGACCATGTGTGGCCTTTCTGTTCCCAACCCCTCTCTAATCCACTATTTGTAGCACAGAATGTTTAGAGGAGGAGGGACAGGCAGAGTGGTGTGTGAAGAACAATCCTACCCCAGAGTCTCCTCTCAGAGCTGGCTTGGTTTATTTATTTATTGCTGTCTCTTACCACAGCACAGTTGCTAAAAGCCAGTCCTACTTAGAAAGTAGACTTGGGTTCTTCACCCTGAAGCACCAAGCCCTGCAGAACCAACCACAGTACTCTAATTTGCTTCTCACATCCCTTCAGAACGTCTTCCAGTAACTGCAGCCACAGTTTTTTGGTAGGCCTTGTAAAATGGAGTTCAGTTCCCCACTCTGTGATGGAGATAACTAGATAACCTTGGATCATGCACAGTTTCTGCACACAACTCATCTCACCTTTAACTCCTTGCTAAAAAATATGGATAGAAATTCAGTTATATAAAGTTGCCTTTTGCCCAGGGTGTTATCTATTAGGCTGCATCCGGACATTGGTTACTTATTCCACTATATGTGGATATTCCAGAATAAAACATGGATATTCATACCCATATATTATTCCAGAATATCCAAATATAGCGGAATAAGCAAGTGCTGTCTAGATGCACCCTTAAGTTGACCACAGATTCTACAAATTAATTTTTCCTTAAAACAAGATGCATTTCCATTTTTTCATCCATAACTGACACCAATATCTTTTTCCATTTTCATAATCTGTGGAGCCCAAAACCTCATTTTTAAAATTTACATCCATGGTACATCGAGTTAACATTTTCCTTCCTTTTGTGAAGGAAGGCTCAACTGCAGCCCTCTGACTGTTCCTGAACTACAACCCCCAGCATTCCATTCATACCATTCTGTACCAGCCCCAGCAGAGTCTAACATTGGTAACTGTGGTCCAGAAGCATCTGGTGGGCCACAGTTGGGTACCCCTGCTTTCATCCTTCTCATCCTTTGGTAAGTCTCATACTTTTCTATGCCCATTGCCACCTTAATGAGGCATAGAATGGTAGTCCATCAGCACATGCAGCTGCTGCTGCCACTTAGCAGCCAACTATCTGCGCTGAGATTAGCTGTCCTGATTTTAGTATCAGTCTCTGAGCAGGGTAATAAAGCTGCCTGTCCTACCCTGAACAAAAATGATAGGCTGAAAGGAAAGTCCGGCTAATTAATCTAGCATACCTATGTCCAGCGTGCAAAGATTACCTTCATTCTCAATCATCAAATGTATACACACACATACATGAACATATTGAATGCACAGTAATGTTAGCTTAGGTTGCCTCCAGGTAGCAGGAAGAATCCCTGCAACATCACAGGGCAAGTTTGGGCACTTACCTGTCTAGATGCTTGTTTCTGCAGTGGTGAGGCAGCTACTTCTGGGTATTTCAACAATTCAAAATACACAGAAGTGCACCAAAAGTGCATGTATGGGGCGTGGTGATTACACTCTTCTGATTACACTCTTCTGTGCTGTCGAAATAACTGGATATACCACTCCATGCCATGGGAAAAAGCATCCAGATATTGCTTTCCCCACGATGTTGCTCTCTTGTCTGGTAGGGGTGGTAAGCAGATGTGGAATCCAAACCGGATTCTGCATTTTCCTCTCGCCATCTGGAGGCTTGTACAGAGTTTGCATGATTCTAGAAGACCTGTATTCATTTTCATTTTAACAGACCTGTAATCATTGGTTGATTTTATCTATGTTCTGTTAGGTCTGTGAGCACAATGAACATTTGATTGATTGGTTGGTTTTGGGTCCAGCTCAGGGCAGCACAGTTTACAAATTAGGGCAATTTTAAGGAAGGCAAACAAGGCTATTAGGGGACTGAAAGTGAAGTTTCGTGAAGAGAGAGTGAAATTTTTTTATGCATTTAGGCTGTGATCAAACACAGCAAAGAAAATAATCTTTGAAGCACCTCTGAGAAGGCTTTGGGGGGGGGGGATTATTCGCATGCCTATCTTACCTCACTCCTCTCGTGAACATTTTGTGCTGGAAAAGATGGATTAGAGAAGGCCTGGGAACACCAGGACTACACACTGCGGTTTCTGAGGCACCTTTGTTACGTCTGAATGTAGACTTAGTTTTCATAAAAGTAGATTAAGGAGGGATGGACCAGCAGGGAAATCAGTTACAGCATTCACTTATCCTAGAGTTCAGCATATGGAATAATGTGCATAATTGGCAAGACAGCAAGTTCTAGTTGTTTCAGGGGGGGAAAGCTTTCTAACAGTGAGAATCGGTCAACGGTGGAGCCAATCAACTGCAAGGCTGTTAATTTTTTGTTGGTTTTGTTCATTAGACGCTAGCTAGTTATCTATTGGGGGATGCTTTGAGGTGGATTTCCTGCACAGAAGAAGCTGTCAGACATTTACAGTGTACAGTGTCTTGCAGGAACAGGAATTGCATGCTAGGCCTCAAGGCCAGAGATAGCTTAGCTAGTCCGTTCCAACACTCTGATTGTAGCTGGCAAGACTAGATCCATCAATTGGAAGCAAACACTGAGCATTATACAATGATAGGATGGAGTATAAATATGAGTTAATAAACATAATTACTGTGTTCAAATTTCTGTCATGACAGAAGCATGGCTGTCCAGACATATATTTGAATGTCTGCAGTGGAGGAAAGCCCAGCAGCTTCTGTGTTCAGCTGTTGACTTCTGAGTCTTCTCTTAACATTTAGCTGAAATCTTACTTCCTGCTATTTTTACCTATAGTTTCACAAACAGATAAATACTCTTTTCTTTGAAGCAACAGGTTTTATTTGTCTGTCCAGAAATTTATTCTCTCCAAAAAATAATGGTGTTACTTTCTCACCTTCTTCAATAGCTGAAAAAATGTGTTTTTCACCTCTTCTCTATTGTTAGGTGCCCTTGAGTCACAGCAGACATGTAGTGACTGTATGGACAAATAATTAGATTTTAGTAGTCTCATCCAGTCCATCCACTTTGTCCTTTTTCTTTCCCTGTCATCTGCTTCCCTCAGCCTTGCCAAGCATAATCTTTATGCCTTACCCATTATCTGTTCCCCTCACACGCCCAAAGTATGTGAGTTTCAGCTCACTGATCATCACCTCAGGAATGTTTTGTGTTGATTTATGTTTGTGTTAAATTATTTCTTAATGGCCTTTTTAAAAAACAAAGCAAGGTGATATATAATGGCAAAAGAAAATTGTGAGCAACAAGAAAATGTAAGGACAGGCCTAAAATGGGTAATATTGTGTTCATTTAGAAGCTGTTATGGATGCTGCCATGTGCATGTGTCAGGGAGTTTCCATGAGTGAGGCTCTTTTAAAATGCAGCTAGATTTAACTTTGAACATAAGAGGAACCTTGCTGGATTGGGCCACAGCCCATCTAGCCCAGCATCTGTCTTACACAATGGCCCACCAATTGATTCTGAGCATTCTGAAGCTGAAAACAAAGGCAGAACCTTCACCTGGTCTTGAGTACCTGAAGATGGCCTTTAGAGGCACCTTGCCTGTCTCTCCATCCTGGAGGCAGCACCCAGGCTTCTATTCTAATAGCCATTGATGAACCTGTCCTCCCTGAATTTGTCTATAAGAAGATAAGAAGGGTTCTTCTGGATTGGGCTGTACCACATATAGTTCAGCATCCTGTTTCACACAGTGGCCTACCAATTGCTTCTGGGCATTCTCAATCAGAAGACAGAGACAAAACCTTCAACCTGGCCTTTGAAGGCATCCTGTCTGCCCCTCCAACCTGATGGAAGTACCACTGATACACCTGACCTCCATGAATGTATGTAATGCTTTCATAAAGCTATCTAGGTTGGATGCTGTCACCACCTCTGACTGGTGATCCCCAAGGGAAAAAGGGAAGACAAGGCTGAATTTTTTCAAACTAACATTCTTTAGTTAATACTGTGTGTGTGTGAAAGAGAGAGAGAATTTTATTGCACAAGCATTAAGATGTGGAAGATGTAGCGACTCACTAGGAGCCATGAGGTAACTCTGAAAAAAGCTGCAGTAAGCAATTCAAGGGAGTATTTAGTTAAGCAGTAAAGACAGCAGTAAAGCAGTGGCTGCAATACGAGTGAAGCTGGTTCTGGAATTTCAACCCAGGTCTGCTGATTCCAGGCTTAAATCCTGTGGGTGAACTTAGATCACTCTCAGCTCCCACAATCAGGTGGGGGCTTCATCCTTTCTAAAACGCACCATAGGAGGAGGAGAGAGGGGCAATTGGGAAGGGACTCTCTAAATTCATTTTGAGTGAGAAATGGAAGCCAACTGACCCAGATAACAGGAGAAGACTTAAGACTGAAAGCAGTGGATACCAACCTTTCCTGTAGAAGCTGAGAAGTAGTAACAATCTGGTTTTCAGTCTGAATGCAAGGCACACACATTCTATGCATTCCACACACATTCTTTCAGTTGACTCTGCACAGATACCTTTAGGAGAGTTGATGCCTTCCAGCACTCTAGGCAGGCCACTGACCTCTGGCTACAGTGAGGACAGAGCCTAGGCATGGAATCACTATGGTAAGTCTTGTGATGTCAATGATTGCAGGGTTAAAGAGACAGCAACAGGAACCCAGACATACCCACAGAGTAGGATATTCTTTCTTGCAAGTAGAGAGATGTAGGGGGACTCTTTTGCTGAAGGAAGACTTGGAGGAGGCCCAAAGGGACTACCTTTATACCACACAATGTATTTGGGAGAACCAAGTGAATAAAAAGCGTGTTAAAAAGATGCTTGGACATTGAGATTGTGCAAGATGGGTCTGGGCAAGTGATTAAAGAGCTGGGACTTTTGTGTTCAAGATCTCCAGGCTTGGGCAAGTCAATTTTGCCCACTAAACCATTGTTTTTGGAAGTCCAAATTAGTATTTTTTTTTAATTGAAAAGATATCAACACTGTAACCAACAACGTATTATGACAATACAAAATCATGTGATCGTGAAGGATTTGGGTAGTATTCAGATTAGCAGATTAAATCCACAGTTATAATAAATATACACAATTTATCTGCTGCGAAGCCATGATGCGCCCTCTGGATTCAAGCAACCCCCCGCAGCTTTCTCAGAGGAAGCTTCTGTGGCGCGTGAGGTGAGGCACGTGTCACGTGGGATAGGGCAGGCAATGGGAGCTGAGCTGCAGGCTCAGCTCTCGTTTGCTGTTCTTGCCATCCTGTCCAGACTGGCAGGAAGATTCAAATTTACCTTAAACTGCGGAGCGAGTGCTCATTGCTCCTCAGTAGCTAAATTAAAAGTAATAGCGGCATAATGCACCACATCTATGCAGTATCAGGCACCAGGTGTGACACCCACCTCCCAACTGCTCATTGGACACACCGATATTGTAGCTCCTAGTTATGGGGAAACTCTTTTGTTGGGGACAAGCTCAGCCTTTGTATGTCTCTGGTGTTCCAAGAGACAAATAATAAATGTTTTCCAAAGTAATAGAACAAGTTCAAAAGGCGAGAAACTTGGCACTGAGTCAGTGGGCGTGTCCAGACAAGGCTAAAAATTTGAGTTAATATGACAGACACATTTAAATATTGTCCACTGAAGCTACACATTATCTACCTGATACTCAGAGTCTAAAAAATAGAGGTTTTAAGTACTCTCACTGTGGAGTATCACATTACTCCACATTTTTCATCTGTAGGGGAACTGCATGAGAATTTGCTCTCACTCAGCAATGTGTGGGCCTGTCAGAATATACTTCACAATGAGCATGCAGGGATGGACCGAGCATGAGAGCAAAAAAATCTAACCTTAAGTACAAAAAGCAGATTTCAGCCAAAGCAGGGTAGGACAAATACTGTGCAAAATAGTGTTTCGACTTACTTTGAAGCGCCCCAGAGGCTAAGGTTCCTTAGAAAATTGCCAGATATATTTCAACCCTCAATTTCAGGCCTTCTTCAGTGACGTTTGATTATAAGAATACCCTATTGGAGACTAAGTATGTGTACATGTGCATGTATGTTTAAAAGATGTTGAGTAGGAGTCTCCAAAACACCATGTTGAATTTTTAAACCAGGATGTCCTTTCTGGTTTTCTCAGAGCCTGCGGGACACAACTATCCACATCAGGCTGACTGGTAGGATCATCATGTAGCTTGGTATGATTTGGGGCCATCAGCACTTTCTTCAACCCTTGCCAGGCCTCCAGAATGCTTATACTTTGGCCATTTATGCATTTACCTGTGGTAGATCCAGATCAGTAGACCCAGAATAACCAGACCCACTGATCCAGAGTTTGTAGAGGTGTGGGGCAGATCAGCGTGCTGATCCAACCCATGCCTCCCTGTGGTGTTGATCTGACCCATGTGTCCCTGCAGCTGCAAAGCTTGAACAAGCTACATACCTGTGCCCTCCACATCGCTGAAGGCTTGGAGCCTGGGAGTGGTTGTTTTTGGTGGCATGCTATGGCACACAGCTGAAAAACAGCGCCCAGTAGTTGCATATCATGATAAGCTTATAATGGGAATGCGGCCTATTTCAGTTTCAAAATGGTTTCAATCCTCGCAGTTCCCACATCAGGTTGGCTTAACATGCTTTCCGCTTGTTAAATCGCCCCAAAGCATTGTAAATGTTAATCCTCATTTCAACAGGTCTCACTCCGGTTTGTGCGCTTGAAACCTTTTACATTTTTTACTGTGGGAACGGTACCATGTTAAGGGATGAGAATGCGTGTTTAGGGTTTCCTTCCCGCAATAGCTTGCTTCCAAAGATAGTGATTTTACTATAGAAGTCCACCCCTTAAAGCAGCCGCTACACTGTAGCAATCCAGCCACTTCACACCTGATAACAATGTTGCAAACATGCAGGCCTGAAGGTAAATGAAACAAAAACTAAAGTTTCAGTAAAAAATATGTCTAAATAAGATCAAGAATTATTCCGACAGAAATCTGGATTTGCAATGGAAAAGAAGATTAAGTACCTAGGAATATTTTTAACTAAGCAAAATATTGCCCTGTACAAGAATAACTATTTGAAAATATGGGCGGAGGTCAAACAAGACCTTTTGAGGTGGTCTAATTTACAGCTGTCATTGATGGGAAGAATATCAGTGATAAAAATGAGGAAGAGGGCAGGGCAGCCCCGAAAAGCGGCTTTTAAAAAGTAGCCACTTGAGTCACCCCTTGAGTCACATAAGCCACCTATGATCCTCAGAATCCGGATTGAGTTGAAAGTAATGGGATCAGGCAAATTCGCGTTTGCATCCGGTTCTATTATTTCAGTTTAGGGAAATCAAATTAAGCTTATAATGGGAACGCGGCCGAAGTGTGCAATCTACATGGCCCATGTGATCCCGAACAAGGCCCTTAGTCTGATTGTAGACCCAGTTAAATGGGTCTTCAATAGATCCAGATTAAAGGCTTCTTAACTGTGAGCCATTTTGGTCTAGTGGTTAGGGAGCCAGATTGTTATCTGGGAATACTGGGGTTGATTCCACACTCCTCCAAAAGCCTTCTGCGTGACCTTGGGCTAGTCACAGCTCTCTTCTGAGCTCTCACTGCCTCAGGGTGTCTGTTGTGGGGAGAAGAATAGAACGCTTTGAGTCCCATTAAGGGTGAGAAAAGCCAACTCTGCTTCTTGATCTGGACCTGGAGATCTGAAGAAACCTCTAGATCTGGATCAGAGGGTAAGCACAAAAAAGGGTCTGTACCCAAATTCAGATACACATTATCAACATATTTCCAGACTAGTCCTTTCTGTGATGTGAAACTTTTTTGTATTAGAACCATTCAGGATTTTTAATAAAGGAAATGTATCACTCCGCACCCCCTTTACTTATAGCAGAGTGTGGTGTTCCTTATACTATCCCTTCCTCTTTATTTTAGCAACTGATCTTCTATATTGTCAATGTTATTCTTGAAGACTTAACAGATAGAGATTTGTCAGGTGCAGAATTCTTGTCTTTTTTGATTTCCAAGCAGCTGTCAGAGAGACCATTAGTGTGCATTTACCAGGGGATAATTCTGTCTTCTCAGATCTGACAGATGCCCTCTGGCTGCTTGTTATAAAGTTTCAAACAGTTTTGCCTGGCAAAGGAATCTGACCATCCTACACTCCTGCCGGGAGGTGGATCCACAAAAGTTAATCGGAAAGATGAAACAGTTGAGTTTAAAGCCGATAAAATGGCACCTTCGGGGCTGGAAGCAACAGCACACAAGGTCCAAATAGGTGATCTGACATAGCTTTAGGATAAATAAACCCATTTGCACTGAATAATAGAAAATCTGTTGCTGGTTTATAGGAGAGGTGGGCTGGAAATAAAATACTGGACCTATGTAACACTTGGATGTCCTTTATTTTCTGCCTGTAGATAAATAAATGCATGAAATAGTCCTCTAATTTTAAGTTTCAGAGTATAGAAATCATTTTATGACCACAATTACTTGTCTAATTGTGTCACTGCATAATGATGATGACATTGTAAGCCATGCAATTTGGGCGGTTTGCACAATCTGTCCACAAAGGCACATGTCCTTTTTGTGCCAAACCAGAATGATTGTGTGGTTCTTATTCAATTAGTTATAGCAATTAAATTATTTCTATCACACGCACACCTACCACCCAATAGCCACAGCCTTATGATCCTCGTGGTTGATAAAAGGGCTCTTTGTAAGGCTTTCTCTGTGGTATGTCCTAGACACGTGTTAAAAATGGGGACATTAGCTTCGTCTGGATGTTACTCATGTTGGGGGTCTTTTAGTGTGAAATTTTGAATAACGATAAATTGGCTGTAATGCTCTGGCAATGCAGACAACAGGCAGAAGAGACTCCAGAAGGCAGTTTCTTAGTGAGAACAGTTTTAGTAATAATTAGTATGAAAATAATAAATGGCAAAAATGGAGAGGCACTATGCACAACGCTTCAAAAGAGCCCAAAATGTAAACAAAAATAGATTCCCGGTGTGGTGGGCACAATGCTTTAACCAGTCAAGAGGGCATAGCTTGATACAGGAAAATGTATCACTTTAAAAGCACACTTTTTGGCAATTTAGAGATATGGAGGAGATGATCAAAGAGAGGATCCTATTCTAAGGATCCCTTATACAGTCTAGCGCAACTGGTTCTTACCCATGCAGGCTTCATCAGAGCAGAGAACACATGGCAGGAGCAAAGGTCATAATGGATAGGCAGGGGCGGGGATCTTAGCTATAGCAAAGCAGGACTGTCTAGTGCAGTGATGGCCAACCTATGACACACGTGTCACAGGTAACACGCCAAGCCCTTTTGGGTGACACACATGATCACCCTGGCACCGGAGCGTGTAGTGCTTGCTTGTTCTTGAAGTGTACGAAATACCACCTTTCAACTGAAGATTTAGCAAACAAAATTGAGCAACAAAAGTCACTAATGTAAAGAATTATTTGTTTTTGCTTTTAATAAAATACATATATCAAAAATATAACTTTTTTACTAGAGCTACAAATATCACAAAATTATGGATATTTCTAGATGTGACACAGCACCCGAGTTAAGCTAGGTTTGTTTTCTGTCCCAAATATACAAGCAAGAGAAGAGTCCCAAACTTACATAATTAATTGCTTTATTGGGAAAAGTCATAAGAACATGAGAAATACCCTACTGAATTAGATTACAATGCCATTTACTCTAGCAGCCTGTTTGCACAGTAGTTAACCAGCAGCTTGTAAGAAGGTAGCAGAATATGAATTCAATCACTTTCTTTATAATCATAGTTCCCCAGTAGCTGGTCTTTAGACTTATAAAGTTACATCTACCCGCAGCCATGACCAGGGGCAGGAAATTGGTGGGACTCCACTGCTGGCCATTTCCTGCCACAAGACCTGGAAGGGGCAGCCTGGCTGAATAGTGGAAAGTTCTGATTCTGATCTGGGCACGTTCCTTCCAAAAACGTAATTTGTGGAGTGGCATCTGGCACACTGCACTGCCCCACAGATGTTTGGATGGCTGGTACGGTGGCTGTCCTTAGCCAGAATTCTGGCCACATTTTCACCTCCACATTTAGGCCATAGCCCATCTAGCCCAGCATCCTGTCACACACAGTGACGTACCAGTTGCCCGTGGGCATCTCAAGCAGAGACAAGGGCAAACCTTCTCTTGCTCTTGAATCCCATTTGCTGGGATTCAAGACCAAGAGAAGGTTTGCCCTTGTCTCTGCTTGAGATGCCCATGAGCAATTGGTGGGCCACTGTGTGCAACAGGATGCTGGGCTAGATGGGCTGTGGCCTGATCCAGCAGGGCTCCTCTTATGTTCTTATATTCTAGGCCCTCTCAGCCCATTTGCCACACTCCTGGCTATGAGTGAACCCATTGGCAACTAGTGTGGAAGCACCCTGGGGATGATTCAGTACTGGCCGGTATAGCAGAACAGCAAGAGTGCTTGGAGCCTCCCCTCTGCAGACTGGTTCAGTCTAATAGAGGCCCCATGTATAACACAGCATCATAGTGCAGAAGGGATGCTTCTAGTATGCTTACTGATCCAGTGTACCGGCCAGTGAAGAATCTCCCTAAAGGTTTTTTCTCATCTTCACTTCCCTGGAAAAACCTCCCAAGGGAAACAGGGTGATAGCTCTTGTGTCCACGTTGCGGGATGTGGGGTCTATCCCTAACCTCGCAGGTGCTTCTCTAAACAATGGTAAGGTCTGAATCACCTCCATCACGGAAGTGATTCCAAAGCCCCTGCAACAGCACCAACGTGACTGTGTGGTGCCGTTGCTGCAATGATGGGACGATGCAGCACTAGCCATGCCTGTGCCACGCCTCCCCAGAACCCATTCAAACCTCTTGTAGCAGGGAGAAGTGGGAATGGAGCCACACTGGGCAACAGAAAACATAGATATATAGCAGTTAGAACTGCCTGCATCTACATGCTCTGGGGGAACTCCTGCACACGTGGAACTGTGTCTGGTTAAGATGTGGCTTTGCGCAATGCCGATGGACCATTCACGAGTTTCCTCTGCACATAAGTGCAAAAAGACTCTAACACTTGAGGTGTTAACAGCAGCCAGCCCAGATAGCTTTAAGAAAGGGTTAGACAAATTCATGGACGACAGGTGTATCAGTGACTACTAGAATGGATACCTACATACATCTCCCAGGCTGGGGAGACAGCCAGGATGCCTCTAAGGCCATTTGCTGGGATTCAAGAGCAGGTGAAGGTTTTGGCTTTGTCTTCTACTTCAGAATGCCCAGAAGCAATTTGTGGCCTACTGTGTGAGACAGGATGCTGGTCTAAATGGTCCGTGGCCTGATCCAGCAAGGTTCTCTTATGCTATTTTGTTCTTATTAATAGTCTTGAGTTTGTTCTGTCCTTTCATGGAACTGACTGAACTGATGGACCTCCTACGCATGTGTCAGCCCCTTCCATAGTCAGATTAGGTGCTAAGTGAAAGAAATACTTCCTTTGATGTAAGCATCACCTGGTTCTTGTGTTTTGGGAATGAAAGACAAGCTTTCCTGTATACGCCTCGTTTGTTACACCATTCCTTCCCTGCCTCTTTTCTCAACTCAGGGCTCTAACAATTGCAGCCTTTCCTCATTTCTTGGAGATTATTTACTCAAAATATAGCCACACCCAGCAAGCCTTCTGCATAGTTTTACTTCTGCATCTGTACGCCCTCAGGGTGTGGATTAGGGAATTTTATGCTGAATTATGCCTTGGCCTGCTGATAGGCTGGCACAGCTGCAAAGGGGCTAATGCAGGGGAGTGGCAAAGAGAAGCGTTTGATAGTCAGATGCAGAATTCTCTCTCTTTTTGGCTTCATGGCCTTAATTAATCTTGTACTTCAGTTCTTCCAGCTATGACAAGAATAATGAAGATTTCAAGATAGCCTGATTAATGGGAAAGGGCAATCAATCAACCAGGTGGGTCCATTAGAAGAAAACATCAATTTTATTATGCTTATCCCAGGCAGAATTTGATGATAAACATCCAGGGCTTTAATGAAGTAGATCTAGGAGAAAGTAGAACTTTAGAGCCAGGTTGCCTCTAATGGCCATTTGCAGGGAATCGAGGACAGGTAAAGCTTTTGCCTGTATCTTATGCTTGAGAATAGACTTGACGGACTATGGCCTGATCCAGCAGGGCTTCTCTTATGTTCTTAAATTCTGTGGGGTTAGACAGTTCATGGAGGACAGGTGTATAGATGGCTACTAGAACTGATGTCTACTGTAGGTAACACCTCCAGGTTGGATGCCTCTAAAGGCTATTCATAGGGAGTCCAGAGCAAATGAAGGTTTTGCCTTTATCTTCAGCTTGACGTGCCTGTAAGCAATTGGTAGGCTACTTTGTGAGGCCATATGCTGACCTAGATGGATTATGGCCCAATCCAGCAGGGCTCCTCTTATGTTCTTATAGGGTAAGTCTCCAAATATAAGACTTACTTATAGGGTAAGTCTCTAAATCTAAAAGAGCTAGGAGGACAAATTACATTTTAAAATAAGTACTGTCTCTCTTGTATATTATGGTTTGCCTTATTCATAGCAAAATCTAGCTTTCATTGTAGGACATTGTTTTTAACAACATTGTTTTCCTTTATTATGGTAGGCAAAATGTGACTTGTTTAATACCATTCCAGAAATGTTCAGTAGCGTGTTTTAAACTCTGACTGAGGCATTACTAACTTACACTGGTAACCTGGATCAAACACACCCCACGCACTTTGTGACTGACAGACTAGTAGGTTGGATTGCCTCTTTGCAATGTCCTTGATTTACATTCGTAGGTTGTGTCTCTGCCTTTTCTAATCTCAGCTTTTCGTAGGTAACAATTATTTGCATAACATAGTATTGCACTGTGCAGTGGTTTGTATAACTATAGTGCTATACTGATTATATAAAGTACTTTATTAAATAATAAGCCCCCTCCCAGGCTTTTATGGCTACCAGCTTGCGCACATAAATCCAATTCAGAATTGGAATATAAGCTTCTCAAATTAATGTTTGTCTGGATTAGTATATAATTTTTTATGGAGCATCATGTATGAGATTGTCAGTAACCCAGTGTTTCTACAAAAATTGTTGCTTCATGACTGTTGTCTTCATTTTTGGAGTCAAGGAAATTGGTCCTGCCTGATGTGCATAAATTTTGCATAGTTTCATTTGAATTACTATACAGTGGTCCTATAATTATTTTCTCTTTGTTTTCTTTTATTTTGCATAATATACAATATCACAATAATTATATCCAATAGTACTCAAGACTATATAATCACAAAGTAAACATAATAAAATTAAAGTATAAGCAATTTAAACAATAAACTTGCAGATATGCAAAATATTGTAACTGTGAAAGGTATAATTTTCCTTTCCTTGGTAGTCATAGTTCTTATTTAAGCAGTAGTGAAATTAGCAGTGCTGGAAGCACCATATTTTCATTATTAGTATGGCATACATAACAGGCTACTATATATCTACCCAAACAATCAGTTTATTGGATACACCAATTATGATATTGGTTTAATGTGGCATCACTTCAAAGGCTTCTGTTTCTAATAACTTATAATACTACAATTGCATATAAAGTTGTTGATTGCCTTTCTAATTGGCTTGACCTCCAGTTTACCAGTTCCATGACCACCAGTCACTATTCATTACTGAGAACATATTAGATAAATTGATGGAGGACACGTGTGGTGCCCGTGAGGACCCCTCACCCTAAAACTAAGTTATTTTACCAAAAATACAAAGTGTGATGAAATCAGGATGTCTATATGTCCAGAAGTGTCATCAAAGTGGATTATCCAGAAATGGTAAGTTGGTAAAGGGAGGGGCTATTCCAGCTCTCAAGGAGAGAGGGTGGAATAGAATCCTGGCAAAGCATCAACCAATCAGGTTGAAGCTGACCAGCTAGGCTAGTATTTAAGGGAGCCTGAGGGAGTAGTTAGGGTTCTCTGCCTATGATCGTTTAACCGAGTGGGTAGTTAACGAGGGGAGAAGCGGGCTCTTGGCTGAGGCAGCTGGAATTAGGGTCCTGAGTCTAATAATATACGATTTACATTGTTGAAAAAGCTATAGAAAGTAAAGTCAACACGTGCTATGTGAATTGTTTTATTTTATGAACTTTGAGAGTCCTTGTTCTTAGCAGGAAAACTAAGGACGGAACAGTTTGCTGAATTGAAGTAACAAAGTGTAACTCAAAGAGGAAACTGCTTAACAACTTGAACTGTACACAATAAACCTGCTTTCTTGTTATTTAAAAGAAGCCTCATCTGTTTTTACTCTGCTTTCAAAGTGAGCTAAGTTATGCCTGAGTTCTAGAGGAAGAGATACTGTATCTTTAACCCACTGCTGGCTAGGCAGAGTGGAGGAAGGGGCTGAGACAGTGAGTCTAGCTGTTTTTGCTACGTTAATATCAAGGCTTAAAGGCAGAGGGAACAGAACCATTTAAAAGGGAAGTTCTGACATTAAATCCTTATTTAGGGATTTAAATGCACACTACCCCAAACAGTAAAGTAACTTAAACTGAAACATTATAACAACCTTCATATACAACTGGTGACAAGCGCTGGGATATTCATACGTTACAATGTGTATCAATGGCTACTAGAATGGATGCCAACTGGGTACTGTCTCTAGGTTGGAGAGACAGACCAGAATGCCTCTAAAGACCATTTTCAGAGATTTCAAGAGCAGGTGAAGGTTTTGGCTTTATCTTCTACTTGAGAATGCCCAGAAACAAATGGCGAGTCACTGTCTGAGATAGGATTCTGGACTAGATGGGCTGTGGCCTCATCCAGCAGGGCCCTTCTTATGTTTGTATGCCTTTTAGCAATTGCATATCTGAAAGACATTTATTTAAAGCCAGGTTGTATCCCACAACCACTTGGTTCATAGCTTCCACAGTACCCATGAGTCTCATTATTTGCAAAATGGAAAAAGACCCAGATCTCACTCAAATACTGAAGCATTACAATGTGCAAAGCAAAACATAGTTTACCATTTTTATTGCTTTGTGTGAGATGTGACATATGGAGTGATAGTGTAATGAGTATATCTTATCTTCTAACCTGATAACACTTAAAAGATTAAAGGAAGAGAAAGCATGCTGTGCTAACTGAAACCTGTTCCAGGTTCCTTGGTGGTGCTCCACTTGTCCATTTTTATTGCTACAGTTCACCATTCACTAAAACATTTCATACCCCAGAAAAGAGCATAATAATACAGGATTAATCAACTGCACATCTTCATCCGTTCCTTGGATCGTTTGTTCCATTTGTGTATGTTTCATAGTATTAGTAAGGTTTATTTGTCTGTTTTATAGTATTTGCAAGGGTGATTCACAAAGATAAATATTATTTTTACAAAATACTGCATGATGAACAGAGGTATAAAACCAATGTGCTCGAAATAGGCATCTTTATCTGCTCTGCACATTTCGGCATGCACCTTTTTCAAGGGAGAGACTTCCAAAAAAAATAATTACTCCTGTTCGTCATCGAGTGTTGGGTGCTTCACATTTGTTGTCCTGATTTTCTTTATCACAAATACGGGCACATCAGGGGCAGACTAGAAATTGGATTGGGCAGGATGGTGCTGTGTTAAATTGGATGGGTCTGTAAAATATCTTCCCGCTTCTTGGCTGCTGTGAAAGATACACTGCTTAAAAAAAAGGGCAGTCTGGAATTCAATGTGTCAGCAAACAGGGGCATGGAAGAGAGAAGTATGCAAAGCAAAGGACGGATAAGTTAAAGATTAACAGGGCCAATCCAGGACGTGCTTACTAGTTTGAAGTAAGAAGAGTTTGCTTTCCTCCCTCACTTTTCTCACCCATTTAACGGGACTCAAAGTGGCTGACAAAGCTTTTTGGTCTTCTCCCCACAACAGAACAGCCTGTGAGGTAGGTGGGGCTGTGAGAGCTCAGAAGAGAGCTGTGACTAGTCCAGGGTCACCCAGCTGGCTTCATGGGGGAGGGTGGAATTGAACCCGATATTCCCAGGTAAGAGTCCAGCTCCCCAACCCCTAGACCAAACTGGTCCAGTTGGTGCTTTTATTTCTAGAACATTCCTCCTAGCGTGCTGATCACCACTTGCAGCTACATTTAATGGTAGTAGCCGAAGGAAGCAAGGGCACAATGACACATTGAACTAAACTAAGATTGCAGCATATATCTTTTGTATTTTTAAGAATCTGTGGGAGCTTCTGGGATGTGGTTTTAGTTTAACTCTGAACTCCTGCGTGTGTTGGAGTGAGTTTGCTTCGGTTTCCTAGATGGAGCCATTTCAGAGCACAGGATAAAGATAAAAGATTTTAAACTTTTCACATCTGTGTTTCCTCAACTCAAGCAAGGGCAGGCTAGATAAAACTGAGGCCGCATCCCCATTACAAGCTTATTTCGCTTTCCCTAAACCTAAATAATAGAACCGGATGCAAACGCGAATTTGCCTGTTCCCATTACTTTTAACTTAATTGCGTTCGATCCAGATTCTGAGGATCGTATGTGGCGTACGTAACTCAAGGGGGGACTCAAGTGGCTACTTTTTAAAAGCCGCTTTTCGGGGCTGCCCTGCCCTCTTCCTCCTGGTATGGACGCGCCACCCATAAGGAACCCCTTCACAGAGCCTGGCTGGGTGGCTGCCGCTTCCATGGATGGAGGAAAAATGGCAGTGGGCAGCCAGCCAGTGATTCTTTACCCTCCTCTCCCCATTGCTCAGGGCACACAGCAACAGCGGCAACTAAAGCCCCTTTGCTTTAAACATTCACACAGAACCTCAGCTGCTTCCCTCCCTTCCTTTCCCTTTCTAAAGGTCAGAACTTTTAGAATTGCGCAAAATTGCAACATTGTTAATCGGGTGTGAAGTGGTTCCATCGCTACAGTGTAGTGCTGCTGTTAAGGGTGGATTTTTACACTGAAATCAATGTCTTTGGAGGCAAGCTATTGGGAGAGGGAAACCCTAAACATGGATTTTCATCCCTTAAAACGGTATGGTCCCCACAGTAAAAAATGTAACACGTATCAGGCGCAGGATCCGGGGTGAGACGTTGAAATGAGGATTAACATTTACAACGCTTTGGGGCGATTTAACACACAGAAAGCGTGTTAAGCCAAACTGACATGGGGTCTGCAAGGATTGAAAACGTTTTGAATTTGAAATAAGCTTGCTGTGGGGATTCCCCCTGAATGTGTGTACTGTGATAGCAGTTTGCTTTTATTTGGCTCAGGACATATTTTTAGTCACCAGATTTATTATGATTAAGTTTGCCTTTTTATTTATATTGACGGGTAGCCTTTAAAAAAAATTTTTTTTTTACAAACATTGACCAAATAACCGAAAAGATGTATAAACACAAGTTAACATTTTACAGGGTTGCATTATTACTTAGCTTCAATCTAATAGGTTGACCCCATATTTTAAGGATGAAGGATTTCAAGAAGTTAATCTTAGTATAATTAACTAAGGTTAACAGGTACAAAGTCATTCAACACCAGCTACAAAAGAAACTTTGGATAGCACAGTGTCATCCAGATTCACTGTTGTGGTTGTATATCGTGCAAGGGTTTTCCACATTCCACAAATTGTCTGGCTCTGTCAAAGACTTGCATGCTCTGTCTCTGCACAACAGTGAGTCCATTCACAATTAGAGTCCATATCTGTGACATCCATTCTTGGGTCTTGTGGTTAGAGTGTTGGAATCTTATCTGGTAGTCTCTTGGTTTAGCTGGCACTTTTGTACAAAGCCAGCCGGGTGTCCTTGGGCTGGTCATAGCTCTCTTTCTGAGCTCTCAAAGCCTCACCTACCTTGCAGGGTATATGTGGTGGGGAGAAGAATAGATAGCTTTGTCAACCACTTTGAGTCCTTTAAAAGGATGAGAAAAACGGGATATAAAAGCCAACTCTTCTTCATCTAGTCAAGCTGGTGCTGTGTTTCTGGTGCCTCACTACTACATTTCTTGCTATGGTTCGTAGCATCTTGACCAACAGAGAGTTGTCTGGTCCAGTTATTTCAATTATTGTGGCCTGAGGATATGGACAAACTGATTGCTGGGGTTCAACCAACCACAAGCCCTCTGTATCTTTGTCCTTCTTAGCTCAGTATGAGTAGATGGCTCCAGGAAGCAGTAAGTGCCTCTTTGAGTGATGGGGTGGTTCTACTGGCTCTTAAAAAGGCAGTGGTGCATTTCCTCCTGCATTTCTTCCTCAAGAAACCCTCCCAGTGGCCAACATACACTTTTTGCTCAAGGCATTACAGAGGGTTGTGGCTGTTCATCTTGGAAGAAGCTAATTATCTAGATCCATTTCAGTCAGGCTTCAGTACTGGTTATGCTGTGGTTGACAACCTCCCTATTGGTTCCTCCTGGATTTCTTGGTGGCTTTGGATACTGTTGACCAAGGAATCCTTCTGGAAAAGCTATGAAATTTGGGAGTTGGACCTGTGCATTGCATTTCAATGGTTCCACTCCTATCTCCAAGACCAATGGCAGAGAGTAGTTCTGGGAGATTCTTGCTCAGTATCTTGAGAATTCCCCTGTGAGGTTACCATCTGTATGAAGCTGCTGGGACAGGTTATCAGGAGATCTGGAGTGAGGTGCTATCAATCTACAGATGATGCACGCTTATATCTTTCCATTGGGAGAGGTGGTTGAAATGCTTGATCTATGATTGGAGGCATTAATAGACTAGATAGGGACCAATAAATTGAAGCTGAATCCAGACAAGATGGAGGTACTTTATGTTACAGGGCTTTGAGTTTCCAAAATAGGCAGGTTTTCTGTTCTTGTATCATCCTGAAAGCAAACAGTGTGAAATCTTGGATGTTCTTGGAATCTGTGCTGATACCTGAAACTCAGTTGGAGATAATGGCTAAGTGTTCAAATTTCCAGCTGTGGATAATCCAGCAGCTGCAGCCCTTTCTGGACAGAGATGATCTGGCCACAGTAATCCATTATCTGATAATTTCCAGATTGGGTCTGCCCTTGAAGATGATTTGGTAGTTACAGCTGGTGCAGAATGATTCGGTAGTTACAGCTGGTGCAGACTGATAGCTGAATGCACATCACCCAGGTCTTAAAACAGCTGCATCAATTTACTGCTGAATGCATGTTAAGGTCTTTGATCTTTAAGGCTTGAAATAGTTTGGGCCTCAGTATCTAATGGACCACCTTCTCCCATATCAATCTCCCTTGCCTTAAGATCTGCAGGTGAGACCCTCCTGCTTGTACCACTACTTTGAGTAGTTAAAGGGTTGGGGACATGGGATAAGGTCTTCTCAGGGGTAGTCCCCAGAATACGGAATAACCTTTCTCCTGAGGTACACTAGGCATCAAAATATACACATTGATGAAGATGCATCTATTTATCCTGGCCTTTGGCTGAGGAAACATCTTCCTCTCTCTACTTAGAGGCTCTGTTATTGTTTTTAGCATGATCATTTTTTATTTTGTTTTTAACGTTGTAATCCACTCTGAGACCTCTGAATAGGGCAGGATAAACTACAACCAACTGCAGACTGCACTGAAATATTGAAAAGGGAAGGCAGTGTGGGTGTAAAATAATGTCATCTCTTTTTTGGCCTCTAGAGGGTGCACAATACATTAGATGCGTTATTTCTGTGCCTTCTTAAGGATGTGGTCAGGTGTTTTGTTTGCCATGATACAATTATGTATATGGCTAAGTATTTGCTCTTATTCAGTAATAATATCATTCACCCTATTCTGAGCATTGTAGTGGAGGGACTACTTAATAAAGAACTTTGCAGAAAATATGCTGTATTCAGACATAGCAAAAGGGGTGCCGCAGAGAGACAGTGTGTGGCCCTTGTGTTCCCAAGCCTTGTCTCATCCACCTTTTCTAGCCCTGAATGTTCAGGTGAGGGGCAGACTTGTGTGTGAACAATCCCACCTCGAAACCTTCTCATAAGATGCCTCAGAGGTGCTTTTTCCTTTGCTCTGTCTGATTACTAGTTGAACAAAGAACTGTAAATAGCATGAATGAGTAGCTATTTTTGAGTATCTGAAGGTTTGTCACAGTGCAGAAGGATCATCCCTATCCTCACAAAAGATGGGAGGACTAGAAACAATGGTATGAAAGTCAAAGGAGTCAATACAGATTTGATATTGGGAAAAAACTTCCTGACATTAAGGGCGATCAGTCAGTGGAATAGGTTGCCACAGGAGGTAGTTTTCAAGCAGAGGCTGGAGAGACGTCTGTTTGGGGTGATTTAAGGAATCCTGCATTGATTAGGGGGTTGGACTTGATGATCCTCAAGGCTCCTTCCAACTCTTATGATTCTCAGAATGTAGATGTTTAAATTAATTGCACCTGTGGATTTTCCCTTCCATTTCGCTAGAAGGATTTTACTGATAGAGAATGATCTCTGTGGGCTATAAGGTACCCACCATGGGTTTGTGCCTGGCAAATGAGTTTAGTAGGATCAGAGCATAAGGTAACTACAAAGTTACCTAGGAAACTTTCATCCTGGTCTCCCAAGTCTTAATCCACCATCTAGCCCTTGTGTTTTCAACCAATCTTCGCCAGAAGTTGCTGAACTACAGCTCCCATCATCCATGTCTTTGGCCACTCTGGCTAAGTCTGATCAGAACTGCAGTCCAGGAAAATCTGGAAAGCCACAGTTTGAGAAATCTAATCTTGGCACTATGCAGTATATGTGCATAAAACCCCTATTGATGGATATTGAAGGTGCTCAGGTGAAAAATGGAATTTGCTGCCACAATCCCATCTTCCTCACATATGCAAATTTAGGTCACTAGAACAAGACACAAGGTTAATATATCAGTAGCATCTTCAAGGCTGTAGCAAAGCAACTTCAAAAGTTCCAAGAGGGAAAGGAAGAAGGCAAACCACAGGGTGCTGGGATATTTTAAATAAGATTATATTAATGCTTTTGATGGTTCAAAGAATTCTGAGTCAGTGACCGTTTTCTCCTCTGAGAGGTGGAAAGTATTGTTACCTGTGAAAATAGCATTGATATACTATCTTAATTATTTTATATTATATGTAAGAGACAACCCAGTAAATGAGTTTGTAAGCTGCTTTCCTACTTGGCATTGGGATATTTTTCACACTATGTGTCAGGACATTTTCACGCATGGAAATGTACTGGCAGGATCAGAGTTCACATCACTGGGCCTCAATACATGCCGAAAATGGCAGGTATATACTAATCTGTTATTTTGCTTCTTGCTAGAATATAGACGTAATAATTCCTAACACTGTGAGAAATGGAAATGGTTATGAGAATCAGGTCAGCCTGACATCAGTAACATTCCTGATTGGTTTAAAGAAACCATGTGGTATAATATAACTCATATGTATGTTCTCCATATTGAGTAAGTTAAGTATGCTAGTATTTCAGTTGTATATTCATTCATATATCTGATGCATTATTTTCATATATTCATTAGTCATTCATATTTTCATGCATCTTATATCCTGTAACTTTTGCATCAAGCAATAAAGCATTCCTTTTGGAATATACTGAAGAATCTGTATTTGCTGGGAACTTCTGACACGTATTTCTATGCTAGAGACTTTAAGCAAACCAATTCTGCTAAGCTATATATCACAACATAATATATTAAGGATTTATGTTGGGATTAATCTTCCTTATGTTCTGTTTTTAGCAAGCTTCATAAGAAAAAGGAAGACACATCCGAACTTCCAGGAGCGACTGGGCAGTGGTTTGAAGAAATACAGAGGAGAAAATTTAATAATGATGCTGATGTTGGCAGAATGTTAAAGCAACCATTAGCGCACAGGCTGCGAAGGGCCTTTGGAAATGGTGAGTTGCCACTCAGGTATCCATAATCTTCAACAGACACTGTAATGGACGCCCAGCTTTAAAGTGAAAGAAAGAAAAATGGAATCTCTTTTAAGCACTGGAGAGTTAAAAGGGCAGCTGAGATTTTTCTGAGTGAAATAATATCTCAGTAAAGTACATTAACAAAAACAGTTTGGCGACTTGGCTTTAGTTTTTCTTTTTCCTTTTGCGGGGGTGGGTGGGGGGAGACCATTGTTAAGACAGTGATCAAACCTTTGCAGCAGATGTTATTGTTTGAAATTGCCTCAGTGTTAGTCTTCATAATAGGAAAAGCACATAAGAATTTTGCAGGGAGGGAAGTGTAAGTATATGTTATTGGGGAAAGTAATCTCAGGATTGACTCATCACACGTTCTGTAGTCTTTTCTGCAGAAGATGAGAGACACAAAAGCACTTGAAAGGAATCAGGTTGCAGATAATATGCCTCCTTTCTCTGATCTGCCTATCAAGGGACGGGGATTCAATTTAGATAAATGAAATGGATGAATGGAAACTTGACAGATCTGATGGAGCTTAGAAAGCGTGCAAGTGATGATATAATCAAGGTATCCGGAAAAGAAGATTGAGCCTGATGATTGTCGTGCTTGACACTGATAAAGATGTATGAGAAATTTCTCTCAGGCTCTTGCTTTGATCAATTTCCTAACTTTGCCTGTTGATACCCTGTTCTCCCATCCCATTGGCTCACAGTTATTAACAACATTGTTGATGCTCACAATTGATGTCTGCTCATTCCAACTGTGATTGGAATACAACTGTGATTGGAATACAACTCTAGTTGCACCATCTCAGCGAAGAGATGTCCCGGCTCTAAAAAGTGCAGGAAGGAATAGCCAAAATAATCAGCAGTTCTCCTATGAGAAGGGGTTGCAGCATTTTGCAGCTCTTCCACTTAAAGCAAGGGTCTCCGATCGTAGGCTTCCTCCTGCACTGCAAGTACCAGCAGTCCATGCCATGAGAAGGCTAAGCAAGAAAATGCATGTGTGCCTCACTTTTACTTGAGTATTTATATCCTGCCCTTTACCTAAAGGTCCCTGAGTAGGTAACAGCAATAAAAAGATAAAAACCATAAAACTGTATAAAACATACCTTCAAATATAAACCTCCCTTCCTCCCTGACAGGACATCTCTCAGAGGAAGCTAAGAATCAGAGGCCTGGGTGAAGAGGTACATTTTAATCATGCTGCTCTAGGCCATAGGAAAGGCCATCTTTTGATAAGAACAAAATTTTGCCCATGGGGATGGAATTGTTCCATGAGTTCTTCATGGATTAAAGGAGTGGGAGAAAAGAACTACAAATTAGTCTTCTCCGGTTTGTTGCCTTGTAAATGTTCTGAAGCACAACTTAAATTGCAGCCACTATGATGGCGTCCGCTGCGTTTTGGGATCCGGTTCAAATCTCTCATCTTGATTTTGAAGACAATAATAACTGAGGACTGGGTGCTTACAGGACTGTTTATGCACCCTTTCCTGGAGAGCTTCCTGGAGCTGTTTGATGAATACATCAGGGAGTGATTTGTATTATAATTTCCCTGCTCTTTTATTGTGTAATATTAATCTTGCAGAGTCTTTAATATATTTATAATATGGTAACTTTGCAGGGGCAAGGAGTGTATTTGCATTTTGATTGTCTTTATTAGATATATACCTGTGGGAGAGAAAAAGAGTGGGGGAGAAGAAAGGAGAAAGCACTTGCAAATATTATGTTTTTTAAGTAAAACCCTTTTTTTTCCTTTTCAGACTCTACAAATGCAAAAGACCCTAGCCTCCAGATCCCACAAAATCCAAAGAATCCGTCGCCTTCTATCTTTGGTGGGCTACGAACACCATTCGCTTCTCTCTTCTCTTCCTTCAGGAAATCTAAAAGGCAACATGCAAAGCCTCAGCAAAATGAGCCCCAGGGTCCTCCACGGTAAGAGGGAGGTCTCCTTTTATGTGTTCATTCAGTTGCTTTAGTCACATTGGTTGCATTCAGACAGGGTGTAAAACCCAGAGTATCCCAGGGCTATGGTGAGATCACCAGATGTTTCTATGGCAATCCCAAGACAGCCTGGGGTTATTGGGGCTATAATCCCACAATATTGCTATAGCACGTAATAGAACTCTCAACTCGTGTGTTTGCGCTATAGTGATACTGACTTGCCTCTCTGGGTGCTGCTTTTGGGAGCCACCATCTGGTAAAGATGAAGTTGTGGCAGAGTTATATAATATATGGAGTACAGATATGAGAATTGAAAGAGAGGAAATTAAGAATGAAATAAAACGTATAAAAATAGTAAAGTATAATAATCTTAAAGAGGTAAGAAGAAAAATATTACATAAATGGTATAGAACCCCAGCACAACTATCACATTTTTAAATAAATATGGGTAATAATTGCTGGCATGGATGTAGTCAAAGAGGTACTTTTTTGATATGATCTGGGAATGCCCTATAGTATCTGAATTTTGGAAGAAGATAAAGAAATTAGTGACATGTTGAATATGCAATTTATAATAACAGGGAGAATGGGAGTATTACCTATGGAGTTAAATAATCTTCCAACTATCCAACTGAAGGAGATAGTAGAATTGCTAACATGTGCTCAAATAGTCCTAATTAGTGGATGGAAGGATAGAACAAAATGGTCTATTGATAAATGATATAATTATATAATTAATGTGATAGCGGTAGAGATAATTGAATAGTCATATGAATTATATTAGTAATTTGGATAGGGTTAGAATATGGAAACAAAAATGGATGATAGTTAAAACTTGTTTAGATAATAAGCTTAGGAGTGAAAGTGAAAAATTGAAGTTACATTTAATTTTCTCAGGGTGAATTCCCACTCATGGAATAAAAATGCTATTTAAAACGCTTTTTAAAATGCTTTAAAACTAAGCAGATGCGCATCTGGCAATTGCAGTCAACCCTGAATTGTGTCCTCACAGGAAAAGAATTAAAAACACTTCCAAAATAACCATTGAGGAAAGCGAATCTTTTTTCTCCCCACCTTTTGCCCCCCCCCTCTCCATTGGGTTTGATCTGATGACGTGGCCAAGGGTTGGAAATACCAGCTGCCCCTCCCTCCTGAGCCTCCTTCCTTTCTTCAGAAGGGTCCAAAGACACAAATACCTAGGACGGTGATGGCCAACCTATGACACGCGTGTCACAGGTGACACGCCAAGCCCTTTTGGGTGACACACATGGTCACCCTGGCACCTGGGCGTGTAGTGCTTGCTTGTTCTTGAAGTGTACAAAATACCAACTTTTAATTGAAATTTAGCAAACAAAATTCAGTAACAAAAGTCACTAATGTAAAAAATTATTTGTTTTTGCTTTTAATAAAATACATATATCAAAAATATAACTTTTTTACTAGAGCTACAAATATCACAAAATTATGGATATTTCTAGATGTGACATAGCACTCGAATTAAGCTAGGTTTTCTTGCGAATTTTGACACACCAAGCTCAAAAGGTTCACCATCACTGACCTAGGACATCAAAAAGCCGGCGATCAAGCCCCCTCGATTTACAAACACACATACACACACACACTGCCAGCTCTGGCCGAGAGACCCGGCTCCTCCTGTCAGAGGGTGGAGGCATTGGCAGCTGTGGTGGGCGCTGCTGGGGATGCCAAGTGTTCCTGCATGCTCACGCACATGTGCGTGTGTGCGCGCACCCACCCACACTTGCACACTCCCCCACAGGAGCTGGGCAAGTGAGCAAGCGAGCAGTGCTGCCACCTCCGCAGGCACGTGAGATGTTGTGGATGGGCTCAGGGCTGCCAGTTCCTTGCTTCTCCCAGTTCCTGCAGCTTCCCCCCCTTTCTCCTTTTAAAGATCAAGGAAGGAGGCTGGGAGGGAAACAGGCAGAATTGCGCAGGCAGGACCGCTTCCTCCCTGCCTCTTTCCTTGATCTTTAGGTAAACTCATAAAACTCAGCACACATTAGTTCAAGCTGAATCCTCCCTTTTGAATACCTTAATTTGTACAACCCTCTCTCCCCTTTACACAGTCAGGAGCAGGGCGTGGGGAGAAAGGCTTGCGTGTGCGTGAGGGGAAGAGTGGGTGGGAAAGGACACATTGTTATAAGGTGTGAAGTGGGTGAATTGTTACTGTCTGAAAATGAAACCGGCCGCTGTAGAGGGGAAACCTGGCATTTTAACTGACAAGGGGCTGTCCTGCAGGGCGAAATCCCATCCATTTCATGATGCATCTGTCCCAATACTGCTGTAACGTTCCCACAGCAGTAAAGATAAATCGTTTTAGCACCAAAGCCAGTAAAAAACACCTGAAAAAACAGGGTTTTTTAATTCTGTTTTTTAGCCAAATACTCCTCAGAAAACCCTTGAAACGGATTGTTAATGGGGACAAAGGGGATCCAGACCATTTTGAATGGTTAGTAATGGGGACAAAGAGAATCCAAACCATTTCTAAACCGTTTTAAAATGCCAATGGGAACTGGGCCTTGATGTAGTATTATGAATTGTGTAGCTTTTTCTATGATCGGTATAAGAACATTGAATTATGTATTACCCTTGGGGGGAGGGGGACTCAAAGCAATTGAAAAAAACTATTTTTTTTTTGTTAAAGAATATCTGGCCACTGTCTGGAGGCAGTCCTAGGCACAATCTTTAACTCTTTTTTTCCCCTCTGCTTTGTTTTCATTCGTTCAGTTTCTGTCTGCTGTGCGTATCCTATTCCAACATCTGGTGCATGTTTTCTTCCTGTTTCCTCCAGAGCCTTTTAGATTACACTGAAGTGCACGGGATTTCCCCTCATAAAGCGCCTGGATTGGATTTGCTTGCCTGATACCTCCTTGGGGCCTCAGGTGATGTAATGCTCACCTGCACAAGAGAGTGTTTGGAACAAATTTCACAGAGGCCTGCAGAATCTGGGGCACAGTGTAAGCAAACAGTTGCTCGCTCCCACCCAAAACCAGTTGCTGAATGTGGGCGTTTTTTTTTTTTTTTTCCTGGTTGAAACATACCTGTCTTCCTTAAAAGGCTGCTTTGCCCTGGCATTTGTTTTCTCGGTAGGCAGGGTATCGAATGCTGTCTGGCACCACTTGGCGGAACTTGTGTAGTCAGTGAGCAGGCAAAATTCTGCCATTAGCAACAGTCTCAGCCACAATAATAGGTGTGACTGAGGGACAGGATTTACCCCTACTCAGCGTGTGCCAGGCTGTTTTATAGCTGTGTTGCAGAAAGGTGAGGAAATCCAAAGAAGCATTTTCACGTTTGGAAGTACTTTAGCTGATGAATTGCTACATGTTATAGAACAATTAAAGTCTTGCGTTGGAGTCCTGCGAAAGGGGGTGGGGAATGACTCCACAGAGCAGGTTATACCTGTAGAAAACTATTCCCCTCTCCCCAGGAGAAACAAAAAAGCTTCAAAAGATACAGAGAAAGGCCCCCTTGTGCCTTTAAGATCATTACTGGACTTGGTATTCTATTATTTTTGTTGTTCAAAGTGTTCTCCCTGAATAGATTGTAATCCTATCCTTGTGGGCAGCCCATAAACGTAGAAAATAAAGAAGCAGCTTAGAAGGGGAAGCACAGGAGATGGAGTACATGCCTGAAGGAGGAAGAGGAGGAGAGTTGGCTTTTCTACCCCACTTTTCTCACGCATTTAAGGGGTCTCACAGCTGCTGATAAACTTTCTGTTCTTCTCCCCACAACAGACACCCTGTGAGATAGGTGGGGCAGTGAGAGCTCAGAAGAGAGCTGTGACTAGCCCAAGGTCACCCAGCTGGCTTCATGGGGGAGTGTGAAATCAAACCTGGTATTCCCAGATAAGAGTCCAGCTCCCTAACCGCTAGGCCAGGGGTCCTCAAAGTATGGCCCGCGGGCCACATGTGGCCCGCCAAGCACATTTATCCTGCCCGCCGGGTGTTTTTGCCGCCGCTGCCTGTCCTGCTTAGCAGTCGACTTGTCCTGGACCCGCAGTGCATGGGAATTTGTTCATAGGTTTTTTAAAACTATATTCCTGCCCTCCAAAGGTCTGAGGAACAGTGAACTGGCCCCCTGTTTAAAAAGTTTGAGGACCCTTGCACTAGACCAAATTGGTTAGGGAGCCAGATTCTTGTCTAGGAATATCAGGTTTGATTCTGGGAGCAGACAGGAGCAGAACAGGGACCATCTAAAGTCTGTAGTCCCACCTTCTCTTTAATCCATCTCCAGTCCATCTTCTGCTCCAATCAATTACACCTTTAAATTCATATCTATTTATTTTACTGGACTTATCCCCCCAAATTTGGATAATCACAGCTCTGAAACCATCATACTGTACTTACCTGTTTTCATTATTAAGGGTGTGATCAAGGAAGAGGACTAGAGGGTTGACACTTCAGGAATTTGCTTCCCTTTCATCCAGAATGCGGTTGTGTGGGCATTTAGCAGAGTTGGCACCTTCCCGTCTCTTCCTCCTTCCTTCACAGCACCTCCAGTCCTCCCCATTTTTTCTGTACCAAGCAGCTTGCATTGTCTGCTTAGCCTCCAGAAGCGAGTAGTCTTGTGGATGGCAGAGGAGGGATCAAACCTTTCATGCATGGCAGTGGGGTTACTTGCATCCCAGTAGTTTTCACACCATCCTGCTTTTTGAACCTTCCTCCATCTCCCATTGCACCACCATTTTTTTAAAAAAGGTGGTCAATTTAGCACAGGACTGCCTCTTTGCATCATTGCAAGTGCGAGGATGATCAGTCATTGGACTGTTGGAGCAACAGTTTTGCATGCTTTCCTGCCTCTGATGGGCTTCAGCACCCATGTGGTTTCAGACCCCCCCGTTATTTCTCCTCCTCCAGTGCCTTCTCCTGCTCCCCATAACTCCACTGCCATTTTCTTTTTCAGACAACTTGGTAGTTTGGGGCGTAGAAGCAATTCTGCACTAATGTGAGCCAGTTTGGTCTAGTGCTTAGGGAGCCGGACTCTTATCTGGGAATACTGGGTTCGATTCTGCCCTCCCCCATGAAGCCAGCTGGGTGACCTTGGGCTAGTCACAGCTCTCTTCTGAGCTCTCACAGCCCCACCCACCTCACAGGGTGTTCTGTTGTGGGGAGAAGAATAGAAAAGCTTTGTCAGCCGCTTTGAGTCCCCTTAAATGGGTGAGAAAAGCCAGGTAGAAAAGCCAACTCTTCTTCTCCTCCTTCAATGTGACAGATGGAGTAGTGAAATTGCTCTCTAGCACTTTTGCGCAAGACTGTTTTTTGAAGAAAATATTGAAAGTGCACCAGTCTATGGACAGATTAAGCACGCCGCATGCGGACAAGTTTAGGAAGTGAGGGAAGGGCAGAGCAAGATGATTAGAGAAAGGACTCCGCACACATACCTTGGTTGCACAGTGCTGAATCACAGAACTTTATCCTATCAGAGCGCAGGGTGTTGTGATGGTGGAGACCTAAACGATGCTCATAAATAAGACTCAGGATGGGAACAGAAAAGTATGAGAGTAGCACCCAAACTGGGTGTGGTCAGGGTTAGTGCATTTTGAATTTGGTTTGCTAATAAGATAGACAATGTTAGCGAAGTAGAATTTTGTCCCAAATAAATGGGGCAGCAAAAGGAATTTGTGCAAAAATAGATGATCACATCTCTGAGAATAGGAATAGAAGAGTCTCTGTCCTCTATCATCAAGTTCTCTAAGAAGCAAAGAAGAACACTAGGGAAGTCTTGCCTTGTTATTTATTTGTGCTAAATGAAATATGGGTTGGAAAACACAAGGTTATTTAAAAATATATATGCAGGGAATGATTTGTAACAGAGCTTATGGCTCAGCTGTTGAGATGAAAAGGACAACCTAGAGAGTAAGGACTTTATTCCTTTATTTATGCTTTATTCTGGAATATCAAAATACAGCGGAATAAGTAACAGATGTCTGGATGCAGCCCTGAGCTCCTCTCCTTTGGTTCTTTGGCCTTGTTCACTGTTAAGTATCCCTGACTATATTTTAAGGAAATATAATAAAAATACAGAAGATTGTGGTCAATATTCTTTTTTTTTGTTTGTTTGATTCTCAGAGAAAGTGACATAGTCACCAACAAGTACAAATTCAGATAAAGCTGTTCCTCAGTTTTCAGGGTTTTGCCCTCTGCTGTTAGGAATATTTTTGACATTCATTTTCCAAGATTGTCTAGTCAGAAGGCTTTTTAAAGTGGCTCTTAATGGCAACCTGTTCTGCCACAATTAGCCAGTACAGTGGTACCTCGACATACAAGTGCCCTGATATACAAGTGTTTTGAGATACAAGCCGCCGAGCGAGTGATATTTTGCTTTGAGATGAGAGCAAGATTTGAGATACGAGTATGTAAATACAGTACAGTACATAACAAAAACAACTGAGGTGGTGTTTTGGGAGCTGGAATGGATTAATGGGAAAATTGCTTTGAGATACGAGTGATTTGACATAAGAGCAAGGTTACGGAACGAATTAAACTCGTATGTCAAGGTACCACTGTAGTTTCATTTTATCTCATTGCCGTAATTTTTCTGCTTGCCAACTTCTATTAAAAGGGACAGAAACAGGCCAAGCTGGTTTCCCTTCCACATCTTCCTGGCCTGCTGACAACCTTATCTGTACCTTGTTAGTACAGCTAACAAAGTCCATGAAGCAGGTCAGATGAGCTTGTAATATGATGTTGCGAGCCAAGATGTTCCCGGCCTCCATGGCAATTAAAAGCTTGCTCACTAGCACACCAAAATTTGATTTAAAAATGCTGATTAATTGGATGGAGCTTGGGCTAGGGATAACGTCATTCACTTTACTCTTCTTCCTCTAATTGGTTTAGGCAGCTTAGGTGTGTCCGTATATGATTTTAAAGACACTTAACAATAAAGCAGGGAAGGGATTATCCAGAAGTTCAAGAGTACAATTAGGATGAGGAAATCTTTTAGAAAGGTTTTGTTGTTCTGAAGAACTCCAAAATCATATACCCAGTATGGCATGCGTCACTGTTCACACCTAAATTTTAATCCAGTTTCACTCCACTTTCAGAGGGAGAGAACGCAAAGTGACGAGTCTTTTTCTTTCTGCATTATCTAATCCAAAGGTGGGTTTTTTTGTTAGATAATGGTGAAAGAAATCAACTTGTCATTTTCCCAAAGCTTTATCTCACTCTGAAAGTGCACCGAAGCTGGATTAGAATTTAAGTGTGAATGCATCACATGATCTAAATCCAGATAAATGTGAGATGAGGCTGGTTTTGCTTTCCCTGGTTAATTCATTACACCTTTAATTGAAAGGAAGCATTCGGTTCAGGACAACTGGATTCCAAGGGAGCATTAATGAGCTTAGGCTATTAGTCATTTCAGTTGAACGGCTATAGCTGAATCCTCCTCCTCCTTGTTAATGACCTTTGCTTATGGGTAAAGCATCTTCTCTGTCTGCAGAAGTCATGAGTTCAATTCCCAAGACTTCCCCAGAAGAAGACAATGCAAATCATTTCTGTATTGGAAACAAACAAGCACCAAACCGGAATATGTCCGTGTAGTCACTACTTCAGCTCAAGGGCAACGTTTTCTTTTTAAAAAGCTTTTTATGTTGCCAGATCTTTAAGAAAGCTTCAAGAGAGCTTTAAGGAAGGGTTAGACAAACTAATAGATGACAGGTGTATAAATGGCTACTAGAATGGATGCCCAGGTACATCTTCCAGACCGGGGAGACAAGCAGGATGCCTCTAGAGACTATTTGCTGAGATTTGAGAGCAGCTGAAGGCTTTGCCTTTGTCTTCTGTTTGAAATGCCCAGAAGCAATTTGTAGGCCACTGTGTAAGATAGGATACTGTACTAGATGTTCTTATGTCTACTGAAGCTGTTCCTTTTCTGCAAAGCTACAACCTCTCCTCTTTTAAGAAGAGTCCTGCTAAATCAGTCAAATGGTGCGTCTAGCCCAGATGTGAACACATGCCTTACCCACAATCCCTAACAGCTGCTTTTTAGAGGTGCATCCCCTGAAGGGAATTCCACAGCCATCAGAATTAGTAGACGTTGATAGTCATGTCCTATTATGCTTTGCTTGTAACTCTAGTATTTTGAGATGCATTGTGGTTTAATTATGATTTCAGAGGAATTTTACAACAGAAACTGGCTGAGGGTATATCCAGATGTGGGAAACAAGACAACAGAGGCTTAACTATGGGATCTGTATTGCATCTGAATTTTTATACTACCTTGGGATTCTTCTGTCAAATCTCGTACCTCTTCCTGTGCTGTTACCACCTCTTCTGGCAGCAAATTCCATAGACTGATGATCACCTGGGTGATGGACTAGCTGGACAGACCAAGTAAATAAGCAGACTTTTTTTCTTTTTCCAAACACTACAACTAAAATTACCCAACTTTGCAAGAATCAGATAAAAAAATGAAATCTTTTTTATTTATAGACTTGATAGCAAAACCTTGGAATTCTGCAACAAGATGTGGCATAGGCCCCAGACTTGGATGTTTCAGAAGAGATTTTGACAAATTCATGCAGGACAGGGTTATCACAGATTACTAGCTCTGATTGCTGTGTGATTTCAGAGAGGCAGATATAGAAGGCAGCGTGTCCCTGAAGACCACCTGCTGGGAGACGGATCAGCAGGGCAAGGTGATTATTCGTGACCTGCTTGTTGGCTATTATTAGGAAGCTTGCTGCCCTCTCAGCTTTCTTCCATCCATGTGGATTCGAGTAAACAAACTAGCTAGAGACAAAAGATTTCTTTTATCTATATTGCAAAATAGGAAACCTGCCCTTCAAGCATTCCTCCAGGGCAAGTTCAAGCTCTCTCATATCACAGCCTGACTTTTTCCCCTATCCTGGCCTGAAGTGTACAGTCTTCCCCATGCCTCTTCAGCCCCTCCAATTTACAACTAGCGATGTGCATGGATATTCAAAATATTTGTTATTCATACGAATTTGGATGAATTCTGACATTTGTATATGAAGCTAATGTCAAGACATTTGTTCTTTAGTATTTGTATGAATAATTTGGACATTCTTTTGTGTATGTATGTAAAACAAGATGCATACAGGATGAAAACAGGATACGTACCCATATGTATGAGATTCGTATCATTGGATACATATTGAATATTTGAACAAATAGATACAAATGTATTCATATCGGTTTGAATGTCCAGACATTCATTTTTCTTTATTTGTACGAATTTGGATTTTCAAGTATTTCATTACGAAATTGCATTTGTGCACACCCTATTTACAACTAATTTATTCACAATAAGGAGGAGAAATACATATGAAATTTCTCTTTTGGCATATGCAGTAATGGCAAAGTAAGAACAGTTCAAGGAAAGTTTGCACTGGCCGGCACAGACTAGTCACTCTTTCGAAGCTGCAAAATCTGCAGACATTTTTATCAGTCTTTACAAACACACTAGCCTCCCTAATTCCTTATACTTTCATAAGCAGTGAGTTGCATCTGTGAGAACAAGCTGCTGAATTAGATGGGCCACAGTTCTTATTCAGCAGGACATTTCTTATCCTCTTACTTCCTAAGAAATGTACATGAACATATCCACGAAGCCACCAAAGCTGAGCTCTGCTCAAGAGTATCTTTACCTTACGTACCTAAAGTCCCTCTGATTTCCTCAATGGCCTTTATTTGAACTGGTCTTAGCAGAGCTTATTGAATATAACAATTCATGAACAGATGGAATTATGATGGCAGAAAAAAAGTATTTCAGGACCTTTCCCCACTTTGCTTCCTGTGCCTGTCCCACTGCAAATGGCTGTCTAGAAGGCAGCCATTTTCAAATCCTGATATCGGCACAAGCACACATGTGCGGCACCGTCACCAGGACAACTACATGACACGCCACATGCTCCTCTAGCACCAGAAGAGGTGTGAATGCTGCATCCGGAGCATTACCAGCACTAGTGCAAGATAAGTGTTAAGAAACGCTTCCTTTAAGTGTGGACTAGGAATATGCATGAATATTTGAGATATTCATTATTCGGACAAATTCAAACAAATTAGGACATTTGTTTTTTGGTATTAGTACGAGTACAACTATGTTGAATTATTTGTACGAATAATTCAGACATTCATATGTGCATGGATACGTACGCATCACATACGTATCCGTACAGATACTTACGGGATAAAAACGGGATGCGTACGGATGCATGGGCTACCAAGCTAAGTGCACGTTGGCCCTCAGATAGGGAAGTTGGCCTGAGTCTGTGTCCAAGATTTTACTGTTGCATTTTTTAAAATTTGTATTTACCTCACTTTTAACTCCACCATAGCGAGAATAAAGCCCACAGGTGCATTTTTCCTGCTCTGTAGGGGAGGAGTTATTATGCAAAACTGTCTGGAGAAGGACGGAAAGTCAGTTTATAGAAGGCTTTTACCCCACCGTGCAAGCTTGATTCTGTCTCTTCAGCCACCTCCTTAGCTGCAAAAGAAAAAAAAAAGCCAGGTTACTTGCACCTTCCGACTTGTTCTTCCCTGCCTGGAAGCACATTGCAAATAAATGACAAAGCAAGGAAAGGCTCAGTCAGGCTCCCAAAGCATGCCAGCAAGCCAGTTTCTACTTGCTGCTGGAGCCTGTCCGATGAAGTGAGCGCACTCAGATACATAAGGCAGGTCCTAAAGACCAGAGGCTGGTGGGGAAGGGTGGAGATTGCTGTGAAATGGTGGCTGCAAACTGCAAGGAACACTTGGACGGGAAAGCTTAGAGAACAAACAAAAAACCTCTTGCGAGCAAGGAGTGGTTGTGTGTGGTAAGCAAAAACTCCTTTCAACTTGGGAAGGGTTGGGCGAAAAAATGGAAACAAGAAATATTCTTTTGACGAAAATCTGCTGCGATGACTCTGATCCGGACAGGGTTTGTCGTCAAAGATCGTAGTTTAATTGCCTGAAATTCAAAAGTGTCCTACTTACCTGCTCAGACGGAGTCAGCAGTGCTTTTCTGTTTAAGCCTGTTTGCCGGAAGATTAGATCAATCACCAAGTTCTCTCTGGGCGAAAGGAAACACCTATACCTTGCTGCACTCTGCTTCCATCACCCACCCAGGGTAGTGTTGCTTCTGTGCCTTCAAAATATTGTGTGACAGGCTGGAATTGAACAGGTGTTTCTTTCACTGTTTTTGTAACTGTGCAATGCCGTGGAATTACAGTCATTTACCGATTTTTCTACGTAATGAGAATGAAGAAAGATACAGGTCCCTGGTCAACGAAAACAAAAGAACCTTTGGTGTGTTTTGACAGGAAACTGAGTGGTACAGTCAAACTGTGTGACTACCATTGGATCATTTTGGATTGACAAATAATGAGTCTTTGTAGCACAGCAGGAAAATCTCAAGCAATGCCAAAGAAAGAAAGAAAAGGTTGTTAAGGTGCTGCAATGCAATGCAAAAGAAAGGTTGTTAAGGTGCTGCTAAATCCTTTCTGTCAAACATACACGGATATGGAAATGCTTGCAAAAGTTTTAATCAGGGAGCCCAGCTAATGAATTTGCAGGGTGGTTAACTTTGAAAAGAAAAAGTGGAAGATTAAATCACTTATGGATCCTAAGGGCTAAAACTTAAAAGCTGGTAAGAGATTGACTTGGCCTGTGAGAAATTTCCTTCATTTTGTCCTCCTTTAAAATAATTGGGATGGTCCCAACCTGGAGCGTCGTTTGAGGCGAGAGGTTTTTGGTATCCTGTATTTATAGTACGACCCTCATGCCAGTTAACAAGTACTGGCTGGGCTTAAACCAAGTTAATCCCATTTGGAATGGAGGCATTTGTAATTGGTCAGGACTGGAGAGGTAGTAGTTCAAAATGCATCGCAAATAAGTAGCTTGTATATATTAGAGACATTAGGTATTTTTAATACTAGTAATTAAGAAGCTTATAGAATCCCTTAATAGGTGGGTGATGAGCACAGATTCAGCAAGTGTATGTTTTGGTATCAATGCGTCTCTCTCTCTCTGGGGACAGATAGCAGGAACAGAAGATAAATTGCTTTCAAAAATGCATATGGATCCTTTCTGAGGTGTCATTTTTTGGCTGTTGATAAAAACAGACTGCTGAACACTCATACACAGCTGGGCTTTTCTTAGGTTATGGTGAGAGAACATATTTTAATCAAATAGAATATCACAGGCCCAGTTCCCATTACAAGCTTATTCCAGTTTCCATAACCCGAAATAATAGAACCGGATGCTAACACGAATATGCCTGTTCCCATTATTTTCAACTTTAATCGCGTTCGATCTGGATTCTGAGGATTGTACGTGGTGTACGTGACTCAAGGGGGGGGACTCAAGTGGCTACTTTGTAAAAGCCACTTTTCGGGGCTGCCCTGCCCTCTTCCTCCTGGCGTGAATGTGCCACCCATAAGGGACCCCTTCACGGAGCCTGGCTGGGTGGCTGCTGCTTGCCTGGATGGATGAAAAATGGCACCGGGCAGCCAGTGATTCTTTCCCCTCCTCTCCCCATTGCCCAGGGCACACAGCAGCAGCAGCAACTCAAGCCTTAAACATTCACACATCTCCAAGAACTTGCAGCTGCTTTGCTTTCCCTTCCCTTTCTAAAGGTCAGAACTTTCAAAGAGGCAGAATTGCACAAAATTGAAACATTGTTATCAGGTGTGAAGTGCGAGGATTGCTACAGTGTAGCGGCTGATGTAAAGGGTGGATTTTTACAGGATTTTTCATTATTTTTGGAAGCAAGCTATTGGGGGAGGGAAAGCCTAAACATGCATTCTCATCCCACTAACACGGACCGTTCCCACAGTAAGAAATGCAGACCGTTTCAAGCGCATGGACCGGAGTGAGACCTGTTGAAATGAGGATTAACATTTACAACACTTGGGGCAATTTAACACGTGGAAAGCGTGTTAAGCCAACCTGACGTGGGAACTGCGAGGATTGAAAATGGTTTGAAACTGAAATAAGCTTATAATGGGAATGCGGACACAGATACACAAGAAAGATCATTCAAAATACCCATATCTCCTTCAGCATTACAGGCCCAGCTAAATGCCTCCAAGCACATTTAGACTCTTCTCACGTTCTCCAGCAGTTCAATGCTTACTGCTTCTGATTTTGGAGGTGGTACCCAACTACTGTGGCCATTGAGCTGTCTGGAAAGCAGAGAGTCACACATCCCCTGGAAAAAGTCCATGGTTATCCAGTTCTGTATCTTTGCCAAGAATGGATGTGTCCAAACAGACATGAAAGAGTCAAGGTTGACTTGAGGGCACCTTTATCTTTTTACACAATTATCGTCGAATAGTAACCACTGATAGCCACCTCTTCTCTTGTAATTCTTCATAGTAACTAGCATCTTTTAATCCTTAGGCATTGTCCAGCCAGGGAGGGAGGGAAAATTATGTTTTAAATACATTTTTAAAGAATACTCTCTATCTTTTATGTTTTTATTATTATTGTGACTTGCTCTGAGATCTTTTGGTGAAGAATTGGATATTATTTACTTGTTTATTATTATTATTTATTAAGGGAACAAAGTTTAGGTCTGTAAAACTCATGAACTGCATACTGTGAACATTATTTACTTACCAACTAACTGACTAATTACCTATTGAATTTGGCATAGAACAGTCTAGTAGAAGACATAGAGCATTTACTCAAAGATACAAACTGGAGCATTTAGCAGACTCAAGTGGTTCTTTTATTAGGGGAACTGACACAAAAATAATAAATTCATCAAAATGTTTTTATAAAAGACAAAAAAGATTTTTTGGCTGATGCTAAGAAAAACAGATGTGACTCATCGAAAAAAAGCAACAACAGAAATGAATATAAACACATTGAAGAAGTCATTAGCACTGGAAAGCCTGTCTTTGAAAATAGTCATAACACTTCTAGAATCCTGGGTACTTTCTGGCAGATTTCTAGCAAATCACCCTGTTGAAAAGACTGAGAGCTTCTTTAAGCCTGTACCACTTACAAGGGTCAGTCCGTTTTCAGAGTGAGGAAACACATCAGGAAAATGACTAAGCCATTTTCTTTCCACAATATCTAACCCAAAGGTGGATTTTCTAGGTTAGATAATACAAAAAGAAAGCCACTTGCTACTTTGTTGATGGATTCTCACACTTTTGAAGTGGACTGAAGCTGGATTAAAACTTAAGTGTGAATGCTGCCATTTGAAACCCAAAAGGTGCTCCTAGGAAATCATCCCTGATTCTGGATAACTTCTGTGCTTCATAACTAACAAATTATTTTTAAAATTTGCTATAAATAAGCTTTTTAACTTCCCTTGTTTAATAGATTTTGGGATCCATTGGACAAGTCCCTTTCCTTCAAGTCCCCTTCAGTACTCTGTTAAATGGAAAGTTCATTGTTCCAAGTACTTCTTTTTAAAATAATGGGTATAGAACAAAAGATGGGAATTGATTGATGTAAATCAATCCTTGAAGGAAATGCCTTATTCCATTAGTTGTAACAGTTTGTACAGATAGGTAAAAGAGTTAGGACTGACAGTGGAAAGTATTTTTTCACCCAGAATGTCAACAGTCCATGGAATTTACTTCCAGAAGAGGTGATGACATCAACTAGCCTGGACAGCTTTAAGAAAAGATTAGATAAATTCATGGATGATAGGTGAATCAATGACTAGTAGAATGGATATCTAGATGCCACTAAAAGATTTTGCAGGGAAACAGGAGCAGGTGAAGGTTTTGTCCTTGGGTGTTTTTCCACTGTCACTAGAAGTACCCATTAAGTACCCATGAATGGGTACAAAAATGTCATTACGTACCCATTTATAGGTACTTAATGGGTACTTTTAGTGACAGTGGAAAAATACTCCTGGTCTTCTGCTTGAGATGCCCATAAGCAATTGGTGGGCCACTGTATGGAACAGGATGCTGGACTAGATGAGCTATGGCCTGATCAGTAGGGTTCCACTTACGTTCTTCTACACTAGTTACTGTTTATATAGCCAAAATAACACTCTGCACACAAATGGAAGAGATGCAAGAATATACACAATGGCTGGCTAGATTGGACCAGTGGCCTATTTGGTCCAACATCCCGTACCTATAGTGACCAACCAGTTGTATATGAAAGGTCTGCTCAGTGCCTCCCACCAGCTTGCCTTTAGAGGCACACTCCATAGGAGCCAGCACAGATGAGCCCAAGCAGCCCCTTCTCCTCTGCCAAGCACTGGGAAATATTTTGATCCTACTCAAAGTTCAATGCCTTTTCTAACCACAGACTAGTTGGACCACTGGCTGGAAATGCCATGTCTCATGGATATGGAATGCTTATCCTCAACTTCCCAAGAAGAGAGCATGTTGATGAGTGGCTTGCCCATCTTGGCTGTGCAGTTTCTGCACCTCCTGTAGGCCACAACCAATGCCACTTCCTGCTTTGACTGCTATGCCACACCTGTCTCAGCCACCTCTAGGTTTCCTCCCATGCCATCTGCCCATGTTGATCTCATATCATGTCTTGCATTGACCATTGTGCAGCCATCAATGGCACTGCTGGGGCAGCTATTGCATTTTTGCCAGTGTGGGCAGGTTATGTCAGTGGCCTTGATAGTGGGACTGGGCCACATTCCTGAGATGCAAAGTGTCCCACTCCAGGTCACCTCCCCTTGCCAATTCCTGTGCCATGTGTTGCACCAGTCCACCCCAAGGCTGTGCCTTGCCTGCGTCACCCATCACTAGGCTGCCCTCTACACCTCCCTTTGGATCGTTTCTTGGCTTGAGGCACCTGAACACCTAGAGCTTTCTCTGAACAGCTGACCTTAGTAAAGTGGCTATGTAACGTTCTAGCTTCACAGAATACATAAGACCCACGTAAAAGCAAAACCAAGACTAAACCCGTTTAGGGAATGCTGAGAAATGAAGTGACTGGTCAATGACAACTGTACAGTTTCCTAAGCAGACGGGTTTTTTATGCCAAACCTGGCCTGAGTAACTGGCCTGCGTAGCCTAGCCCAGACCGACCCACTATCCCCAGCCTCCCAACACAGTGTGGAGTTGATTGACCATTCCTACTGTCAGTCTCGGGCCATTTTTTTCTTTTTAAAAGCACTTGTGTTCTCAAGGCCTAATTGTATCCTGTGCTGGAGCTTTTCCCTTGGGCAAAGAGCTGTTTTATGAACATAAGAAGCCCTCGAATCAGAGAGTGCAATCTCTTGTGTAATCTAGATCAGTGTCATCTAAATAACCGGGCCCACTGAGGGCACTAGCTCTAGCCTCCTGACAGCTGCGAAGATTGTGCATGCTTCACAGCTTCCCCCTCTCCACATCTCTAAAGGCTAGGAACAAAAGTTCCTAGCCTTGGAACCTGTGGAGATGGACTATGGTGCACCACAGAAAAGTATTTCCTGGTACTTCCAGAACATGAAGATGAACCATTTGCACACCTTCCGTGTTCTGGAACAAGGCCCTTAGTCCTCTTGTGGACTTGATTAAATGGTACACCAAAGGTCAAATTAAGTGCCTCTTTATCCAGACCTGGCTTCATCCAGTGCAGATGGTGCCAGACCAGTGAGGGGGCGGGGGGCTTCTTGATCCACATTAACATGCTGATGAGGGGGGCCCAGGATCCGGACTAGGTGGCTCCTTAAAGTAGAAGTAAGTGCAGAAGGAGCCATAGAATCAAACAAGGCTGAAATGGCAGGAGTGGATGAGCTGGGGAGTAGCTGGTGCATCTTCACTGCCTTACTAAACTTGTACCGTGAAGCTGCCTGACATACCTCAAGGGGGAGACTATTCTATAGCCTAAGGGCCATCACTGAGTAGGCCCTCTCCCAAGGGCCTACCCCTTTTACTGTGGAAGGTCGTGGTACAACTAGGAGGGCCTCCCCTCCAGATCTTAAGGCGTGGGCCAGTCAATATGGAAGAAGATGTTCCTTTAGATCTTTGGGACCCAAGTCGTTTAGAGTCTTATAAGTTAAAGTTAGCACCTTGAATTGGGCTCAGTAGCTAATCGGCAGCCAATGCAACTCTTTTAAGATCGGTATGATGTGCATCCGTCCAGCTGTCCCAGTCAGCAGTCTAGTAGCTGCATTCTCCACCAGCTGCAGCTTCTGAACCTTTTTCAAGGACAGCCTCATGTAGAGTGCATTACAGTAGCCCAGTCTGGAGGCTACCAGAGCATGAATAACTGTGGAAGTGTGATCCTTGTGGACTAGAGATAGCCCCAGTCCACAGAATAATACAGATGTAGTTTCTCTCTTAGAGTGTTTTTCCACTGTCACTAGAAGTACCTATTAAGTACCCATTAATGGGTACAAAAGTGCCAAAAATGGGTACTTCTAGTGACAGTGGAAAAACACCTCTAGTCCGCTTGGGATGGTTGAAAGAGTGACCAATTTATTATGGCGTAAACTTTCATCAGATGCATGGAATATTAGACCCAGTTTACAATTCTATAGTCCTCCCTTGTATAACAATACCCTTGTATTGTTTCTGCTTTCTACATGGTTGCTAACTATAACTTACATTGCTTACTAAAGGTTTCCAAGATTGCATTAGCACGATTTGGCATCTGAGATACCAAGGGTAAACCAGGCCAACCCTTTACATTGACATACTGGCATACTGAGTCTCCTCTTAGCAGCACTGAACCTCCCTTTGTCTTACATTGGTTAGCATTGGTTTTCATCACTGATTTTTAGTTTTCCATTAGTGTAACAATTTGGAATATATAACAATTTGGTTATATATGAATGGATCAGATACATTCTAAAATCAAATACATGCCAGAGCAAGAATCCCACTGATCTCAGTGGAACATACATTGAATTTGGCATGCTTGGGCTTCTGCTGTTAGCCCAATATAAGTATAAATTATTTTAAAAATCAGCCAGAAAATGTCAGTAGGAAGAACTGTTAAATTGAAAGTACTGAAGAAAAAGCTAGGCCTTAGGCTGTAACCCTGTGCACACTTTCTATAACCTAATGGCAGACAGAACTTGCTTCTCAGTACATGGAATGTGTTTTTGAAATGGAGCCCCGTCTCCATGCTGAATGCAGAGACTCAAATGACTGAGGGCATATAAATCTTCTGCACCATCTTCTCGATTGATTTGTATGGTGCTTATTTTGGAAGTCTCTTTCTTAGCAGAAGATGGACTGGCAAGCTTTTGCCTGCTTTGTTTTCAGTCTCCATCAACGAAGCAAAATCAAAAGATTTGATGGATAATAAGTGTTTCATTAGTCATGGCTGGAGTGGATTGTTATTGAATTTCATGTTTTGTAGGCTTCCTGACTGGAGGATTTCCTCTTCAAAACTAGTTATTGAATCTGTTGTAGGGGAGAATTGGCCACCAACACACACAGGCATGGGAATCCTGCATTGAGCAGAGGGTTGGACTCGATGAACGTAGAGGTCCCTTCCAACTTTATGATTCTATGTAGGCAGCCCAGCCGTCATTAGGTACTAACAGAGAGACAAATGTAGTAATCTCTAGCATCCAGGTTTTCAAACAGGGGTCTGTCTCAGCCAGAGGTAACGAACTGATGTATGCGAGCAGTACATCAGCACTTGCATTATTTAAGCTGTGCAATATTGGTATTTACTGCATAGAAAATACTCTAAAATTATGTTAGTTCAGTTACGGCAGATCTTGTACATTAGGGTAAAGAGAACTGCAAAGGAATGTCTTGGATGTATGTACAGTTTGCACACATTGAACTCTTCCACTGTGGGAGTGAATACCTCCTCCACCTCTGAGCCCATATTGCATCCAGACAGAGCTATGGAAACAGTGGCTGCATGAAACAAAATTGTATGTAGATAAGTTATGATCCATCACCAAGACTGTCCATGTAAACATTTGTGTAATATGGCTGTATCAGATATCTTCAGGTCTTCATTTATATTCATCAGACTGAGTTACTGCATTAATGTTACCATTAATTTAAACAGATGCACAATTTTCTATGTAAAGTAAGGCTATTGCTTCCCAGGTATCTGGAGCATTGGCTGATAGGAAACATTCTAAACCAAAGAGGCCACTTGAGCCCATTGTGACAAAACTGGATCAGTAGAAAATCCCAAACCTGTGAACATACTTTCTTTTTACCATTGTTTATCTTGAAAGCAACCATTTTAATTCTCTTTTATAGATATGACTGCTTTCCACCTGGCGCTCATACATCTTCCAAAATGGAGGAAATGGCAAAGGTGAGTCACTTTACAATTTTATTACTCCATAAATGCCAAGACTGAGGGCTCTTGGATCATGCATACCTAGGACTGGTTGACATAGCTTCACTACATGTTATGAAATCTCTCCAGTGTCCAACATGCTGCTTATTTCAGGAAATTTTGAGCACCTCATAGTTCCTTCACATTCAGGGCCTAGATATAGCAGAGGAAAGGGCTACCTTTATCTTCAGTAGCTTCCACCAAGTATAGCTTCTTGAGAAACTGAATGAGGAATCCTCCTTGTTAACCTACCCAAACAAAGAGGGATTTGGAAAGCTTAATGTTCATGGATTGCCTCTGAGGATTGCACGGGGAATCTGTGCACATGGTTACATTGCTATATTGCTTTTCTTCCAGAGGCTCTATATACAAGGATTCTACAAATGCTGTGCCTCATTTTAGACAGGCAAGAGGCAAGAGAAGGTCCTGCAATTGCCTCCTGTCTTGTCTTTCCAGATGTGAACTACAAACCTCAGCTTACCTGCATAACTGGTGAGCTGCATAAGAAATCACCTCATTGGGGATTTCTGTGAGCCCACCAAGTGCCTGCCCCCCTTTATTTTGTTGACTGGCTCCTGGAGGTCCCCAGTAAGGCATTTTTGTATAAGCTGGGCTATTGTGAGAAATCCGGCATCGTTGCTAGAGTTCCCACTGGAGCAGTTCAATGCATTTTTGGCATCTTGCAATAGTCATTGTGTTTAGAGTGCCACACGTATGTCTGGCCAAGCCCAATGCAGTGTTGAGAAGACTGTAGAGTTTACCGCACATATAAAGGTAATCTTGGGGACCAGCATTCTTATATTTTTAAAAATCATTCAGAGAAAGAAGCTTCAGCAGATGTTGCTTGCAGTACAAGCTATGTTTCCTGAAATTTCTTCTTCTGTACAACTGCTACATCTGTGGGAGCCCTCACCTCTTCTTCGTAAGGCATCCTTAGCTCTATGTAGGAAGTATGTGAAATACAGGAAGTGATCAAAAACAAGAAAAACTCTTGTCATAAAATGAAAGGCTCGCCCAAATGAGGAAAACAGAAAGGAACATAAATTCTGGCAGAACAAACGTGAGGTGGCAATTAGGAATGCTAAGAAGGATTTTGAGGAGCACATTGCTAAAAAATAATCAAAAGGAACAATAAAAACTTCTTTAGGTACATCAGAACTAGGAAACTATCCAGGAAAGCAGTTGGGCCATAAGATGCCGACGAATGGACAAAAAGAGAACATTAAATTGGACCCAAACATTGCCAAGAGTCTAAATGAATTATTTGCATGAGTTTTCACTGATGAAAACAGAAGGCATTTGCCTGTAGCTAAGCCTACTGTTTCAAAGAGAGTCAGAATTATTAAATTGCATAGAGGTAACCTCATGTATCTGGATAAATTAAATGCTAATTAAATAACTAGATGGCATTCATCTGAGAGTTCTTAAGAAATTCAAATATAAAATTGCTGATGTTCTAGCAAAAATATATAATCTTTCCCTGTCATCAGGCTTTGTGCCTGGAGACTTGTAGGTAGCAAATCTAATATCAATCTTCCAGAAAGGATCCAGGGATGATCAAGGAAATTATAGACCAGTCAGCTTAACATTAGTTCCAGGCAAGAGGATGGAAACTTATCATTAAATATGAAATTAGTACACATGTAGAGGAGCAAGCATTGCTAAAGAAAAATCACTATGGTGTCTACTGTGGTAAAGCATGCCCTACTAATGTTTTGGGATTCTTTTTGCAAGTGCCAGTAAGCACGTGGATAAAGGCAATCCAGTAGGTACTGTCCATCTGAACTTCCAGAAACCTTTTGACAAAATCAGTCATCAAAGGCTCTTGAATAAATTCATCAGTCATGGAATAAAGGGCAGGATTGGTAACTGCCCAAAGAACAGGAAACAGAGAGTAGTAATAAATGGAAAATTCTGAAAATGGAATAAGGTAAAAAGAAGGGTCCTGTGAGGATCAGTGTAAGGACCTGTGCCTTTTAATATATTCACGTATGATGTAGTAGAGCTAAGCAGTGAGGTAACAAAATCTGGTCATGACACCAAATTATTCAGGGTAATGAAAAAAAGAGGAGCCTTTTAACATTGGGGAAATGGGTAGTCAAGTGGCAAATGAGCTTTGATGTTAATAAATGCAAGAGGATGCACTCTGGGGGGGATGCCCCCTCAAAAAACAATTATACCTCTAAATGAATGAGGTTTGAGCTTTCTGTAGTGGACCAAGAAAGAGTCCTTGGGATTTTAGAACGTAAGAGGAGTGCTGCTGGATCAGGCCACAGCCCATCTAGTCCAGCATCCTGTCACACAGAGTGGCCCACCAGTTGCCCATGGGCATCTCAAGCAGAGACAAGGGCAAACCTTCTCCTGCTCTCCCATCCCAGCAAATGGCCTTAGAAGCATCCTGCCTGTCCCCACAGCCTGAAAGATGTACTCAGGCATCCGGTCTAATAGCCATTAATAAATTTGTCATCCATAAATTTGTCCGACACTTCCTTAAAGCCATCACCTTGAAGCTGTTCACTTTTGGTGAACAGCTCAGTGAAAGTGTAGGTCCACTGTACAGCAACAACGAAAGAAAAGCTAATTTGATGCCAGGGATAATTAGAAAAGAAATAGAAAATAAATCTGCACACTTGCTCATGTTTAGAGAATTTCCTCCAGGTCCACCTGTGACAAGCCAGTGCAGATTACAGTTTGTTAAACTGGGTCCTTGGAGACCAGGGTTTCTGTCTATACTTGGCCACAGAAGCTGACTGAAGCCACATTCCCATTGTAAGCTTAATTCGGTTTCCCTAAACCAAAATAATAGAACCGGATGCAAACGCGAATTTGCCTGATCCCGTTACTTTCAACTCGATCCAGATTCTGAGGATCGTAGGTGGCTTATGTGACTCAAGGAGGGACTCAAGTGGCTACTTTTTAAAAGCTGCTTTTCAGGGCTGCCCTGCCCTCTTCCTCCTGGTGTGAACGCGCCACCCATAACCGACCCCTTCAGGGAGCCTGGGTGGGTGGCTGCCGCTTGCCTGGATGGAGGAAAAACGGCAGCGGGCAACCAGCAATTCTTTCCCCTCCTCTCCCCATTGCCCAGGGCACACAGCAGCAGCGGCAACTCAAGCCCCCTTCGCCCACTCAGATCCACATCCACAGCCTTAAAAACAGAACCTGCAGCTGCTTTCCTTTCCTTTCCCTTTTTTAAACGTCAGAATTTTCAGAATTGCGCAAAAATGCAACCTTGTTATCAGGTGTGAAGTGGCTAGATTGCTACAGTGTAGCAGCTGCTGTAAGGGGTGGATTTTTACAGTAAAATCACTATCTTTGGAAGCAAGCTATTGGGGGAGGGAAACCCTACAACGCATTCTCATCCCTTAACATGGTACCGTTCCCACAGTAAAAAATGTAAAACGTTTCAAGTGCACGAACCGGAGTGAGACCTGTTGAAATGAGGATTAACATTTACAATGCTTTGGGGTGATTTAACACGCGGAAAGCGTGTTAAGCCAACCTGGCGTGGGAACTGCGAGGATTGAAACTGTTTTGAAACTGAAATAAGCTTATAATGGGAACGCGGCCTGAGTGACTATGTACCAGGTGCAGACCCCAAGCCTAGTTACCTCACATACTTTCTGTGAGCCTAAAATGGAGGTAAGGAGAGTAATGCTGGGTGCTTCAGATTTCACGGTAGAATATAAAAGCAAAAATAAAATAAATGTAAGTAAATTGATATGCAGCAGGAGAATAAATTTAACTTAAGATAGTCTCTTCAGTGCTGCCACCTCACGTTTTTAAGCTTGACTGATGTTAGTTTTGTTATCTTTTTGACACTCGGTGAGCTAACCCAGGGCTTTTAGGTAATGTTTGAACAAATAGTTCTGAATTTTAGCAATTAGTTTCTGTTCCTCATTTATACATAGATATCATTATATAATGTACTGTTGATTTGTTTTGTTTTTAAATCAGTGTTTTGTTTTGTGTAATACTCTAGGAGCCTTTATGGGTTGGAAAGTGATAAAATATCTTTCCCTATTGTTGTCAATAACCTAAGAGATTATTGGGTTGTGATCAAACCCAACAAAAAACCCACCACCACCTCTTGTGTGAGTAACAGAAGGGTTTGAGGTAGGAGTGTTCAAATACCCCAGCCTGAGCCTCCCCCTCTCCTAAACATTCTGTTCTAGAGAAGGTCAAGTAGAGAAGCTTGAGAATATGAGGGCCACACACAGTCTCTCTGAAGTACCCATTTTGGATGCTTCCAGACTGGGATGGAAGCAGTGAACTAAGTTCACTCCTTCCATCCCTTGCAGTAGGAGTGCAGCAAACTGAGCCAGTTTGGTCTAGTGGTTAGGGAGCCAGACTCTTCTCTGGGAATACCGAGTTCGATTCCACCCTCCCCCATGGAGCCAGCTGGGTGACCTTGGGCTAGTCACAGCTCTCTTCTGAGCTCTCACCACCCCACCTACCTCACAGGGTGTTCTGTTGTGGGCAGAAGAATAGAAAAGCTTTGTCAGCTGCTTTGAGTCCCCTTAAATGGGTGAGAAAAGTGTGGTAGAAAAGCCAGCTCTTCTTCTTCTCCACGGTGGATAACCATCATCAATTTACTGCGCACTTACCAGCCTTTCCTGCGCTTTTACTACTGGCAACTCAGCTTCCCATATGCCCAACGGGAAGCAGCTCTGCCAGAAATTTGAAGCTTCTGTTCCTCCAGTTTGGATGACGAGAAGGAGCTTCACATTTAAGGCTGAGCAAGGGGCATGTCTAGGCACCCTTTGTTATGTCAGCTGTGCTCGCAACTGAACGAAATCCTGCCTATATCTGTAAAATGGCTTCCTTCCAGGCGTTTGCAAAATACACTGTTTTCTACTGCTTGGTCAGGAAGTCCTTCCCTTTCAGAAGCTCCATAAATTGAATATGAGCAATATATGAAGACTATTGTGAATAATGTAAAAAAATCTTCTATATTTTCATTTCAGCCAAGACAAAGGTGATGGTTATATGTTACTTTAGAAAAATAGATTTGAGGTTTTGAGAACATGCTGTTGGCAAAGTTTTCAGTGTGTAGATGTTTAATTCACCAAAAACAAGGCCTTACAAAAGTAGAGATAAAAGGTTTTGTTTTATTTCATTAATTTAGCCATGGGCCATTGCGCAGGGTAGCAAAAGAACATACAGAATTAAAATTAAAAATAACAATATCTCAAAATATTTTTGAAAGCAAACTAAAATACAAAACAACACCAATCAAACCTGCTTTTTTAGCAATTCCCTTCCATATATTTGACCCATATTCTTTGCATGGCTAAAACAGAGCAACCGAGCAACCTATTGGGTTATTTTCTGAGTCATGATCTGACAGGAAATTTTTCTGTCACCTGAAGTAAGTTGTGAAATGTCCCAGTCCTTCCTGATTTTTTTTTCTCCAGCAGAGGCATATAAAGAACAGTATAGTATATAATATAGAAGATCCTCAGTTGGTCCCTAAGAGCACGGGTGTATTATTTGTGTAATTGGAATATTTTAATATCTACTAAATAGCATTGCAAAGGGCATTCTTAGAACATGAAGGCTGCAGCCCATCTAGTCCAGGATCCTGTTTCACATAGTGGCCCACCAATTGCCTACAGGCATTGTAAAGCAGAAGACAAAAGCAAAACCTTCACCTGCTTAGTGCAATAAATGCCCAATGCATCTTATAAAACCAATCTCTGTTAGATAATGTGGGAGAAGTCAGAGTCTAAAAGAAACTGGATATTTGTATGAATATAGAAAGAAACATTGGAGGGAGTAGGGAGATGCTGAAAAATAAATCCATCTGCTTGATTTATCATCTTTCTATAGACTGAAGCTTGTGAGTCTTCCTTGCTGCCTGAACCAACCAATAATGACTTTGATACAAGCCAAGCTGCGACAATGGAAGACAGCATGTGCACATGGAATGAGCAGCTGGAAAATGAACTTTTGCGAGGTAGGCCTTTATTTTCATTCCTTGCTGTTCTTGATGTTACCAGCATGCAAAATCATATAGGAGGGTTGGTGTCTGAAACTTACTAAGGGGGGGGGGGGCTCCACCTTAGTTTTTTGAAATACAGTGCAGTAGTCTTGCACTAATCTTAAACTGCCTTCTTCTTCCCTCTTAGTACTGTTCCCACCACCACCACAACTGACTGGTAGGGATTCTCCAGCGGGTTTTTTTTATCCCCAGGTCTATTGAAAAAGCCAGAGGGGAGCCTGTAATGTTTGTATACCATGTGTTTCCTTGGTCACTGAGCTTTAGCTCTGACTTAATTGAATTAACTTTGTAAAGCTCAGGTACTTTCATTTTTGTCTAGATCATTGATTCCCAGGCCTATGGGTGTGGTTGCCTAGAGGCCCATGAGGTGATTCCAAGGGGTGGAGCTATAAGGCTGTAAAGGGGGGCGGAGAGGAGCTAATTTTTAATGTAAAATTCAGCTGAAAGCTCATTAAGTGGGTCAAATAATTACATGCTGGTTGGTCATGAACAATATATAATGATAACTCAAGTCACAGATTATACGGTAACATCCTGAGAGACAATAATGAGTGCCAAGGTATGGTATTTCAGTTAAAAATAGGAAGCAGTGAACATAATAGAAGCTGTCAGGGAGGAGTGCAGCTGCTCCTTCACTGTGCATCAGTTTATAGGCTTTTTTATTATGATGATTAATATCAAATACATGAAACAAACAAAGGGTGCAATCAGAAAGGGTTTTTTAATTGCCCTTTTTAGAAAATGTCTCTTTTGTGGATGTACAAAAAAGCAAGCACTCAAACAGGCATAAGGTATCATGTCTTCCTTTGCCTCAAAAGTCTCACAATGTGCTCTGCACTGACTGGCCTCTTGCCTACTTGGTTTTCCTTGACCCTAATTTGTCACTAGTTGGCAGCATTTGTTCCTAGGTTGTGATTGGTTACACTTCCCTCCTCTGTCCAATGCAACCAAAGGAAAGAGTTGCTCTTTGTGTCATTTTGCCCCTTATGAGGAAAGGGCGCCCATTCTCAGGCTTCAGGACAGAGTGAGGTAATTTTAGGGACTTTCTGTCTGCCTCAGATTTTCCCAGAAGGCATCTCATTATGCATGTCTGATCACACACAAAATATATTTGATAGCAGTGAGTAGCTTCATAATTCTAGAACCTCGTCACAAAGCCACCATTGGTGGGGAAAAAATATATTCTTAATCTTTTGGCAATGCTAGCGCATGGGAGAACTACATGTTTTCTTTGGGATCCCCACAGCATCTGCAAATCTTTGGTGCCCATAGATCTTTTATTTGCTGGGATGAGAGAGATTGTTTTAAAAGCCTATAAACTGGTGAATGGTGGACGGTGGCATGCAGTGACTGAAAAGCTATAGAGGTTTCCTTTGGACACTTACACACTCTCTCCAGACACGATTAGAAGGTAGCTGGTTCAGTTCTGACAATTGTTCAAAAGCTTCATAAATAATGGTTGACATCTTCAATAACAACAACTGGAGCAGAGTGTTGTTACCATGTTCCTCTCATTTTCCCATGATGTGCTATCCTTAATGCTTCCGGCACACACTTAAAAGGAAGTTCTGTCTGAATCAAGCAATTCTGAGTTAAGCCCTCTACAGGTACAGTATTCTAAAATTAAGAAAAATATCCCAGAAGGGAAGAAAATCATGTGGAAACTATATCCCTTCCCCTCTTGCTCTCTAGCTACTTTCTAACTTCTTGGAAGGGGGTTATCTTAAGTGAGGAACTCTTCTGTTGCATGAAGTTTCTCTTACCCTTTGGAGTAGTAAATTTGTAGCACTCCAAAATGCACCTTAAACCTCTATAGCAGGGTTGCCTCAGCTTGTAGCTATCTAGATGTTCTTGAAATATCACTCCTAGCAGTCTCTGCAAGAGTGCTGGGGGTAGAATGTTGGGAATTGTAGTATTTTAACCTAGGAAGAATTGCAAGTTGAACAAACTACAGTAGTCTACACTTAAGAAAGCCTCCCTGCTATGCACAGTCCCCTTCTACAGTTTGGAAGGCAGCTAAGATGGAGGGGATGGATTTGCCCCTTCTGCCCTCCATGTGGTGACTTTTGTGATGTTTGGATGCCTGGAGAGTGATTGTGCATTGACTAAGGAACCAGGAAGATACATCTGTGTAGAATTCTAGAATTGGGCTGTGCCCATAGGTACAGGCAGTTCATTACGCTTTGTATTCCTGAGGGTGAAAGTGCTTTTTCATAAATTGTTCTTGCTGCATTCTTCACAGTTGAAATGCCTCAGTGAGCTGGAATGAAAAGCAAGGTTTAAACCAGTTTAAAAGGCCAACACAGAACAGTTTATTGACAGGCAAGCGAACACTCTGGTTCTCTAGAGATTTGCAGTTCTTTAGAGATCCCAGGTAAAACTCATTAGCTCATTTTGAAGCCAAATAACTTCTTTTAAGAATTAAGGAAGCTTCCAAAGTAGTAATAAAGTGGGGAGGGATTAGTTAAAGGCTTAGGTTTTGAAAATGAATCTTCGCCTTGCGCCAAAAAGGTACAAGTATGGGACCAGGCAGGTTTCTCAGGTAATTCTTTAAATAACACCACTGAGAAAGTCTTTCCTCCATATGTCTGCACATTTTAATTTGTGTAATGCATGATTTAATGAGAATCTGCTTTACTTGCTGTTCCCAAACTAATACATGCATTAGAACACAGAAATTCATCTAGGCAAAATATGAATATATATGAAGAAATGTAGGTGAAAATGCACCATGGAGAAATTTTATTTTTTTCTCCTCTTTTTAAGGATAAGGAGCAAATAGAAGGCAGGAAAAATGGACATCCTTATATAGTTTCCTTTTGTCTCTCATGAGATGCCTAAACCATGTGAAGAAGTAAAAAAAAAAAAGTCATATAAGCCTAAAATTATTTTATTTAATATAACCTTTGTACCCCCAGCTAAACAGTCAACAATAAAGTACTTGAGTATGTCTTCATTTGTCTTTTTAGAAGTTTTTTATGACTGGAAAAAGGATAGAAATGGTTGTTCCCCCAGTTTATGCTATATACTTTTGTCCATATACAAATATATACTGTCCATGCAAAAATGTATTGAATATCTGAATAATATGTACCCAAGGGTTCTCAACATTGTACCGATATTGTAGTAAAACAGCTTTGCCTCCTTTCTGACAATTTAAAAAATCCATTTTGAATTAGGAATGTGTTGAACCAGGGGTTTGTGTGAAAACTTTGAATTTGAACTGAATGCCCCTGGCTGAATCTAGCCTTTGGTTTGAATTTGATCCGAATCAGTGGGGTTCAATAAACCCCCACAAACTTCAACCTCTCCCAGTTTGAGCTGAACCAGTAGATCTTTGTTCTGGGTGGTTATGCATTCCTTTGGAAATGATTTGCAGCAAGGAAGTACAAAATGTCCTCAGAATATTTGTAAAATAAGGCCCCATCCAGATGAGGGGGGGAGTGTTGTGGTTTGCCCCGTGTATCTGAGGCAACCTCACTTTTTTAGGTCACCTACTTACCTTCTGGACAGAGACACCATCATAGTTCCATCCACTGTGCATGTGTGAGGCTGAAATAGACATCCATGCATGCACAGAGGTCCTGACAAGCACTTTGGGGCATTCCATGCATCCCAGTGCCCAGATGCACATGACAAACAAAATGTGCAAAGACAGTCTTATCTAAAAGGCGGTTATCATGTGTGGAGGATTTCCTGCATTAATAGGATATCCAGTTGCCGTCTGGAAGCAACTTATGTTTGAGGGGGAGAAGAAGTTGGGGTGCTTGTAACTAGTAGTATTTAGTATCACACATATCTTAGCACTTTAGTTTCATTAATTGAAGTAGGACAGTGTTATTCATGTGTTTCAAAAGAGAAGACAAGCTGGAAAAGGTCACAGCTCTCTTTCGGAGTTCTCACAGCCCCACCTATCTCACAGGGTGTCTGATGTGTGGAGAAGAACAGAAGGTTTATTGGCTGCCTTGGGTCCCCTTAAGGATGAGAGAAGCAGTGTATAAAAGGCAACTCTCTTCCTCCTCTTGGCCTTCTGTGGCAGAAGAAGGATCATAATCTGAGACTGAATTATATTTCATTCATTTTCCCACTTAACATGTAGTTGTCCCCTGAATAAATATACTGTGGTTTGTTTCCGTAAAGTGCCATGTGGCATGAAAACCATGTTATATAAGTAATTGCCACTTGTAGAAAATTGGGTGTTAGGGGAAGTACAGTGGCCCTGTCAACCAAAATACTTCAGCGGGACTGTGGAAGAGACGCCCAAGCTACATGTGGAAGTCTGCAGTGCCACCGAGTAGAAATGCAGATCAGCAGTGTAAGTCAGTGGGGCCACAGGGGCCAAATTGCATCATTGTGCACTTTTGGGAATACATTAAATGTTGAAGTAAAATCATGCAGTGTAATCATTATACAGGTGATAACTGTGTTACATATTCAGCTCATTTGATGCATCCTTAGGCAGTTCCTTTAGGGGAGGAATTTATTAACCTCAGATTTTAAAAAAGGCCTGATTTCTACCACATCCAGACCAGTTATATATACCCTGAAAGAAACTCCAGAATCTCCCCTTTCCTGTCCGTGCATCTTGCACTGCATTCACAGGTAGAGAAGAAAGTGGCTCAAAGGTGCCTTGAAGACAATACTGTGTGGGCCTCATGTTCTCATCCCATCTTAATCCACCTTTTCTAGCCTAGAATGTTCATGAGAGGGGAGGGGCAGAATGAAGGCTTGTGAATGACCCCACTTTCCAAACATCTCCAGCTTGTTTCTGAGCTCCCTCAGATGTGTTTTGTTTTAACTGCATGTGAATACAGCCTTGAAATCATTTGCATTCTTTTCTTCTAAGGTGACATATCAAAAGGACAGCCCTTTTTAAAAGGCCTTACAGTTTGGGGCACTTTAAAAATGCACACCACAACTGATGGTGATAGTCCTTCCCTTATGCTGAACTGTCCAGTAGTACATTTCTGCCTAAATTATAGTAGGTTATTTCAAAATCGACACCTGGAGTGACAGTGAAAGATTGGTAGAAGGAAAAGAAGATCTCTAGTTGAGTCCAGCTCTTTATGACTATAGATGCATCTATCCTTTATTTGTAATCTGAAAACACTATGGAAGCAGATTGCTACAACCTTAAGAGGAGATGTTAGAGGTTGAACCTGGGATCTTCTCAATGAAAAGTTGGTGCTCTGATGCTTAGTAGTGACCATAACCAATGCATTTGCCTAAACAGATTTCATACAGAGTTGTTCCTTTTTCCAGCTGACATAGATTACTTGTTTGGCTGGGTAGGAGGACATTCTAATTTACTTTGTTTCTCCTCCTTCTACCCCAGGACTTCACCTGAAGCATTTGAGATGAAGAGTACAATTGGATTATTCTAGCACAGTTGGTTAGGTTTTACAGGTTAATGGGCACATTGGTGGATCAACATGAAGAGAAGTTTCTGTCTTCTTGACCAGAGGAAAAGCTGGAAATTGCTTATCCTCTTCTGTCTAGAGAGCAAAACAAGATTTATTATTTATTTATTTATTATTTACATGTATATCCCGCCCCATACCCGAAGGTCTCTGGGCGGGTTACGATTAAAATAGAATATACATTAAAAGACATTAAAAGTTCAACAAATATAAAACAATATACAGTATGTTTAAAATAATAATGTCTGTATTGAGAGGAGACATAAACAGTTCAGCCAAAGGCCAGGGTTAAGAGGTGCGTCTTCACTGCCCTCCTAAATGTATATAAGGAGGGGGCATGACGCACCTCGAGGGGGAGGCTATTCCATAGTCTGGGGCCATCACAGAAAAGGCTCTCTCCCGGGTGCCCACCAACCTCACTGTTGAAGGTGGTGGGACAACCAGGAGGACCTCACTGCTTGATCTTAAGGCACGGGCAGGTCGATATGGGAGAAGGCGTTCCTTTAGATATTTGGGGCCCATGTCATTTAGGGCCTTGTATGTCAGAGTCAAAACCTTGAATTGGGCTCGGTAGCGAATTGGCAGTCAGTGCAATTGTTTTAAGACCGGTGTGATGTGCATCCGGCTAGATGTTCTGGTCAGCACTTTAGCCGCTGCATTTTGCACTAGCTGCAACTTCTGAACCATCTTCAAGGGCAGCCCCATGTAGAGTGCATTACAGTAGTCCAATCTAGAGGTTACCAGAGCATGGGTAACTGTGGCCAAGTCATCTCTATCCAGAAGAGGCTTCAGTTGACAGACTAGCCGTAGTTGGGAGTAGGCACTCCTGGCCACAGCCTCCACCTGAGCTTCAAGTGTTAGCCTGGAATCCAGGAGAACCCCCAAGTTACGCACCTGTCCCTTCCAGGGCATTACAACCCCAACAAGGACAGGGTATCTCCCAACTACACGGACCTGAGACCCTGTGACACACAGCACCTCTGTCTTGTCTGGATTCAGTTTCAATTTATTCACCCTCATCCAGCCCATTACCGCCTCCAGACACCTGTCAAGGACTTCAACCGCCTCTCCTGATTTAGCATTACTCAGCCTTCAGTCAAACAAAGCTTGAAGGTGTACTTAAATACCTGCAGATTAGGGATGTGCACAAATATTCTTCACATTAAAAATTCATACAAATTTGGGGAGGCAGGAAAGCAGCTACCCAGTCAACATCTGCAACAGATTCAAAATGGATTCCGAGTGGATTGATAGAGAATTTGACGCAATCAGAGTGGATAAGTAGGGTTTCATAGAGGATACATAGGCAATTTGTAGGCGATTCATAGCAGAGATTCAAATCAGATTTGTATCAAACATTTTATTCTTACCACATTCAAAGGGGATATGTTCGAACAAATATGAATTTTCTTGCATTTGATTCAATATGAATAGAACACACATAAAACTGTGCACATCCCTACTGCAAGTAAAAATAATAATCAAAACATTTTGTTGCTTTCATAGTTGAGTGTGAGAGAATTTTGGGAGGTCACTCAAAACTAAATTCTGTCCAAAACGATGGTTGTGTAGCGTGATTCCTCCTCTCTCGTTCAGCCATAACTTGCTTCAATGTGGAATGGTCAATTTAAGATGACATCTAGAATGGACTGGAGAAATATTTTGTGTTACCAATAAAAGATGAATTACATACGCTAGTATTTTGGAAAATAAATATTTCTCTCTCTCTCTCTCCTCTCAGTTTTGGGCAGTCTGGATGACCAGCTGGCGCAGGAACAATCTCAAAATCTTGCCAACAGGAGGGTTTCATCAGACTATGGCTCCAGAACTTCAGAAATCAATCCATATTCAGCTATTAATCAGTCATGCTACCTTGGGGGAGTACGGAGAAATGAGCGGAGTATGTTTTTGTCAGAAGGATCAAGGACGTTGAGAGCAAATGATGACTACAAACCTTTAGTCAGAAGAAGAACACTTTATGATACATATGTAAAAAGAAACCATGCAGAAAACCACCCATGTTGGGACACTTATGGGACTCCACCTGCCCTGAAGAGACGACACTCTACTCGTTCTCTTGGACATTCCTCAGAAGGTAGCTTGCAGCATTCTTCAGGGCCACGTGGCAGTGGGTTTGAACAGAAGGAGTTCATGCCCAGCGATACTGTTAACAGGAGTTATTCTTTGTCTTCTCTTTCAAGGCACCAGTCTTCTCTTTCAAGGCGCTCATCTGTTGACCAGCTTTTCCAAGCTAGGCCACTGAATCCTTTGGAAGGCACCCAGCGCATCACCCCAAGGAGCTATGGCCATCCCAAGAGGGCTCCCCTGTCATCCATTATGTGGAACACCGCACAGTCTTCTGAACATCCACTCTATTCTGATAGGATTTTTAGGACACAATCATTAATGGAATTTGGTCCAACCTCTGAAGATACCTATCCATGTTTTCTACAGGAGAACACAAAATCCAGTTTTTACAGGTCAAAGGTTAATTACAGACGAGTAGGGCCAAATGTCAGTCATTCTGTGTTTGCTGACAAACATGTGGATCATCTGTATTATCGGGAGAATTATGTCATGCGACATCAGCTGGAAAGGAACATTTCAAAATGTTTTTATAGATACCCATCATTTCATGGTAGGATGAATCAGTCCCGTAGGAGTTTTCCTTCTGGAAGACCAGAGGATCACCCATGGAGACCTGCTGGCAATCAGTATTACAATGACAATGTTGGCCTTGTCTATACTAATAGGAAGCCAGCTCATCAAAGTCATTGGCAAAGTGTCCGTGCAGAAGAAATTGGTTTGCAGCAAGGTGATCATAATGCTGAAAGTCATACACCAGAATACAGACGAAGCATGGAATATCCAGACAATGTCCCACCGTTTTTAAGCCATGCAGAAGGCACACACAGCTATCCAGTACATGGTGGATCTGTTCCTGTGGGCCAAGCAGAATGTGGAGTACCAAAACACAGTCTTTTTATTGGAGCTGGTCCAGCTGTCTCAGATACTTTGATTAAGCACTTTCCCCCCAAGACAAATTTTAAAAACCTTGATTTAAACAAGGCAACAAGTACTGGCCAATCAAGTGAAGCAGACAGTGGGAGTTTCAGAGAAAGGTCACTAAGGCAAGATTCTAAGCAAATGGACACAGCCAATTCAACATTAAACCCAAGGCCTCCTCCCAGGAGTTGTTTGGCAGTTGGCCCACAAACCAGTTTACCTGTTAAGCCAGCGCTCTTGTTGAATTCAAAAGGGCAGACCAAGTCAACTTCTGTAGGAGATCTTGTAAACATTAATTTATTGAACATTCATGCTGGAAGTAGGGAGAGAAGAAAAGGGGATGCTGCCGGAAGTGACTTTGATCAAACACCATCTCCTCAGTTAACTCCTGTTTGTCAGAGTTTTACACAAGAGGGAGATCACTCTAAAACACCGGAAACTCTTAAGATCGACCAGGGTTCTGAGAAAATGAAGTCATCTGCTCTATGTAGAGACCCTGAGTTGCTTGTAGATGATAAATTACTGGATTCTCACCCTGAAATATCTGACAAATCTAATATACTTATTAGACAATCGGAGAGCACCAGCATCTCTGGCATGGAAAATAACAGCCCTTCCAAATCCTCCATAACACATGATACCTTAGCTAAAAAACCAGCCCGTGTTGATGGTAATATTGTGTTGGAGAAACCTGTTATTTCTGCCCCAAGGGAGATCCCATTCAAACACAGAACTACTTTGGAAGGTAACTTAGAAGCACTTGAATCGGAGAGAATTGAAAAGAAATCTTCAAATCAGTTTGCAAAACATTCCTTGGTAAATCGAGTCAGTTCTTCCTCAAGCCCACCACCCAATAATGCCACCTGCAAACAGGACCTCATGCAAACTCAAGGCGGCCATTTTCTGTCAAGTGGAGTTCCTAATAGCTGCATGGATAGGACAGATTCCAAGGAGAAAGAGGTTGCAGTTGATAATCAGAGCAAAGCTGAAATGGCTTTCCTCTCTAAGAGTGAAGAAACTGATTCAGGAAATCCTTTAAAACAGTACAAAACTACCAGTACGCTTACAGTTAGCATTGAAGAAGATAATGTGAAATACCAGGAGCTGATTTCTGTTTATTATACTTTACCACGAAAACAATCAAGAACACTGTGTAACCTCTTTGGGGACAATAATGACAATGCAGGTTCTTCCCCGGTCCAAGAAAAAAATCAAAGTCTTCAAAAGAAGTACGAAGTCCGTATTGGTTTGGCAACTGTAGCTTTTCCTTCCAGCTCACAAAAAAAAGAAACTGCAAATCCTTCTGGCCTAATAGCTGCCATTCCTAGTACATCACAGAACTCAAAAACTTTAGATGAGGAAAATTCCCATATACTAAATCCCATGACAGAAGATGTAGGAACTTCTCAGTCACAGTGTATCAGTGAGAAAGCATCTGGATCTCCAAAGCAAACAGCTGCACTTAAATCGGGCGTTCTTCTCAACCATCAAAAAACCCATGTAGCAATAGATGATTCGATTAATGCTCTTAGCAGCGCGCTAAGTAACCTGCACATTGAGGGTTCCACGTCTGTAGATCGGGAAGGGTCAGAAGAAGACACGTTATTCAGCTTTAGCTCATCAGAATCCACAGACCAAAGATCCTCTTCAGAGAATTCTGCCATGAAAGTCCATAGTGAACGCTGTCACCCACCAGGAGCAAGCAGTGACGTGTGTATTCCGCCTTCCAGTTTGATTGCTGATAACCAAGAAGGAAGACTCAGTGCAGATCTAGAAAGCAGCACCACAGTAAAGTCTGCTAATGAAAAGGCCACGCAAGAGGCAGAGGTGAAAGCAAGGAGACGTTATAGTTGCCGTATTCTTGGATTGCCTGTAAGAGATGACAGCTTCAGAAAAAGCACTGACAAAGCATTGACTTTGGAAACCACCACATGTTCACTTGCCCAGAACCAAAGATTACAAGCAAACACAGACTCCACAATTAGTTCAAAGCTTCAACCAAACAGTAGTAGTTTGGAGTCTTCAAAAAGTGAGCAAAAGGTGCTTCAGAAGCGTTTCTGTACAGATCCACAGAGATCTACAAGGAACTCTGCTGCTAACCAAAATCTTGGCTCACAAGATCAGCTCGGAGGAACCACACAAGAGCCATCTGATTGTTCAGAAAATAAGCTGACCTTGGGTTCCTCTAAAGATAGAACCAGCGACATAGAAAAAAGAAAAAATAGGCCTTCAATTAAGAACAAACTAGCAGCCATGTATAAAACAAGCAGAAAGTTTTCAACTAAGAAAAACTCAAGTCCCAAACCACACATAAAGACCATATTTTCACAGAATGATGCCCCGTTAGAGACTGACGTCGCTCACAACATGATGACTTCTTCTGATGTCCCCCAGTTGTTTTTGGAACCTGAAAATAAGAACCAGAATCAGATGACTGTCATTGATGAATTTAAAGCTAGGCAGCCTGACAGGTCTGAGACTGAGGGAATACAAATCAGTGAGGATCTCTTGCAGTTCCCCAGTGAGATAAGGAGACCCTTTACAGACTTGTGCAACCAGAAGAGAGAGAGTCTAAATCTGAGACAAAACACTAAGAAAACAGAGAGTACACCACACGCTACAGCCCCCCTTCCAAAAGAAATCAAATCCATGCTAAGCAGTCATTCCATAGCATGTGGTGAAGTGGAAAATCACACTCATAGTCAGATTTCAGTGGCACATTCAAACCAAAAGAAAAAATATATTAGTAATGTGACTGAACCCCTGCCCTCCCCACTTCCATCTAATATTTCAGAGGTGAATGTCTCTCCACTACGGAAAGTTACTTCCCCTGTAGAATATGACCACTGTGAAAACATTAAGCAACTGAAGAGATTAAGAAATCCCTCCCTCCCTTGGGTAGAGGCTGTTATCAGTCCCAGCAAACCACCTCGTGAACGACGTTTTTCTGAAAGTTCATATGCCCGAGAACCACATGATCGCCTAGGCTCTGGCAATAATTTGATAAAACCTAGCGGTAAATACAGTAGGAAGTTTAAATCATACTCTGAACTGTTATCTTGTGATGAAAATGAAAACTGGGAGATTAACCAGGAGAGTAATAAGAACATTGGTTCCAGGCGTGTATTGTACCCTTCAATCGAGTTTGGCATATTTGGGAAAGAACAACAACAGGCTTTCCTGGATAATATAAAAAGGTCACTTACAGAAGGACGGCTGTGGAGGCCATGTCTTCTGAAAAACCCTAGGTCTCTGAGAAAGGAAGAGGGTTGTTCCACATGTAGGTCAGACTTTTTAAGCTCAAATCTAGCTGCTAGGAATACGTCAGCAGACGGCTCATCCACACGTGAGCAGGCTGACACGCATGGAGGAGATGCGTGTTCCTCAGATTCAGACTCTGATACTACCACTGATGATGAATACTACCTGAGTGAAAATGATAAAGAATCAGAACTCTGATCAGCTATAAGATAAAGGAGAAGAAAATATACCTCTACTAGCTGTGAGGTTCTTGAATTGAATCTTTGCGTTCAAGAGCCTGAGCAAATGGCCTATTTTTGACCAAGCTGTGATCATGTCACAGATCACCTTTGGGAAGCTGCACATTATCATTAGTAAAGGTCCTTAAGTAAGTTTGCTAGGTCTTCTGTCAACCATCCACTCCAAATGCAGCCTTTTATGTGTTTAACAGAAGTGTAGGAGGTAGCTTTGTGAAACATTTTGTGTTATTGGCAGGGGGCAAAATTGCTTCCTGAATTTAGGTCCATTGATGGCAAGGAAGCCATGGAAGGAAAAGGCCTGATGTTGACTGAAAATTCTCTAGTGCCTGTCTCATTGGAGTTCTATTGATAGAAAATTTCATTTTTGCACTTCAAAGGTTTCTGTTGTATGCACATCTATGGTTCTCCTACTGCCACCAAATGTTCTAGCAATCTCTGTTGTTTTTCCCGAGCAAGTTGGAAACGGAGGGGAGATCAAATAGAACCAAGTATTTAACGTTCTGCATATAAATATTTTTTTCTTTAAGTGGAGAAGGTAAGTATTTACTATCTGTTCCTGTTCTGCTATCTTAGGTTGCATCCAGACATGTTTACTTATTTTGCTATATTTGGATATTCCTGAATAAAGCATGAATATTCCAAAATACCCATGCTTTATTCCAGAAAATCCAAATATAACAGAATAAGCAAGCAACGTCTGGGTGCAGCCCTAATCTGTGAATTCTACCTACACAAATGCCTCTGTATACTGATGCCAGAACTTGATGGAAAGCTTTTCAAGAACATGACTCAGCCAAAGATTAAGAATTTCTTATCCAACTGGGATAATGTTAGGAGAGAGTCTTTCTCAGAAATCAGTTGAGGTTATTAGAAGTGCACTTATACTCATTTGTGCCCTATGCATGGATTTTCAATCTACAGGTATCAACATGTTTCAAACAATATGCAGAATGGGATTTTTTAAAATACCGAGTACTTCGTTAAAGAAGTAAACATGAGAACGCAGTAGAAATATTTAAGTGTGGTTTGCTGTTTCTGTCATTTATACTTGAAATGATTAATGAACTATATATTTATGCTTGGAAAGGAAAAGCACAATTCTGATTTAAAGTTCACGCTGATATGCATTACTCAATGTTGCTTAAATGTGAATTCTTTGATAAATGTTCTGCTAGACACATGGCTCTATTAATGTACATAATTTTTTTGTACCCTAAAAAGCCATTGGATTAATATGTCATGCGTGAGAAGAATGTTTACATGAGAATTGAATGTTCTGTATTGTTGTTTTCCTTTTCTGGGATGTTTTAAGTATTATTATTATTATTATTTGAGATTCATTCTCAAGCAAATTCTGTGTTTTTGTATAGTTTTCCTGTTGAAGAGCCGCAGGCTCCCATTTCCTGAGTACTGGTCAGACTCTTCTGTTTCTCATTGAGAACGAAATGGCCGCCTGGCTTATGCTTCCATGAACACAGGCCGGCCACCCGAGTTCTATGCAAATATAAAAGCTCTATGCTATAAATATCAACAGTTTTTTTTTAAATAAAAGAAACCCATTTGTAAACTAATTGAAAGTGTGCGTGCTTCATTGATAAGTTTATATATTGTTTGTGTTCTTCCTGAATCCACCCAGAAGCCCCATTTGCACAGAACTGTATACATCCTCACGATGCTTCTAAAATAAGAGAAGGAAAAGATGTGTGAATGCTGACAAGAATAAGAAAAATTGCATAAGTCGTTTATTTTTTAAATTTTATTTAACATAAGAATTTATATCCCACCCTTCAAAAGATTCCAGGGCAAGTCACAATAATAAAAAGATAAAATATATAAAGTATTAAAACATATTTGAAATATAACTCCCCCTCCTTGGCAGGACAACACTCAGAAGAAGCTAAGCATCAATGGCCTGGTTGAAGGGGTATGTTTTAATCAGGTGCCAAAAGCCATATAAAGTAGGTACCCGGCGAATCTCCAGAGAGAAGCTGTTCTAGCGTCTGGGGCCACCACAGAAAAAGCCCTCTTACGTATCCCTGCGCATAGTACCTTTAAGAAAGGGGGAACTCTCCCTGAGATCTCAACATACCGGCAGGCTTCCTTCTTCAGATAACCAGGGGCCAAGCTGAAATAGGTTAACCTTAAGAAAGTTATGATTGTTTATTTACAGTATTTTTAAAATTTCCTACCTGGGGTCCTACAGTGGTTCACAAAAACATAAAAAGATCAACATAAAATTAGTCCATATAAACAATTATTGATATGATTAAAAATGGCTGGAGAAAAGAAAATGCTAACATACAGAAGACCTGGATGAAAAATTAATCTTCAATAGATACCTTAAAGGGTAAAAATGGAGACACCCCACATTCTCAGAGTAGAGAGCATCCACAGAATAAGTGCCATTATAGAAATGGCACTGCTGGATTGGACCAGCAGCCTTTTCTCACGGGCAGAACACAAGCACATAAACTTATCTGGCTGAGAATCTCCCAGTAGCTGCCCCTTTTGAGTCCTAGGACCATTTGTACCAGTGGTAAAACTATTAGGAAATAGCAGCCATTAGCAGCTTTGACCTTCACAAAATAGTTCAAACCCTTCAAAGGAACCAATAGCTACTTCCGTGTCACTTGGAAGTCAAGACTTCTGTGAAAGGAAAGTGGATGTTCCTTATTCCATGCCTCGGGAATCCATTTTGAGCTCAGAGCAATGTGAGAGCAGAAGAAAAAGAAGAGTTGGCTTTTCTACCCTGCTTTTCTCACCCATTTAAGGACTCAAAGCAGCTGACAAAGCTTTCTGTTCTTCTCCCCACAACAGACACCCTGTGACGTAGGTAGGGCTGTGAGAGCTCAGAAGAGAGCTGTGACTAGCCCAAGGTTACCCAGCTGGCTTCATGGAGGAGTGAGGAATCAAACCCAATATTCCCAGAGAAGAATCTGGCTCCCTAACCACTAGAGTCTAGGCCAAACTGACACTACTTGACCAAACTGGCTAGAAATCTGGAGTAGGGAGTACTCGTTCAGCTTCTGATTATTGGAGCAAATATTTTGACCTGCTCACTTGACTAGGAAGCTTACTGGGGAATTTGGAGCCAATTGTTATCCCAGGGTGGTTAATAGGAAAAAATAATAATAACAGAGGATCAAAGCTAGATCACCTTGAGCTCCTCTGAAAAAACACAGCTGGTTTGAGTCTAGTTAAAGTCCTAACCTCTTCCACAATATAAACATTGTGATCAGAAACAGAAAAAAAAGTGTGTGGGGGGGGAAGCATCTCTAAAGCCGCTTAAAGATGGTTTAGAGATGGGATTGTTCACACACTAGTCTGCCCCTCCCCTCCTAAACATTCTGTGCTAGAAAAGGTAGATTAGGAAGGCTTAGGAATGCAAGGGACACACATGATGATGTCTGAAGAGCCCCTTTCATTATTTCTGGACACAGCTTGTCACAGCTTCTGCAGCTCAGTGATACAGCAAGCTGCCTGGAAAGTAAAGCATCACTTTTTAAAATTATTATTATAGGCAAACATTACAATCAAAATATACAAACCTTCAACATTTGATTACAAAACAGAGAAATCAGAAAGTTTGAAATTATTAACACTGAGGCTATGTCCAGGCTTGAGAATCCTGCGCATTCTGATGTGCAGTCGGGGTGTGGGCATCACACCTGATGCTCGATACTACGCAGCAGTGGCGCATTATGCTGCCACTACTTCGAATTTGTCTACTGCAGAACTATGTTCCTGCCAGTCTGGACAGGATGGTGAGAACAGTGAACGAGAGCTGAGCCTGCACCTCTGCTCCCATTGACTGCCCCCTCCCATGTGACACGCATGCCACAGAAGTATCACCGGTTTCTCTGAGAAAGCTGTGGGGAGGCTGCTCAAATCCAGACAGCATGTCGTGGCTTTGCAGCAGGTAAACTGCATATTTTCTTATACCAGGTTTTATTCCGCTAACCTGGATACAAACTGATAAAAATAAAACCATAAAATAGTAAACTTCACATTGAGCTCACAATTTTGCAGGTTACACAGTCAAGGTCGTAGTAAGCAGGTAGGCCAGGTGTGGGGAAGATATAAGTCTATTATTGATGAAAATCTGCATAAAGGGAGAAAGGTGACATAACTGTTTGTCCTGGCCAGAATCCAAGAACATGGACCATTTTTCCAGAAACTGGGTTAACCTCACTGGTTTGATCATCAGCATCCCTCTAGTTTGGTCTAGTGGTTAAAGAGCCAGACTCTTATCTGGGAATACCGGGTTCTATTCCGCCCTCTCCCAAGAAGCCAGCTGGGTGACCTTGGGCTAGTCACAGCTCTCTTCTGAGCTCTCACAGCCTCACCTGTCTCACAGGGTGTTGTGCTGTGGGGAGACGAATAGAAAAGCTTTCTCAGCCACTTTGAGTCCCCTTAAATGGGTGAGAAAAGTGGGGTAGAAAAGCCAACTCTTCTTCTTCTTCCAGAGGTAGGCAATGGCGAACCACTTCATCTCTCCCAAGAAAAGAGGAGTTGCCCAAGACTCCACGGTACCCAGCAACAAATCACAGCATCTCAACTATACCTCCTCTAGTTCCCCCTTCCTTTTCAAAACATGTATGCCTTCCATCCTCCCTCTTCCAGACACCTTTTGCAGGAAAACTTTTCAAACTTTCTCCTGCTGAGCTGGAAGGGACCAGACTAGAGAGAGAGAGATCGTTTCTGTCCTGGGCTTTATTCTGGGTTATATTTTGGAACTGGAACCTGCCATCCTCCTCCTAGTGAGGCGGGCCTACCAGAGTCTGCCCTTCAGGCTGTGGATTGCAAGTTCCCCCTAGTTCAGAATATAATCCAGGTGAGCAAGACCGCCAGGTGCAGCGAGGGCCAGAGATCCCTTTGCTCCTGCAGCTGCCTGGATGATTTAAACTCTGCAAGAATGGCGCCCATTTTGGAGAGGGGAAAAGGAAGCCGCCCGCCCCGTGATTGGTCCTCGCTTCCTCCAATCAGACGCAGCTCCTTCACATTTGACGCCTCAGTCCCGGCCCAAAAGTGCCCTGGAAGTTCCCTCAGGAGAGGAACGCGGGGAGGAGGCGCCCGCCCAGCCTGGTCCCACCAGCTCCCCATCTTTTTGCCTTCACGTTGCCCCGCGAGAGGACAAAGCGGGGCACAATGCGGAGCGGTGTCGGCTTCTCCTGCAGGCACCCCGGAGCCTTCCTGCTCCTCAGAGCTGCCGTCGTCTTCTTGCCCCCTGGCCGGAGTCTGGCCCGGGAAGCGGCTGCTGCAGAGTCTCCGGCGCCATGGTCGTCGAGGGCAGCGGTCAGCGCGGAAAGGAGCCTGGTGTGGGGGCCTGGCCTGCGGGCCGAGCTGACCCTGCCCGCCAGGTATTTCTTCTTGCAGGCCGTCGACGGCGACGGGCGCAACTTCACGCGCTCCCCGCCAGGTACTTGCGCGCTCTTCCTGAGTCTGGCAGCAGCAGCAGCAGCAACAGCAGCCCCTGCCCTGGGTGGCTTTTGGGGCATCCTTTACGTGCTTGGCTGCAGGGGCAACACACACCCGCACACCCGCACTCACGAGGTACAGCCTGGCGAGTTGGCGACTTTCTGGTTTGCGCAAGGCTCCCTCCTAGGAAGACACACGCATCCAGCTTGGCTGCTGTCAACGAAAGGCAGAAGGTGCCCTGGGCCTGGCTCAGGAAGCGGAGTCTCCACTTGTAGCTGTGCAGACTGGCTGTGATCAGAAACCGCTCCCCCCAAAAGCACCTCTGAGTGGGCTTAGAGAAGGTTCCAGTTGTTCACACACAGTCCCTCCTTTCCTGCTTAAGAACACAACAACATAAGAGGAGCCCTGCTGGATCAGGCCACGGCCCATCTAGTCCAGCACCCTGGCTCACACAGTGGCTTACCCATTGCTTCTGGGTGTCTGAAACAGAAGATCAGGGCAAAGCTTCCCCTGCTCTCCAGTCCCACCAAATGGCCTTAGAGGCATTCTGCTTGTCCCCCTAGCCTGAAAGATGTACTTAGGCATCCATTCTAATAGCTATTGATGCATCTGTCATCCATAAACTTGTCTAACCCTTCCTTAAAGCCATCTAGGCTGGTAGCTGTTACCACCTCTTCTGGCAGCAAATTCCATAGACCGATGACCCCCTAGACCAGCAGTTCTCAACCTTCCTAATGCCACGCCCCCTTAATGGAATGCCTCATGTTGTGGAAACTCCCAACCATGGACGGAGCAGGTGGGAGGGAAGGTCGGCGGGAGACTCATCGCGACCCCTCTAAAAGGGTAGCTTGACCCCCAAAGGGGCCCCAACCCCCAGGTTGAGAACCACTGCCCTAGATCAGGGGTAGGCAAACCACGGCTCGGGAGCCACATGCGGCTCTTTGGCCCCTTGAGTGTGGCTCTTCCAGCTTAGGAGTACCCTAATTAAGTACCTACCTATATAGTTTAAGTGTACAAAATTTGGCTCTCAAAAGAAATTTCAATCATTGTACTGTTGATATTTGGCTCTTTTGACTAATGAGTTTGCCGACCACTGCCCTAGATGAACAAATCTCTTTGTATGATCTGACTCTCCTACCCATCAGCTTCATAGGGTGCCCCCTGGTTCTAGTGTTGTGTGATAGAGAAAAGAAATTTGCTCTATCCACATTTTCTATACCATGCATGGTTTTATATACTTCAATCAGGTCCCCTCTTAAATGCCATCTTTCCAGGCTGAAAAGGCCTAGACATTGCAGTCTGCTTGAACATTCTGTGTTAGAAAAGGTGGGTTGGAGAAGAGTGGGACACAAATGCCACACACTATGGTCTCTGAGATGCCTCTGGGGCACCTCTTTTGTTATGTCTGAACACACCCACTATATCACCCCAAGACAAAAGTTGCATCAGTGGGGGTGAATTCCCATTACAAGCTTAAAACGGTTTCAAAACAGTTTCGATCCTTGCAGTCCCCACAATAGGTTGGCTTAACACGCTTTCCGCATGTTAAATCACCCCAAAGCGTTGCAAATGTTAACACTCATTTCAACAGGTCTCGCTCCGGTTCGTGCATTTGAAACATTTTACATTTCGTACTGTGGGAACGGTACAGTTTTAGTGGGATGAGAGTGCATGTTTAGGGTTTCCGTCCCCCAATAGCTTGCTTCCAAAGGTAGTGATTTCATTGTAAAAATCCACCCCTTACAGCAGCCGTTACACTGTAGCAATCCAGCCACTTCACACCTGATAACAATGTTGCAATTTTGTGCAATTCTGAAAGTTCTGACCTTTAGAAAGGGAAAAGAAAGAAAAGCAGCTGCAGGTTTAGGGAGATGTTTGAATGTTTTTAAGGCTGTGGTGGTGAGCGGGCGAAGGGGGCTTGAGTTGCTGTTGCTGCTGTGTGCCCTGGGCAATGGGGAGAGGAGGGGGAAAGAATCGCTGGCTGCCCGCTGCCGTTTTTCATCCATGCAGGCAAGCAGCAGCTACCCAGCCACCCAGCTAGGCTCCATGAAGGGGTCTGTTATGGGTTCACGCCAGGAGGAAGAGGGCAGGGCAGCCCCGAAAAGTGGCTTTTAAAAAGTAGCCACTTGAGTCCCCCCTTGAGTCATGTACACCATGTACGATCCTCAGAATCTGGATCGAACGCGATTAAGTTGAAAGTAGTGGGATCAGGCAAATTCGTGTTTGCATCCGGTTCTATTATTTCGGTTTAGGGAAACCATATTAAGCTTGTAATGGAAATGCAGCCTGGGATGCAGTATTGCCTTTATCCCTACCTTAATTCCTGAAGTGGCTGTAGTTTAGTGGTAGAGCAAACTGCCTGAAAGCTGAGGGTCACCAGTTCAATCTTGTGCCTGTCCCCTGAAGCAGGCAGTGGTAAACCACTTCTGTAATCTCTGCCAAGAAAACTGCGTACAGGTGCCCATGGAGCCTAGAGTGGCTAAGTATCTCTGCCAAGAAAACTTAGAGATGCCCATGGAGTTCCCATCCAGTTGCCCAGGAGTTTGCCATGACAATAGCAACTGTGAAACCCAGGCACCACAACTCAGTAGCTAAAAACAATCATAACAGAACAAGAGGAGGCCCAGAGGAGAACTCTTCTTGCTTTGTTAGATCTTTTATTTGCAGGGGTTGTCTTTGGTGCACAAGCCCTATTCACGTTCACATTATGGTTGCACAAACTTAGTGGCACCTCATGGCCATTCAGTATTCCTTAAAGATGCGTCTCATGCTGAAGAGGCATGAGGGTGTTTGGGGGACTTCAGTGCCCCTTCAAGGCAGACAAAGTTCAGTGCGCAAGAAGTGACTAAGGTCAATTTTCACATGCTGAACTGAGCCCTCGCTGCAATTTAAATGTGCCACATTTGCATTCAGGCCTGCTGCATGTCGCATGGAGCATAAGGAGGACAGTTCTTTGCAGATGCAGTGATTTGATTTATGTATTATTTGTATTTATATTCTACTCGAAGGTCTCAGAGTACATCACAATAAATTCACTACCAAAAAGGAAAAGGAATTACATCGCCAGGTGAGGAAAAATAAAAATATGCCCAGAGTGTCTGCAAGTGTACACAGTGCTGCATGCCCAGATCCTGCAAATTATGAGCAAAAGGAAAGGGGTGATTACATAAAACTCAGAAGTACCCTATAGGTAATCCACAGAATTCTACTAGGTGATGAACGGTGAGGTTGGGGCATGTATGGTGAATCGCTCCAGGTTTTCTGCTTTGTATAAAGAGAATTAGGACTGTTCATTTTATTGTTCCAGCGTTCTTAAGAGCCCTTTGTGGAATGCCTTCGCATCCATTTGATTTTGGTAGATATTACACTGTTCCAAGTAAGAACATTTCTGCCATTGCGGTCCAAATAACCCATTTCATTTCTGTATCACCCTTTAGAGATGACTCAGTAGGGGAGAAAAAAGTTTGGATATACTGGAACTTCAGCAGTTCTGACCAAGACAGCGTATGCTTTTCTTAACTGATGTTTTTCTTCACATTAATGTACAAATAGCGCTGAAGCTCAGGAAAGATCTAAATCTTGATAACTTAAAGCACTTAATTTTTTGACTATTTGGTATTATAGACTACTGGTACTTGTTAATAGCAATCTCAGTCTATATTTACATGTGTTAGTTATTTAACTCTCTTCTACATTTGCTTGCTTTGTATGACGTTCTATGGCATTTGCTGCAACAGTAAATGTATGAAGAATTGTGTGTGATGCATGCACACATATACATTCCCACCGGTTGTGATCAGAAGGTTTTGTAGCACTTTGTCCTCTGTCTCGTCCTACTGAATGTACAAATCGGAGCCAGAAGTGGCCAGACTATCACTCTTCTAGGATTGGATAACTCCTGTGATGGCAGGGGCTGTAGCTCAGTGGTAATATGGGCAGCATGGAAAGCAGAGGCTTGCTGGTTCAAGCCCCAGCCTCTTCCTGGAAGTAGAGAATGGCAAACCACTGAGGTATCTCTGCTAAGAAAACGGCATAGAGGTGCCCAGGCCAGTCAACCAGGAGCTGGCCACAGCTTGGTGGTACACAACAACAATAACCCCTGTGAACTGCAGGAATTTGGCTGATACCAAGGTATTATGGGAGTTTGGGTCTACTTTCAAAGTGAGAACACATCAGCATAGTCTTTTTCTTTCCATTTCTTCTAAGCCAAAGGTGGATTTCCTGAGTCAGAAAATGCCAAAAAAAGAATAGCTTGTCACTATTGGTGGATTCTCCCGTCTTGAAAGTGGACTGAAGCTGAATTAAAAATTATGTGTGACCATTGCCCTTTGAGAGCTATAGTTTGGTCATGCCCAAGTGTCCAGGGAAAAGTTGAGTGTAAGGATTTTCTAGGATCACCAATATGTTGTTTGCTGCAGAGGTTTCTGAGATAATTATCTTAGGTTGCATGGAGAGCCGGACATGTTGTAATCTGTACAGCCTGCTTCTTTATCAAGTGCTTTATTATTATTACTCTTTTGATTGCATTTATAGACTATCCTCACCCAAAGTAAGCCTTAAGATTAAGTGCAGTTCACTCTTGGGCCTTTCCTGAAGCCGGCGGCATCTCCTGGCTATCTGCATGTCAGGACATGATGTTGAACATTAGAACCTGCTGATTGCTGCAAATTAAAAGATTGTTAAAGGAGACAGATGCCTGGCGTGCTTCAACCAAGTCTGTCTGGGTTTGTTGGGTAGGAAACTCATAGCAGAGATTTACCAAAGGCCAAGGTACTGCGGTAGATGTTGGAAAAAAACATGCACTTGTCCCTTGTTGTTCACAATTTTAAATCTGTCTTTTTTGGTATCTGTGGCTACAGCATTTTATAGGGTTTCTGGGATCTGTGACTTGTATATTTATCACTTAACACTACAGACTGGCACTTTGCAACACTTTATTGGGATGGGTTTTTTTGAAACAGCTGTCTTTCGTCAATTCAGAATTTTTTGTTTGTTTTTTGCTATCACATGACACTAGAACCATAGAGCACTCTATGAAGCTGATGGGTACAAGAGGCAGAGCAGACAGGGGAAGTATTTCTTCACTCACAGGGTCATTGGTCTATGGAATTTGCTGCCAGAAGAAGTGGTAACAGCTACCAGTCTAGATGGCTTTAAGGAAGGCTTAGACAAGTTTATGGATGACAGATGTATCAATGGCTACTAGAATGGATGCCTAAGTACATCTTTCAGGCTGGGGGGACAGTCAGGATGCCTTTAAGGCCATTTGCTGGGATTTGAGAGCAGATCAAGGTTTGCCCTGGTCTTCTGCTTCAGATGCCCATGAGCATTTGGTGGGCCACTGTATGAGACAGGATGCTGGACTAGATGGGCCATGGCCTGATCCAGCAGGGCTCCTCTTTTGTTCTTATGTTCTGCCATTTTACACTTCTTATCATGGTGTCGCTTTTTTTTTTAAACCATTCCTTGAACTGCTCTCCCTTTGCCCAGGCATGTCAATTTACAGCTCATGCTATTCTGAGAAAATGGCATTCTGAAAGCCATGAGAATGCCAGGAAGGTAATGGGTAGGAGTGGAGAGACTGGAACCCTGGCCAGGTTGTTGGTCTTCAAGGGAACTAAGGCTGCTCTTTCATACTTTTCCTGTTAATCCTAGACTCTATGACATCGTCATATAAATCCAAATTATGAACCTGTCACATGTTCTAGTTGAGCGCTGCCCAGCAGGTTTTACATTCGTGGTTTTTCCAGCAAAGTCTTCTTGCAGCTCAGAAGCTGTGTGCATACCTGTTTGGAATGTTCTAGTTGCCTCTTCACTTTCCTATGACTGTGTTCCTTTCGAGTCACTAGTCAAGCCAGGAAAACAGTAATAAAGGAGAATCTTTTGGAGCAGGCATAGAGTTGAAAGAAGAGTGCAATAAAAAGAACCAAGGGAAAGACCTGCTTTCACAGAATTGGGAGCTTCCAATTGGGGCAGCAGGGTGGAGTTCCAAATCGGTTTGCATAGCCCCTAAAAAAGGTTTCAAAGCAAAATGTGCAAAATGCTTTGCACACATCCTAAAAGGTGTTTTCAATTGTTCTGGACACCCGCTAAATTGGTTTGCACACCCATTTCAAGTAAGGGCAACCAGAAGGAAAAAGAATGAAATAGGAACACAAGAGGTGGCCAGTGGGAAAATACTGTATTATTTAAAATCAAAGTTCAAGGCAAAGCAAAAAATATCATCAGCAAGTTAATAACCTGCTACATCCCAAGGCAGAGTGTTGTATCTTCAAAAGAAGGAGAGAAAAGATAATTAACCCACTTCCCAGTCAGAGCTTAAATCTATTCCTGGACCACCCAAGTAGCAGCAAAGTAGAGAAGAATAATATCTTTATACCTTTGGGGCACCCCATTTTATGTGCTAATAGGTGTGTATAAAATGTGTATCCTCTACAGGATTGTACCTGTGTGCATTTGCATTGACAGTGCAATGTTGCCCCTACGCGCATAGAGAGAGGATGGAGAGTTGATTTAGCATGAAGCTTCACCCTGTGTCCATGTTGCTTAGATCACAATCTCCCTTTGTAGCTGAAGTGTGCAGAAGACACGGGGTTTTATTCAATATGAGTCTTAAAATCAGTGTGCAGCTCCAGGAGTCATGCAGAAAAGCCTGAAAGTTGTCCTTCTAGTCTAACAGCCCTGGTACCTAAATCCCATCAGATTTACTGATCAGGGTTTATGAAGCCTTAAGAAAGCACATAGGTAACAAGACAGGCAAACAGAAGGTGCTTTCCAGTCCAAGAAGCTCATGAGATTGGACCCAGAATCATCTTTCTATAGGCTGCAAGGTGGCAAATTGCAATATTTCTGTAGAAATATTTACAGTTGAACCATGTAACATTACAATGGCAGTCATGGTGGAAGTAATGGATATTAGCAATAATAAAAATATTAGAAATGTGCTGAATTGCCATTTGTGTGCTTTGACAAACTGCAGAAGAGGCCATAGACCAGCGGTTCTCAACCTGTGTGTCGCGACCCCTTTGGGGGTCGAACTACCCTTTCAGAGGTGTCGCAATGAGTCTCCCGCCACCCCTCCCTCCCCCCTCCCAGCTGCCCCACACCCGTGGTTGGGGGGCTCCACAACATGAGGAACTGCATTAAAGGGTCATGGCATTAGGAAGGTTGAGAACCGCTGCCATAGACTGTCAGGCGCTTTAGTTTCAGCAGGTCCCTAAAATAATAGATACAGTGCTTTTGCCTGTTGTAGGACATTGGTTGGCTATGTGGTGGTCAGGGGTGGTGTGTCGTTCTGATTGGACTGTTCACTGATTAACCAACACAAATTTCCAGTTGGGAAGAAGGATGGCTGCCATTGGCCAAGCACACAAAATTAGTTAGCCAATCAGAAATTTCCTTCAGTACATTCCAGGATGTTTTCAGTTCTTGTAATATTCCTTCATTCTTGGTCTGAAGAAACATGGGAATGAATGAGGTTGAATTTCAAATACTTGCCTTGATTTTCTTTCTAAGCCATGGGCAGGCCCTTTAACTACTTCCTGGCTATTTTTCCAGATTGTTTTATGATGCTTTCCACCCTAGACTCAAAAATAAACATCAGGAACGTATGGTCCACATTCGTTAGAAAGTTGCTATGTAGACCTTAGATCAGTGATGGCTAACCTTTTGAGCTCGGTGTGTCAAAATTCGCAAGAAAACCTAGCTTAACTCATGTGCTGTGTCACATCTAGAAATATCAATAATTTTGTGATATTTGTAGATCTAGTAAAAAAGCTATAATTTTGGTATATGTATTTTATTAAAAGCAAAAACAAATAATCCTTTACATTACTGACTTTTGTTGCTGAATTTCGTTGCTAAACCTTCAGTTGAATGTTGGTATTTTGCACACTTCAAGAACAAGCAAGCCCAGGTGCCAAGTTGACCATGTGTGTCACCCAAAAGGGCTTGGCGTTTCACCTGTGACATGCGTGTCATAGGTTGGCCATCACTGCCTTAGATCAAGGTCTCATTCCTCTTTGTTTTTAAGGGTTTGGTTTCCTTCATACTGTAAACTGCCTGGGTAGGAAATGGGCACCTCTTTTTTTATTTCTGACTCTAGCAATCATTAAGATGAACCCTCTCATGGAAATCTGCCTCAAACCATTTGTTGTAGTTTTCTTGAAATTCCTTCAGATAAGCAACTTGTTATATCTGCATATCAGAACTTTGTTTTTAGTTTTGTTACATCCGCATATCAGAATTTTGGTAGTGGGCAAAGCTCTTAATGTGTGCTAGATAGCAGAGTGTGCACCAATGCAGTTTTTGGGATTTGATTTGATTCGAATATCCAAAAATTCAAATCGAATCCTTAAAATCAGAATTTTTGATTTGAATTTGCACATACAAATGTCACCAAAATTTGTATGTGTCTGTACGCATCCGTACACATCCTGCATTTATCTCATATGCATCCCATTTTCATCCCGTACAGATCCATACAAGTGCGTACGGATGCGAGAAAGATGCGTATGGGCAAATACACATTGTGTACATATCCATACACATGTGAATGCCCGAATAATTTGAATGAATAGATTCAAAAAGACAAAATTCATTTGAATGTTTAAATTCGAAATTTTGAATGTTTTGAATATTTGTGCACATCCCTACTAGACAGAGCAGCATGCTATTTAATATTAGGGGAATTGGATTCATTGGTTTAGATCATTCATTCCTCAAGACTAATATGAAATGCTTTGATAATTTCCTAAAAAACCACTTAAAGGGATTTTAATTCTTATATTTGACATGTAAAGGAAGGAACAAGAATTTGCACGCCACATGGAAACTTTAATCTTATCTCCCATGAGCTTCATACAAAGCTGTATGGCTTTAATTCATGTTTGTTTGAGTTTTCTACTTAAAATAGTAAACTATTTAAAAAGGGAAACCCTTTAGAAACATACTGTAATTATTAAATCAGTACAGGTCTTTCTGGTTGTATGCCAGGCACAGATGTAAAACTTCTGATGATTTCTGCCTTTGCTTTTAAGTCAGCTAGAACAATGCAGCCAAAGAATATGCTGGTAATGAACAAAGACTTAGCTGATTAATAATATATGAGCAGAATAAGCAAGTTCTTCAGCCAGTGTGTGTGTTTGAAGGGGGCTTTTGCCTTGACCTGGACACTTGTCATTGTAAGGAGTGCACCCTGTAGTTTGGAGGGTGCAGCTTCTTAAGACTGATTTTGTGGCTCTTATCAGAAGTCTGTCTTAATGAAGATATTGTGCATAATGTATAGAATTGAATATATTTTTGCAATTGGAAATTATGTTGAAGCCTTCATGTTTTGGAACAGTATGGTAGCTGTAATCCACTGATCTCAATATGTGCAGTAAATGCTGGGGGAAGAGAAGAAATTATAGAAACATGTATTATTTCTTTACCCCACGGGAAAGTTTTATTAAATTTAAAATTACGTTAAATTATTCATATGTGTCAAAATTGCAACCAGGAACAAGGCAGAAGGTAGCTCAAAGCATGATTGTCTATCTTAATAACAGAATACAAAGTATTGTAAGCAGGCATCCAGTAAATGAATCAGTAAATGAATCTCCTCCCATTACTCAGCTCAGTCTTTCAGACTAACCAGGGTGCCACTAAGGCTGCGTCCAGACCTGCAGAAGAAATCCAAAGTTAAAGCTAAAAGTGCAGTGTGCAGCCTACCTGCTGCGCAGTGACGACTCACTGTCCTGACTAAAAAGCAGCTCTGTAGCTTCCTCCTCAGAAGCTGTGAGAGCTGAGTCGGCATGCGAGGACCCATGGGATGAGACAGCCAATCCGAGTTGAGGTGCCCTCCTGCATTAACCAAAGAATGTTCAGATGCAGGATAACCTAGCTAGTGTACAAGACATGATAATTTGTTATATAATACAAGTTCTAATTGTAACAGGTTGCAATGTATTTATTCCACTGTTATGTTGATGTTCTGTTGTAAAAGCATAGAATTATATTAACTTAAAGTGAAATGACAAAATGATTACCATCATTATTAAAAGCTCCTCTCTTTTTTGGTTTGACTTCTGTGGAAAGCAGTTGATTTCATCTACCAGATTTCTTATTTTCTTAAACCAAACTATGTTTGATGCCTGAAATTATTTTATTTTCTTATTTAAAGGAGGCTTGCAGTTTAAAGTAACCATCAAACCCATCTCACCAAAAGAGGTTGTCCAGATCCGTGCCCCTAAGCTTCTGGACAGGAATGATGGGTCCTATCTGATGCGATACAGGATGCATTCAAGTGTCAAGGAAGGGTTAAAAGTGGAGATTCTTTATGGAGACAGACATGTTGCTCAGTCTCCATATATTCTGAAAGGTAAGATGGTGTTTGGTTTTTCTTCCCTCTACTCTTTGATGTCTCTGTTCGGCTGTATGTTGTTCTTTTGGTTGATGTGGCATCCCTTCTGCGCCATAAAACCAGTGGGCACAGATGTGCTAACTGTGCAAAAACTAATTATGCAGATAGTTTATTGTCTCCAAAACAGTTTCCTTGAAAGGGGCTCCTTTTTTGGAATTGCACAGATGTAGAAAATCAAGATTGGTTTATAGTGAAGCAGTGCCACGACAGCTGTAAAGTAAAAAGTTCTGATGGTCTTTCATGTAAGAGTAGAAGCACTGTAATACCTTTCACATGTCGACTTGTTGAACAGCCTGTATTCACAATAGCTAAGTTCCTGAATACCCTTGAGAATTGTGAGTTTGCAAATACAGAAATCATTGTGCCTGAGATGGTGGTGGGCATAGAGAATTCGCTCTTGAAATGTGATAGGAAACAAGAGGAGAAAGAGGCTTCAAATACATTTGTGGTCCCAGGGAATAAATGGCACGTTGGGAGAATTGACTTTTAACTGTGCCTCAGGTCTATTTGTAGCATTACAGAGGCAAACAGCTGGCTTCAGACTGCAGCTACATGCTGCTTTCCCCTTTGCATAATACAATAATATGCACAAAATCCCAAATACTCTTTATCTCCCCAATGCAGAAAGAGCATAAAAGAAAACACAAACACAAGTTTCTTGTTCTCAACAAATCACAAATATTAAACTCCAGTCTTCCAAAAATACCTCTTTTGGCTTTCCAAATTTACCAGAAACATTTCCCCACAATCCCTCTCCATTATTTATTGTCTTAGAACAATCAGTAAAATGGCTCACTTTCCCTCAAAGTCGCATCTGAGGCCTGAAATCTTCCATTAACTCACAAATTTATGAGGCAGTAATATGGAGAACCTGTACATTTCCCAGCATTTTTTAACATGTCACAAAGCTGAGACACAACAGTTTGTTCACTCCAAAATGTCTACATCTGGTCAACAAATAAGAAAAATTAACCAATAGTTACCCTTTAGTGTGCCTGGCTTTTTGACAGACCCAGGACCAAAAGAGGACTTTTTAAATATATGGGTGCTTCCAGACACTCTTAATAGCTTGCAGTCCCTGCGGAGTTGCTTCCCATCACCCAGATGGGATAATCGATTCTCCCCAGTGTCTGCACAGGATGCAAAGGAGACTGCAAAGTAAAAAGGTGCAGATTAATCCGCAGCCTTTTACCTTGCAGTTTCCCTTCTGCTGCACTGCTGCTGCCAATGATCCTGTTTCTGGTCACATGGCCAGCGGCAGCACAGCACAGGCACCTTAAGTCTGGCTCCTGTTATTATTGGTTTCAGCATTCATGGCACGAAGCCCCCAACTCCACTTCAGTCACACTACTGATGTTTAGTGCTAGCAGCAGAAAGTGTGATAAAAAATATCATGTCTGTCTTATACAGTCACTTGCTTACGTCTGACCATGGAGAAGCTGTGTATGTCCTGAACCAATGCCTGGGTGCAGTGACAGTTTGGATAAGGGCCTGGATGAACTCAGGCCCTTTCTGCACATTGTGGCAGGCCTCCGGTGGGCCCTACTGCCATCTGCACTAGGGATGTGCACAATTATTCACAACATTCGATATGCGTACAGATTTGAACATTTGTATTCAGAACATTTGTACGAAGTTTCAGAACATTCATGATATGGGGAGGTGGGAAGGCGGCTGCGCCAGTCACATCTGCAACAGATCCAGAGTGAATTCGACATGGTTTGAGTGCTGATCCATAGTGGATTCAGGGCGGATTTGACAGATACTGTATATTCTGGCATATAAGACTACTTTTTAACCCAGGAAAATCTCCTCAAAAGTCAGGGGTCATCTTATACGCTGGGTGTCGTCTTCTTATACAGCGAGTATATCCCAAACTCTGCATTTTAACTGGAAAGTTGGGGGTCATCTTGTACACCCAGTCGTCTTATACGCCGGAATATACGGTACATATCGAATACATATGCGTTCATATAGATCAGTGATGGCGA